>JBAJHW010000004.1:141306420-142596420 GCA_037013535.1 Intellagama lesueurii
TTCAAAAAGCCAGGAAATAATCTGATATTGCTGCACAATATTGCACCTGCATTACCAGCAGGAAAAAGGATGCCAAGCTTTACATAGCAAAGGACAATCAGAATGCTGACAACACCAATGGCAGCAGTCAAGATGGTCTACTACAGGAGAACCTCTTGTGCTCACTGTCATTCACCAAGACACCACACAAGGGAAAATTCCAGAAGCTGACTCCTTTTTTCATCAGTTAACTACTTCTCACCTGTAACAGAAAGCAATTGTCAGGGCTGTTTTTCCACAAATGTAAATTTTTCCACATTGAAAACTGACTGGGACTATTTTCTTTCAAGAAAAGCATGGTTGGTCTTTGCCATGTATTTGATCTGTTTTAAATCTGAAGACACAGAAGGTTGCTGGTGTTTGCACAGGGTAGTGGTGATAAAACAGCTTTACTTTAAAAAATCATAACTCAAACACCATTTGCCCAAACATCCCCAAATCTGGCACAGAGCAAGAACAGACTGTCTACTACATCTGTGCCACATTTATTGCTGATCCAAGGTATAGTTTCAAAATTATAGGTTTTTGTTTGGGACATCCCTATCTTTTGAATTGGCTTATGGAAGGCTGAACTGGGCTGTCGCACAATATCTATTGCTACATGCCTGTGCAGCAACAATCAGACACCTGAGAGGGCTTTGGGGACGTGGCTAGAGCCCACAGAAATCTAGCAGACTTCTGGGTAATTTTAAAATATATGAAAACCCCTTACCTAAAGGACAAAACTTGTGCCCTTCACTGGCCAAAATATATATTGAACTTTAAAAAAAAAACATGGGGGGTAAGGTTATTCAATGACCTTAAAATATGATAACATTTTCTCAGCTTTGTCAGTGAAATTTTTTCCAATGTTTTCTTTTAAATTTTGAGGTGGGATGAAAAGCCCTAGGTGTGATGGCAACTGTATTTTTGCTTCCGGGGGCTATATGGTGTTATGTCTGTCTTGTGTCAGGCAGGCATCATGACATTTTGCATTTCCCCACTGCTATGTTGCTTGTTCATGGAAGGAGTTGGGGAACATGGGTTGAAATCCTGTTGTGCAGCTCCATGTGTGCAACGAGGAGGATATTATCAGCAGTGGCAAATTGTGAGTGGCTTGGGAGAATCCATTCTTGCACTGGAAGTGTGTGTTGGGGCAGGCTGAGCAGAGGATAAAGAATAGGTGGATGTGAGTGGAAATATATGCTTTGAGGTCCACCATGTAAGTCAACCTCGTCCTTCCACGTCCATGCCCTTAATGAACACAGTAAAATTATGGATGAAGCCCTGTTAAATCAGTAGTGAGGCTACCAAGCAGCCCAATTTCCAAAAGCAGTCAGGATTCCGCAAGCACAAGCCATGGGACCATTCAACTGTACTGACAGCAACGTAAGAGCACACGATCCATTTTACACGGGTCCCAATCATTTCAATGGTAATGTGCCAGTAAATCAGAACATATGGCCCTCCAGATATTTTTGGACTGCAATTCCCATCAGACTTATCCAGCCTAGCCAGGGTTCAAGCATGATGGGAAGATCAAGATCAGGAATCCCCTCCCCATTTCCCAGTATATGTATGCCAAATTAATATTGTTAGACATTAGACAGTCTGTTGTTTGTGGTCTACATTTGGAGACCCAGTGTAGATAGAGTGATAGACTAGGTCTCAGAAGACCTGGGTTCAAATCCCCATTGGCCATGGAAACTGGGTGTGTTGTGTTGGTGGAACCGGTAAAACCACTCAAATATTTCATTTACCTTGAAAGCCATGTTCAGGTCTCTATAAGTTAGGTATGATTTGAGAGCACATAATATGCACATTAGGATGCTTTTCTTATAACTGGGCACTGTGTGGTTTATAATTGTGGGGAGGACAACTCAGCATTGGAGTGCCTATATGCTTCTTTCCTATTCATCATTTGAACAGAGTGAGAAAAGCCCATTCTCAGCCTTTCATTTTTGTTGCTGCAAAGCCCAAAAAGAAAAACTCTTTTCATGCAAATTGTCAACAAATCAGCCAATTCGCAAAGATAAAAATATTGCCTTATTGTCTCACGCCACAAAGGCAGGGCTGATTCATAATGATTTTATTTGGTAACTAATGATCTCGACTGTATTATGCAGTCATTCAGAAGAACAGAAGGCATCAGCCACACTATTAATAATGCATATTCTCTCATTCTCTTTCTCTCGGAAAGCTGAATTAGAACCATGAGATTCTTTGACTGTATTTTCAAAGCATAATCCTTTCTAAAGAGGTAGAAGCTTCTAAGGCAGAAGTGGCAATAGACAGATTGCATAGGAGACTGTGATGTGAAGGAATAGAAGTCAATTTGTCACAGTATAAGCTGCAACCTATATATGTGTGTACATTTATCTCCCATGTATATGTATGCAGCTGCAGCTTAAAATTCCTGGCAAAGATGAACTAGTTGAGATGTTGAGAAGGGGTGTGTGCGCATGTGCGTGTGTGCATATGTGTGTGCACATTTATGAGTATGTGCATCTTTGTGTGCATTTGTGGTTTGTCAGTTCAAATGTGACCTAAACGGGTGATTTTGTTTGCCTTCATCTGACACTGGAAAGAGTTTATTTCACCATTTTGGTGCATGTTACGGTTGAAAACAAATATCCAAATGTGATTTTCTGTGTTGCTGTGATATGCAACAACTTGCAACACCAAGTCTAAGAGCTTTTCACATTAGGGTTTTTTCTATGTCTTTCAACATAGCAACACATTGGTTGAAAAGATAATAGTTGTGCTTCCATAGGGAGCAGTTTCATTTGCCTGGCATGCCTCTTTGTAACCGGAGCTCTTCTGTGCAAAGCACATGTCTGACCTAATTAGACACCACAATCTTAAAAGTGAAGCAAATCAGAAACAGCATTTAGCAACATATTTTTTCCAAAGGTTGAATCCCAAGGCCTACATGCCTCCTCAAAAACAACACAATACAAAGTAAAACCTCTTTGTTCCCTGGGACATCAGGGCAAAAATAATGTAGGCCTGCCCAATTCTTGCAGTTTTCTTTATGAAAGGTGATCCCCCACTCTGCATACAAAATATTCAAAGAAGCAGTAGTACACATGTATATTGAAGTACCAGAAAGATGGAATAAGTGATACACTGAAATTAGCTCTTGGAAGGTCAAAGACATCCTAGCACGGTGATCATCTGTCACGCACTTCAGACTCCCAGTGCTGTTCTGCAACACAGCACTGGGGGTAAGGGGGATAGAGTTTCAACAATGTACTGTTATGTGCTCTTCTTGTTTCAATACTAACTATTCTGATGGGGGATTTTGTATGTAAGAGTATTAAAAATGATTAGGGGGCTATAGAAAAAACAGTTTTGAAAATGAAAGTGTATTCAATATGTGGCTAGGAAACAGTTTACTCTAGTCAAAACAAAACATATTTCAAGTGTACAAAAACAATTAGCCAGCTCTGGCTTCACATGGTCAATGAATTATAAACCATGTTTTGGTTATGATTTGTAAACCTAAGGGATCATGTATGTATGTCTGATAGTTGGCACTCTTGGTAGTTTTAATGCCTTTGTATTACAGTATCTGGATCTTAGAATAATTTAGGTTTTCAAATCTTGGATGCTACAGGACTATGATCATATAAGGTATGCAATAATTGTTAGTCAAGACAAAAATTGTTATCAGCATAATTACAATGTGCTGGATTGTCGATTACAGACCATTAGAGTTATATGCAACAACAATATAGTTTCCCATTGAAAAAGTAGTATTGGATCTTTAAGTATTTGGGCTTACAAAACTTGCAGATAAGGTTTCCTTATAGTTAGAAGGAAAGGAGAACAATTAGTAAGAGTTATAAATATGTGGAGATAGGACACAGACGAATGAGGCATTTATCACATCATCTCACCCCCATGCTGCTTTGGGCACCAGACATTGAAGAACAACAATTATGTAGCAGCGCAGCAACAGGTTTCATTTCTAGATGCTGACAATAACAATCAACATGGATTTTCCTCCATAGATCTTAACTGGTATTGCGGGATGAGCAAATATTTTTCTCTGTGTGTTTTTAACATGCTTAGAGACTAAGTAATGCATTTTAATTTATATATTTTTGATTTTTTTTCATGCTTTTAAAGTAAGATTAAAGATTACTGAAAGGTGTTATGCTTTTATTTAGAGATGTATTATCTGTCTTTTGTTTTTAAATGCACCTTAATAGGTTATAAGCTCTTGCATTTTTAGAATGTAACTCAAAAACATTCTTTTTGATATTTAATTGTATTTTTGCTCCAATATTTTGGATTGAATTCTGACAAGTATTTGCCTAGTACAGTGGTTTCTAACCTTGGGTAACACAGATGTTCTTGGATTGCAATTCCCAAAAGCCTTCAACACCAGCTGCGTTGGCCTGGTTTTCCAGGAGTTACAATCTAAGAACACCTGAGTTTCCCAAGAGTTGGAACCATTGGTGTAGAAAAGTTCAGTTTTCATGTATTTTTAAATATTTGTGCCTACAATTTTCTTTTTTGTAAGACTCTTGTATTTTATTACAACTCTGAAGTATATTGTGCAAATGGAAGATAGAAGCAATGTAGATAAATAAAGCTTGTAGAATTAGACAAGCTGATGTTGCCTATAATTATTGCGACAACAAAAAGACATACTTTGATACTCAGATGTATTTTGTTATGATTGTCTGTGATTGTTTGGTTTCATTCTGGTGTTAACTCATTATTGAGATAAATGCCCACTATGATGAACACAAGCTTCTGATTTTTCCCTGGAGGTTTACAAAATTTTATAGGGGAGGTTCAGGCATTAGCTGAGCTAACCTGACATGTCTTGATTTGGTAATTAAGATGCATACGCTTTACAAAATACCTTCCTGTTTTGGAGATGAAGGTGGCTACAACTGGTTGACTAGAGTTTAGATCAACAGAGGCTTCTTGGCCTTTTGTCTAAGATCAAGAAAGACATGAGTCAACACATGTGCCTATATTTTGGACTCTACCTGGGGACACGGCTGTGAGCATTGTCATGAAAACTACCTGCATGTCCAAAGACTTGCTTTAGAGAGGGAACTGCTAGCCCTGCTTTCAAGTTCAACGTAAGGGCATATCAGCTTCATTAGCTTAGGCTGGGCAGAGCACACCAAACAGCAGAACCTGCATTATGAGATCCAGAACAGATGGATTCAGGCTGTCTTGAAGTTTATAAGACATGACATACAGAATCACTTGCTAGTCACTCCTGCATGGTATTTAGATTATTGGCAGGCTGTCTGCATTTTGAATCCTTAAGTCATAGATGTCAGGATAGGAAGAAATGCACACTCTGTTCATTTAAACAGATGAGTCTTGATCCAACCAATGCAGATGAGCAGTTATGAAGTCTAAAACTTAGCCCTGAAGCCATGTACTTTGCTTTAGCCTGGAAGCTTGTTGTATTGATGTGAATGAAACTAAAATGGAACCAAGGGCCTTCAGGAATATGGCCTACATTCTCTGCATTCATGCATAGATGTGGTTATATTTTGTGACTCAACAGTCAGGAATGTTCCTCCCTCCACTTGTATCAGGGCTAGAAGAGAATTGTTTTCGGATCCTGGGTTGTTTGCAAAGAAGAGAAAACCTGCTTCGAACAAAGTTGTATGAATTGGGTGGTTCTGAGGTTTTCATTTTGTTTAGGACAGAGGATCTCTATGCATATCATTCAGCAGAAAATAAATCAAAATGGTTTGGAAGGGGGGGGAGGACTTGGAAGACTTACTTTTTTGAGCATTCTGGGGATTATCATTTAAAAATGTAGCTTTTCTAAGCCTAGGTATATATGGTTGCTCACTCAGCAGCATCCCATTCCCTGTGATTTCAAGGCTAAAACCTAAGACTGACAGGTGTGTGCACATTTGTGCACATTTGAGATGTAATGGTAGCAGAGGGTTGAGAAGGGGACAAGAGGTGCTCCTAGACCATCTGAGCCTAGAAATAGGTACAGGAATTCAGCTCACTGACTTACTACAAGGTGTTGTGAGGCTGGGAGTAACCCCAAGTGTTGTGAGGCTGGGAGTAACCCCAAGGGTACTCATCAGAGTGTACCGTCCATCTCTCCCAGCAAAAAGACGGAGGACGAGGTGGTAACCATGGTAGGAGAGTTAGAGCAGTTGAAAATAGAGTCAGAAACACCAGAGGGTGCCAGTTTGGCAGGAAAGAAGGAAGTTATAAGAGAGGGCGACAGAAAGGGGGAAGACAGTTCAAAGGAAAAGGAGGAGGAAGCTTGTTGGGCACAGGAGGAGAGGGTAGAGCCAGAGGAGGATTTAGTAGAAATAGTTTAAGAAGACCCCTGGACAGGGGAGTGGGTGGAGTTCAGAGTTCCTAGGGAGTATGCAGAAAGGGAATGGAAGAGACAAGTATATAGAAAGCCACCTTATTGGGGGGAGACAGAAGAAAGAAAGCAACGTAAAGAATACAAAGCCTGGCAGCAAAGAGAGGCCCAGAGGCGAGAACAAAGGAGACGTATGGAGAACCCTGGGAGATCCTGTGGGGCCAGTCCCTTCTGACCGAGATGGAGGCAGAACCCGGGCAAGAAAGTCTGGGAGCCACAGGTGGGCTGGGTTTACCATGCTCAGCCATAATGTTGATGGACCATGCACCGGATGTATCGGGCACCAAACCAAAGTGGAACCAGGGAGTTGCGAACTCTTCACCCCTATCGTTTAAAGGGGATTTGACATGTTTTGAAAAGGTTAAAACTTATGAGTTATTGTTGAAACCAGAAACGGAAAGTGTGCATAAAAATGAAGCAGAAGATTTGTTAAACAATAAACCCGTTTTAATATATGACTTTGGTATACAGCATTCTTCTTTGAGGCGAAAGGTGTTAGAAGAGGTGAAGGACACGGTACAGGATCACAGGTGTATGTGCCTATTTAGTTCTCTCTTCCCCCAGTCCATTCCCTTCTCTTCTGACTTGTTTTGGGGGACTAGCATTGTGCAAATACAAGAGGACTGTAAAGCCCCTTGGCACTTAGCCAATGAGTGTGGATGGAGAAGCTTTGAATTTACCCCACAGACACAAATCAAGCTCTCCTCCTCCAGCACTGTTCATTCTGAGATTTGTTTCTCTGCCAGGTCACCAGAGAAGCACAGCACTTCCTAGAGACTTTGCCCAGCATCATAAGACCTGGCAACCTTACTGGTGGAATATGTACTTTCTAGACAAACCCATTCCTCAGTTCATCTCCTGCAATACTAGGCAACTTGATTTCCTTGGCTGAAAGTTAAGAAGCACTTAAATGACATTAGTCAAAATCCTCTTGCTAATTTATGTTTGTGTAATTGGGTAAGTCTTGGTGGAAAATTGTCACTCATTAACAAGGTGCTGGCTCTGTTCATGAGCAAAGTAAATTGGTAATAGGATTCTGGTCCTCATTTTTTAGAAACTGTCAGGCTGCAGTTGTCTTTCTACATTAAGACTGGGTCACATTTTTCCTATACTGTTACTATAATTAAAAAAAATGGGGATTAAGAGGTATATGTGTAGAGTTGATGGATTTGATAGATTGCTCTGAAAATTGACAATGCAGGACAAGGACAGTCTTTGCATATTTTGAATTAGAAAAGGTAAAAATGATGTATTTATAGGAGGTTAAAGCTTAATGATGGATTTCCAGTACTGTGTAGGGGTAGAGTGATAGACTAGGAATCTGAAGAGCATTCAAATCCTCACACAGCCATGGAAACAGACTGTTTGAGTGGAACTAGTAAAACTACTCCTTAAATATCTTATTTACATTGAAAACCCTGTTGAGGTCGCTATAAGTCAGTTCCAACTTGACAGTGCATAAGACACACACAGAGAGAGAGAGAGAGAGAGATTCATAAGCGGCCTTCTGCAGGTACTGGCTGCGGACTATGCTGGGGTTAGACTTTGCTATCCAAGTTCTGCATTTGTGCAGCATCATTTGGGAAACACTTGGGGTTAAGGCGGGGAGAAGATGTAGTATGTGCTAAGCCCTAACAGCAGCACATGATGTTTAAAGTTCTTAAAGCTTAAAATGCAATTTTGAGCCAACGTAACCCATGTGTTTCAGATGGTGTTTTCTTCACTTGTTGCCTTTCTAGTGAACATTATTCTGTGGGAAGGGCTTGGGTGTACAATGGGAGTGGACATGCCTGGTTACCAGAGAGATGGGAGGTAATGCAGAGCCTAGCGTACTCTCTTTCAGAGCCACTAAACTGTTAATTTAGGAAGAAATGTGCCACAGCCACTATTTTCAAGGGAAAGAAAAATGTATTAAAATTAAGGGTTGTTGCTGTTCTATCTATATATTTCTTGTTCACTCTAAATATTTTGTTTCAGTTATTAGTAAAACAAATACTAATCCATCCTATCCTTGAGAAAAATTAAGAAGTGCATGTTTTCAGTTACATATATTTTAGCAGGATTTAAACAGCCAGCCACCCTGTCATGGAAGAGTCAATGCCCATAAATTCACTTGATAGGGAACTCCCTGCTACAAGAAAATCACTATGCCAAAGTAGTGAATGATTTCCCAAAAGCTATTAGGTCACTAATTGCCAGCTGATGATGCCAAATTTCTCCACCACCTGCCACTATTTTGTAACTGGCTCTGTTCCCAACCTACAATTTTGTAACAATTGGGCCTCAGTCATGTTCAGCTCTTTCAAGGGGGCCCTGCAGATAAAAAGGTGGAAAACTATTATTTGGAGTGTAGTACTGTTATAACGCCAAAGGCAGGGATTTAGTCCTTGTACAAGAGTGGGCTTTTCCCCAATTTTGAAAATGGCCTGAATGAAAGAGAGCATAAACTCAATGTCCTTCCATTGTTTCCAGGAAGAAGGTCTTGCAAAGCTTTTAGACCCAGTACTTCTTACGTCATACCATATGTACTGGCATCCAGGGCCTCATTCAGGAAAGTAAAGGAAGAAAGCTTTGACCTCCTCTTAAAAGGAAGATTCTTTCTGCCTCCTTGTGCATATGCGAATACACTGAGTAAAGCACATATGTATATGTGGAATGGTATATTCTGCTGCAATGATAGTTTCCTCCATGTAGACTCTATGCATGCCAATGATCAGCCAGTAGTGGGACTTTGGTCAATCACTTTGCTATTGAGAGTGATCCAAAGTAGCAAGGAAATTGGAATTACTCCATAGCACAGGATACTGTCCCATCTGAACACTGCCTAAACAATGTCCCTGTTAAGGGTACAGTCCTTAAAAGCTACAGTCTCTTGACAATTTGGACTTTGAGTGAACATGGAAAGCCCTCAACTATATACATTTAACTGAAAAGGTGTTTGTTTTTTAATGGATTAGTATATTGGCATTTAGTCTCCAAATTCCCCTCTATTCAGCACTGGTTAGGCTTCATTTTGAGTACTGTGTCCAGTTCTGGACACTGCACTTCAAGAAGGATGCCAACAAATTGGAACAAGTTCAGAGCTGCGCAACAAGGATGATCAGGGGGCTGGAAACCAAGCCCTATGAGGAAAGACTGAAAGAATTGGGCATGTTTAGCCTTGAGAAAAGAAGACTAAGGGGAGATATGATAGCACTTTTCAAATACTTGAAAGGCTGTCATAAAAAGGACGGACAGGATCTGTTCTCAGTCATCCCAGACTGCAGGATATGCAACAGTGGGCTCAACTTACAGGAAGCCAGATTTCGAGTGAATATCAGGAAAAACTTCCTAACTGGTAGAGCAGTATGACAATGGAACCAATTACCTCGAGAGGTGGTGAGTGCTCCAACACTGGAGGCATTCAAGAGAAATTTAGACAACCATCTGGCAGAAATCCTTTGATTTGTATTCCTGCACTGGGCAGGGGGTTGGACTTGATGGACTTATAGACCCCTTCCAACTTCATGTTGTATGATTCTATGATTTTTTTCTCAAAAATGTTTTGGGATATCTTTAGTTTGGTGAAGGATTAGACAATGAACTGCTGGATAGCTCAGTAGTCTAGGTAGAGGTTGGGAGTTTGATTTCCCAGTATGCCTTGATAGGGGTTGGGCTTGATGATACATATGATCCACTTCAGTTCCGCAGTTCTAAAACGATGATGATGATGAATTATTTCTTGTAGTGCCTTTCCAAAATTACAGTTCCTAGGGCTTCCACCTTCCATACAGATTGCCAAACCAATATGTTTATTTGTTATCACCATCTCTCACTCCACACCACCTGAGTTGGACACCTATGTCTGTGACTGCTGCTACCACAGTTCACTTCTGCCACCTCTACAGCCAGCAGCAGCTTCCTCTTGCTGCTTTCCCACATCTCCACAACTTGGCCACATTTTGGCCAACTCTCTGCATGGCATCTGGCACATTCAGGGTCAGCCGTTATGCAGAGAGCCAGATGATTTTTATACCGCCCATTTATAAATATATAAAAACCACAGCACTTCTTTCTTTGATGGACAAGTGCCATTGAAAATGAACCATAATGGTTCCTAATTGAGTGACTTACTGACTGACTGACTGACTGATTGGTTGGTTGGTTGAAGAATGTGGCTGTGAAAGCACACTGCATTTGCAAAATTATCTCTGATTCTTTTTTTCATAATTAAACAAAAAGTTTCTTCCATAGACCTTTTAGTGCACTGACCTTGTTTCATGGCTCCCACCCCCACCCTTCTCCTTTCCTTCAGGGGATTTCTGTCAGGTTGCTTTAACACTTTCCTTTAGTTCAACTATAGCCTAGAATGTTTTCAGATGGAAATAGCCCACTCCTTCATGAAGAGCTTTCTTTTTCATTTAAAAAAAAACAACTTAGTTTTTTTTATTTTATAATACAAATTCTTCAATTCTCTGAATAACACAAATGAAAAAATGACAAAGATATAAAATGCTTATTGAACACCTCAGATGGGAAAGTTTAGCAGCATAGCTAAGGTTTTTTTTATAACTTGCTTGTGTCCTATTAATCTTAGCAATGTCCCTATGTGGTATTATTTCAAATGGGAAACTAGGCTGTGACTGCCTTGCCCATGGACGAAATGTGCTTTCTGCCTTTCTTTGTGTTGGTTTTCTATGGTATGGTCATGATCCAGCCAAAGGTAGCAATTTTAAATCTCATTGAATTGCAAAGGCAGAAGCATTAAGCTAATCAGATAGCTTTCTGACACAGGAATGTAATTTAGACTACAATAGTGGGGGGGGGGGGGGAGAGAGAGAATATATCCCAGACCTTCACCAGATATTTCCTACAAAAGGGAAAGTAGGAACAGCTATTTAAGGACATTCAGGGGTAAAAAGAAAGGTTCTCTGACTTTTGAGAGAGGAGGGCTGTGTTTTGTACAAAACATTTTGTGAGGAGATCCGAGAACTTGCTTCTTTTCATCTTTTAAAATATAGTTTGCCCGGCAGAACACATGGCTGTCATCCTGTTGGGAAATTGGTTCCTAATGCCCCAGGGGAAAATGCTATGTAATGACAGAGTCATTACTAAGGCATTGTACAAAAAAAATATACATAGCTGTCTACATGGGCCATACAGTCATGACACGAAGTCATTATTTTTGCATCATTCTCAGGGGCAGAAGGGGGGAGAAGGAACATACTCTTGAGGTACTTCATCAAAGAGTATTCCTGAACTTCTGTCCATCTTCCTCCCATATCTGGGGGAGATGTTGCCTTAGAGAAAATATCTTCAATTACGGCAATTGAGATGACAGAAAAAAGTTACCTAACAAATCAAATGTACCTACATGATGATGGCACAGATGACAAGTGAAGGCAACTGGGAGTGGAAGTAAATAAAGGCAGTATAAACAAATGCACAAATATTTGGCCAGTTACTAAAAATAATTGGGGAATTTTTCATCAAAAGCATTCATGAAAATCTATTTGCTTTACTGCACCCTTTATCTTAAACTGATTTTCTTCATTTTAAAAAAATGCCAGAACCTGAAAGTGGTCTCCAAGAACACATAAACGGCAACAAAACCATTTAAATTAATAAAAATGTCATAGAGCGAAACCAAGAGTGGGTTCTTAAAAATCATTAAAAGGGGTAGGTAGAAATGTAACTCACACCAGAAACTTGGTGAAATAAAACTTTTCAGCTTGTCTGAATCTTAAGGGAGAAGGAGCTCCCCAGCTTAGGTGCTCTAATAGAGAGGGCCTTGCCTTTTATAGAGTGCTGTCCTCTGTACATACTTTGGGGGAAATAAGCTCCTTGAATGTAGTCAGACTCCATTCCTTTCTGATTGTTAGTGTGTCAGTTTTCTCTCTTGTGATTCCGCATGGTATCTGTATTGCTTAGAAAGGCACACAGCTACTGCAAATAAAGAAACTTGAACGTGACTTTATTCCAAGTGAACATGTAGGATTACTCTGTATATAAAAACAACTCATTTATTATTTTGTACATCAGTTAGATTTCTAAATTTAAATTTTTAATTACTTCCTCACCCAACTGGAAAGCTTGGGTAATCCAGGAGGTATGTGGCATTCTGTCATCAGTTCAATATTATGAAGTGCTGATTCCCAAAATATTCTTGTCCATTCACACACACACCCATCCCAGAAATACATAAACAATCCACACATGTTGCCATACGCCTCTAGCAATAAATGCGTTCTCCCTATTAATGTGCTTCAGGCTTCTTCAATTTCATACGCTATCCTGATGGCATTTTAAAGAATGTAGTCCAAGTTAATGGAAATGATTTTGTTTAGAACATCACTTCAAGTACTGACAATTCCTTCTCATTTGAGTTAACAAATAAGAATGCAAAACGAGGGCTTGCCATGGCTCTCTTTTATTGAAGGATCTCAAATGAAAAGTGTGTGATCTTTTATATAGGCTTTCAAGGGTTGTCTGACAGACAAGACTGTCAAAATGCACCGGGTGTTGTTGTTATTACCAAATCTTCTGCTGTCTGATTTTGCTTTGCTCACTCGGTTCTCTGGTACGTGCGGCTAGACAGCTACTAATGTTATCTGGATGCACAAAGCACTTTTTTGTGCAAGGACTGACTCACAGCAAAAATGCCAGTTAGAATATTTTCCTCAGGAACTCACTGGAGCTTGGCTTACGAAGTCTTAAAATGAAATCAAGCAAAATAGGTCAAACCCGGAACTATATGTCCTTACGTGTCCTCTTGTCCTCTTTTTGCAAAACAGCACATAGTTTTGCACAAACTTTTTAAAAACCACTTTGGCTTCTTCTGTTGCTGTGGCCTCCTCCTGTCTTGACTATATTCTAAGGATCCTCTTTGTACGCAGTATTATTTTTTCCTTTGGTGTTAATTATCACAGCTGAACGATGGGCTCATAGGCTTCCAGCAATCAAACAACTGCACTAAGTACTGACACTAGGCAGAGTGACTGAGAGATGCAGAAGAGGTTGAAAAAAGGTTAAATATATAAAGCTGACTTGCATCAAGTCAAATCATTGGTCATTTTTGCCCAGCATTTTCTATTCCAGTCGATAGCAGTTTGTAGAATCTCAGGCAGAATACAATCTTTCCCTTGAAGTGCTACCTGGAAACTGAACCTGAGATTTTCTCCATATAGATTTCTACCATTGTAGTCTGTGATCCCCATGTCTGCAAAAAGAGCAATGGCCCTTTGGTTTACTACAGGGTAAGCAATCTGCAGAGATCCAGAGGCTATGCATGTCCATCCCACGCCCTTGCACAGTTGCAACTACTGTTACTCCCATGATCTCTCACATTTTTCTTATGCAGGGTGGTGGATTATTCAAAGCTCTCTCACATCCTCTAGTGGCCAAAGGATTTTTTAAATTCAAAAATGGGGAAGGTGGGGTCTGAACGGGTGTTGGCCCCTTCAAAATATGGTAAAATTGCTCAACACCTCCTAGAAGGCACAAGGGGACTTCCTGGTTCCAAAATTTAAGAGGTGAAGGCATGGGGCCACATTTGGGCCCCTAGAACTGGCATGTGGACAATTGGTTACATGTTGCTCACCCTGGTTTACTTGAAAAAGGGGCAATGGGCCTTTTGTTTACTTGGAGCCCAGCTGTGACTGGTTTAATATGTTCCACAAAATTTTTAACAACTTTTTGTGTGCTCAGGGAAAAAAAATAGGGAGAAGTTGGGTGGGTCCTCTCGTGCAGGGATGGGCAGAAACTAAACTGGGACCTACTGTTAGATCGCTGACTCACGTACAAGTAGATCAGCAAGAGTTTCTGTCCCCAAGTTATTTAACAGTAACAAGCACAAATTGATCCCCGCCATCTAAATTAGGCTGACAAAACAAAGTCAGCCTTGGTGACCAGGAGTGGAGGTTTGAGTGAAACAATTCTGAGATCTATTCATTTCTGTTACAAATTTCTGGGCTCACAATGTGAAAGATACGCTTCTCTCGTATTCTACATGTGTGTTGCTTATATCTGATGGATCTTGGCTCTTCAGTAGGAAGCCAAGTAGATCTGATGAACTTTGCCTTATGCTTCTTGTAGCCAAAGTCTCCCCACCACTCTGCTGTAGCTTTAAAGGCTCTGTGTGAGCTTTTAACTGGGAAGTAGTTTTCCACACCTTCCCATGCTTGGCCCATAGTTGGCCATGTACTGAGGAGCCCCCAGAAAAAGATACCTTTAGAGATACTCCAGCCTGATCCTTATCTGTTCTGATGCATTTTTGGTTCTCCAAAACGCCTCTCCCCATTCCCACAAACAAATGGTTGCTTAAGCAATTTAAACAATAAAATGAGAGAAATTGACAATAATATTTTATTTCAACACTCAACCATGAGAAATCCAACATTGCAATCTGTGATGGGACATGAAAGGAAATTTATTTTACAGTTTTCCAGGGAGGGAAAAAGAAACATATGATAATTGTCCTCAAATCTGTTTGATCTCCCTACAACAGTAGAGGCTGAACAGAACGACACTGCATTGCCTTACTAGAATATCTAGTGGCATGTTATCCTGGGTGAAGCAAATATTTTCCTCAGTAGTAATTGTGAGAGATCTGTTAAACAGGTTTTAGACCAATTATTCAGTTTGGTTGGGCAAAAGCGCAGACTACAATGCTGGAATGAGACACAAATGGCAAATTACATGGAATTAATGCATACTCTTCTTTCTTTCCATGTTTCTCTCCTTCTTCCTTTCTTCTTCTTCCTCTTCTTCTTCTGTTCTGTTTTGGGTGTTTTTGTTTGCTTGTCATGCCACAATTCATGGAAGCGCTCATTTAGAAATGTACATTATTTGATACTGTCTTCATTCACGTGGACTGAATGGAAGAATTGATTTCCAGTTTATTTGCAAACAGCATGCTTTTTTTTGATTGGACCATCATCAGTTTTTTTAAAAAAGGTAGGACAGTTTCTAACTCTGTGCCACCAATTAAAAGGGCAGATCCACACCCATCCAAGGCATATTTACCCAGATTAAGCCTAAATGGATTTCAAGGGGTTTACTCCCTAGGCAGTGGATTTAGGACTGCAGCCTTAGTATATTCTTGTGTGTGTGGTTTGAACAAATAAGAGGTAGATGAAATGGGAAAGAAAGGAAGAAAAAAAATGGGGGAGGAGAGAGAAGCGAGCCATGCAAAACTGAGTTCATCTTCACTTACCCGCCTGCAACACATTATAATTTATTAAACTCAATCAATTCTTAATCTGGAGTTCAAATTTTGCTAGATATTTGGAGTGCATCTAAGGAGGGATTCTTGTCAGGGAATAAAAATTTTCTCCAGGCTGTGATTGTGATGAATTTATAATGCGCTCTAAGAGTGATGCATTGACCTAAATTCGCAAAAAGTACTGTCTGTTACATTTGTTGTTACGAATCATGGCCCAGACTCCAGCTTGCCACTTTGAAGTCTTAGGAGGCTTATTAAAAGAACTATGGATGAGATCAAGGCACGGAGGAACGCACAGAGGGAAGGCGCGAAGGCTGCAGTGCCTGCAAATACTCTTATGTGGCAGACTAGCTGCCTGTGAGCCTGCCTAACCATGGAGCCATCTCTCTTGTTTTCTTGACTTGTCAGAAGCCAGGAGGAAATCCACATGGATGTAATATGTCACATAATGTGACCTGTTCTTGGGCAGAGCTCTACTACAGAGCTTGATCTGCCGGGGAGAACACAGGGGTAGCTACCTCTTAGCAGCAGGATATGGAGGGGGAGGGAAGACTGTGTGAGAACAGGGAGAGACTGCATATGAGCACAGGCATGATTTGTGACTGGCACTGGCCAGCTGCTCCACGACAGGGGGCATGTTGCCCCATTTCCAAAGGCTTTGTCTGCCCTCGTCGCTGACATCACCCTGGTTCTCTGGTTCTCTCTTTTTGCTACAGTTTCTTTATTATGGTTTGCCTTCTCCCCCTCTGCCAGTCTTTCAGATCCCCATTTAATGGTACCTGCAAATATTCTAATGTAGAAAACTAGATGACTGAAGACCATGACAGAGATAGAGAGTGAAAGAGGGAGAATACCAAGAGGTATGTGTCCCTCCTTTTGCCTTTTATGCTTGTCTGAGGCCAGGGTGAAATTAATATTGAAACAATAGGGCGCCTATCCTTATGGTGCAAGGTTCCTTTGCTATTGTTAACCAGCTATATTTTGTTGCTGTCACCCAGAAGCAGCCAGGATCAAAGCTTTCTATCCAAGATTAAAGATCTCTGTTCTTCAAACAATATCCTTTAGGATTAAATGGAAAGAGTTAGAATTTCTCATAGTCACTATAGAATATTTATTTATTTATTTATTAGATTTATATACCACCCATCTAGAACATGTCTAATTAAGGATACAGTGTACTAAGAAGAAATTTATTTATTTATTTATGGAGGCTTAATAGGCACATTCCACTATTTAGAGATAGGAGTGAACTGTAGAGCTTGGAGAAAAGTTACTTCTTTTGAACTGGCCGTTCTGGCTCAGATTGTCTGGCAATTGTAATCCCCAAAGATAATTTTCCTCATCCCAGATGACAAAGTGAGTTTAATTAATTTATGCCAGGACTGTGTCTCAGGAATATTTTTTAATAACAATGGCCTTAGCACAGGAATATATGAACTAGGGAAGGCTAGGAGATTAAATCTGCCTGTTTTCAGTCAAGAAGATTGAAATTGTATACCAAGGTATACGAATTTAATTTTCTTCTTTGTCATCATTAAAGTTGTGTAGTTATAGAAATATAAATTTATAAAGTTATAAAATATAACACTAAACAGATCAATCAAATATAACAATTACAGTGCAGGAAAATCTAAAAATCCATTAAGGAGTTAGATAGACATCAGTCCTATTGAAAGGTATACTGGAACCAGCTCTCGGAAGGTCAAAGATGCCCTAAGTTGTTTTGATTGGTAGGTATGTTGATCATCTGTCACTCACTTCAGGCTCCCCAGTTCAATCTGCAATCCTCACCCAGCACTGGGGGCAAGGGGGATGGTGTTTATTTATTTTCTTTTTATAAATTTATATTTGCATGAATTTTCTCACCCGGATAGGTCAAGTCCTGATGGTCAATTTAGGAATATAAGAAATGAAACGAGTAAAGAATATGTACTGTGGATTTGGAACACTGTGAATAGAACTAATAAATCTCTTTAAAAACATTTATCACAGAACTGGAAGAGGAAAGAAGCGGAATTAGAATGATCAAGGGACTGGAACACCAGGAATGACTAAATGTTTATTTTTTAAAAAGGAAATTGTGAATTACATGTTTCTGCTTACAAGTAAGCCACATTAAGTTCAATGAGACTTAAACTTGGATAAATGTATTTAAGACTGTAGCCTATGAAAGGGAAAGACAAAAAAACTGTTTTAAAATGGAAATTTGGAGTTGACAGGAAAACCAGCCTGGGCTGGTTAATAGGGAAGTATGTTGCAAATGTACCTATATAAAGTAAGAAACCCTATATATAGCAGAGTCAGAGAGAAATTTACAAAAATAATAGATTGGTATGCCATAGCTCATCAAATGGCACTGTAATTTGTTTGGGGGGGGGGGCTTTTTTTCCACCAAGCCATTAAAAGACATTGACTTCAGCTCAAATCCTGTGCATCACCACAGTGGTTTCTTGTGGCTGCACTAAAAGATATGTCCAGAGGGTTTCAGGAAGTATATAAATAGACTTGCATCCTTGCAGAATATTATAGAGCACTCCCACGTCTTTGCCATTCCCCTCTGCTCTCCCAAGAAGAACTGTAAATCCTATCATTTTCTATTTAATCTGTTTTCTTTTTCCCTTTGACTTTCCTTTTTAGGGGACGGAAATAATTATGACAGTAAATGCAACATGATAAATTGCATTAAATTGCTGTTCAAAGCACTGGGTCATGGTTAGGATAATATGAAAATTGTTACTAAGAGACTTGCACTCCAGGCTGGGGAAGTTATATGTCTGTAACCTGGGCGTGGATAGATTACAGTCCTGAAACTGTGCAAGAGTTACTGTTTAGCCAGTTCTCAAGAATGGAAGCAATTGCAGGCCTCATAGCCCTCTTCCCCGACACAGAGTTGAAAGGGGATGAGCAACAATCACTTGACAAGACCAAAATTCAGCATTTTCTTGAGACATAAAATTAGAACAATCCCTATACAAGGGAAGGGAACCCTTTTGAATGGACTACAGTCCCCCTTGGCCAAGCCTGGTGGGGCAGATAGAACCTCTGTCTTTCACTAAAGAGTGAAAGGTTCCCTGACCTTGCCACAGACCTAGTTGAATCAAAGGGCCTCTGACTTCAGCACAAATAATAATAATAAAAGATCCCTCTGCCAATTTATTCCAGCAGTGGGAACAGGCCCGAGCACTACTACTGTAAATAGCTTGGGAGGAATGAAGCTGTTTTCATTTGGAGCTGATTCAATGTCTTCCTTAAAAAGTACTGATATTTTCAGTTTCCTTTTCCTTGCTCTTAAGCATATCATATCTTTCAAAATTTTACTTCTTTTAATCCCAGGAAGGCCAGATTTAATACAAGGAATCTGCACAGGGCGCTGTTGTGCTCCATCAGCATTCCTGAGCTTTACATGTATGTGTGTGTGAATATGTATATGTACAAGGAGACCCAAGATTGGGAATGGGACTTGAGGCTGGAAAAAGCTGCACATAGCTGATTGAGAATCAGTCCTAATGAACAATTTAGAGCTTTTTTTTGGATGGGTGGGTGGGATAATATTGCATAGGATTGAACTTTTGTTGTTGTTTAGTCGTTAAGTCGTGTTCGACTCTTCGTGACCCCATGGACCAGAGCACGCCAGGCCCTCCTGTCTTCCACTGCCTCCCGGAGTTGGGTCAAATTCATGTTGGTAGCCATGAACCATCTCATCCTCTGTCGTCCTCTTCTCCTCTTGCCTTCACACTTTCCCAACATCAGGGTCTTTTCCAGGGAGTCTTCTCTTCTCATGAGATGGCCAAAGTATTGGAGCCTCAGCTTCAGGATCTGTCCTTCCAGTGAGCACTCCGGGTTGATTTCCTTCAGAATGGATAGGTTTGTTCTCCTTGCAGTCCAGGGGACTCTCAAGAGTCTCCTCCAGCACCACAATTCAAAAGCATCAATTCTTCGGCGGTCAGCCTTCTTTATGGTCCAGCTCTCATTTCCATACATCGCTACTGGAAAAACCATAGCTTAGACTATGCGAGGATTGAACTAGGGATCCCTTAATGTGATATACAAAAAATACATGACAGAGCAATAAAAACACAAGACCAAAAATACATTAGCTGAAATCCTGTTGGCATAACTATGCCTGGGGAAGGTGATGATGTTACCAGCAGGGGTAGATGTTCAGTCATGAAAGATCTCCCCCTTCTCTCCCATGGCTCCCATGGCTTCCATACAATGAAAGGAAGTATACACAAGGCAGAAAAGCTCTGACATCAACACCTTTCTGTAGGCATAGTTCTGTCAACAGGATTTCAACCACCAAAAGAGCAACTAAGTTGCTTTTTCTGGATGGTGACAATATCAGTCCATTCTGGTTACATCATTGCAACCTCCTTCCCACACTGATTAGAGAAAACTTTGACAAATCACAGGAGTGACATCCCTCAATGGTGCAGTTGGATGAACTTTATTTGATGTCTGGTGGTTGAAATATATGTTAGTGAGGCTGATATGAACAATGTTTTCTTCTTTTTCCCCTTCCCCTGACAAACAGGGGTAAACATAGAATTTCCCACTCCAAGACGTTTCTTCAGTTGCTGGAGGTGGGGGGCAGAGTGTAAATTCAGACTTTTTGTGAGTTATGGAAAACATTGAGCAGCTGTGTTTACATTGGCACAATATTTGACTATTAGGTGGCTAGGCAAGGAACTGAAGATGTACGATATTGTTCCGATTTGCACACTTACAGCCGATTTCCTTGGAAACATGTCATTTTATATTTTCCCCCAGTGTTGTTAATCACATTTCATGATGCTTCACCATTTCAGGTTTTTTTCTTTGTTTGCTGGATTCATTTTAGCTCATCTCCTCTGCAGTTACAGAATATTATTTGAAGAAACACCAAGCCTGCGTTTGAAAATAGCGTTCTCTGCTTTGAACAAAATAAATAAGCTAAAGCATGGTCGCGTGTAAGTTAAAATAATCTGTAACACTGGGAAAAAAATCTGCAGTGTATCAAAACAATATTTAGCTGCTAGAGTTGAACACAAGGGCACAGATTTAGTCATTGTTGTGAAATGGAATGTATTTCCTTCAAGCATATGTAAGAGTACTCAGCAAGACACAATGGGATAGATTATGTTGATGATTGCAATGATTTATGTAGCACTATCCCTTTACATGATGGATTACAGAGTAATGTATTTAAAAAAAAAACCAACAACAGCCAAAATAGATCCTTGCTTCAGTAAGCTAAATTTGGGTGGACTGAAGAAGAAGAAAAAAGGAGAGAGGGAGAAGGGGAATTAAAGGCCAAGAAGGGTAACAAAACAAAGTGTGGATGATTAGAACAGATCTGGCATGCCTCCTCCCTCAGCCAAGATGCAGGGTACTGGAAGTCAGCCAACCAATTATCCTAATAAATGGCTAATAATTCACTGCCCTTTCATGACCTGAGATGGTTGCCTCCCTTTGCTTAATGGCTGGCCCAGCCATGGCAGCATCCAATCCAACACCTGGAGATTCTGTTCCCCACAACGACTGAAGAATGTGCTCTAAAGTGGGTAAGAGAAAGCTGGTCACCCTCATAGGTGTTCTGGGAGGATGTTCATTTTAGAGTTGGAGATACAGCTAAGAGTGACAAAAAGGTAAGAGTGAAAACCGGGGCTATGGTGGTAAATAAAGACAAAAGGTTGTGGTGGGCAGGGATCAAAAGAACTGCTGCTAAATTGCTTGTTCTTATTGATATGGACTGCCTGAGGAGGAAAAGACACCTCAGTGAGGAATTGTAGGGCCCCGTGTAACCTCTCATCTCCAACACACACATAGAGAATGGAATCTACTTTGCACAAAACCAGTGCTAGGGGTAGGGCTCATTTAGGCATACAGTCATTCCTTTCCTTTATAAATCCTATGGATTTTTAAAAATGCATCTTGCTAATACTAATCATGTGCCTACAAGTGATTTCTGGCTTATGGTGACCCTTTTCAGGGTTTTCTAAGTATAGAGTGCTCAGAAGTGGTTCACTGTTCTCTTCTTCTGGGGGTGCCCTGGGAGTGTGCAGCTTGCCCAAGACCACACAGGCTGGCTCTTCTCCCTGGGGGCACAGTGGGGAATTGAACTCCCAGCCTCTGGCTCTGCAGCCAGAT
Source organism: Intellagama lesueurii (assembly GCA_037013535.1). NCBI lineage: Eukaryota > Metazoa > Chordata > Lepidosauria > Squamata > Agamidae > Intellagama > Intellagama lesueurii. The sequence continues at coordinate 141,328,149 of JBAJHW010000004.1, forward strand.
GCCTAACTTACTGAGCTATCCAGCCAGCCAGTATCCTGTTAAGTGTATATTTATTTCAAAGGCTATCTAGGTATGGTACCAGAGGTCAGCACCCTCTGGCATTCATATTTTTGACTGTTCATTTCTACCACATAGATCACAGTCTATTGTTTGCCCAGTGATCTTTTTCCTTGCATATGTTTGCAGCAGCTAAGCTATGGTTTGCAGAATTGCAAGCCAGAAATTATATGAGGCACTCTGCTGTTCTACATTTTCCAAACAAGATTTAGCCCAAAATTATAACCCTAACAAAGTATCAGAAACATCTTGATGGTAAATGACAACAAAGTTATTCGAGAGGCCGTGGAGCTACCGGTAGCCTCAGATCCAAGGGAGGGGTATTATCATGTCATAAGAGAGTAAAGTGTCCCCTGTTTGGACCTTGAGCCATCAGTGCTTGAAATTGTAACCCTAATAAATAACTTCTTAAAAGTAACTTTTCAAGCTCAGATTTGGGCCCGAAAACAAACCTTTGTACATATGCCATGCCTGTATATATGAGAGAGAAAACAAAACCAAACATAGAAGGGAAATGTATATATACAGTGGAACTGATACATTCCTTAGTAATTCATGTTCACTTCACATGTTACACTGCTTGTGCTTTGAAATAATGTTCTTCCTCAGAATAATATATGAGGTACAATAAAAGTGTTCTTTGTACCATTAATATGCTGACTGGGTTGCTGATGAGCACATATACTAACAGCATGAAAGACAATCATTCTGTACTTCAGTACTATAACAGACACATATTTTCCTATCTGGAACTGGATTCCAAGGAGAAACTCTGTAATGTGTGAAGCAACTTTCAGTGATTTTTCCCCTTAGGGCAGCTTCTTGCATTACCTTTTAAAGAAAACATATGTGAAAATACAATGTGCAAATGAGAACATATGTGGTTAGTGGGGGGGGGGGGTTTGGGTTGAGGTGAGATGTGCAAACTGCAGAACCATTTCTGCTGCATTATTTATTGTTAATAGGTACCTTCTTCAAATTAGCTCTGTGTATTGTCCATTCTCTCTTTACCTTCATTTTCATCAGAATAATGCAGCATTCATGATGTAGTATAACCTCTTTAGAGCTACCCCGGCAATATTACACAAAGGAAGTAAGAAGAAAACATAGAGAGTTGAAAGAAGAAAAGTCTTGAAACCGAAAGAACTGTTACAGGAGCAAAGAGGTGAGGACAGCTCATTATCTGAAGAAATTTCTTGTTAGGTAATCAAAAGAGAAAAAGCCACCATCAAGACAGAGGGTATGTTCTTACGTTGGGATTACGTATAAGATGAGCTGCTTAGAGAAAGTAGCCATCTCTCCTATGAAGCAAAGTGTGGCAGCCACCTCAAGCAGGGGTCTCAGATCGCAGGAAGCCAGCAAATCATGCTGGTGTGGGGGAAGAGTCTTGGTGGGGTGTCTCAGCAAGGTGCATCACATCCCTACTCATATGCTACACAATACAAAATAAATCCTTGGTAGGTTTCTGAATTTAAACTCTCTGTTTCATGAATTTTGATGGCAATTCGGGACCAGTGTCATTTCCGTACTGTTTCTATGATTCTCAGATCCATGTTTCCAAGATACTGTGTTTCAATAGTCCCCAAAGAGAATGTTAGAAACATTTTTCCTCTTGTCCCTCTTACTTGTCATCCTCCTCTTTCTATAGCACAATACAACCCTTTACTGCTTACTCTTGCTCACCTGCTGCATGCCCTGGAGCATAAGTGCATATGAACTTTAATTTTCCAATACACACATTTCCAATTTTGTTGTTATTGCTGCACAAGTATTCCATTCTTCTATTGCATATTGCTGTTGATTCCACGTCCTTTTCATTATGGCCAAAATTCTGTTGCTTAGCATAGAATATTGCACTAAAGTAGGCCCACTAAATCAATGGAGATTTGATGAATCAACTCCTCTTGAAGTTCAATTGGTTCAAATGGGCCTATGCTAAAGTAAGTCACAGTTAGAGTGGGGTGTTTGAATCCATCAAATCCACAGAGGAGTTGTCTCACTCATCTTTATTTTATTTTTTAGCATTTTTTATTTTTAACAAGTGACATAAATCGCAGTGCTGAATTGATTTACTATATATCAGTACAGTAGGACTTCCATATTCACAGGGGATCAGTTCCAAGCCACCCCGCGAATGCTGAAACCCGCAAATAATAGTGAACCCTATACATAGCATGACCTCTGACTCTCTCTAGTGGCCAATTCTGGTAATTACATAGTGTAAATACATATTCTAGGTTTTTTCCTTTTAATATTTTCAGACCACTGATAAGTAAACCAAGGACACTGTGATCCTGTGGATACGGGGGTTCTACTACAAAATTTACTGATTTCTTTAGGAAGCTATCAGTTTTTGTCTTGGTCCCCTTTCTGTGGCTTGCTTAAGAAGAACCCTAAATATAACCTGCAAAATTTTCTTCACTTCAGTGGCCAAAATCCTGTTGCTTAGGGGATAAAACAACAGGGATTGACTTACTTCAGCAAAGTAAGTAAAGAGCTATGAATAAACAGGCCCCACCCTATCTGAATAAGCATGCTTCTAGTTGACTTGGCATAAGATAAGAGGAGCTTAGGCCCTGATCTTCTCAGCCTGACTGCTGAAAGGCAGTAGGGACTTGTGATCTCTGGGAGTACTTGGCTGGAAGACAGAGGTAATCTTTTTTTAGGCATTCCCTTGGGGTTCAACTGAATTCCATTTTACATGTTAGATGTGTTCAGAGAGTCCATGTGCTCCTTAAAGGTTTATTGCAAGGTCCCTGTGATACTCATCCAAATGGTCATGCTCCTGGCTATAGCAAAGTGTGGATGAAAGTAGCGAGGGAGAGAGAGGACCAGTGTAAGAAATTTACTCATGAGTAAACCAGGTAAACTTTGCTCACAAGTAAACCAGTTGTTGAAACTTTGTGCAGTTGTAACAAAAACTGTTCCCACAACCGCTCATCAATACTGAGAGCCTGTCTTAGATGGGTATATTGATCAATATTTGGGTCGCTGTTGGTACAGTTTGATTTAAACTATATTGTGCTATTCACATATATTTCTACTTAGATTAAACCATCCTGCCCGTTAAAGAGTTGTCTCACTCCTTTCCGATAAAAGAGCTAGGGTCTTCTATTTTTTTTGGCATGATTCAGCACACTCCTATGGATGGCTAGTTCACACCCAGATGGAGCTGTAATTAGCATGATTAGAGGTGACAACTCTGTGACATAATAGATAAGTTGTGACATTAAAAGGGAGAACAGGGAAACCACCTCCTCTATTTTTGCCTTCTTTTTAAAGACATTTCCCTAACTGACACAGCGCAATTCTAATACCACACTTGGTTGATGCATTGATCTTTCGGTATGCCACTTACTTTAACAACAACAACAAAGGAAATCCTGTGTGGCTAGCTGAATGATGGCCATGGGAAAAGGTGGGGATGGGGCCTAGTCCCCCCAATAGGATCTCTCCCCACAAGGCAGCACATCCCCAGCAGAGCCCCAGAGGAGGAGAAAGGCCAGGAAAGGGGGGTTTACCTCCCTTCCATCTCCCCAGAATTCACCCCAACATTTCCTCTTCACACCAGTACCACCATCACAGCTTGCTCCACCACTGCTCTCCTCCACTGCTGCCTCCTTCCTTGTGAGTAAACCAGTTAAACTTTATTCATGAGTAAACCACATAACTTCCAGACAAATCAACCAGCAATCCAAAGACTTGTGTGGACCCTTTCTCAGAGGAGGATGAACATCTCCAGTGTGAATGGAAGGATCGTTTAAGTGAGAAATAAAATAGATCTCACTGAAGATAAGAACCTTTTAAGTGCAAACCAGATCACTCTAAATTCCCTCATCTGGACAGTCCCTGGCAGAAAATAATATCTCACTTGTAAGAAGAGAAATTTTCTATATTTTATCATTCCCTCACATGAGAAAAGGGCAAAGTTTTAGATTTCTCCCTGCACAACCTCCCAGGAGTTTTTCTATTTCTGTAAACCTGGGGATTCACCCAAGCATGCTGAAGCCTCCCTCTTTTTTCTCAGTGACCTAATTTTGACTACAATCCTGTCAGTGTTCACTGAGTGAGATTACTATTAGGAGAGATAATGGGGGCTTATTTATTTGTTTCTTCAAAGTATTTCTAGGTCGCCTTTGAAAGGCAGCTTACACAGAAGAGCCTCGCAGTGCCATTTCACATGTCAGTAAAATAATTTTGCAATGCCGATCCAGATACTGATGGAACATGGCCCTTTCTGTCTGAGGGAGCAGTTTACATTCTAGAAGCTTGGTTTGGTTTTTTTTTTAAAAAGGAAATTATGATCATAGCTGCACACAGAGCTGGCCTTATCATAAGCCTCATCGTGGCCGTTGCTGTTGAGGGTGGTGGAGATGGCAAATGAACCACTGCCCTGCTGCTGCTGCTCCTTTCCCAGGCTCACAGTCACTGTTCCCTGGCAAACATACACTAAATGCTTCCCCTCTGCTTCCGACCGCTTGCCAATCTTGTGCATCCTCAAAAGGGAAACAAAAGGAGTTGGTGGCAGGGCTTCCAGAATCATAGTGGCCACCTCTCCACAGAGGCAGTTCCTTTTTGGGAGGGCTTGGTCCCAGGGCGACCCCATGATGGGATGGTTTCTGTGGGAGCTCCATGGCCAACTCCTCTTGTTTCTCTTTGTGGAGGCTTGTGCTGCTGTAAAGAGATTGGAAGGGGAAGGCATTTAATGTACAAGCAACCTTAGAGTCCAGTCGTCGCCCTATCTAGGTTCTGAGGAAGCCCCTTGGGTCCAGCATTCACAACTAGGAGCAACTTGGTGAAGAGCTGGGCCTGTGCCTCTGCGATTCCCACTGCCTGCTCTTTTTGTTTCTTCCTCTGCTGGCGTGCATTGCTGAGAAGAGGTTGAAAGGGGAAGAAGAGTTACTAGGGGTGATGATCAGTGGCTTAGCACATTGAAGGAGACACTCTGCTTCCTGCCACAGATGGTGGGCAAGTTACAGCTGTTTCTTCCTGTCCACAGGAGGTCAACATTTCAGGACACCTCCCAATGCCAATGTTCTATGAGAGGGTTCACTACCAGTTCTTGGAACTTCATGCAAGCCTTGCTGTGGGTGGTCTTCTGTGTTCTTATGGCCTGTTCATTTTTGTCCTTTTAAAGGAAGCAAGCAGGCTAAGGAAGAGTAACCTATGCCTCATCTTGAATGAAACAGATCATATCTGGTGCAAGAAATATTCAAATACGTAGCAGCAGAAGCAACGATAGGAAGAAGAAAGGAGTGAACACAGGAAGGAGAACATATTTCCCATGGTCCCCCACTTCGAATGGGCTTTTATTATTATGGGCATATGTCAGCTTGACATTAGGTTGATATTGTAGTGCCTCAATATCTGAGATGTATAGGGCAGGTAAACATATCTCTGGCTACCCTTGGGTGAATGTAGAGCTGAACTAGATGATATACTTGCTATGCTTCTAGAAATAGTGCTCCTTCAAGTGGTAAAAGATATCTGCCTGTCATAGCATGTGATCACTCCTCAGCTATGTTGCATCTATCATACTTTCTTTTATGATTGGTCACTGGGAGATACACATGAGCTCAAAGTGCAAGTCTATTTGTTAAGCTATCCAGTGTGATGTAATGGATAAAGTAATGGACTAGGATTCAGGAGATAGGGGTTCAAAGCTCCATTCAGTCATGGAAATTCATGGAGGTGGGAGTGGAATTGGTGATACCACTCTTCAAACATCTTATCTACCTTGAAAGTCCTATTAAGTCAGTTCCAACTTGATGACACATAACACAGCTGCTCAGCATGCCTATTTGAGGGTAACATTTATGGAAAGGAAAATTGGTTAATCAAAGAGAACCCTTAACATCTAGTTTGATCCATAAAGGCCTGCTTTCAGGGTCTCTGCAGGGTAGCATGGTACGGATACAGTAAATAGAAGGCCTACAAGGGAAAAACTGGTTCTGAAAACAAAAAGGAGGCATGGACAACAGGGCGTTAGCAAAGGAGGGTCTGAAGAAACAGTAGTCCAGCACGATAAGTGGGAAAGGAAACAGCAAGAGAGATGTGAGAGAAACTGAGGAGAAAATGGAGAGATAAATTCATTGTACATGACCAAAAGCTGCTAAGTTTCATACATGGGTTTGAAAAACAACTTTGATAAATACTTTGCTGCATGTTCCTCTAACAAAAACAAAACCAAACCCAAAATGATGCTTTAATAATCTGATAGGACCTGCATCTGAGCCCAGAAATTTAATTTTTAAATGCCACAGCTAACAATCTTTCATTTGTCTCCTCCATTTTGAAAACCATCTAAAAATGACTTCACACTTTTTTTTTCAAGCATTTGAAGCTGGTGTAGAGTACTTTTACCTATGCATGTATTTGTTTTCTTTATATTGATGCTGACTTTGCATAAAGTCAACCATGTAAATGTCTTTTTTTTTTTAACCAGGGACCTTTACAAAATTGACAAAAAATGAGGATGGGCCTTAATATTCCTAGTGCTGAAATAAAAAATGGACCATGTTGCTTTTAATGCCACTAAGCCTCCTGATGCATAACCTATATTGTGAACAAGAAGTTATAATTAGGACAGAATGCGGAGATACAGAATGGTTTCCTATGTTTGAAAGTGTCAGACAAGGATGCATTTTAGCTTCTTATCTATTCAATCTGTACACAGAATGTATATACAAAAAGCCAAAATAGATTCAGATAAAGAACGAGTGAGAATTTGTGGAAGAAACATCAATAATTTAAGACATACAGATGACATCATCTTACTGGCAGAAAGCAGCAATGGCTTGAAACAACTTCTTGTGAACATGAAAGAAGGAAGCACCAAAGCAGAATTGCAGATGATGAACATGAAGACAAAAATCATAACTACAGAAGAACAACAGAACTTTAATGTTGACAATAAAGAAATGGAAATTGTTAAAGATGTTGTATACTTTGATTCAATCATCAATCCAAATGGAGACTGCAACAAAGAATTCAGAAGAATACTGAGATTTGGAGGACAGCAATGAAGGAATCAGAAAAGAACATCAAGTGTAAGGATGTGTCACTAGAGACCAAGGCCAAGATCATCCACACAAGATCATCCCAATCAGTGTGTGTGTGTGTGTGTGAGAGAGAGAGAGAGAGAGAGAGAGGGAGGGAGGGAGGGAGGGAGGGAGAGGGAGAGGGAGAAAGCTGGATAGTAAAGAAAGCTGACAGGAAAAAAATGATTCATTTGTAATATGGTGCTAGAGAGCTTTGCAGATACCCTGGATTGTCAGAAAGATGAACAAGTGGGAGCTAGATCAAATCAAGCCTGAGGCTGTGATACTTTGGGGAAAACCTGAGAAGGCAAGAATCTCCTGAAAAGATAATAATGTTGGGAAAGATAGCAGAAAAAGAGGAAAACCAAATATGAGATGTATCGACTCCTTAAAGGCTTCAGTTTACAAGAGATGAGCAGGGCTGCTGAGGACGGGACATTTTAGAGATACAGGTTGCCATAGGTCAGAGGCAACTTGATGGCACGTGACAACAAAGTATCTGGGACAGAAAGAGCTGCATGACTTTGGTGGAAAAGTAATGAGAGAGGTAAGGAGGGCTGGATTTCTACTTCTGCGCCATCATTTGTATCATCGTCTATTCAGGTCTGTCCTGAAACGTTTTGTTTTCTGAGGTGAACAAGAAGATGTAGCACACATGAACACAGAAACAATTGCACATGCAAAAGCCGACCGCAATGGCAGATGAATCTTATTTCAACACTGAAAAAGGACAGTGTCTTTCACTGTTTCTAACAACAGCAAAACACCACAGGGAGCCCAGAGCAGGCCTTATGGCACATGCCCCTTTATTTACTTCATATCTTTCAATATCTTTTGCTTGAAAACTCTGGGGCAGTCCAAGATCTCCTGTCACCTGAGGAGGAATGGCAAATTCACTGCTTCTGGCAGCCTGCCACCTGAGGTGGCTGTCTCATTTCACCTAATGGCGGGGGTGGCTTTGGACACCTCATTCCACCTACTGGTATGGCAGACCCTGATAGGAGTGCCCCGTGTAGGAGAACAGTGCAACATACATGTGTGCCCTAACATGAGAAAGGGTATAAAAAGGTGGAAAGGGGTGAATTCAATTAGAATAAACCTGTCTTCAACTTGTCACAAACTCCTGCCCAAAATATAGAGAAACAGTAATCGAAATTTAGCCTTTGACAAGCAAAAGTCTTCAAATGAGCAACAAAATAAACTAGATATAGTCATCCCTGCACAACATAAATTTAAATATTCTCTTTGATATTTTAAAAGCCAAGAGCTCAAAAGAAGCATATGACTGTCTTGAAAGTATCATACAGAGAAGCTGTTTCTTGTGCTTTACTCCTTCCAGCGAGTAACAGCCTAGTGACATGTGGGCTAACAAGTATAACTAAAAATCCAATTCATGTCCTAATTATTACTCTAGCGAAACCATTATATTCATTAGAGGAACTGTAGGGTGAAGCTTTCATGCAAGTCATTTTTAATGGTCATCGTGGTGACATGAATTAATTAGTTATTCTCCCAGTTCACCTGCATTACTGTATCACTGTAACATCAGTGGCATAATTCAAAGAGGCTCATTTTGTAATCAGTGTCATAAGTATATATTAATAGTTGAAGGTGAAACTGGTTTCTTAAATTTTTCTCTTCCAAAACTGTCCAGTTAATAATTATATACACATTCCACAGTGCCTCAGAAAAAGAGGGATACAGATTAGAACAAGTAAGTGATTTTTTTGGCAGAGCTCTATTGCTCAACATTAGGCCCAAACAGAGTTGCTGTTATAATGCACAAATCCATGGAATTTAGTGCTGAATTTCTGGCATGGATTTGGTGGAATCTTGTGTGGAATATGGAGTACACTGGTGGCTCAATAAATTCTCTAGTGGATACCACTTTGACATAGATTTGGTACATTATCCTGAATGCCTTTGAGATGCATTTTATCCTCTTGCAGACTAATGACATCAGCAGCAAACTCAAGGGCTTAGCAAAAGAAGCAAGTCTATGAAACTGGATGTTTGAAAATAATTAATAATAATAATCTGGTGAATGCAACAATTATTAAACCGGGGATGTGCGAAATGGTGGTTCTCCAGGTTGAATGTTTCCATTTCACACTGTCATTCCTGTTCTGTTCCATTTCTTCACTGGATTTTGAAAATGCATCTGCACAGAAATTCATGTGTTTTTTTGTGTGCCTTTTTGCTAAACATATGTTAGTTTCTGACATGAGCATTTTGACTCAGAACTTGGAAAAAGTTGCTTTAATTCTCAGAATCCCCTAAACAGCATGACAAGTTGGTGTTAAAAGAAATAACTTTCCTGGGTGCTGCATTTTTACCTTTCTTTCCCCCCTCTCTCTCGAAAAAGGAATCACAAGCCTTGCTAATATATGGATAACTGTGGCAAGAAGTAATCTGTTCCACTGGCCATCTTGGAGGTGCAACAGGCTATTTCCAAGGGGAAACATGAATCCCACAATCGTCTTCCTTCCCCTAATCCTACAGTCATTCACAATGAAGGAAGAACTGAGAACATAAATCCTCTGATAGAAGAATGTGTAATGGTGAGATTGTGGTGGTCCAGAAGGATTAGTTTAGTTAAAGGGTCCAGAAGATGAATTAAAGTTGTGTTGGGAAACCTTCTACCCCATGTTTTCACCTTCTTTTTCTTCCATGTCCTCAATGTGTGTAATAACTCATTTGTAGTGTTGATAGGTCACTGCAGGTCTTTAAAGAGTATGCTATTTGGCTTTAATTCCCAAGCCTTTTTCTGTGATTTAAAGGTTCTTTGAAGTTATATAATAGTGTTTAGCTTCCCATCCTGAAATGCTTCCCCCTAAAATATTGGTCCATTCAAATAACAAATGGTTTAATTTCTCTCTCACAGAATGGAGGGGGCAACTCTTTTTGCTTCTCGGATGTTGAGTAAGTGTGCTTGTCAGTCTGTGATGAAACAGCATCATGGCGACATTCTCTTTCCTTGAAGGTGAATTGTTTTGACTTGAACTGTCCATTATTTTATTTATTTATTTATTTATTTATTTACAAGATTTTTTAGCCGCACCATTACCAGTGGTCTCTGAGAGGCCAACACAATCCATATTTCCTGATACTTCAGAAACACTCATTCTATAGACACATGAAAAAAAAAAGAAGCCCTCCTAACCAAATCCTGCAGAGTTTTTCTCATTTCACTAGAACATATTTGTCTTCTTATGGAATTCATCAGATACTTTGCTTAGAAATAACACTCAAAATTTGCTTCAAATTATCCTTGAAGCACAATTGTCTATTTAGGAATGTATAGAACCAACCATAGAAAATCTTACTAGTCCTACTGACACTTTGGTTGAGGAAAAATGCTGTCAAAGCCCCCTGCCACATACATACAAAAAGGAAAGGAAAGGAAAGAAGGCCAACTCTTCATAAACTTTCTCTTCAAAACGGCATATCACAGATAACTTGGCATTAGAATTGAAATCATGTTAGTACTATGATGATGTAGACTTTCATGTTTGAGAAATTAGACTTGGGAACAAAGTTTGTGTTCAGTTCCTGAAGGCCAGACATGAAACATAGCAAACTATATGATTTAAGAAAAGCTTCTTGTGTGACCATCAAGTATATTTAGCTGTTAAGGAATTCTTTCTTCTACTGACAAGTAATCTATAATGCATTGTTTGACACACACCCCAAGAAAAGGTGGCATAACTGTAATATGTCAGTACACAACTGTGCAGAGAAACAGGAGTGTGGTACACAGAAGCCACAACAACTCCTGTAATCACAGTAGCTGGAAAAAGAATGTAACATAGTTGTATTTTGGACCCACATTGTTGACTCTAGCATTTCTCCCTACAATATTGTATCTCCACTCTATATCTGGTCACATGGAGAAGCTTGTTCTGTTATATTCCATTTATGCTAAATGCTTGCAGAGGAATTCAGGCAGGCTAGAACCAGATCACTTAACTCTTTGTTTCTAGCCTTTCTATGGTGGGAATAAAATAAGTCCTTGCCTCTTCCTAACTCCAAGAGTGCATATGCATGTGAGACGGAGACTAACATAGAACAATAGAGGTCAAAGTGACCTCAAGGGTAATCTAGTCCAACCCTCTGACAATTCAAGAATCGACAGTGAAAGTAAATCGAGCAGATGCCCATTCAGCTTCTTTTGAAAAGCTTCTGGTATAGGAGAATCCATCGCTCCCCAAGGTAACTTGTTCTGTGGTCAAAAAGCTTTTATTGTCAGAACATTCTTCCTAAAGTTACTAAGAATTCTTTCGGTTCTATCCCATGGAGCAGCAGAACACAGACCTCCTCTGTCTTCCATGTAACAGCAATGCAAATAACTGAAGGTGGCTATTTTACAGTCATGTGAAAAAGAGAGCACACCCTCTATGAATTCTATGGTTTTACATATAGTTTTAACTTTTGAGTTTTGTACCTAGTAAAACCTTAGCCATTTCTGTGTGAGAGACAACATGTACCGACCCCCATAGTACATACATTTAGAAATAAATTGCAAAACCAAAGCATTGGATGACATCCATCAGTAAGTTGCAGCTAGAGTAGGCCTATTGAATCAAGGGCATTTGTGAAGGAGTTGACTCACCAAATCCCCACTGATTCAATGAGCCTACTCTAGTTGTGGATTTCAGCCATTGCTACAATCCACAAACATTTTATACACAAAGGGCAGTGTATGCCCTCCAAAATGTATGCATAACACCAATGTGTTGAGATTTTGATGTGAATGTATTAAATATTAATGTTGTATAGTTAAATGTAAAATGGCTGATTTTACCTGAGTCATTGTACTGATTGTATTCAGGTGTGGATATTAAGGATTAAGACTTAATGTTGTACAGCTGTGTACATGATGAAACTTTGTGTAACAGAAAATGAAGTAATGTACGTATTTTCTGATTGGTCACAGAACTGTACATAAGTCATGTGTAAAATGAACGTCTCTATCTGCTGTAAGTCAGATCACTTTTTCCTATGTTGTGTGTTGTATCATGTCATGCTGCCAGATGAATGTCTATTCTCTATGCTCGTATATGTAAATAGACTAAGTTGATGTTTTACTCTCTCAGAGTCATAGTGTCATAGTATCTCTGCTAACCAATATCTCCTTACTCTGCTAATGTTATGAGAATACACGTTATAATCAAAATTCTCAACACAATGTAAAGAAAATTTCTCCCTGTTTCTGATCCTTAAAGGTCCATGTAACAGAGCAAGAGCCATCATTTTGTGCAGTTCGTGTTATTTGTGCAAATTTGCTTAACTTGCATAAACATTTGTTCTATTATCCCTTTGAGAGTGTCCTCAAGAGTGCCATACCTTCCTATGTGACGAGGTTAATCTTGCAGTCCATTCTGTGAGTGCAAAACAACAGAGGATTTACATCCCTTAAATATGTACAAACAAAAACATATATACAGAAATGCATATGCACACAAACACAAACACAGACTGCTTCATGTTTTTACCTGTTGAATTCATTCTATGAGTTCCCTTACTAATGTGGCATGTTCTGTATACAGGGTCTGTAGATCTGAACAGTGAAATCAAAAGCTTATATTATTACTACCTGAGAGTTTCCATTATCTCCTTGCTTGATTTCATGTGTGCCTTTGAATATTTGAGGGAAAGCAAAACAAAAATTCCTTTTTAAGTGAATCATGGGGATGACTCAGAATAGAAAAAAATTCGGATTCTAGTTAAGCAATTGTGAAAACTTTCTGGGCAGCACTTGTTATAGGATTGTACATGCTGGTTTAGCAACATTGCCTTGTGACTGCTTCTGAACACAGTCTTGTCCTAGTCTGCTGCTAATGTCTCTGGGTTGTTAGTCCCAAAGAATAAAAAATACTTTCCTATTGGCATATATATTCTCAGTATCTCTGAAGAAAATCGACTTGGTTGAAATCTCAAAAAAGAGTCCCAAATTTTCCTCTATTTATTGTTTGCTGCTTTAAATTTCAGACTGTGAATGCTCTGACTTTTATAGCCAAAATTGAACCATCCTCACCTCTAAGAGGCTATCTGAAGGCTTGATGGACCCCAAAGTCTGCAGATGTACACACACAGAGAGAGAGAGACAGACAGACAGACAGACAGACAGATGAGATCTGTGCATACTCTATAGCAATGGAATACTGACAGGACAGGGGGAATATGCAGGGCAAGGGAATGGGGATGTAATCCAGAACTACAGCCCTGCACACTGCTAAGGCCCACTTGCTTGCAAATAAATTCTCCTATTGAAATGACAGCTTTTCTGTACATAATGTTGTGTAAATGATGGCACTACATTGGTATTTTATCTATTTGTACTCCACTTTTCTGTAACCAGTTAATACTCAGACATGTTACATCGTTAAAATATGGTTCCTTTCCTTACTGGCATTCCTTTTCCTATTGGCCCTTCTTGAAAATGTGCAACATCTCACTGGGAACATATGGTAATCCCTAATGCAAAGGTAGGAGAGGCTCTCATTTGGTTTCTTCTTTTCAGTCAGAGTATTCTAAAATGTGCATATTTCTTCCTAATTTCAGTGGAAATAATTTGAAATCTAGGTCATTAGAGTGGGAGAAAGCAAATTAACAGCTTTGCCTATTCAGGTTGAGGGCTTTGAGTGCTTATCTTTTTAAAATCTGTCTTCTGAATTACTGTGCATTCAATTCTGTTTGTGGTGCTAAAACAAGGATTGCCATCTCTTTATTCCTTGTCTTTAACAGCCACAAGGCAAAGAAGTAGAACAGGATCATTTCCATAGCAAAAACAGCTGTATTCCTTGAATCTAGCCAGTGCAAATGGTTGAGGACTTTATTCAATTCATTTTTTATCTTTGTAAATTGCCAGATCTACAAAGTTCTTTAAAAACAGGATGGAACAAACTTGAGATGCTAAAAATTCAAATAGGGGAGAAAGACAAGTCAACAGGTATGTCTTTCCATACCCCAAAATGTTTTGCCACAAGCGATGTCTGAAAATTAAACTATCATTTTATGTGAAAACCACTTACTGTCTTGTGCTGTGGTGAACAGAACCTTAGAATCCTTGTTTCAAAATTCTTCGGATGTAAGGACGAACCCTACAGTTCACTTTGTATTTCTCTCTAGTAAATACTTGAGTGAACTAATCATCTACCCCCTGAGTCATCCATGAAAAGAACATTGTGATTTGTTGTCACATAATCACTATGGGAGTGATGTAGGAAGAAAAATAAATTGAGAATAAGGTTGCACTACTGATTCAAGCCTAGGTTATGGAGTTGTTGGGGGGTTTCCTAGCCCATTAACTTGCAGGCTTCCTGTAGGCAGCTAGTTGGCCACTGTGGGAAACAGGATGTTGTGTCAGATAGGCCTTTGGTCTCATCTATCAGTGCTCTTCTGATGGACTTATTTTCTTAACTCTGGTATTTCCAAACAAATAGTATCCTGTGTGAAAGAAAGGCAATACTACATTTGATGAAGACAGGCTTAAGTCATAAGGATATTCAGGTTGATGCAGAAAGTATCTTGAATTCTAATCTTTTATTGAGACTATAAAGTTTATCTTTTCTTTCAGCAGCAAAAATGTTAATACAGGGGATTGCTAACATTAATCCTGCCTTACCTCACTATAGACAGATATAAATATACATGGATATAGCTGACCTTTTGAGGTAATGTCTGGAGCTCTTAGTAATATGTAGTGAGTACGGGGGAGGGGGGAATCAAGAACCAAATTTATAATTACTTTTAGATCTACCAGGTTAGAGGTAGAACTAATCAGAGGTTATGCCTATAAATATCTCAGACACGGCTCTTCAGCCTTGAAAATATCCACACTATTCATAAGTAACTAGAAGAAGGGCAGTATACATATACCCCTTAAACCAATAACAGTGGTGACTATTTATTTCAGAGTACATTATCCAACTCTATATAATTAAATTAGAATTAAACATGATAATAATTTTATCTTACTGTGAAGGTTTGATGGAGATTCATAAAGATACAATGAAAGGAGCAATGAAAAGAAATGTTAGTGGTTTTGAGATTCTCACCAAAAGTAGCCACTTTGTACCTTTCAACAATCTTTGAAAAGTAGATCCACACATTTGTGAGAGTCATGGTATGTTTCCTACACAGAGAATTATAATCTTTTTCTTTAAATGTCAACAGCTAAACATGTGAAAGACACCATCAATAATTGGGAAAATATTACAAAATATGTGGAAAAATGTGTACGTGAATGTATACCTTGTGTAGAGTTCTTATGGGTTTTCATAGGGGAATGGGAGAAAACTGATATGAACAAAAATGGAATAGAATGGAAACAGATAGTGGGAGTGCAATCTGGAGAATCTGGGGATTAGGAGAATGAAACAAAATTGAACCTGAGGGCTTCTCAGAACCATAGCTGTGGAATATCATCAGTGCTACACACAAATATGCCACATAGGCAGACATGACTCTCATACAAGTCAAAGAGACTCTGTGGAGATGGAGTTACACAGCAATTTGCAATTCCATGTACAACTGTCAAACACACACAGACTTTTTAAAGTGCATTTCAGCCTAAGGCTAAAAATCCTAAACATTCTTCTATGGAAGGATTTTCATTGAACTCACTTGGTTCCACTCCTGAATAAACATATTTGGGAGCACGATATAAATCTGTCATCATCATTATAAGCTTCAAAGACATCTTTACATTAAAATAAAAATGATTGGCATCAATCTTAATCTTTGCTCATCAAGGTACAGTCCAAATCTTTTAAAGTCAGTGGGATTCCAGTCTGAGAGTATGGGAGTTTATTTGTTATCTAGGTAGTCAATCAATTGCTGTACTGTTTATCATTTCTAATATCTTGAAGTGAAGTAAAAAACAAAACAAAACATTGGCTAGTATCCTATTTAAAGCAGAAAGCAATCATGTAAGTGCCTTTTCCACTCCAGCAGGCCTCTGTTGCATGGCAGATCATACAAACCATTATATAACTAATCCTGCAACTAGTATGAGACCAAGCATGCAAAAGGTGACTACCAGGGGTGGTTACATGCCTTCCACTTCAAAAGGGACACTAATGTTTGGCCTAAATCCTGTTCTTTAGTGCCTGTCCAGACTGCCTGTTTTGGGTGTGGGGTGGATCAGGCTACAAAGGGTCTGTTGAGATGGGGGAGAGAAGCAATGTACCATTTGGTGTGCTCCTCCCATCTCAACAGCAAACGACTCCTTGTAGCCTATTCAGCTATCAACATTGAGTGTTTTCCCTGATTCTCTGCAGAGGGCTGGGGAAAGTGAAATTACCTTTTACATTCCTCCTCTCCCCTCTGTCCCTGCTTTTCCATTTTCTTCCTTCCCTTCTCCCTGCTTCCCTTCTCTTCTTCTCCCTCCACTCTCGCTTGGAATCTGAAGCCATGATATTGAGAGTGCTTTCTGCTGGAGAGTGCTTTCTCTTGGCTAAACGAAGCATGCCAATAAACAAACAAACAAACAAATAAATAAATAAATAAATAAATAAATAAAGGTGCGCCCTGCCACTGGGCCAGAAAGGTGTGTGACAGCTCCTAAAGGGGAAGGATGGTTTGGTCTAAGTAGAAACAAAACCAAACACGGGCTTTTTAAAATAAAAATCCAAACCATGTCCTCAGTTATCCATATATTGTATCTATATGCCAGTGTGGATAGGCTCACAGTTACACACAAAGATATACCTTTTGGATCTGATATGCTGCAAGCTAAGAATTTTTTTTAGACATTATCTGTTGCATACTGTGTGACAAGAGGTTTCTTAACTTGAGACAATTCACCTCCAGATGTTACATCTTTTGTGTAACTAAGGAAGAGGATTCCATCCACTGGGTAGTAAATTAAAACATCTAAAACAAATTAAAACATTTAAAACAATCAGAACACGATGCTCCAACTGAGACGTGAAGTCAGTTTGGAAGCTTAGGTAAAGACGTTGGAATCTAAAGCATGCCAGAGTTGGTATCTCCTGAGTACCAGGTATGGGGGTATTTCAAAAGGTGAGGACTACCACAGAGAAGTATCATTTTCTACATTCTGCGAGATGAAAATCTGCTGGTTGTGGAAACACTAGCAAGGTCTCCTTTCCTGCTTTTTAAAAAACTGACAATATAAATATGTGGACAGATACTTTCTGAGGATTAAACCAAATAACCCTAAACAGAATAGTGTGTCTGTACAAGGTCTAAGAATGTTGAAGAATCTTGTATATTGCAGGGTTCCCAATCACATATGTAAAACACATATGTGTATTTATATAAGTATCCCTGCTGCCTTCCTTCGTTCCATACATTCATACGACAGATATGTTTCCTGAAAAGAGCTCAAAGCATTTCCATATTTGGCTGCACCTTGGTTGCACAGAAAGAAGCACTCTGAACTAAATACCCCGTATTTAGGTTCTTACTCTAAAGGAAGTGTTTTAAAGGAAAAACATTTGGCAAGCAGCTGAAGTATGTAAAATGTAAATATTTGTTTAATATTTTGTTGTTATGTATAAGGAGGGCCATCTGCTCTTGACATCAAAAGTCCTGTCTTATCTTGGTGCCCATTTTCCTTTCCGCTGCCCTCCTCAGTGCCTCCTGAAAATTCAGATGTCACATAGCATGAAACTGAAAATCTGGTCTCTTTCTGGGGTTCACATTAAATTTGATATGATATGATATTAGATTTATGTTTATCTTGTAAATTGCAATTATAGTTTTGGCAGGAGAAGCCAGGATGGAGAGAGAAAAAACAACTTCTTCCTTTCTCTCTGTTTTGTCCTGGCTCCTTCCGTCCTCTGCCAACAATCACAATTCTCTCTTCAAAGGGAGAACATGCAGCGAGGCAAAGCGCCTGACTTTTCAGTATGTGCATTTTGTGCTGTGTAGGCTGAATCCTGTTCAGCTATTTGACTCTGGCTCCTTTGTCCTAAGACAACTGACATTGTCCCTCTGAAATGTCCCTAAATGGCTTCCTTTCCTTGTATTGCCATGGATTTGACAAAAGAAGAAACAGGCTGAGTTCACCATCATATTTCATAAGAAAGGTCATCTCACTGTTAAGTGGGCCCCTGCCATGTCTGAGTGTAGAGTACATGGAGTGTAAACATCACAAGGCAAAATTTCTGGAAACGGATGTTGTGGATTGGGCTGGGTTCTAGAGTAGGATGTTTAAGGAAGGTAGTCATATGCCATGTTTCAAAGAGAATAGCCTTCTGTCTGAAAGCTTGAAAGTGTGGTAGAGTTGTTTGACTACTGGGCTGAGATCTGGGGTCCCCAGGTTAATTTTCTTACTGACCCATGAAAGTCTTGATGTATCTTCAGAGGTCTGTTCTGAAGATACATCAAGGAGAGGAGCCATGTGTGCCACCTTGAACTTATTGTGTAAAAGGCAGAAGAGAAATATAACCAACCAACCCCCACAATTATTCTCAGATAAAGAACCCCAAGAAGAGGGGTAAAGGACCACGAGCCCCAAATTAACCATTAAATAAAATAAGTGTGTGCTTAGGGCATCAACAAGGGAAGGGAGTACCACAGAATTTTTTTCAGAACTGGATTTACTATGGTGCACATTGTGCACCCTCCTTAACAAACCACATCCATCACCCTCATCTCTCTCTTTCCCTCTCTCCCTCCCTCCCTCAAGAGCCCAAAGAAAACCACATCCCTACCTAAGTAACTGAGTATGAACCAGTAAAAACTAAAAAAATATAAAGACTAGCCTAGAGAGAAAACTCATGTTTTGAGTGAAATGATCAATCATCATCATCATCATTTAATTCAGGACGGTAAGTATGACTTGATAGGAATAACTGAAACTTGGTGGGATGACTCCCATGACTGGAATACAGCAATTGAGGGATATAAACTGATCAAAAAGAACAGAGAGAATAAAAAGGGAGGTGGACTTGCAGTATATGTCAAAAATACACACTCCTGCACAGAAATACAGGAGGAGGAGAGTGGCTGTCCCGTCGAGAGCATCTGAATCAATCTAGTTGGGGCAAAAAAACAAAAGGAACTTGGTAGTTGGAGTCTACTACCAACCGCCCAATCAAAGAGAGGAAGCGGACGAAACTTTTGGAAAACAAATTGCAGGGTTTTCAAAGAGACACGACGTAGTAGTGATGGGAGATTTCAATTATCCAGATATATGTTGGGAAGCAAATTTTGCGAAGTATGGCCCTTCCAAGAAATTCCTGGCTTGTGTGGCTGATAATTTTCTCCTACAAAAGGTGGAGAAAGAAACTAGAGGATTTGCTATCCTTGACTTGATTCTGACCAACAGAGATGACTTGGTGGGGGAAGTGGCAGTAAGAGGAACTCTAGGCGAGAGTGACCACGTCCTTCTAGAATTCTTGATTTCAATGGAAACGAAAACAGAGTGTAGCCACACACTTCTGCTGTATTTTTAAAAAGCCAATTTTAATAATCTCAGAACAAGGATAAGTAAGGTCCCATGGCAGGAGATCCGAACAAAAAAAGGAGTCCAAGAAGGGTGGGAGCTTCTAAAAGAAGAAATTATAAAGGCACAACTACAAACAATTCCAACAAGAAAAAAAGGTGGGAGGCGGCAAAAAAGGCCAGTGTGGCTTCACAAAAACCTCAGGGAGGACCTAAAAACCAAAAAAGACATGTACAGGAAGTGGAAAGAAGGCCAGGCCACCAAGGAGTACAGGCAAGTAGCAAGGAAATGCAGGGATGGCATTAGGAGGGCAAAAGCTGAGAATGAGCTGAGGTTAGCTAGAGACACTAAAAGCAATAAAAAGCATTCTTCAGGTATGTTAGTAGCAAAAGACAAACAAAAGACATAGTGGCACAGCTCAAAATGGAGATGGAAAAATGATAACAGAGGACAAAGAAAAGGCAGAGGTGTTCAATTTCTATTTTAGTTCAGTCTTTTCCCATAAGACAGACTATGAACTTCCAAACAAATTGGAAGTGCAAGTGGGGGGGGGGGGGGGACAGGATTGCAGCTGAAGATTGATAAATAGTCAAGGAATACCTTACCATCTTGAACGAGTTCAAATCTCCAGGGCCGGATGAACTGGCTGAAGGACTCTCAGAGCTGCTATCCATTATTTTCTTGAAATCATGGGAAATGGGTGAGGTGCCATAGGATTGGAGGAGGGCCAGTGTTGTCCCTATCTTCAAAAAGGGCAAAAAAGAGGAACCTGGGAACTACAGACCAGTCAGCCTGACATCAATCCCAGGCAAAATTCTGGAACAGATCATAAAGCGGTCATTGCGCAAGCACCTAGAAAACAATGCAGTAATAACTAGAAGCCAAGATGGATTTGTCAAGAACAAATCCTGCCAAACCAATTTGATCTCATTTTTTGATCAGGTAACGTCCCTGATAGACAGAGGGAATGCTGCAGACATAGTATATCTTGACTTCAGCAAAGCTTTTGACAAAATGCCCCATGATATCCTGATTAGCAAACTAACTAGGTGTGGGCTGGATAGATCAAGTGTCAGGTGGATAGACAATTGGCTACAGAATCGTACTCAGAGGGTGATGATTAATGGGTCCTTCTCTAACTGGGAGGAGGTAACAAGTGGGGTAACAAGTGGGGTACCCCAAGGCTCAGTCCTGGGCCCGGTGCTCTTCAATATTTTTTATTAATGACTTGGATGAGAGAGTGCAATGAATGCTTGTCAAATTTGCAGATGATACAATACAATTCTAATACCCTAGAAGACAGAAACAAAATTCAAAATGACCTTGATAGGATGGAGCACTGGGCCGAAAGCAACAGAATGAAATTCAACAGGGATAAGTGCAAAGTCCTGCACCTCGGAAAAAGAAACCAAGATGGGAGATACCTGGCTCAGCAAAACAACGAGAGAGAAGGATCTTGGAATTGTCGTAGATCACAAGCTAAATATGAGCCAACAGTGTGATATGGCTACAAAAAAGGCAAATACTATTTTAGGCTGCATTAATAGAAGTATAGTTTCCAAATCCCATGAGGTGCTAGTCCCCCTCTATTCAGCACTGGTTAGGCCTCACCTTGAGTATTGTGTCCAATTCTGGACACCATGCTTTAAGAAGGATGCTAACAAATTGGAACAAGTTCAGAGGAGGGTGACAAGGATGATCAGGGGGCTGGAAACCAAGCCTTATGAGGAAAGACTGAAAGAATTGGGCATGTTTAGCCTTGAGAAAAGAAGACAGAGGGGTGATATGATAACACTTTTCAAATATTTGAAAGGCTGTCATACAGAGGAGGGGCAAGATCTGTTCTTGATCATCCCAGAGTGCAGGACACACAACAATGGGCTCAAGTTAAAGGAAGCCGGATTTTGATTGAATATCAGGAAAAACTTCCTAACTGTTAGAGCAGTACGACAGTGGAACAAGTTACCTTGGGAGTTGGTGAGTGCTCCAACACTGGAGGCATTCAAGAAAAAATTAGATAAGCACCTGGCAGATGTGCTTTGATTGTATTCCTGCATCGAGCAGGGGGTTGGCCTTGATGGCCTTGTAGGCCCCTTCCAACTTCACATTTCTATGATTTCTATGATCGCTTGTTTTTTTTTTAAAAAAATATTTCTGTATTTTGGGAAGTTGGGTGGGGATAAGGTCTTTTAGACCCATGGCCTCTGCACTATTTGTGCAAGCCAAAGAAAAAACAGTCACTGTTAAAAACGCCTCAAAGGGGGTTTAAGCTCCTGTTAGAGCTTCTCAGTTCACAGATTCTGACAAACTCTGTCTACATTGGTCAAAGCATGAAAGTGCAAGATTTGGCTGGAAGCCAGTAATTTGACAGTTTTGTATATGATACGTGGTTCTTTTTTGCCACATGTGATGCAATTGAATTATCATATTTTCAGACAAATAATATGCGTGTATATATATTTTTTCAAACCGTGGGACCCATTGCGCATTATATTCATAAGGGTCACCATAATCTTTTCAGTGCTTAGGGCCTCCAAAGGTCTTAATCCAGCTCTGAGGGCCATCAATGTTAGTTCCTGGTCTGCAAGCAAGTTGAGCAGACACACAACTCACCTAGCCATAGTCTTCCCTATGATGATGAGGTGGCTTCTGTTTCTCTTTTTCTGAATTTGATATAAATCAGAATGTATGGATTCTGTGATAATCTTCTTCGTTCTCTTCTTGAAGTGTTCCTTCTTTTTCCTTCTCTTTGGGAAGCACCTGCACTACCCTTCTGGGGAGATCTCATAGATGGCAGTGGAACTGCTGTCGTTTTCAGTCTTCAGCTGTTCCCTCCATGTTCAATGTGCACATTCTTATACATAAAGCCACAGAGTTTGTGTCTGTTATATGTTTGTGTGTGTGTTTTCCAAAGATGCCCCAAACTGTAAAAGGAAGAAACATGAAATTTGGCATATTTACTACTGAGTTCCCAGATTAAATAAATGGGTAGGTTATAACTCAAATGGGGTTCCACAGAACCTCAGACATGTCTGTCTGTCTGTCTGTCTGTCCCACAAGGTCTCTGAAACAGTAAACCTTCAGAACATGAAAGTTCACAAGGAAACTACTGATTTCCCAATGGAAATGACAGAAACAATTTGGTTGGTTACCTCTTGAAATTAGTTTCCCCAGAATCCCTGTTGTTTGTTGGCTGGACAGTTAGTTGGTTGGCTGGTAAGTCCCAAATGATTTCCAGAATCAAGACCTGGTAAGACAAAATTTAGCATAGATACTTTCCTAACTTGAATAACTTTACATCTCAAAGCCGGTTATGCAATATTACTGTTTGTTTGTTTGTCCCATAAGATCTCCAAAGCAGTAAGATCTAAAATACAAAATTTAGCACAGATACTACTGACTGTCTTATCCAAAGAAATGAAACATGAAATTTTGCACAGACAGAACAGATTTCTTAACTTAAATAACTGAATTGGTTGTATCTCATAAACGATTCTCCCGTATTACTGCTTGTCATGAAAGAGATGGTAAGTGGAAAGCTTGACAGTGGAACAGATCACTTCAAGACCCAGTGGGCTGTTCTTCACTGGAGATATTTAAGCAGACACAAGGCAGCAAACACTCAGGGATGCCATAGCTACACCCTTCGTTCCAGATGACTCTTGAAATTGCTTCCAAGCCAATAATTATGTGGTTCTATTTAAAAACAAAAACAAACTAGGAGCAAAAATGACAAACCTGAGGTTGTTGTAATTTTGGCATGTTTCCTAGCTCAGGTAGTGAAGTCCCTGGTGGAAGACCAGGGGACACATCAAGCCGATTCTGTTTAAATTACATTGGCTACCAGTTGCTGCCTGGGCCCAATTCAAAGTGCTTGTTTTGACATATAAAGCCCTAAACGGCTTGGGCCCTGGATACCTGAAGGACCGCCTCCTTCCATATGAACCTACCCAGCAGTTAAGATCTAGCCAGGGGGCCCTTTTGAAAGAGCCGTCCCTCAAGGAGGTAAGAGGGATGGCTTGTAGACAAAGGGCCTTTTCGGCAGCTGCCCCCAGACTATGGAACGCCATCCCAACTGAGATTCATCTGGCGCCGACGCTGATGACATTTCGGCGCCAGGTCAAAACCTTCCTGTTCCAGAAGGCTTTTAACTGAAATAATATCAACTGTGGGTCCTGATGGCAATTTTTAGAGTATATATTTTAATTGTATTTTAATTGTTTTTACATTATTTAAATTGTTGTAAGCCGCCCAGAGACCTTTGGGTAGTGTGGGCGGCATAGAAGTTAAATAAATAAATAAATAAATAAATAAATAAATAAATAAATAAAAGGAGACCAATGTGGTGCAACACAATTTTATTGGAGCCAAATGATATACACTAGTGGCTATGCTCTAAAGGTGAGCAAAAAGCCCCTAACAAAAACAGCAACTGATCCTTATAACTTAGCTTATGTCAAGGATAATTTCCACACTGAGGCAGAACAAGGCCTGTGATAATCAGCAGCCATACTTGACAGGTGTGCAAAATGCTGAATCATGCAGTCTGGGATGATGCAATGTCCACACTGATTGGCTGTATGTAAATGTGCATGTGTATAACTGTGGGGACATGTGGAGAAGATATAGGATATCTTCTCATGAATGTCATGCTGTCGGTTTGTACTGCTGAACTTCTGTATATACTGTAAATACACTTGGTGTCAGAAGAAGCTGTCTTTGTCTGTGTCATTCAACTGGACTGCCTGGACTGAAACAAAAACTCTGCTAACTTACACCAACAGCTTATCAGTTTCTTATGCTAAAGAGCTTGAGGGGCCTCTTGAAGGGGTGTTGGGCGAGGTCTAGGAGAGCAGGTTTTGATTGGTTTCAGGAGGGTACTGGCCATCCTTGATAAGAACATTATATTGTCCAGGCCCTGCTAAAGGCCCCTTTTCAAGGTTACAAGGAGCCCCTCTATCTCTCCCTACAGACTGCACAACATCATTAAGGAATGTCAGAAACATACACACATGTACATAGGCATGGCGAGAGGCAAACAACAAAGGTATAATACTTTTGCACTATAAGACAATGGCAGTTTTCTTGGAAAATACATAGCAGTGACTACCACCAGAGTAGATTCGTCTAGATGGGTGGTATAAAAGCCAAATAAATAAATAAATACAATAATACAATTTAATAATATGCAGACTAACAGGCACTTCATAAGAAGACAAGACTCACTGGAAAAAATGCTAGAAAGAGTTGATGGCAGCAAGAAAGGAAGAAGTCCAATTTTGAGATGGATTGACTCTCTAAAGGATGCCACAGTCTTAATTTTGCAAGAGCTGAGCAGGGCTGTTAAGGACAGACATGTTGGAGGTCATTGTTTCATTGGGTTGCCATTAAATCAGAGATAGCATGATGGTACATAAAAATGAATGAAAAACAGTATTAGAAGGACTGTGGATTCTATCGTGGTGTGTACAGTGATAGGTTATCACTTCAGAGGGATCTCTGTGGGATGGATTGCATAATGCAGCCTACCCTAAAATGGCATCCTTCAGATGCTTTGAACTACAGTTCCCATTAGCCCCAACTGCATGGCCAGTGGTAAAGAAATATAGGACCAACAGTCTGAAACACGTGAATGGCACTAAGCTGGGAAAGGTTTGCACACAATGGACTCTATACTTATCACATTTTCAAAAAGTTTTGAAAGCTTTTGTATCCTTTGGACTTCCCTGCCCAAAACTTAGGAATTGTACACTGGACACTTTGTAACAATTAGTGCCTATAGGGATACCTTTGGCCTGCAGATCTGCTGCACTCTTGTTCCTGGAATATCAGGTGCCACACACTGTGCCCACTTGGTAATGTCCCTATTTATATCTGTGAAAATGGGGAGAAGGACCATCAGCAAAATTTGTGTTTTCATGCTGCCAGTGACCAGTGGCTTAAGTAGTTTTAATGAAGGTTGGGACAGCTCTAACACCAGCTACTAGCTGTGGTAGTTAAACGTTCAGAGTGTCTGTGTTCAGAAGCAGTTTACCTGAGAAGCACTGATTGCTAGGGACAAACACAGTTAGATATAGCTATTGACCACATGATCTTTCTGTACACTTCCCAGTAACCTCTGGCTATTCATTGCTTGAAGCAAGGTGTGGCTCAAAACATACCTTTGATGTGATTTTTCTCTGTGTTCCTACTTAGATATTCCCTAACCAAACTGTGCCAGGTATTTTGAAGTAGGTTGGAAATCCAAAGGGAGGTGATCCATACTTCTGTTGTTGTTCCCAGCCTGTCCATTACAATAAAAAAGCTCTTTCCATTTCTCCTTAAGCACTGGGATCAAGGCCTATCAAGACCTTCACTTTCAGTTTTTGAAACAACTTGCAGACACACCACACAAGCCTGCAAACAGACAGACAAACACACATTCCTCCAGGCACAACTAGAGAAATGCTGAGCAGTGACACTTCTGTGACCAGGGCTAATCATGACACAATATACAAAAAGTCTGGGGAGGACGAGTAATGCCAACCAACCAACCTATGCCGATCTGCAAAACAATGATAATATGTCTAACTTATGTATAAAATGTTTGGAATGCTTCCGAGGGAAAGTTCCTGAGCTCAGCATCATTAACATTTTCCACAGATGTCTTGTTCCTTCATGTTGCTCTTGGGGGAATTGGGTTACATTGTCTAAAATAGGTGATTTACTGATCCTTGACAATCATTCCCTCAGGTCTCACTTTTCAGAGGAGGAAACTTCAGAGAACTGTACCACAACATCCCCATGAGAATATAAGTATTTGGGTCATATTCCTGGCAACATTGCCTTTACATCTGATCTCAGCTTCTTTGTAGTTACACACACACACACTATACTGGGATGTTTGGAAGGAAACTAGGTTTTTCAGAATTGCAATGTTTATAGAATTGATTATGGTATGATAATTGGGTTGAGCTGTAAGAGAGACATTTTTCACAAAAATGTTCACAGCCCACAAAAAAATGAGGGGAAGGGTTATGAAAGGGTTATAGCAATGCCCGAGAAATACTGCCTTCATGGTAAACTGCTTTTTGTGACTCATTTGACAGTGTGACAACTCTATGAGGACACCCCCCCACTTGCCATTTTTATCCCCAATTGTCAGGAAGTATTCACACAGAAACACTTGGCATGGCTTTGCAAACAACAGCCCAGTCCTCATGTGTTACATCTGAAAGATATTTGTAAGTTGGGTCAACAGTTTATCATTGTTTTACTTGGAAATGAGCCTCTATTCCGGGACGGGGGGGCAACCTTTTGGCCCTGAGAGCCGCAGCTAACATTGGCTGTGCAGCAGAAGAATGCACAGACATACATACATGAACTCAGATATATATGAATGGATTGCTGAGTGGAGTGAGGATGAAAACCCCTCTTATCCTATACTGATCTGCACTGCAATTGATGCTTCGTTCCTTTTTCTTCTTCTTATGGAAGCCAGGGCTTCTCTTAGTTGTCCAGCTGACGAAAAAATGGAGACATCTTACACAAATAGTAACCACAGGGCACATGCTTTCTCCAGGCACCCCAGCTGCATACTGTTGGGTAAGAAAAGTAATTGTTCTAGAGATTTACTTTGCATAGGTAAAAACTGCTCAGGCGTCACTGAATTTCTTATTTTGCTTCATTTCATCAGAGACCTTGAGCTCAAACTTGAACTTGAGATGCATAGAAGTCCTCTATTTTCAACTTCTTCTTTTTTTGCCACGGCCATAAACACAATGGGAAAGAAACAGAGGTCGAATCAGGATTGTATAAGTCGCATAATGAATCTTATAAGATGGTGTTTGGAGACTGGTTTCCAGTCTGTGGGGCCCCCTTCCGGCCCCTGATGAGCATGGCCTGCTCTAAAGGTGTTCTTCTAACCCTACAGAACGTAGAGGGCCAGTTTGGAGGTCAGGGACAAGGGCTTGCAAAGTGCGGCCCGAGGGCCACATACGGCCCGCGAGCCGCTCCTGTCCGGCCCGCCGGACATCAAAACCATTTATAGCTTTTTGTCTAAAGTTGATCAGTTGCTTATCTTTAACATACCGCAAAAAAAACTCTTTAGTATTTGTGAAGATTAACAAGTTTAAAATAAAAACAATCATAACATCACTGTTTCATTTTATTTTAAAGTAAAGTTGGTTCGGCCCCCGAACACAGTTCAGATTTTTCATGTGGCCCCCTATAGAAATTAATTGCCCACCCCTGTCTTAGGAGGTACAAATGTAATAGCCTTAATCTCTTAATTAGGGTTAATTAAGTGTATACATTGGCCACAGGGCCCTATGCTTGCAGATAATTTCTTTTCTTTGGCATTCTCTCAGCAATCTTAGCCATGATTAAGAGTTAAATCTACATCATCCTAAGTATAGGTAATAGAAATCAGAGTCAGAAATAGCTTGCAGCCCAACTTTTAGAGGAAACCTGGTTACCATAAAGATTGTTTGCTCTTT
Organism: Intellagama lesueurii; assembly: GCA_037013535.1. Taxonomy (NCBI): domain Eukaryota; kingdom Metazoa; phylum Chordata; class Lepidosauria; order Squamata; family Agamidae; genus Intellagama; species Intellagama lesueurii. The sequence continues at coordinate 141,356,144 of JBAJHW010000004.1, forward strand.
GTGACACTGCCAGCTCTTCAGATTTAAAACCTGTGGTGGCCCCTTCCACCTTCATCTGCCCCCAGAAACACTTTTGAGGAGCCCTGACCCTGAGCAGAACAGAGAAGCTGGATATAAAGCTTGCTCTTCTCCTTTTGTTTTAATTAACTAAAAACAAAAGGAGAAGAGACCCAGAGGAGAAAAGGGGAACAGGCCGGCAAATAATTTGTCAGCTCACAAGGAGAATAGATGAAGTGGAAACAAGAGTACAATTGGATCCAAAATAAGGATATCCCTCAGAACTTAGAAGTAATTCATGCAAGTAACTTCATTACCTTGACATGTCACTTTTGAAGTACTAGTGTTAGCAAAAGTTATGTAATGAGTGATCATGATATCACTTTTGTGTATAATGATGAGTAACATTCGCTTGTTGCTTTTAAATACTGCATTTCAGGAGGTCACGCTTTGCTCCCTGAGAAATGTAAGCTGTCCATCAGGGTTTGTAGGCCTTTAAACCCGCAAACGAAATTTGGCACATGAAACAAAAAAGCTCTCAAGCATCATTCCTTCTTCGGGCCATTTAAAACATAATTTTAAAATTAATAAGTAACAACCTTCTGCCTTTCCACCAAAGGCCAGCCGTTTGAGGCAGCTGCCTCACTCTGCCTAACTGTAGGGCCAGTCAAAACAATGAGAGTGGAATGCGGGCCAAATAAGATTTGAGCTGGATCCAATCTTCAAAGCAAGACCTGATGTGGTAGGAAATTTTATTGCCTGAGGTGGATCAACAAATGGGGCCCCTCGTCCTTACTCAAATCCAAGTGCAGAAGAGATTTAAAAAATCCTACAGGTACTGTAGGATTTTTTATTGTTGTGATTGTATTGCTTGTTTTGAGCTCTGTACACTTTGCTTTTTGCTGGTAGAGGCCTGTAGACAGTCAGTTACTTGCGTATGCCTAGAATCTGATTTCTACATTTGTCATTAGCTCTCATTCTCCCTTCCCCCACCCCAACCCGACTTCTTAATTTTTATATTCATGTATTCTACATTCCCCCAGCCGGAGAAGTTTTCCCCTGGTTAATATTTATTGTGCCCTTTGCGCCGGGAGCACAAAAATGCCTTAAATGATTAAAAGTTACATTGTAAGGAGGTTCAAGAGAATACAGCACAATCATAAGAGGACCAGTTGAATTCATTTATTGTGGCAAGCTTTTTTTTTCTTAAAAAGAAAAAAAAAGACATAAAAAGAACAACCCACAGCAGTCGCTGTAACAGCCAGCTGCACAGCAACACTGGAGAGAAAGACTGTGAATTTCAAGTGTGAACCTGAAACACTGAATGTGCTGTATTTTTTAAAGAAATCCCCTTTTGTATGAGATATGTAATGTCCCTTTGTGCCAGACTGGTTTGCATGATAATGGGTCTCTTTTGTTACTTGTTGTCACATGACAGCTCTACTTAAGTGAGCGGTGGAACAAGCAGCATAAAAGATAATCTTCAATTCCCCCTCCAAACCACCACCCCTTGCTTCCCAACAAGCATATTTTTAAATTTTCTTTTCGAATGTAAATACTTCTAAGTATTTAAAAGTCATATCTGTTATTAACATATCAGGACTAATTGGTACTTTCCCTTATCTACACCTCTTCAGTGCAGTCTTTCTTCAGGAAGAATACCACTCCCTCTTCACGGAGCACCTCTGAGCCTAATTGAATGACTGTTTCTTGCCTTGAGACAGGGACCTTTGTAATCAGTGGGCATGATCCAGACAAGGTCCATGGCCAAACGTCTCCCACTGAACATGATGGGCTGTTAAAAATGCATGTCTGGGGGAACTAGGATGGCTGGAATCACATCAAATTGTTGCTCACCTTAAAAAAAAAGCTCAGCGTAGTTTCTGCACTTTTAGGAGCAGGCAGGTGATTCCCCCCTCTCCCCTAGCAACATGAGGGTAAACTGATGCAGAACTTCATCTGTCTGTTTCTCACTTGACAGGTTGTTATTAAAGGCAGCGGAGCAGTGCCAAATAATAATAATAATAATAAAAGTGTCCTGATCTGAAAGTGGGAAGAGACAAATAGCAGTGCTATTGACCAACCCAAGAGGGCTTTCTAAGTATGCTTTTCCCTGTGAAATTAAGCATCTAGAATCATGATTGCAGTACCAAAAGTAATGCACTCTTCAGGCTTCTGCAATTTGTGACCCAGCGCAGCTCGCCCAACTAGAAATTGAAGACCAGTTCTTGGTGCCTAACCACACTGTCTCTCTGCTGGGCATGGTTGGGACACACAGCTTGGACAGGTTACTTTTGGGGGCTATCATTCTCAACCGTAGTAAAAACAGTAATCTTTCCAAGCTCTAGGTTGGGAACCTATAAGATGGTTAGGGTACTGCTTCCCCATATCTATTCCTCTTGTGTTGATGCTCATACCAATTCCTTGTGCTGCTCCATTTAATAGCCCAGAGTTTGATCAAGAGAAAAAGAGAAGCCAGATTTATTTATTTATTTATTTACTGCCTTTCTCCTAAGGGATCCGAGTCAGCTTACAGTATTAAAACAAAGTAAAAGGCTAAATAATAAATTATTACAATATTTAAAAAGCATTAAACAAATATCATATAAAAACTCACAATAAGAGCAAGATTAAAACCACAAGTAAAACAACTGAATAAAAGTTCCCTTGTTCAACCAGTCATTTAAAGGAAAGCCTGCCTGAAGGAAAAGGTTTTTGTCTGCTCATGGAAGGGCAGCAAAGACGGGGCCAGATTGGCCTCCCATGGCAGGGAGTTCCAGAGTCTGGGAGCAGCAACAGAGAAGGCCCTGTCCTGTGTCCCCACCAAATGTGCCTCTGAGGGTGGCGGAACCAAGAGAAAGGCCTCGCCTGTTGATCTTAATACCCGGGTAGGCTCATAAAGGGAGATAAGATCTTTTAGATATCTAAGACTCAAGCCATTTAGGGCTTTATACGTTAAAACCAGCACTATGAATTGTGCCCAGAAATGGGTTGGCAGCCAGTGGAGCTGCTGTAACAGGAGTTCCCTGTAACCAGCCTCAGTTAACAATTTGGCTGCAGCATTTTGGACTCGCTGGAGTTTTCAAACACGTTCCAAAGGTAACCCCACATACAGCATGTGACAGTAATCCAAACAAGACACAACTAAAGCATTTATCACCATGGCCAGATCAGTCTACTCTAGGAATGGGTGCAGTTGGCTTAATAGTTTTAACTATGCAAAGGCAGTCCTGGCCACCACTGAAACCAGGCTGAGCATCCAGGAACACCCCCAAGCCGTATGCCTGTGTTTTCAGAGGGACTGTAACGCCATCCAGCACAGGCTACAGCCCTATTCCTTGCTCGGCTTTTCAACTGGCTGGGAGCACCTCTGTCTTGCCTAGATTAATTTTCAGTTTATTCATCCTCATCCAGTCAATTACTAACACCAGACACTGATTTAGAACTGAAACATCTTCCTTGGATTTAGATGGAAAAGAGAAGGAGAGTGCTTTGAGTGGATCAGGATGGACTGTTTTTTTAAAAAATATGTTTTTACTTTAGTTGTGTTTTAGTATTGAGCTTCTTTGCATTATTTGTTACACTATGAATAAACATTGTGTAACAAATACATTATTATTTACATTATTTGTTACACAATGAATAAACATTAATAACTAATTCATCACCTAATTAAGGAACAGCAATATTTGCTTATTGTGACACACTTTGGTTGCCATTTGGGGGAGAAAACCAGGATGGAAATCCAATTAATGAATATACATAGATTAATGCCCAAACATGCCCACAGGTAACAGTGAGACAGAGGTAAATTGGAAGTAAAGTTTTCACTAGAAATTGTATTAGACATTATTTATTTATTTTTTTTGTCAGGGTTCAGTAGAAGAGGCACCAAGACCCAGTTTAGAGGAAGACTGTGGGGTTGGTTCTACTGGAACAAGGTAGAACCAACCCCACAGCCCAAGCAGAGACCAACCAGCTGGGGCTTTGAGTCCAAACAGCAGCCGAGTAGAAGGATGATACAAATCATGGTCATCCATGGGGTCAAAGCCAGCAGGGTCCAGGGATGCAAGAAGGGAAAGGCAGGACCAAGCAGGGAAGGCAAGAACAATAGCACAGCCAGAGACCTTTGTTGCTAAGGCAGAGGCCTGCAGGGAAGGCCTTATATAGCCCAGCTTTCACAGGTGGCACTCCTGAGGAGCTGGACAACAGCTGCAGGGAAAGGGCCCAGTCCAGCAAACCTTAGAGCAGTTCTTCCCAGAGAGATGGGGCCGATCCTGCCTGCACCAAGGTTGCAGGGCTCCGGCACGGCCCCAGTCCTGACATTTTTTTCCCCCAGCTCACTTTGAGTATCATTATCTATTTATTTATTTTATTTATTTATTGCACTTATATGCCGCCCATCTAGACATTGTCTACTCTGGGCGGCTCACAACAGACAAAATAAAAACAATTACCGTAATATATAATAACAATTTATCAGCAATATACAATTATAACAATAGTTCAAGATGGTTATCCCAGATTTATTCCAGTGCAGATAGATGTTCTGCTGAGGGCACCTCCAGATGATTTACTCCAATGTGTCTCTCCCCCCCCAACAAAAGCAACTGGGGCCTTGGGGCAAGGAAAGGAATAGGCAGCAGTAAGCACTGGAAACAAGCAATACCATACTCAGCTTGCTCACACTAGGCTGCAAGCTGGGCCTGTTGACTGAGTCTGTGAGGGGCACCTCCTTTCAGAATGTTTATAACTCAGAAGATCAGCACATCACTTCAACATGTGCTCCTTCATATTACATCTTAAATCATCATGCCAATTACATTCATCACTCTGGTCTATCAACACATTGCTTAGGAGTTGTGAGTTAAACTTTGTGTTGCATAAAGCAAACCTAGCTGCTTTGTGAGTCAAATGCTTATCAGCATCTCTATGCTGGTTAGTATGCTTAAACCCTGGCAGTCCCACAACACGGCTAACTTGGGTAGAACTGAAGCAATGGCATTTTCATAATATAACCTAAAAGGATTGGCCCTGGGCCATCTTCGAATGCATCTTTCAAGGAGAGGGATCTGCATGTGAAGAGGCAGGTCCTATAGTCCACAGACCATTTTGGAAGCCAAAAAAGACCAGAATATGGGAGAAGAAGGCATGGGAAGGAAGCAAAGGTGGCCATTTCTGCATTGCCAAAATGGAGGATATGGAAGACAGGACTAACCAAAAAGAGGGACTATTGCTACTTAAGTAGAGGACATCTTGCTTTAAAATTGCATATCTTAATTTAATATATGCAGATATGTTACAATTAGGTGTATCTGATGTAATTAAATAGAATTACAGTATATAATTAATCATACAACAGAAGTCTCACCAGGTGCCTTAGGTTCAAGAGATGGAGAAAAGATGGGATATAAATTAAATCAATAAAGCACAGTACTTAATAACCTAATATTTTTCTGTAGTTCATGAACTATCAACGTATTTCAAAAATATCTGTTCTATCTTTAATCTTTTAATTTCATTAAATTATTTTGTTGAGAATTAAGCCATAAATACCCACATTACCCGCACATAATTTATCATTATTTATAAATATTTCCTTTTAAATTAATTAAATAGTAATTATCCCTTAAATTAAATGTAGTATAAAACAAATTAAAGGACATGAAATAAATTAGATACGTTTTATTTATTCTTTCAAATCAATTATTGAGCTCACCGACACTTTTAAAATTACTTATACTTCAAATTAGAAACCCAAAGCATAGATTTGCTACACAGGGCACTGCTGAGCCCAGCCCCAGTACACAACCCTGTACATTAAATGCTTTTATTTTTCTTGTTAGAATTGTTTGTAATTGTGCCTTTAGAATTTACTTTTTAAGAAACTCCCACCCATCTTGGACTCCTTTTTCTGTTAGGATCTCTTGCCGTGGGATCTTACTTATAATTTTCCTGAGTTTATTAAAATTTGCTTTCCTAAACTCCAGCATACAATGTGGTTACACACTACTTTTGTTTCTTTTGAAATTAAGAACTCAAGTAGAACATGGTCCCTTCCCCCCTGAGTTCTGCTTACAGCCACTTTATCCACAAAGTCATCTCTATTTGTTAGAGTCAAGTCAAGGATGGCTAATCCTCTAGTTTCTTCCTCCACTTTTTCTAGGAGAAAATTATCAGCCACACAAACCAAGGATTTCTCGGAAGGGCCATGTTTGGCAGAATTTGCCACCTCATCAGGTATCAGGGTAACTGAAGTCTCCAATCACTATTACATTGTCTCTCTTGAAATTCTTGCAATTTGTTTTTCACATTCCTTTTTTTTTTTAACCCAATTATTTTAATCCAGATACTCTTGATGAACCAAGCTCATCCTCCTGTCCTTCTTTGTAGGAATATGATTTTTTACATACTATATGATTCAACTCTACCTCCCTTTCTATTTTTCCTGTTCATTTTTGAACAATTTATAGTACATCCTTCAGTTGCTGTATTCCAGTCATGGGAATCAGCCCACCAACTTTCAGTTATTCCTATTAAGTCATATTTACCCTCCTGAACCAAGATTTCCAGTTCTTCTTGTTTGTTTCGCGTACTTCAAGTATTCATACATAGATACTGAACATTGTGAGATATGTAGCCTGCTTTCCTTCCTACCTTTTTAAGGCCTTGTGTTTTCTTCTTGCTCTGAGATTCATGTCCATCTGTTGCAAATTCTCCTGATGTGTACCTTTATTTATGCAAATTAACTAAATCACACAACTTGTGCCCATTGATGAACATTGATGAATATTTGGACATATTTATTTCAATAATGAACTTTTTGAGCCATTTACATTTTAAAATTTATACTTGATTCTGTGCTCAATTTATTTCTCTGAAATGCCCTGTAAGCCTTGCAAATATGTGAAATCTTTCCTGTGAGATGTGTTGTTTGTGGCATTGAATCGCAGGAGGAGCAGACACTACTTCCATCAAAACAGTCAAATCCAGCAAAAGCATTTTTTTATCTTTGCCAGTGTGAATATTTTCTAGTGAAACATGTGGAACTGATTTTTGAACTGAACATAATACATTTACAAAGATCTCACTTAACTTTCATTTAACAATACATCCTCGTTGTGCTGATATAGGGCAAATAATACTCACAGAAGTCTTCATTTTCATAGTTTTAGGTAGCCTTGACTCAACACTTCAAAGAGGAATTTTAAAGTTTCACGAAACACCTTGCCTCCAGGTGAGAGTGAAACAAGAAGGGCTTTTTTTCTCTCATCAATGTTTCCGTAATTTGTGCAAAACCACCTTTGTGCAGAACCTTTCACTGTGGGAAGAAAAGCAGGCTTTTGTGCAGTTTGTGTTATTTATGTTAAAGCACATTTGCACTGACGTGCTGTTTGTGCACTTTCTTTAGTCTGCAAATATATATCCTTGTTCTCTTGTTGGGAATGTCACAAAATACTCCATTCTCTTACAGCTTCTGCAAGCAAGATTTACATTACTGTATGCAAGCCACCTCAGCTCTTTAAGTATGCAAAAAAAAGGGGGGGGTGATTTGAAAATGTGAGCAGGGAGAGAGTTCTAGCTCTACCCCCTGCCTATCCTCATCTCCTTGGGGAGAGGGCCTATCTGAAAAGGACAGCTTCTGCTACTTCATATAACCAGGGATTCAGAAATATGAAGCTTCTTGATCATGTGGAGAGCTTCTGTCTTCAGACTGCCCTTTATATGGAGAGAGCAACAAGCAGAAGGGTGGGGCTACAGCTTTCTTGCTGCTCGCACTTTCACATTAACCCTTTTTTGAACATCTGGATATGGATTCTCTGACAAACATCCCAAAGTTATGCAATATATAGCCAAGTCAATCATACACTGTGGAAGTGCCAGACAACTGAAAGTAGTGTAGCCCCTAATAAGTATATATCAAGGCTAGCTTTCATTCCCTCGCTATAGTGTGATAAAAGCAAAGTGAGGGAAATCTGTTCTCCCATTTCATTTCTCCACCTCCTTCTCCTCCTTCAAAGCCAACCCTTAGGTCAATACCAAGTATGTGTTAGCTGGGCTTAAACACAAAGCGGTCGTTGTTAACAGAGCAGAGGGCATATTAAGAAGGCCATTTTGACAAGGGAAGGCACCTTCACCTCACTTGTAGAGGCAAAGCAAGTAACATGTAGCCGGTCATTCAGGGTTTTCAAGCATTTCAATGGAAAAGTGGCTGCCTACTGCATAATAGCAATTGAAAACTCATCTCACCCTATTTCCTCTTTGTATAAAGGCCCTGAAAAAAGGACCTACGCCACTATGACTTAAGTGCCCATATTAAATTAGGAAAATCAGTGCTGAGCACGATCAAGAATGGGTTCTGTGCAGCAAGAAAAGAAAAGGTGGGCAGGAGGTGAAAAAATCAAAGAAAGAGCAGCTTTTCATTTTGCTGTGAAAGAACATATCAGCAGACAGTCTTCTGCCTGGCTCCTTGCTATGACAATTTTACAAGTGTGGAACTATGTCTCGGTAAACTGGGCTATTTCCCTGTTCTCTGACCTGTTTGCATTAAAATGTAGAATTCAGCATCAACAGAGCTCCAGCGAGTTTCAAGAGTTGAGAGAAGTTGGGGGGGGGGCACCATCCTTGAAGTCACTCTTCTGAATAGTCAATGTTGGAGTTCTTGCTGAATAAAAATAAACACACGAAAAGTGCTTGATCTCAGTTTGTGCAGGAACAAAAGGTTTATTCTTGCATGCTTGTGTGTCCTCTCCCTCCCCGTGCTGTTTACTTTTTTATAGTGCTAAGAGCAAGACTGCACTTTTGTGGACTGGTGCCTTTGATGGCTAGGGACTATTGCTTTAAATGTATAGGAGGTTTCTTGTTGTTTGTGCATAAAAATCAAATCCTAATGCAATGTTTACTTAATTCCCTGCTGAACTTGGGCAATAGACCTCTTTGGAAGGGCCTTACAGAACTTTTCCTAATGATGCCAGTGAGAACGTTGCCAAGCTTATAAAAAATGTGTGTACTGCTAAATGTAGACAAATGTAGAATTGTGTCAAAACAGACTGAGTAGAAATAATCCACTCTCTCCCCAACCCTCCATTTTAATTAGTAGGCAAGCAGTTGATGAATTCTGCATTATATCAGTCATGAGGAGGAACCATTGCTTGTGGGTCTATCACATCCTGATCAGATGACTTTTGTTCAAAACCCACAACATTCTACAAGATGTTCTTGTAATTCGTAATAGGAGGCGCAACTGAACTGAAACTAGAAACAATGAGAAAAGGCATCCAGGCAGTCCTTGAAGAGACAGTGATGTGTTGGATGGGGACCTGGAAGATCCAGATTTTGAAACATGTCACTTAATGGCCTTCTAAAGTTGTTGTGAGAACACTGGAAAAGTAAAGAGCCTTTTTGATCTCATTAAGGGAAAGGTGGTATATGAATGTAACAAATCATATAATTTTTTTAAATGCTTCACTGCATTTAACCTATAGCTTTAAAACAGGACAATTTTGAGAATACATCTGTTGTCTAGCTTCCCCCATTTTCATCCTAGAAACTCCTTAATTCTCTGTTCATCAATTAAACATTTACTGTGTTAGCAATTGCTTTCTGAAAGTGATATCTTATTCTATCATCTTTTATGTAAGTTCTTTTATTTCATCACATGTTCTTCTTAGCACTGCATGAGCCCAGGCTGACATACTTGGCTTTACAAATGGATTCTGAAGTGCCTCTTTCTACAGTTCCCAGTAATATTTTGGTTGAAGCAATATTTGAAGTACGTTTGAGGGTTTCCCCTCAAGTGACCCCCAACAGTAACATTTTCGGTGCTATTTTCCCTTTCTGTAGACCCTTCTGTTTTGCACAAAGCAACAATCAAAGTAAATTTCAAGATTCCTCTTCAGACAAAACATCTGTGGAGCTCTGAGGGAAGCTAAAAGAAATTTTCACACATCCACAAGTCATTTCCTGTAAGCATTCCTTCTGGGATTCTGGAATTGTTTGGGCTAGACTGTGGGCAGACATCTGAGGTGAGCCAGAAACCCGAAGTTGAAGGTTGTGTGTAAGGTTGAAACAAAAGGCAAATTAGGAGATGGCATAAAGGGGCAAAACTCTGGAGTAAAGACCAAAGGACAAACCAGGAGGTAAGATCACAGTGCAAACCAGAAGTCAGGACTGAATACTAATCAAAGTCCTAGGAACACTGCTCAGGAAGACCTTATTGTTCACACAAGGCTCAGGTGGAAGAGGATTTATACTTCTCCATGGCCAGAAGGATCCAAGAGCTAACCAGGTGGTAAAAGCCAGTCCAGGACTTCACTCAGAAGGCTGCTGTCTGCAGTTTAGTGGTTCAAAGCATGAGGCAAGGACCCAGAGATTCTAGCACCTGACAAGAAATAAATCTGAAGTTTGGGTCAACCTTTACATTAGTCTGCATTTCTATCAGCTGCATATGTGCATTTCCCCCACCCTTCTTTGTCTATTCTGACAAACACTTAATTTAGGTCTGAGTGAAAGCAGTTTCACCCAGATCCTCCAGTCTCTACTTCATTTGCAGATGGCAAGGATGGCAGATGTGGGAATGCGGGTCAGATTTCAGAGCATTTCTTGGAAAATTCTCCTCTGATAAATTATATCTCAATTAATACCAAAGAACCCTATATTGTTACTACTTACGTTGAATTGAATGCAGCAACTAGCTAGTAACATTGAACAACCACCCTGCTATTTTTTCATGTAGCTTAAATACACAAAGAGAGGGAGCATGTTAGCTACTTGCATGTTTCCATGACTCTTGTCATATGGAAAAGGAATTCCCAAAAGCAGAGACTTCTTTTCACATGATCTGGAACACTGGCATTCTAGTGTTCCAGATCATGTGGAGAGTCTCCCACAAATAGAAGGGGTTCCCCATTTCACCCCACCCCTCTCCAAGTAAAGAAAGCAATAATAGTATCAGGGTGCATACCCAGTCTGCTGTGCCCACTCATATGTTTTGGCTACATGCAAGACAACTGCCTGCATAGCATTAATACGGAAACTCAATCCACATTTGCCTCTGCAATTTTCTTTCTTACATATAGGGCAGTGGTTCCCAACCTTGGGTTACCCAGGTGTTCTTGGACTGCAACTCCAGCTGTCTTCATCACCAGTTGTGCTGGCCGGGAAACCATTGATATAGGAGAAGAAGTTGGGGTAGAGACTTTTTGCTGAATACTCTCTTGGATGGGGAAAGATGTAGATTTGCTAGCACAAAGCAAAACGATCGCTAATGCGCTTCGCAAAACGATGTTTCCCTATGGGCGATTTTCGCTAGACGACGAGTTTTCCCCATTGGAATGCATTGACTAGTGGTCAATAGCTGTCAGTGCATTCCAACGGGGACCCGCGCTCGCTAGACGATGTTTCCCTATGGACGATCTTCGCAAGACGACGACTTTTCCGTTGGAACGCATTGAAGAGATTCCAATGCATTCCAATGGGGAAACGTGCTTCGCTAGACGATGTTTTCGCAAGACAGCGATTTTCGCGGAACGGATTAACATCGTCTAGCGAGGCACCACTGTATAATAGAAAGATACAGCTCTAGCAAGTGTAGATGGAGGAAAAAGAGGTTTGAAGGGAAAAGGCAGATTATGGATATGAAGCAACTGTGAGGTTGATTTGCTTGGCATATCTTTTCAAATAGTAGTTTGAGCAGGGAGTGAAGCACTTCCTTTGGAAAGTCACTCATCTGCCATCTACAGTGAATTACAGTACTCAGGCAAAAAAGAGAAAAGAGCAGACAAGAACAGATTAATGGACCATGTAAAATGATATGAAATGAAAACAAAGCAGACCCCTAACTTTGTACTCTAGGTTGTCCCGCTTGGTCCTGAGCTGTAGTAAGCTGTTGCATGCATAGACTGCATGTGCAATGTTAATTTCCCACTAGGGAATGAATGTCATAATGCAATTTGCCAAGAAGAAAATTGAAAACAAGTCTCTCTTCATGCTAAGGTTCTGAATATTTTATTTCATTAACATTTGCCAGCTTCCAGACAAAACTGTTTAAATAGATTTTCCCCCCATTCCTTCACTGAAAATTCATTCCCTTTACAGTCTTAATCTTTGAGGTCACGGAAATGAAGCAGATATTTGCCTGGAGGGGAACAGTTCATACTAAAGTACAGTCAAGACTCAACCTCTTGGAGAGGTACATCCAACTGTGATTTACAGTATAGATCTATATAAGTTTACTCAGAAGTAAGTCTTGTTGAGTCTAGTAGGGCATACTGCTGGGCACGGGGCTTTACAACTGCAGACATAATTTTGAAGATGTTCAGTTCTGCTGAGGAAAATTTGCAAATTCTGACCAGACTGAGGAGAAGAGGAATGAATGCAGCTGGTGTTTGAGCTTAGAATAAATGTTACTGTGTAGGCAGTTGCACTTGGGTGGTGGGGAAGGCGGAATCACAGAAGGACCATACCTAAAACCAGCATCGTACAAACAGTGCTACACATGTTGACTACTGCACAAGTGGTTGTGGTTTCTGAGAGACCTTGCCCTGTTGTGCAGTTTATGTCACAAGGCTGAGGTTTTGGTTGGGCAAGCAGTTGTGCAATGATGCAATCCAGTGCAAGCTCTTTATTACTTCACACGTAGACATTTATTCTATGTAATTGTTACCCAACACTGGTTGGGCAGCTCAGTGGTTTAGATAACTGATTACAGAGCCAGAGGTTGAGAAGTTCAGTTCCCTGCTGTGTCTCCTGTGAGTGGGGCCATCTTGTGTGGTGATTATGATGCTGATTAATTGACCAATAAAGAGCAATTAATACTGGCCAATACTGGCCAAGAAGCATTTATACCGCTCTAGTTTCATAGTCTCCCCTCTTTCAAATCCATAGGCTCACTGCTCCAGAGTTTACTGCTCTAGGTTCCTAGGTCAAGTATGCATCACTGAATAAGCTTCATTCTCTAGTAAGATCATAAGCCTGCAAATCTCAACCCTTTATTCATTTGGTCCAATAGATATGAACATAATGCTTCAAATTTTTGACATGCAATAGAATCCAGATTTTCTAACTTCTTCTCTTTTGTTTGGAAATCTTTTACTTGGAATGGGTTTTCCATGTATTGAAATATGTGATTTCCACCTCCACCACCCAAATTTTCTTGGCCAGCTGTTTCCCACTGACATCTTCTATTAGCTCCCCAGCTATGGCCTTGAATTTTTTCATCCTTGGCTCTACAACTCTCCCAGCGTTAACGAGTCCCTTTGTGAGCACTGCCATTTGTTTCAAGGACAAAAGTCCTGTTATGATATTATACTATAGTGCTGTGTAAAGCCTGTACTGGTTCTCTCTACTCTAACAATACATATGATTGTCCATTGTCCTGAAACAGATCAGTAATTCTCCCAGACACCCCATCGACCAGAGTAGTTGGCCATTTGTTACATTTTTATAGCACTGTTGACTATGCAACACTACCAATACAATATGCACTTGTATTTTATCCAAGTCATGGCATCTCAAATTATGGACAAAGAGTCCTTCTAAGGGGTGTGTGAGATCTTGTTAAACTTTTTGACCCTCTGCACAGATTTTGATTGGGCCATGAATCAGATCTAACATAGACCTGAGTCTCAGTCCAGGGGCAGATATTCTACTCCACAAGTTGTGGCTTCTCATTCTGTTTAGTGGCTTGTGACTTACTTAATGTTGATAGTTGTGATGTTGATGTTATCATATCATCTGTATTTTAACTGTATTTACACTGTTGGGAGCAGGCTATAGCCTCATAGTAGCAAGCAATTAACTCCATTTTAAAAAGAATATGCCATTTTATTTCATACGAGAGCTAGAAGTATGTGGGACTAAGCAAGAAAGTCCCTTCAGAGCTAAGCATTTGTGACCACGTGGCCTTTGGACAACCAGAGTGTCACCATGACATGAGAACATTATTGGCAGAGGTCTCCAGAACTGTCCAATGCCCTATTCTGGAGAGATGGGATGGCACACCGAGCTGCAGCACTGAGGCCTATTGGAGAGCATCCTGTGAGGCTGACCAATATGGCAACAAGAGGTGGCAGGACTCTCAAGAAAGCCCAACTCAACGCTTCATGAGGTCATTTGCTGCAGATAAACAGCAGCCAGCAAGGCTTCCTTGAGAAAATGTCTAGGGCTTTCATGGTGGCTCACCACATGAGGCAGGCATCTCACCTCACCTCATGGAATGTGATTAGAGCAGCTCAGTATTTCTCCCTAAAGCAAGCCATCAGACCATGTGCAATGTGATTTATGAAGGACAGATATGCAACTGTACAAAGGGCTTCTTATTAGAAAACCAAGTTCTTTATTCCCTTTAAAAGTTTTTCATTTTTCCTTCAAAATACACTTTTGACTATGTTCTACTGCAGAGGCTTGAATAATTTCTCCATTTGACACGTGTGACTTCATAATGAATGTTGAAGAATTCTGGTTCCCAGCTTACTCAGGCAGAAGAGATAGCATATATTAATTAAGGATTGTAATGATATGCCCATGAACGTCCAAGGAAAATGCATTTCTGTGCTTTTCTTGCTGAATGAAAGAGGTGTTCAGATTTAATATTTTTTGTTGCTATTGTTGCTGTTCATTACATTTCTATCACACTTTTCCACTGTTTGTTGAAACCAAATTGTACAATAAAATACATAATCAAATGATTAAAATCAATACAACACTCAGCAAATAACAGTTTGAACAGCCAGTTTGCAGACATATGTCTTCGCACCTTTCCTAAAAGCAGTGAGAATGAAAACTGATTGCAGCTCTGAGGGGAGTGCATTCCCCAATCTTGATTAACCCTGGTTACATGCATCTTAAAAGAGCAGGCCAAAGATTAGAGCAGAAATGAATATGCTGATATTTGAAATTAATCCTATGTGCTGCTCAAATGCCAAATATGATTACATGGTGACTATCAGATACATTCAGATGCTAAATCCCTTCGTGTGTCACCTATTAAATTAATCATCATTATCATGTGGCATCAAGTCAATTCTGACTTATTATGGTGACCCTTTTCAGGGTTTTCTAGGTAGAGAGTACTCAGAAGTGGTTTACCGTTCCTTTCTTCTGGGGGCGCCCTGGGACTGTGCAGCTTGCCCAAAGTCACACAGGCTGGCTCTACTTACAAGAGGCAAAATGGGGAACTGAACTCCGGACCTCTGACTCCATAGCCAGGTACCCAACTCACTGAGGTATCTAAGCAGATGCCTATTGAATTAAATATCAGATATTCAAATGATACCCCATGTGATGTAGTGGATAAATGATGGACTAGGCCTTGGTTCTAATCCCTGCTTGGCCATGGAAACTCACTGAGGGAGCAGAACTGGTAAAACCATTCCTTAAATATTTCACTTACTTTGAAAGTCCTATTAGGGTCACTATAAATTGGTTCCAACTTGATGGCACAACTAATTCAAATCAATAACCATACAGTACCAAAGGCAGGAGTAAAGTATTTGGAGATTTTTTGGTTCATAGTTGAATACTCAGAGACAATTTAGGGAATATTGAACAACAAAATGTGGATATAAGAAGACTTTTGGGGAGAAGCCATAGGCTCTGGCAATGATTCCAAATCAAAATGAACTGATCAGCACCATATTGACCTCTGCTGGCACTTTTTAATCACTATGGTCAAGAGACAATAGATTTCTCTGGAGTTGTTTTTTTAATTGTTGCATACTGTGCAACTAAATGCCTTGAGCTGGATAATCTAATAAACATTCTAATCAAGATTCCCAGTCCAGGAGATGGTATTTAACTCCAATGAAACTGAATATAATGAATAAAGAAGTATCGACCTCATGTTGGAAATATAAGAAAGAAAGGGGTTACATATTTGCATATGTGGTGGACATATGAAATGAGACAGAAGGAATGGACAGTAATTTTCAAAGAAATAAAGGAAATTATGGGTATTGAAATACAAAGGTGTCCAAAAATAGCTCTGTTAAATATGATTGGAAATATTCAGTTAGACCCGGGGGAGAAAGACTTAATCATTATTATGTTAACATTAGCAAGTCTCATATTTGCAAAGAACTGGAAAATAATAATCAGTTTAATATCGAAAATTGGTACAAAGAAATGTGGAATATGGCTATTAATGATAAATCAACTTGTGAATTAAAAGTTAGAAAGGGAATGTTGAAAATAATTTGTTTTAAGGAGATGTGGAATGCTTTCTTAACACAGGTATTTGTTTTTTAAAAAGGTTAAACACCAACACAAGAATCATTATCTTTCTGAAGAGAGACGGGATATGTAGTATAAAATACAAAACAAAACAAAAAAAAAAAAGCAATACAATGTAATAAATAAATAAATAAATAAATAATCAATCCCAAGGGTGGTGGGGGAGCACGGTATATTGTGAGGTACGCTTGTACTTTAGTTTATGTTTTTGTTGTTAAGTTGTGATTATTTTGGAAAATAATAAAAATGTATTTAAAAAAAGAGATTCCCAGTCCAATTCATTATTTCTAAGGAAACATTTAAGTTTCAGACATTTGTCGTGCCTATTTGCTACATTACCTTTTAGTGTAGATTGTCTCTTCATTGTCTCAAAGCGAAGAATCTGATTAGATCAGCTACATGACTGTGTTTATATGAAGAATGTTGCCTTGGATAGAAAGGCAGAGGAAAGAACCACACCAATCGTTTCTTCCTCTGCTCCAGTTATTTTTCAAAGGGACTGCAACGTGACCGTCTTTTTAATCTTTCTTTACTCATATCAGAGCGTCGTACAATTTAAAATTATGGGCATATATGAAATATAGATAAAGTTCAAACAAATTTAAAATGTTAAAATGATTAGACTATTTTTGACCAGAGGTGGGCAACTTCAATAGCATTATCTGGGCCATTTCCTAAATTTTCTTTAGTACACGTGGTGGGGCATAAATTGCATGCACATAAATCGTCATTTAACATTACACCTTAAATTCTGTGCGTGTATTTAGCTTTCAGATTTGGATTATAAAGTCTGGAATTGATGAAATTAAGTGTTTCTTTTGGACAGCAAACTGACAAGGCAAAGGAAATCCCTTGCTGAAGAATATTACAGTTCTGGGTCATGAGCATTTAAGCAGGAGTTACTGCCATCCAGAGGCAGACAGCCATAAGCTGTCATCTTTGATTATTCTTTATACCCAAAAGGTAAACCCAAATGAGTGTGTTGGTTGGTTCAATTTAGTTTGCATTACAGCATCAAAGCATGGAATAATGACACATGTAACCTGAGGATTTTGTGTCTTGTTTTATTTAGTATATAATTTAGACAACTGTAAATCAACTACCATATGGTGGGGAAGAGGACTGAGAGAGGAAACTTGAAAAATGTCTGTAGCCAAAAGAGTGAAAGAAATCCAGTGAGTTCAGTGAAGGTTGTTTACGAGCTGAAGTAGATCAACAATTGATGTGTGTGGCCACAAGTGGGGGGGTTGTGATGCACGTCCTTAGGGTGAAGGAAATCTTCTGTTCCAACTGTAATATGGCCTAGAAGCTGGCACTGTCAGTGGGATAGCTGTACTGTAGACATTAGCAATGAGAAGACTGGGCAGTTTGGCTTTTCTTCGACATTTGATTTACAAAGAACTGGGGGGAAAGTAGCCCTGCCTGGGAATCAATAAAGAAGCTTAGGTGCACCCTAGACATGTTTGTCAGCACAGGGAATTGTCCCAATGTGACATGAGTACTATATGAGTGAGAAGGGAGCAGATTCCACACATGAAAGGAGTGCTCAGATTATCCGCACTATGGTGGAGGCCTTGGAGCATTTACCGAGAGGTCTGAAAAATGCTCCAAGGACTCTTCTGTGGTCACCCCTGTGCCTCACTCACGGCCTCCATATGTGTATGCCTGAGAAAGCCTGTGATCATAAAATTGTTTCACCTTTATTAAGTAGTCTTGAGGAAAAATAAACTGAATGCTGGATTCTGGTACCAGATGAGTTCAACAAAAAAGACTCCTTGCCTTGAGAAACTAGGGCACAAAATTTCTTTTCAGAAGACCTTATAAGGTACTTAAAGTTGGCATAGTACAGAACTCAATACCTCTCCCTCCTTCCCTTGCTTGCTCACTTTTTTGTTAAAGCAGGTTTAAGCGTGCCCTCTGCTGGTCTCATTGTGGAAAGAACAAAGGGGTTGTGTTGAAAACGTGAAAAATCTTGCAGATTATTTTTCTTGCCTTGCGTTGCCTTGCTGAAAAGCAGCACTGCATAGTAGGGGTGCTTATATAGCCCACAACCCCAACAAAACAGATTATTAATTTTCATCAAGGGTTTTAGAATGTTTAATAATAAAAGCTCAAGAATCCTGGCCGGAGCTATGCAACTCAAAAAAAGAGCTAAGAACCTTTTAATCACTTCAGTGTGTGATTAAAAATGATAGAGGAATAATGTGTAATTTGACGAGAGATAAATTAAAGGCCTTCCAAGATTTTTTTTTCCAAAACTATATACTGCAGGGATTTTGTTTCCAGAAAGAATGAAAAAAATGTGTGGAATAGACTTCAAGACATGGATAGAGATAACTGTGCCTCCTTGACTCGATGATCCCTTCCAGCTCTGTAGTTCTAAGATTATCATCATCATCATCACCACCACCACCACCACCACCACCCTGGAGCAGCCAATAATAGAAGAAGAGATACAGGAAATAAAAATTTAAAAGAAGGAAAGACACCAGGAATCAGCAGATTGGAACCAGAGTATTATAAAATTTTAAGGAAAATGTTGGTACCTAAATTTTTAAAATAAAATAATGAAAGGAGAAAAAGTCCTGTCATTCTGGAAGCAATCAATAATCATATTAATTTTAGAAAATAATAAAGTCCCTACTGACGCTGAAGCTTATAAACCTAGTAGTAGTAGGCATCCTTCAATCTTGAGAGACTATGGTATAAACCTGTTTCTCTAATAAACCAGGATGCTTAGATATTTATGGTGATATTAGCAAAGAGAATGAATTTTTTTATCACTAAATACATTAAAGAAGATCAAAGTGGTTTTATGCCAGGAAGGCAAATGGCAAGTCTGACCAGGAGAGTGCTAAATATAATAAATGGAATAACTAAACAAAAGGTAAAAGCAGGTATTATTTCATTAGATATTTTCAAGCTGTTTGATTCTGTAGAATGGACAACACTAAAAAAATGATAACTAAGGTACTAGGTTTTAAAGGAATAATATATCAATTATATTCAGAGAATACTGCAGAAGTACTAGTAAATGATGGGATAACAGAACAGATGCCTCTAGGCCAAGGTTCTGGACTCAAGATTAGTTTATTTGCGGACAATACATTATTAAGAATAGAAAATCCCTTAATAGAGGGTAAAACTACATTTAAAAGAATTTGGAGAGATAATTGGGTTACAGATAAATTGGCATAAATCAGAAACGTTGGTCTTCAACTATAACAAAGAGGAAAGAGAAAAAATAGAAAAAATGTTAATATTCAAAAAAACTATGAAGTATATAAATATGCCAACTGATTAGGAAAGATTGAAAGAAGAGAATTTTAAAATATTGAAAGAAGTAATTATAAATAAGTGTCATGATTTAAGGAAAATTGGGTTGTCATGGTTTGGCAGAATCAAAGCATGCAAAAATGAAGACAGTATCTAAGATAAATTTTCTATTTATGATGCTACCATTAAAGCTTAGCAAAGAAGAGTTAAAGGACTGGCTAAATATGATTAATAAATTTTGTAATGGAGATAAGAAGTCAAGGATTAATAAGAGGAGGTGGTATAAATCTCAAAAAGTTGTAAGATTAGGACTTCCTAATTTACGGTTATAGTATATGGCCAATTAATTAAGACTTATGCCAGATATTATTTCTCAGTCTAACAAACTAATTTGTTTGAATATGGAAACAAAAGAATTCCATTTGAACCTCATAAATATTATTTTTAATACAAGATAATAAAAATATAGATAATCCCTTCCTTTAAAAATGCTATTAATTTGGAATAGATATAGAAAATTACTGATTCCACCAGTTTCCCCATTACATCTGCTGACAGAGTTGGAGACATTCCCAGGAAAATTGAGAAGTTATTAATAAAGAGGCAAGTTATTAAAATAAAGGATTGGTTAGAAAAGATTTTTAAAAATGAACAAATAAAAGAAGTGATAGGTAAAGATAAAATATCTTGGTATATTATTATTCAGTTAGAACAGTGGACAAAGAACTGGGTAAAAAGAAATGGTAAATGTAGGGAACTTATAAAATATGAAGAAATTATATTACAAAAGGAAAACAAAGGTGAAAAAAATATAGTTAAGGACACCGTAAGTAAAAATTTTATAATTGGAAACAGAAGATCTGGAGGACTTACTTAAATCATAATAGAAATTCGATATGGAGAAGAAATAAGTACTAGTGCTTGGAAAAATATGTGGAGCACTGGAATATCGAAATCTATGTCAATAAAAATAAAATAAAAATTTTATAAGTTAGTTTGGAGATGATACTTAACTCCAGTGAAATTAAATCAAACAGATGGTAGTTATTCTAAGATGTGCTGGAGAGGGTTCCAGAAAGTAGCTACTTACTTTCATATGTCGGTTCCAAACAGTCCAAGGCTGCACGTTAATTTTTTTGTATTGGTTAAACAAACTAACGTGTTTCATAATATTAGGTGCAGAGTTTTTAAGTCTATGTTTTGGTCAATGATAGGGCCAGCTCAAGGTGTTTTGCCGTCGAAGGTGGAACAGCAAATAGTGTCCCTCATTTACTGAAGTCAAGATACATGATAGTGAAAATCAGCTAAGTTATTTTGACACATAAGACATAAAATCCCAGCAGCATCTCTTCCTTTCCCTGGCAGGGAAACTGCAGCAGTAGAAAAGACAATACCTAACCATTTGATGTCCTGGAGTGACACCCAAATTCAGCCTCCTGAGCGGGCCACCTCACTTTGCCACTTGGTAGGGGCAGCCCAACAGTAACAGCAGCAATGTATTCAAGAAAGAGAGCTTTGAAATCAGGACACTAACGTGGTGCTCTACTGTATTGTTAAGGTATTTTTAAATTCCTTTTAATTAAATTGTGTTTTAAGATGCTAGCTTCTTTAAATTGTGCTTGTAAATTACTTTTGTGTGTGTTCTATCTATGTTTGGCTTTACATTTTCTTGTGAACCACTTTGAGCCCCACTTTTTGGAGAAGGTTTGTTTTATAAAACAAACAAATAAATTAAACATGTAACATCCATTAGCAAAAGACTACGCTTCTCCCAATAACTGCACAACTAGATTTTCACGGTTCAAGGGAGGTCATGGAAGTTTGACATATCGTGAGGGATGTGGGTGGGCAATTTAGACAAAATATTTTTTTGCATCCTGAAGGAAGAGAGGCATCTGTGTAATGTAGAATATGTAGAGTAAACCTCATCACCCTAGATACCATGAAATCTAGCTCCTGCGAAATCACTATACTTTTTATCTTGAAAAGGATACAGTTATAAATATATTTTGGATTAGAAAGCAAGTCTTGCTGCTTTATCACCAATGTTCCCTTTAAGCTGTGCATGTGCGCACTTGCCCACAGCTCCATTGGAGTTATGCATGGGCATCTAGCAGCTGGTTTGTTTACTTCCAGTTTCAAATGAAGTCCCATTCCACACACATGGAGTGAGGCTCTCACACAGCGGGACAGAAACTTAGAGGGAACATTGCTTATCACCAATTACTGTAATTGGTATGTGGGTTGAGGAAGAGATATCAGAAGAGCTTCTGAAATATAAATATATATATTTGAATCCCCTCTCAGCCATGGAAGCTCACAGGGGTAGGGTGGGTGGGTGGAGTAAAACTGGTAAAACCAGTCTTTAAATATCTCGCTTACCTTGAAAGCCCTATTAAGGTTGCTATAAGTTGGTTTTGACTTGATGGCCCAAGTTTGTTTGTTTGTTTGTTATATTTTTACCCCACCTTTCTCCTTAAAAAGGACCCAAGATGTTTAAAAGACAATATTTAAAGCTAAAAACAACAAGTATACAAATACTAAAAAGGATCAAACAAATACCACTCTAAGAAATGATAAACAAAAGCAATACCAAGAGCACATCCAAAGGAGTAAGGCACAACAATCCATTTAAAAATCCCACTCAGGCAGCCATTCACTGAGAGAAAGCATGCCTGAAGAAAATGGTCTTTGCCTGCTTGTGGATGGACAGCAAAGGTAGGTCCAGCCTTGCCTCCTGTGGGAGGGAGTTCCAAAGGTTGGTAGAAGCAATAGAGAAGGCCTTCTCCCATGTTCCCACCAAACACACCTGTGATGGTAGTGGAACTGAGAGAAAGTTGTCTCTCCTGATGATCTTAATACTTGAGAAGGCTTATAATGAGAGATGTGGTCCTTGAGATAGCTTGGACCCAAGCCATTTAGGGCTTTATAGATTAGAATCAGCATTTTGAATTGTGCCCAGAAATAGATTGCTAGCCAGTGGAACTGCTATAATGAGGTGGGGAGGGTGGGGGGTTATGTGATCCTTGTAAGCAGCCCCGGTCAGCAATCTGGCTGCCAAGGTTTGGACCCACTGAAGTTTCCTGAGGCAACCCCATGTAGAGTGTGTTACAGTAATCCAGCCAGGATATAACTAAGGCCAGATCAGAAATCTCCAGGAATGGATGCAGCTGGTACACCAGCACTAAATGATGTTTTGAGGTTACTTCTGTAGGGTACCATCATATGCAAGAAAAGCTTGAAGTCTGAACAAAAAATTGTGTGTGTCTCAGAAATCCTGCAAGTTTTTTTTTAAAAAAATTCAAATAAATCTCATTGTGAGAATATCCCCCCTTTTTTTTTCCACTGAGGGTGAGACACTGTGAGAGTCATATCCCTAGTCTTGACACAGAGAAACACCTTGTCAAAAATGACCAACTGCTGGGGAAGTTTTCGTTCCTGCTTGAAAGCAAAGAGGCCAGTGCTTATTACATCAATGATAGCATTAGCCTTTTTTAAAAAAGATTTTACATACAAAAGTGCAAACAAATCCTAAATTTTTCATTCTCACCTGCAGGAATGAAACAAATGAAGATTTATATCCCTAGTACTCAGCATGAGAAGCTGAGACAAAATGTTACACCTATTTCAACTCGCTTAAGAACTCCAGCCAGCAGTATTGTAATGTAAAGTTCCAATGTAACTACTGCATTTTGAATTTGCTTTCATATCTCGTCTTTGCACCTTTTCTGTCCATTATATCAGGGCTCAAACAAAGACATTTTTATTCAGAATGAGATCACAGCACAAAAATCAAACTTCCCAACTCCATCCCAGAAACGGAACTTTGCTAAGAAACATGTGCTAGGATGCAACCATACTACTCTGCTGAACCTGAGAAATCCAGCTTACATAATGGCTTGGAGGATTGAGCTTTCTGTTTAGTAATGAAGAAATACCTAGAGCAGTAATAATATTCTAGAAAATGTTTTGTACCAATGGTACAATTATAATTTTAAATTTATAGATGAAAACAAAATAAGAAAACCACAAGAACTCATCTATAATTTGTTTTAACTAGACTTCTAGTTGTATGAAAAGGGCCAGCATGCCAAGTCTCAAGACCGAGTTAGATGATCCACCTGAAGTACATCACGGTAGTTCTTCTCAGCAATGTCATATTGCATGGTCAGACAGGCAGTCAACAGTAGGATGGACAGATTGCTCTGTTCCCACTGCACAATAGGGAGAAACCCCATATGATGCATTTTAATTGTATATATGTATCTGTAAGTTAGAGTTGATTTCCTGGCACATAACTATTTGAGATAGTATATGCCAATGAGCTGGAGTGCCTGTTTGAGGAGCCAAGGGCCAAAAGAGGCTAGCTGAGATCATCCAAAGCATGCGTAGCTGACGAGACAAATGCCACACCAAGGCAGATTAAGAGGGTCCTGAATTAAAACCACACAGCAGACACCTTTCCCTTTGTTTCTGAAGTTAATACATTGCAGTAAAAATCTTGCTGCAGAGAAAACAAAGCAGAAAAAAACAGGGGCCATTTAAATCCAAAGTGGAGGGTGATGTTCTGTGAAACAACAGGAACAACTGCACATTGAGGAAGGGTTAAAGGGGATATGTAGATCCAGCCTAGATGTACACTAGAACATCCAGTGTGTAGGGATGGACATATATATCATTTTTGCTTTTTCAGACTCTTTGTCAACCACTTTCTAAAATGCGCCATAGAAATATGTAAATTGATATAAATCTCATATTCCTTCCATTGAATTTATGAAGAAATGGGCAAATGTTGTTAATTTCCCTTTTCTTCCTTCCTTTTCTTTTCAGACAAATATGTGCTCATCCTTCCAAACTGGAGTACAATGAGAAAAATTACTGCGAATCATACAGACCAAGGGGTCTTCAAGGCTTCTGGTGGAGAAGTTTCTCAGCTCTACTCTCAAAGGTCTTTCAAGTGGAAGTGCCAGGGACTAAACCTGGCACTTTCTACCCACAAAACACTCACTCTGCTACTGAGCGACTTCCCCTCCCTCATCCCTAAAAATGCTGGTGAGGCATAAAGTATTAATTCCACTTGACCACCCACAACAAAGGAATGTAATGAAGCTAGTAGCCTGTCAGGGCAAGCCACAGCTTTTACTCTTGTGTCTTTGTTTCTCACCCCCCCCCCCGCCCCCGCCTGCCTTATATCTCCAGGAGAACACTGTGTCAACTCCATCATGCTATGATCTATTTCAACAGGCATAAAGAGTCATTGATCTCTGGGATAACAGATAACTCCACAAACTAGAGTGCCTGAGAATGGCAGAGCAGAAATAACTAGCTGCTTCCAACTGAAAGGGAGCGTCACCAGGAAGCACTCCATTTTATGAGGCAAGGATAATATTTTGCTCCATGTGTTATTGAACAACCAAACCCAAACTAAACTCCACCAGGAGACTCCATAAAACACAGAGGGGTGGCAGTGTTTACCATTGGATGGGATTTTCCAGCACGCAAAATCAGCCTGACACACAGGCTCACTCCCAGGGTTTTCAGCTTGCAAGAAGGGGTGTTTTATTTCACTGGCAAGAACCCTGATGGAGGAAATCTCAGAGAGAATGAAATCATTGCTATGAAGCTTGTGTATTTTAAGACAATCGGAAGCCAAGACAATGCTTTGAAAGCAATTTATTGTAGCAAAAGGGTGCTTCCCCCATTACCGCATGCACGAAGCTGCCCTGACCTGGCTTCCTACATGGAGGCGGGCCAGTAAAAACTGTCTGTGCTGGGTGCTGCCAAAAAAAAAAAAAAAGGTCATTCAGTGCAGGCAGCTCCATCTGGCACCCTCCACTGTACAAACAAACTGATGGATTGACTGTGAGCTCAGGAAGTGACAGCAACGTGCAGTTCTCCATTTTACACCTTCCTTTGTACAGCCTGGTAGGTCTGGGTAGGTAGCCGTAAAGCACTTTGCAGCTTATTAGGCAGCTGGCAAATCATCCCTCAGTTTGTTCTGAGGAAGAGAGGGTGCCAGCTTTTCCTCTCCTGTTCTTTTCATGCCAGTTTTGCCTCCATGATCTAGCTTCTACTCAGGCCTCCCTTACAACATCCCTGCATGCTGCTTTCACTTCAGGGCCTGGGCCAAAGCATAGGTCCAGCAATTGGTTCCGAAGGTCTACTCTACTTGAAAATGGATTTAGGCCTAGAAATAATTGAGAGATTGTGCTTTGAGTTACCATAGAGGCAAGCACTTTTTGAGAGGTTTAAAAATATTTCTTTTCTTAGGTGTGTATATTCTGAGTGCTCACTGGAAGGACAGATCCTGAAGCTGAGGCTCCAATACTTTGGCCATCTCATGAGAAGAGAAGACTCCCTGGAAAAGACCCTGATGTTGGGAAAGTGTGAAGGCAAGAGGAGAAGGGGACGACAGAGGACAAGATGGATGGACAGTGTCATCGAAGCTACCAACATGAATTTGACCAAACTCGGGAAGGCAGTGGAAGACAGGAGGGCCTGGCGTGCTCTGGTCCATGGGGTCACGAAGAGTCGGACACAACTAAACGACTAAACAACAACAACAACATTGCAGGTACCATTTTGAGCTCCAAAACAACATCAAATGTTTACTAAAAATGTAGAACACTCGGGAAGACTGGGTCCCTGGGGGTTGCATGCCGCCCAGCTCTGCTCTAATATGATGTCAGCATCACTCATCATAGACTTGTAAATCCTAAATTAATAAATCTTTAATTAATAAAATCCTAAATGAATGAAGACAAATTACAAACAGCATGCCTACTGTTAGTGACTTCTGAAGCTATTCTGGTTTTCCTTATTTAAGATGCAGTGTGCTGGTAACTAGTTGTACCTCGCTGGTTTCAAATAACTACTTGAGGTGGGCATCTCAAAAACTACTCTTGTTTGCAACTGTAATGTGTGAAGAGACTGACTGCTTCAATATAAAAACACACGTCTTCAAAATCCCCATTCCCAGATGCCTTGTAGTTTTCTTGGTCTCGTAAGGCAGTTTAGAAAAGTATATATTAAATATATAAATAAATTTCAAGTGGAAAGATGTTCTGGGTGTCTGGATAATCCCTCAGTATATTTTACAGTTCATATTGTTTCCTCCACCCTTCTTGCATCTGCAGCCTTTTTTCAACATTTTCAGTACTTGTTATAGAGGACTACAACTGATAGCTCAGTGGTTTAGGTATCTGACTGTGTAGTCAGAGGTTGGGAGTTCAATCCTCACTGTCCCTCCTGATAGTAGAGCCAGCCTGTGTAGCCTTGGGCAAACTGTGCAGTTCCAAGGCACCCCCAGAAGAAGGGAATGGTAAACTACTTCTATGTTTTCTCTACCTTGAAAACTCTGGAAAAGGTTGCCAGAAGTCAGAATCGACTTCACAGCAAATAGTACTTACGTACAACAGAAAAGCAGACACCACACGAATGATTATGCACTTATGTGCAAAGGAAAATAGCTCAGGTATTTCAGTGCCATTCCTGAGTATCAGAAACCTTCAGTGAAGCTCAAATATATTTGCAGAATCTTAGTTCTATTCAAACGGGTGTACTTTATTCCACCTGAAGACAGTGCTTTAATTTCCTTGCCGATGATTCTTTTGAACAATTGAGAAAGGCACTCTCATCAAGAGTATAAATTACATGAGGATTGGTTCTCTGAAGGGGAATTTAAAGGCAGGAAAGTTTCCTTGCTCAGCAGATAGCTGAAAAAGTCACAGAAGGAAAGCAGGAGTTCTGTTCTGTGTGGTTGTGTGCTTCCTTCATTCATGCTTTCCTGCTTAAAAGAAAATAGGTCACAAAAGGAATGTGGGATTGTCTGAGAAATCCAATGGACCTGGTTTCCTCAGAGGAGCTATATAGTTAAAGAAATAACCTTTGGTGTCACTATTAATACAACTCTCAGCTGAAGTTTTCTTTGTTAGCGGTAACCATCAACCATTGCTCTCCTGACGAAAATTAAAGAGTTTGTGTGAAGTTTCAGGTTGCTGGGAGATGATTTAGAAAAGCAGCCACTGCCAGAATTAAGAAACTGCTTCACACCAAGCCTCACTATTGCTACAAGTAGTTTAGTACTGCCTATTCAATAGGCAGAAGTACCCCAAGTTCCACACAATGACCATTACCTTCTCCTGTCTGTGATGTTTTGAGTGGTGGCCACTTAAGAGGGATTAGGACCTCGCTCAAAGCATGCATGCCTTCTCTGAAGTAGTTCAAAACAGATAAACCTGCTTCAAAACCCCTGCCTTGTCTACAGCAGGAATGGAAAAAATGAGCCCTCTCAAGGGCCCATATGTAGCCTCCCAACACCCATGGAGCCAGCACACACAGCCTCCAAAATGTTAAACTTTTTTTAAATCTTTCTTTTTTAAAATCTTAACTAGGTGAAAAATCTAGGGAGTCATATTCCCAGCACACATTTTTACACAGGACACCCCAACCAATTGCAAATACAGTCAAAGAAATCTTCTTCTACATTAATATGGTCCCTTGCTAGATTGGCAAACACAGCATTTGGTCTCTTCTCAATAAATGAAATGACAACAACAACAGAGGTTCTCCCCACAGTGAGAATTGGAGGGGACTGATCTTAGAATGATTTTTCATGTAAAATGTGCAAAATAGAACAACATGAAAACATGCTTTTGTGCATTGGCTAGTAAACATAGTAGCCCTGGATGGGTTGTTTGTGTCCATCATTTGTGTTTGTTCTCTCTGTGTGTGTTTTGTGTGCTCAGGTTGTTTCAAAAAAGGGGAAAAACATTAATTTGAGTAAACACTGGATTTTGTGCAAAGTCAATTTTGTACAAATTGCAAATAGTGAAGAAACAAACTCTTGATATCCCAGTCTCATGCTAGAGTTGAGACCTCTTGCAAGGATTGGAGAGTTCTCAAGATGCTATTTTCCTACACCAGGGTGGGCAGTCTTGCCTAAAATCCCAAATTTCTTCACATCCCTAACTACCAGCAGCCATGCTAGCTGGGTAATTCTGGGAGATGTAGTCCCCAAATGTAGTAACCCCAACCTCCCTTACATTCAATAGGAGTTGAGTGGACTAAGAACATCATGCGAGTAGGACAGTAACTGAATTCCATTTTAAAATGTTCATATTTTTATTTTCAGTTGGGGAAATTGACTCTATTGAAGCCATCCTTGAGTAAACAAGTTGACTATCTTCTTGCCATATCCAATTTAAAAACTTCTGTAATAATGTAAAACCTTGTTTATTTCAAGCTTGCAATATTTACCAGTCCAAACCATACCCAAATGGTAGTCTGAAATGTCCTTACTGTTTTTTTTTTTTTCTGGATAGACTTCTCTGTTAGAAAGATATATTCATATATAATTCAATGTGGCTTGTTTAAAACTTTACAGTTGGTAGCTTAATATATATTTTTTTGCCTTTGGAGTACAAAGGCTATATTATGCTTTTGTTGGCATCCTTGCTAGTCTGCAATGCCAGCGGCATAATTTTCTTCTCTGCAATATGTCAGGCTCAGACTGCCGAGGGCTCAACAGGTGGTGGTTGGATAAAGTTCTGGCAAATCAAATAGGTAATGTGGTTATTTCTTTTGTCAAATTATAATTAAAAGCAGAGTGGAGTCAAATGAAACTCATATTTTCTGCCGGTCCAAAACAGTGTGTGAAATTAAATACAATCAGTTTCTGTGTCACAGGCACATCACTGGGGAAGTTTGTTCCTTGTACAAACATACACCACCTTAACTTTGATCTGGAATCATAATAATACTTGTAAAATGTTCGTCCTGAAAAGATATCAGTGTCAACATTCAGAGCACTCTAAAATGCTTGGCTTTTGGTCCCTAACATGATTTAAACATCCTTAACTCTTCTCATCTATGCTGATTTTGTAATTTCTCTCCCTCTAAACCACCACAATGTGTTCCCTCCTTATTATTTGACTCCCACTCATTCTGAAGACAAAGTCCAGAGCCGGCCCTTCACGTAGGCAGAGGGAGGCAACTGCCTCGGGCAGCAGATGCTTGGAAGGCACAAAGAGATGCTAAGGTATTAAAAGAAGAAACTGTGTGTGCCACATGGTTTGCCCTGCAGCCTTTAGCCTATTAAACCTAACAACCTTAAACTGCTGCTCCCAGTTGTGATAGAGAATGCTAACCCATCATTGTCATAAATCCAGTCAATCTGAGATCACTACTATCTGATCTCATTCTGATGGGCAAAAAATAACTGTTTTGAAACTTTCCCACATGAACTACTGCTGAAAGAATAGGGTTGCCAGATACATGGGTACCAAAAGGAGGACATAGAAAGACAAAAAAGAGGACAGAGGAGGAGGTATTGAATGTTTCATTTGAATCGTTCCGAATTAAACCGACAATCAATACAATTTTATTACAATAGCTGCCAATAAATGTCTCTTAGTGAACTGATCAAGAAACAGTCATGTTAAAAAATAAAAATAAATTCAATGGAGGCTTTTTTTCAAAATACCAAAAAACATTATTTAAAGAGCCAATTGTACAATTATTACCTTATAATCTTTATTAATTACACGACATATTTCTCGGAGGAGCCAACTTTTCGCAGAAGATCTTCATTAGCAATCACATATGCATAAAACTGTTCACAGGTAATATTCTTCAAATTGTACTTCTGATTGGGAGCAAAGCAAATAAACCCGAACCCACCCCGGCCCGGCTGAGGGATCCCCCAGCCGCTTGCACTCTGCACAGGCTCAGAGGCAACCTTGCTAATCTGGACACCCAAACAAGGCTCCGGCGCAGGCAAGGGGAAAGCGGCGCTGGGCAAAGCCGAACGAGGCAGCCTCCCCTCCCCTGAGGGTCATAAGTTCAAGGCTGGGGAGTGTGGGCATTGGAGTCCCCAAAAGGGACTTTGAACACACACAGTCTGGGCACTTGCCTTCCCATCGATGCGCTCGGGCGCTGCTTGCTCCTGCCTGGCTCAGCGGGCGGCGCTCCGCTCGTGCTGCCTTTCTGGGCTCCACATGGGCTGGGCGGGCATGGCGGATCGCCGAGCAGCTGCAGCGGCGGCAGGAGGGGACGAGGGCTGCGCTCTGGTGCCGACTGCAGGTAGCGGGGCGGGCGGGCGGGCGAGTGGGGGGGGCGGGGAAAGACAGGGGGAGGGGGGTCCTTCCACCTCTACCCCTCCAATCCAAAATTATAACATAAAATATACAAAAGCTGGACATTTTAAAGGTTTTTATCTTTGCCTGCCAGATGGAGGACATTAGGCTAAAAAGGAGGACATGTCCTCCTTTTGCCGGACGTCTGGCAACCCTATGAAATAAGGAAAGGCCATTTCCCAGAATGGCAAGGTATTCTTTATGAAATGCCCAGCTTCCTTGAAAAGTGGGCCTGGGTATTTGAAGGATATTCTTGCCTCACCTTTATGGATTAGAGATCATAATCTGAATCTCTCTGAGAATAGGGAGGAAGGAGATTCAGTTTGGTTTATATGATTGCCCACATGTTGTTTTAGAATTTGAACTGAAGTGTAAAGGTGGTTTCTTACATGAGGGCAGGTAGAAAGGACTGTGAGGAGATAAAGACCAGTCTAAGAATGGGAGTGGGGAACAGGAGAGTAAAAGGGCGAGAGACATTGTAGGATCTGACAAAGGTGGGAAAACAAGATAGGAAAAGTGTGTGTCTCAAAAGAAGTGTGTGGGTGGACTGGAGGGGAAGGACAGAGAAGTCTGTTTGTATTATGTGTAGGTCTTGATAGAAAACAGAGTCTGGTTAAGGGGCATCTGTGGAAGAAAGAAAACAGATGCATGAGAAACTCACTCCACCAAGTATTTTTAATGGATTCGCCAGAACTACATTTCCCAGGCCCAACACAGAAACGGATGCACTCTGTGGTTGGAAATTGACACATTTCTGGGTTGTGAAAAATTCAGTGGAAGGAAAAGGTGCATTTGAAACATCTGCACATTGGGGGTAAAGAAGCTTGCCCAAAGGGGAGGTAGCCAAGTTTGATTTCTAAAATTTGCATGAACGTGCTCTAGGAAGTGGGCATGCATCCATCAGTGCACTTATTTAACTTATCTATTTGAAAAATGTGTACACAAATAGGTCTCTTCTTTCCCCATACAATGACCCAAATCCTGTTGCTTAGCACAGTAAATCCTGTTAGAGTAGGTCCATTGAATTGATGGGGATTCAGCATGTACATTCCTCCATATGTTCCATTGATTCACACAGGCCTACTCTAGCTGTGACTTACTATGCTAAAGTTGCAGTTAGACTAAGCCCATTTGAATCAACAGAGCTTATGGACGAGTTGACTTACCAAACCTCATTGATTCAATGGGACTACTCTAGTTGTGACTTATTACCAGGTATGGAGACTTGAGTTGTGGGACTCGCTGTCACATCAGACTTAAATGGCACTGATGAGTCGACTCAGAGTTGTTGGTTTTTTCCAATGAACCAGACTCGACTCACGACTCAGAACCCATCCACCCCCTCCCTTTTGGGGGGGACACCTTGTTTTTAATAGGGACTTGGGATTTAGGATTTGGTATCAAAGACTCAGACTTAAACTTGGGACTCAGACCAAAAGACTTGCCAACATCCCTGCTTACTACTGGATTTCAACCATAAAGAGCAATGGGACTTTGCCCATGGATTGTGGAATCACTACACACAGTGACTCCTTAGCATGTGTGTGTTGTTTCTAGCATAGCAATTGGCTTTCACTTTGGAAGCAAAACAGGGCCCCTGAAAAAAATAAGGAAGTGTGTTCTATCAGGGTGAGATGGACAAGAATTTCATTTCAATTCATCTTCAAATGAGAATTTATCCAAGTGAGCACGTTTTGAATATGGGAGATAGAGAAACAGTTTGTTCATCTCTAGTTTTGACGCACCTAGGAATGCAGAAAAGTACATATATAGACTTGTAAATTAAAATACTGAAAAACATGCTCCTGAAAGTGGCCTGACCAGGACCAGGAGCTTCTTATATGTCTGAGATGAGATGATGAAATGTCAGTTCAGATGGGGTGATGGTAAGGAAAATGGAATAGCAGAAATGAAAAGAGATTAGCCAATTCCCAACAATTCATAGCAAATATTCTGGTATGAGGAATTAGGACTAATATTTTTAGGATTTTTCCTACTACAAAACTGTTGGGAGTTATTGCACCCTCGCATGCTGCCTTTAGTAAGTTTGCCTGGGAGGGACCTTTCTGGGCTGGGATGATTGTCAATCAATCCAGCAGTAACCATTTGTTCCTTCCCTGCCTCTGATTTCAAAGAGAGTCACACTCCTCTGCTTAAGTAGTTCCCCCCACCCTCTCTATTAGTCTGCTGGCACTTAATGCTGTTAAAGTGTAGTCTACAGGAGTCTGCTGGATGCAGGCTGTGAATCTGTTGAGACCCGCTGTTGTAAGCAGTAATTTTTCTACAGTATATTGTTTGATCTGTTTAACTGTGAGTAAATGAAACCTTTTTATTTATTTATTTTTTGCCAGTGTCTCAGAGTGAGTTATTGAGTACGTGCCAGTTGATGAGATAATAAGGGGTGGTCTACTCTGGGGAGGCTTGAAGCTAATTCTGGTCCGTAAGTCACTGCACTCCTGTTGCGCAGCTAGAGGAAATTTAACCAAAATTCAAAAGTCTGCAAGAAAAGCAACATTTCTTGCCTAGTAAAGAGAAATCAAATTATGTACTCCTAAACAAAGTAGAAAACAATGTACTATCATCCAGCAGAACATATTGAGCAGAAAGAACGATTACA
Source organism: Intellagama lesueurii (assembly GCA_037013535.1). Taxonomy (NCBI): domain Eukaryota; kingdom Metazoa; phylum Chordata; class Lepidosauria; order Squamata; family Agamidae; genus Intellagama; species Intellagama lesueurii. The sequence continues at coordinate 141,389,399 of JBAJHW010000004.1, forward strand.
TTGCAATATCAGCAAACACAATCCTACTACAATCCTCATCAAAAACAACAACCGTAAGAACAACAGCTAGTGCCAAACCTTTTCCTATTCTGCTGAAACACGTCTTTCTCATACAGGACCAATTCCCATATTTTGTGCATGGTTATTTGTATTAAAGCCTCTACATAACAGGGTGGAGGATTAGATCTGGTAAGATATGTACTGTTAAAATAAATTTGTGTAAGATTTTATTTATTTGTTTCCCATATATTGCATTTTTATGCTTTCTTTCTCTCAGAGAAAACTGAAGGGGGGAGATAGTCATAAGATCTATTCTTTATTTGATTACTAAAAAGTTACAAATGAGGCAAGCTTTTGAGTTTTATGGAATCCTTCATCAGGCAAAGATAGTAATGATTCCAAAGTATCAAAGTGACGGGTCCTTTTGAAATTATAGAAAGCAGCCGGCAAGAATTCAGTGGATATGGACTGTGATAGTTCCTCCATCTGTTCTTTGTACAGAAAACTGTTCAGCTGACATTTAGCAGTGTAACCTATGCTGTGTGTCATCAGGCATGGTTTTTTTCCCCCAGAAATTAAATATTTCTGATTCCATCCCAATGGTCTTGAGGCTCCTTTAAGATCCCTTTTGTTGCGGGGAAACTGTTGTGGGCCCCAGCAACCATTAGGTAATTAAAGACTTCCTCCTCCTGTCCCACAGTGGCCAACAGCTTCTTGACAATGAAAGGATTCCACTGCATCCTTGGGACCTTTGGGGATAAATCAGAAATGGTTTATTTCTGAAACATTGCCACAGCAGATGATGTTATCAAGCTTGTTTGAGATAACTGCATGAACAGGATTTCAACCTTCATTTCAGTACCTAGTAAGCAGTTGAGAAATAAGAGAGATGGGCAATAATTTTCAGTTCATTTTTAATTAAAAAAAATTACCAACATTCATAAACTTCTACATATTCTGCTGCTACAATATGACCTTTTCCACACTGAAAATAACAATACCTCTTGAATTTGGCCAACACACATGATGGAGTGTGTCATTTTAGCTCTTTTTCAAGAATTTTTAAAAAATACACCACTCTCTACAGTCCATGGAAAGAACATGTGGAGTATTTTTTAAATGAATTTGGCAGGAGCAAAACTGACACCCCAGTCATTCAGTGGGCAAAATCTTGTTGCTTAGCGTAGTAAATTGCACTACCCTTCTCCCTTGAATTGCATGGATCTGGGCAGTTTTGGTTATACACAGCCATTTTGTTTTCAACAAATAAAAAAAATATTTAAATATTTCAATAAGTAAATATTCTGGGAGCCCACTCAGAATGCCATGAGTTCAACAATGAAGTTCTTGAAGTTGTCTACTTGCCTCCAAACACAATATCTCTAACTCAGTCTCTAGATCAGAGGGGCGTAAGAACCTTTAAGGCTCATTACACACAGAACCATACGGAAAGGATTGTCAATGCTATGGAAGAGAACCCCAATAGAGAAAACATTGTGAAAACCTGGAAAGACTACAGCATTAATGATGCTATCATCGTGACAGAAAAAGTTGTGAAAGACATCAAGGCAGAAACAATAAATTCCTGCTGGAGAAAATTGTGTCCAGATTTTGTGCATGATTTGTCAGGACATACGACAAAGCCAATCAAGAAAAAACATGGCAAACATTGCGAGTATGGCAAAAAGGTGTGTGTGGGTATGTGTATGAAGGGTTTTAAGATATGGATCTTGATGAAATTCAAGAGCTAATAGACACCATGCCAGAAGAATTAACAGAAGGCAACTTGATAGAGTGCTTCTGAACCAGTCCCGGGCAATGAGGAGGATGTAGAAGTAGAGCCAGAAAACAAATCGACATTAGACAATCTTGCAGAACGGTTTGGATTATTCAGGCCTGCTTTTGCCTTCTTTACAAGGACCCTTCTACGATATGGGGACTGAAACTAAAACAAACAGTGGAAGAAGGATTGCTACATTAGAAACATGTTTAGAAAAATAAAAAAGCAAAAAAGTCTTATGGAAATTTCAATGTATTTCTGTAACATTACACTTCCTGCCCCCCTCAACCTACTCATCATGAAGACAATGAGGATGAAGACCTTTGTAATATGAATTGTAAATACAGTATAGTATCATAATCATCATCCAGTATGTTCAGTTAATACAGTAAACTCATCTGTTTTCTTTCTCTGTTTCTCTCTCTCTGTGTGTTAATCAGTTGTTTATGCTTTGTAGTTATGTTTGGGGGGGGCATAAGAGTTATACACAGGTTTTGAACTACACGGGGGCTCAGTGCCCCAAACCCCAGCATTGTTGAATGGAAAAGTGTGGAGTACATCCCTTGGAGCAATGGGGATTCGGTGGGTCAACTCTGCAAGTTGCATTGATTCAAATGGGCCTATTCTAGGTGTGACTTAATTTTACCAAGTAAGCAGCAATTCGAGTATGTCCATTTGAATCAATGAAACTTTAAGAGGAAGTGGCTTACCTAACCTCCATTGATTCAATGGGACTACTTTTGTGAGATTTACTACACTCAGTAACAGGATTTTGGCCTATAGCTCAGCTGTTAATTGGAGTTGCTGGCATCAAAGCTGCACTTCAGCCAGACTGCTGAAAACCTGTGTGAACACTGAATACATCACACCAAGCATATGAAAACTGTTATATCCCAAAGTGAAATCATACTGTTGCCTGAATTCCACAGGCTGTGACATGAGGACAGGGGATCCAGTACGCATACAGAGCTCCTCATGTCAATAAGGTAGAGTAATAAGCTATGGTACTTTAGTAATCTGGTGAAAGGGAAGTTGCAGGTGCAAGAGTTCAATGCATGTACTGGAGCTTAAGTGAGGTTTACAATCAAAGCTGTAGTAGATATAGCAAGCCTATGCAACTGGTGGTCTCCCAAACTGAAGGCTGTCCTGAATTCACAAACCAACGTGTGCTTTACTATGAAGTTGTTCCAGTCCCAAGAAACAAGAGGCATGAGCCATTCATGGTGTTTTTCACAGCCAGCCCAATAGGAACATGTAAGGAAAACAACTGGAGTAACTTATCTCCTTTGGCATCCTCTGCTTGAAGATTTATCCTTCTTATTGGTGGTGTTGACTCTGCATTTCGCTGTATATATCACAAGTTGTTCAGACCTATACCAGGGGGTTACCAGTCACCAAAAACAGAATCACCGGGTGACTTTTCCATCCTGCCTTTGTTAAATTTTTTGCCCCTATTATATTAATTAGCAGTCTGGATAGCTCAGTGGTTTAGGTACCTGGCTGCAGAGCCAGAGGTTGGGAGTTTGATTCCCCACTGTGCCTCCTGTGAGTAGAGCCAGCCTGTGTGGCCTTGGGCAAGCTGCACAGTCCCAGGGCACCCCCAGAAGAAGGGAATGGTAAATCACTTCCAAGTATTCTCTACCTGGAAAACCCTGAAAAAGGGTCAGTATTGACTGAATAGCATGTGATTATTATCAGATTAATCCTGGTGCTCCTATTGAGATAATCTGTATTAATATAATAGGGGTGAAAAATAAAAAGAACTTGGTAGTTGGAATCTTCACCAACTACCCAATCAAGAAGAATATACAGATGAAATTTTTGAAAAATAAATCACAAGAACTTCAGAGACACAATGTAGTAGGAATGGGAAATATCAATTATTCTGGTATCTGTTGGGAGACAAATTCTGCCTGGATTGTATTGCTGATACAAGATTGTATTGCTGATACAAAAAGTGGAGAAAGAAACCAGAGGATCAGTTATCCTTGACTTGATTCTAACCAATAGGGCTGACTTAGTGGATAAAGGGGCAGTAAGAGGAACTCTGAAGGAAAGTGTTATACTTCAGTTCTTGATTTCAAAGGAAGCAAAAATTGCACATGTACACTGGGTTTTAGGAAGAACAATTTAATAAACTCAGAACAATGATTAAGTAAGGTCCCATGGCAGGAGATCGTAACAAGAAAAGGAGTCCAAGATAGATGGGAGTCGATGTAGTTTTAAAAAGATGTAGTTTTAAAAAGAAATTCTGAAGGAACAAGTACAAACATTTCCAACAAAAGAAAAAAAGGTGGAAGATAGCAAAAGAGATCAATGTGGCTTCAAGAAAACCTCAAAGAGGACCTTGCGGGGGAGGAAGAAAGGCACATATAGGAAGTGGAAGGAAGGGCAGGCCACAAAGGAAGATTGCAGACAGGTAGCAAAGAATTGCAGGAGTGGTGTAAAGAAGGCAATAGCAGAAAATGAGCTGACTTTAACAAGAGACACTAAAAACAACAACAGAAGCATTCCTCAGGTACATGCATAGCAAAAGACAGAGAAAAGAAACAGCAGCTCAGCCACTAAGTGGGAATGGCAAAATAATAACAGATAACTGTGGGAAACTTCTGCTTAAAGGTTGTAGCTGCATTCTGTTCCAGTGATGTGCATACACTCCTGGCAGGAAGTGGCAGCTGCCAGCAGGCGGGGTAACCCCTTATTCTGCCCTTTCGCTTAGAGGTAGATCAAAGAGTTTTTTCAGCCAATCCTAGTTATGATTAGGTAACTAGTATCCTATCTGAATTCTAACAACATATTATGTAACTCATGCTAAGTCAATAAAAAGAGCTCTCAGGGCGTTGCCTGTATGGCTCCGCTGGTTTGGACATCCGCGCTGTCGACTCCTTTGTTTTAAGGCAATTAGCCTTCCTTTGTTCCGTGATCACCTACATTTGGCGCCCGAACAGGGACATCAAATAGGGTCATCGCTTGAGGCAATCAAAGCAGCTCACCTCGCCTGGCAAGGGCTCCAGACACGTCCTCACATCCTTTTAGGATCCTGGTGAGTATTACTAGTTAAAAATGGGAAACACTCTTACACTGCTTCAAAAACAACATAAAAGAGACTTGATTTATTTGCTTCATAGAGAAGGTCACTGTGATGTATCTGATTTAGTAGAGGATTTACTGAAGGAAATAGGTACTTTTTGTTCTTGGTACCCGGAAGGGGGCAGCTTTAAGCTTTCAGATTGAGATAAAATTGGGAATAAACTTCACAAAGTCCCTGTTGCTCCAGTTAAAGTCCTCCATACATGGCATCTTTGCCGGGATGTGATTTCAAAGACCGTGAACCCTTTGTTAGCCCAGTCTTTAGCTAACCTTCCAACAGCCCCTCAGATTTTGCCACCCTCTAAGCCACCAGATCTCCATGAAAATAGAAACAATCCTCCTTCCTACACAGCTCCTGCCGCTCTTCCAACAGCCCTTTCTCCTCTTTCTCCTCCCCCCTCCTCGTTCAGCAGTGCAGCAGATGTTATCTGATGGAAATCTTTTTCCAGCTGATTGGAAAGTCTTGGTTAAAGCAATGCTCAGTCCTGCGCAATACGTACTTTTCATGCAGGAATGGAAAGACGCTGCTGCCATTTTGGCCATGGATAACTTACAAAACAATATTGCTGTGTCTGCAGATATGTTAAATGGAGATGGACTCTTTGTCAACATAGCACAGCAGATTACCATCCCTAGCAGGGGATTGGCACAAGTAGCTGACATTGTTAGAGCAGCCTGGTTAAAAATCCCAGATAAAGGTACCCCTTTAGGGTCTTTTGCCAATTTGTGTCAGGGTCCTACAGAGGACTATACATCTTTCATTAACAAATTGCAAAGAGCGATTGAACGGCAGGTGGAGAATACTGAGGCTGCTGATATTTTGATGAAACAGCTGGCGTTTGAAAATGCTAACATGGATTGTAAAACGGCCCTTCAGGCTATTAACAATAAACCAGAGACTGACATTGCTGCCATGCTAAAATTATGTCAGAATATTGGGACAGAAACTCACAAGACACAGCTTTTGGCCACAGCCATGGCTACCTCCTTGAACCCCACCCGAGATCGTAAATGTTTTTCCTGTGGCAAGGAAGGGCACTTCAGATGGGAATGTAGATCAAACCCCCAAAATAATAAATGGCCTTCTACAAAATGCCCCCAGTGTCAGAAAGGTTATCACTGGGCCAATCAATGCTGGTCTGTTCCAGTGCCGGGAAACTCCAAGTCGGGTGGTCCTCCAGCCCCGGGTCAAGTGAGGGGAACTCAGTGAATACTACCCCAGTTCAAGAAATCTGACCTGCTACTGTTAAAAGTGCCAGTCATGATTTGATCACAGCTGAAGAGGTTGACTATCAATTCCCTCTAGCTGTCTACAAAGTCAAAACAGCACATCATGGATCAATACCCAAAGACACTGTGGGTCTCATTCTCTAGCATCTCTGCACGGGGTTTATTTGTTGTACCAGGCATCATTGATGGGGATTTTGAAGGACCCCTAATTATTCAAACCTGGTCTAATATACCACAGGTCCTTCCTGCGGGTGAATCTATTGCTCAATAGTTGTTTCCATTAACACAGATGGGTCCTTATACCAACCCTCGTAGTGGGCATTTTGGTTCTACTCGAGTTGCTGCCTTAACTACCATTGAGCACTCGCAGCCCTGACTCCCTCTTAAAATGGGATCACTTGTCCTTAATGGCCTGATTGATACAGGAGCTGACATTAGGGTTATTGCAAAGAAAGACTGGCCAGAAAGCTATCCCACCCAGCCAGTGCATGACATTTGGGGAGTTGGAGGCTATGAGCAAGCCCAGAAAAGCCTTCAGCCCATTGTTCTGGAAAGTCTAGGTGACTCTCCTAGACAAATCACAATCACTCCTTACATTCTGCCTATTCCCTTTTCCATCTGGGGTCGGGATCTCTTGAAAAAGGTCAATGCAAAATTGCAGACAAATTTATAATACAGGCCTCTACGCAATCTGACACAATCTTGCCATTAACCTGGCTCCCTGGACCACCTGTTGATCAATGGCCATTGTCTAAAGAAAAGATACAAACCACACCTCCGTTTCTTTATCTAGGGGACAAACTGTTGCAAGCTACATCTTCTCCGTTCTTACCAGAACTAAAAACTCCATCTCAATTTACATTAGTGCAGTTGCAACAGTTTCTCAGGCATTTAAATTGGGCCTGTCCATTTTTGTGCCTTCCTACTCATGAATTGCAACCTTTGTTTAATGCACTCTGGGGACATCAGTCTCCTGCTGACTCCATACCCATCACCAAGGCTATGAAACATGCCATACATCAAATTAATGCAGCCTTGCGACGTACCATGGTTGACCGCATTCCTTCTTTTGGTCCCTTGCAGCTGGTTATCTTGAACACTCCTCAACTGCCTACTGGGTTGTTGTGTAGCCCGAAGTCTGACAAGGCCATTTCTGTAGCAGAATGGCTTTATTTATCTAACACTCCTCCTCGAAATGTTTACTCCACTCTAAATGTGATTACAGAACTTGTAATCAAAGGACGCCATCGTGCCAAACAACTCACAGGTTGGGATCTTCTGTGTTGTTACTTACCTATTTCCAAAGCTGACCATGATCATTTAATGTCTACATCACTAACTTGTCAAATTGCTTTTGCAGACTATATTGGTGATATACGTTTTAATCCTCCTAAAGACCCTCGCTTAACATTCATTCAGCAAGTACCCTTTCGCTTTCCTCTCTTTTCTCTGCTACTCCTCTCCCTGATGCTCTAACTGTTTTCACCGATGGTGCACCTACCAGAGGCGTGATTACCTTTCAGCAACCTCTGGAACCTGGAAAACCTGTTTTACTTCTATGTATTTAACCTTCTCACTCATCTGTCACATGCCTATCTTTCGCCTGCTCTTGACTATTCCTTACTTCCCCTGTTTTTGACTTTAAAAAACCTCCTTGCTGCCAGATCACAACCTTTTTTTGCAGCTCACATCCGATCTCATACTGGATTTCAAGATGCTATCTCAGAGGGAAATCATCGTGCAGACTCTGCTCTTTCTTCTTTGTGTCCCCTCTTTTACAATCCTATTGACAGCCATTCCTTTTTTCATCAGAGTGCTAAACAACTTCATAAGCAATTTTCTATTCCGCTTTCTCAAGCTCGAGACATTGTCTCCTCCTGCTCTTCCTGTTTCATGTCTCCCATTTCCTTTCCTTTTGATGCTGTTAACCCACGAGGAACGGATGCCAATCAGCTTTGGCAAATAGATGTCACTCATGTTCCTACCCTTGCTCCTCTTTCTTATGTTCATCTAACTATTGATACTTATTCAGGATACATCTGGGCTACCCCTCTTCGTAGCGAGACCTCTCGCCATGTCATACAACATTGTTTACGTACCTTTGCAATTATGGGCCGGCCTCAAGCCTTAAAAACAGACAATGTCCCTGCCTATACCTCTCACGCCTTTGCCACTTTCTGCAATGAATGGGACGTTCAACTTTCCCATGGTATTCCTTATAACTGCACAGGACAGGCTATTGTAGAACGAGCACACCGCTCTTAAATTTCTCCTTTCAAAACAAACAAAAAACAGAGGGATCAAGCCCCAAGATGTTCCAGATGCAGTATCAATAGCATTATTCACATTAAATCATTTAACTGTATCTGCAGGTCAGCATAGGTTGTAGCCAGTAGAGAAACACTTTTGTAAAGAAATCCCCATGGAATGGATGCTGGTGACTTATAAGCAACCTCCTGACCCTCAGTGGGAGGGTCCAGCCCCTTTACTAACATGGGGTCACAGCTATGCTGCTGTGCTTACTCCCACAGGTCCTTTGTGGATCCTGGCTTGGTGTGTGAGGCCATATCGAGGGAATAATGAGTTGGCATTGCAACCTGCAGAACCTGATTCTGGAATTCAACCCAGTGATGGCTCTGGAGTGGGACCAGATGACTGCACATCGCCGGAAGCGCCCGGCCCGACCTGAAGGCACTCAACCCAAAGTTACTTGGGGGATGATAAAGACACTGAGTGCTGATGCAAAAAGAACTCTAAATCAGCAGCAGATCCCGGAAACTCCTGAAACCTTTCTAGCAGCCAATATCTCGCAGCTGAATGCCAACTCCGTGACGCTGTTGTGTTGTGTTCTCATTCTTGGAATTATGCTCCTCATACTCCTTATAAGTTGCTGTTGTTTTATTCAATGTATACCAACCTTCTTTTCCATAATAACTACTTGTCTCAAAGCTTCGCCCTCAGGCCTTCACCGAAAAGATTTATATGTAGTTCGCAGATATATGAAATAATATATGCCTTTGCTTAAAAAACAAGAAAAAGGGGGAATGTGGGAAACTTCTGCTTAAAGGCTGTAGCTGCATTCTGTTCCAGTGACATGCATACACTCCTGGCAGGAAGTGGCAGCTGCCAGCAGGTGGGGTAACCTCTTATTCTGCCCTTTTGCTTAGAGGTAGAGTATAAGATAAAAGAGTTATTTCAGCCAATCCTAGTTACAATTAGGTAACTAGTATCCTATCTGAATTCTAACAACATACTATGTAACTCATGCTAAGTCAATAAAAAGAGTTCTCGGGGCATTGCCTGTATGGCTCCACTGGTTCGGACATCCGCGCTGTCGACTCCTTTGTTCTAAGGCAATTAGCCTTCCTTTGTTCTGTGATCACATACAGATAACAACAAAAAAGCAGAAGTGCTCAATTTCTACTTTAACTTGGTTTTTCTCCCAAAAGAGACATTCCTGGCAAATGTGAAGTACATTTGGGGCTGTACAGGATTGAAGTAGTCAAGGAATTGTCAAGGATTGACAAGTAGTCAAGGAATATCTTATTACTTTTGATTAGTTGAAAGTTCCAGGGCCCAATGAATAGCATGCAAGGGTATTGAAGGAACTAGCTGAAGAACTCTTAGAAACATTGTCTACTATTTTCTTGAAATTATGGAGGATGGGTGAAGTGCCAGATGATAGGTGGAGGGCTAACATAGTCCCTATCTTCAAAAAGGAGGAAACTGGGAACTACAGCCCTGTCTGCCTGATGTCAATCCCAGGGGAAATTCTAAAACAGATTATAAAACAGTCACTCTTGAAAACAATGTAGTAATACCTAGAAGCTAACACAAATGCAGTAATAACTAGAAGCCAACATAAATTTGTCAAGAACAAATCCTGCCAGAATAAACTTCCCTCTCTCTTTTTTTTGATTGAGTAAACTCCCTGGTGGATGGTGGGAAGGCTGTTGATGTAATATACAGTGGAACCTCTACTTAAGAACGTCCCTACTTAAGAACGATCCAACTTAAGAACAGTTCCGTTCGCTAAATTTTGCTTCTACTTGAGAACGGAGCTCCAAGATAAGAATGGAAAAAAAAACTTTCCTGCCCTTTTTTTAACCTTAGGTCATCTTCGGTTAAAAAAAAAATTTCTCCCCCTAGTGGTAGAGTACGGATTAGCAAGAGTATTCTGATTAGCAAGCTAACTAAATGTGTGGTGGATAGGACAATGCTCAGGTGGATACAAGTTGGATATTAGGTGGATACTCAGAAAATACTTACCAACAACTCCCTCTCAAACTGGATGGAGGGAACAAGTATGTGCCTTGTGTCCATTTTTAGGAGAAAGCCAAGATAAAAATGTTTCAAATAAATAAAGTAAATAATAAAATAAGTGGGGTGCCAGAAAGCTCAGTCCTGAGCCTGGTGCTTTTCTACATTTTTATTATTGACTTGGGTGAGGGATGAGGAAGTGCAGAGAATGCTTATCAAATCTGCAGATGACACAAAATTGGGTAGAATATCTGTTGGGTGGTTGGGCTGTCTGACTTAGTAGTCACTGTTCTGGGCTATTGTTTGTTTGTTTGTTTGCTTGCTTGCTTGCTTGTTTGTAATATTGATTTTTCTGCCTGGAATGGGTACTGGAATGTTGTTCCGGGGTGTATGTGATTTGTGGCTGACTCCATCAGTCCCCTCTAGCTAGATGGTGCCAGTGAGTTTGATTGAGCTGTCCTACTCAGAAGAAATTGTTCCTGGCTGATTCTCACACTATTGATTTTCTGCCCAGAAGGGGTACCTGAATGGGGTTTTTTTGGTTGTTTGTTTGTTTGGTTTTTTGTTTTTTGTTTTGTGTGTGTGTGGCTCTAGTTGGATGGGGTTGGTGAATCTGGCTGAGCTGTCTTACTTCAAAATCTATTGTGGGTTCCCTACCCCCATATTGATTTTCTGCTCAGAAAGGGTACCAATATGCTGTTCTTGCAAATGATTTGTGGCTTGCTGCATCCATCTCATCTAGTCACGTGTTATGCATTTGGATTATCCTACTTGGAAGTTGCTGTTCCAGGCCAGTGTGTTCTTTTCTGGCAGGTTTGGGAGCAATGAAGAGTTAATTGAAGAGTAATGTTCATAGGATTTGAGGTCTAAAATATTCTTCTAATATTTGTCCAGCACATCTCACTATTTTTTGGCATCAATTTTTATTACAAAGTCTGGGTTGCAGCCCATTCCATTCCAGCTTTTACCTAGTTGCAGCTTAATGCCCTTGCTGGTGAAGTCTTCACAGGGCGCATGCCATTTTGCACATTAATTGTAATACACCTGTTCCACTTGGCATTTGTTCCAGCAATAATGACCGGAAGACCTCAGAGAGATCACATGGTATTTCTCACAAGATTTATCCTGGAAAATAATTTCTAATTGAGAAATCTTACTGCAAGAAAAAAAGAGGGATTTGTTTTTTATATACAGTATATATATATACTGCAAAGTTCACACCCTTCATCTGGTGAGCAGTGGGTAACTTTCTCAGAAGTATATCACTCCACAGTATTATGAGTTTCTCAGTGGTATTGTTAATATGTTTAAAGTGTGGATATGGGTCAAAGATATAATTTATCCCATTAGAAATAGGAATGGTAATGTTTAGGAACAATACTTCTAGACTGATACAGGTAGAGAATACTTCTCTTGGCGTGACTCCCACCTAAATGCCAGAGAGAAATGATGTTAAAAAGCAGCATAATGTTTTTAAACACTGGATAAGGAACTGTGTTCCATTCCACACATTCCATTCCTTCATGCAACTCATGACAGGCCATCACGCTCATCCCAACTCATGTCTGGCAGAGTCAAACTGGAACAGCGTGTAGTGCACTGATTGTGCAAGGGGAAAGAAATTGTTGCTCCCACATACATTTTGGGGTGAAATTGAACCAGCCCCATTGAAATGGGCAGAGGTGGGAAACTTGATTTTAAAAATCCCTATTTCTTTCTTTTCCTTTTCCTTTTTAAAGGCAGGCTAAAGAAGCAGTTAAAATTAATGAACATCGGGCAAAAAAAAAAAGGTACAATAATGTCAGCATATTTCTACTGACCTTCCTTTGGAGCCATCTGTCTAGTTGCACGGCTCCTCCCCCGCCCCCCCATGGGACCGGGTGAAGAGTTCAGCTCCAACACGGAGCACCCCTCCCCCTACAACTGTCAAAACTATTGTATTTGGGCTCTGGCATATGTATCATTAAATTCCACACCACCGAGAGAGAAGAGAAGAGGGAACTGTAGGAAATGTCTGTGTGATTTTGCATCACTTGACTATGTACAATACTATGAATTCTCTCTCATCCTTTTTGTGAAGCACTGCTTTCCAGCTGCTTTTGAACACTGATCAGAGAGCAAAGAAGACTGCTTCATAGGATGCCCAGGCATCAACAGTTCTTTGGGCTATCAGGCTTATGGGTCACATAACTACATAATTTTTGTAGCTGCTTTACCTACGTTACTTAATGTTTCTATCATCTAGGGAGCCTCCTATGTGAATATGTCTTTCTGTCAAAATAGCGTCCTCATGCTGGCTACAAACATCTTTCGAAATTGTAGGTAGTAAGGAGTCAGAACTTGGAAGAGCACCTTTTAGATAGATAGATAGATAGATAGATAGATAGATAGATAGATAGATGATAGATAGATAGATAGATAGATAGATAGATAGATAGATAGATAGATAGATAGATAGATAGATAGATAGATAGATAGATAGATAGATAGATAGATCAATCGGTCGATCGATCGATCGATCCAGTATTAAGTAAAAACCTACAGGGTCAAAACTTGGTAGTGCAGGGACAGAGTCAGGACTCAAGGACAGGGTTAGCTGTGTCAACAGTGAGTGTGTGATTTCAGGATCAGGGACCAGCATTATGGTTGCAGAGTCAACAGGTAAGGATGTGGTTGCAGGACTCAGCACTGTACTTATTAAGTCAACAGGTCATATATGGATGCATGGTAGGGCACAGGCTGGAATCCTGGGGACCCTTGGGGCTTCAAGGTTGAGCCTGCTTGTCCCCTGGCACTGTGCCAAGTGAGAAATGACTTCAGCAATGTGTGAGGGTGGGGGCAGAAATTGCTCTTGTTTTCATGAACATTTGAAGCCTGATTGACAGGCCATCTTGAACGGTCTAGAAGGTGATGAAAGAGGTATAAAAATAAGTTCAGAAATTACTTTAGTTGCCTTAGTTATATCTTAGGAGACACTATGCTCAATTGCTGTCCTGTTATGCCATGCTGTGAGGGATGTACTCTGAGATTATACTGATGCCACACAACTGTGTAAGTATTAGGTAGTTTAGTTAGCCCTCTTCTCTTTTTGTGTGTTTGCTTTGTACTGTTCCTGCCTCAGACTTTAATTGATTGTTTGCTCCAGAATACTTTTGATATCTTTTTGAAATGTCTTGAAACTTTTGCCTTTTTCACTCTTTAATAAAATATAAACATTTCTCCGTTCCATTGTTTGCATTTTTGGCTAAGAGGGTTTGTGGTACTTAAAACTAGGTCTTGCTTGAGCATCTACAAGGAGCTTGTATGTTTTATGGGTGTGGTGGCAGTTCTACCTTACAGGGTTGGAGTGAGAATCAAAAGTGCTTAACCTTGTGGTGGTGGTGTTTTTTTTAACTCCCTGAAAGCACTGCTTAGTCAGATCAGACTAGAATGTTGGGACAGGTAGCCACCCTAGCCATCATCACATTTAACTCTCTTGGACTCACCCACTCCAGGATCAACAGGGTAGTGCAGCTCAGTGGTTAGAGCAGGACTCCCTGAACCTGGTGGTTCTGTCACAGTTGCCTGTAATTAAAGTTCACAATTCCATGACATACAGTAGAATTAAGAATACATAGCACCATACAACAGATATTCTCAAGGCACCAAAATAATCACAGAAGTCAAATAACCGGTGATGGAGAAAAGAAAATGTTTTGAAACTTTATCTTTTCCCTAAAGAATATATAACATTTTCACTGCTACAGTTCAGCTGCATGAACTCCCTTCCTTTGCCTATCACATTCATCCTGTCACTGGGAAGAAAAACATGTACTAGTCATGAAATTCATTTTCTGCTAGTGTTCTTCCAGGTTCACTACATGGATGGTGTTGAATTTAGGTGGAAATCTGAGATACTGCTCCTGTTTCATGTACTGTAGTGGTGTCTAGAATTTCAAAACAAGTGCTGGCAAGCTTCAAAAAGTGATGGCTGGGTTGTGTTTCATTTGCTGTATCACAAGTGCAGTTGGAAAAAGTTACTTTTTGGGACTGCCACTTCCAGATGTGAAGAAGGAAGAAAGACAGCACACTCTAAATACCTAAAGGGTTACTTAGCCTAAATACTTTTCCTCTGCTACCCAAAAGGGTAGGGCTAACTCTAATGGACTTAGGTGATATGATACCATCTTTTATTGACCCACCTAGGAGTAGGTCAGTCAAGAGGAGCAACTTCTGAGTTGATAGACATGTAGAGTGTTGCACTGTTAAACAAACAGGAAGCAAATCAAATGGATGAGGAACAAAGGAAGCTCTGTTATGGAGAGGTGTTCCATTTAGCCCAACATGAACTCCATCTGGCAGTGACTTCCCAGGGGATTCTTTCATAGTCCTACATGAAGATGCTGAGGATTGAATCTTCTGTATACAAAGCATGTGCTCTACCACCAAACTCTGCCCCCTCCCCCAATACAGCACCTGTTACCCCTTGAAAGTCTCCTTTCTATATAACTAACCAGGCCTCACTTTGGTTGGCTTCCAAAATTAGAGGTCATTGGCCTCTTACATGGTATAATGGTATGTAAGACCTAGAAATGAGAAACTGTATAGCATATTTTGTTGTTGTTTAGTCGTTAAGTCGTGTCCAACTCTTCGTGACCCCATGGACCAGAGCACGCCAGGCCCTCCTGTCTTCCACTGCCTCCCGGAGTTGGGTCAAATTCATGTTGGTAGCTTCGATGACACTGTCCAACCATCTCATCCTCTGTTGTCCCCTTCTCCTCTTGCCTTCACACTTTCCCAACATCAGGGTCTTTTCCAGGGAGTCTTCTCTTCTCATGAGATGGCCAAAGTATTGGAGCCTCAGCTTCAGGATCTGTCCTTCCAGTGAGCACTCCGGGTTGATTTCCTTCAGAATGGATAGGTTTGTTCTCCTTGCAGTCCAGGGGACTCTCAAGAGTCTCCTCCAGCACCACAGTTCAAAAGCATCAATTCTTCGGCAGTCAGCCTTCTTTATGGTCCAGCTCTCTCTTCCATACAACACTACTGGAAAAACCATAGCTTTGACTATGCGGACCTTTGTCGGCAAGGTGATGTCTCTGCTTTTTAAGATGCTGTCTAGGTTTGTCATCGCTTTCCTCCCAAGAAGCAGGCGTCTTTTGATTTTGTGGCTGCTGTCACCATCTGCAGTGATCATGGAGCCCAAGAAAGTAAAATCTGTCACTGCCTCCATATCTTCCCCTTCTATTTGCCAGAAGGTGATGGGATCAGTGGCCATGATCTTCGTTTTTTTGATGTTGAGCTTCAGACCATTTTTGGCGCTCTCCTCTTTCAACCTCATTAAGAGGTTCTTTAATACCTCCTCACTTTCTGCCATCAGAGTGGTATCATCTGCATATCTGGGGTTATTGATATTTCTTCTGGCAATCTTAACTCCTGCTTGGGATTCATCCAGTCCTGCCTTTCGCATGATGTATTCTGCATATAAGTTAAAGAAGCAGGGGGACAATATACAGCCTTGTCGTACTGCTTTCCCAATTTTGAACCAATCAGTTGTTCCATATCCAGTTCTAACTGTTGCTTCCTGTCACACGTATAGATTTCTCAGGAGATAGATAAGGTGATCAGGCACTCCCATTTCTTTAAGAACTTGCCATAGTTTGTTGTGGTCAACACAGTCAAAGGCTTTTGCGTAGTCAATGAAGCAGAAGTAGATGTTTTTCTGGAACTCTCTGGCTTTCTCCATAATCCAGCACATGTTAGCAATTTGGTCTCTAGTTCCTCTGCCCCTTCGAAATCCAGCTTGTACTTCTGGGAGTTCTCGGTCCACATACTGCTGAAGCCTACCTTGTAGGATTTTGAGCATAACCTTGTATAGCATATAGGGGAGGTGATATTTAATACATGGCCAATAGGAGATTCTGGAGTGTAGCATGGATACAAGGCAGATTCCTCCTTATATGCAACACAATGATCTATTTCAAATATGAATTGACTCACAGCCTTGAGGTGAACCGGGATCTACGTTGCTTTCATGTTCATTATTTGACAAATAGTTTAGAACCTATGATGAAATTCTCATGAAAATAATGTTTTGATTCGGTCAATACATTACTATTGGGACATGAAAAACTGATCCCACATATTTCACTATATGGAGGTTCCCCTTAGATACACATGGTGGATTATGGGTCTGCTTCCCGTGCCAATGCCAGTAGCCCTGTTGGAGTGGTGACTCTGGCAAGGCCAGTATCATCCTGATCCAGACTATCAACATGTTTCCATCTACTGCATTTGTATCCCACCTGTCTCCCAAAACTGGGCTCAGGATACCTCTCAATAAGATTATAAGACAGGTAGTATGTTAGGTATCTGGCTGCACAGGCAGAGGTTGGGAGTTTGATTCTCCACTGTGCCTCCTGGGAGAAGAGCCAGGCCATGTAGTCATGGGTAGGCTACACAGTCCCAGAAGATGGAAATGGTAAACCACTTCTGTGTATTCTCTACCTAGAAAACTGAGGAAAGGGTTGCCATAAGTCAGAAGTAACTTGACGGCACTTTATTATTATACAAAAATACCAGACACAGGCAATCAACATTATAAAAACATTGACTGGTATTATACAACAGATACAAGTTTTAACCAAAAACCTAAGTATCTGTTAAATATCAGCACAGGATGTATGCTGTTACTAATATTGCTGTTTTTTTGTAGCTCTGAAGGCGTTATTTCTGAGATCTGCAACTGCTTATAGCAGTGTGTGAAATTTCTTGATATTTTTCCCAAAGCCCCAATGACCACGGGGATCACTGAAGTGTGTTTCATCCACAAGCGAGATGTTTTGATTGCCAGATCTCTGTATTCTGTTAGTTTTTTTTTCCAATTTTTTATTTTCAGCTCTGGCATTCCCTGGAATTTCAATGTCAATGATCCAGACATTTCTTTGTTCTATTACTACTATGTCTGGTGTGTTATGTTCAAGGTGTCAGTTTGAATCCAGAAATCCCACAAGATCTTGGCTTCCTCATTCTTTGACACCTTCTCTACCTGATGTTCCCATGGGTTTTTGGAAACTGGCAAGTTATATTTTTTGCATAATGACCAGTGTATTAATTTTGCCACTCTGTCATGTCTAATTTTGCAACCTATTTGTGCAATCTTTGGACACTCACAGATGAGGTGTGACAGTTTCATCTTTTTCTTGGCAGAGTCAACATTTGCTATTAGCACTAATTCCTTGAATCTTAGCTTTCATCACATTGATGTAGAGTGCTTGTTCTTGTGCAGCAAAATCAAGTCTTCAGTTTCTTTGTTAATGGTCCTCATTTTTAGCCATGCCCATGTTGATTATTATCATGCTTTCCATCAATGCGTCTCAGGTGTTGTCCATGTAGTGGTTTATTTTCCCAAGTGTTTAATTTATTTTCAAATTGTTGTTTCTTATATTGAGCCTTTGTTTCTGTTGTTTTCAAAATATTTTTCCTTTTCACTGCCTTAAGTAATTTTTCTCTATTTGTACTTATATCTTTATTTAGGCTTCTTTTTTCCTCCTCTACTACCTGCTATATTTGCAGTAACCTACGGCCTCCAATTTTTTTGTGGGATGATGATGATGATGACAACGACAATGAAGAAGAAGATGATGATGATTAATGCTGACCAGGATTTCTGGGAGTTATCCAAGAACATCTGGGGATCCAAGGTTAAGAACCATTGCATCCATTCTCATCCCTATTTTTTTTTCATTTATGAAAGAAATATAGGCTGCATCAGGATTCTATAAGTCTCATAACAAACTTTATAAGGTAGTGTGTGAAGAATTGCTTCCAGTCTTTGGCCCCCTTCAAATGTGCCAGGGCCACCCATTGAGAAGGGCTGTTCTAGAGCAGTGGCTCCCACCCTGGGTGTGGACTTTTCAGGGTGTGTGTGGCAAAATTACAAAGGATATGTAAGACCATGAGATGCAGCAACATCCTTCATTTTAAGTTTGTTTCATTTCACATTTTTCTTCAGGTAAATCATATTTTTATTAGCTTTTCGTGCCAAGAAAAAAACTACTTACTTTTAATTTTTTTAAAAATATGTTTACTAAGATGTTGTGTTTAATTTTAGTTGATGAATTAAATTGTTTGTTAAAAGGGGTCGAGTGATAATAAAGGAGAGGTGGGAAGGCACGAGGATTTCTGAAAAATCAGAAAAGGGATGATGATGCCAACAAGTTTGGGAACCACTGATCCAGAGTGCTTAATGTACAGCAAGTATGGTAAGTTGGTCCCATTGACGCATAGAATCACATTCAGTTCATGCCTCCTTCATAAATTTTGAACGAAATAAAACTGATAACCTGCCCAACTGGGTTCATCCCTCAGAGGTTCCAGCTCCATTTATGCCAAATTAGACTGGGCCATGTTTCTTGTCTTTGTATCTCTGTGTGTCTCAGCATTGTTCTCGGCATCTCTAACCCTAGTCAGGTTTCAGGGCAAGTCTGTGGAGATTTGCTGGAAATTGGCCTACTTGGATTGATGCACATGACCAGCATCCGCTAAAAGATAATGCAGGCCTGAGTTTTCGCTGTTAAGTGCCGGTCACATTATTAAGTTGCGGCCAAACCAGAAGAAAAGACTCCTGAGACATCACTTTCCCTTCGACAGCTTCATTTTCTTCTTACCGTAATCTCCATTATAAATGAAGCACTTTGGTTTCGGTTTAAAGAGACATAAATCCTACAGATTGTCCGGTAATGAATCCACTGATTTCCCTGTTCATTATTACAGGAGTTAATGTGCTATAAGGTTATCAGTAAAGTCAGATGATTTAACCTCCTCCTCCTGCTGCTGTTGCTTAACCACCAAAGAGTCCTGGGTAGCACTGACGGGCCCAAAGAAATGAGTTCTTGTAAGAAAATCTGGACTAGCAAACAGAATGAGGTTGTAAGGAAATGGAATGATTCCCATTTTGTTCCTTAGCCCCAGCTTACATGGCCAGAATTCCTTCCTGGTGAAATGGCTCTACTACTGCAGAGGTGAAGTGACCTCAAACATGAACAGCCAGTTCTGTAGA
Source organism: Intellagama lesueurii (assembly GCA_037013535.1). Lineage (NCBI taxonomy): Eukaryota > Metazoa > Chordata > Lepidosauria > Squamata > Agamidae > Intellagama > Intellagama lesueurii. The sequence goes on from JBAJHW010000004.1 coordinate 141,408,796, forward strand.
GGCACAACTTTTGTTTTCTCTACTGATAAAGATACTTTGCCACTTAAAAGCAAAAAAAAAAAAAAAAAGGGGAAAAAAAAGAAATTAAAAGCTGGGTCTAGGCACATGCCCAATCTTTGGACAAATGGATAAAACAGACCAATTCAGGGTGATTTGTGAGATTCTGAAGTGTCTATGAGGAAGAATAAGGGCATGGCACAGAGTGAAGCAACACCGCAATGGATCCTTCACATCCCATTTAGCACTCAGAGGGTGCACACTAAGGTCACCACACAATGCAGCTCCTCTGCTGGCCATTTCTCAGAGCTGTGAAGGAACAAGAAAGGCTCATGTTGCAGTCTAGAAAGTTGTTATTTTTCTTCGTTCTCTCACTCAGCTTAGTTTATTAAACTTTACTGAAATAGCATTACACTATTGGGATTGAGTGTCTAAGTGAGTGTGGAAGGTCAATTTTGTATGGACTTTGACTGGATAGGTCACTCCGTTAAGGTACCGTATTATCTCTCCTTGCCCCCCAGGTCATAGCTGGAGATTGGTAATGTTCATTTCAATGCCATCAGCTATACTAATCCTGTTATTTAGCATAGTAAACAGCACTAGATGAGGCCCATTGAATCAACGGGGGTTTAGTGAGTCAACTGTTCCATAAGTTCCATTGATTCAAATGGGCCTACTCTAGTTGTGATTTACTGTGCTAAAGTATGTTGCAACTAAGGTGGATCCATTTGAGTGAATGGAATTTACAAAAGAGTTGACTCCTTTGTAAATTCAACGGGCCTACTCTAGTGTGATTTACTGCACTAAATAGTAGGATTTTGGCTCTTGAAACAACTTCAGTTTCTTTGTATATATTTTTCTAGAGCATGGAACTGAAGATGGCAGAACGATGCTCTGGGACATAGAACACAACCTTATCACTGATCATTTTTTTCATAGTGTCAGCATTCCATTCTTGTTATATGCATTTTTTCTTTTAAAAATAGCTTTCCAAGTCACATAGTTTACAAGTGACTCTTATAGCATCGCTGTCTGCTTTTTTTAAAATAAAAAAACTTTGTTACAAGACTACTTCTTGCTGCATTCAGCAGTGATTCTGACAGAGGCATAAGCAAGTTTAATGAACTTAAGCCTTTTATATTCATTACATTTGTGGCATGTCAGAAACAATGCTTGGATATCTGAACTATAATTACAAGGAACAAAAAGAAAAGAAAAACAGAATGTGCTTTTAAAACTACATAAGCCACCCTGCCCTTAACTCAAAAGGCAGTTGTACTCAGTGAGCTTTCAAATGCAGCCTTAATCCAAGGAAATGTTCTGTTATGCATATAGTGTAAACATACTGAGTTTCTTTGGTGCAGCAATTTCTATCCTTTCTTACTAAAGAAATGCCAATGTTTTGTGTGTTTATGGACACTCTGCAGCATAAGCAGCTCCTTCATCTGCTGGTCACTTGTATATTATCTATACATTGAGAAATCTCCTTCAACAAACGGAGGGAACAAAACTATCCACATTTATTAGCTATAGCCCCTTGTTTTTGCAGAATCTATGTGTTAATGTTATCAGTGTTCCTTGATTCAAATTTCATTTAGTTCCCAACCTTAAGGAACTTTTTAAACTGTTGGAAATACACCAAAAAGCACAGAGGTACGTTTGGACTGTAAGATCCTCAGTGTATAGTGGACAGAATGCAGGGCTAGGATCCGGGAGTTCAAATCACCACTTGGCCATGGAAATTTACTGGAGCGGGAATTGGAACTTGTAAAACTATTCCTTAAATATCTCACTTACCTCAAAAACCCTACTAAGGTCCCTATAGGTTGGTTCTGACTTGATGGCATATACATGGTGATTAGAAATACAAGAATGTTGATTATCTTGTGCCTAAATTACAATGATCAGATGTCACAGTGCAGGTTGCCATAATTGCCTGCAATGGCACACGTGCTCAAAGATGATGCAGTCTTCGCAGAGTAGAGAGTGTTGTGTTACGTTCTAGGCAAGAAAAACTTTTTTGTCAATGGTTTCCTATAGGCAAATGTGTCAGACAAGGGTGCATTTTATCCCCTTGTCTGTGCAATCTGTGCACAGAACATATCACATGAAAAGCCAGATTAGATTCAGATGAAGGAGGAGTGAAAATTGGTACACTAATTTAAGATATGCAGGCGACACCATCTTATTGTCACAATTTTTTTTTGCCAACTATAAAGCTATGCTCTAAGGCCCAGGCATTAATAGGGCCACTTGAGTCAGTTTGCAAGACTGTAGATGATGCAGGAATACATGGGAGGCAATGTCCAAACCAAACTAAATCTGGACACATTTATTAAAAATATTACAGTATGTGCTGATGCAATTCTATACACATCTAGTTAGAAATACTATTACTTTGGTGTTATTTACCGAGAAGATACTCCTGCGTAAAATTATATAGGATGGATTGCAACCTGAAAGGAAAAATTACTCTAAAAGGAGAATTCCCTCTTCCCACTTCTCTCACTCACACAGAGAGACATATGCTTCATTCTCCCCTTCCAACCCAGGCAGAACAGAAAAGGCAGTTACATAATCTAAAGGCTGTCACCATCCAAGGAAAGAGAAGACAGCTAGCAATCTTTACTGCCTTCCTGTATCACAAGCTTGGGCTGTTCTGGCATTCACAGTTAAGGGCTGTCACCTTAACACTTCCATAGCAATGTCATTTGGTGTGGTTGCACATGGTGGCTAAAATCCAGTAGTAGATCATGACTAGAGCAAGCCCATTGAATTAAGGGAATGTACATAGGTATTGACTCATCAAATTCCTCCTGATTCAATGGGCTTACTCTGGTTGAGACTTACCACTAAATTAGCCACTATGTATGCCTGTAGTAGAGAGAGACTAGTGGGTCACTCTTCAATTTTATATCTATAAGGGCCCAAAGTCTGATGTCAAACACAACTATAATTGACTCATTTGCTATGACCACACGATCAAATACTGTGAGATATGTTGTGATTATAGTATGGGTCAATTTGAAGTATTTTTTTCTGATCACATGAAGCAAAGTCTGATTCGAATCAGTCCAGCCCTCTTTGCTCCCAACATGGCTTTTCTCTCTTCCACTGGGGGCATCTACTTTTTTCAAGCCAGAGTGATTTGAACAGACTTTCCCCCCTGTGATCAGTTGATTCATTCTTATAAACATGGGGGTCATGTCTGTGGGTGGTAAGTGATGTAGGCAGTCGGGCGTAATGTACAGTTCTTCTTCGTGGCCTCTGTGAATGCACACAATTGGGTTTAGACAGCGCCTGCGCTGGTCTTCTCGGAATATTCTAGAGCTTTTGTAGAAAAGTAACAAAGTTCAGAGTTGCCCCTATAGCGCATGCTCCCGCCGCCTCAGCCTTCAGTTCCATTTTACCGCCTCAGGTGCTTGGAACTTCTCGGTATTAGAGCGATCTTTGCTAACTTTTCGGATAGATTATTTGGTTTGAAATCGGACTCCGCTACGACTTTCCTGTTCTCTGTTGCCCCTCGACCACGGACTGTTTTTCGGATATCGCTTCTTTCGGTTTTGCGACCGATTGAACATTTGGATTTCCCGCGCTTTCCGGGCCTGCTCATTCAGAAGCCCGAACTTTCTGACGCTTAGGACTCGTCTTCAATTCTTAGAGGACTTTATTTCTTGGACTTTTATTACGATCGTGAGTCTTTCTTCCTTGCTCTTATACTTTATGTCCCCTTCAGGACCTTTCAGCCGGTGCGTGTCGTGCTCCCATAAACTGCCCTTTTCTGATGGTCACGACCGCTGCCTATTTTGTTTAGGGGACACCCATCAACCCCAAACCTGTAGGCATTGTAAGAAATTCACCAAAGCCGCTCTTAAAGCTCGGCAACAACGTTTAAAACTTTACCTGTGGGATAAGACCCTCTCGGCGTCGAAACCCAACGAGATGGAAACAGCGAATACTCCCTCGTCTACTCCACGCCGGGATGGTTCAGTTGTATCTCCACCTCTCTCATAGACATCGAGACCTACGGATAAAACAACAAAAAAATCATCCGCGTCGACAACAAAAAAACTACCCTCGTCGACGTCGAAGACCTCTTCCGGCGCCGTTTCGAAGGATCCTCTAAAGAAAAAGGTGTCTTCAAAGAGTAAGAAGGACAAACCCAAAGATCATCGGAAGCTAATCCCTCCGGTGTCGGCGTCCCTGCCATCTTCAATTCTAGAGGATTCATCTCAGGACCGGGAATATCTTTCTGAAGCCGCAGCTTCTCTTCCTCCACGTCAGCTGGAGCCATCGCCTGCTCGGCCTGACCGGTCTCCGAGCCCTAGCCAACTAGTAGACGTTGTGGTCTCTAGCCCGGCTTCTGCCCACCATAGCCCTGTTTATACCGGGCGGGCGTCACCGATACCCTTATCGCCGTCGATTTCGTCGAGGTCGAATTCTCCGCCTCAAAAACGGACGGCGAAAAGAAAACATCTTTCGCCGGAGCGGCACCGAACCTCTCGCCGGGAGGTGGTTGTCTTGCCTCGTTCGTATCGACGTCGAAATAAGTCTAAATACGATGATCCAGTGTTCATCGAGGTCGAACGCGGCCGATCGCGTCGTCGACGCCGTCATGACGATTCGGACACCGACTCCTCTTCGAGCTCGGAGACTTATCGTCGAAAGAAAAAGCTTCGATATGTTTATGCCTCCACATCATCTTCGTCCGCATCGTCTCCACCTCGACGTCGACATCGGCGAGATCTCGACGTCGACACACGTCCTTCTAAACGCCAGGAAGGGAGTAAGATCTCCTCTAGCAACAAGACGCTACAGTCGACGTCGAAGACATCAAGGGTGCATCAGACACCTGCTCTCGACAAGAAAAAACAAACATATAGAAAATCCATACGCTTACCTTCACCCTCTGAACAGGAAGAGGTGTTCTCATCTGAAGATCAGGACGAGGAGGTGTTTTCTGAAACTTCAGACGAATCCCCTGTAGATGGAAGAACTCCTGAATCAGATGCGGGAGACCCTCACCCTTCCTCACCTTCAGAGGACTTCTCCTCATATGTCCAAATGGTTTCCCGGATGGCCAAAACATTAAAACTTCAAACTGAACAGCCCCCAGCCCCCAAAGAGGATCTGGTATTTGGGGATATTAACCAGGAGAGATCTCCTCCATTGAGTCTAGCCTTTATCCCAGCCATGATGGAGCTTATTAAAGAATCTTGGAATCTACCATCTTCATCTTCACAAGTACCCCGTAGGACTGAAAATCTATACCGCACACATGGGGATGATACCAATTTCCTCATTAAACATCCTGTGTCTAACTCTATAATCGTTCAGTCTAATTCTTCCAAGTCTTCTGGGAAAGGCCTCGTCACCCCTACAAATAGAGAAGGACGCAAGTTGGACGTATTGGGGCGAAAGATATATTCCTTCACCACCTTCTTACTTAGAGTGGCGAACTACCAGGCAGCTATGGGGGCATACCAGAGACAGCTTTGGTCAAGAATCCTTCCAGCCCTACAAGCAGCACCAGATGACACCAGACAGGTTTTCCTTAACACTTATGAAGAAGCCCTCACCGTTGCGAAACACCAACGCCTGGCGTCTCGCGATTCGGCGGATGTAGCCTCAAGAACCCTAACATCAGCCATTACTTTGAGGCGCCATGCATGGCTCAGATCCTCCGGTATCATAGAGGACGTCAAGACTCGCATTGAGGACCTCCCATTTGACGCTAAGGGACTCTTCAATGAGAAAACTGATGACTCGCTGGAAAATTTACATAAAATTAAAAGAACAGCTAAGTCCTACACAATTCAGCAGCAACCTAAGTACAACAGATATCAGTGGCGCAAGCAATACTCTCAACAGCAGTACCAACAGCCATCTTCTCAACCTTACCGGTCTTTCAGGAATCAGAACCAGAATAGATCCTCTCAGGCCGCTGTACCTGCTTCCACCTTCAGACCGCAGGCATCTTCCCAACGACGTCAATCATACCGGCCACCTGCCAAGAAGTCAAAGCAATATCTTTGACTCAATCACACGTCTTCCCAATCTTTCCCAAACTACTCGATTAGCTCCGTTTTTCCGAAACTGGAACCACATCACAAAAGATACTTGGGTCCTAAATATCATTCAATTCGGCTACCGCCTCGAGTTTATAGAATTTCCACCTCTAGGACAGGTCAGACATACATCCTTTGACCCTGCTCTAGAAGACGAGATTCTTATTCTTCTCAAAAAACAGGCTATCCAACAGGTATCACCTCTAGACATACCCAACGGTTTCTACTCCCGTTACTTCACTGTTCCCAAAAAGGACGGCGGGATCAGACCCATTCTGGACTTAAGAATCCTAAACACTTACCTACATCCACAACGCTTCCGAATGGTGACGTTGGAATCCATTGTTCACCTCCTAAAAGAAAAAGATTGGTTTGTCATGATAGATCTGAAGGACGCATATTTTCATATTACAATACATCAAAATCACAGGAAGTACCTCCGTTTTGTCTTTCAAGACACCGTTTATCAATTTTGTGCCCTCCCCTTCGGCTTGTCCACAGCTCCTCGCACTTTCACAAAGTGCATGGCCCCGGTAGCGGCTTTTCTCCGTCTGCACGGCATACAAGTGTTTCCTTACATAGACGACTGGCTGGTGGTATCCCCATCCAGACGACAGGCCGTCCAAGATACCAAGTTTGTCCTGCACGCCTTACAAGACCTAGGCCTCACAGTAAACGACAAAAAATCACATCTGGTTCCATCCCAAGTAGCCGATTACATAGGAGCGAAACTCGACTCCATCAGGGCACGCATATTTCTCCCACCCAACCGCATACTGAAACTTCGCAAGGCTATTCGCAAGTTTCATCCAAATTCGATGGTTTCAGCTCAGCATGCCCAGCATTTGCTCGGCCTCATGGCCTCTACAACATCTGCACTGACACACGCTCGCCTAAAGATGCGCTCCCTCCAAGCGTGGTTCCTGGCTCTCTTCGATCCTCTGGTAGACAGCCCTCGGAAACGACTGCTCGTTACCCCGGAGTTAGCAACCCAACTGAGATGGTGGACATTTCTACCACATCTCCTCATCGGCCGTCCTTTTCGACCCTTGCACCTCTCAGTTCAAGTAACAACGGACGCCAGCCCCACGGGGTGGGGAGCTCACTGCGACTCCCACAAGATACATGCTCTCTGCTCTCGCCAAGACAGGAATCTGCACATCAATCAGCTGGAGATGCTGGCAGTCATAAAAGCTTTTCGTGCATTCCTCCCTATGATACAAGGTCGTGGTGTGCAAGTAATCACCGACAACACCACGACCATGTTTTACATCAACAAACAGGGAGGGACACGATCCATGTCTCTCCTCTACCTATCAATACACCTCTGGGAGTGGTGCTATCAGCATCATGTCTTTCCGGTTGCCATCCATATCTCAACGACCGACAACCAGTTGGCGGACACATTGAGTCGACTTACGGTACAGTCCCACGAATGGGAATTGGACATGGACATTTTTCTACTACTCTGCAACAGATGGGGTCCCCCCACAGTGGACATGTTTGCTACACAGGACAACAAAAAGTGCGAGAGGTATGCCTCTCGTGCGGGCAGGGGCATGAACTCACTTGGAGATGCCTTCATGATTCCATGGGAACCGGGTCTCCTCTACCTCTTTCCTCCAATACCACTCATACAGAGGACCCTGGTCAAAGCTCGGCAATCAGAAACGGAGGCCATTCTCATCCCACCATGGTGGCCTCGACAGCCGTGGTTTTCCGCTCTCAGAGCAATGGCATCGGATGTCTTCAGACTGCCTCTCCTTCCACATCTACTCACTCAGGACTCAGGCAACATTCTCCATCCAGACCTGCAATCACTGCACTTGACAGCCTGGAGACTGACTCCCTGATCCAGGAGGTCTTGGACAGGGCAAGAAAGCCGTCGACCAAACTCCTTTATAAATATAAATGGAACAACTTTACAAAGTTTGCTCAATCAAGAGGTTTACAAGTTTTGCCGATTTCTCTTCATACTTTGCTCAAATACTTACGTTACTTGTTTGATTCCAGTCTAGCGTTGTCTACCCTTAAAGTGTACATTGCAGCAATTGTCTCCTTTCAGCCTCGTGACTCCGACTCCGCACGTCTCTTCTCTCACCCAATGCTTAAATCCTTCTTGAAAGGTTTGTCAAATATTCGACCACATGTCAAACCACCAATGCCTCAATGGTCTCTGCAGCTTGTGTTACGCTCCCTTATGCGTCATCCCTTTGAGCCCATGGCCTCTTGTGACATTCGCCTTTTATCTTTCAAGACTTTGTTTCTTGTGGCTATTACTTCCGCTCGGCGTGCAAGTGAACTAGCTGCTCTTCGATCTGACTCTCCTTATCTTCAATTTTTTAAGGACAAGGTCATTCTTTATCCGGATATTTCATTCCTACCCAAGGTTGTCACTGACTTCCACCTCAATCAACCTTTGATATTGCCAACCTTGTTTCCACAACCTTCCTCGGACATTGAGCGCACGCTCCATTCACTGGACGTTCGCAGAGCTCTGGCTTACTACACCTCGCGAACTAAGGACTTCCGTGGCTCTCCAAGGTTATTCCTTTGTTTTCACGGATCACATAAAGGCTCGCCTGCTTCCTCCTCTACAGTCTCTAGATGGCTTGTCTCTACTATTAATCTGGCATATCAGCTGCAAGGCAAGATTCCTCCTGACGGCCTGAAAGCACATTCCACCAGAGCTGTTGCTACATCTACAGCATTGCTTCGTGGTGTGGATGTTCCGGACATTTGTCGAGCTGCTACATGGTCTAATGCGTCCACATTTGTGACACATTATAGACTGGACCTTCGGGCCAAGAAGGAAGCAAGTTTCGGTAGAGCAGTTTTGACTTCTGTTCTAGAGTGACGGCCCTCCTTCCGGTAAGTGAGCTTGCTAGTCACCCAATTGTGTGCATTCACAGAGGCCACGAAGAAGAAAGACAGGTTACTTACCTGTAACCATGGTTCTTCAAGTGGACCTCTGTGAATTCACACATCCCGCCCAGCCTCCCCGCTGTCCGTCACTACTATGTCTCTGCTAAGCACAGGCTTTGTGGCGGATAAATGGAACTGAAGGCTGAGGCGGCAGGAGCATGCGCTATAGGGGCAACTCTAAACTTTGTTACTTTTCTACAAAAGCTCTAGAATATTCCGAGAAGACCAGTGCAGGCGCTGTCTAAACCCAATTGTGTGAATTCACAGAGGTCCACTTGGTTACAGGTAAGTAACCTGTCTTTCTGTGGGAAGACCTGCCCTCAGGTTCTTTCACCTCAATCATCTTTCAATTTAAAAAAACTTTTACATATATGAGATTGGTGCTAGATCACCTTATCACCTTATTATTAGAACTGATATACTAGTTTAGCACTAGATCACCTCTGGATGAGAATGTTTTTTTTAACAAAATACAAATGAAACAGAAACAATCCAGATGAAATAAAAGATGTTCTTGTGGTATGCAGTATCTCTGTACACATTAAGAACAACTTTTCCAGAACACTGTACAATTCTTTCAAGATCAAGCAGCTAAACAATGAACAATAAAAAGATCAGTAGAGGCAAGACAAGAGGAAGGAAGAAATTGCATTTCATCAAATGTGAACACTGAGCTCCCCAATCAATCTGCAGCCCCTGTGTGATCACTGACTGCAAATTCAATTGTAATACAAGCTGTGGATAAAATCACATGGAAATTATGGAAATCTTATCCAAATCTTTCATTCATTCATTCATTCATTCATTCATTTGCTGACTGACTTATTTAAAACATTGCTAGCCCAGCCCATATCACAAGAATCTCAAGTTACTAAGATGTATAAAATAATTCAAAAACATAAAATCTTTGAAACAATTTAAAATTTAACAGTTGTTGTTGTTACATGCCATCAAGTTGCTTCCAGCCCATGATGATCCTATGAATGAGCAATCTCCAAAATGTCGTTTCCCCAACAGCCCTGCTCAGCTTTTGTAGACTCAAGCCTGTGGCTTCCTTTAGGAAGTCAGGCCATTTCATATTTGGTCTTCCTCTTTTCCCTTCTGTCATCTACCTTTCCCAGCATTATTGTCTTTTCCAGAGAATTCTGCCATCTCATGATGTGCCCAAAGTAGGACAGCCTCAGATTCAACATTTTTGCCTCCAGAGATCGTTCAGGCTTGATTTGTTCTAGGACCCACTTGTTTGTCTTTCTGGCAGTCCAGGGTATCCACAGAGCTCTCCTTCATCACCACATTTCAAATGAGTCAATTTTTTTCATGTCAGCTTTCTTAACTATTGAGCTTTTATATCCATACATACTGATCAGAAATACAAGAATGTGCATTATCTTGGTCTTAATCTCTAGTGACACATCCTTACACTTGATCATATTTTCTAATTCCTTCTATTCTGCCCTTCCTCATCTCAGTCTTCCTCTGAATTTTTGGCTATAGTCTCCATTTGGATTGATGATCGAACCAAGGTATGCAAAAACTGTTTTGATTTTTTCATTTTCAACATTACAGTTGTATAGTTCTTCTGCAGTCTTTATTTCTGTATTCTTAATGTTGAACAGCACTCCTGCTTTGGCACTTTCTTCTTTCACTGTAACTAATAGTTATTTACTGCTTCCTGCCAGTAAGATGATGTCATCTTCATATCTTAAATTATGGTGTTTCTTCTGCCAATTTTCAGTCCTTCATCCGAACCTAATCTGTTTTTTCATATGATATGTTCTGTGTACAGATTGTACAGATAAGGGGATAAAATGCACTCTTGTCTGACACATTTGCCTATAGGAAACCATTCTGTCTCTCCATATTCTATGCCAACAGTAGTTTCTTGTCCACTATACAAGTGACATATCAGGACAATCAAGTGCTGAGAGACATCCATTTTTTTCGAGAACAATGCATTGTTTCTCATGATCTACACAGTCAAAGGTTCTGCTGTAGTCTATAAAGCACAGACTGATCTTCTTTTGAAATTCTTTGGTGCTCTCCAGTAGCCAGCAAATATTTGCAATTTGATCTGAAGTGCTTCTTCCTTTTTGAAATCCAGCTTATACATTCGGCATTTCTCAATCCATATAAGGTAAAAGGTGTTGCCTTTGTTGCAACACTTTGAGTATCACTTGCATGAGAAATTAAAGCAATGTCCTATAGCCACTACACTCCATGGCATCTCCTTTCTTGGGGATTGGAATGTATATTGAGTGTTTAAAAAAACACATAAAATTAAAACCATTGTATTAAAACCTGAGCAGGTCAGGATACACAACCCCCAAAGGCTCTAATAAATCAGTATGTTTTAACTTGGTGCCAAAATGATGCCAGTGTCAGAACCGCTTGAACCTCCAAAGAGAGGGCATTCCACAGTTGGGGTGATTCTCAGAAAACTGCTGAGAAGACCTATGTTATCTCTCCTGAATAATTCTGTCTCTTAGAAATGAGCTTGATCTTTGCACACTGAATATTTGCGACCAAGATATTTCATCCTACTGAACTCCAATCTGTTGTATTTTGGTGCATTGTCCACCTCCTCCTAGTTTCCATACGCAACCACTGGATTGATGGCTTCTCGGTTCCTCCTTTCAATGACTTAAGCATGTCTGCTTGAAGACATTACCTTATGGCAAGTTCACAGATGACTTTCTCTTTGTTTGTCAGACATAACTACTTCCCCATCACTGTAGTAACCTCTTTAGCATTTGGAGAAGATTAAACTAAATACATCTTGCCAACGGCAAACAGTCAAAGGGTAACTTTCATTTTAATTACTGCAGACATGAAAAAAGAAGCTCTCAGAAAAGTCTGTCAATTTCGAGCTATATATAACTCTTTGAGGAATTCCTTAGCGATTTCCCTGCTTAAACAGATTTCCGTTAAAATACATTTGTTTTCTGGGCCTGGAATTATTGTAAAATCAAATGCTCATTTTTCAAAGGTCTCGTCTGATTTAGAAATGCTGGCATGGTGTGTAGCAAGCACACATTCCCTGCACTGCTCAAGCTTTATTGAATTGCACCAAGAAAAAGAAAAGGGATAGGTTTAAACAAAAGATTGACTTTGCATTATAGAGCTAATGCTCTTTGCTCCCTTTGCAAAAGCTCATTACTGCAAAATGCAGTCAATAGACAACTGGGCATTCTGCCTCAGCCTTAGTCAAAAGAGCATAAGAAAGACCTGCAGAATTAGATCAAGAGTCCATTTTCTCTCCTGTCCTACCTTCAACAGCAGTGAACAGATATCACCAGGAAGTAGGGAATGCTCACCTTCATGCCCTGATTCTTGAGGCACTCTTTGTCCCCCAAGAACTTCTATATGATCTTAGCACTGGGAAATGACCAATACCTTCATGACAGAGCAGTAGGACTCCTGAAATGATTTGATTGGCCACTGTTGGAAACAGAACCCTAGACTGCCTAGATCATTAGTGGAGGGACATGTGGACCTCCAGCTATCATTTAACTCCAACTATCATCCACCCCATCCAACGTGTGACCTATGGTCAAGATGACAGGAGCTGTCCTCTAGCATCATCTACAGCAGAGACAGATTAACTTGTGGTCCTCAGGTGCTGAAATATCCTGAGGGCCAGACATTCCCCACCCTGATTTGGAGAACCATCAGTCTCCTGCTGCTCAGATAAATGCTTGGTCTGATACTGCAGGGCTCTTCTTGTTTTCCATGATCCATTTAATTAATATGCCTAATAATCATGGCTACCTTTTCCTCTATGAATTAAGTATATTTCAGTCAGATTCATCCATTTTCAAAGTCATTGATGCCAGTGGAAGCACCAACATTCCTGTGGATTGAGGAATCCATGACTAAAACAGATAGAAAAGGAAAAGAAACAGAGAGAGAGGGGGAGAGAGAAAGAGAAGCCACAGACAGAGGGGTTGGGAGGGAGAGGAGTCATGGGGACAGTGGGGGGACACACACAAATACATAGGGATGTTGGCAAGTCTTTGGGTTTGAGCCCCAAGCCCCAAATTGGAGTCCCTATTAAAACAAAGCTCATCGAAGCTACCAACATGAATTTGACCCAACTTCAGGAGGCAGTGGAAGACAGGAGGGCCTGGCGTGCTCTGGTCCATGGGGTCACGAAGAGTCGGACAAGACTAAACGACTAAACAACAACATTAAAACAAGCTTTTTCCCCAGAAAAAAAGGAAGGGGAGGGTAGGTTCCGAGTCACAAGTTGAGTCTGAGTCATTGGGAAAACAATGAGTCAAGTCGCTGGTTCAAATTAAGTCTGACTTGACAATGAGTCTGCATCTTGAGTCTCCATCCCTGTAAATACACAGAGAGAGAGAGAGAGAACAGGGAGAGACAGGGAGCTAGAGCTCAAGGGATGGGACCACACAGAGTGACAGTGAGCTACTCTAGAATTTTTTATGACCACAGGGATCTGAAGCAACTCTTTCCCCTTCTTCTTGCTTGCTTGCTCGCTTGCTTAGATAAAACAAGCCTGTGTTGCTGTGTTGGTGTACTTTAAAGTCATCTCCACCTACTCAAAAAGAAGCCCTGATGAATTTTGTACTTATGTGCTGTCAGGTTGCCTCTGATTCATGGCAACCCTATGAATGAGAGATCTCCAGAACATTTTGTCCTCAACAGCTCTGCTCAGTTCTTGTAAACTCAAGCCTGTGGCTTCCTGTACAGAATCAGTCCATCTTGTATTTGGTCTTCCTCTTTTCCTACTGCCTCCCACTTCTCTCAGCATTATTATCTTTTAGAGAGAATCCTGCCTTCTACTGATGTGCCCAAAGTGGGACAGCCTCAGTTTCATCATTTTTGCCTCCAAAGATAGTTCAGACTTGATTTGATGTAGGACCCACATGTTTGTTTAGGACCCACTTAATTGTCCAGGGCAATGTTCCCTCTAATTTTCCAGAGCACTGCATGGAGGCTCTACCTCCTGTGGTTGGGATTCTGGCTGCAACCAACAGCAAATGGATGAAAACACCAATTTGGCTGTGTGTGCCCAATGCAGAGCTGCACACCCAGATGCCCGCACGCCTTAGAGGGAATGTTGGTTCAGGATATCGGCAAAGCTCTCCTCCAGGACCACATTTCAAACAAATCAATTTCTTTTTCCTGTCAGTTTTCTTGAGACTTACTTTCAGGTATATGTGATACTATAGCCTAGACTTCCCAATAGTTTCTTCTTCTGAGAATTTCAGTGTATTGTGAGGTATTAAACTTCTATTTTAAAAGGCCAGAACATTCAGTCCTCAAAACAACAACAACAACAATAATAATAAAAAACCCTCCAAGTTTATCAATATGAAAGATTACTTCTGTATCCACAATTCAAAATGCAAAGAAATGGCCTGGCATTACTTGCAATATCATGTCCACATTGTCAGCAGGAAATAGAATGTGAAGCTTCACAAAGCAAAGGACAGTCTGAATTGATTGATTGATGGATGGATTGATTGATTGATTGATTTGATTTGATTTTTATACTGCCCATCTGGCTACCCAGGCCACTCTGGGCAGTTTACAATTACAAAATATAAAACAATAATACACAAACAATCGACAGCAACTGAATCAACGTAAAGACAATAAATAAAATACAGTAAAAAATAAATCAAAGAGAGTATGGCAAAGGGTTGAGTGTATAATTATTAAGAGTATCACTGTATCAAGGTGGTCTAAAGTCCGGGAAGGCATGTCTGAATAGCCATGTTTTTTGTGATCTTTTGAACATTCCCAGTGAAAGGACCTGGTGAATTTCGGGCTGAAGGCTGTTCTACATTTGCAGGGTGATGGCCGAGTAGGCCCAGTTTCTGGTCGTCATTTTTCAGGCCTCTTTCGGGGTCTCAGCCGCCCGGCCTGGGAAGTTCTTATAGGATGGGCAGATCTAGTCAGAAGGAGGCGTTCTGCCAGACATCGAGGTCCCAAACTGTTTAAGGCCTTATAGGTTAATACCATCACCTTGAAGCTGGCACAGAAGCAGACAGGTAATCAGTGCAGGTCAGCCAGGGTAGGGGAAATATGTTGGTATCTCCTTACCCAACTCAAAAATCTAGCCGCTGAGTTCTGGAGTGTTGAAGTCTCCATAACAGCATAAAGGGCAGCCCCTTGTAGAGAGCATTACATTAGTCTAATTTCGAGACTGCCAATGCATGGATCAGTGTGGTGAGGAATTTGTTGTCAAGGTAGGGGTGCAGCTGGGCAATCCGCCTTAGATGGAACTAGGCAGCACGGACCACAGACACTATTTGAGATTCCATAGATAATGCTGGGTCCAGCAATACACCCAAGCTACGCACCTCATCCGTCACAGAAAGAGCACCCGCCCCGAAAGAAAGGGAAGCACCACCGCAAACACAAGGGGCACCTACCCGCAGGATTTCTGTCTTGTCCGGGTCCAGCCTCAGTCTGTTATCCCTCATCCAGTCCAGCACAGCATCCAGGCAGCACTCAAGAGACAGCACAGCATCCACTGCAGAGGGATGGAAGGAGAGAGAGCGCTGGGTGTCATCCACATACTGGTGACACAAAGCTCCAAAACTCCTGGTGACCTCTCCCAGTGGTTGTTACCCCAAATGGGTTACTGTTCTTTATATCCTGGGGAGAGGGACCATGAGAGGAGAGAGAGAACCCAGCCAGACTACTGACAAGAAGACGATACACCAATAATTTTGGTTTAAGCACTATTCATGTAACATTTATTGATGAGACATGACATAGGATATAAGATAAAAGGTACCATGGGGCCTCTCATTCATACTTCCCATTCACACAAGATACTCACTTATCCAGATGGCCCTTCTCTGGGGGTGATCAGTCCTCAGAAAGGGTGATGGGGGTTGTTCCAGCGCTGTTCCAAAGCCTACCTGTCTCTTCCTGGGTCATCCTTCTAATAGGCATAGAACTCCCTTGTGGGCAAGCAGGGGTCAGACTCTGGTTTCCTGGGCAGATACAATCTGTTGCCATGCAGGAATGCTTCCTTTCACGTGTACAGTTTGTTCCATCTGCCACAGACTTTGCTTCAGCTAGCCTGCTTCCTCTTTCTTAAGCGTACTTTCTCCAGTTTTAGTTATATTTGGATTTCGTGCTCCAGTTCACTTCCCTCTTGTCTGGGCAAAACATGTACAAAAATCCAAACCTTTGCCCACACAGCACTCTCTTATTAATAACTGTAGTGTTCACCCTAAGTTATGCGTTGTAAGTCATACATTATTCATGTTATATGTTAATGTGGTTAAGAGGTGGGGCTGAAAGAGATGTTAAAAGGCGAAGCCTGAGAGGAGTTAGAGTCAGTCAGAGAGAGTCGGAGTCTGGAATCAGTGAGAGAAGGATAGTTTGGGGGTCTGAGGAGTGATTAGTTAGAGTGTAACCTGTGATCATTAATAGAGAAGGTTAATGTTGATGATTGAGGAATCTTGAAGAATGTGCTTATGAATTATTCCAGAAACCATCTGTAATTAATAAACCTATTTTGTTGGAAAGTCAGTACCAGATGGACCTTCATCTTTTCTAAGTAAACTAGGTTGATAAAAGAGATCAACTGGTGGCAGCGTATCAGAGGGAGTGCTGAGGTACCTTGTGAGCTCCATGTTTGGGTAAACAAGCAGGGGCCACGAGGGCGAACGTCACAATTGGTGTCCAGCGGTGGGATACGAAACAATCCAGTAAAGCCAGAGTTTGAAACTGAATTTTTTTGAGTCGTGGGTACCTTTTTAGTCAGAGGTCTGTGGTGAAGAAGTGGGTGACCTGCTAGAGCTTTTGCGGAAAAGCTTAGTGGCGGGGCTTCTGATCCCAGATCTGGGGGGACTAAAGATAGGTAATGACTCTGAAGGAAAAATTCCTGTTTATTTACCTCAGGATTTGAGAGGCCCAGTGGCTAGCTTAAAATCCAAGGCTCTGAGAGAAGGGAGCGCTGGTGGATAAAAGCGGAAGCCAGAGGTCAGAGCAGATCTGAGGAGGTAGAAAAATCAAAGCAGAGGCTTGAGAAATAAAAGTGTTTCAGTGTCTGAGAGCAGGAATAGCTCAGACATAGAGAGACACAGTAACTAAAAGGTTGTTGGCTGGAGAACAGCCAGAGAGAGCTGCTGAGTAGCACAACAGTTACTGGAATTAACAGCAAAAAGACAGGTCCTTTTTAAAAATCAGTACTTACACTCAAGACTAATTAACTCAGATGTAAATATGCCACCCAAACGTAGCCAAAAGGGGAGTCGTGAGACAGAAAGTTTACCTAAAAAAAAATGGAGGGAAATGGAGACCCTTTAACTTCAATGGAACAGGAGGAGACTGATGAGGGTGCCTCTGAGAGACAAAGGGATCTAAGCTCCCAAGGTTTTGAAAAATGAAAATTGGAACAGGAATTCAAGCTCAAGGAAATGGAAATTAGGGAAAAAGCCAGAGCTGAAGAAAGAGCTAGGGAACTAGAGCAAGAAAACAGACAAATAGAATTAAGACAAAGAGAAATGGAATTTCAAATGCAGATGAAACAATTAGAATTAGCTTCTCAAAATAACAACAATAATAACAGCGCTAGTGAGGGAAATCTCTCAAAGATCGATCTAAAGAAATTTCCCCAATATAGGAAAGGAGATTGCCCAGAATCTTTCCTCATTTCATTTGAGAGAGCGTGTTGGGACTTTGATATTAAGGATGATGAAGGGACGATAGTGTTAAAATCACAAATAAGTGGAGATTTAGCTGAGCTTTATTCTCAGATGCCTCTAGAGAAGAGGTCGTCAACCCCCGGTCTGCGGCCCATTGCTGGTCCGTGGCTTGAGCCCGACCAGGTTGCGAAGACAGACCTCCCGCCCCCTGCTCGCATGCACTCCCCTCCCCACAGCTGCTTTGCACACACACACACACGCATGCCAGTGCTGGCGTGAGCGCTCCCTCACCCCTTCACGCATGCGCCCACGTGCGCAAAGCAGCTGTGGGGAGGGGAGTGCATGCGGGGGGGCGGGAGGTCTCTCTTTGTGGTGCGGTGGTGGCGGGGGGGCCTCCAAGAGCCTGGAGGCTGAGCATGACTGGGTGTTCCGGCTGCTGGCCTCCCGGCAGCGACGATGGGGGGTGGCCAAGAGCCGGGAGGCTGAGCATGGCCAGCTGCTCTGGCTGCTGGCCTCCCGGCGGCGGCGGCGGCAACGATGGGAGGGGTAGCCAAGAGCCGGGAGGCTGAGCATGGCCAGGTGCTCTGGCTGCTGGCCTCCCGGCAGCAGCGGCGGCGACGGGGGGGGTGGCCAAGAGCCGGGAGGCTGAGCATGGCCAGGTGCTCTGGCTGCTGGCCTCCCAGCGGCGGCGGGGGGCGGGGGTGGTGGCCAAGAGCCGGGAGGCTGAGCATGGCCGGGTGCTCTGGCTGCTGGCCTCCCAGCGGCGGCGGGTGGCGGCGGCAGTGATGGGGGGGGTGGCCAAGAGCCGGAAGGCTGAGCATGGCTGGGTGCTCCGGCTGCTGGCCTCCCGGCGGTGGCGGGGGTGACGGGGGGTGGCCAAGAGCTGGGAGGCTGAGCATGGCCGGGTGCTCCGGCTGCTGGCCTCCCAGCGGGGCGGGGGGTGGCCAAGAGCCGGGAGGCTGAGCATGGCTGGGTGCTCCGGCTGCTTGCCTCCCGGCAGGCTCCAACGAGGCCGGCGTCGGCGCTCCTCACCGCCCACAGCAGGCCGATGCCGCCGCTGGTGCCTCCAGCTCCGGAACCGGCACCAGCGGCTGCATTTGAATTTCCCATGGAGGGCGGCGAGGAGCACTGCCCCCGGCCTTGTTGGAGCCTGTCGGGAGGCGAGCAGCTGGAGGGAGCACCCCGGCCATGCTCAGACTCCCAGGCTGCTGCCGCCGCCGGCACACACTCTTGCACATGCGCGAAGCGGTGGGGGAGCGCGCGCGCCTCCGGCGCACGCGTTCCCCCAACACTTCGCGCATGCGTCTGAGAGCGCGAGTGTGAGGGGGCGCCCCGCCTCCCTCAGAGGCTCAGCCAGGCCGCGGTAGGAAAAAGGTTGACGACCTCTGCTCTAGAGCAAGCTAGAGATTTTGATGCCTATAGAAAAATGGTATATTCAAGATTTGGCATCAATGCAGAACACCTGAGGAGAAAATTTCGTTCCCTTACCAAAAAGCCTGAAGAATCATATTCTCAGTTAGGGGATAAATTGGTTCAATGTTTGGACAAATGGATGGAACGTGAAAATGTCACTTCTCTAGAGCAGATGAAAAATGTGATTGGGTTAAAACAATTTTATTCTATTTTGCCTGGGGAATTGCGTTATTTAGTCAAAGACAAAAATCCTAAAAATTTACTAGAAGCAGGTGAAAAAGCTGATTACATTGGTGAGATTCGAAACCACAAGTTCTCTGAGGTAAAATTGTACAGGCAGGACTGGGACAACAGTAAGAAACCCTTTAATAAAAATTACCTCAGTAAAACATCAGGGAAAGAAGGCCAGTGTAGTACCTCACCTCAGTTGCCAAGGCCTAGTCTGCAGAACCAAATGAACCCTGAGGAAAAGTTTAACAGATCTCCTCAGAATGATCGAAGGACTTATAGACAGTGTTATAACTGTGGTGAGTTTGGGCATATACAATCAAATTGTATGAAAAACAATAAAAATAAAAATGGTAAAGATGACAGTCAGACCAAGAAAGTTTACTGTTTAAAACCCATAGAAGCCACCGAGGGAAGCTGTAACCATAGTTCTGTCTCCATGGCAACCAAGGCTGCTGCAGAACCTGAAGAGATCCCGGAAGCCCTGTAGTTCATTGTTTTAATATAGAAAATGACAATTCTCTCCTTAAACACTCTGGGGAAGCAATAGTAGTAGACAAAAAGAGGTACATTGCTCTAAGGGACACAGGTTCGCAAATTTCTATCGCGCATTCAGACCTGATAGCCGAGGACAACATAATTCCAGGCAGAACTATGACCTTAAAAGGAATTGGGAAAGAAACTGTAGTTTTGAAAGTGGCAGAGGTTCAAATAACTTATGGGAACTGGTCTGGAAAGTGGCAAGTGGCCATTTCGGACGAAATACAGGCTGCTTTTCTCATCGGTTGGGACTTAAGAGAGCATGTTAAGAGTGCTTTTGTACTTACACGCTCAAAGGGGGCCCAGAATTCACCCACTGCAGTAGAAATAGATACTGTAGCAGAGGGAAACCTGGAAGGAGAAAGTTCCTTAGAAAATCAGCTTAACAGTTATGCAGAAGCTGATCACATGCTTTTGAAGCATCCAAATACAAATAGTTTTGCCCAGGAGCAGAAGGAGGACAGTAGCTTGGTGGATTGCTTTGAAGCGGCCAGTTCACCTACTGTATTGTCTCCTGAGTGCCCTGAGAGATTTTGCCTAGATAAGTATCTTTTGTATAGGCAAGTTTTAGCCACCCCATACAGAGGAAAAGGAGAACCCCAAAAGCAATTAGTGGTCCCAAGTAAATACAGAGAGAAAATCATAAATCAAGCTCACAGTAGTTTGTTTGGAGCACACATGGGGATCACTCGAACCAAAAGAAGGGTTGCCCAGAACTTCTTTTGGCCAGGTATGGGAAAACAGATTACATATTATTGCAAGAATTGTGACACATGTCAGAGAAGGGGGACAGGGCAGGACAGAACCAAAGCAAAATTATGTCCTTTGCCAGTCATCTCTACCCCATTCCAGAGGCTAGGGATGGATCTGATAGGTCTACTGACCCCTGAACACCCAGAGAGGTCTATAACTGATAAAGACCTGACCTATAGAGAGGGTTTAAAGGCACCTCATAGAGGACCCCACAAACAGATAATTGTCCCTGAAAATAATAGGGAGGAGTCCTTAGAAGTGGCAGAGCCAAGCTTGGAAGGCACTCCTGGAAAGGAGAAAGGCTTGTATGAGGCACAGGAAAGAGCATTCTGTCCTGAGGACAAAGTAGTGGGACTGAGACCCTTAGAGGGGAGTAAATTGCTTTTGTCAGGGTCGGAACCTATAGATTTGTTGCAGCAGCACTGGAGGGCTAGAGAGTCTAGTAGCTCTGCAGCTGCAAAAGGCCTTAAAACCTTGCAAGGTCAACCCCTACCTAACATATCAATGAATAAAGAAATAGAATCAGAGGGACCAGCTCAGTGCATCTAAAATAAACCAAGCGTTTGAGATTGCACTTAAAAGAAACTCACCTGAGAATTTTGAAGTGACCTGTGATAGCAATCCCCACATATGGAAAACTTTGCAATAAAAGTACCTGTGGGTGAATTTGTGAGTGAGGAGGAAGGCATAAGCATTAAGATTTCAAAGAAGGACACATCCAGAGATGTTCTGGAGGAGGAGAAGGAACTGCCTACCCTTTCCCCAGCTGAGAAAGTGAAGCCACGAGCCAGAAAGAAAACAGGCTTCACCCGGAAAAGGTGAGCGGACGAAATCCAGGGGACATCAGAGTGCCCGATGACTGCCAGTCAACAGAGGAGAGCAAGGACCTCGAGATCTGCCTTTGTTGTTCTGGACTACAACCGGGGGTTCACAAACTGTGTGGCTGCATCAAGCGTAGGACTTGGAAGGGTGCTGTGCCAGGCGGATGACAGCAGTGACCTGCAAGGCTTGGACTTTGTAATCCACAGTGTAAAACGGACTCAGAGCGTGGATGCTGATACCTTGCCTCGAAGGCCAAATGACTAATGGGGGGATAGATGAAGTTTGTCATGTTGTATTAAATGTTCTGTTTGTGTATAAGTATGAAATATAATTAAAATGCAAAGCTTGAATGTTGATGAACTGAGATGTGTAGAATGATGGTGAAAATAATGGTGAGTAGCCTTATTAATGTGGAGGTTAGGTAATGTAAATTGTGTTGATACAAGTAATGCAAGAAGTTGGTATGTCTTTATTAATGCAAATGTTTTAACTATATTGATTGTTTTAAATGTTTAAAGTGATAAGATATGTTGATTGTTAGATAAAATGTTATTGCTTGCAGAATTTTGCCAGAGGGTAAGTAGAGTTTATGTGCAATGATGCATGTTTGTTTAGGACGGAAAACGAGTTTCCCCTCCCAAACAAAAATATTTAAGGGGGGAGGAATGTAGCGTTCACCCTAAGTTATGCGTTGTAAGTCATACATTATTCATGTTATATGTTAATGTGGTTAAGAGGCGGGGCCGAAAGAGATGTTAAAAGGCGGAGCCTGAGAGGAGTTAGAGTCAGTCGGAGAGAGTCGGAGTCTGGAATCAGTGAGAGAAGGATAGTTTGGGGGTCTGAGGAGTGATTAGTTAGAGTGTAACCTGTGATCATTAATAGAGAAGGTTAATGTTGATGATTGAGGAATCTTGAAGAATGTGCTTATGAATTATTCCAGAAACCATCTGTAATTAATAAACCTGTTTTGTTGGAAAGTCAGTACCGGATGGACCTTTGTCTTTTCTAAGTAAACTAGGTTGATAAAAGAGATCAACTGGTGGCAGCGTATCAGAGGGCGTGCTGAGGTACCTTGTGACCTCTGTGTTTGGGTAAACAAGCAGGGGCCACGAGGGCGAACGTCACAATAACGAAACTGTCTCTGTCTGCAACTTGCATCTTCTTTTGCAGCTCTGTATTAGGCACACTATCCCATCTTCCCTTGCGATTTCTCCATCTTCTTCTCAGGTCTAACGTGCTGGTCTTTCTGGAACCCACACACACACTGTCACACTCTGTCACTCCTAACACGGTCTCATATAGATATCAAATAGCATTGGGGAGATGATTGACCCCTGCGGTACTTCACAGTTAAGAGTCCACGGAGCGGAGAGCATCTCCCCAAGCTGCACTCTCTGAGGACGGTCCTCCAGGAAGGACCAGAGCCAGGCCAAGGCCAGACCTCCAATCCCCAACCTCGAGAGCCTCCCCAGGAGGATACGGTGGTTGACAGTATCAGGTTGAGGAGGACCAACAATGACGTTTTGCCCTTATCGACCTCCCTCAAAAGGTCCTCTTGCAGGGCGACCAATGCCGTCTCCATGGCATGACATGGCCTGAACCTGGACTGGAATGGATCGAGGGCATTGGTTTCCTCTAGAAGTGCCTGAAGTTGGTCAGCCACCACTCTCTCCACTAACTTTGGAACAGCTTGCCGCCAGAGATCCGTCTGGATCCGCCCATTTGTTTATCTGCCCATTTTGCTGCTGAATTAGAAATCCAACCTCTTTTCCCCCCTAGAGTTTCATTATCTTTAACATTTCATTATCTTTAACATTTATATGTCGGGTAAGTAAAACACAATCTTCTCCATTAAGTAGACCCATTTAATTTTGTTAGGAGAATGTTGTTTTGGTGAGTTTTTGAATAATTTGCCAAAATTCAGAAATCACTTATTTGGGATGAAAAGAACATGATATAAATATTTAAATGAATGCATGAGAAAATGGAACTGATTTATTTCTTCATCCTATTGGAAACTTCAAGTGTTCTATAATGGTCACTGTGCTTTAGTAAGAAGAATGAGCGTTGTGGAACCCTAAAGACTAAGATATTTTCTTTGATATACACTTTCATGACCTATTTCACCAAACACAACTGAGGCATATGATAAAGAGTTATAGTCCACAAAGATCTTACACCAAATCAGACTTGTTTTGTCTTTATCGAGGCTTTGTCATTAGAATAAATGGCAAGTCACACAATAGCATTAGCAAAACAGGCACAATGACGTCCTCTGAGAATCTTGCAAAATTAAGTCCACCAGTGACGGGAGGCACCCCAACTGCTACTGTTTGCAACTGGTTTGGGTTACAAAAAAGACAGGAGTGGGTTTTAACCTATAAGGTCCTTTAATACTAGGTAATGAATGGATACCATGCCGGAACTTGGCATGCCGGAACTTGGCATGGTTTCTGAAGAAGGAGAGAATCTGAGTTTAAATGTCTGACTTATTTCCAAGTTCATATATCCTTCAACAACTTTAGCAAAGAGTAGTTATTAACCTTGAAGTGCTTAAGCATTTAATACAGTAAATAGTCACTGACTCAATGTGGATTTATTGAAGGTGACATATTAATATCATGGTATGTTATACCAACTCTAAAGATCAGTTTATGAACTTTTATGATGGACTGGATTACTGTTAAAACACTCCCACTATTCTGGAAAGCAATAGTGCTGAGCTTGTTGGTGTGTGTGTGTGGTGGACTTCGGTAATATAAAGTTTTAAATGTGTACTGGGATATTAAGGAGCATTAGTAGATACCCGGTGTAGTATAGTGGATAGAGTGATTGACTAGGACTCAGGAGGCTTGGGTTCAAATTTCTGCTCAGCCATAGAAACTCAATGGGGGTGTAAAACCACTCCTTAAATACCTCACTTCTCTTGAAAGCCCTGTTAGGGTCACTATAAGTTAATTCCAGCACATAACAACAACAGTGGAGCAAAGAGTAGCACAAATTCACATTCCAAAAGAAGTAAAATGATGGAAAATCACTCTGCAAAAATTAATGAGATAGTTTAACAATAGGGATTCTTGTGGAGAAGTTAAATTTTAGCTTGTGTTTTGGGGTTTGTATCTGGTCCTAATTTTTTTCATCCTTAAATACCCACATTGTTGTTGTTGTTGTTGTTGTGATGCACCGGACCCCCTAAAGGGCCGCTGGCATTCGGTCAGAGAGTTCGACAGGCCACTTACCTACCACCTTTGTGCTGGGGCAAGTCCCAAGACCTCAGCAGTGCGTAGCGTAAGCCCTTTGAACAAGTCTGACCTTAAAAGAACACTGCACACTTAACCAGTACTTTGCAAGTACAGACACATGGGCTTTGTGATTCCTTGTTGTTGTTCTTTAGTCGTTAAGTCATGTCCGACTCTTCGTGACCCCATGGACCAGAGCACGCCAGGCCCTCCTGTCTTCCACTGCCTCCTGGAGTTTGCACAAATTCATGTTGGTAGCTTCGGTGACACTGTCCAGCCATCTCGTCCTCTGTTGTCCCCTTCTCCTCTTGCCTTCACACTTTCCCAACATCAGGGTCTTTTCCAGGGAGTCTTCTCTTCTCATGAGATGGCCAAAGTATTGGAGCCTCAGCTTCAGGATCTGTCCTTCCAGTGAGCACTCATGGTTGATTTCCTTCAGAATGGATACGTTTGATCTCCTTGCAGTCCAGGGGACTCTCAAGAGTCTCCTCCAGCACCACAGTTCAAAAGCATCAATTCTTTGGCAGTCAGCCTTCTTTATGGTCCAGCTCTCTCTTCCATACAACACTACTGGAAAAACCACAGCTTTGACTATGCGGACCTTTGTCGGCAAGGTGATGTCTCTGCTTTTTAAGATGCTGTCTAGGTTTGTCATCACTTTCCTCCCAAGAAGCAGGCGTCTTTTGATTTTGTGGCTGCTGTCACCCTCTGCAGAGATCATGGAGCCCAAGAAAGTAAAATCTGTCACCGCCTCCATCTCTTCCCCTTCTATTTGCAAGGAGGTGATGGGACCAGTGGCCATGATCTTAGTTTTTTTGATGTTGAGCTTCAGACCATTTTTGGCGCTCTCCTCTTTCACCCTCATTAAGAGGTTCTTTAATTCCTCCTCACTTTCTGCCATCAGAGTGGTATCATCTGCATATCTGAGGTTGTTGATATTTCTTCCGGCAATCTTAATTCTGACTTGGGATTCATCCAGTCCAGCCTTTCGCATGATGTATTCTGCATATAAGTTAAATAAGCAGGGAGACAATATACAGCCTTGCCGTACTCCTTTCCCAATTTTGAACCAATCAGTTGTTCCATATCCAGTTCTAACTGTTGCTTCCTGTCCCACATATAGATTTCACAGGAGATAGATAAGGTGATCAGGCACTCCCATTTCTTTAAGAACTTGCCATAGTTTGCTGTGGTCCACACAGTCAAAGGCTTTTGCGTAGTCAATGAAGCAGAAGTAGATGTTTTTCTGGAACTCTCTGGCTTTCTCCATAATCCAGCGCATGTTATCAATTTGGTCTCTAGCTCCTCTGCCCCTTCGAAATCCAGCTTGTACTTCTGGGAGTTCTCGGTCCACATACTGCTGAAGCCTGCCTTGTAGGATTTTGAGCATAACCTTGCTAGCATGTGAAATGAGTGCAATTGTATGGTAGTTGGAGCGTTCTTTGGCACTGCTCTTCTTTGGGATTGGGATGTAGACTGATCTTTTCCAATCCTCTGGCCACTACTGAGTTTTCCAAACTTGCTGGCATATTGAGTGTAGCACCTTAACAGCGTCATCTTTTAAGATTTTAAATAGTTCCACTGGAATGCCATCACCTCCACTGGCCTTGTTGTTAGCCATGCTTTCTAAGGCCCACTTGACTTCACTCTCCAGGATATCTGGCTCAAGGTCAGCAACCACACTATCTCGGTAGTCCGGGACATCGAGATCTTTCTGGTATAATTCTTCTGTGTATTCTTGCCACCTCTTCTTGATGTCTTCTGCTTCTGTGACGGCCCTACCATTTTTGCCCTTTATCATGTCCATCTTTGCACAAAACGTTCCTTTAATATTTCCAATTTTCTTGAACAGATCTCTGGTTTTTCCCTTTCTATTATTTTCCTCTATTTCTTTGCACTGTTTATTTAAGAAGGCCCTCTTGTCTCTCCTTGCTATTCTTTAGAAGTCTGCATTCAATTTTCTGTAACTTTCCCTATCTCCCTTGCATTTTGTTTCCCTTCTCTTCTCTGCTATTTGTAAGGCCTCGTTGGACAGCCACTTTGCTTTCTTGCATTTCCTTTTCTTTGGGATGGTTTTTGTTGCTGCCTCCTGTACAATGTTACGAGCCTCCATCCATAGTTCTTCAGGCACTCTGTCCACCAAATCTAGTTCCTTAAATCTCTTCTTCACTTCCACTGTGTATTCATAAGGGATTTGGTTTAGATTATACCTGACTAGCCCAGTAGTGTTTCCTACTTTCTTCAGTTTAAGCTTGAGTTTTGCTATAAGAAGCTGATGATCAGAGCCACAATCAGCTCCAGGTCTTGTTTTTGCTGACTGTATAGAGCTTCTCCATCTATAGCTGCAGAGAATATAATCAATCTTATTTCGGTATTGCCCATCTGGTGATGTCCATGTGTAGAGTCGCCTCTTGTGTTGTTGGAAAAGAGGGTTTGTGATGACCAGCTTGTTCTCTTGACAAAACTCTAATAGCATTTGCCCTGCTTCGTTTTGAACTCCAAGGCCAAACCTACCTGTTGTTCCTTTCATCTCTTGACTCCCTACTTTAGCATTCCAGTCCCCTATAATGAGAAGAACGTCTTTCTTTGGAGTAAGTTCTGGAAGGTGTTGTAAATCTTCATAGAATTGGTCAATTTCAGCCTCTTCAGCATCAGTGGTTGGTGCATAAACTTGGATTACTGTGATGTTGAAAGGTCTGCCTTGGATTCGTATTGAAATCATTCTCTCATTTTTGAGATTGTATCCCAGTACAGCTTTTCCCACTCTTTTGTTGACTATGAGGGCTACTCCATTTCTTCTACAGGATTCTTTCCCACAATAGTAGATATGGTAATCGTCTGAACTGAATTCGCCCATTCCCGTCCATTTAAGTTCACTGACGCCCAGGATGTCAATGTTTATTCTTGCCATCTCCTGTTTGACCACATCCAGCTTACCAAGGTTCATAGATCTTACATTCCAGGTTCCTATGCAGTATTTTTCTTTGCAGCATCGGACTTTCCTTTCACAGTGATTTCCTTTCCCAGTGATTCCTTAGAACTCACTAAAGCTCAGTTAGGTAGGACTCTTAAATGATAGCTAGTTTGTGGCCCTCTCCACTTCCTGGATTTAGCCAGACCCTGCTGTTCAAGAGACCAGTCCTTTTGTAGAATTTTTATAATTAATTTTTATTAGAAAAAATAGAGTTTCATAGAATCAGTTTATATTGCACAAGCTTTAGCATCAAGAACATATTCAAAGATCATTGCAGTTAAATAAAATAACTATTTCCCATTTAAAATAATAAACACTAATAAGCTAACTAAGGTGGGCTATAGTGGGCTAGCCCCACTTCCTTCTTTCTTCTTACTTACATCCTCTCGAATCCAGATCAGAGTAACACCCGAACCATTGGAATCACATACTGTTACTTTCAGTTGAATTGAATTTGATTACTTTCACTTAGACCATCGTCCATTTTCTACCTTCCCAAACTCCTCCCTTCTTCTTGGCCTTCCTGGCTGTTAACCAATTAACCTTAAGAGGCTATACCACCTCTCTCCTCCAGTCATTCCTGTGACTGGTGGCTGTTTGTGAGGAAAGTATTTACAGATAACAGAGAGAGATTGCTATTGGCATCACTTTAATTTGCAGGAGAGTCGGGAGTTTGATTTCCTACTGTGCTTCCTGTGAGTACAGCCAGCCTGTGTGACCTTGGGCAAACTGCCCAGTCCCAGTTTGCCCCAGAAAAAGGGATGGTAAACCACTTCTGAGTATTCTGTACCTGAAAAATCTTGAAAAGGGTTGCTGTAAGTCAGAATTGACTTGATGGCACATAGTTATTATTTTATTAACTCTGCAGAAGGAAAGACATGTGATTGTGCAGTTACATAGCTCCGTACACTTTTTGAAAACCTCCGTGCATCCAGATAACCAAACACAGATTTCCTGATTCCAGTGAGTTGTGTGGTTGCCAAATGTGGCTTCTTTGCAAACAGTACTGATGAATATAGGGGAGACAGGAATGGAAGTGGGGCTGCATCTCATGTCCCCAATCCCCCTTAACAGTAATAAAATCTGAAGAAGCCCATTGTCATGTTGGCAACACATATCAAATGATGAGGAATTGAGGTAAAGCCTCCGAAATAAAATATATCAAAAACATGTTGAGATGGCAAAATAAAAGCACAGCTAGTTTCCAAAAAGAGTTGAAAAGACATATTAATCAGAAGGTTCTTAAAAAAACACCATGCTTTGTTTAACATCTACTCATACCAATTTCGCTTGGTTTCATGATGGTTTCCAATACTAATTCAAGAAGCATATCTCAGTATTTTGCATTGTGTAACCACTTCACATCTTTTGTTGTGAGAGCTGCAGAATATATAAAGCCCTCAACCCATCACAACATCAAAATTTGAGAATCATTTGTTTGCCTCTTTGGATCTACCAGTTTTGACTTCATATCCTGTTTATTATGAATACATGATTCCATGTTCAGTTCTTTAAGCACTGTTTGGGGCTTACCTCTGTACTGAAAGATAGATGAGACACCCTCATGGTAATACAGCTTTTAACCTTTCCTCTCCTCTACCATGACGGAAGAGAATTACAGTAAATGATGGTTACCTTGTCTGTAGTATGGACAATTGATTTGACCTGACGGCCGCTGATGCACTAATGGACTTTGTGGTTGAATCCCTGGAGATATAAAATATGTCCAAGTGAATTGGGGCAGGTTAAAGAACAGACCTGTATTTTTTTTTCTTCCCCCTTGGCTGACTCAAGTGATAATAGATCTTCCAGTTGTTCAGGACAGAAGATTAAAAGTGATCAATACCCAAATCATTTTTAAAAGTGTTGACTTCTGTAAATTTACTTTAGTTGGAGGGGAAATGGTTCTCAAAACTAGTGAGAAGGCTGCTTGAGTAGGGGAAAGTATGTATCAATAAGGCTGGGCTGAAATCTTTATGAATGTTTATTTGTGTTTCAGAATTTGAATTTTGAGAAGGGATTTTTAAAATCAAGCACACTGAGCAAAGCCCACATCATGAAATGAAAAATACTATGAAAAATTGATATATGGTGCAATAACAGCAAAATTGCAAAAATATATGACTGACTTTTCCTCAGTCTAGGGTTTGTTTTTCTTTTTAAAGAACTTGGCTAAATTATTTATTTACATATGAATTATTTGGGTCAATCTAAGGAGAATGTGCATTCCCTACTGTTAGACCATTTCCCCCCCCCCACAATAGGATTTCCTCAGAGATACCAACAACAGAAATCAGTCTTCTGAATGAACCCTGTGTTTTCTGTCCACTGATCAGTAACAGAATAATGCATGCTAAATACAATATACATAAGTAAAGAAAAATATAAACTATGAGAACCAGATGTCTTTCACCACCTCTTCAGAAACCTGCTACATTATTATCTAGGTTGACCCTTTGTCAGTTTCATTCAACATAGCAATACATGGTCAAAGGAGTGCACAGACTCATTGACTAAAACTAGATATCACCATGTCCAGTTCTGAATGCCGTCCACATTCTGAAAGTGAGTAAAAGGAATGCAGGAGGAGGGGGAGAGTGTGGTAGTTCCACCCCATTCCATAGATATTTCTGTCATCCTCTGCATGTGAGTGAGGGAAGCAATTTCTGAAGGAGAGAAGTGCCTCTACCCACGAAGGTTCTTCATGTGGTTCTGAATGCTGATTTCCAGCATTTGGAACTGTATGAAGAGCCTAAACAGATATAGGCAACCATGCACCTCAGAAAGTTATCTGCCACATAAAGAGGCCGATGGAGAGGAAAATGAAGGGGGTGAGGGTGGGACACTCCCTCTGTTCACAAGTTTATTTCACTTGTATCCAGAATGCCTAAGTATTCCCGATGCTGACTGCAATTGTGCCATAGCTGTCACTTTCCGGGATTTCAGCAGCATCAGGCTTTCGAACTTGCCTGGCATGGTAGAGGACCCCTTCTTTTCAACACCAAGGCTCCCTGTGGGTTAAATTCTGCTTTCCAGGAGCACCAGTAGGAAGAAGCTCTATTGACAAGATTTTAATCTGTAATAATTTTAATCTGTGGTGTAAAGGAATGTTCTTTTGGAATTAAGCCTTACCTGGTCCTTGAGGTTTATTTTTGTAGCCAATGAGTCTGGTGTCTGTATGAGTTGTTGCTGAGGTGTTACGTTTTCATCACAGCTACCCATCCTTGAGGCTTAAATGTAATGTGACATTTGTGGTAGTGTCAGAATTTTCTACCTCTCTCTCCACTCCTAGCAACCTTCAGAGCTGCCCAGAAAGCAATTCCAGGGGATTTTGCAGCCTTGCTGAGTGTTTGCAGAGGTACCGTTTGAAGGGAATTGTGTCCCCTATTATTCTGGATTCCATTCTTGTGAGAACACCACAAGAATGAAATCCAAAGCTGGATGCCAAAGATAGAAATAAAATGTATCTTTTCTTTTCTTTCTTGGCCAAAACTCTCACCCAGCCCTTTTGTCATCTCCCTTGCTAGTAGCAAAATTCGGAGACATTTCTGAAATTTTTAAATGTTCAGGGTGGTGGTAAAAATTACCTGGTGGTTGTGGTGTTCCTCCTTCTGGGTGCTAGCTGCTGGCCACTCTTCCAGCACCCTGAAGGCTTGTATGATGGCATGATATTCTCCCAAGGAGACACTCTGAGAAGGGATTGGTGGTTCAGCACTCACTGCTACAAAGCAGCAGACAGAGGTGTTGGAAATCAAAAGGCATGGAAGAAAAAGAATCCCTTTTACCAGCCCTTGGGTTACAAATCCTGCACCCCGGTGTTTGCCTAAAAGTTCTCAGAGGCATATAAGAAGTTGCCTTATATACCGTCATCCCATTAGTCCACTGCTGTATTGCTTACAGGGGCTAGCAGTGGTTCTCAAGTTTCAGGAGTTCTTTCCCAGCACTAGCTGGAGATGTCAAAGAGTGGTCCTGGCACCTTCTGCATGCAAAGCATACACTCTGCCCTGAAACTTCAACCCTTCTTCTGAACATTGTTGGAGAACTTTGGCCTATTCCATTGCCATCATTGTTGTTTGGCTTTCTTTGCGTCTTGCTGGAGAAACCATGGGCAAGTTTTTTCTGCTTGCTTTGACTTTAGTTTCATAAGTCAACAAGGAGCCAGATAAAATTCCCTGCCTGAGTTGGTAGCCGGTCATCCCTGGCTTAAGAAGTGCATGCAGGAGATTTCTCTCCATAACTCTGTGCTACTCATAGAAAGTGCTGTGCACAAAGCAAAACCCCTGGCAGATTATATGAAGAACAGCTGGTGACCTCTCTCCAATTTGTCTATTCTTGTATTTGGAAACATAGTCAGGTGGCACAGACACCAAGTCATATGAAAGGCCAAAGTTGAACACTACATTATCCGAGTAGATGACACCTTATTCTTATTCCTCAACAATTTTAACAACTCCTCATCCCTCTCAGCCTCTTTATGAACACAGATGTCATTTTAATGGGGGTCTAGCTGAAGTGACAAGAAGGTGACCCGTGGGTGAACTCTGGAGCAGGTGAGACCTATCAGTTTCTAATTTGAAACTGGTGTCAGTCTTGAGGAATGGCTGGTATAATCACATTTGTAACTGATATATGCTGCAAACGCCACAAACATCCAGAGTGTGTCCGCTATGGACTATATGAAATTAACAATTCATGTTTATCACTGTGGACACCAAACTAAATCAAATGGGGTTAGTTAACAGTATCATCACAATAAGGAGTGAGTGGCTTTGTATGATATCTGTCTGTGTTTTTGCACAAGGGTATGTAAGAGCAACTAACTGGAGATTGCATTAAACTATGTATTTTTCTAAAAACCTATCAGCATTGAATACAGTGGATTGTGAGAGTAAGATATACATCTAGAAGTAGATTTGGTGTAGATATTGATATAGGTTATGGAGTTAAAATAGCTCTTGGCTCCATATATATCATTCCTAATGTTTGTGTTGAGAATGCTTGAAATTTTGCTTCCCTCTCCCCTCCACCTAAACAAATCATGCATTGTATGTCTAATGTTTCCTAAGGGGAAAACAGACAGGCGGAAGCTGCATAAGTCATCCTACATAGACCAATAAATTCCCAGCTGCATGGAATATGCCATTAAGGCACGCAACCAATGGTTTGGGATCCAGGGTGGGACAGAGAAACCCGCCCCCCAAAAAAAGGTGTAAAGGAAACAAGAGACATTTGTCAGAAGGAAATTAATCTCTCATTCAGTTCATTCCACCTGGTTCCTCTTTGCTTGACTTCTGAAAGACTGAGAAAGCTCTGCAGCCACATCAACACAGAATTGTATGCACTGAGGTGACTTGCTAGGGATTTGAATTTTGACTTGGTTCATTCTTGTTTGGTGAACTCCCTGCCCTTTGTCTGAGATATATTTCATGCATTTTTGAGACTGGGGTTTGTGTATATGTGTGACATGTACAAAATGGGAACATGGAACAACTGGTCCTTTGTTTTGTAGATTAATGAAAACAGTAGCATTGGATGGGTTGCTTGTGTGTTTCGGGCTTGCTGTGTGTGCGGTTAGCTTCACAAAGAGAAAAGATCTTGCTTCACACAGGGACATGTTATGTACAAATCGTGGAAAGAACAGCATAAAAAGAATGGGATCTTGGTCTTGGATTGAAGGCAAAGCTTCTCAAGGGAAATGAAGAATCTTCAAGGTGCTATATTTCACTGTGCTATATCTCACAGACATCCAGTATCATCTTAAATCTCATCCATGGTGAGAGTGCTTTGCTTTCTGACCTAGTCCTCATTTCAATATTTACTGGCAATATAGTGAGTCAAGAGTAGAGATGGACACGAACAGCTGGTTTTGCAGTTTGGTGCAGTTAGTTTCCTGGCCAAACAGCTGATCCTCAGTTTGGCGCCCCACTCCTTCAGCGGGAGCCCACTCAGAGACAATGCTCAGAGTATGTGGGGTGGGGCACTGCTGCTGAGTGGGTGCCCACTGGTCATCAAACTGTGCCAAACCGAAATGGATATCTTATCAGAAGTGTTGAAAGACTGTCCAATACAAAAGGCAACTGAACGATGGGATTTATTATATAAATGGCTTGAGTCACCAGATAGTACTTGAATAACATATATTAAAACTAGGATGTAAATGTAAGTTAAAACCTGGAGGGCAATCAAATAGAAGAAAAGCAGAAAGTCGAGTTGATATTGCAACATGAATAGATTGGATGTCAGTACATTTTGGGTTCTCCTCCCCCTCCTTTTTTCTCCCCTCATATCCCCCTTTACCTTCTGTACCCCTTACCTTATCCCAAATTGTTAATTAAAAAAAAAACAACTGTGCCAAACCATGGAACCTGTGGTTCATGCCCAACTCTAGTAAACAGTACAATTCTCCTCCACTCTACCACACAGATAGCATCCCATGTGATGCAGACACTGCCCCCCCCCAAGAAAAACAGCCCTCTGTGGACACTAATTCAAGCAATCTCCTCCATTTTTTAAAAGAGGAATCAGGGCTAGCCCTACCACCACATAGGATAAAGCAGCTGCATCAAGCAGCAGTTTCTCAGCATCATGAAAAACAGCTGCCTGTTATTAATGAATGTATGTTTATTGTATTTGTACTAACAGGAAGATAAAAAGAGGTACTTGCATGATTTAATTTGCCTCAAAATAACATTACTGGCCTCTAGAGTATAATGCTAAAGAGGGGGCTCCTTGAGAGAATATCATGCCATCACTCAAATTTCTGATATTCCATCTCAAGCAGCACAGTATTTTGGGCCACCCTTACAGGTGGAATCATGCAAATCACACATGGAATTACCCATGTTAACCATAATGGAAAGAGAAGTCTGTTGTCCCTCTTTCACCACGTGAAAACCTTAGGAAGGCCATGTAGAATCTAAATCATGACCTACACTTACTCGCTTGCAAGTCGTCGGCAGCCGGCAATAGAGAAGCGATAAATCAGCTAATTAACATCGATGGTATCATTGGGTGAGATATATTTTTACAACTATACTGCTTTTTGACTATCCCTGGATGAGAAAATCCCTATATACAGAAAGAAGTGTCTCCTATTCCCCCCCCCCCACTTATTGAGCAGCGGTGAATCTGGAGAGAGGGAAGAGACACAAAGAGACGCAAGGAAAATAAATTGGACACTAATTAGACATTAAATTATACTTCAAGGAAGGAAGTTTGGTAACAAGGTGTTAGAAACTTAAGAAAATCTGGCTTTTAAAATTATTATTAGCTAAACAACTCTGAGAGTTAAACTTGTTATATTATGGCTACAGCCTCTACAACCTTGGCAAAAAGCCCAGAACAATGACCTTGATGACTTCCTCTTTTTTTCCCCCTGAGGACAGACTGAAATATAGACAAATTAACCCTAGAAAGTCTAATCTTGCCAAAGTGGAATTTTTAAACTGTATCCTGGGTTCTGAACTTGACTGGAGCACAGGCCGGGATAGAATCAATACTGGAATGGACTGTCTCTGGGACTGGATTACAAAAGACATCAGGCCATAAATACAAACATTGAGTGAACTATTTGGTGAGCAAGTGTCTTTGAGCCTCCAAGCGGGGAAAACCCTTTACATCTGAGACTGGATTCAAGTTTAACCCTAAAGATGATCAATCTATTAAAGTGGACCTATGGAAGCAAGTATTGATGGAATTGGACTGATTACTTTAAGCAACTGGACAACTTCCACTTGGAATACAATTATTTGATATCTGGGACATAATGCTACAACAAGGAAAATTTTGGGATGAAACAAAATCTACTCTTCAAGCAATTTTAGAAATAGTGAGATCCCACAACGAAGAGGCGAAATTATTCAATGAGCAGCTAAGGAAGGACTATAATCAACAGGAGACAGGGAATAATGAACAAGGAAATGAGAGGGTGGTGGATGATGTATGCCAATCAAAGGAGGGGCTGGAGGAAATCAGAGGAGAAAATTTAGGAGATCTAATTCTAACCCTGGAGCCGAGGAGAGTTTTAGGGGTGCTAAGGGAAGATAAGGGGAGAGAACCAGCAGATTTAACAAAAAATAGCCTGGAAGATCTATTGGAGATAGATCAAGTGCATAAAATGATCTCAGATGGTACAAGGGACGGCAGAATTTTTAGAGAGATAGGAATAAGAATGGAAAAAAGACAAATAAGAGAAGAAGTTACTTAGAAGATGTAAAGGAAAAAATTATTAAGGTGGCTTCAATGTTGAAAGCATGTATACACCTAACTTCTGGAATTGTAAGGGGACATATCTTATATATTAGAAAAGGGAATCAAACTGAAATAAGGGATCACTAATCAGGGTAAAGGCATAACATAATGGTGCTTCTTAAGGTAAATTGAAGCTAGACGTAAGAAAGAGGTAAAACAAATAGTACTTAATTAACATATATTAGATATGATATTGATATAGACATGATAGAAAATGTGGAGATAGAAATGGCTAAACAATTATATAGAGAAAATCTATATAAAATGCTTTAGATAACATTTATTATTTGTTAGGAACCTATTTAGTTATTATTGGTATAAAATACAAAGTTGGTTGGTTAAATTGCCTCAAAATTAGATAGATTGGAAACCAGGATTGCTTTTATTAGGCATTTTATTAGAGGATTTTGAGAACATTGTATACTATGAGAGCAATATTATGATAGTAGCCAATATTGTACACTAAAATACACACATAATTGGTTCAAATGCTTAAAAGATGCAAAGATTTTGAAGGGACAACTAAGAAGACACCAAGACACAAAAACAAATAATTACAAGCAACCCATGTAACACGAAGTTTAACAAGCACGAACCGAATGTAGATATATTGAAAAACTAATAAAATGTTAATGGAAATCAGGGGGGAGGGGAAACCTAAAAATCATGATCCCTGTACTTTTAGACTTGGGTTAATCGTGGCTGTTTTAGCACAGATTTTGCAACACATTTGCACTTGATATGTGGGAAATGTCCTTTTAGTACTTAGCATAGGAGGGGCCTATTGTGACCCTCCAGATATTGTGGGCTGCAACTCTCGTCAACTCCATCTGCCATAGTTAATGGTGAGGGATCATGGAAACTGGCATCCAAAGAAATTTATCGGTCCACAGCTGTCCAGCCATCACTCAGCAAGACAATATGAGAATATGGCTGAAGGATAGCATATAAAAATTATTAGAAATAAATGGCATTTATAAATTAATGAATTGAATGGTTTTATTTGTTTTCTACAATTGCTTTATGGCTTTATCATTTAATTGATTTTAGTGTGGTGTTCATCAGCAAGTTTATCGTGCAACGCTTCTGGATAGGAGGGATTAGCTGGCTATATGCCGTTTTCCTGGGGGATGCCAACATGTACTCGCAATGCTTTCCACTTTTCAAGGAGGCTCCTTCTTCATCTCCCTTCCATATAGCACCAAACACATCCACTTCATGGACACCAATCCCCTAGGTGGTGGCTAAAACTAGGAAAAAGTTTTCTGCACCCCTCTCAAGCTCTAAATGTCAAACCAGAAGAGGCTAAACCTATGGAGAACAAAAACAACACACCTTGCTGAATGTATGAATGCCGAAGAGTGTCTCCCAGTAGGACAAGATTCTGGATAAACCATCTGGAAGTAACTTAATAGATGTCAAAGCAGAGTAAGAAAACCAAAGAATAATCAAATACAATGGGGCTACTTAGATATAGAACATATTTTCTGTGAATGTGGAAAAATTCAATCAATGCAGCATTTATGTGTACGTAATTTAAGCCATACCACATGTACAAAAAATATCTAGTAAGTGACTGAGATAATACTAGTGAAATAAATTGTTGCTGATTAAAAAACAATCTAATCATTTTAATTTGTTTGAACTGTATTTGTATTTTTATGTCTATAATTTTAAATTGTGCAATGCTCTGATATGAATAAAGAATGAAAGGAAGAAAGATAGTGATGTTAGCTGCTTGAGTGCTTTGTTGTTGTTGTTAATGCAAGGTTTTGATTAACTACCAAATGTCAGGAAGAGCATTTACTTTGCTGTGCATCAGGTCAGATAATGTACTAAAATGCATGGTCGAATACATAGGTAAATGTAAAGGTTCCCCTTGACATTTAGTCTAGTCGTGTCCGACTCTAGGGCGCGGTGCTCATCCCCGCCTCCAAGCCGTAGAGCCAGCGTTTGTCCGAAGACAGTTTCCGTGGTCACGTGGCCAGCGTGACTAGACACGGAACGCCGTTACCTTCCCACCGTGGTGGTACCCATTTATCTACTTGTGTTTGCATGCTTTCAAACTGCTAGGTTGGCAGGAGCTGGGACAAGCGACGGGAGCTCACTCCGTCGCGTGGATTCAATCTTACAACTGCTGGTCTTCTGGCCTTGCAGCACAGAGGCTTCTGCGGTTTAACCCACAGCGCCACCACATCCCCTGTAGTAGAATACATAGGGCAACAGTAAACTGAGTGGATCAAGTCTACTAACTTACCAACTGGTTATTTCTGTACTGTGATTATTCATTTTTTATAATCATCATAATCATCATTTTAGAAGTGCAGAGCTTGAAAGGACCCTATGGATCATCGAGTCCAGCCACTGTCAAGGAGGCACAGTGGGGAATCAAACTCCCAACCTTTGGCTATGATATTGTCTCCTGTATTGACCCCATGTCCTATGACATTCTTTCAAACATTCAAGTACCCACACATGTTTTCACAGGGAACACATTCTGCTGCAGACAAACAGGTAAAATGAGATATAGGGTGACTTTTGAAATGTAAAATTAGTTTGATATATGAAGGAACATAGTCTTAATAGTCTTAGAACTGCAGAGCTGGAAGGGACCCTATGGGTCATCAAGTCCAGACCTTGTCAAGGGGGCACAGTGGGGAATTGAACTCCCAATACCTTAAACCACTCGGCTATCCATCCATTCTTTTAGCAGAGAATCTATGACTATTAAATGCAGACTCTGGATGGCTGTGGGAATTGGTCTGGCAGGTGATGGCAGGGTTGGCAACACAAGCCCACAACATGTTCAGGAAAAATGAATCAGTATTGTGAATTCTGCAGCTGACCTGAAAGTTTAACTTGGCCCAATGTTCTAAGATGGAGAGTTAAGTAGTTTTGATTCAGCAATGAACACTGTCAGCTTAAACACCTACAGATGTGAATGTTATAGCAGATGAGGAGTTAACTCTGAATTGTGAAAATCTGAGCATGATCAAGAACAATTATTTGGTGTTTGGATAAGAGAGGGCAATGTGTAATACGGAAAACATTGAAGCTTAAAGAGTCATTTCCATTCACTCATCTTCCTAAACCAGTAAAATATATATTTTTTTGTCTTGCTTATACAGATAATATTCAACATATGTTTCAAATAGAAAGCCTACCTCAGTGGACTGTTGCCTAGTTAAACAACATATGTTCTTTTCAGTTCAAATCAATATGGAAATATTGGCATCTGTGCAGGGAAAGCTTTTCCAATAAAGAAGAAAAATAATTGAATGGGGGATAGTTTCTCTGTTGTTTCATTTTTCTGTGTAGGGAGGCACAGAGGTATTCTAAATCTGTGTATTTGCATTTCCAATTCAGCTTCCATGCCTATTATGATAGCATGTGTATGGATTACGTCTAGAGAGCAGAGCAATCCCAGAGAGTAGAGAGATTGGCCGTACCTCATGTACGTAATAAATTAAAATTTGCTGTCACCTGAAAAACCACCATATTTATCTTCTTCCTTCCTAGACATCGGCTCAGCTGTTGACATGCCATGGAATTTTCACAAAAATTCCAACTGAGGTTTCATAATGGTTATGAACTGTAGGGATGGGTGGGACATTTTTGAGTACAGTAAAAAGTTCTGTTTGTCTGAATCTGTATTCCCTTTTTAAAGGGAGAGATCTGAGGTTCAAGCCAGACTGGAATTCCAGATTCAAGGATGTCTCTTAGGCTACTCAGGAGTGAGGGGAAAACACAGCATGTTATCAAAATCACTGCTTCTTCCATACTTCCTTGATATTTTTCAGGACTGAATCTGTCTCTGGAAACATATCCTGAGTCCTAGAGATATAAAAAGCCACAATGCAGCAAGATGGGATAGATAAGGGAGATAGAATTTTACATGTCTACTCAAAATGGCCATCTGAAAACTAGTATGTAGGTTTATTGTGGTTGTGTTTACAGGCTTGTTGTTTTTGGTTTAATTTATATCCCCTCTTCACACAAATCTGGGGAGGATAACAGCAGCATTGAAATAACTAACACTAAAATAGAATAAATATACTTACAATAAAACCAACAAATAACCAACACAGAGATCCACTGCAGTGGCAACTAACCAATCATAAACGCTTGCAATAAACAGAACTTAATCTGGTGCAAAAATATCAAAGTTGCCACTGAGTGTACCTCCTACGAGCAAGGGATGGGGCTCAGTGGTTTAGGTATCTGACTGCTGAGTCAGAAGTTGGGAGTTCACTTCCCCTCTGTGCCTCCTTGACAGGGAAACTTGATAATCCATAGGGTCCCTTACAGCTCTGCAATTACAAGATTGTTGTTGTTGTTAAACAGCCCTTGCTAAATACTTTGTTGTCACAGGTTCAGCTTGCCTCAACTCAAGAGGTCAATGAGAATTTTTCAAGCCTTGAAAGATTCCTTTTCTTTAGGTGAGAGCAGCACAAAGAGTGTTATTTTCCCCTCCTCCCCATCTCTGTAATTTGTGCTATGTACCTCTGTGCCAAACCTACATATCTCCTTTTTCTTTGAGGAAAGAGTGCACATAGCAAACAAACAACAAAGAAACACACACAGAGAGCAAACACAGAATACTTGACCAATTATTGTAAAAGACAAAACTGTTGGCTCTGGTAGTTGTGATACTTACAGCTCCATGGGATAATGTAGCAGCCATTGTCATTTTGTGCATTCTGGAATGAAAGCATTGTGCAAATTTCAGCATTGTTTGCACACATTTGTTTCATTTGTGCAAAGAATTATTCTTGTTCTTGTTCTCTTCTCCCCTCAAGAATGCTACCTAGTTCTCTTGAAGAACAAAGAAACATTTTGTGGTTCTTGTCCTCAAGTGCACAGATAGGAGGAGCAAGGATTTACCTCCTACCATGGCAAAAACCTTTTCCACTGTTATTGCGTTATCTCATCATAGCGAGATGAGGTGGACCTCCTGGCCCCAATCTAAGAGCATGGGCAGGCTGGAACAAGAAAAGGCAAACCTCCAGATGACTTATGTAATAGAGATGCATGTATTCATTTTACCTGGTATGTCTTGTTTCCTTTTATGGCACTTGTGATGATACTTATGAGATTCCTAAGCAGTCCTCTGCTTGAGTGCTGGTGAAACCCTGCCCTGGTTGACACAAGCAAGTTTGTGCTGTCATTTGAATGCTCTGAGATGCATTAAGCCTGGCAAGTCCTCCCGAAGTGCAAGAACCATAGCAAATATTAGGTGATATTTTATGTGGGTATTTTATACTGTTTTACTGTTTTGTTTTGTTTTATTGATTGATTGATTGTTGTCCAGTGCTTTGAAATCTGCAACATAAGAGTCATTCATAAATAAATAAAGCCTCTCACTATGCTGGGTATGTCTCTTGGGCAGAACTATTGGTTCCAACCATGACTGTCCAAAATCTCAGGTTCGTTCCAGTTTGCTACATGGGGTCTTGTAACTGGGAGTGCCTGTATTTTAATGTTTTAAAAGTGTTCTTGAAACCATTTTAGACGTGGTTTGTATTATTGTTAATTGTTATTCAAATACTGTTTCTTATGGTGTTTTTAGTGGTGATTGTTGTGTGGTTTTAATGGATTGTGAGCTGCCTTGAAACCCTTTGGGGAGAAGGGCAGCATAGAAAATAAATAAATAAATCAGTTAGGTATAAACCACTGAGCTATCCAGCAGGTCTATAAATCTGCAGCTTTCTGAATGAGCACGTTGAACTATGACCCTGCGGCCTGAGGTTTGCCCATCCAAAATGCTTCTAGTGCATGAATTAATTTGACCCAAGGTGGCATTTTAACAACAGAGATATTGCCATTTGCTTGGAATGTGAAATGCACTTCTAAGTACTGTAAAAAGAAAACCAGACCTGGCTGGTTTGTCCCATTTGATTTAATGGAAGTAAGGGCCAAATGAGATGTGACGTTGAACACGTGTGACCATTTAACATACCTTCTCCTCCTTAAATAGCAGCCGTGAGGGGTGATCAAAATCAAAATTGCAGCATAAAGGGAGGGGTGACATTCATATTGCACCCAGAACTTTACTGGTGTTAAGAAATTCAACACCCTCTCATTCCTGCAATTACACAAACATCCTGGAGACCAGTTCCTAGGGGGAAAAGTTGAAGACGCTGGTTGTTTGATTGGAGGAGAGATTATTGAGAAGTGATATGATAGCCATCTTCAGATATTTGAAGGCTGTTACACAGATGATAGAACACATTTCCTTTTGGTCCCTCCAGAAGATAGGGCCGGAACTAGGGAGTTCAAATGACAGGAAAAGAGATTTGGGCTAAATGATCTGAAAAACATCCCAACAGTATGAGCTGTTCAACAGTGAAACAGAACATCTTGGAGAGTAATGGCCTCTCCCTTGTTGGAAGGTTTGGATTGGTTTGGATGAGCAGAGACACAATGGGATGTTGTAACAGTAGATTTTCTGCATTTGCAGGGGGTTGGTCTAAATAACCTTTGTGGTCTCTTCTGATCTAATCATTAACAGAGCTATAGATACTAGGGTTGCCAAGTATCCTAGTTTAGAAAGGTCAGTTTCCGAGTGGCGTCTGGATGGCAATCAGAAGGCATGTAGGACCCCGGATTACAATCTTTGCAATAGAAATAAGTATTACTCTTCTCTTTCAGGTATAGTAATTGTTTCTAACTTCCCATGTCTAAGTTAGTATAGGCAACATCTGTGGAGATTTATATTCTCTTTTATCATTTTTTCCCCAATATTTGCCTGTTTGAGGAGTCACCTAAGTGGCCATTTGAATAGGTTTTTCCCCCATAGCTTTTCTTTTATGAGAGGTTATGAGAACGTTTGATTCGCAGTGTCATGGAGTGGATAGAGTGATGGACTAGGACTCTGGAGAAGAGGGTTCAAATCCCTGCTCAGCCATGGAAATTCACTGAGGGTGTGGGACTGGTAAAAACACTCCTTAAATATCTCACTTACCTTGAAATCCCTATTAGGGAACACACACACATATGAAACTTAAATAGAGAAAGGAGAAGAGGGAGAAAGAGAGAGTAAAAGTGCACCATGGTGCCATTAAAATACGTTCCCTCTATAATAGCATTTCACCTAAAAAGACTATCATCAAAATTTTGTTTTTGTGACTGCTTTCCACTTTGCTGAAGTGAGTTTAGGCAAAAGGACTTGTAATTGTAAACAGCAACTCTGGCAAACATCCACTAGATGTCAGTCATGCAGTTTAGCATCAATTTACATCTGTAATGAAAGTGGACGTGCACAACTTGTATATCTGAACACAGAATAAACAAAGGTCCCTTTAATGCATCCTTAATTCTACATGCAGATAACAGGGCCACTGAGCATTCACCATTCCCTTCTGTACAAAATCCATTCCTTGGACTGCAAAGTTGACTTCTTTTCTGAACAAATTACTCCAATCAGCTTTTCCCTCCTCCCATAAAGAGGGAGGTTTACCTTGATAGACAGATGCAACTAACAAGCAAAAGTAACATTTGAAGCATGTTTTAAATTTTGCCAACACCAATTTGGAATATGGTAGACAAAAAGAGATAAGGGCAGCCAGGGGAGAAGAAAGAGCAGAAAAGCACAACCATTCTCAAAGCTCTGAAGCATGTACTCCAACTTCCATCAGATGCTCAGGGAGCCTTCAGGGGGGCAGAATCAGATCCATTGGCTACTATTGCCACTGGCTCATGTGAAAGCAGCCATATATATTTTCTATACTGTCTCACTGGGCCCAAGTCAGTCTTGTATAAAAGAATGGAATGGGATCTGTGATGTCATCCTTATATATTTATTCAATAGAACTTATTTTCCTTGTGATTATATTTATGGTCGCAGTCATGAATAGTCTTTTTGACACATAATTCAATGGTCTAATTTTTAAAATGGCAACATTTATTTGCATTCTGACATTTACTACTCTTTTTAAAGTCACAAAATGTGGATTGTTGGAGTATCTATTAATAAAAAATGTGTGCCATCCAGTCGATTCTGACTTACGGCTACCTTTTTCACAAACCCAGATATATTTCTCAAAAGATGAGGTCTCGTCATAAAATATTTGCAAGATTGTTATATTGCTTCTGGTTTTGAAACGAAATGTCTGTCCCTATGAAAATGAATGTGTTGGTTCTGTTTGTTAATTAAGATCTTAATCAAGGGGCAGTCTTTAGCTTTTCCTACTTTCACAGATTAAGAGAGTGTGAGATCACTAATATGACTTCTGTAGTAGCACCCAGTTTCCAAAACTCTCTCCCCAGAGTCGCTTGGTCCCACAGTTTAATATGGTTTGAGCTTCTGGTCAAATCTATTAAGTTTGTCTTAAAGTTCTGAACAACTTGAGTTCTGGGGTGGGTGAATGCCATCCATTTTGATTCATTCCAAATTACTTTCTTTTAAAAATAATTATG
The DNA here is from genome assembly GCA_037013535.1 of Intellagama lesueurii. Lineage (NCBI taxonomy): Eukaryota > Metazoa > Chordata > Lepidosauria > Squamata > Agamidae > Intellagama > Intellagama lesueurii. Next base: position 141,453,056 of record JBAJHW010000004.1, read on the forward strand.
GTTTACTTACTTACTTATTTCCTCTCTCCTTCCCTTCCTTCCTTCCTCATCCTGGTGGCAGCAATTTTTGGGAATTAAAGATTTTCCCCTTCCATGGCTTACATGAAAGAGATTCCAAGGAAGCCTTGGGAACTTTGGGAGAGAAGTTAAGTATGTTCAGTTTCTGAAAAATCTCCAGTGTTTCCAACATTGTCAGCTTTACGCAGCACAGGTTTTGGCCACAGGACTTAATCCTCTGAAATGAACCCTACTACCTAAGTCAATGCTTCTCTTCCACCCCATGACAGCTGGGCATCGTTGCCCACTCTAACTCTTATTGGATTCCTCAAACAGAAATCTGCTGATGTCCCACATCTCTTGTCAACCAGGAGAGATTTATTGTTGTTGCTCAGCCTACACTTGTCTCTTCATCTCTGGAAGAGAAAGAGGTATCTGATTCACATGAGATCCAAAACGATGGCAGCAGCAGCAGGTTTTCATTTCAGATGATCCAAGAGTGGGAACAGTAATTTCTTCTCTCTTTTTTTTCAGGAAAAACTGAGACTGGGGTTTCTCTTGTGTGATAATAATAATAATAATAATAATAATAATAATAATAATAATAATAATAATAATAATAATAATAATAATAATAATAATAATAATAATAATAATAATAATAATCGCACCATCTCAGAAATCACACCACCAGAGCTACAAAAAATGGCAATATTAGGAACAGCATACATACCGTGCCAACATTTAAAAGATACTTAGGTTTTTGGTATCTGTTATATAATACCAGTCAATGGTATTATAGTTTTGACTGTGCCTGGTGTTTTTTAATAATAATAATAATAATGTGATGTCAAGTCAATTCAGACTTAGGGCAATCTTTTTTCCGGGTTTTCTAGGTACAGAGTAGTCAAAAGTGGTTTAGGATAAACACCCCCACTTTCCTTCATTTTCTGAGTAAATTCCTAATCCAGACCACATCCTTACTGAATTCTATTGCACCTTATGTTGCTTGGTCTGGTTGTTGTTGACTGTTTCCATTTTTATATTGTTGGCTTTAACAAGATAGCTATCATTTTTAATTGTTCTTCTTAAAGTGCCTTTTAATTAAAAGCAAGTATGCAAAACATTTGAGGAATAAGGAAATGAAATTGTTCTCCATTCTTACTCCTCAGGAATAAGATGGCTTCTTTGCATTTTGACCAACTCCCCACCCAACCTCCATCAGCAATTCAAATTCATGAGATTACAAATGACAATATTTCTCTTCTGAAAAGTGTGCAAGTCATTTACTGTAAATAAAAACATGTGACTAAAGTGATCTAACTTTAATACAGTCTTAGATACAGAAAATAAGGCCCTTCCATTTAGTGCTGAAGATTCATTTTGCCTGAAGTAAATTGCAACCTTTTGAAATTGCCCTTCTATAGTGCCTACTCATTATGTCTCCATTTAAAGAACACAATTTGAAAAATAATAAGATGCTCAGAAAGGAGGGGTGTGTGTTGGGTTTTTTTGGAAGCTTCTTCCTTCATACTAAAGAAACACAATAGTTTTAACACAATTCCACAGCTGCACTGTTGCTTCCAACACAGCTGTATTATTAAACTGAAAACCAGCAAAATCTTAGTTCTTTTGGCCAGGGCCAGCCCTACCATTAAGCAGAGTGAGGCAGCTGCCTCAGCCAAGAGATGCTGAGCAAAACTGCAGCAAATCTGTAGAGCTATCTGTGTAATGTGACTAGTTCTGAGCCACTGAAGCTGGCTCTGTGGTGCACTGAAAGGCATTGATTTATATCACCAGTACTGAGGTAGGATTCCATTGTTGTTCTGGTCAGACTGAGTACATAGAATGGAAGGAGGAACAATCTTGTCCTTTATCTTAGACAGCAACGTGTCCTGTGGCCAAACTGCTTCTGACCCTGAGGGTTTTCTCACATATTCGTGATGTGGTACCATGCAAGCAGCAATGATTCTCAGCTCCAGCCTCATGTGTACTGCTATAGGTACATATGGGCTTTTTTTTATCTGCAAGTGGCTCCATTACTGGCAGGCTAAACTAGATCCACAAGTATAAAGGATACAAGCTGAAGGCCAATATCAAGGTCATACATATTTAGAAACTTCTGGCCCCCATCTGATATGGTTGTAAAACAGAAATCAATGTGCAGAACAGTGTACCAATGATGCTGTTTCCATCAGATGATTCTGGCTTATGGTGACCCTATCAACTAGAGGCCTCCCAAGGTCTTATTACTATCAGTCCTGCAACTGAATGCCATGATATCCTTTTCTGAGCCAATCTGTCTCATGTTAGGTGTCTGGTTTTCCTGCTGCCTTCAACTTCAAGTTGTATTGTCTTGTTCCATATATCCAAAGTACAATTATCTTAGTTTTGTCATTTTTATCTTCCAAAGAGAGTTTAGCCTTGATTTGATCTAGAATATACTGATTTCTCATACTGGCATTCAATGATATCTATAAAACTCTCTTCCAACACCACGTTTTGAACCAATTGTGGTTTTTTCCCTGTCCGCTTTCTTCATTGTCTAGTTATTATATCTATACCTTGTAAACAGGAATACTGTAGTACAGATGGGCTTGGGCTTGGTCTCCAGTGGCACATTTTCACACTTATAGATCTTTTTTAGTTCTTTTAAAGCTGCCCTTCTATGTCTTAGTCCTCTTTGGGTTTTTTGGCTGCAGTTTCCAGTTTGATTAATGTTTCAGCCAAGGTATAGATAATCTTCCCCTTCACGGATTGCTGCCTTGTCGTGGCGAAGGGGCTTGAGTAATTCAGAGAAGCTATAGGCTATGCCGTGCAGGGACATGCAAGATGGACAGGTCATAGTGGAGAGTTCTGACTAAACGCGATCCACCTGGAGCAGGAACTGGCAAGCCACTTCAGTAACTTTGCCAAGAAAACTCCATGAACAGAAACAAAAGGCTAAAAGACATGACGCTGGAAGATGAGCCCCTCAGGTCGGAAGGCATCCAACATGCTACTGAGGAAGAGCGGAGGACAAGTACAAGTAGCTCCAGAGCTAATGAAGTGGTTGGGACAAAGCCGAAAGGACGCTGAGCTGCGGACGTGCCTGGAAGTGAAAGGAAAGTCCGATGCTGCAAAGAAGAATACTGCATAGGAACCTGGAATGTAAGATCTATGAACCTTGGTAAGCTGGATGTGGTCAAACAGGAGATGGCAAAAATAAACATTGACATCCTGGGTGTCAGTGAACTTAAATGGACGGGAATGGGCAAATTCAATTCAGACGATTATCATATCTACTATTGTGGGCAAGAATCCCGTAGAAGAAATGGAGTAACCCTGATAGTCAACAAAAGAGTGGGAAAAGCTGTACTGGGATACAATCTCAAAAATGAGAGAATGATTTCAATACGAATCCAAGGCAGACTTTTCAACATCACAGTAATCCAAGTTTATGCACCAACCACCAATGCTGAAGAGGCTGAAATTGATCAATTCTATGAAGACTTACAACACCTTCTAGAACTGACACCAAAGAAAGATGTTCTTGTCATTATAGGGGACTGGAATGCTAAAGTAGGGAGTCAAGAGATAAAAGGAACAACAGGTAAGTTTGGCTTTGGAGTTCAAAACGAAGCAGAGCAAAGGCTAATAGAGTTTTGTCAACAGAACAAGCTGGTCATCACAAACACTCTTTTCCAACAACACAAGAGGCGACTCTACACATGGACATCACCAGATGGGCAATACCGAGATCAGAATGATTATGTTCTCTGCAGCCAAAGATGGAGAAGCTCTATACAGTCAGCAAAAACAAGACCTGGAGCTGATTGTGGCTCTGATCATCAGCTTCTTATAGCAAAATTCAAGCTTAAACTGAAGAAAGTAGGAAAAACCACTGGGCTAGTCAGGTATAATCTAAACCAAATTCCTTATGAATAAACAGTGGAAGTGAAGAACAGATTTAAGGAACTAGATTTGGTGGACAGAGTGCCTGAAGAACTATGGATGGAGGGTCGTAACATTGTACAGGAGGCAGCAACAAAAACCATCCCAAAGAAAAGGAAATGCAAGAAAGCAAAGTGGCTGTCCAACGAGGCCTTACAAATAGCAGAGAACAGAAGGGAAACAAAATGCAAGGGAGATAGGGAAAGTTACAGAAAATTGAATGCAGACTTCCAAAGAATAGCAAGGAGAGACAAGAGGGCCTTCTTAAATGAACAGTGCAAAGATATAGAGGAAAAGAATAGAAAGGGAAAAACCAGAGATCTGTTCAAGAAAATTGGAAATATTAAAGGAACCTTTTGTGCAAAGATGGACATGATAAAGGACAAAAATGGTAGGGACCTCACAGAAGCAGAAGACGTCAAGAAGAGGTGGCAAGAATACAGAGAGGAATTATACCAGAAAGATCTGGAAGTCCGGACAACCCAGATAGTGTGGTTGCTGACCTTGAGCCAGACATCCTGGAGAGCGAAGTCAAGTGGGCCTTAGAAAGCATGGCTAACAACAAGGCCAGTGGAGGTGATGGCATTCCAGTCGAACTATCTAAAATCTTAAAATATTTAAGTTGTTAAGTTGCAGTTAAGGTGCTACACTCAATATGCCAGCAAGTTTGGAAAACTCAGCAGTGGCCAGAGGATTGGAAAAGATCAGTCTACATCCCAATCCCAAAGAAGGGCAGTGCCAAAGAATGCTCCAACTACCGTACAATTGCACTAATTTCACACGCTAGCAAGGCTATGCTCAAAATCCTACAAGGTAGGCTTCAGCAGTATGTGGACCGAGAACATGCGCTGGATTATGGAGAAAGCCAGAGAGTTCCAGAAAAACATCTACAGTGGTGCCTCGCAAGACGATGTTAATCCGTTCCAGACAAATCACTGTCATGCGAAAACATCGTCTTGCGAAACCAAATTTCCCATAGGAATGCATTGGAATTTAATTAATGCGTTCCGATGGGAAAGAAAAGCACAGAAACTTAAAAAAAATTAAAAGAAAGTCACTTACCAGGTACTGTAGACTGAGCCCGGCTTCTCATAGTGCCTGGTAGCAGCGAAACATCCAGAAAAGAGCACCAAACAGCTAAAAGCCGGCAGGCAGCAGGCAGCCGGCAGCCATTTTGTGCTCTTCTCCGCTCCTTCCCCCTCCCCTCTCCCGACCAACAGCTGATAGGAGGCTTCTGCGGGCTTTCCCAGCAGGGAAACAGGCAGTGAAAAAGCACCCCAGAGGCTTCTGGAAGCGGGGCTTTGCCAAGGGGTGAGTGGGTGGGGGTGGGGGTGGGGTGGCAGGGGCAGGCCTGCCACCCCCCCACACCACCCCCACTGCAAAGCGCTGCTTTCAGAGGCTTGCCGGGTGCATTTCCACTGCATGTTTACCTGCTGAAGAAGCCCCGGCAGCCATTTTGTCCTCTTGCTCCTTCCCCCTCCCCTCTCCCGACGAACAGCTGATGGGCGGGCTAAAAAGAGGCTTTCTCTGCCCTGAAAATTCAGGGGGAAAAGCTGGAAATAAAAAAATTCCGCTTTTCCCCTGCGCCCTGAGAGGCTTCTGAAAGGGGGGGGCACGGGAGAGGCCCCCAAACATCGTCCAGCGAAAAGCGCCCATAGGAAATCGTTTTGCGAAGCGCAACAGCGATCGCAAAACCTCATCGTCTAGCGGATTCGTCGTTTAACGAGGCAATCGTCTAGCGAGGCACCACTGTACTTCTGCTTCATTGACTACGCAAAAGCCTTTGACTGTGTGGACCACAACAAACTATGGCAATTTCTTAAAGAAATGGGAGTGCCTGGCCACCTTATCTATCTCCTGAGAAATCTATATGTGGGACAGGAAGCAACAGTTAAAACTGGATATGGAACAACTGATTGGTTCAAAATTGGGAAAGGAATATGACAAGGCTGCATATTGTCTCTCTGCTTATTTATCTTATATGCAGAATACATCATGCGAAAGGCAGGACTGGATGAATCCCAAGCTGGAATTAAGATTGCCGGAAGAAATATCAACAACATCAGATATGCAGATGATACCACTCTGATGGCAGAAAGTGAGGAGGAATTAAAGAACCTCTTAATGAGGGTGAAAGAGGAGAGTGCAAAAAATGGTCTGAAGCTCAACATCAAAAAAACTAAGATCATGGCCACTGGTCCCACCACCTCCTGGCAAATAGAAGAGATTTTACTTTCTTGGGCTCCATGATCACTGCAGATGGTGACAGCAGCCATGAAATTAAAAGACACCTGCTTCTTGGGAGGAAAGCGATGACAAACCTAGACAGCATCTTAAAAAGCAGAGACATCACCGTGCCGACAAAGGTCCGCATAGTCAAAGTTATGGTTTTTCCAGTAGCGATGTATGGAAGTGAGAGCTGGACCATAAAGAAAGCTGACCACCGAAGAATTGATGCTTTTGAATTGTGGTGCTGGAGGAGACTCTTGAGAGTCCCCTGGACTGCAAAGAGAACAAACCTATCTATTTTGAAGGAAATCAACCCTGAGTGCTCACTGGAAGGACAGATCCTGAAGCTGAGGCTCCAATACTTTGGCCATCTCATGAGAAGAGAAGACTCCCTGGAAAAGACCCTGATGTTGGGAAAGTGTGAGGGCAAGAGGAGAAGGGGATGACAGAGGACGAGATGGTTGGACAGTGTCATTGAAGCTACCAACATGACATTGACCCAACTCCTGGAGGCAGTGGAAGACAGGAGGGCCTGGCGTGCTCTGGTCCATGGGGTTGCGAAGAGTCGGACACGACTTAACGACTAAACAACAACAACATAGATAATCTTTAATTTTTTATTTAAAATGATATATGTAGTTCTACTGTAATCATGATTTTTCTTTCTTGATGTTCAACTGTAATGCTGCTTTTGTGCTTTAACTTTGCTCAATGCTTGTTTTGATTCATTGTTACTTTCTGCCAATAATGTGGTGTTAGCTGCATTTCTTAAATTATTATGTTTCTTTATTCAATGTTTACTTCAGCTTCATCTACATTTAGTCCAGCTTTCCATATAAATCTAATAACTCTGCATATTATAAGCATCTCATTGAGATAGAGCTATTAATACCATGCCTCCCACTTTCAATTTCAGGTTTCTTCATTACCCATCCAGTATGGATGATTTTGACCTTGGTCTCCTTAACACTTAAGGATCTTTTTTTCATTCTTTCATAGCTGCCCTTCCATGTCTCAGGCTTCTTTTGATTCCTTGGTGGCAGTCTCCTTTTGGATTGATGATTGAACCAATGTGTAGAAAATAGAGCGGGGAATTTTGGAATTTGATGACTTCCAGTCCCATAATTTGCCCAGAATGCCCAGGCAGCATTAGGGGACTGAAAGCCCCAAAAGCAGAAGGAGTTAGAAAGCCCACTCTACCTCCATGTGGTTCCCATGCTGCTTCTCTGAACAGTAAGGAAAGCATCCTACAGCACAGTGGGACTCTATGGTCTATGGGAGAGGTAGCTCCACTGGAGGCTGTCTGATGGGCATCAGGACTCACACACACACCCATGGACATTTGTGAGTCACAGAGATTCTTGGGAATTCCACTGCAGCATGGCACTTTTGTTACTGTTGAGAGAAGTGCTGTGGGAACCACATAGAGGCAGAGAGAACTGTCCTGGATCCTTCTGCTTTGTGAGCTTTTAGTCCCATAATTATGCCTGGGGGGTTCTGGGTAAATTTATGGAACTGGAAATCCTCAAATTCCAAAAGTCCCATCCCTACTAGAAAATCTTTACAAATTTCAATTTCTAATCTATCAGCATTAAAGTTATGTAATTCTTTTGAGGTCCTTATTTTTATCATTTTTATATTCAGCGGTAATCTTGCTTTTGCACTCCTGTGTCATACTGGAAGAGCCCTAGAAACACACTTGGGTTTTAGGAACAAAATAAACCATACGGTTAATATGTCATTAGCTCTCTTAGGTTTATTCTAACATGAAGAACTTGCCTCTATCTGCATTTGGACAATTACCCTGCTTTCATTTTGTAACTGGTCAGTCCAGAGGTAGCACAGCTGTGATGGACAGCACCAGTGTCCGCCCTTTCTTTGGCTCAGGTTATCACAACCTTTAGAACGCTGTAATGAGGGGCTACAGTTACAGTTGGTGATACAAATGGGGAGTGAGATTTGAGGAATAGAGATTGGTTGGCAAGACTGTGGTATGATGTAATGTGGAGTATAAAATTCTGGGAAGGATTAAGATACAAGTGTAACTAAAGATATGAATTCTGTCAGCCAACCAGCTTAGCGTGCTTTGTTACAGAATTTCAGTCTCTAAAATAAAATGTTCATTTTCCTGTTTAAACATTGCCAGAATCTATTTGATGAGGGAAACTGGGAGAATCCAGTAGGGCGTGCACAGTGAAATGTTCAGTTTTTCTTCATTTTGGGTTCTTTCCAGGAGTGCCTTTTTTATGTTTGTGTGTGTGTGTGTGTTTTCATTTTGTTTTCTTTTCTTTTGTTTTTTGTGCACTGGTTCTTTTAACACAAAAGTGTCCATCTCTTTACGGTAGTTTTGTTTCCTTTCTCCATTCATGTTTCCAGGCACTTGTCCAAATTAATCCCTACAGAACCCTTAAAACTATGCCAAAAAGCAGAGGGGCAAGGTAACAAAGACTCAATCTACTCCAAAAGCAGTCAACAGATTAGCTGCTGACGGTATCCTCATGACTCTATTGGATGAAAACTTTCCTGAGTGATTTGACAAAGGTAAAAGAAAGGTTAAACAAAAGAGGGAGACAAGAAAAAAACACAAACGTTCATGTTTCTTTTTGTGTACCTTTCTTATGGATTGCTGTCTTTCGGCAATCAACAAAAGAACACGAAAATGGAGGGAAGACCCTTTTGCTTGTGTTTTGTCTATCATTAAAACATGAATGTTTCATCCACAGAATCCAGTCCTATGCCTACAAAGCAAAACACACACGCCCCTATCCTTTGGTGAAGTCTCTTTATTCCATTTCAAAGCCCGTGCTGGTTCTGAGAGAAGAAGTAAGTTGGGCCACAGGACCATGTGGAAACAAAAGGTCTCAGCCAATGGCTTTTTAAAAATATAAATCTGCCATCTGAAGTAGGTAGCACTGAAAGATTTGCATACACCTGAAGAGCTAACATTGGAAAAGGAGGAAATATCCATTTATCTTAATGTAACCTTTGTCTGGCCACATGAGGGGTAAGTCACTAAGCTTAAATCCAGTGACCCTTAACAGTCCTTCTCTGTGGTGCAGTGGTAAAACGGGAAGCATGGGTAATTCTTAATGACAGTCCTACAGGGGAGAGCAGTAAAAAGTAGATAACAAGGAATCCACATGATATCTGGCAAACTCAAGGAGCCTTGTAGGTGAGTGTCTCAGTATGTACTGGGTCATCTGAAGAGCTCTGACACTGTTTAGGGTTTTGCTTGACTAGGTTGCTGGTTGGAAATCAAGGAAGCTTTTGTATTCAAGCAGGGTTCTCATTGTTTCCGTCCTCATCTAAGGGCAACTCCTTATTTTACAATTCAGGATATACAGGCCATTAAGGAAAACTGGTGCTAGAAGTCTTCTTTCTAGTTGCCACACATCCCTTGTTCATGCAGGCTTTCTGGCACAAGGAAGTATATTAAGCAAGGTATAAGGATGAGGCCAGCAAAATACACATATAAAACATATTGGAGTTTTATGTGCAACCTCGCATGCTGTCTGTAGTTTGTGTAACTGGCAGGGACTTTTCTGAGTTGGGGTGATTGTATATTTATTCATCACTAACCAATTGTTCCTTCCAGCCTTTGAATTCAAAGAAAGTCCTGCCTTTCTGCTGAGTATTCTTTCTCCCCCTCTTTCCACAGTTGATGGCAGTTGTTTCCTGTTGATCTGTTTGGTTGGTTGCTAAGTATGTATGCAGTAAAGAAAGCAGCAGATACAAAACTGTAATGTTAAGCAACTGTAAGTAGTCGTTCTTTGTTCTTTTTCCTACAAATGTCTCAGAATGAGTTATTGAGACTTTAAGTGCCAGTTAATGAGAAAAGGGTGGACTATCTGGAGAACTTGCAGCTATTCTCCTCTGTGGATCTCTGTACTTCTGCTGATTAGCTAAAAGGAATTTTACCAGAAATTCAAAACTCTGCAATGAAACACATGCATAAAAGCCATCATGGATAAACCAGTAAAGAGACCTTGCTAAATGTCTTCTGCTAACATAGGCAGAGCTTTTTCCTGCTGCAAATATGGCAGATAACGGGGAGTTAAAAACCCTTCTTCTCACATAATTGCTTTTCTAGATCCAACCCATGATAATTACTTTCTTTAGGATTTCCTCACACACACACACACCCTTTTACTGGAAAATATATAATATCATCCAGATTGCACCATGGCTTTTGCCTTGATTTAGACATAATGTAAATTGCCAGGTTTAGAAATCTGATGAGGGTGTGTTGTTTTTTGTTTTTTGTTTCCGAACCCATGAATATCAGACCATAATTGGCAAGATGGGAGCTGCTGAGTGCTGGTCCCTTTAGAATGTCTGGCACTGAGCTCTTTTGTAAATCTGACCTCACTCCTCTAAATTGTTATCCTGAGAAAGCCTTGCATCGCTTCAGTGTAATCATTAAGTTACAACAATTCCTAGCAGTGAAGCGTGATGTAACTGGATCCTCTGTACCATCTGTATGAAACACTGCAACCATGCAGGCAGTGGAATCTAAGGCCCTGATTCAGAAGGGAAGTGGCTCCGGGAGAGAGAGGGAATCCCCTAGCTAGGCAGACTACTTAGCTAATCGTGCCCATTCTCAAACTTCATAAATTTGGATCGAACCATTTGGATTTGTATGTCCTCCTACCCTGACCAGAAAAACCCATATGAGGGAACAAAAGAGTAGCAAAGATTATTATTAGGAGAACAATGATTTGAGCCATGATTTGATGCATTTCTCTAATACACTATACATGAAAACTCAAGAGGGAATGAGGTAGTAGGGAGTAGCTGGCATCCTTAGGGCATCCTAGGGGTGGTGCTGATTCCCTCTAATATCTTTGGAAAATCCATGACACTGGCAGTCCTTGTGTAAGTGTTTAGATGGCATTCCAGAATATTCTTCATTTCTCTCACTCGGCTCAGTCTATTAAACTCTGTTGTTGTTACATGCCATCAAGCTACCTCTGATTTATGAATGAGTGACCATCAAAATTTCATGTCCTCAACAGCCTGTTCATATCTTGTAAACTCAAGGCTTTGACTTCTTTTATGCAGTCAAACCATCTCATATTTGGTTTTCCTCTTTTCCTGATGCCTTCCACTTTCCCTAGAATTATTCTCTTCTCCAGCAAGCCTTGCCTTCTCAAGATGTGTCCAAAGTAGAGATGGGGACAAATGAAAAAAGTGGCAATTCGTTTTGATTCGTGATTCGTCAAGGTTAACGGATGAATGAATACAAATATATGAATATTCTTCAATGAATTGATGAATCGATCCATCGATTCATCTGTGCTTTAAATGGCTATAAAACTGGCCCCTAAGCACCTAGAGACACCAGATTTGCAGGGAAGCTTCTTCAGATGCTTTTCTACAACTTTCTACAAGTTTGGTGAACATTGGATAATGGACCCCTGAGTTATATAGTCACAAATAGGACACCCCCAGGAACGCTCCCCCCCAGGTACTTAGAGAATCTGGAATCACAACAGAGCTTCCTATGTCTTTCCCCAACACGCCTGCTAACTTTGGTGAAGATTGGATATCAGACATCTGAGTTATTCACCCACAAATTGGGTCCCCCCAGGAGAGTTTACCAGATGGCACAGAAGCCCATTCTGCCTACCGGCCGCTGATCAACTGATTGGAGGCTGATAGGCAGCCATCCCCCTCCCACAGCCAGCCACCCCCAACAGCCTACCCCCACACACACTTCCTTTCCCTACCTTAGCCCCCACCCCCACCAACAACCCCTTACCTTGATCGCTGCTGCCGAGGTCTCCCAGCCTCCCAGCCACACATGTAAAAAGGGAGACTGGCTGCCCTTTGCAAAGGTGGCAGCTGCGGCTTCACTTAAGGTAGGGAAGCTGCAGCTGCCATCTTTGCAAAGGGCAGCCTGGATTCCCTTAAGATAGGAAAAGGAAGGGGGTGTGGGGTAGGCTTTTGGGGTGGCTGGCTGTGGGAGGGGGATGGCTGCCTATCAGCCTCCGATCAGCTGATCGGCGGCTGGTAGGCAGAATGGTGTTTTTTGTTGTTGTTTTTAATAGGAAGGGGGGTGTCGGTGGGGGTGGGGGAGAGCTAAAGTAGGGAGAGGAAAGGGGTGGGAGGGTAGGCTGCGGGGTTGGGTAGCTGTGGGGGGGTGTGGTTGCCTATTCCCCGCTGATCAGCTGATCGGCGGCTGGTAGGCAGAATCGGGTTTTTTGTTTTTGTTTTTTAATACGAAGGATGAATAAAAACGGGTAAATATTCATCCCTTCATATTCATGGGAGTCTCTGGAACCCATGAATATGAAGGGACGAATATTTAATGAATCGGCTATTTTCGTAGAAAAAGTCAATCCGTTTTTATATTCGTCCCCATGACGTCCAAAGTATGGCGAGTCTCTGTCATTTTTGCTGCCAGAACAAACCTGTGTGTTTCTGGATCCCTGTTAAACAATATCATGGACCTGGAGAGGTACTAGGTCAGAACATCTAAAGGATGCAAGATGAGTCTCTCTCTCCCCCTGCCCATATTTTTGTCATTGATTTGGGTATGGAATGGATCAAGAAGCTTCTAAACATGTGTACTTGCAGGTCTTTCCTCTGTTCTGCTAGACCTGCAAGATGCTTCTGGTGACTTCTCTCTTTTTCTCTGGTTTTCCTATATTCATTCAATTTATAGAGTGATGCCATTCTCTTAGCATTTCTTTCTTTTCTTTTCTTGTCTGTTTGTTTTTGTTTTAAACAAATGTGAATGAGCTCCTTCCCTTTGACCACTCCACTGCACATTTCCTGAAGAGGATAAAAATGCATTGATGAAACAGGCAAAGGCTTCCAGCAAAACTTGTCATTGTTCACCTCTGTCCCCAAACAGCAGCCGAAGAGCACTCTGTGACATCTCTCAGCAGATCAGGTAAAGGACCAAATAAAATGTGGTTGTGCTTTGCAGGATCAAGAGTCTAGACCTCTCTTTTTCTTTTTTCTTTTACCTCTTGGGTGCTGCACTGCACGTCTCAGGTCCTCCTCCTACATAACCTACGTGAGTGCTGAAAAAAAGAAAAGGAAAGATGATATATTGTTGGGATTTTCACAAGTGTCTGCTGACTGCACAAAAATATGTCCCAGGGCATCTACAGACTGTGTGGTAGCTATCTATGCCCGGGGCATGCAATGGATTTCCTATCACTGAGCTATTTGTTTGAATGGATCTTCTTTCTTCACAATGTGACTGGAAATGGGAGCACAGAGGAGGCAGGTGCTCAATGTTCATAACATGCATTTTGCCAAGACTAGAAGGGTGGAGACCCCATTCTTTCACATATCCTTGCCCAATGTGCCAAAAGAGTGATTCACTTAATTTGATTAAACATCAAGACATACAATGCAAATTTTCCAGTGCATTGTGTTGTGCTATGTTATACTATACTGTTGTAAACTTTATATCCCACCTTTCCTCTAACAGGCCCAGGTGACATGCATGGCTATTTTCTTCTTTGCTTTATTACCTAATGAAAAAACCTCTTGGCCATTTCATAAAATGTGTTTATTATTTATACCACCTCTTTCATGAATTTGTTGTTGTTATGTTTCATCAAGTTGGAAATGACTTTGTTGTTTAGTCGTTAAGTCATGTCCGACTCTTTGTGACCCCATGGACCAGAGCACACCAGGCCCTCCTGTCTTCCACTGCCTCCTGGAGTTGGGTCAAATTCATGTTGGTCGCTTCGATGACGCTGTCCAACCATCTCGTCCTCTGACGTCCCCTTCTTCTCTTGCCTTCACACTTTCCCAACATCAGGGTCTTTTCCAGGGAGTCTTCTCTTCCCATGAGATGGCCAAAGTATTGGAGCCTCAGCTTCAGGATCTGTCCTTCCAGTGAGCACTCAGGGTTGATTTCCTTCAAAATGGATAGGTTTGTTCTCTTTGCAGTCCAGGGGACTCTCAAGAGTCTCCTCCAGCACCACACGGATTGCTGCCTTGTCGTGGGGAAGGGGCTTGAGTAATTCAGAGAAGCTATGGGCTATGCTGTGCAGGGACACCCAAGACAGACAGGTCATAGTGGAGAGTTCTAACTAAACGTGATCCACCTGGAGCAGGAACTGGCAAGCCACTCCAGTATCTTTGCCAAGAAAACCCCGTGAACAGAAACAAAAGGAAATGACTTAGCTGCACCCTAATAAGGCTTTCAAAGATGTTTAAGGAGTAGTTTTACCAGATCCACACACCTAGTGAATTTCCATGGCTGAGCGGGAATTCAAACCCAGGCTCCCTGAGTCCATCACTCTATACACTACAACACACTAGTTTCTACCTCATGAATTTAAGGTGGCATAAATGGCTCCTCGTCCTCCTCATTATTTTACCATTAAAGAGCACATTTCTTATCTATTTTGTAAAATGTCACTTGTGTTTTCCAATGAGCTCCAGCCTTTTCCCCTCCTATTTTGTCCTCACCACAACCCTGTGAGTCTGAGCCCAGTGGGGACTTGGACCTGGATCTCCCATGTTCCAGTCCAGCACTCTTAGCCGCTACGCCACAGTAGCTTTGGACCCTCTGATAGCCCCCAATTAAGCAATATTGCTTGTCAAAGCTGATTGAGCAGGAGAAGCCCCAGTTATAGCCTTGTACACTATGATGACACAGAAAAGGAGAGGCTGTTGCTGGAGCAATCCCGTGGATGAAATCTATCATGTAGATTTCGAGATATAGTTGGCTCTTTGCTACTACCTCAGAGGCAGATTCCTTAGGCCGGTCACTATTAGTTTAGCCTACAGGCTCTTCCACAGATAGTGAGGAAGGGAATAGTGCTGACTAAAACTGGGAAATATGACTATTAACACAGAGAGGATTTACCAAGCTTAAAATGTCTATTTTTGACCCAGGAAAATAAATCTGTGAATATTTGGTGCAGGATATTTCTTTCAGAAGGGCACAGAGAGCTACTTTTTCCTGTTTCCATCATTCCCCTGCTCCTCAGTCATGGCTTTATAAAGAATGCAATAAAGACAGGTGGAGTGACTGGTATTGATATTGGTATTGATTGATCCATTTATTTAAAAACTCACATAGATTCATTTTAGTTGTTTTTCAGTTCAGAACTATAGGTTGTAAACTCTTTGGTCCTTATGAGTGAGGATGTGTCACTGGAGCCACAGACCAAGATAATCCATATATTGGTGCTCCTAATTGCTGCATACAGCATTGAAAGCTGGACAAGAGGACAGTGAAAAAAGCTGACAGGAAGGAAAATTCAGTTCGTTCCAAATATGGCACTGGGAGACTGCTTTACACCAGCAAGACAAAATAGTGGGTCCAGGATCAAATCAGCTATGAACTTTTCTTAGAAGCAAAAAATGACTATCATACTTTGAACAAGTGATGAGAAGAGCCATTGGAAAAGATAATCATACTGGGAACAGCTGAAGTCAACAGGAAATGAAGAAGAACCGAAGAAGAGATAGATTGACTCAATAAAAGAAGCAATGGCCTCGAGTTTTCAAGATCTGAGATGGGCTGTTGACGGTAGAACCTTTTGTCGGTCATTAATACATACGTGGTATCATCATAAGTCAGAAGTGACTTGATGGCACACAACAACAATAAGACCGTAACCCTTTTTACAAGCCTAACACTGGTGAAATCATCAGACCTTGAAAACAACCAGGTTAAAAGTGATACTTTACTTTTGCACTTGAGCTTTAAATAATCTTGAGGAACACATGTCCATCTTATATCCTTTATTATTTTCTTATTTTTTACATTTCTATTTCACCTCTCCTCCTGAGAGCTCAAGGTAGCACACCTGGCTCTCCTCCTCATTACTTCATCCTCACAACAACTCTTGTCAGGTACATAAGTTTGAGATTCTTTGAGCTTTGTGTCTGAGCAGGGATCGGAACCCAGGTCTCCTAGCCTGAAACTCTCACTGCTACACTACACTAACCAACTGGTTTTCAAACTGCCCAGTGTCAAATGCCTTTTCATATGCAGCCAGGAGGCAGTTTAAAATATCTGGTTCCCAAATCCAGAGGTTGAAAAAGCTACTTTTTGAACTACAGTTCCCAGAGTATCCCAACCTACCATCCAGCAACCAAATGGCCATGCTGAATGGGGGATTCTCAGATTTGTGATGGGGAAAAAAACACTTTACTAAGCTCTTCTCAAATCTCCTCAAGGTGGAGAAGTAGTGGCGGGCTTCCCTGGAGCCACACCTTAATTTTCAGAACCCTCCTGCTTTTAGCTGTTTTAGTTTTAAGTTTATTTGCCTTGCTGTCATTGTATCTCCATCAAGCTACTTCTCCTTCCCTGCTTTGTTCTTTTCTATCAGGCAATCAGTTGCCATCAGACTCACCTCAGTGGTTCTACAGGCTGTTGATCTTATTCCACTGGGAGGCAGCACACTGGAATCTTCCCAGGGCTGGACTCATCTGTTTTACAGGGTATTGATCTCAAGTCATTGTTTCAACAGGGCAATGCTATTTGATTCGCCAATGAAAGAAAGACAGAAAAAGCAGACACAGTTCTTATCAAATAGATTCCTTTCCATCTGGACTGACTTTCTGATATTTGTTCAGAAGGCAATGGATAGACAAGGAGTTAGCCCACCCCCCACCCCATATCTTAATTCCAGGCTAGAAAATGTTGTTTTTCTCGTGGTATATCCCTCCCCCCCTCTCTCTTTGCCTTGAGTTGGAAAAAGTTACTTTTTCAAATCTCCCTTATTCCTTGGCTGAGGAATGTTGGGAGCTGCAATGTAAATGTAAATGTGATGTTGTGGATAAGAGTAATGGAGTAGGACACAGGAAACCTGGGTTCAATTCCCCGGCTCTGCCATGGAAGCCAACTGGGGAAGTGGAACTGGTGAAACCACTCCTTAAATACCTTGCTTACCTTGAAAACCCTATTAGGATCGCTATAAGTTAGTTCTGATTTGACAGCACAGAATAACAAAATTCTGTTGACCCAAATCTACACGTTCCTTTAAAAAAATGTGAGAGTAACAAACACTGGCAAATACATTCACTCCACTTTCTGTCAGACAGGATATCGGGCAGGCATCTTCAGCATGGTTCTCTTTGTGCTGAGACTACCCATTACCTTTTAGATTTGGTCACTGAGGATGGTCAAACCACCGGTTTCTGTTCCATTTTGAAGCATATACCAAAATTTTCAAATGACATATTCATGACGGAAAGAACCTGGCATTTAAAAAAAAATGGAAGGGAAAATGCAGTTCCCCCTTCCCCCCCCCCCCATACTATCTACAAAAATACTGTTTTGTGAAACAACCAGATCCTCAACTACAAAGGTGTACTTTCTGTGGTAATGTAGACATAATGAAATTACACTTTGGAAATAATATTAGTGAATATGAATGACAGCTGGTTGGATAGCTCGGTGAGTTAGGTATTGGGAGTTCAATTCCTCGCTATGTCTCCCAGGAGAAGAACCAACCTACGTAGCCTTTGACAAACTGCACTGTCCCAGGGTGCCCCCTCCCGAAAAAGGAGATGGCAAACTACTTGTGACTACTCTCTACCTAGAAAACACTGGAAAGGGTCACCATCAGTTGGAATCAACAGCACAGAATTACTGCTGTGAATGAAAAATAATTGTAACAAGTAATGTTTTTCAGGGTTTTTTAGAAACGTTTTGAAGACAATATTAAAGGCATTTGAAATTGAATTGTTCAAGTTTTATGCAATCCTCTTATCATTCCTAGGATTTTTCTAAAACTTTTTTATTTAGCTAGTTATTTAATTTTGTTAAAACAACAAAAAATAATGAGTAATTTAACTTTATAATTGCAGTAACTGAATAAGTTATTTTAGAAACATAACTAGTAACAGGAATGAATTACTTTCTAAAAGTAGCTTTCTGGGCTACAGAATCTCCATTCCCCCTAGACCTAACATCCTTATCCACGATTGCCACACTCAAACTCTGGCAAATAAGCTATTGGCACTTTGTGATTTATCAGGATCGGAGAGTGGTAGAAACCACAGGCTTCTTGGCAGGTGACACTCTGTCTTCACTTCCTTTAATATATATTACCTGATACCAAATAAACAAGTAAACACATAAAATAAAATAAACCTGACTTGATCATCTACGAGGCTACCATCTATAGTTTCATCATTTAAAAAGGGAAAATTATATGTGGCCTTGCAACAGAGGAGTGCTGCTCAATGAGCAATTCACATTTTTTGTCCCTTAATATATATTTGCAGATGTTATTGTAGCACAGTGTTTTAATGTGCCACATATTAGGTGCTGCTAAGTCCCTCTCTCCCATCAATGTGCTTGATTCTAAATGAGGGAGTGAGTTGTAAATGCAGTTTAGAAGTCAACTCTCACATTTTCAACCCAGTTAATTATTATGCTTTGAAAAAGGTATGCTCGTCTTGTTTCCTGTTCGCCTGTGTGTGGTTCTCTTTGTTCTTGTTCTTAATGAAGCACAGGATATGCACTAAAGGTCTGCACCTTAAAGATCACAGTCTTCCAGTGAAAAATTGTTGATGATACATCAGTGTTTCCTCAGAACCTGCTGATATTCCCAAGTTCATGTCAGTGAAATAGTTCAATTTGGCAGTGTGGGGTGTGTGTGTGAGAGAGAGAATGGATTTTCATGTATGTGTGTGTGTAGGAATCACATTCAAATATGATGTATCTCTTTATATCCCTGGCAGCAAAACTGTAACTCCAGTAACTGATTAAGGAACCAACAATTTGCTGCCATTTCATGACACCTGAATTTGCCACCTCTGATAGCTGCCTCAGTCTCCCTAATGGTAGGAATGGTCCTAGTAGCAGGAACGAAGCAGTTCAGTTGTTTTTTGAGCTTCTAAATGTCATTTAATCAGGGCCTTGATCCAAAAAGTCCTTGTATGTTTTACCTGCAGTGCATGTAAGTAATTGCCACAAAACTGATCATTGCAGTCAGTTTTGACAACACAAATCATCTATGTGATGTGGGAAATCTGCTATTCCCCCATAATGCCCTGGTACACTGCATAAATTCCAAGAGGTTTGCTGAATTCATTTATTGGTTTCCTTTTGTCCAGCCTGTCCTCTCTCTGTTGTTGCTTTCTTTGCGTGGAGAGTGACATTTCTTCAGAGGAAAAGCTCCTACTCATGTAGGCTTATGCATAAATAAGAATACTAATTTTCTAGAGATCTTGTTTACACAAAGAGTGCAAACACAAGCAGGAATTTTCTCCTTGGCAGACACATCACTCTGTGACTGCCCTGCATGCAGACATGTAGGGCTAAGCCTTGCCCCCTAAGCATGTTGTACAGTATGTAAGTAACAGCTGGACTACTCTATTCTCTTGGTGCCTATTGGACTTCTTCATGGGTGGACACTGTGTCTTGATATTCTTTCAATATTTTAATGTTTACCATATATAGGCAGAAACTTTGATGTCCATATTTGGCAATTGTATTGATGGTGTTATATTTTACAAAGAGCATTTCTGCTCAGTAAAGTTACAAGGAAGCCTCTTCTAAAGATGATGCACAAGAAAGCCCACATACAGTTTGCTGCAGACAAGCAGACTAAGGACATGGATTTCTGGAACCATGTCCTGTGGTCCGATGAGACCAAGACAAACTTATTTGGTTCAGCTTGTGTCAAGCGTGTGTGCTGGCAACCAGGTGAGGAGTACAAAGACAAGTGTGTCGTGCCTACAGTCAAGCATGGTGGTGGGAGTGTCATGGTCTGGGACTGCATGAGTGCTGCCGACACTGGGGAGCTACAGTTCATTGAAGGAACCATGAATGCCAACATGTACTGTGACATACTGAAGCAGAGCATGATCCCCTCCCTTTGGAGACTGGGCCGCAGGGCAGTATTTCAACATGATAACGACCCCAACCACACCTCCAAAATGACCACTGCCTTGCTAAAGAAGCTGAGAGTAAAGGTGATGGACTGGCCAAGCATGTCTCCAGACCTAAACCCTATTGAGCATCTGTGGGGCATCCTGAAACAGAAGGTGGAGGTGCGCAAGGTATCTAACATCCACCAGCTCTGTGATGTTGTCATGGAGGAGTGGAAGAGGACTCCAGTGGCAACCTGTGAAGCTCGGGTGAACTCTAGGCCCAAGAGGGTTAAGGCAGTGCCGGAATATAATGGTGGCCACACAAAATATTGACATTTTGTGCCCAATTTGGACATTGTCACTTAGGGGTGTACTCACTTTTGTTGCCAGCGGTTTAGACATTAATGGCTGTGTGTTGCGTTATTTTGAGGGGACAGCACATTTACGTACACTGTTATACAAGCTGTATACTCACTGCTTTACATTGTAGCCAAGTGTCATTTCTTCATTGTTGTCACATGAAAAGATATACTAAAATATTTATGAAATGTGATGGGGTGTACTCATTTCTGTGATATACTGTATATACTGCTTGAGAAAAGAAATATTTAATTCACATGAATTAAATGTGATTCATGCTTTTGCAAAATAAATAACTTTATAAATAACTTTATTCAAGGTAAGATTCTGCACATAAATATATATACATAGGGGACTACAAACTCCATCATGTATTTGATTTCAAAATTTCAAATCTGAATGAGTCTTTGATAGTGTTTGATAGTCGACATTTATAATGGTATATATTGTCTTCAGCAATATTTGATGGTCGAAACTGAACTGTATTTTGTATTTCATTCTGTTCGATAGGTGACCTTCAGTGTGTTGTTTAGTGGCACACTACACTATATTTGCTGGCAAAGAATGAGGTGACATATGGGGCATCTCCCTAAATCAAAACAAACTAGAGGAAGACACAACTCTGTAAAAGGTACACAGATGTCAAAATCTGAGGTGAAACTTCAGATCAGTGTTTAAATTCAAGTTAGAACACATCATAGTTGAAATATGAACGTTTACATGTGAAGTGTTGGCAAATTTCAAAAATGTGTGAGTGATAGTATCTGGCTATGGAACTGACAGGGGCTAGACCTGATGATCCCTTCCAGCTCTGTAGTTCGATGATGATAATGATGATGATGATGATGATGATGATTTTCATTGAGTTCCAAAAGGAGTTCACCGGGGACTTTTTCTTTATTCCATTCTCAGAACTAGGAATATTATTAGACTGCTATGCCATTCAGTTCTCATGAAAAATACATTATACTGGAAATAGGAAGGAACAAGGGCCGTTGTCTCTGCCCAAAATATGCCAAAATTTGGAGACAGGAAATGTAGGGTTCAACCAAATTTTCCCCATTTCAACATTTGGCCTGGAAATAATGCTTCTCTGAAGGCTAGTCTTATTGGCTGACCCCACCCACTCTTCTCAAAATCCTGTTGGAATGGAAATACTGTTTCCATTGTTAACTACTATTTCAGTGCCTTTTCTTTCTTTCTTTCTTTCTTTCTTTCTTTCTTTCTTTCTTTCTTTCTTTCTTTCTTTCTTTCTTTCTTTCTTTCTTTCTTTCTTTCTTTCTTTCTTTCTTTCTTTCGCCTCATTGCAGAGCTTTCTTTCTTTCAAGGTCATTCAGATGAACAATTGAGGATCATGTCATACGGTGAATGGAGGGATGTTACAAATCTATTTAATAATGTTTGGCTTACTTGAGGTACTGTAAATAAAGTTAAAAAAAAGCAAAAAAGAAGAAGAAGGAAATGTCAGTGTGAACAAACTAGATAAAATTGTATTGATTAAGGGGTAATGTGGCACTCTGGATGAGTTATGCCACTGAACTCTCTTTCACAACAAATCTTCCAAAGAAAGTTGGTAAAATGTGCCTCTCCAGATGTTTTTCACTGCTACTCTCTTCAGTCTAGCCAGCATCTCCAGTAGTGAGTGATAATGGAAGCTGTACTCCAGCAACATCTGGAATGTCACAAAATCCCCAGTCCAGTTTGAAAAAAATTATTAGGTTTGTCTATTCAGAGCTAAACATGGAGGCTGGGAAATGTCACTCTAAGAAAAATGAGTATAATGTCTATCTGAAGTCATCCATAATAAAGCAGTTGTAGGCTGATGCTTCAAATCTCACAGTATCATTCTACTATTCTTCTGTTATGACTGGCTTCACATGTTGCTATGTTCATTCTTCTTAAAAGTACCTTTCTATATTCCATTTTTCCCCTCTGAATCAGGCAAAGTTAGGAAGATTTCCAAAAGTGATAGATCAAGCTTGCAACGTAAAAGCTCTGACTTTTTTCCTTGCACTCAAAAAAAAATGTATATGTTGAGAGACAGATTGGTATTTGAACAAAACAATATTAGCAGGCGTTAATTGTGAATGTTTTGTAGCCGACTTCGTGACTTAAAGTAATAAAAGAAGATCACAGCTCCTTATTAGTTACGGCCACCCACCGTGTTGGGAACCTTGGATGATCAAAGAGTAGATAGATCTATTTAGCAGCATAATGTTGACATACTCTTTTGCTCTTTTGCATAATGTGATCAAAAACATGTATCTGAGAAATGAGTGTTTTTAACCATCCAGTGCTTTCTGTTAGGTTAAAGAGCATTCCCTATTTGCTTCAAAAGTTAATGAATTCAGACACTGTTGTCTTCTTATTTTACTTTTATTTCCCCCAGAGGAATCCTTGATGTAGTGTGAATAATGTTTTATAATACACATACTATGTTTCTGTGCCTGCCAGAGCAGGCTGGATTTCTGTAGCCTAAGCGATTACTTTTGCACTCCCCCCCCCCCATTTCATTTCATACATGTATTCATTAACCTGATGCACGTGCATTAATTCATATTTGTTTGCAACATAATTAAGACTATTTTGTCAGGTGATGGTTAAGACGCTTGACTGGGACACCGTCTCTGAGGCTTTCCACTATTTCTCCACGTTCTGAGATAAAACTTTCCAAAGCATGCACTGCCGAGAAGAAGGGGTCAGATGCTGCTGGGTGACCTCTCACGGCTCTGGGTTTATTCTAACACAGGACCAGTTACCCTTGTCCAATACAACTAACTCAGAAAACAGCAGGTTTCCTTGAAATATCAAAGATCACAGCACTTGTATCTTAGGGCTTGTCCATGCAATGGTGTCGTCTCCAGTCCTTCTGCGGTTGCTCTGGTTATTCTTGTCATTTTGCTGTTGTTGTTGCAGATTTGAAAAAATCAAAGCAGCATTTGCATCCACACATGCATAGGGTATTGCCCGCTTACCCCGGAATAAACACGTGAGACCAGAAATATGGATTAAACACGGGCCACACTTTATTGAATATAATCATTGTTGCCAATCATTTGGCAAAGGGGGGTCCTGCCGTAGTGCGGATTCAGGTTTCAAACGTAGGTCTAAACGGACCCTTCTAAACAACCAATGTGCTAGTTCCTGGCCCCAGTTCTCCCAGTCCTGAAGACAGTGGGAAACTCTGCCGGCCCGAATTTGACCACCCCGGACCTCGAGCTACCCTCTCCATGCTGACTGTTGGTCCGGGTGTGTCCCCAGTGCATCTTTTCCCCCCAAGCACTGTAATCGCACCATCCGTAGTGCTGGGAGTTCAGATGAGCTATAATTACCTGCTATTACTATGTGACTCCCCAAAATACCTGTTTAATCCGCACTAACCGCCAGTGCGACCAAATTCCACCTCCAAACAGCCAGCACACCTTATCCAGTGTGGGATAGGCAAAAAAATCCCCTCCTCCAAGAGCCAATCAGGAGACGGGTCAAAAATTCCTATCCGGCCCCAAAGGCGACCAGGTAAACTCACACTAGAATATAGCACGGGCGGGTGGGATGCCAACAAGAAAGAGGAAGTGAAGAGGGGGGGAACAGCCTTTAAATAGCCTAATGTTCCCCCCTCTTCTAAGACTGCTCTCGCGAGACTTAAAGGAGAACTCGCATGCCTCCAGAGAAGCAGGCAAAGGTAAGCCACGCTGCTGGAGCCATGGCTCCGCAGCGGCTTATTCATTTGTTGCTGGATGTACTAGGATGCACTGGGTCATGACAATATTACCTGCCTGCACATGCCTGGCATTGCTCCCTGACATCTCACTGCCAAGACAGATTACTGTCCCCTTTTGCCTGTCTTCTCTGCCCTCTTTCCCTCTAGGTCGTTCTCTCCTGCTTTCTCTCATTGTTTTACTCGTCCACCGGCACAGAGGCGTGGAGATGGACCAGCAGTAAAACAACCATAAGTAAATGTCATCCAATGACATTCACCCACAGAGTGTGTAGATCAGCACAGAACAATACTGTTCTAGGGTCCACACAAGCAGATCCACCCAGCTGTAGTGATTTTAAAAAAAGAGAAAAAAAGAAAAAACTTGGAAAGAAAGGTTTTTTGGGTCCCATTTTGATGTTGACACCAGTTTCAGCTTTAAGTTGTGTTACACCAGGAAGCAATATCAGTACTGTGAGTGCAAGGAAAATTGAAACAATGCTCACAATGGTTCTGTGGGATGTAATCGAGGTAGCTAGGATTTTCTTAAGGCAGGAAGAAGCAATGGAGATGCAAAGTATTCCAGAATTAGAGTTTTACTAAGAAAGTAAAATGAGATGATAATTTATTTTCTGTGAAGGGTATGCTAGAGACAGAAGTGTGTGTGTGTGTCCGTGTGTCTCTCTGTTTCTGTGTTAGTATTGCATCCCTTCTTCTTTACTCCTCCCAAGGCTCAGGAAAAAGACGTAGGATTCCTTAGCATGAGGGCAAATCTCAAAAGAGAAATTGGAGAAAGTTTGCTTGTTTGGCATGTCAAAGCTTTGCCAGGTGAATTCTTCTGGAAATTAGATAGGCTACAATTGTTCTCACAAGATTGCTTCTGAAATATCCTAAAAGTCAAATGATGCAAGAATTAAGTAGCTTGCTATGAGCCCCAAAAGCTGTTTGAAGCAGAATATCTACCAATAGCACTATTCTCTGTATCATGTAAGTGGGGGACCTCACTGAGTTCAGGAATTTGAGTACAGTAGGACCCTCATATCTGCAGGGGATTGGTTTCAAGCCCCCCGCCCCTTCAAATGCTGAAAATGCAGATTATAGCAAATGCTATTTTAATAGTGAATGCTATGAATAGCATAGTCTCTGGCTCCCTCTAGTGGCCAGTTCTGGTAACTTCATCTTTAGAAATATATATTTCTAGGATTTTTCTTTTAATATTTTTAATATTTTCTGGTGGATTAGTAAATCAATGGATACTTATCCCACAGATAAGGGTTTCCTGCCATACTGCATAGTTATGATCTTAGAAAACAGAGGAAGAATGGAGTCCTGTGTCAGTTTTCATTACACAACACGTGCAGTGACATGAGGGCAGAAATCAGAAATAATTAATTATCTGCAAAAGTAGGTGTTCTTTAGATGTCTCCCAAAGAAAGGCATAGCAAATTCAGATCAAGGAATAGGAATTCATCCAGTGTTGGATGGGGTTACAGTCCTTCTGAAAACACACGTGTGCTCATGGATTCATCTCTGAGCCTGGATACCCAGGTTTTGGTAGTGGTCAGGAGTGCCCTTGCACAATTAAAACTAGTATACCAGCTGAGCTCATTCTTTGAGAGCTCTGATCTGGCCATGGTGACAAGTGCCTTTGTTATATCTCAGCTGGATTATTGCAACATGTTCTTCATGGGGCTGCCTTTGGAAAGTGTTCAGAACGTCCAGTGGGTCCAAAATACCATGGCCATATTGTTAACTGGGGCTGGTTACAGGAAACATATAACTCCCTTGTTACAGACGTTTCACTGCTCCATTTCTGGGCACATTTCAAACTTCTGGTTTTAAACTATAAAGCTTTGAATGTCTGGGTCCAAGCCATCTAAATGACTGTATCTCCCTTTATAAGCTGCCCAGGTATTAAGCTCATCAGGGGAGGCCTTTCTCTCAGTCCCACCATGCTTTTAGTGAGGACACAGAAGAAGGTCTTCTTTGTTACTGCTATGACTGAAACTCCATCCATTTGAGTCCAGTCTGGCCCCATCTCTGCTCATCTTCTGCAAGCAGACAAATACCTTCAGGCAGGCTGTCCTTTAAATGACTGGTTGACCAAGGGGATTTTTTTTAAAGGGAGTTTTTTATTCTGTGTTTTACTTATACTTTTAATATTGTTCTTATTGTGGGTTTTAAAGTGATATTTGTTTATTACTTTTTAAATATTTTAATAATTTATTATTTGGTTTTTAACTTTGGTTTTCTTTTTAAATACTGTAAGCTGCCTTGGATTCTTTAGGAGAAAGGCAGCATATAAATATTTGAAATAAATAAAATCACACTTCAGAAGTAATCAGTGGGCATAATCCACTTTGTTACTTTATTAGTGTAAGAACTGATGTAAGATTTTTAATGAGGCATTTTAGAGACATTTTGGTGATTTTTTTCCTTCTTTTTATGCCATTTTTCTTGTCAATCCTAAGGTTGTTTAAAATAATATTGGATGGGAAAAACCTCATGCAACAAACAATAAAATGAGCTACCTCCCAACATTTTAATGAGGAATATCAACAAATTTTTCATATTGTTCCAAATCCACAATACAAAACATTGGCCATCACTTATTCTTTCATGGTTGTCTTGAATTACCTTTAAAAGCCATCTAAGCCAATACAGGCCATCAGGGACTAGTATTCATCACCTCAAGACTAGAGATGGGCATGAACTAGAGATGGGGGTATTTGTATACGAATACCCCTGCACAGGTGGACATAACTGAAGTGGCAGTTTGTGCCCATCTTACTCAGGACCATTTTGTAAAAGAAATAAGTGATGTTATACAAAGGTTCCCCGAGCTAGGCATCCTCCAGATGGTTGTGGACTACAACTCTGATCAGTCCCAGAGAGCGTGATTGATAGTTATGGTTGATAGCAGCTGTCGTCTAAAACACCACTCCCACCACCCTAATACAACAATCAAATTAAAATGAAGATGTGGAAGAACTGGCCACCATGACATCAATTGGCATGCTTCTTCATTAGACTTCAGCAGGAAGGGTGTTGGTGGGTAGTAATGGGTTTTGCTGCAGATGAAGTCAACCTCCCTTATTGTTCATCTCCCTTAAAAAAAAGCATGGCCAAGAATGCTAAGAAGAGGTTGATGGGATTGAAGGTATAGATCTGGGACGGGAAACATATATCTTTCCAGATATGTTGGAACACAACTCTTACCAGTCCCTACTATTGACCATGACAAGTGGGCTTGATGAGACCTATAGGACAGACAACATGTGGAAAGCCACATTTTCCCCACGTCGATATAGTAGGGATGTGCACTAGCACCAAAGTTCGGATTCAGGATTTGGATTCAGAATTTGGAATTACAGCCCTTCAGGTTCAGAATTTGGCATTTTTAAAATCTGGATTTTCTGAATATCCAGAACTCTGTTACACTCAATATAAATGACTAAATAGTTATTTTTTTCTCCTTTAAAAAAACACAGAGAGGCAAAACATTTTAAAGGATGTCCTCTGACACCTTCCCTGTGATTGTGCCAAAAAAGGAGAGTACACACCAACAGCCAGCAGTGCCTGAGTATTAGGAGTGCCTGTAATGGGCAAACTGGTAGAACCCTGAACAGTGGAAATGCCAGCAGGAAGTGCCAGAAGCAGAGGAGAGGTCACACTGGGGAGTGGGCAAATAACCTGGGCAGCACTGACAGGCAAACTGGAGCAGCAAATCGTCTCTGGTGGGTGGGAACTGTGCCAACAGCATGGGGCACTGCACAGTTGAGTGGGGGAGCACAATCTTGGAGTAGCAGTTGGAAGAATAAAGAGGCAGAAGGAGGGGGCAGATGACTGAAGTATGGCATATACTGTGAACAGAGTGTGCCATTCTCTCTTACTTAAAGGAGACTTCAGTTAATCCTAGCAATGGTAGACTGACCTTAAGGAAAATAGGTTTTTCTCCAGATCCAGGTTCCAGGCATGAATGGTATGGACTGACTGTGTCCCCTGCCTAACAGAACACTCCCTCAGTGGGCACACTCGTTGGTGGGCAAGACCTCTGTCCCACTGCCACCTTGGCCAGACCTCCCCAAACAAACTCCTTCTCAGCTGAGTAAAGAAACTACCTCAAGAATGTCGCCAGGCGACAAGTAATCCTGGCATTTTTATGTTTGCAAAAGGCCTTTTCTTGCACTTCTCAAAGCTCCTCCAAGGTAGCCTGGAACTTATTCTTGAGATGTGGGTCTGCCATTTACTGTTTGCCCATCCACCTCAACTTCTGCCCTCTAACGATGCAAGCCACTTGCTCACACAATACCCACTTCATTTGCCAGCAACAGTGCCCTCTGCTGAGTCTTCTTGGGCTGCCTTTTTCCTTTCCCTCTCTCATTCCTCCCATCCCTGCAGCCTTCCCCAAGGGCCAACTTCTTCTACCACACCCATGTTTCATGCTGCCTACAGACTCTGCTTGAAAGAACAGGATCTGATTCTGCTACAACAGGAGACACACTCTTCCAATGAAAATCACACATGCACACAGAGAGACACAAAAGAGATATTAATATATATGTCTCTGTATAACAAAATCTTATTCCCCCGCCTGATATACACCAAAGGAGCCTGTCTAATATAATATTTCCCTGTTGATTTATAATGTATTAATTTATGAATCTACTCATCCTCTATCTTATTCCTGATTATATTAAGTAAACAATATACAATGATATGTATATAATGTTAATGTAAGTTGAGGGTTCAAAAAAAGACACAGAGAAAACTGCTGCTGTGCAGGCTTGCAGCATAACATATCCTAACAGCAAATTTCTGGGATTTATAAGCAACTACTGTATGACCACTTTTCAGTTGGAAAGTCTTTTGCTTCCTAATCCATAGGAGTAAATGGGCTCTGAATAGTAGTTCTTACAGATATGCAGAACTATTAAATTTGGATTCAGATATATTTGGAACTTTCCAAATATGGCATTATTCAGTGAAATCCAAATATTTCCAAATCTAAATGCACGACCCTACAATATAGCTCTATATCTTTGGCATGTTCCCATCTGCAATTTGTTCAAGTTGCACTTTGAAGAATCTTCTACTCTCTCTTGCTCTCTTTTCCCTAAAGCTGTAAAGTATTCATAAAAGCTAACAACTATCTGAGAAAATTAGCATTGATGGATGTTTTCTTGCTCTCCATCAGGAAATGATGTACTTGAAACTCATTACAGATCTTCACAGAATCTCTGCCGAATGTGCCTTGGGCTTTGTGTGGATCAGCACATGCTGCATTTTCTGCATAATTCATATCTCTTGTGTCACATCTAATGTGTAACATGTATTCCTTATTAATTAGAAAAATAAGAACTGCCCCTCTTTACCTTCAAACAGAACCAGAGAATTGCTGCAGAAATCAAGAAAACATAGACAGACCAGTCTTCTCCTACTTATACCTTGAACTGAATTTTAACACTCACTCTTGATGTCTATATCATTTTTTTTAAAATTGCCGACTGAGTGGAGCTGAGATGGGCCATCATTCTGAAGTCATTGGTTCTCTGTACTTGGACAATGGTGTCAGAATTTCTAACTAGCCAGCCAAACATTGGCCAGGTCTCTATTTCCCTTCCTCTCTGTGTTCCCTCCACCAGCCAATGGGATTTTTGGGAACTGAGAACACTTCCTTTTTCTGCTCCAAAGCATTAAGTCCTCTTGGTGATGAATAATGACAACAGCCATAAGTCCAGAATCCATACATCTTTCTCTCAACACACTTGTACTTTGGATTCAGAATGCTATTTTCTACCCAGAACTCTGGGATGAATTCAGGTTATGGAACCCAGATTGATTTGGATCCAAACTTCCTTTGATTAGAACTTAGTTCACAGGATGCTCCTACTAGAAGAAGACAATGGTCAGTACCCCGTTCATGCCGGCATAACATAAAGTTAGTAAAGGTTCCCCTTGACATTTAGTCCAGTCGTGTCCAACTCTAGGGGGAGGTGCTCATCCCCGTTTCCAAGCCATAGAGCAGGGTTTGTCTGAAGACAGTTTCCGTGGTCACGTGGCCAGCGCGACTAGACACGGAACGCCGTTACCTTCCCACCATGGTGGTACCTATTTATCTACTCGCATTTTTACATGCTTTCGAACTGCTAGGTTGGCAGGAGCTGGGACAAGCGACGGGAGCTCACTCCGTCCCGTGGATTCGATCTTACGACTGCTGGTCATCTCACCTTGCAGTACAGAGGCTTCTGCGGTTTAACCCGCAGCGCCACCACGTCCCTATAAAGTTACACCAACTTAAATGTGCTAGGCATTACATCTGGCAACAAGGAATTATGCTATGGAATTGCGCAATCGGTCATGCATCCCAGGGACAAACAATTGTGCAATATGCTAGCAGATTGCTTTGGGGATAGCCCTTCTTCTTTGGGGCTAGCGCAACTATCACTCATACAACCTATTGCACCTGTGTGGTTGTGCAATAGGATTTTGGCCACTCTTCACCCATTGTTTGCCAGTTCTCCCACAGAACACTGTTTTCTTCTTTTGAAAACAGCTTCAGAGGGCTAGGGGATGGGCACCTTCTGGAACAGCACTGTAGATGGTGCTGGGAGTCAAAGGAAGAATCAATGAAAACTGCTCCCTGCCCCGATCTTCAGTGTCAGCCTCTGCTGCAGGGAAGGACAACCTGGATGGGCCACATCTTGTTCAACTTTGACTCCTATCATCCTTACCGACAACATCTGGAACACCACATGTTGTTCACGCCTGCAGTAAAAGCTGGCTCATAGTCAGGTCTGTGAACAGACACTGACTTTACATTCTCTGTGACTAGAGTGAATGCAAAGTTCTTCCTCCTTATGTGTAAATGTACCACAAGAATTGTTTAGATAGTTAGGAGAAAAACAGGGAAGAGAAGAAAAAGATTCTGGAAGCATTTTAAAAATTATCTCCCTTCCCCCTTACCTGCAGTCTGAAACGGTTTACACTCCAGAATCCAGAATCTGTGTCATTTTGGGGCATCCATTACTATTTCTGCAATGTGGCAACAGTAAAAAAAAAAAAAAGATACACATCTGCAAAGCCCAGACCTTTGACAGAGAAAGCAACACAACACAGAACTGCTTTTGCACTCACACTATAAAGCATTTTGAAAGAATGGGAGTGAACCAAAGTTTAACTAAATCAACTATGAAATATTCTTTCATTTATGAACTGCAGCTTTTTTTGCATAGCTCATTTATAATAAAGGTTTTTCCCATCACCTTAGCATCTCACCTCAGGGCAAAATCATAGATTTTCCCCCAAGTATTGATTCTTCGTTATATCCTAAATGAGATATAGGGATTAATTTTTCTTCCTTGCGTGGAGCTCTGGCTTTTGGAATGCATTGTCTTGGCCCAGCTCAGTCCATTATGAGGAACTAAAGAAATGTCACATTTTTTGCCTTCTTATGGGGATTCCACTGTTAAAAGTGTTTAATTTCTTTTGACACAAATCTTGCCATTTTGAATATTGGTTAAAGGTGAAAGGAAAGCAATGGAATTATTAATAAATTGAAGGGAGGGGATACTCCTTGAGGATAAAGAATGTGCATTCTTAGCCTAGAGCCCTCAAATAATTCAAGACAACTAATTAGTTTTCATTTCTTTTCCAAGTGCTGTGAGGAAAATCCATTCAATATTTAGGGCTGCAGTGCAAAGCATGCTTACTAGAAAGTAGCCCTGCTGAAATCAGTATGACTTGCTCCTGTTTAAATATGCATCCAGTCGGCCTATAAGCAACCTCAGTTATTTAACCAAAGAGAATATGAAGATGACTCAATGTTTTTGTCCTTCTGAG
The DNA here is from genome assembly GCA_037013535.1 of Intellagama lesueurii. Lineage (NCBI taxonomy): Eukaryota > Metazoa > Chordata > Lepidosauria > Squamata > Agamidae > Intellagama > Intellagama lesueurii. Next base: position 141,484,923 of record JBAJHW010000004.1, read on the forward strand.
AGGATTTTGCCTAATATTGTTGTTATGTGCCATCAAGTTGGAACTGACTTATAGCAACCTCTCAAGGCGAGATATATAAGAAGTGGTTTTACCAGTTTAACAGCGAGTTTCCATGACTCAGTGGGGATTCCAACCCTGGCCTCCTGAGTCCTAGTTTGTCACCTTACCCACTATACCCCAGTGGATATTCTTGCCTGATATACTGTGGCAGGATAAACATGTTTTCAACAAAATAATTTTAAAAATGCCAAATTATTGTTGCTATCATTATAATTACATTTTGCATTACAAAGTAACCAAAAGATTTTTTCATAGGTTTATTGGGATACCTTACGGAGGAGAACAAGTAATGTTCCATAAGCTTCCCTAAAAGACTTGTCCATCACTACCGATCATCTCCTAATGCACACCAAAAGTAGGGACCAAAAGGAAATTCACAATAGCCCTAAATGTTTATGAACTGATTCATTTCATGATCTGCAATACTAAAGACACAAATAGATCATACCTATCAATGAAGGTGTGTACAGTATATATCTTTTTGCTTCCAGTTATTGAGAAGAAACCACAAATGGAGTCTCCTGTTTTTCCTTTCTGAATTATATGCAAGTAAATGCACACAACTCCAAATGCATACCTTAGGGGGGGAAAGACACTTAAGTCTACAGGGAAGTGCATGTAAAATATGCGTATTATGAAAAGCATGCAAAACCTGACTACATTTGGGAAATAAATAATAATGTGCTGTCAAGTCAATTCTGACTTATGGCGACCCTTTTCAGGTTTTTATAGGTAGAGCTAGAGGGTACTCAGAAGTGGTTTAGCATTCCCTTGTTCTGGGGGCACCATAGGGCTGTGCAGCTTGCCCAAGGTCACACGGGCTGACTCTACTCACTGGAGGAACAGTGTGGAATTGAACTCCCAACCTCTAGGTTCCACAGCCAGATACCTAAACCACTGAACCTTCTGGCCAGCCCTATTTGAGAAAGGGCATACAAAAATATGTACCAGTTTCCATGCAATCCACCTCCCCGGCTCCAGGAAGAAGAAAAAACTCATTTAAAACAAGAACAGGGAGAAAATACAGGTAGGAGTAGGGAGAAAGTCATCAGAACCAATACTCAGTGATCGTAACATCTTTAACTAGTACACTTCCAAGAAGCATGTTTAACACGCAAGGGTTCCACGGCAGTCTCACAGTCAAACAAGATCCATCTTGAATGATTTTCTTATTGGTGTTAAATTGATATTATTTGATTGTTTTTATTCCATTTTGTTGTGAGCCGCCCAGAGTAGACGCTGTCTAGATGGGCGGGATACAAATTTAATAAATAAATAAATAAATAAATAAATATGGGTGCAGTCACAAGTACATTTAAATATTGTTACATAAAGCAACGTGGGGCTTCTGCATGTTATACAAACTAGAGCATACAGTGGAAAAGAGCAAACCCTGCCTGTCCTCTAAACTGGACAGCTCTGGGCTAGCTTTTCAGCCAACCTTCTTCAAACATCTGGAAATAAGATAAGGATGAAGAAAATCACTTAAGGTAGAGTGCAACAAGGTAAGGTTGGAGGGGAAGGCTGGGTTTTGCTCCTCATTTCTGCATACTTTTTCTTTGTTTATGTGAGCAGAGCAAACATTTATTTGAATTCTATGCATTCATCTCATAGGTCTGGATTGGCACTAATATAGAAAGGGTTCCTGAAATATTATGTTCAAGGACCCATGAAACTGGCCACATGGGACTTCCCTTTCAGAGCACTGAGCAGGCCCATCTCTCCTTAACTCTGGCTAGAAGAGCTTCAACACCATTCTGTGGGGCCCAGCTGCAGCTGGGTGTGCTGCTGCCATTACTTGAAAGAAGACAATAACATTGCAGTCTGCAACTCCACTATGACATGTCAAACTCAGTGTGGCATGGATTTGGGCTTTGATTGTATGCCCTCCTGCATAAAACAGAAGCTCTCAGCAACTGTAGCTACCATTTTGGTTTTAGTGGTGGAAAGCAGGAGAGCACCACAAAAATGGGGGGGGGGCAAATGCTGCTCCCGGGCCTAGTGTTGGCACCTCCCTTGCAGAAAAGGGATTCTTTTAGAAGACAAAAACCACAGTGATCTTCCTTGTGTGGTGGGTTGTAAGGATTCTTGAAACTTAGTAAATTGCTTTGATTATTTGAGAACTATATTGTTAGATTGTAAAATTCCAGGCTGGTTCTGTAGCTTTCTGTTTTGTATAGTAATCATTTCTTGGGTACCTAGAGAAAGAAAGAATTAATGTAATAAAATTGTCTGTCTGTCTGTCTCTCTGTCTGTCTGTCACTCATACACCCTTATATGAACATCTGGCAAAATTATATAAAGTTGCAACTACAAGTGCTTGAGAACTTGGCTATTGAGACTCGATTTTGTACACTCAGTTTCACTGCCAGCTTAACCATTCCTTTTGAAAGAGCTAAATTTGGGGAAGAATGTTGCGATGGTCATCCTTCCTAATAAAACGTTTCTTCATATTCTATCAGAAGAGCTCCTCCTGCTGGTGAAAAGTGGCTGTCAAGTAAGTCCCATTATATAGCAGTAGAGAAGTACTTTAGCCTTAATTATGCGCTTCCTGTATTTCTTTGGTGTTATGTTCTAGATAAAATTAGAACAAGCCATTTCCAGAAATACGGTTGAAGGAAAGTTCTGTTGAAAAGCAGCCTGCCTCTATTTACATTGCTGTAATCTAAGATGCTTCAATCATCAATCAAAGGCGGGGGCTTTGCATTTCTTTTTGAAAAAATTAAAGATGGAATAATATTTGCATGCTTTCTATCCAGTTGCTAGGATTAATGCAATTAATTCTATGCATGGCTAGTTCAGGATAGGAACTGGATCCAGATTAAGGAAGGATAAATCTCTCAGTTCTGATGTCTTCCCTAATCATAATAAAAAATATTAACTAAAACAAAATCCTCAAATTCTTTCAGTTGTGTTTATGAAGAATTTGCAGTTTAATTTTCTTCTGTCAAAAATAAATAGAATAAAATCCTGAACATTTGCACTAACAGGGAAAGATCATTCTCAGCAACGTCCCCTGAAATCCCAAACACTGCCTTCCAAAATGAGGGTCCCTAAACCTTCTAGGTCCCTAAACGGTCTTCCCTAAACCTTCCAGACTCCCTGAAAAGACCCTGATGTTGGGAAAATGTGAAGGCAAGAGGAGAAGGGGACGACAGAGGACAAGATGGTTGGACAGTGTCATCGAAGCTACCAACATGAATTTGACCAAACTCCAGGAGGCAGTGGAAGACAGGAGGGCCTGGCGTGTTCTGGTCCATGGGGTCACGAAGAGCCGGACATGACTTAACGACTAAACAACAAACAACAAACCTTCTAGACCAGATATTCAGGGTCATAGATATGCTCGAAAGACAAATGCTTTTATGCAGATGTTCAGAAGGAAATTGATCACACCCCAAAAAGGTATGCTGAGAATTATGAATGGACAGAATATAAAATCAAGAAACAGATCAGAACAAAACTGTGCTAAAGAATTTGGCCTAGAAGTCACAAATAAAGCAGGAAAACAATTTATAGAATTCCGAGAGTCACAAATTTGTTTATGCCAAGTACAGGCTTCCAGAAACCTGATGGGTGATTGTGCAGATGGATGTCACTGAATGCCCAATAGAGAAATCAAATAGAATCTATAATTGGAAGCAGAAGTTAGAGAAGTTGTATTCTCTCTATAAGAACACGATCAGGAGCAGACAACTGCAGTACCAAAATTTAATTTGAATCACATTCATAAATAGTTTCAAAACCATGTAAACAACAGGTTTTCATTATTGCATTCAATTGATTGAAAACCAGAACAACCATGGATTCCAACCAGAGACATTTATCAAGGGAGAATGCAAAAAGATTATTCCTGCAGTAAAAAGAAAAACAAAACCCCCATGGATGACTGAAGAAATTCTTAAAATAACTAACAACAGATGAGAAGGAAAGGTAAATGTCACAAAAACAGTTCTCCTCCTAAGGTCTCTAATTCTCTTTTCAGAATCCTATATGCAATTATTCAGGGACTAGCACATAGTGATAAACAGAACCATAATAATATTTTTTTGCAAACAAACAGGAGATAACTACAAAAAAAGAAAAATCAGAGATCTCCATAAGATCCAAACAATTGAAGGGAAATTTAAGGTACCATTAGAAATGCTGAAAGATCAAAAAAAGGAATGTACTTTCTGGCCAGCAAAAATAAACAGAAAATAAAAGCAGTATACATCAGAACAATGAAGAAGAGATACAAGGACAAATTTTGTTAAACAAGATCCTTTCATGGAGAACCTATAATTTTAGAAAGTAAAGTGAAAGTTGCTTTTAAAGCACTTGGAAGAAATACGTAAATCACCAAGAATAGATGCGTTGTTTTGTTTGTTTGTTTGTCTGTTTGTTTGTTTGTGAAGCTTATATCTCAACTTAGTGAGATCACTACTTGGGGTGGTTTACATGAAATGAACCAAAAACTACACGAATCAAACAAGAATGGAATTTCCATCATCCCCACAACTGAATCAATTGGACATCATAGCTATAATAAAAAGGTGAATGTTTCATGACACCTGAAATAAAAATAGAAACCCTAACAAAATTACAATAAACCACATAAACAAAACAAACAAAATTTAACAAAATGTAGCAAAATATGGCGTCACAAATCAGTCTATGAAAGGATACTGCTGAAGACCTCCCTAAACAATTCAGTTTTATCAAGTTTTCTAAAAGTTTGTAGGGAGGAGGTCTGTCTCACTTCCAAAGGAAGTCTGTTTCACAAAGATGGTGCCACTATTGAAAATACCCAATTCCTGATAGCATTTTTCTTTATTTCTGTTGGAGTAGACACCTTCAATAGTAAGGTCTGGAAGGATAGGCTTAACCAATTAGATGTTCTTGGGGAGAGACTCTCTAGGAGGTAACGAGGTCCCAAACCATTAAGAGTTTTCTAAGTCAGAACTAACCCCTGTGTTATCAACATAGCTACTTCAGGCTTCAGAGACTGCATCTAACAATGTGGTAACAAATATAGAAAACAAACCAATGGCCCACATACTGGAAATATTCATTTATGCATTCCGGTCCAAAGATTCCCGTAATGAGGAACATCACATTAATGTCTTATGCTTAAGATTTTACAACAGAAACATTTACTATATACAATATGGAGCAAGAAATGCCAGATGTTCATGCTGGAGTCAATAAAGGAAGAGACACTAGAGATCATGTTGCAAATATATGTTGGCTACTGGAGTATACCATTCTGATCCCTGTCGGACCAAGGAGGTTGCCACCTTCCATATTCTGATCCATAAAACCAGACAAGGGGATATTTAGTTCAACAGGCTTTATTGAACTGACAAGTAACTTTTGATATATATTAACATTAGAGATGGGGGTATTCGTATACAAATATGAATACCCCCGCTCAGGTGGCGATAATGAGGGTCCAGCCCCATGGGGCCGGATGGTCCACTCACAATTCCACTGCTGCTGCAACCTCCGCGCTCCCATCCTATCACTCCGGAGATCGCGATCGGTGAGCCACTCTTTGACCTGGCAGAGAGGCTTGTCGTCCCGCCTCCTCCCAGGAGTGGCGAGCCAATCACGATCTCTGGAGTGATAGGATGGGAGCATGGAGGTCATGGCAGCGGCAGAATTGTGAGTGGACCATCAGACCCCATGGGGCTGGACCCTCATTATTGCCACCTGTGCGGGGGTATTCGTATACGAATACCCCCATCTCTAATTAACATTTAACCAATCCAAACTAGCTGGTATTTATAACGTTGAAATTACAGACATGACTTCCATCTATAACCCCAAGTCCATCCCTCAACACTTAATACTCTGGCTCTGGGTCTGACAGGTTACCTGCCTTAAGAGAAACCATGCATGGGGTTCCACAACAAGGATGGCTTATAGTACCAAGGGTAGATGGGACTGGACTACTCTCCCTCCTCTCCTCTGCCTGTTCAGAATACCAGAGGGGTTGGCAAGTTCTCTCTCAAGTTCCCAGCCAAGTCTGTTTAGAGGTAGGTGGGTGAACCCTGAGAGCCTTTCCCAGAGCCAGACATTGTTTCTCCCTTCTTTCCCTCTCACCCCAGAATGAATGTTTATTGAGGAGGTGGCTTACTGTGATTATGTTCAGCCTCAGCATTGGGTACCCTTCGAGAAACTCCTGTCCAAGGGTCCTCTTTCTCAATATATTTCCATTTGGATGGGGGCTCAGGAGTAGTTGTCTCCTCCACCTCTCTGTGGAGTGCTTCCTTCTGCTGTTCCTCCAGGGCATCTTCCCACTTTTCTTCTTCCTCCCCATCTTAGTTCAAATCTCCTCCTCCTTTGGTCCCTCCCCCTTCTGTTCTTTAACTAGGAAGCAATACTGTCTTCCTTCTTCATCTCGTTCTCCTCTCCCTACAGTCTCCTATTCTCTTTTTATATCTTACATCTCCCAACACCCTTGTTCTACCTCTAGGGGTTGTTCTTCTCCTCCCACCATTTCCCGGCTTCCCACCTTTTGTAACTGTCCCCCCTTTTCATATTTGAGAAGGGTTTCCCCCAAATCAACTGGGGAACTAGAGGCTGGGAAGTCAGCCATTTCTGTGGAGAGACAAGATGGCCTGTCAACTGAGATCCTAATGTTCCTCTTAGCCTTCTAATGTTCACAACCATAGAATTTCAGAAGAAAATCCAAATGTGCTTGAAAATTCTGGTAAGGTTTTTGACTGCATTGATCATGAATAACTTTAGCTCATTTGAAATGAAATGGGTGTGCCATAATATATGATTGTCCTGACACATAATCTGTCCAAGAAGCTATTGTTGAGACAAAATATAGAGAAAAATAATGGTTTCTGATTGGCAAAGACAAGGTTTATTTTATCTATCCAGCCATAGACCATATAATCCAAAAAGCTGGGTTAGATTCAGATGCAGGAAGAGTGAAAATTGGAAGAAACATCAGTACTTTAAGATATGCAGAGAACAGATTTAAAATGACTACTGACAAAGTTTTTTTTAAAGATTCAGTAGTAGGATAATAGTTGACCATTAAGAAGACAAAAATCATGAGTACAGAAGAATTACCTAACTTTATATATATATATTATCTTGGTTCAATCATCAATCCAGAAAGAGACCACAGCCATGAAGGAACCAGAACAGATGCTTAAGGATTTTTCACTGGAGGCCAAGCCCAAGGTCATCCATACTATGTGGTGATTCCACTAGAAGCCCTTTTCATTAAAATTTGTGTAGAGATATTTATGCTAGGTTGTTAGATAGACAAGTTTGAATGCCTGTGTTGTGGATGGTCATCAGCGGAGTGCTGGAGTGATTGGCAGCTGAGTAGCTGAATGGTGGCTGGTTTGTGTGATTGGAATGTTGGAGGAATGTGGTCTGGGGGGGTTGTCTAGTGAGAGGTAAGTTGAGATATGACTGTTTAAGGAGAAAGATCAGAAAAGTTAGAGCAGACACCTGCAAGGAATTAGAGGTCTGTCTGGGAGTGGTAGTCTGTGGTAGTATTTATGAAGGGAAGTCTGTCTATAGTAGTTAGAATGTGTGTGTAAGATTGAGAATCTGTAATGTAATTATATTGAACATTAAATATGGAAGAAATATATTTAGATCTTACTGTTGTGTTAACCTTTATTGTTCATGTCCAATAACCTACCTTTCCATTCATATCTATTACCTATGGTCCCTAAATAAACATCCTGTTTGGTTGTTTAAACCAGTCTCCTCATTGTTTGTTTTATGTGGAACTAAGAACAAGGAACACAGACTACTAAGGAATGAAAATACACTCATGTCACATAAAGCTATGCTTTACCAATAAGAATGCAGAGTTTTATTGAGTTTAAGAAACCCTTTCACAGAAAACCTGAATTTTCCAAGACACCAGCTTGGGGTGAAGGCAGGTCTACCTGGAGCAGTATAAAAGGAACAACCCCAAAATCCCAAAATACTTGCCCACAACCATCTGAGGAGTATGTGACCCCATCTAGTGTGAAAATAAGCAGAAAGCTGACCGTCTCCTCAGGCCAGAACACTGCCTACGTTATTCCCAATTGTGATTTACAGATATGAAACCTGGACAATGAAGAAAGTTGGCAAGAAAAAAAATAATCACTCATTTAACATGTGATAGTGGAGGAGAACTGAGAAGAAGACAAATATGTGGGTTCTAAATCAGATTAAGCTTGAACTCTCAGTGGAAGAAAATGACCAAACTGAGCATTGCTCTTTTCCTGAGAAGATGACACTTACTGTGAAAAGATAATAATGCTGGGAAAGGTAGATGTCTGTAGGAAAACAGGAAGACCTAACATGAAATGAATTGATTTGGTAAAGGAAGCCACAGCCTTGAGTTTGCAAGATATGATCCTTTTGGAATTAATGAATTCATAAGACTACCATAAATCAGAGACAACTGACCAATGCATGACGACAAAAAAGGCTGCAGAGGGAATGAGTTAAAATTGCCTGCCTCCATCTATCCATTGCTTGGGCCTGCCTTGCTCCCTACTCATTTTAGGCTGGAGTTGGATTTGTCTTGGGAGAATTGTGTAGTGCCTGAACAACAATGAATCCAATAGCATCACAGTTAAGTAGAGAGACTTTTGTGCATTGTTATCCACATGTTCAGATGCATAAAGTATGGCCACATTAGAGAGACAGTTATACAGCAGTGGGAAATGTCAGAGTATGACATGTAATGGAAATGCAAACAGTTCAACATGGTAATTGTCAATGGTTATTAAAGGTTGTTGATAGTACTAATGGTGATAATTAAGAGCCATTCAAAGGTCATTTGTGGGTGACAGGTACATAACCAAGCATAAATAAACTCATACAAGGTAGGAAGAAGTATTTCTTTAAGTCCAGATTATGAAAGAGTTTGCCCTACAATTCCAGTGGGTTTAGAAGTAGTAATCTGATAGGGTAGAGTAAATAAAGGTGCAAGTAGACAAAACTATCCAGACATTTGTCGTACTACATCCACCAGCTGGGTGATAATATAGACAAACCTGTATGGAGAAGCTGAGTAATATATGTAATGAGATAAAAAGCCCTTGTCTCTGTTCCAGCCAAGTGGGATCACTAGAGAGTAGAGATGGGCATAAATCAGCAAAATGGTGGTTTGTTGTGGTACGTGGTTTATTGAAATCCACAAACCACAAACCTAACCTTTTGAAAAAAATGAACCATGAATTGATTGGGTTTGGTTTGGAAGTTCAGGAACCCTGGAATGCCCCCCCCCCAATGACTTAAAGACACCAAAATCACATAAACGTTTCCCCTGACTCCCATCTACACCCACTGCAAGTTTGATGAAGTTTGGATTTTGGACATCCAAGTTATGTACTCTCAAATCAGATTCCTAGGAAAGTGCCCTTGAGCCCTTTAGCAGCTGGCTTGGGGAATATTCAAGCAGAGGTTCATGCCAGGAAACCTGACACAGGGCGTTGTTCATCTGGAGGTGGACTGGGGTGGGACAACACCCCTTCCCCAAACCCCATGGACAATGCCACACTCAAGGTCTGAGCTGAGGTACAGAGGTTGTTGTGTGATCAGTGGAGTGGTGGAGACAGGCTGACTGACAAGGGAAGCAATGTGCCACTGGAGATCTGAGATAATCTGGCTCCAAGGCAGAAGGGTTCCTCTGACTAGAAGAAGTGGCTCTGAGGTGGAAATGGCTCCTATGAATCGGTCTTATAAATAAGAACAAGCAACTTCCCCTGAGCCCTTTGAGCTGCTCATTTGGTTGCCTGACCTTCCAATCCAGTCTCTAGGTCCCTCCCAGGGTTCCCTAGTGCTTATGATTGACAGCAGCAGGCTGTTGGGGGCAAGGGAGGGGAGGAAAATGGGCAAACGAACCGAATAAACAAAAATTTGCTAAAAATGTTTGTTGGTTCAATTTGTCTTGGTTCATTGCCTTTAATGAACCTGAACCGACCGGAACCAACAAACCAGCATTTTTTAACTAACTTCCTGGTCTACTAGAGAGAAAAAGAGAGAGCAAGAGGGTCCTTTCAGTAGACAGTTTCAGAAAGAAGGGGGCCTAGAGAAGTAGCTCCTTTTCCCAATCAAACGTATTTTTCTCCACGAATATAACATATGGACAAACCTTGCTTGATACACATAGATATTCAAAATACTTAGATTAGATACTTAAGGAAGGTTTTTTGAGTTCCTTGAGGTATATTCAACACCTCTGGAGGGCCACAGTTTTATATTAATCCATGGTGTAACCAGACTCAGTCAGAATACTATGTACAGTTCCAATCAGGGACCCTCACAAAGAATATTGCAAAGCTGAGGGGGGGGGAGTGCTAAGGAGGCAGCTGGAGGGGGAACTGGATTGGCTGTCCTGTGAGAAAAGCATAGAGTGCTTGAGGCTTTTCTTTCTCAGCTCAGAAGACGAGTAAGTGGTGGATGTGACAGAAGTGAATATAATTCTTCAAAGTATGGGGAAAGTAGATAGAAAGAATGCTTTCTTTTTTCTGCAATATCAGAGCTAAAGGATATCCAGTGAAAATGAATGGTGGGAAATTAAGGAGAGATGAAACAAATTAGTTCTCCACACAGCACATTGTTAAACTGTGGAATTTGCTGTTAAAAGATACAGTGAAAGTCACTAGCATGGATCATTTTAAGAAATCAGTTGCATGGAGAATAAGGCTGTTAGTGGCTACTGCTTTTGATATTTTTGTCTTAAGTGGGTATTGGCCTTCCTTGTTTTACAAAAGACCCAAAACATGTTTGAGGCTATCTTCCATGTATTTCATGTTCTTTCAAAAAAAGCAGCACATCTTCATCAATTGCCAGAAAACAGCCTCCAAAACACAAATGATTAATGTCTATAAAAGAGGGGTAAATTAAAGCCTAGTGTCTTTTTTGTGTTCCCTTTTTAACGCGACTTTTTTCCACACTTTGTCAAATAACTTAAGAAATTTTTATCCAGTTGTGAAAGCTGGTGTCAGCAGCCAATCAGAACATGGCGAGGGGGATTTTGATTGTATAAAAGGGTTCAGAAACCAATGAAGAGCACTCCTTTTGCTTCAGTTGTTCTTTTTTCGATAGGATTATTGTGTGCCCTCCCTTGTGACTTGCTTTTGCTGCCTGCCTGCTTGCCTGTGCCTTCATCTTGGATTCCTTCCTTTTATCCAGGCACCCCTGAAAGAACCTAAAATGAAACAAATATAAACATTTTCACTGTGCATAACTATCTGAGAGAATGCACCTCTGAAGATCATCTGTTGGAGAATATGAGAGAAAGGGTGTTCTTGCCATCATGTCTGGCTTGTGAAATTCCTAATGGGCCACTATGGACTTAGAATGCTGGACTAGATAGGCCTTCGGGCTGATAGAGCATGGCTTATATATTTCGTCAATAACATACAAGAAAACATAAGGTTCAGGAAGCCAAGTGATGTAACAGAAAAACAAGAATTTTAGAATTAGTAACATTTTTCTTTTTCTTTATTTTTCTTTTAGCAGGCTTGGTTTGGGACCTGCTGAAGTATAAGAAAAATGACTTATTTGCTGCAATATGGAATTTATTTGGAACCTTTTTCTGGCCTTTTTCTGGTGCATTGACAGGTGACTTTCAGAAATTGAAGACAAAATACTTTATAAGACACTACCTGGAGTTAATGACTTTGAAAGCTTTTTAGATTCACTGTGTTTAAATTAGCAAGCACTCCTATTGGATGTTGCTACTTTATGGAGCACAAACAAATCGAATAAAGAAGGCAATCTTTGACTCAAAGATCACAGGCATGAAACTCCTTCCTTCTTTCCCTCCTCTCCGTCCATGTATCTATCTAACCTGTTTATTGTACTTTATCTATCACCAAGGGTGATTAAAAAAACCTCGGTGTTTGTAAGTGAAAAACTACAATATCATTATGAGGGGAGTAAGGAGTTTTCAATATATATTAATCACAAGTGAGCAGATAAGAAATGTTTGGGCTAGGGGTCACTTGCTACATTTCAGTACATTTATTTATTTATTTATTTATTTATTTATTTATTTATTTATTTATTTATTTATTTATACCACCCATCTGGCAGCCAAGGCCACTCTGGGCAGTTTACAACAAATAACAAAAAACAATAGAGTAACAAAATAGCAAATCAAAAATCATAAAGTGAAGTGAAGATAAAATTATAATACAATAAATACAATTAAAACCGTAGAAAAATAAAAACATGGAGCATGGCAGTATGATAGAAGTTATATTATTGGACACTATTGTATCAGAGTATAGTTTGTTCAGGGAAGGCCTGTCTAAATAGCCAGGTTTTTAGTAGCTTTTTGAATGTGCCCAGTGAAGGGGCCAGGCGGACTTCAGGCGGAAGAGAGTTCCATAATTGTGGCGCTACTGCCGAGAAGACCCGATTTCTAGTGGTTGTTTTCTGGGCCTCTCTCGGGGTCAGATTTCTCAGCCACCCTGCCTGCGACGATCTTATAGGATGGGCAGACCTAACTGGAAGGAGGCGCTCGGCTATTTCTGAATCATGCCCGGGTACCAAGTTTCAATTTAATACATTTCCAGAGTGGCTTACTATAGATTAACAAGTATCACTTCATATTATCCAAACATTTAATTACAATTCCAAACATGCACCAAACCTGATTTAGGCTTAAATTAGAAGCAGAACTGCTGTCAACAGAAGTAAAAACAAAGTAAAGCAGATTGTTAATATGGATATAAAATAAGAATTAAGAAAGGTATTATTAAGATTGCGAAGAAAATAAATGTCTGGTGGAAAATAAGGAAGTAAAAATGTTAAAGACTAACTGTTTTGCGAAAGAGATAAAAGAAAGTTATTTTGGTTATGTGCTAATATTGTGATAATTATTTACTTATTTTTATAATTTCTTTTTAAAATGCAATAAAGATTAAAAGTAAAAAAAAAAATTAATTACAATTGTATTGTTGTTGTTATGTGCCCTCAAATTGTTTTTAACGTTATGACCATCCTATGAATGAGTGAACCCCAAAAGCTGTCATTAACTGCTCAGCTCTTCAACTCAAGATTGTGGCTTCCTTTATGGAGTCACTCCAGCTCTTTATCTGCTGCCTTCAACTTTCCCCCGGCATTAGTGTCTTACCCAGTTAGTCTTGTCTTCTCATGATTTTTAATTTTATTTTATTCATTACATTTATACCCCACCCATCTAGTGCTGAGGTTCCATGAATTTTTATTTTGAATGGCTGTTCAGTTTTTTTTTCTTTAGGTATTTGGGGTGTATTAGTTTATGCCTTGTGAGTAGAGATGGGTACCTGGAGTTTGTTTTTAAATGTTGTTAGCTGCCCAGAGTAGGAGATATTTATTTATTTAAAATATTTCTATGCCGCCTTTCTTCCCAAAAGGACCCAAGGCGGCTTACATCACTAAAACAGCATTTTAAAGCTAAAACAGTAAATATACAAATATTTAAAAAGAATTAAACAAGTAATGATGCATTAATCCTAGATATGGTGGGGAACAGCAGCTACCAAAGGGCTTTTGTTATTTTCTGCCAGTATTGTGGTGTTTTGTGATGTTGACTGCATATCTTAAGTTATTAATCTTTCTTCCTCCAATGTTCACTCCGACTTCATCTGATTTCAGTTTAGCATTGCATATGAATCCAATTATTATCTGTACATTATTATTTATCTGTACATTATCATCATCTCACAGAGTAAGACCTCTTCTTTCCTTGCCCCCTCTTTTGCATCACTGGGTCTAAAGAGGAATCCCCAAGGGATAATACCTTCTTCTGGAACCACGTTTGTCCTCAGCAGTTGGCTCTATTTAGAAAGTTTCAAAGGCCATTTCATTATTTTTCTTCAATACTAGACTCAGTAAAAGCTACTGTAAGAATCAAGCAGCCTCAGCTGGCTGCTGGAAGTACTGCTATATTTTGTAATATAGTACCGAGAGAATCTATATTGTGTGCATCATGGCAAATAGTTTGATGAAACATCTTGACCTAGGTTTTCCATTATCCATTTTAATTGAAATCTGTTACCTTTTTTTCCCCTGGGGACAAAAGAAAGAGCTAGAGTTCAAAATACCCTTTGGGAGTTTCAATTTTGGCATTTTTTTTTTCTAAATGCCACTTGTGCTGAGGGGGCCGAAGAAATACATCTGCTAGGGTTGCCACATAGTTGGTGCAAACGGTTCTTAATGCACCAATCCTGGAATCGTGTTTCCTTATTTCAAGCTCAAGGGAATCTTGATTCCTTGGACCTCAAGTCAGCTGCATAGTTCTGATGCGTTAATCCTAGAGGAGTACATTGGTTCTGTTTATAGGCCTGCTAATCTTTTGCATTAAGAGTGGACTCGACTCATGACTTTTGCTTGCTCTGAAGAATTTTTGCATCTTGCCTCTTTGCCCCCCCCCCCCACACTGCCAGCATAGCTTACTATGGATACAACTGGACACAAATATTGGGTGAGAATGTGTGGCCGAAGCATCTGGACGGTCACTGTGTTTCTTGTCATGTTTTTGCTGCTGTTGGGTGAGCCAGTTAGAGTTCACCTCCCTCACTAGGAATGGCGAAAGGAAACCCGAGACTCATTCCTTCTCTTCTGACACACTTACAAGACAAACACATGCTTCATTAAAAATAACATTGCACTGCTGTGATATGGGGCCTGCCCATGTGCTTGGCATAAACATTGGATTTTAGTGCTTTAGTGCAGAGTAGAGCTCCTTCTTAAGGCATAACACTTCCACTTGGCAGGGAGGTAGTTGAGAGAGTTGAGCAAAGATGGCTGAGGGTTGCAACAAAACAGGCATTCCTCACACCAAAGCTAAGCACCCTTGCCCTGGTTAATCTCAATTCTTTATTTCAGCCTCTCTTCTTTATTTCTCGTGGCATCCTGGTTCCACCTTGGACAAGCTATGATGGCATAGCAGTTTTCACCTTTCTCCTCTCTTGGCAGCTGTGATGAAAGAAGAAGAAAAAGGTGTTATGTGTTTTCTCTCTCTTCCTTAATGCAACACTGGCAAAGTGTGGTGTCTCCTTTTTGACACCCCTTGGTATTGTCAGGTGCTTCTAATGCTGATTTGTTAACCATTGCTCAGAATAATCTAGGAGAAAATGCAAGCTGGAACATTCTGTGGAATAATGGCTTCCCTTCTTGAAGAATTAGGCTCCAATTACAAATGATTTCATCTTAGCCACCTTTGGCTTGACAATAGCACCAATATAGTTATGGCTGAATGCAAAACAAGTGTATGTTTGTATGTTACTATCAAAATAGAGCTAACCCCTTCAAGACTGGTCCAAGATGATTTGATTCTGAGATGGAGTGGCAAGCCAAGGGCAATGGAAATTATTTTGCTTCCACATATATTGGCAAAACCCCACAGAAATTCAGAATAAGAAGGAATGATATAGACTAGCCACTGTGTAAAACAACAGGAAAGAGACTTATGGTACCTTGAAGTCTAAAACAGTTTAATTGGTGTAAATTTTCATGTACTGCAGCCCACTTCTTCAGACACATGATACATATTCATTTATTTTTTATTTAGGTAAACCTTTATAGTCTGTCCTAGTATCACAAAATCATACGGCAGGTTATAAAGGTGTATTAAATAATTTTAAAACAAGATAATTAAAGCAACCCCAAAGGCTCTAATAAATAAGTACATATTGACTTGGTGCCAAAATGATGCCAGTGTCAGTACCAATCAAGCCTCCAATGTGCAGACTTTTCACAATTGAGGTGCTACAGCAAATAAAACCCTCCCCCATGTCTTCACATGACAAACTGTTGCCAATGGTGGGACACGGAGGAAGATTCCCCCAGCAGATCTTAGTGATCATGCATGTGATGAAGTGTGCTGCAGTAGACAAAAGCCTGTGACAAATAAATCTATCATCTACAGTATCTAAAAATACATGTCCTGGGAGCATTTTGTTACTTGAGTGATATATAGGATTGTCAGACTATCAGCATCCTATTCCGTGAGGTGTTTGTCATCAGACCTGAGACAAGGGGGCTTGTGACCAAAGAAGGGAGAGCACCACCCCTGATGGTTTTGAAGTGAAGTATTCCCACTACACTTAGTCCACAGACTGCCCCTGCCAGAAGGCAAATCGTTGAATGTTAGGGGCAGGTTGAATGAGGCTTGACAGGAGGCCAGAACTGCCTCTGTCCTTGTCGGCTAATGGCAGGAAAACAACACAAAAGGAATCTGGCCAAATGAGTACAGAATACCCTGCAGAGTTACAGGGCAAACCTGAAGAACTGGAGCCTTCAAAGAATGTTTTTTGTTTTGGATTTTTATGAGATGTGCAATCTTGTCCCTTCAAACCTGAGAACTCCAACTCCAATACCTGTGGGTACCTGTTACCACCCTGTTTAGTGAAGAAAACGCCAGTAGATGCCTAATTTCAGTTGACATCTCCACCTTTGGAAGTTCTGCAAACGTTTGCCCTCATTCAATCATTCATCCATGTACCAAAGCTCCCAATGAAATCATGGATAATTTGTTTCTCTGACTAGGAACCCTAAGACTATATTATAAATTTGTTTCAGAGGCAAGGGTGGGAAGTCCAAAGATGTCTGCCAAACTATTCCTGAAAGACTAGGGGCTATATATAGTCTTTCCGGACAATAATAACTGAAGACCTGATATGTTTCAGGAGAGGTTCAGTTTTTGCCTGCTGTCCTTTTCTATCATCAAGGCAATAGCTTCAGATTTAACGCAGTCTCTCTGAGGGATAAAAGGGAGTTACCCCCTCTTAGAAGATTAGTAATGCATGTGCACAAACAGGGAGCTTCCTCACCCAGTACCACCTCCAACCAGTGGCAGGTTGCAGACAGGGATCGGGGAGGTGCTTTACCCCCAAATTTGGGGGCAAGTCACCACTCCCATCTCGGTCACAAGCCATTTTCATTTCCAGCTTAGCTATTTGAACCTGGGCACCTTCAAATCAAACGTTTGTTCAGGAAAACAAACAGCAAGTTTATTGTTGTTGTTTACTTCAGTGAAAACAGGATCATATTCATTTAGAGCTGAAACAGATTAACCCATATATAATATCCTCAAAATTCTCCATTTTGTTTTTCAGTATCAAATATTCTCTGAATATTCCAATACTTGGAAGCAAGATTGAAATCCCATAGACAATTACCTGGGAGTAATTCTTGTTGAAGTAAATGGGACTTTCTTCTGAGAAAATATGCATACTTAAATATATTATCTGAGTACTGTAAATATATTAAATCTGTAGCTGAGATTCTATCATATTGAATCTCTATCTGATATGTGACAGTGTTTGAGAGTCAGTATGCAATGCTGATTCAGCCTTTGGCAGTATTTAACAGTTGAGTCTGAAATAAGATATTATTTACAATTAGGCCTTACTTGATAGCCTGCCTGCAATGGTATTTCATATTCAGTAGCATTGTAAATGATATTAAATGATACTATTTAATATTTGAAGGCATCTAATAGCTGACAGAATATGGAATTTCATTATCTCAGGCCTGCCAAAAGAATAAAGTGTTGCCAAGAGTGTGAAACGATTAAATTTGTGAGGTAAAATTTTGCATTTTAAACAACACTGAATTTTTCACATTTAAAAATTGAGTAATGAAAACAGAAATCCATTGAATCTGGAATATTTCTGAATGTTCTTCAACCTTATTTTCATTATGCTCTTTTAAAAACAAAAGAATTGTGTCATTGGCTGCATGCACTTGCACTTATCTTGATATTAAGTTCACGAAATACTATGAATGTTCTCTTGGGCAGTAGAATAAATGAGACTGTGTTGAAGATATGTTAGGCAAACACTACACATGTAAAAACTCTTCCCATTGCGCTATTCCTAGCCACCATATCTGCTGTTCAAAATCTGCTGATACCTCCCTATAAATCATGTTACTTTGACTGTTTTTAACAAGTTGTGTGTCCTAATCTTCCCAACAGCCTTTCTGGAAACTCTAGGTCAGTGTGTGCCTGCAAATGCTGCTGATCCTATCAATAAGGCTTTTATAGGACGATCCGATCCTCAGCACAATCTGGTTGCCTGTCTATCTTGAAACTTCTGCTTGTCTGGTAACTAGTTTCAGCTCCCATAAAATGGCCACCTATCAATGTCAAGAAGACTCTTGACACACATGCATCAGAATTTCTGTGGTGATAATGGCACCAGTTCATTCATATTTTATTCATTAAATATTTTTTGTCAATGTTTGTGGCTATTTTTAAAGCTTACTGTAAAGCACACCATTATCACCTTCATATTTTGAGTATTTGTCAATATGATGCCTTCAACCCATGTAGTTATAATTATACATGTTTTCTCCCCTGCTCTAAAAGGCCAACAATAATTCAATCAAGCTTTGGTTGAAGTGCTCTTATTTAGCAAATTTGTCCTTCAGTCTAGGGATTACGAGTGCTTTTTATTTGCTTTTTTTAAAAAAAATTGAAAGAGAGAAAGAGAGATAGAGAGAAATTTGAGATATAACTAGCTTGTTTCATTCTCTCAGCTTCAGAACATGATATAATCAAACCTCTCAATCAATAGCAGTTTTTATTCCTGCAGAATTGATGCATGGCATCTTTCTTCACACCGAGACTTAATGTGTTGTAAATTAATTATCTGCAATGAATACACGGTCAGCGAACCTTGGAATGATGAGGATATAATACTAAAGCCATTCCATTTCCTCCCACCATTTCACAGACCTCTTACTGAATCTTGTATGGAGGTAAGAATGAAGCCTGCTTTTGTACAGAGTGTTCTTAAGGAGTTGTTCATGCTCCTCTAAGCCTTGGAGTCTAAGGGATGAGAGATGGGAAATGCATACTTTAGCCTAGATTTTTCTCCAATAATTTAAACTATCAATTAGGAACTCATTTATTAACAGTGGCAACTGGTGACTCCTATTTCAGAGGTGCTATGAATCCACCACAGGCTTTAGTTTGCACCAAAATGCAGAACCTGTTTTGGGAATAGGGTTCAGCACCTTGAATATCCTTTGTAAAATGCAGAAGCAAATCCAGAATGGATTTACAGAATCCCTGAAACACAAGTCATCAGCCACTAACTGATAAGACATTTCAGTACAGAAACATCTCCAAGTGCAATCCCAACTAACCTTTTTTGTTTTGTTTTTGTTTCTGTTTTGCTTTTTTTTAATTAGCAGAGGAGTTTTGGGCTTTTTTGTGGGGGGAGGGGCAAATCTTGAGATCAGCCAACAGAAGAAGGTTCTCCCAGTGCAAGGACACTTCTGGAAACAGAAGGAAGTTCATCCCAGCAGAAAATATTTCTGCCTAGCCCAAGCCCCAAACAATGAACGCATATTTGAATTAGGATGACACTACTTGGCTATAGTCCTTTACTGCCTTACCTGGAAATAAGCCCCTGCCGAACTCAGTGAATCTGACTTCTGAGCAGACACGTGTAGAATTGGAATATTCTTATTTGAAATGGAAGATGGTAACCCTACTCCTAGGAATAGCACAGAATCAGCATTATAACAAAGAGAGCATTAAAGAATACCTTTGCCTGTGTTAAAACAAACTTGCAGTATAAGCCCTTGAGCAGACTTTATGCATATACAACAGGCAGCCTCAGATGGAAACGTGAACGTTTATTTATTTATTTATTTATTTATTTATTTATTTATTTACTTACTTACTTACTTATTACAGGCATTTGTATACCACCTGATTTAGTGCAAAGCACTACTCTGAGTGATTGGCAACCATCCACATAACCCTCCAACTGAAATCAAACCCTCATTCACCACTCCATCTCCACAATCAAAACCCCAACAACCTAAATTCTAATCCCCAAAATAATACCAAATATACATGAACATACAGATGTTTCACAGATGAGTTGTGCTCCTGGTTAGAGCAGGGGGAGAATATCTCTATAAGGCTCATCAAAACAGGCAGGTCATAAGCCATTTCTTAAAGGCTGTAAAGGAGGGGGCCCGACAGATAGGACATCCATAAGAGACCAGCATCAATATTGTTTTTCCTCCTGCTTCAATAAGCAGGAGAAAAGACTACATTAAACCTATCATTCTGTTCCCCACTTTGAGCTTTTGACCTGTACTACTATAAGTATCCAGGAGAGCTTGTAAAATCTGTTGGGGTTTTTTTTGCAGCACTGGTCCCAGAATCCCTCAGCCAGCATGGCCAGCTAGAAAGATGTTTGCAAAGTCCTAGTTCTGCACAAGTGCACAATTTCTAGATGGATCACTACATGTCTTTAGGACTTTTAATCTCCACATGTGTTTCTCTTATTTCATATTTCTAGCTATTTAAATGCTAAATAACAATGTATTGTTAGAATTATACATTCAGCAGCAAACATAAGGGAAATTAGAGGGGAAGAATGTGTTACATTTATTATAATGCAGAAGAAAAGTGGTGGGAACTGAGTGTACTAAGCATGTGCTCATGCACACAAGTGCACACACATGTACACAAAGAATCTACTACTTCTTGTTTGGAATGCTTCCCTCTAGAGTTTGGGCCTGTTTTTTCAGTTGCAGAACCTCTCAACCAGATGTGGCCATGGACTTGGAGAGTCTGAAAGCTATAGACCAAAAGAAAAAAAAGAAAAAAGAAGAAGAACTTTTCCAAGCTCTAATCTGCCTCTCTGTTTATCTGTTCTGCAGGTTGAAGGCAAACATGGGATCTAGAATTCCTAAAGAGGCAATCCCATTCAATTAAGATCTCTGAATATTTATATTTTTCATAGGTTTGATTTAAGTAACATGTTCTGATACAGTTGCAACCTGAGCAGGAAGTAAGCAGCACTTTTTCCCCTCTAAAGGAAAGGGAAGAGATGATTGTGGGTGCATTATGTGTAAAACCACTCCGGACAGAAATGAACTCTTAGCCATGGGCACCTTGATTGAAAAGCCTGAGCTCACTAACTTCTAAAGTCCTCATTTAAAAAGTAAAAAAATAAAAACAAAATGAAGAAGAAACCTCCATTATTGCTCTAGAATTGCTTCACTATTAGTAGCTATAGAAACAAGGTTACTGGCTAGTGGAGATGGGCTCTCCATGAAGCACAATGTTACCTGAATTAGAGAATACAAAAGAGAAACAAGTCACCACAATCAATTACAGGATTTTCCTCTCAGGATGGTTCGACGGGTTGGAGGAGAGGAAACTCTGGATCTGAAATCACAGAAGCTGGGTCTCAGTCTGCTGATAGATCTCTGGATGCTTTGCAAAAGAGCAGCAAAGACTTTGGACTCCTAATTACTTAATAACATCAAATACAAAATGACTCCCTCCAGCTCCACACAATATCCCATACATAAGAAATGTTTAGGTGACCACGAGTGATTTTCTCATTTTTCTTTGAAGGCACTGGAAGCTGCTTTCATTTCAACTCCTCCTTCTCATTCTTCTCCCACCAAAAGTTGGATGCCATCACCTGAAGTAAAGGGGAAAAGAACCTTGGTGCAGAATTCTTTAACCAAATCAAATAAGTTTATTGTGGTCATATGACCCATACAGAAAAAGAGTATACAGTAGAAACAATGAGAGGGACTACAGGGAGATAGGTGCATTGAGAGATTTGATAATTGGAACAAAATTCGCCCTCATGCATTGCAGCTAGGAAAAACTTTGCTACCTGTGCTGTGGTATAAGGATTATGGTCTAATAGGCAGTATTTTACTAACCAACTGGAAGGGTAGCCTTGGAACTTGTTCAGCAATGGGCAGATTAGGTTATTCCTGATTTGTTCATAAAATGGGCAGTATAAAAGCGTATGTGCAAGAAATTCAAGGGACCCTTTTCCACATGGGCAGAATCTTTCTTGGCGTGGGATTCCCTTAATTCTGCCCTGAAAAAGGGCTGAGGGGATCACGTTCAGTCTGGCCAGCATGAATGCTCTGCAGGCCTGCAGTGAGCAGAGTGAGGTTAGGTAGCCCTCAGGGGTTCTATATGGTGGGAAAACACCATGTGACAAAGGGGAGCACGTTCTGTTTGCCTGGGAAAAGAGTTTCTGCTTTTCTATGTCATGTAGTCTCTAGGTGAGAGCTCTTAGGGCCTTTTTCTGTCCAAGCATCAGAATATGTTCAAGGGGGAAGCCTATGGACCTAATTTTTTGTTGGATGAAAGACTGCCACTGACTGTGGTGGGAATCGAGTAGCATATAATGCACATATCCCAGTTGATCTGCTGAAAAAAACTAATCTAAGCCAATACTTTAGGGTCTGAGCCCAAGCGCTAGTTTCCAGTTGGGCTACCCCTACTTCAATGAACAGGGCTGAATAGGCTACAGAACTGGGGGGGGGGGGAGACAAAATACAGCGCAAAAACATGGATTGTATTATTTCAACTTCGGGATTAGATGCACTGATCCAGATGGGGATGCCATATAGTAGTTGTGCCCTCGTTTTTGCTTGGAAGACATGGATGGCTGAGGGGACATGACGTCCACCGCTTCTGTAGAAAATCCAGGTCACCACTAGTGAACTGCATTTGGCAAGATTAAGAGCATATTTACGGTGGGCAACCCAACTCATGTTATATCTGAAGCTTATCCCCAGATACTTATATTCTTTGACCTGTTCCAAAATGTCATTCTGTAAGGACCAACACAATCTTTTCCACCTCTTGGAAAATACTAGGATCTTTGACTTTTGGGCATTGATGGACAGACAGTTGTTATCACAGTAGTTAGCAAAGACAGCTAAGAACCTCTTTAGTCCCAGTTGGGTTAAAGATAAGACTGCAGCATCATCTGCATATAGCAGTAATGGAATTTGCTGGGAGCTGAGCTTGGCGGGGGGGGGGGCAGTGGCCCTCAGCTTGTTTCAAGGAGGCACCCAAATAATTAATGAATAGATTGAATAGATAGGGGGCCAAGATACATCCCTGCTTGACCCCCTTGTTACTCGGGATCATATTCAACAGTTCACTTGCAGAACCATAACGGACCTGACAGCTCGTATTTAGGTATAACTTTTGGATAATAAACAGGAGTCTCCTATCTATTGAGGACTTTTCCAGTTTGACCCACAGTAATTTCCTTGAAATTGAATCAAAGGTCCCTTTCAGGTCAAAGAAAGCTGCAAACAGTCTTCTCCTACCCATGTTGTTGTACTTCTCCGCCAGATGTGCTATTACCACACAATGATCTAATGTGTGTCTGTTTTTACAAAAGCTGATCTGTTCCGGTCCCAGGATCTTTTGATTGTCCATCCAGGCTGATAATTTGTCTGCTAGATGCCTTGCATAGAGTTTCCCCATGATAGACAGCAGACTAATTGAACGGTAATTCCCTGGGATGTGTGGGTCTCCTTTTTAAAAAATGGGTACTCTGATAGCTTCCTGTCTGATATATTAGTGTAAAGAGAGTGGCCAAAGGTGAGGACCACAAGTCCAGGCACTTTTTTAAAGTTTCAGGCAGGATATCGTCAGGGCCAGCAGCCATTCCCAGTTTTAAGTTGGTGATTAAAGCTTTAATTTCCATGATGTCTACTGGGTCCCATTCTGGTAAGTTGGGAGGGATAAGGTGTATGGGATCTAAGTCAGAGGCTAGAGGGTCAAAAAAGATGTTGGTAAAATGATCCTTCCAAACATGTAACTATACACTGTTTATGTCATGCTCTGGTTTGGTGGGTCTCAGGAGTCTAGTAAAGATAATGTAAGTTCCATGAACCAGAGCACTGTGTTCCATAGACAGGACTGGATATGTTATTCAGCTCTGGTGACAGGACAGCTTCTTTCACCCATCTGAGGCAGCAGCCTAGTTAATTTCTTGATGCACTACTCTGTCCTCTGATAGAAATGACTAGTTGAGGGGCTGAGGAGGAACAAGTGGGAGGTCACATCACTGGCTCTCTCCCCATTATCTGCCACATCTGGGATCTGCTACCTGAGGTAATCACCTCTCTGTGCTTAATGATAGCACATCTTTCTGTTGGAAATTATATTTAAAAAATAACTTTTCCAAGTTCTGGAACAGATTTGGGATCTGTGTCCCCACCCCCCCACCCCCAGTATATTCCAACCTCAGCCTTTGCTTCATGCGCTCATCACCTCACTGGAGTTTCATGTGCAACCTTTTTTTAAAAGCTAGAATTAGCTGGGATTGATTCATCGGTCTAGTTTTTATCTATGCCACTAGAAACAAAGCCCCAGTTTTAGCCTATGCCCCTTATGCATGTGTCACTTCTGAATCAATGGGCATGTTAGGAAACTGGCTACCTGTGTTTTTGTAGGGTTTCAGACACTGCCATGATGGTCTTTTAAAATGCATATCTATGGCACACCATGCAGGGAAGTGCAAAATCTGATAGACAGCAGCAAATCCAATCTGCTATAGATTAGCTCATAGTGGACTGTACGCAGACTAAGCTCTTTAAACATCCCTAAAAATCAGGCTGAACCATTCTGGATTAGGTGGAGGAGATTATATCCAGACCCATACTCCCCTCCCTAATGACCAACTGGTGGCATTTTAGCAATTCCAAAACGCATAACCTGCATAAGCCACTACCATTAGATTGAAGAGGACAGCTATTTACATTGACCCGTTTTTTGACCATGTCTCCATTTAAATGATCAGTGGGGGCAGGAGAATGAAATTGTGCCATATATTGAGGTATATAGTAGGGCAATATACAGGAATAGGATCTATGTTCATTTTCTATCCCAAGTTCAGTAATGATTTTTAGTCTCAAGCAGGGGCTGCAGGAGAATGAAGCCCCTGTTTCTGCTCCGTTAGACCAAAAGGTCCTGCCACTTATAAATCTCTTCTCTCCCAGTGCAGTTGTTAAGTGTCACAGCCTGTCAGCTCAGCAGGACATTAAAACTGTGCCGCTGCAGTAGGAGCAAACATCCTTAATTCCCATCTTGTGTATTCCCCTCGCTCAAACGTCTCTGGTCTTCTGCTGAAAGTTCTACCACTATTTTTTTTTTTAAAAAAAATCAGTTTCTTCCAACAAAGACTGCTGTCAAATCGCCCTGATAGTATAATTTTAATAATGCCTTTTTTGTCATTATTTTAGTCCTAGCATGTTGCCTCTACATATACAACATATGTCTACATTCTGAAGCATGGCTCAGTTTGGTACTGTAAGCTTGGAATCTTCAAATGTTCAGATAGAGGAGAGGGCAGAGGCAGGTGATTTGCTGTTGATCTCCCAATAGTGTTTAACAGCCTTTTTCTGACTTCTGTTCCTAATAGGTTGGGAAATTTGGAGGCTAAAGCTCTCTTAGGAGGTAGAAGATTTCTGCTTATCCTTGCACAAGTTTCACTTAGTCCACATGTTTTGTTTCGTTTTGTGATTGGGTGACAAACATGGGCTTTGTTTGCAAGTTAGATTGCTCAGGTTGAAAGAATTGTGTGCCAGGAAAAATGTTGTAATAGTAAGAAATAGAGATTTCTTTTAATGTGTCATTTGACCTTAAAGTGCGTTTTCATAGCTTCCCTATTAGCACAGCACGGGCACATTCCTTTTACTTTATTTTCTTTTTTTGGACTACAATTCCCAGGATCCCCCAGCCAGCGTGGCCAAACTGGCTGGGGGATTCTTGTAGCTCTTGTCCAAAAATGTTTTTTTTTCCTAAGCTTTGTCCCATATATAGACTACTAATTTTCTTCACCATCTCACTTAGTGACTCTTTGTCTTTTGCTTGGACCAGTGAAATAGTTCAGTACTTGGAAGTGGTCAGATACAGCAGACACTATTTTAGGCATCAGGCAGATTGTTATAGAAAATTATTTTAATTAGTATTTCATTGTTTTCATAGTGTTGTGTTCAGTAGTTAGTATGAAGAGTAGCATTTACCAGAGTTCTGCTCCTGTTGGAAGAAAGAGCCCTCCCCTCACAGCCCTTTTGTGTCCTGAAAATCTATGCTGCGAGGCAGGGTTTCTGTAAGACCCTTCCCTCCATTTCAGAGCCTCCAATGGGTCCCAGTGGCTTCCATTACTGGAATTATCCCTTCCATTCATTGGGTAGCTCTTCTAGATCCAACCCAAGGGCAACCTGTATCTCCCTCGTCAGCAAGTGTTATAAACTTTGCTTTCATGTCTAGCAAATAGTTCTATCATTGGCAAAGCAACAGGAATTTGAACAGTTGGCAAAATCATTGGAACAGCTGACACAAGATTGCAAAACTGGCCCCAGTCTTACTCTAATTATCCACAGTTACTTGCATGCATCAGCTCATGATGGCGAAGCATGTTTTCACACACATCAGAAAATGCATCTGACTGTTTCAACAGGATGTGGGTGAAGATCATGAAGCAGCTAGAGGATACCTGCTTCCTCATGAGCTCCGATCCTACAACCCTGCTTCTATAAATATGTCTTGCCTGCTAGATCTGGGCAATTACGAGTATAAATGAATTGAATTGTAATCAGGGCAGGCCCAAGACATTTTGCAGCCTGAAGCAAAAGACAAGATGGCACCCATCCCGATCTCACATACTGACTCTAATTTGGACAGGTCAGGTGGCACATACTGTTCGTTCCTTCAGCAATGAGGAACACCATGGATGGTCAGGAAACACAGCTGAAAGGGTACTATATCTGCTCCCAAAATCTACCACATAAGATGCTCACCTCACTCAGCCTAATGATAGGTCTAGCCCTGTTAATAATATTTCACTTTGAAAGTGCAAGTGCCCCCAGTTGCCCCTGCCATGACACAGACACTCGGTATGAAGTGAGCAGCTCAACTTGGGTGAAGCAGGGTACAACCTCAAACAAACAAAAGAATAGTATAACACACTGGATTTCCATATCCTAACCAAGAGGGAAGAGCCCTACCTCTCCTTCCTGCCAGGCTGTTGGGGAGGTATGAAGCCTTGCTCACTAAGCAGATGAAGGACCCCTTGGAGATGAGCCAGTCAGGGCATCCCACAAGACAGGTGGTGGATTGCCAAGGTTGGTTGTCCCCAGACAGTAGTCTCTATCGGGTGGTGAGGGGAAACGGCAACATTGTCTTGGCAAAAAGTAGGAGCCTGGGGTTCAGCTGATGTAGTAGCTCTCGCATTGACTTTGCGATTTCCCCTCCTTCCCCAGTGGCACTGCTCTCATCATTCTCACTCCCCCCAAAAGCAGGGCTTTCGAGGACTTTCAGTTTCCTGCACTCTCTCTGTTTCCTTTGGTGGTACACTCAGCTGGACCCACTCCCCAGTCCAGGAGTCCTTTCACTCCATGACTTCCCAATCAGCCCTAGAGTTGACTGCTGGATTGTCAGCCACTTCTGCCTGATAGGTCTCCTAGTCTGCACTCTCTGGAGCCTCCTTTCAATGGTCTGGCCCTTCTTGTTCCTCCTCAGCCCTTTTACCCCCCCCCCACCTCTACAGGCTCCTCCTCTATCTCAGGATGGAGCGAGGGAGTCAGGGCCTGCTGTCTCTGGCATAGTGGTAAGGGTCTCTCCTCTTTCACTGTTCTCACAGGAAGAAATACAATGCATGCACTGAGGATGTTTAAAAATTTGATTCCTGCTGGATCAGAACAAAAAATTATCTAGCTCAGCATTCTGTTTCCTCAAGAGGCCAACCAGATGTCTATGGGAAGCTTTGAAACAGGACATGGAAGTAATAGCCCCCTGCTGCTTGTTTTCACCAACAGTGGTATTCCAAGGCATGCTGCCTCTGGTCCTGGAGGCAGCATATAGCCATTATCCCTGGCAGTTATCCATAGCTTTATCCTCCATGAATGTGTTCATTTCCCTTCTGATGTCATCTACAATGGTGTCATCACTACCACATCTTGGGCTAGTGAATTCCGTGGTTTAATTACATGCACTGTGATGGACATGTAAGTTCTTTTTGTGACAGGAAAGTGGTTTTGGAAAGTCCTTATGTTATTTTCATAGACTGTCTTAAAGCCAGATTGTATTGGTTCAAAAAATTGCTTTTCATTACCAGTGTAAAATAAACTCATAATGCTGAAGTCTGCCATTAAGCACCTAAACTTAAACATTGAATCTTACTTTCAGATAAACCATTTTACATTGATACCTCCGTCCAAGAACACTTTATTATCCACAGGTTTCATTCCAGTCCAGTCATTATGGTTTACTGAAGGCCTACGACTGTTGAAGAGGAACAGCTGGAGAGCTACTGGTGAATGTCTCGTGCTGGGAATGATCAATTGC
This sequence comes from Intellagama lesueurii, assembly GCA_037013535.1. Lineage (NCBI taxonomy): Eukaryota > Metazoa > Chordata > Lepidosauria > Squamata > Agamidae > Intellagama > Intellagama lesueurii. The sequence goes on from JBAJHW010000004.1 coordinate 141,513,100, forward strand.
ATCATAAAGGGTTTTTGAAGCCTTCAGTTCTGACTATACAGGAGATGGACATCAACTTTTAGTAGTTTTTCACCTCCCCAAAGCCTTGCATAGTTAAACTCTTCCATGTGGCAAAAACTACCTGCATAAAATCATATGGATCTTTCTCTGCCATCATGGATTTTGTGTTGTCAAAAAAGATGACAAAGTGTACAAAGACATGAACTTTGCTGCCTTCCACAGACAGAAATATGCTTCAAGAAAGTCAAGCCTTAAATGTTCTTCAACAATATTCAATAAATTTCCTGGTTGAAGATTCCGAGAATGCTTTTTAGGGTCAAAGTACATAACAGCCAGAATCTTATTGACAAGATATGCTTGTTTGACAGGAATAGCATGAGTCTCAGCAGCAAATTGCTACTCATTAATGAGAACTATGGCAAGTTCTTAAAGAAATGGGAGTGCCTGACCACCTTATCTATCTCCTGAGAAATCTATATGTGGGACAGGAAGCAACAGTTAGAACTGAATATGGAACAACTGATTGGTTCAAAATTGGGAAAGGAGTACGACAAGGCTGTATATTGTCTCCCTGCTTATTTAACTTATATGCAGAATACATCATGCGAAAGGCTGGACTGGATGAATCCCAAGCCGGAATTAAGATTGCCGGAAGAAATATCAACAACCTCAGATATGCAGACGATACCACTCTGATGGCAGAAAGTGAGGAGGAATTAAAGAACCTCGTAATGAGGGTGAAAGAGGAGAGCACCAAAAATGGTCTGAAGCTCAACATCAAAAAAACGAAGATCATGGCCACTGGTCCCATCACCTCCTGGCAAATAGAAGGGGAAGATATGGAGGCAGTGACAGATTTTACTTTCCTGGGCTCCATGATCACTGCAGATGGTGACAGCAGCCATGAAATTAAAAGACGCCTGCTTCTTGGGAGGAAAGCTATGACAAACCTAGACAGCATCTTAAAAAGCAGAGACATCACCTTGCCGACAAAGGTCCGCATAGTCAAAGCTATGGTTTTTCCAGTAGCAATGTATGGAAGTGAGAGCTGGACCATAAAGAAGGCTGACTGCCGAAGAATTTATGCTTTTGAATTGTGGTGCTGGAGGAGACTCTTGAGAGTCCCCTGGACTGCAAGGAGATCAAACCTATCCATTCTTAAGGAAATCAACCCTGAGTGCTCACTGGAAGGACAGATCCTGAAGCTTCATCCTAAATGGTGAAAGATGCCTATTTGTTGTATTATGTCATTTTTCACATATCTTGCATTTAGGGTGTTTGGTTTTCTGACTGATCATAGGTTTAATTAGCAAGTCTGACTCTCTGAGACAGGTATTGTTCAGGAAATGCTATTGTGGGAAGGAAAGCAGTTTAATCATCAGGAAGACACATAGCCCCCTACATCTATTTTGAAGAGCTTTTGGTGACCTGCTTGTGAATAAACATTACAGAAGATGGCTTGGCATGTAGAACAGTGTGGCTGGATAAAAATGCGATCTTGAGCTTTCCATTAAAAATTCTCTTGTAGCTGATTGTGCACAACATCAGGACCTCAGCAGTGTTAATCTGACCTCATGTGGAAGCAACTTTGGTGTGCTTAACCCACCCTCATCCCCTCAGGATGAATGAGGAAAGGTAGAGAAGGCCTCTGCCAAAGAAAGCCAATATATGCCGCGCCTCATAGGTGACTATACTGGAGTGACTTATGTATATAACTAGAACCAGAGCTTGCATTAATGGTTGGGAGAAATTTTAAATTGAGAAATAACAGAATTTCTGCGGTGATATCTAGTCACTGGATACTTGGTTTGGGGTAGCGTATAGAGTGATGGACTAGGAGTCAGGCCAGGGTTGGAATTCCCACCCAGCCATGGAGACTCACTGGGGGTGATGAACTGGTGAAATTACTCCTTAAATATCTCACTTACCTTGAAAGCCATATGAGAACCAATATAAGTCAGTTCCAACTCGGTGGCACATAACATAATGTGCTCATTAATATGGGGATGGGGGGTTTATAACTCTCTTGGTGGTATTATGACTAGAACTGCATCATTCCTGATCATTGGTCATTCTGGCTGTGGCTCATGGGATTTGGAGTTCAACAACGGCTGGAACAAAAAGACCCATTAAGTTTTATGTTTTCTTTTTTGTTCAGTGGTGCCCTCCTTATTATTTGTATTCCTTGCACTTTGGTGTAGTGTGAAGATATTGCAATATGGAGTATTTTTTGTTTTTGTTCTTAAACAGCAACCCCATGGAGAATTTGAGAGGAGCAGAGTGGTTGCTCTTCAATAGCATTCTTTGCTAGGGGAGCTTCTTCGATAGCAGAAGATAATTTCCTGAAGCACCTTTTTTTTTTTACTTTGGGTGCCTTCAGCATCCCATAATTCCATAGAAAAGCAAGCATGCAATGGCCATTGATGAGCTACTCAGTTGCACTTCACCCATCTTATCAGTCCTTTAATTCCTCTGAGTGCCTGTCTTGCCTTCTTCGTCATGCCTGGCCTCTTCAATGAGATCCATTCCCAATTTTTTTTCAGAGCATGGTAAATTGACTTGTTATTGCTGCTGCTGCTGCTGTTCAACTCCTGCAGTCCCACAAATAGCACAGCCACTAGCCATGTGGTCTAGAATATATGGCTGAGCTGTAGTCCAAAAAACTTTTCTTAGCTCTGGCATTTTTTTAATTTTCCATTATTATTTCACAATCCTGCCTGCCTGAGCTTTCGCTGTCACAATCCTTCCAAAATTATCTTATTTCCCCTCAATCCATGTTTGAGCTGTGTCTTTGCTTATTATCTCCGAAAGCTGGAGATCAGCTAACCCTAGTTTGTTTTACTTCTGCTTGTAACATCAGCTTGATACTTAGAAGTCAACAAGCAAAGCTGTCCATGGCCTGGAGGGGAAGCTTTGGAGGGAATCCCTTCATGAACCCCCCTTATCCCCTGAAAGCACACATGAGTGAGTCATGCCATTGTTCCAACTATTTTTTCCTTTTCCTTATGAATTGTGTACTAGCCATTCTCTTGGCAGTTATGAATTTGGCAACAAGGACAGTAGGGTCTCTCTCTGTGTAGTAAGTAATAAGAATCTCACAACACAATGTTGGAGTTATTACAACCTTGCATGATACCTGTAACAGGTGTGGCTGGGAGGAACCTTTCTGGACTGGGGTGACTGTCAGTCTATCCAGCACTAACTAATCATTCCTTCCCTGCCTCTGAATTCAACAAGAGCCCCGCCTCTGTGTTCTGTTTTCTTTTCCCTCTCTTTCCTGGATTGGTGTCAGTGTTGTTTGTTTGTTATATACTTCATTGCTGTGAGTAATAAAACATTTTTAATCTTTCTGCTACAAATGTCTCAGAGTGACTTATTGAGACTTTAAGTGCTAGTTAATGAGAAAGGAGTGGACTCTGGGAAACTTTAAGTATTATACTCTGTGAATCTCTATACTTCTACTGTGCAGCAAAGCAGAGTTTTACCAGAAATTCAAAATTCTGCAACACATAAAACAAGGGAAAGAAGAAAACGTAGGTGGGATTTGAAGAAACTCAGCAAAATTGAAACTACTTTGCCCATGCCTACCTACTCAGTATCCAAACTTGTGACTCTCAATAATAGACGGGAGACTACCAATTTTTCTCTGCAGCCATCCCAACTAAAAAGTACACACAGACTTGTCTAGCAATTCTCTCCTACAACCATAGTTCCACAAAGAACCAAAAGACTTCCTTTGGCCTACATGAGTAGGCTCAAGAGTTCAAACTGATGAGGTTCAGAATAACCAACTAAGGGTGTTGCATTTATTAGAGAGGGGAAAAGAGAATTCAAGGGCCATTATTTTTTGTAGTGTTTTCTCCCTCTCTTTAAGACTGTGGGACAAAGCCAGCGTGGAGAAATTACACACACAAATGTTGAGAAAATGGAGTGTTTGAAATCAATTCTAATGTTAAATGCAAAGGACATCCTTGGCTCATTAAGTAAAAATATCTCATTTAATGAGCAGGAAAGCACTGGAGCACACTGAACCTTGACACAAAGCAAATTATTTAAGTGATAAATTATATTTTATGGTGAATGTAAAAGTTAATAATACTCCGGAGTAAGGTAATAAATGCAGAGGTGTAACTAACATCACTGGCTGCTTTACTTACAAACATGCCATATGTACTCAGTTACTTGCAAAGGTAATAAAAAGAAGACAAACCACGAATTCTTCACGTGAAGACTTACATCTTCACTAAAACAACTTCCACTCTCTTCTGTGTTTCCAGCTATTTCTTCACTCTTCACGCTTTTGCTTTTCACTTTTTATCAAACATTTTGTTTTGCAGTCAAACAATGTTATGCATGTCTATGCAGGTGAAGACACATCCCACCCAGGAAGTGGGGTATATTCTCAAGTAAGAGGGCATAGGCCGGAATCCAACAGTAATTTATGCTTGTGTTAATGAAATAGTGTAAGTCCTAATGTCAAAGTGCTCTTTGCATTTGTGTCCAGGAACACAACTAACACCTCATGAATTAGCACCAGTTACTGTTGTGACTTACACCGTTCCACTTAAGCAAGCGTAAATCACACCAATCCTATGGATCACAATTACTCTCAAATAAGTGGGGATCAGGATTGCAGCCTTGGTCTCCTTTTGAATCTGAAAGACAAGGAAAAATACAAGCTTGACAACCTGACCAAAACTTGGTCAGACTGAGACCAAAAAATTGGTAGTTTGTCATGAATCAGACAAAAAGCCTTCTCCTTTTCCAAAGTTTAGAAATACTCTTTTTTAAAAAAAACTATAACTCCCAGAATCCCTCAGTGCACATCACCAGCAACTATGATAGCTGAAGGATTTTGCCAACCATAATCTAGAAAACTCATGTTTCCAGTCTCCATAGTGTTTGCAAGAGGTAGACAAAAGTAATAGAATGTCACTGTGTTTTGTTTTGCTTAACAGCCAGATCTATGAAAGGAAGAAAGACTTCTGTGTTACATGTCATTTTAAAGTTGAAATATGGGCAGAAAAGTTGAGATGTGTGTCCAGAACAAACCTTTGTATCTCATGCTCACAGCTAAGCTTGACTTCCATACAGCAGGGCTTGGAGTGATTGAAGCATCTGAAACTCTATGCTTGGCTAGCTATTATTACAATGGAAGTATTTCTAATATCTTACAGAAATTATGCACCTGTTCTCTGGATTCTCTCTGTAACCTCTATAATTTTTTGGTGTTGGTGTCTCTCTTTATAACAATTTGTCCTGCCTTTCACCAGAACATTCTGACAGTTTTAATTCTAAAAATTGTCCATTGCAATGTTCAACTGTATATTTAAAATGATGTACAGGGTGCATCATTTGAAGGACTGTCAAAAGAGAGTCCCTTTATTTGAAGGAGTTTCCTCTTTCACTGGTTGTCTACTCCCAAAGAAGGGAAATCAGAAACCTTGAAGTTGCCTGTTAGAGGTCATCTACAATGGCCGTTTTGGAGCTGGCTACTGCGATCACTTCAATCACTCCAAGCCCTGCTGTAATAGGGCCACTTGAGGTCAGGTGAGGCACAATATGACATTTAGTGCTCTCCTACATCCAAATGGCATACAGAACTCAAGGGACCCTATTCAGTCGAGCTCGCTCCACTGTCAATTTCCAATATCATGAAGTGGCTTAATAAGCAAGCCACTCCAGGATGTTGGCAAATTGAATACTTCCCCCGCTCCTTTGCACAGTGGCAAGAGAAATGATTTTTTTTCTTCCCTAGACCATCACTGATGTGCTACATCACTTAGATTAAATGTTAGAAAATCATTTCTTTGCCTCATCTGATGTGCCAATCAAAAAACTGCCCACAGCTGAAACTGTGAAATTATTATTATTCAAAAATACCAAATACAGTCAATCAAAATTATAAAAACATTGACTGGTTTTATACAGCAGATACAGGTTTTAACCAAAAACCTAAATATCTATTAAATGTCAGTGCAGTATGTATGCTGTTCCTAATATTGCCGGTTTTTGTAATTCTGGTGGTGTTATTTTTGAGATCTGCAACTGCTGATAATACTGTGTGAAATTTCTTGATATTGGTCCCAAAGCCCCAATGACTACGGGGACCACTGAAGCGTGTTTCTTCCACAAGTGAGATGTTTAGATTGCCAGGTCTCTGTATTTTGATAGTTTTTCTGATTATTTATTTTCAACTCTGGCATCCCCTGGAATTGCAATGTCAATGATCCAGACATTTCTTCGTTCTATTACTACTATGCCTGGTGTGGTACGTTTAGGTGTCTATCCATTTGGATTCAGAAATCCCACAAGATCTTGACTTCTTCATTTTCTGACACTTCCTCTACCTGATGTTCCCATGGGTTTTTCGAGGGTGGCAAGTTGTATTTTTTGCATAATGACAGTGCATTAATTTTGCCACTCTATCATGTCTAATTTTGTAATCTGTTTGTGCAATCTTTGGACATTTGCAGATGAGGTGTGACACAGTTTCATCTTTTCCTTGGCAGTCGACATTTGCTGTTAGCACTAATTCCTTGGATCTTAGCTTTCATCACATTGGTTTGGAGTGCTCGTTCTTGTGCTGCAAAAATCAAGCCTTCGGTTTCTTTCTTAAGGGTCCCCAGTTTTAACCATGTTGAATTATGATCATGCTTGCCATCAATATTTCTCAGGTGGTATCCATGTAGTGGTTTATTTTTCAAACTGTCATCCAGTCTTCAGTTGTAGAATTTTGAAGTAAGTGGTTAAATTGCACTGCTATACGTTGGTGAAGACCTGTTAGATGCTCTAACCAAAATCCATGCAGCTCATCTGGACCAGGTGCACTCCAATTTTTCACATCCTTTACTTGCCTCTTAATCATTTCAGTTGTTATTACAATATCATCCATTTGTTTTCCTTGAGTTTCTTTACAAATGTCTTTAATCCACGAGGCGTTTTTGTTATGTCCGGTTGGGCTTTCCTACATTTCTTTCCAAATTTTTAGAGCATTATCTTTACATGGGCCTAATTCCTTTTGCTCTGCATTTTCTCCTAGTGACATATAGAATAACCATTGGTTATTTCAAAATTGTGTGTTTTCTCTATATTGTTTCAAACGTCCATCATATCTTTCAATTTTCTTTGCTGTAGCTGTTACCTGCTGTTTTAATTCTTCCATAGTTTCAACTATCGTTTTCCTTTCTAGGTCATATATTTTGCATAGTCTGGCTTTTACTTTTTCATTTTTAAGTTTGGAATCTTTCAGGTGTTTTGAATTGCTAATGTCTGCACGTAATTTGTTAATTTTTTTCTTTCCAGCTGAATTTTCCATTTTGGGGTGTCATCAGTTTTCTGGGGGTTTTGCAGCTTGTAACCAAGTTCCATGGTTACTATGGTAGCTGTGATATAGTTTGTTTCCTTTAGCATGTTGGTCAGGATTGTTCTGATGACAACATTTGCATCCTTCAGTAGATCTTTTACTGGTTTACTTTGTAATTGGCGCAAATTGGGGAGCCTTTGTCTTTCTGTATTCTGGCTAATATGGGTTACTATTTATTCCCTCAGTGATGTTTGCTGTTCTGTCAACTCATAATTTCTGGGTTGTTCCATAAGTTGCTCCTCTATTGATATGTTTTCTTCCACTATTGTGTCTACCTCTACCCTCCATTTGTCTTCCATATTATGGTCATTGCCCTGCATTGATTTTGCCACCTTTTCTACTTCTTGCAATTCCAGTTCTGAAAGCACTTTACTCCGGATAATAAACCTTCTCTGGTCCATTAATCATTGTTCAGTTATGTCACTACTTGGGTGTTTCCTTTTCCAAATTTCCATCATTCTTTTTTTTAAACCATGGGCTGTTGGGTTTGCCTCGTAATAACATTTCATAATTTCTTAATTTTTGGCGAGAGTCCAAGTTTTGTGTTTACGTTTTTCCAGTAACTTTGCAGCAGCCTGTCCTGATCCTTCAACATGGGCTACAGGGTCTGCTCAGCCCTGTAGCCCATTTGTCACCAGATGCCCAGGGGCTATAGCATCTGACGCAGTCCTTGTTGACCCGGGCGATGACCAATCCAGTAGGGATTTCTGTTTATTCCCTCTCATCATAATTGATGGTTGGTGGACACAGTTGTTCTGGCTTCTCAGCTGAGACCTGTCTGGCTTGGGAGACGCTTCAGCATAGCTCTCAACCTCACTGAAGCATGCAAACCCTTCCACCTCAACAAGGCCTGGGCCCATGGAGGGGATAATGATGATGATGATTATATCTAGCAGCAGTCTGCAGTCACACAGGATATTAGTGTCCAAAGAAGGAAGCAGCTTCTCATTAGTGAGTGAGGAGCCATTGATATCACACTGCAGAAGATACCAGCAGCTCTTCATTCTCAGATCCATTGATGGAGGACCCTAGAACCCTAAGTACTCAAAACCATCCCTTCAGATATGAGAATAATATTACCAGGATTTTACAGGCCATGAGCAGAGAGATATACTATTTTAGGGCATCTTCCAATCTCTGTTTATTTACCTGCTTCTGGAGATATTGTCACGTGAATTAAATGATAGGATGGTGCAGTTTAGTCATTTTATATTGCTAAATCTCCACAAATAGATTTGTTTTACACAGTGACTATGTGAAAAAGTAGCCTGCAGAAAATGCACATGCAAGGGACTGCTAAGAGAAAGCACAGCAGTAGCCACGTGATTTAAATTGATAGAGTCAGCAGTGTTAATGCCTCCAAAACAGGTTGCATTATCGTTTAGAATCTTTACTGGCAGAAAGCTATAATTTACATGTACAATATCCTTTCACATTGCCTATTAATTACATCTACAGTGTCTCCGTTTACAAGCAATCCATTTGAAAACATATGCTGCAATAATTAAAATGTTATTATGCTGACAGCGCCTTTCTTGGAGGAACTTGTAACATCTGTATTGACCGCGATAAGCATTGATTATCTCAAGCGATATAAATATTTGGGGAGCTAATAACAATCAGGTAGGAATTCAGTTCATGCTATAGGCAGCAGAAATAAATTACAGGAAGCCTACATCAAAGCTGCCTCCTGCATCAGTTTGTTTTCATACTTAATGGCTCCCAATAAAGCACACAGAGAGAAAACTCTTTGGAGATTCAACATAAGGAAGTGCCTTAAAGAAACTTCCCATCCTGTTGGCATCAAGCGTTTCAGGACATCTGCAGAAGCTTACAGATGTGGTACAGTGAGGAAGTGGAAAACAGGGTAAAAATTTAAGAACATGATGCAAATACAAATGGAATACAAACTTACACAACCACAGCAGATTTTGTATGATCAGTATGAGGGGGTGATAGTGATAATAATGCTATTGAGACATTCTGAAAGACCACAGTAACGTGCTATAGGCTCTACATGTAGCATGTGGAAAGAGCCCATGTCTGTTAACTTAGCACACTCATAAGCTCTCCCCACATGTCATGTGGGGTATCTACACAAGGCTCTGGGTATCCAGAGCTGAGGTCTAGGTGGGACTAGAAGTACTAACGTAGGTCCCCAACTTCCTCACTTGTTCTGTACTGCCCCTTTAAGAAGAGGGTTCACCAGACCCCAGTGTTAGCAGGCAATTAGTGTTTTCAGTGTGGGGTTGGAAGGTAACAAGTGGTGTTGGACTTGCAGTCATGGTGGCTTATGACTCCAATGCTGTGATTCCACTCAAGGTTTTAATCTGTACTCTATTGGAGTTTTGTAGCTCCTGTAAAGTGCAGACCAAAACCCGGAGTGAATTGACAGGACCCCTAAAATTGGTTCACATCAGCTGCCATTGTTTGCAGCACTTCCTTAAGGGTGAAGAAAATCCTGGACTTATTTCAGTTAAGTCATTTCATTTCTTTAAAGTCAAATGTCACTGTGTGTTCCAAGAAGTTTTACTAAATCATATACCTGAAGACATGTGGATGCAGTGCTCTTTCTCATATCCGGAACCATCATATACTTTCATTTCATTCATGACTACAGCAAGTGTTCTCTACAGCAGACCCATATGGTATATCAATATGATTTCTAAAAGGCATGGAGGAAAGTCAAACTTCTTTCCCACCGAAAAAGCTAGGTGAAATTATAACACATTGGATCCCAGTGGGTCCTGGGCTGCAGGGCTATTTCCATTCAAAGAAGGCACTGGGATCCAGTGGTAACTCCTGGTAGCAGAAGGGATATGAATCGATCTTACTGAATCTTCCTTCCCACCTGCAGCCCTGCCCATCACCTGCTGCTCCAGAGTCGATCTTTATGGACTCAAAAGGCACTGCAGTGGATATCATTGCTTTGTTATTCATGCACACCTGCAGTTCATTTCCTTTCATTGCTATGCCACCTTCCTCCTGGTGGAGGGTCCCAAGATGGCTTGCAAATGGTTAAAAAACACACACACATGTAACTAAAAGCAAAATGAGTTACAACAGTAAAAGACAATTATATCGTAATTCCATAATATAGGAATAGTGGTTAAAAAGTCATTTTAAAACAGATTTAAAACATGTTTAAAGCACATTGTGAAAAATACAAACATACACAATTCTGTAATTAGGCTCCTTTCTTCTGTCCACTTTAATTGCTAAAAGCCTGCCTAAAAATGAAAGTTGTTACTTGTGGCTGGAAAGAGAGGAGGGGGGGGGCAACTTGGCCTTCTTAGGGAGGGCATCCCACAACCTGGGAGCAGCCACTAAAAAAGCACTCTCTCATTTTCTTATCAAGCGTGCCTATGATGGTCTCCCAAAACTCTTAAACCCAGGCTGGCTCATATAGAAGATACAGTCTAAGATAGAAGATACAGATTAAGTTCTCCTTACATTCTTCACCAGAATAAGAACTCTTGTACTTGTGTCAGGTCCTATTTTGCATTCACACCCTTAAAAGCCATGACAAGCTTAGAGCAGGGGTGGGCAATTTTGTCCAGCCTGGGTACCAGCACACACCATGGGCAACACCAGTCTCAAAAAAGGCTGAAATTATTCTCCCAACAGGTAGAAAGAATACAATGTCATAAGTGCTAGGATGACCATCTTCTGTATAGGTTTATGGTTTGGAGAAGACTGGGGTGGGGCCTTGAGGGGCCTCCCCAATCACCCTAAAGCAAAAAAGTTCCATTCATGGAAGCCTCCAGAGATGGGAAAACACAATCTTAAATTAATTTTTGTTCCACTTTTTGGCATGGGGGTGGGTGGGTTTCTGCCTGGGGCTGGAAGTGGCTTATAAAGTGAACTGTGCTCACCCCTGCTTTCAAAGAACAGACATGTTTCAACTATCAGCCTGTGGGACAACAGAGACAAGACTATTTCTTTGGTGGTAGAATGCAGAGTGTGGTCTCTGAAGATCATTGCAATTGGGTCTCTTTTTGCAAGAAAGGAAGAAACCATCTCCTTATCCACTTTGACTATACCATGTATGAGTTTATATATTTCTTTCAGACCAAAGAACCCCAGATGTTGCAGTTTTTATATCAGCACTGCTCACCTACAGTCATAGGCTGAAATCCTATTTGCACAGATATACCACATAAGGTTGATGGTATCAGCAACAGTGGTGATTTTTCTGGAAACTAACTATTTCTTACTTGCATCACAAGGCTCCGATGGCTTCCATGTAACCTGTTTCATCATTGAGAAGCTCTGGGAGCCATGAGACAGGAGGAGAGAGTCTTTAATTACCAAAAAATCACTGCCACCAGCGTAGTTGCACAAACAGAATTTCAGCCATACAGTGGAACAGCCAATAGACTGGAACAATCCCTCCAACCTAGAACTGGGATCCATATGCATACAGAAAACAGAATCCCAGGTTTCTGGGGAGACATCAAAGGAATTTCACTATGGGAGGAGCAAGCTTTGCCCTATAACCAGCATCCATGGTTGGATTAATGTAAATGGGATTATTGTAAGTGTTGACTTGCCATTCAGCAATTGAACCAATGGGTCTACTCTCTAATTGAGCTTTGCAATGGAATACTGGTTTTATATTTGTAACCCTAATAATCCTATGGATGTTTCATACAAGTCCTGCACAGGGGATGTGTGTGTCGGGGGAGGGATCTCTAGTACAAACTAAGGCAAGGTAGATTATTCTATAATTTATAACCAGTCCTTAAATCAGATGATTTAATCCATATTTGATGCAGGTATTCTCTATGGAATATAGGTACATGTAATATGTATTCGTTTCTTAATCATGTTTTAATGACTACTGGCCTCTTTCTTATGTTCCAGGATCATTTTGTATTCTTTTTTTTTCCTTTTTTCAGTGCCAGGCATTATTTTGTCTCCTTATGACCTCTGCACAGTTTTCTATGACAAAGAAACTGTTAGCAGTTTGTACTGTTCAGAAATGCACAGATTAATTGTCTCCTACCATTATCACGTCCTTGGTTTCTTCAGACTAGTGCCTCAGCTTTTTATTCTCTCTCCTCCGCCCCATAAGAATAGTAAAAAAGACATTGCCGCCTGCAATAGCATAAGCTGATGCTTTATAGACATAACAATAGCTGCTTATTGTGCCCTGTACGAACTGCATTTAATTATCTTTAGATTACTTGTTTTATTTTATTTTTAAAAATGATTTACAGCTGGAGATATTTAAAGAGACTTCTCCGGCATGTTGCATTAGGCTGCAAGATAATATCTTTTTTTAATGCATGCTCCAGCACAGGCAAGTGTTCTTGGGTTTTTAAATTATTGTATTGATTTTGAAGGAAGTAAAATAAAACTATTTTATTTGGTTTAGTAGGTGTTCAACAACCACTTTGGTTAACCAATAAACCAAAGTGAACGTTTGCTCAATGTCCATGTTAGTCTTTATTATTTTACATTGAAGAAATTGGAAAACGGCAGCCACATGATCCAAAACAGATCAGTAAGAGTGAAAGATGGCTGTGGTTTAAACTCTGGGAAGTTTTCTGTGGTTTTCACTGACAATAGCTTCATACCAATGATACACACATCCCTACATTTAGTCATAATATGTCAGTGGCACAGGACACAATGTTTTTAGTGCGGCCGCCAAATTGATAGCTGTGGCTCTGTGCGATCTGACAATGACTGCTGTGAAAGGGCATTTATTTTGGGTGTTGCCCCCATGGATCAGGACTCCTGAGTTTCTGCTGTGCTCCATTATTTTCTGTCTATGTCATAGTGTAGCTTTGGGGCTTGAGAGATCCAGATTCTAGTCCTCACTGAACCATGAAAATCACTGGGTGACCTGAAGCCAATCAACTCTTCTCTCAGCCTGATCTACCTCCTTGGGTTGCTGTGAGAAGACCGGGAGGAGCGGGGGTTGGGAGGGGAGAGGAGGAGGAGAGTCATGTTTACCTCCATGCTCTCTCTGGAGGCAAGGCAAGATATAAATGTGTAATTAATTTTTTAAAAGAGAAGTCACTTGAAGCTTTTTGAAATGTAATTTCATTATCTGTGAAGGAACAAAATCTTCTCGGCAGATTTTGTTCCTGTCCAAAAATAACTAGAGATCATGCTGATGTCCTGTTGCTAGTCCAAACTTGTATAAACCCCATTGAGACACCTGATCTGCTCCAGTTGGGGCTAGCAATATGGTACTGGCTAGATATATAGATCTAGACAGCAGTCAAAACCCAGAGAAAGGAACTAAAACATTCTTGGTTCTCCTTCCATTAATCATCCCCTGCATTGTAGAAACAAAGCAAAGTGTGCTGCTTATATACTGCTCCACAGCACTTGAAGCATTCTCTGGGCAGTTTACAATTTAATCACGCAGGCTACGCATTGCCCCCCCCCCCCCACAAGCTCAATTTACCAATCTCAGAAGGATGAAAGACTGAGTCAACCTTGAGCCAGCTACCTGAGTCCATCCAGACTGAACACAAGCTGTGAGAGGGGAGATGAAAATAGGGGGAAATGGTGTGGAGAGTTCCTGTCCATTGTCTTCCTCCAGGATACTCTGTTCCATTCTCTTCCCTTTGGTTTTCCATTCCACCTTCCTTCGCCCAACAACAAGCCAGCATTTTCTGGTGTGTGTCTGTGTGTGTTCATTCCCCAGGCTTGCTGATATTTCCATCTTGTGCAGGAATGCTGCATTTTCACCTGAACATCTGAAACAGAGAGAGCCATAGCTTTCCAGGAATTGATTAAATACTCTTCACAGGACTGACTATGATATGCCATTTCACCCTTATAGCCCTTATATTGCAGATTGGGTTCTGTAGCATTTCGAACCATCCTTTATTCCAATATTGATTGAACATTGGCGCCTCTGCTCAATTAATGAGCTTGTAGATGAAGTGACATTTGAACTAGGGATTTCCAAGCTGGCAACTCATCCTCTGAGCTGGTATACTACACCAGCTTTGCAGCTTAGCCTGGCCACTAACATTTCGAAACACAGATTCTTGGGGTAAGCTGTCAGCATGCTGTAAATACATGAGCTGCTTCTTCTGTGACCACCTGGCAGAAAAATCAGAAGATTCCAAGCCAGAAAAATAAATGCAGACAACCAACAGTGGGACCTGCAACCAAATGTTGCAAGTCATCCCCATCTCTTAAGACAGGGAGGAATAACTGTATTGTTGGACTTCAACACTCATCATCCTTTACCACTAGCTAGGCCAGCCAGGCCTGATGGGAGCTATAAAAAGAAAAAGAAAAAAGCAAAGTGTGCTGCTTATATACTGCCCCATAGCACTTCAAGCACTATCTGGGCAGTTTACAAGTTAATTAAGCAGGCTACACATTGCACCCCCAGCGAGCTGGGTACTGATTTTACTGACCTCGGAAGGACAGAAGGCCGAGTCACCCTTGAGTCGGCTACCTGGGATTGAACCCCAGGTAGTGAGCACAGTTTTGGCTGCAGTACAGCAGTTTAACCACTACACCACGAGGCTCATATAAAACAAAGTGTTCTGTTTACATACCGCCCCATAGTGCTAGACTCTCTGGGCAGTTTACACTATACGTATGTAGGCTACACATTGCCCCACCCCACAAGCTGGGTACTCAGTTTACTGACCTTGGAAGGACAGAAGGTTGAGTCAATCTCAAGCCGGCTACATGAGCCAGTTGGGATCAAAATCAGGTCATGAGCAGAGTCTTTGCTGCAGTACTGCAGTTTAACTACTGCACTACTAGTTCACAACATTCGGAGAGCCATTTTCTTCATGCTCACCCTAAACTGCAGCCCTCCTATTCAAGGATCCTTGAAACCTGGAGCAAAAGCCCTAAAGTGTTATTCAGGTCTTTCAAAGCAAAGTTCCAGCAGAGGGTAAGGAAAAAAAATCACTTTGAGGTTCATGGTGGTTCGTGGTTACCCATGAACCACAAAACATCCACACTTTTTTTAAGAAAATGAATTACGAACTGTTTCAGTTTTTTAAAAAGTTTGTGCCTTTTAAAAATCAAGCTACCCCCTCCTCCTTCCCACTACCCCCATTGCCTCTGTACCTTTTTTCTTTTTCTTTCTTTCTTTTTTTTTCCAGCCTCTCAAGATGGCAGCGATGGAGGAGGACGGTGAGGCAGCAGCAAAAGGTAGGGAGATTATGGGGCAGTGAGAAGGGAGCGGAGGAGAGAACAAACCAGGAAGTTCAGGAAAATGCTTTTAAACATTTGTGGTTTGGGTCAGTTTGGGTTCTTCGGTTTGGACGAACCCAAATCGATCTTCCATGAACTTCTTGGTCTGTTTTTTGGTTCATGCCTATCTCTGCTACAGACTGCTACTTGCCAGGCTTAAACTTGAGCATTTTGTTACAATAATATATGTGGGAAGGTTCATTCTGGAAACAGGGAAGGAGAAAGTATACACCTTTTCTTTTCCTTCCTTTGAAATATGTGAAAAGGGACTCCCTTAACCTCACTGTGCACTTCTCTCTAACCTTCATCTCTCCCTCCAGGTCCTGTTTTACAGACCATGATCTTCTATTTGAAGGACATGACAGTTTTATTTTTGAAGGTTGCCTTTATTTAAAGGGTTGTCCTGTCCTGGTCTGGTTGAAAGAGAAACGACAACCATAAGAAGAAGGACCAGTAGGGATGGGACTTTATTGTTTTAACAAAAGAGGGGGACATGAAAAAGGCTCTCTTTTTTTTCCCATTTCTGTGTTCGTTCTTTGATTCCCAAAACTTTGGTTTAATGAAAAAGACAGAACTAAAGATTTTACCCTTTTCCCTTCACTCCTTTCTTTCAAATCACCCAGGAAATTTTCCATGAAATAGCATTATAAGGGTGGATGTCAACAGCCAATCAGAATGTCCAGGGAAAAGTGGGAATTTTGAAGCTGTAAAAAAGCCTGGATTGGTTGGAACCCATTGAGAGTGCTGCTACTTAGATCTCAGATTCCTTTCCTCCTGACCCTGCTCCAAAACCTTCTCTTTCCCTCCAACCTCTCTAGCTGTGTAAGTAAATGACCTGGAGGGCTGATGAAGTTTTGGAAAGAGCAAAGGGAGGATGAGATTGAGGTATGAGGGAGTGAAGATAATGAGGGAGTGAATAAAAGCAGGGGGGAAAGGGAAGGGCCAATGCAGGTACTATTGCTGCTGGGAGTTCCACAGCCAGGGGTGCACTTGAGAATCGGCATGCAGAAGTTCTTTCTTTCTTTCTTTCTTTCTTTCTTTCTTTCTTTCTTTCTTTCTTTCTTTCTTTCTTTCTTTCTTTCTTTCTTTCTGCCATAATGCAAATAGCCTTGTCTTGCAGCATGTTTCTAAAAACCTTTCGAACAAACAAACACTAAAATAAATTAAAAAAAAAACAACCCTGGGCTACAGGGACGGGTTTGGGTGGCAGGTAGCAGGTGTGAGTTCCAGATGATCTGGAAGATCTGGAATGCAAGATAGTGTCATGACTCATAACTTAAAAGTTCACCCAAAGTTTCACTCTCCTCCCCATCTTCTCTCTTGTGAGGAAAGGAAGAACTGGATGAGAGCACCTTCCATTTCTTCCCCTGCCCCTCTCCCCCAGTTCTTTCCTCTTTTTTCTTTTTGAATTGTATTAAAGATGAAGGAGGATCCATGTAAGAAGCAGGAGGAGAAAATGAATGAGTTTTTTACTTGTGATGAGTGACAGTGTTAGCTGGCCTGGGGGTGGAGCAGGGAGAGCAACCTTCCCTGTAAGAATTAAAAGGAGAGAACAACTCGTGAAAGATCTTTTTCTTCTAGCGTATCAGTAGATTTCCAAGCACCATTGGGGAGGGGGAGAAGGACATGTGATGTGTTCATTTACAATTTATGGATGCACAAGCTCCATCCTGTGCAGCCTTTCTGTCTGTTTGTGCCTTTGTTGTTGGTTGTGCTGTTGCTTGCTTTTGCAGGAGATTGATTCTCTGTTGCCTTGCCTCTGTTTCTTAGAACTAGTTTTATGGGGTTTTAGGGCTTTTTTGGACCACTAACACTAGAATAACAAATCAGGGAAAACAAACTGAAATGACCCAAAAGAGGCAGTTACTTTTTGTGTTCACAAAAGGACTTGTACACGAAAGACACAATAATGAAAGATGCACGCACACATGTGCACAGATAGAGAGTAAGACAGAATCTGAAAAAATATAAAAACAAAAGTTTTTGCCATGCATATCTCTAGGGAGTAGCAGCAATGAAGTCACCCATCAACACTGAGCACCTGGACAACATGTTGAGAAGGCACACAGGCTGCCTTGGTCACTCTCTTCCCTGTGGTAAGATCTATTCTGCTTTGATATAAATTACACTAGAATCCAACTGGAGATGTGTGTGAATTGTTGTGGTGAATTGCCACTAATGTATGAGTAATGTATGAGTAATGTATCATGTACCAGTTGTGTGATTTAATGCACAATAAGGAAAGTGAACAGCAACTCATTAATTAGTGGCAATCCACCACCACGATTCATGCAATTTTAGATACCCTGGCCTAAATCACAAAGGATTCTGGCCACTAAATATTTTTTTAAATTTTCATTAATGCATATCAAAGGCCATATATACATTTTATGTTTATCTGTGCCTTCCCCCCTCTCTTTTTGGCAAAGTGGCCACTCTACCCCCAGCATATAAACTGTTACTTGCCAGTTCTCTTCTAATTATGGTGTACTTTCTGCTTCCTCTTCTGCTTTCCTGAACCGTGATGGATCAGAAATGAGATCTTGGTGTGCTGGTGGACAGCTCGATGAAAGTGTCAATCCAGTGTGCGGCAGCAGTGAAGAAGGCCAACTCCATGCTAGGCATCATTAAAAAGGGGACTGAAAATAAAACAGCCAACATTATAATGCTTACCAGCGTACAAAACGCTGGTAAGGCCACACCTGGAGTATTGCGTACAGTTCTGGTCACCGCATCTCAAAAAAGAGATAGAGGAACTGGAAAAGCTGCAGAAGAGAGCAACTAAAATGATGACTGGGCTGGGGCACCTCCCTTATGAGGAAAGGCTACAGCGTTTGGGGCTCTTTAGTCTAGAGAAAAGGCGCCTGAGGGGGGACATGATTAATATTTATAAAATTATGCAGGGGATGGATAAAGTGGATAGAGGGAAGCTCTTTTCCCTCTCATGCAATACCAGAACGAGTGGACATCCACTCAAATTGAGTGTTGGGAGAGTGAGAATAGAGAAAAGAAAATATTTCTTTACCCAGCATGTTGTTAGTCTGTGGAACCCCTTGCCACAGGAAGTGGTGATGGCATCTGGCCTAGATGCCTTTAAAAGGGGATAGGACAGATTTCTGGAGGAAAAGTCCATCGCAGGTTACAAGCCATGATGGGGATGTATAATCTCCAGGCTTAAAAGGAAGGTACTTCAAAATGCCAGATGCAGGGGAGGGGTATCAGGAGACAAGTATCTAGTTGTCTCGTGTGCTCCCAAAGGCATCTGGTGGGACCATTGTGAGATACAGGAAGCTGGACTAGATGGGCCCTTGGCCTGATCCAGCAGGGCTCTTCTTATGTTCTTATGTTCTCTTCTAATCTTCCCTTCTGCAGGCAGTGACACCTCAGTATGAGAACAGTGCAGCTGATTCAGCAGAATCCCAAATCCCAAACTAAACTGGCTCGTTTCAGACCAATCTGGATCAGTTCCAAAGGGGATCACATGCCCTCTGAATCACTTTTGGACCAAGCTGGCAATCTAGGCAGTAGAAGAAAGCCAGACAGTATGTCTCCAAAATGATGCAAATCATACCATGTAAGAAAACGCTAGCTTGGGAAAAGAGAGGGAGGCGGGGACCTGAACTTTGCTCACTGTTAGCTTTAGTGTCCAATCCAAGGTAAGAATCTCACCACCAATCTCCAGTCTCAGTGCTTTGGAAAAAGGAATGGTGAAGCGATTTTGTCTTTGCTTTTTCTTCTTGCCAGCAGGTGATTTTTGAAAACGTTTTGTGGAACTCCAATGGCAGTTTTGTGTATTGCACAGCTTCTCATTTGGATCTGAACTGGAGCAGATCAGACCCAAATTAGCCTAACCAAATCAGAACCAAATTAGAGTCACCAAATTGGGCTTTAACCAAATCAGGGAGAGAATACTTGGCACAACCCAATTTAATATTCCTTATGTCCTGGACAACATCAGGGCTTTATTGGTTTCAGTCAGTTTTGACACTTCTTTCCCCTTTGAATTTAGTTAGAAATGTACATGCTTCTCCATACTGAGGGCCAACATTCCTTTAACAAAAGGGAAAGTTACTTGGGAGTGTATGCCAGAGACATTTTGCCTTCCCATCTTATATATACACCAGATGGGATGTGAGTACCCAGTGAAGTGTAGTGGATAGAGTGCAGACTAAGGCTCAGAATGCCCGGGTTCAAATTTCTGCTCAGACATTGAAGCTCACTCGGGATATGGATCTGGTAAAACCATGCAAAGATCTCACTTACCTTGAAAGCCGTATTATCTTAGATAATAATCTTAGAATTGCAGATCTGTAAGGGACCCTCTGGATCATTAAGTGCAGCTCTGGTCAAGGAGGCACAGTGGGGAATCAAACTCCCAACCAACCTCTGTCTAACTTTGCACATTCTTAGGTAGTTTTGTGTATTAAACCCAAGGAAAACAATTCATGCCAATAAAAAATGTGGTAATGCTAACTCTTAAAGCTCTCCCTTCAGGTAAGAGAGTTGGTGTGGTATATTACTTAATTTTGGACTAGGACTGTGAACATCCAGCTTCAGATCCCCAACAATGATAAAGTCGCACATTATAGAGACTGTACTTCCTTAAAAGTACAATCAGACTTTCAAATGAAGCCCATGTTTATCTCCCCATGACCAATCAGAAAACAAAAGCAAACTAACTGGCAAAATGCATAGTGGAACAAGCTTTGCTGGGAGAATGAGACACTTCTTATCACTTAAGGGGCTTCTACTTCTAATGATGTTGTAGCTGTATTGGCTCCTTTGGTTGCATCTATGAAGTCAAGAACCTCCCTGGTTGGTGTTGGACCACTTAGTACCCCTCAGACTAACCTGTGCTACTGGGTTATTATGAATATAAATTGAGAAGGAAGACAGAGAATCCACAAAGAAAAGGCAAGATTTAAATGTAAAATTGCATTTTAAGACATTTCTGTCTCTCTCTCACACATACGTACATGATAGAACTTCTGGATAGCCAAGTGGTTTAAGGTATCTGGCTGTGTAGGCAGAGGTTGGGAATTCGATTCTGCACTGTGCCTCTTTGACATGGGCTGGACTCGATGACCCATAGGGTCCCTTCCAGCTCTGCAGTTCTAAGATTAAGATGATGAAGGTGATGATTCTACACATTCCAAAACAACCTTTATTCAGAAAATGATGTAATTTTTAAAAAGCTTTTATATGCAGTCCAAATTACTGGAAACATTTGGCTTTAAATAAGAGAAGAAGGAGTGTGTGATAAATAAATAAATATAAAAAAATAGAGGGGAAATTAAAAATAAAACAACATGTAATATACTTTTGTAGTGACCTTGATAACAGTATCAGCTCCATAGCCGCTGCATTCTTGCTATTCTTTCTGACTGAATGTGGGTAATGGAATCTGAAAAAAAATTGTGAGCATGTAATTATCTCTTTCCTTGTGTGTCATAATAACAATAACGATAACAACTCAGCGTCTTGACCTTTTCATTACAAAACCTCCTCCATTGTCACTGTGAGAAGAAACATAATTTGTACACAAGAATAAATTTTTCATGCTTCTATCAAACATTGAGAATATAGGTTTTAATATTTATTGTTACCCCCTGGCCAAAGTCTCTGAGTTCCTGCTCCAGTACGGTCAACCTACTGAAAGGCGGCTTGCCTTTGGGTACAGCTGATTGGGACAGTGTTGATGTTAGCAATTCCCCCCTGGAATATCACACTGGTCCTCAGTTCTGCTTAATCTTCTTAATATTCACTCTTACATATTCATCTGTAATCAGCCTTTATCTTGAATTCTAATGTGTTCTCAACTTACTTATTTATTTCCCCCCCTCTTCAACGGCCCCAGCCACCCTTGAGGAACTTTTATTCCTTTCCACTGGGCTTGTTCTGTTGTTATACGAAAATGGCCCTCTCTACCGCTGCATGGATTCCACAGGGGTAATTTTCTCACCTCAGAGCAACATTTCACATCATCACCCGGTTCATAAAGAAATGAAAACATACAACTGGGCTATTCAAAGGTCCCATTGCACAGTTGTTTTTGCTGCTACAAGATTTTTGTATGCTCCCCCACAGTGGCTAAGGCACTGTTCAAAGCAAAGTGAAAGATACAGGGCTTGAGCAACAACCACTCATGGGATTTGAAATAGGCTGTAGCTTTGACCCCAGGTCATTATTTTGAATATGACCCAGGAAATAGAGAGATCAAAAGTTTCTGCCATCTCAACAGCTGGTGCACCGGTTAGATATTTATGCATGTCCTCGTATCAAGTTATTGTCAGCTTATATTTGCAGTTTTCCAAATAAAATATGTACCATAGCACCACTGGCTTTTTCTTTTTAAAATTAATCTTTCTAAAACATAGTGTGGCTGACATCTGCAGAGTTCTGTTATGTGTAATTTGGAGCACAATGAAGCTTAATCAGTCATCAAAACGGTTTTCAAATAGTTACTGTTTGTGAATAGTTACCAGATTTGGGTATAGTTACTGTTAATTTCTCCATCTCAGTAAGTATCCCAGTTTTGATTAATTTTTCTCTTCCACCATTTCCCATTAATCCCCATGATCTTTTCTACTGTCAATTTAGTGACTAATTTCAGAATCTCTCTGACTTCCTATCATTTTCAACCATTACCTTTACCTAAAGGTAAAGCCCACATTATACATGGGGGTTTTTATGCATGTCTTGGCCCCAATTCACTCTTAGTCCCTATGGGTTCAGACAAATGTTTGAACCTCGCTCAACATCAATCAGCATTCATGGTCAATCTGTTTGCCTCTGCAACTTTGTGTTCATCCTGAAAGGCCCTTCCATATCCTGCGATGTAATTCTACGTGTGACAGTAGCGACAGGACTGTCAGTGGCAGAGTAGCATTCCCCCTGAAGGAGTAGGTGCATCGTTTGGGTGTACTCCTAGATTCACTTATATCATTGGAGACTCATGTGACTCAGTGGCTTGGAGTGCCTGGGGCTAGCTTTGACTGATCTACCAGCTATGACCATTCCTGGACAGGGATAACCTGGCCACAGTAGTCTATGCACTGGTAACTTTCCGGCTAGATTACTGCAATGCAATCTACATGGGGCTACACTTGAAGATGATTAGGTTGCTGCAGCAAGTGTAGTATTCGCAGCTGGACTGCTAATGGGAACGTCTTTCAGAATCCACATGACACCAGTTCTGAAGGATTTGCACTGACTGCCAATATGCTTCTGGTCTGAATTCAAGGTGTT
Source organism: Intellagama lesueurii (assembly GCA_037013535.1). NCBI lineage: Eukaryota > Metazoa > Chordata > Lepidosauria > Squamata > Agamidae > Intellagama > Intellagama lesueurii. Next base: position 141,535,904 of record JBAJHW010000004.1, read on the forward strand.
GATGACTTGGCTTGGGACCTGGATATTTGAGGGAACATCTCTCCCTATATAAACCTGCCAAATCAGTAAGATTTGCTAGGAAGGCCATGCTCCATGTCCCACCATTGAGAACAGTTCATTATGTGGATACATGAGGGAGGGTTTTCTTGGACACAGAACCCTGATCATGGAAAACCTGCCCTTGGAGGTTCAGTTGGCACCAGCAATGGTATCATTTTGGCACCAAGTCAAAACATACTTATTCATTAAATCCCTTGGGGGTTGAGGATCATGACCTATGCAGGTTTTAATGCAGTGGTTTTAATGTCTCACTGTTTTTATTTTGTATTTTAAACTGCTCAATTTTAAATTCTTTTAAAGATCTCATGTTTTTACATTGCTGAATATGGCTCTGTAACCCATCCTGAGATCCTGTGATATAAGGTTGGCTATATATTTTTTTAATCAATAAAATAAATAAAATTAAATTGCCACTAGTTAATGAGTCCCCGCTTCAATTGTGGTTTGTGTGCAGCACTTTATCGTTGAGTGCAAGTGGCACCTAATCCAAAACCAAAGTATGGACTCTTCAGTTATGGCAATCTGCCCCTGAAGGCAATGTTGCTCCCATGGCACCAGCAGAGCAACACAACAGCATTTTGGACTATGTTCCATACCACCGTAAGTCAATATTCTCCTCCTAATCACTCTGCTGAAAGGATGGGAGAAAGGCTATTGAAACTCTAAGAGAAAACAAAGTAAGTAGAGAGTCTGGGGGAAGGTGGAAGGCTTTTCACTTGAGAGATGACTTCCTAAATATCCCTCCCCCCCCCCCCGAGAACCCATGGAAGTACAATAACACTGCTTTCCTTGTGTATGGATATGCAAGAGTTATGGCCAGTATTGTCACTTGGTGCCCATTCCCCTTTTTTTGGTGGGTGCTTCAGCAGTACAGTATATTTTCAAATGTCAACTGCGATCGTAATTTATTAGCTGTCCAGCTGTCATCCTGTGTTACTGTTAAAGAATTTGATTTAAAGATGTGAGAATGACGGGAGGGAAATATCTATCATTGTGCCACTGATCCATTTTCAGTCAGTAAACAGAATCCAGAATGAGTTTTTGAGAAGGAGCTTTTTATATACAGTGAAATCTAGAGCTCATGTGGTGGAGTGGTTGGAGTGCTGGACCAGAACATGGAAGACCAAGGTCCAAGTCCTCACCCAGCCAGGAGCTTCTTAGGGTGACCTTGGGCAAGGCACTCTCACTCTCTCAACATGACCAACATCACCAGATCATGGTAAGGAGGGGGAGAACCATGTGAGCTCCTTTGAGCTCACTGGATGAACGACACGGTAAAAATGTAAGTCAGAATCCTGTTCATTATGCCATTGAGGAAGGACAACTGTTTTCCCAGCTATCTGTTGTATGCCTGGCCGTGCCTTAATTGCATAATAAAGCAGGTGACTGAGCACACAGCAGACTGATGGGGGAACTAAAACCACTTGTGCAATTTTCCTGCTATACACAGATTTTCACAATACGATTCTGGCCATCCTCTTGCCCCTTTTTCTAGCATGTTCTGCTTTTGATACCCACCCACCCACCACCCACGTTCCTGGCATCTACATACTTTCAGGATATGCCCTGAGTAAGAGCCATGATAACATACATACATACATACATACATACATACATACATACATACATACATACATACATACATACAAAGAGAAGAAGAAAAAATAATAAAACATCTATTCATATATAAGTCTCATGATGGAGTTTCCCAGGTACGTGGGTGTACAATTGAAGCCTTAATGACAATGGTTTTCTCTATTAGACATCATTATAATCTTCAACAGATGATTGTCTGACTGACTGATTGAATCACTGGTTGACTGACTGACTGATTGATTGATATCCCTTCCCCACAAAAAGGCCAGTGTGGCTGCCAGCCTACATAAAACATAATGCACCACATCTTCTGATTCTCTGAGAAAACTGACCTCATAGATTATGCCTCCCTCCAAAATACATGTAATGAAATTACAGCGGCCAATAAATTAATACAAAAAGCAAAAGTTGTTGTGTTGGCCATGGGGGACGCAGAATCTAAGATCCATATTAGGTCAATACTTTTATTTGATCAACAAATGAGTCTAATAAGGCTCATAATGAATGGCTTTTAAAGCAAACAGAGTGGTTGAAAAAAAGCAACTCTTTCTATCTTGAAACTTCAAGCTTCAGTAACAATATATTTCCATTTTTAAAGTTCTATTAGCAGTAGTAAGAGATCAGTTTAGTGCAGATGAATAATCTCATAATAACTGCAATACACACAAAGGCACCTGAAGACAACAAAGAGTATCAATCATACCTCTTTCCGTGTCTTGTATATTATAATGCTGTGATAACAAATGCTTTGAATCACATCTTAAGTTACTCAAAGGTTTCTTGAAGGTTGTATTGAATGACTTGCTTCCCTGGTTAACCAGGGAATGCTGTGTAAGAGCAATGGAGGTGGTCAGTGCTCATTAACAGTCACATCAAAGACGCCACCATGATGGTCTGAATCGTCAAGGGATTTGCTATTTAGCTCCATCATCTACAATGGTATTGTCCATTAAATACTGCTTTTGCTCCTTTCTCTTCTTCAAAGTGGTTTCTAAAAAACATAAACATTATAAATTACAGGCTTCTCAGCTAAGCCATTGGTCAAATTGCTATTATTGCTCTCCTAAAGTAAAGCCTCCCTGCCAGAACAGGGGCACACAGACTGGTGTAACAAGAAGAACACAGGCTTTCATCTGCACACTTGCATACATGCCTATGCACAAATGCACACTTAGTCCTGTGCATTCAGTCCTGCCAATAGAAGTCCCTGACTTTACAATGCAAGTTTTTAAAAAATGAAGACACCAGCAGTTGTTTCTTCACTCAGAGGCTATCTTCAGGGTTTCAATGACTGAAATGTGCAGGAGAAGCCTTAGGTTTCATTGGAGGATGAAGCTATAACTTCCCCCCTTTGGCACCAGCTCAGCATTTTCCATAGAAGGTATTTATGCTTTCCATTTCCTTTTCCCTGCTTTTAATTGCACTCCTTTTTATTATTATTATTTAACATTTTAACTCCACAAATGCCAGACTTAATGTAAGGCTTCTATAATGAGTGCCCCTGTGCTCTGTGAGCATCTCTGGGCTCTGGCCTATGGTCACCACAGTGATGCATGAACTGCCCCAATTCAGTTTGTGTTTGGCCATTCAGCTAAACATGGTGAAAGGTCACAGGAAGCAGCATTGCTGGGGCTAAACAGTTACAGACCAAAACTTGGAAATGTTATCTTTTGGGGAATACAACTCCCAGAATCCCCTTGCCAATATGACCACTTGAAATCCTGGGAGCTATCACCCAAAAAGCGTCATTTGCAAACTCTGTCCTTAGCCAACTCCTTGGATGGGGGACTTTGGGGTCTCCGTATAATTAAAGAGCATAAAGAAATGACAACTTCTTTAAAACTGGCAGCAGTGCTAATTATGAGAAGTAAACCAGGACCTCTTCTCCCCATTTCTCCTGCAACCATTTCCTTTCTAACAATAACCATATTTGCTCCTTATGGAGTGGCATATGAATTTTGCTCACTCAGTTTTCCATAATATGAAAATTATCATGCTCTGAAAGTGAAGCCATAGAAAATCCTCTGCCTTTGCCACAAATACTATTACTCAGCTCTTTCACTGACCTCTTAAGGGGACAAAAAGTATTTCTGTGCAGTTATTTAAGACAATTAAGGCTTTATGTAGAAATGTTTCTTCTACACACACACACACACACACACACACACACACACACACACACACACACACCAGAAAACCTAACAGATAACTACTCTGTACGACTATTTCGTACTCTCTGAAAATGTCTAGAATATTGATCTGGGATTTGAAGATGGTATTGATGTCCAGTAGTCAGTTACGGCTGGATGGAAATTACCTTTAAGAGGAATTCAAATGGAGGAAATATATTACAGGTTGTATGACTTCTGTTATGTAAACAGACAGCTCCACTAAGAAATAAAGTGCACATCCTTTCCATTTTTTTCAACTTTTGCAATTCCCATAAGATCAGAAGTAATCAGGGAAATTGCACAGAGAGGTTTTACAGTACACACCCATATTCCTCCAGTTCCAATACTTGCATGCTTTCTGGAAACCTGCAAATAGAATAATCTTGTGGCTTTTAGAGCTCACTAACACAGATGACAGAACTACATTGTGACACTGACTCACAGAAAAATAGTTCTATTGTAGATGATTAACCAAATGTCTGCCATTAGGGCAGAGATTTTGTGCACTGAGAAATGGTGCAATGGAGACGGCCCTGGGACTTTCTAATTAGCCGGGACTATGACGTCTACCTCACCCCCCACAGGCTTTCCTTTCTATCCAAGCTTAGCTGCAGCCCTCGCAGTAGCCGAGAGAGAAATGGAGCAGTATATCGTTGCAAGCTGTCCCTGTTGTGAAAAGTGTTTGAGAGTGATTTGGTTTCAAATGAGCAGTTAAGAACCAGTAGCTTTACAAAAGACCTGCTCCTCACTGGAGCCAACTTTGCCTGCATTTTTGAACTCTCGTTGAAGGAGGTTAGCTGTTGCTTCCAAATTTACAGCTACAACCATAAATTGTAGCCATAAATTTGGAGGAAAGACTTATATACTGTTCATATAAGAATATAAGGAGAACCTAAGCAAAGCCCTCCTGGATCAGATTAAAAAAAACACAAACCTACATAACCACAGTGGTTAAACAGATGCCAGGAGGAAAACTACAAGGACAACATCTATCAGAATAGAACAGAATAACACTTTATTGTCATTGCATGTGCAACGAAATCACCAGAGTGCTATCCAGTCAGTGCATCACTCATTCAGCTAAAACTCCATATAAACTCCTTACAAAATTCCAACATAATACAACGGCAACAAAATACATTCGCATGTAATCCTACAATAAGTCAGATTAAATCTTGACTGAATTTAGCAAAGTTGTCGCCCTTGGATAAAAACCGTTTTTAAATCTATTTGTCCTTGTTTTAATAGATCTATATTGTCTTCCTGATGGCAATAGTTCAAGCAAAGAGTGTCCAGGGTGGGAGGTGTCATTTATAATATTTTGTGCTTTTTAAAGACAGCGGGACCTGTACAGTTCCTCCAAGGTGGGGAGGGGACACCCAACAATCTTCTGTGCTGTATTAATCACCCTCTGGAGCGATTTTCTCTGGGCCACTCTACAACCTGCGTACCACGTGCACATGCAGTATGACAATACACTTTCTATTGAGCATCGATAAAAGGACACCAACAGTCTCTGAGTAATGTTATTCTTCCTAAGCATCCTTAGAAAGTACAATCTCTGTTGAGCCTTTTTCAATACCTCTGAGGTATTTATGCTCCAAGTCATGTTCTCCTCAATTTTGTTGTTGTTTAGTCATTAAGTCGTGTCCGACTCTTCGTCACCCCATGGACCAGAGTACGCCAGGCCCTCCTGTCTTCCACTGCCTCCCGGAGTTGGGTCAAATTCATGTTGGTAACTTCGATGACACTGTCCAACCATCTCGTCCTCTGACGTCCCCTTCTCCTCTTGCCTTCACTCTTTCCCAACATCAGGGTCTTTTCCAGGGACATTTATCTTCTCATGAGATGGCCAAAGTATTGGAGCCTCAGCTTCAGGATCTGTCCTTCCAGTGAGCACTCAGGGTTGATTTCCTTCAGAATGGATATGTTTGATCTCCTTGCAGTCCAGGGGACTCTCAAGAGTCTCCTCCAGCACCACAATTCAAAAGTATCAATTCTTCGGCAGTCAGCCTTCTTTATGGTCCAGCTCTCACTTCCATACATCGCTACTGGAAAAACCACAGCTTTGACTATGCGGACCTTTGTCGGCAAGGTGATGTATCTGCTTTTAAAGATGCTGTCTAGGTTTGTCATTGCTTTCCTCCCAAGAAGCAGGCCTCTTTTAATTTTTGTGGCTGCTGTCATCATCTGCAGTGATCATGGAGCCCAAGAAAGTAAAATCTGTCACTGCCTCCATATCTTCCCCTTCTATTTGCCAGGAGGTGATGGGACCAGTGGCCATGATCTTCGTTTTTTTGATGTTGAGTTTCAGACCATTTTTGTGCTCTCCTCTTTCACTCTCATTAAAGCAAAAAGCAAAGCGTGCTGCTTATATACCGCCCCATAGTGCTTCAAGCACTCTCTGGGCGGTTTACAAGTTAATTGTGCAGGCTACACATTGCTCTTTAATTCCTCCTCACTTTCTGCCATCAGAGTGGTATCATCTGCATATCTGAGGTTGTTGATATTTCTTCCGGCAATCTTAATTCTGGTTTGGGATTCATCCAGTCCTGCCTTTCGCATGATGTATTCTGCATATAAGTTAAATAAGCAGGGAGACAATATACAGCCTTGTTGTGCTCCTTTCCCAATTTTGAATCCATCAGTTGTTCCATATCCAGTTCTAACTGTTGCTTCCTGTCCCACATAGAGATTTCTCAGGAGATAGATAAGGTGGTTAGGCACTCCCATTTCTTTAAGAAATTGCCATAGTTTGTTGTGGTCGACACAGTCAAAGGCTTTTGCGCAGTCAATGAAGCAGAAGTAGATGTTTTTCTGGAACTCTCTGGCTTTCTCCATAATCCAACGCATGTTAGCAATTTGGTCTCTAGTTCCTCTGCCCCTTCGAAATCCAGCTTGTACTTCTGGGAGTTCTCGGTCCACATACTGCTGAAGCCTACCTTGTAGGATTTTGAGCATAACCTTGCTAGTGTGTGAAATGAGTGCAATTGTACGGTAGTTGGAGCATTCTTTGGCACTGCCCTTCTTTGGGATTGGGATGAAGACTGATCTTTTCCAATCCTCTGGCCACTGCTGAGTTTTCCAAACTTGCTGGCATATTGAGTGTAGCACCTTAACAGCATCATCTTTTAAGATTTTAAATAGTTCAACTGGAATACCATCACCTCCACTGGCCTTGTTGTTAGCCATGCTTTCTAAGGCCCACTTGACTTCACTCTCCAGGATGTCTGGCTCAAGGCCAGCAACCACACTATCTGGGTTGTCCGGAACATCCAGATCTTTCTGGTATAATTCCTCTGTGTATTCTTGCCACCTCTTCTTGATGTCTTCTGCTTCTGTGACGGCCCTACCATTTTTGCCCTTTATCATGTCCATCTTTGCACAAAAGGTTCCTTTAATATCTCCAATTTTCTTGAACAGATCTCTGGTTTTTCCCTTTCTATTCTTTTCCTCTATTTCTTTGCACTGTTCATTTAAGAAGGCCCTCTTGTCTCTCCTTGCTATTCTTTGGAAGTCTGCATTCCATCTTCTTTAACTTTCCCTATCTCCCTTGCATTTTGTTTCCCTACTCTTCTCCGCTATTTGTAAGGCCTCGTTGGACAGCCACTTTGCTTTCTTGCATTTCCTTTTCTTTGGGATGGTTTTTGTTGCTGCCTCCTGTACAATGTTACGAGCCTCCATCCATAGTTCTTCAGGCACTCTGTCCACCAAATCTAGTTCCTTAAATCTGTTCTTCACTTCCACTATGTATTCATAAGGGATTTGGTTTAGATTATACCTGACTAGCCCAGTGGTTTTTCCTACTCTCTTCAGTTTAAGCTTGAATTTTGCTATAAGAAGCTGATGATCAGAGCCACAATCAGCTCCAGGTCTTGTTTTTGCTGACTATAGAGCAGGGGTCCCCAACCCCCGGTCCGCGGCCCAGTGACGGTCCATGGGCTTCCTTGAACTGGGTCTCGGACACGGATCTCCACACACAACCCTCGCACATCATATCTTTTAGACTTTTGTTTCTGTCCATGGAGTTTTCTTGGCAAAGATACTGGAGTGGCTTGCCAGTTCTTGTTCCAGGTGGATCGCGTTTAGTCAGAACTCTCCACTATGACCTGTCCGTCTTGGGTGGCCCTTCACGGCATAGCCGATAGCTTCTCTGAATTACTCAAGCCCCTTCGCCATGACAAGGCAGCAATCCATGAAGGGACACCCAAAAAATGAAAAACCTTCACCATTTCTACCCAGTTTCCACTGATGAATAATGGTGGAATATCCATCCCCTTCTTCCTATTATCTATTACAAGCTCCTTAGTTTTTGAAGTATTTAGAATACCAGCATCTGGTATTGAAAAGTATACTGGTTCTGATACTGCCAGTAATTTATAGTCATCAGTAACAGTAATCATTTAGAAAAGCTGCTTCTTCATGTGTATGCATGCATTGCTGTTTGCAATGGAAGGGAAGGGAAGCCGCTACTTAGAAAAAGGCAAGCTTCCTTCCTGATGCAAAGAGCAGCTTCAAAGGGGCCTTTTCAATTACAGAGAAAAGGGTTAAAGGCTTCCTCTATATTGCTTCCAATACTCCCCCCCCCACTCCACTGCTCCAGGAAGCATTTACCCTATTGAAACCATTTGCATCATATCTTTCTCATTCATAAGTTGGCTTTTGGAAGTGGTTCCCAAACTGTGCATCGCGGCACCCAAGGGTGCCACCAAAGCCAGCAAGGGACACAGAGGAATCCTTTCATGAAGAGACAGGCACTTACTGCAATTTGGTGCTTTGGTGTGGATCAGGCCCACAGGTGTTGCACAGGCACCCCAGATTCCACACCCTGCCTTCTCCCACAGATGCCCCATCAGAAGCAGCACCATGGGCTTCCCTGCCCCATTTCCTCATCTGAGTGGGGCAGGGCATGGAATCTAGGGCACCTTCACAACACCTGTGGGTCTGATCCGAGAAACCGTGTCAAAGCGCAAAACCATGGTAAGTGCCCATCTTTAGTAGGAAGTACTACTCAGGCCAGACTTTCCCACTCCTTTTTCCCCTCCCCATATTATATTGGGGAGCTATGGCCAGTGGTCAGTACGTCAAGGGAGCCACAAGTTTAAAAAGTTAATGAATCGCTGGCTTTCAGGGAAAAGAATCTTTGAAAGCTTGCCCATGGTCAGGTGTGTCACATATATTTTCTCTTTTTCTTTTTTTTCTTTGATGGAAGAGAGATTTCTGTATGGATGAATAGGTGATATCCAAGCATATTTTTGAGATTTTCCTGACAGAATTTGGTGTGAGCTTTCACACAAAACAGCCCAGTTCATCCAAGGTATCTGATAAACTGGGCTGAGGTCTATTCTTTGCTGTTGTTGCTTTACAACAACCATCTCAAGGAAACTTTCCTCAAGAGCCTTGTGGCACAGTGGTTAGACTGCAGTACGACAGCCAAAACTCTGCTCATGACCCGGATTCAATCCCAGGTAGTGGGCTTGAGGTTCACTCAGCCTTCCATTCTTCCAAGGCTGGTAAACTGAGTACCCAGCTTGCAGGGGGGGAGCAATGTGTAGCCTGCATAATTAAATTGTAAAGCGCCCAGAGCTTTAAGAGCTATGGGGTGGTATGTAAGCAGCATGCTTTTGCTTTCCATTTTCTTTTTTCCTACTCCCACTCCCCCATTTCTAAATAATATGCCACAGCATTTTTTTTCTTCCCCCCCCCCTTTTTTTAAATATTTCCCTAATAGACACAGCATAGTTCTAATACAATGCTAGGTTGATGCATAGCTCTTTCGATATGTGACTTACTTTATTTAACAACTAAAAAAGGACAGCCACTGTGGCCTGCTGAATAATGGCCATGAGAAAAGCCAGGGAAGGGGGCTTTGCTGACTCCATGGGCTCAACCCCCCCCCCCCCACAAGGCAGCACAGCCCTAGCAGATCCCCAGCTGGGGGGGAAAGCAGGGGGTTACCTGCCTTCCATTTTCCCAACCTTCACCCCAATGATTTCCACACATGCTGCTGCTGACTTTGGCCGCTGTTGCTGCTGCCTGCTTACTTGCAAGTAAACCAGGAAAGCTTACAGACTTGTTCACAAGTAAACCGGTGAGCCAAAGATCTGTTTGGACCCTTCTCACAGGAAAACAGAGATCTCCAGTGTGAACAGAAGAACTGCTCAAATGAGAGATAAAACAGATCACACTGAAGATAACAACCTAACTGCGGACTGGACCCCTCCAAGTTCCCATGTTTGGATAGGCCCACTCTTCCCTTTGTGAAGCAAAGGGCACGCACGCACGCACGCACACACACACACACCCCAAGCACAGAAGGACTGGTACATCGATCAAAAAGGTGTGAAGAACACATCTGATGCTTCTAATTTAAAAAAATCTGTGAGCAGCTGTTGTAATTTTGTGCAATTGTGCAATAATAATTCTTTCCAAGTATGAGAACTCTCTTCAGTACCGGCAGAAAATATTTCACCATTTTGAAAGGCAGGAGAAAAATATGTCCCTACGATTACATAATACCTGAGACAGCAGTCCTTATGCATGTCTTCTCATAATAAAGGTCCACGACTCTCCTTCAGCCTAATCAACATCACAGGGTTGTTGTGAAGAATTAAAAGAATATCCCCTGAGCTACTTGGAGAGAGGAAAGCAGAGCTCATAAATATAAATAAATGAAAGGAATGCTTTCCCTTCATTTAAGCAGACTCATCACTTATTCGTTGATATAATTCATGTTTTTCTTTGATTATTTTTACACCATGTCTCCCAAAAGGGTTTCCCCATTAATATTAATAGATATTTGAATCTCATTACTCTGATTTATGTCTTTTCAATATACTTAAAGCTATGTCAATATGAAGTTACTGGTCTCTTGTGAATGCCTGGCATAGGACTTAGGCTAAAAACATTCTGGGACATACACAACAAGCCAAAGAGTGTTTTGTTTTTGCTTTTTTTTTTTTAACAGCTTGGGCTGTGACAGCAATATTTTTGCAAAGTTTGATCACTTGAAAAGATTGCCATTTAAAACAGAGGGGGACAATATGATCCATTATCTTAAAAATAACCTGATCCTAGATGTTTTATATAGAAAGACATATATTTTAATTGTTCTGGTCTCAAAACCAGTGCAAAGCCACAGGTTACCACCACCTCTCCATGGCTGAATTCAGAGGGGGTTAGTGGTAGGAGTTGACGGCCAATCAATAAATCATCCAACCAACCAGCAAACAGGTGAAGATACAAGCAGCCTGCAGAGCCCACATTGCCCAGTCCAGATTTATACCTAATTTGATATATAGGAGTGTGTCTATTTTAACACTACACACACAAGCATGGATGTATTTCAATCTATGCATGCACACACACACATGCATGCACACACACTTGCACAGACAGAGCTGAATCCAAACATACTCATGGTTTTAGTGTGACTTTGGACAAAAAAAGATGTTACAGATATCTTAAAGAGGGGGGTTAAAAGAGGGGATTCCTTAACTGTTAAAAATATTTGATTCTACTGCATCACCCATGCTTTCTAAATCAGCTTGCTGTGTTTTGCGATTAGTCTTTAAGACTCCAGCATGGGATTCCTTTAAAGTCTGACTTCTCAGACACAAACATCTGCCTGAATCAGGTCTTGCTAACACTAATATACTTTCAGCTTTAATCTTCTGGCTATCTATTACGCCTGTTTCTGCCCTATGTAAATCCGGATTAGAGACAGAAAGCATGGGAGCATGTCAAATGTCAAAGAGTGAATTATAGACACTCTTGTTTCCATCTCATTTTTACCCCCTTACTTCTCCCCCTTATGCAAACAAGAGTATCTAAATAGAAGGACTAAATCTGAGATTATATTATACACCAGTTTCTTAGCAGAATAGAATCTTGCCTCTTCTGACTTTCTGGAAAGTCTCTTGATTCTAAAATTGATTAATAATTACAAGGGTTGTCTATCTATTGCTGTGTCAATACAAAGGATTGTATTTCTGTTGGAATACTTCAATATAATTGATATCTAGACTGCTTGTTAGGCTCTGCACTTTGCAGTCTGTTTATGACAGAAATTGACAAAAACACATTGGAAGCAAGACATTGAGTTCAATTGCAATGAAAACTGCAATTGTTTGCATGAAATTGCGGCACCAGTTGTTTAAATCCCTCTGAGTGTAGTGAAAAATGTGCTCAGCAAGCTTATTTATTTCTGAGTGTACCAAGAAACAATAGTCACAATGCCAGCTGCACCATTTCCAGGAATGTTGGGTATGGTCACATTGACACATGCCTTCATATGTGATGTTAAACACAGAACGTGCAGTTATGTTATCACTTTTTTTTTTACTGTAAAGTAAGCACATGTGATCCAAATCAGGATGACTACAGCTTCTAGGGAGTTTTAAACCTTCTCTTCATACTTCTTTTATTTTAAAAATGATCCCTCACTCAGCACAGGGATTAAAACCAGAGAGGAAAACTCCATTGCTGCCATATTCATCACATAGTAAATAAACCATTAAAAAAAAGGCAATCAATATAAGTCCCTAATTTCATGTTAACTTGATGTACTGCTGTTAGGAATGTGCACTGGATCTGGTTCAAGTCCAAAGTTGAGACAGATCCCTTGGGACTGGTTGGGTGTGTTTCAAAGTGAAGTAGGATTCCCCTGGAAGCTGAAAAAAATGAAGTTGGATCCCACTCAAAGCCTCATTTATGCTTCAGAAAGGGAATTATAGTGAGATCAGATGGCTGTACCTAATCACACCAGAAAGGATTGCTTTAAGAGGAACAATTTCCATTTAAGTGACCCATCTGTCTGCTGGGGAATCACTCCAGCCCAGCCCCAAAAAGTAGAAGCCCTATGGTGAGACCAAAAAGGTTCAGCTTGGGCATGGATCGGGGTCAGGCTGGAATGCATTCCTCTGTGTGTTGTGTGAATATCAGGAAATAGATCACACCTGACTGCTCCACAAGCAGTCCAAAATGTGATCTGTTTCCCCCTGTGATCACACTCTTTTTCTGTTGCAAAAAAAAACACACACACCTTTTTCTGGAAAACAGCAAGGTGTGTATGAGAGAGAAAAGGGACTGGATGTAGTGACTGACAGGTACACCTTCTAATCCTAGGACACTTTCTACATGTGGTTCTCCAACAACTGTGCTCTGTGAAAGGAATTCTGACTTTCATAAAAGAGCCTTCCAGTTGCTTCACTGTTTTAAAAGCCTTAAATGCATTTTCAACAACCATAACACCCTAACATCTACAGCAATCCTTTACAGAATTTTGGCCCGAAGGCAATTCTATGATCCATGCTGCATTCATACAAATTGCCCCAAAAGCCATTAGGGATAGAAGGGAAGTGCATTACTCTCCTCACCCCCAAACATGTTTAGAAATAGCCTTCCATGAAAAGACCATGTGATTCATGCATCTATCCTTTCGAACCTTCGCAGCTGTGTTAGTTAGGGCCATGCCCACGCTATTGCTCATTTTCAAAGTAATGGTTCTCAAGGAAGAGAGATTAAATACGTCTTTTGGAGACATCCCATTCAAATGTAAAATCTGCTCTTGTAGATTAATCTACACATTTGGTCCTCTGAAACTTGCCAGCCTTGATTTCCTTAGAAGAGACTATTGTTCCAATTTGCATTGGAAGTGTGTGATATCGGTGTTTTAAATAAATAATAATCAAATGTACCAGAAGCCACTGTGAGGACACAAATTGAAAACTGCAGTGTGAAGTGACAAAAGTAAATAACCGCAGTGACAAAACTTCCAAACCTTTCTTCATGTACAGCATAGGCATGCTCCTAGGCAACTGATAAAGATCTGTTTCCTTGTTGTTCATCCAGTGACTATGTACTGCTCAGTGTATTGTTTCCACTTCTTTTCTACGGTATTCACAGTCCCTAATGCATGCATTCTTCCTGTACTTCCTTGCTGATTACTGGTAAAGGATTTAGACAATTCCCCCACATACAACCACATTCTTATTGTAAATGTATTGTTTATGCATCTGAACAATAGAAAGTTAACACACCACGTTTGTTTAACAGGAAGTATGCTTTTCATGAAGAAAGTTTCAACTTCCTTAACTCCTGCACTTCCTACAATTCTCCAGATAGTGTTTTTTCTCCCTAATTGAGGGTTGTACTGTGGTTTGGAAATTATACAAAAACCATTTCCTAACCAGCCACTTTCCAGATATATCAAACAACAGTTCCCATCATCCACAGCCAGCAAGGCTATGCTGGCCATAGATTATCAGTTGTAGCCTACACATCCAGAAGGGGTCAGGTTTGGGAATGCTGTCCTGTGAAGCATACATGGAGTTGATTCTAAAGGAAAGGGTAGGATCCTAAAATGTTATTCAGTGGGTGGAATACGCCTTCCAACCCTGACATGTAGCACATCAACCTATCTGTGTGAAATTTCTCAAAAATAATCAAATCCCCAATTTTCAAGTACTTATTGGGGGGGGGGGGAGAATAAAAACTTTAATGTGGCTACCATAAAACCCTCTGGGTTTGTTTATCTGGAGTTTGGCAGAAATACTTCTCTCCAGCAGGAATAACTCTTATTTCATGTGTATCAACAGAAAAGCAAAACAAAATATTTACAGCTGTTTTAATTTTCCAAAGCAAATAAATGGGAGGGGTGAAAATTCAGAGTTCTGAATTTTGATTCTGATCTGGAGCCAAATCAGATCAGGCCCAAATCAGTCTGAACCAGTTTAGATCTGAATCTGAATTTCCAAATTGTATCCTGCACCAAATCAAAGGAACCTTTGCACTGCCCAACTCAGTGTTTATATGCACAGCTTGTTTGGATCCAACACACTGTCAAATCTTGACTGAGCAAAAAGAAAAGAATAAAAAGAAATTAAATCCTCCCACACTCTATTTAGTCTCCATAAGATCACTAGACCTTAACTGGAAATTAGTCCCTTTTTTCCAATACTGGCAGATTTATTGTTGCTGATTGGCTGGTTTAAGGAAGATCTCTCAGATGAGAAATCCTAACAGCATCATTTGTCTTTAAAGACCTTGCAACATTATCAATATTTGGCATTGCTCTGCATCATACATCCCTTGATCCTGTGCAGAGCAGAATGCTGTAACACTAGATCAGCTGCATCAAGAAGACAGAGCTTGGAAAACTTGCTTTAAAGGAAAAACAGAAAACACTGCATTTTCCAGTGGTTGAGAGATTCTGGAAGTTGTAAGTCAAACCAGGAACTTTTCCAAGTTCTGCAAGAAAATCCCCCATCCGTCCCTTGATCTTAGAATTTTATTTCCAACACTGATAGTTGTTTGCTTCTCTTGTCATTTTCTCTGTCGCTGATTGCCTGAGAAAACAAGAACTAAAAATGCAATGGATGATACACCAATTACCATGACAGAGTACTGGGGATAAAGTCCACAATGAGGTATTGTGATAAGAAAAAAAGAGTTTATTATAACCTTGTCATACACAAGAGGTTAATTCCTTCTGCATCATAGTAAGGGATTGCTGTAGGACTAGGGTTGCCAGATCCATGGGTACCAAAAGGAGGACATAGAAAGACAAAAAAGAGGACAGAGGATGTATTGAATGCTTCATTTGAATTGTTCCGGATTAAACCCGCAATCAATACAATTTTATTACAATAGCTGCCAATAAATGTCTCTTAGTGCAGCGGTCCCCAACCTTTTTGGGACCGCAGACCGGCTGAGCCTCTGAGGAAGGCGGGGCACCCCCTGCGGGCGCGCTCTCAGGCGCATGTGTGAAGTGGTGGGGGAGCACGCGCGTGCATGCCAGCGCCGGTGTGAGTGCTCCCCCACCCCTTCGCGCATGTGGAGGAGCGCCTGAACGCCCTCGCACGGGCGCTCGGGCACATGTGTGAAGGGGTGGGGGAGCGCTCATGCCAGCACACGTGCGTGTGTGCAAAGCAGCTGTGGGGAGGGGAGTGCGTGCAGGGGGGGTCTGTCTCCACAGCCCGGTCCAGCTCAGGCCATGGACCGGCGGTTGACGACCTCTGTCTTAGTGAACCGACTAAGAAACAGTCATGTTAAAAAATAAAAATAAATTCAATGGGGCTTTTTTTCAAAATACCAAAAAACATTATTTAAACAGCCAATTGTACCTGAACCCACCCCGGCCGCTCGCACTCTGCACAGGCTCAGAGGCAACCTTGCTAATCTGGACGCCCAAACAAGGCTCTGGCGCAGGCAGGGGGAAAGCGGCACCGGGCAAAGCCGAACGAGGCAGCCTCCCCTCTCCCAAGGGTCATAAGTTCAAGGCTGGGGAGTGTGAGAGTTGGAGTCCCCAAAAGGGACTTTGAACACACACAGTCCGGGCGCTCGCCTTCCCATCGATGCGCTCGGGCACCGCTTGCTCCTGCCTGGCTCGGCAGGCGACGCTCTGCTTGTGCTGCCGTTCTGGGCTCCATGTGGGCTGGGTGGGCATGGCGGATCGCCGAGCAGCCAGCGCCGTGGCGGGAGGGCGCGAGGGCTGCGCTCCAGCACCGGCAGCAGGTAACGGCCGGCGGGCGGGCGGGTGGGGCCAGGGAAAGACCAGGGGGGGTCCTTCCACCTCTCCCCCTCCCATCCAAAATTATAACATAAAATATACAAAAGCCTGACATTTTAAAGGTTTTTATCTTTGCCTGCCAGACAGAGGACATTAAGCTAAAAAGGAGGACATGTCCTCCTTTTGCCTAACGTCTGGCAACCCTATGTAGGACTCAACAAAACCCAGAACAGGGCTGGGATTGCTGTGCATCTGGTGAGGCCCACAATCCAGGGTTCCTGCTAACCCTCAGAGCTTCTTCTCCTCTTTCTTCTTATATCCTGCTCACCTGTCTTCTTCAAGCACATGTGCAGTAATGAAAGGAAGGAGAAAACCCCATATTCTTCAGGGCAGAGTAGACCAAGAGAGAAGGGACGAGCAAGCAGACCATGGTGACAGAGCAGGGCCTACTCTGGAAATTTTGTCCAGTGGTCCTGACATCTCCAGAGTTGAATGCAGGCTCATGGTTCCCCTCAACCATCATTTTCAGCGAACACGGAAGCAGCAGATCAGAGTAACAGGAGATCCCTGTTGCCCCTCTCGGACTCCATCCTGACTCTTCCATGCTGAGTCTTCCATGCTTGGTCAATGAAGGTTCAGGAGCAAACAAAAAGGAAGCAGGACTAACTCTATTGTTACAAGCCAGACCAAATGTATGACTAGATCTCTTGTCATCCTTTTACTGTATTTATCTGCGCTTGGGAATGCTATATCTTTGGACTACAATTCCCAGAACCCACAAGCAAGCATAGCCACTGGTCTGTGGAATTCTGGGAGCTGTAGTCCAAAACAGTAACTCTTCTAAGCTCTGTTTATGGAAGAAAATGAGTCCACACTGAAATTGCCAAATACGCTCCATCACTATTTAAAGTGACACAAAAATATTTCATGTCCTGCTACTCTTAATTCAAAGCAAAGGAAATCTTCTGTGCTCATCAGTTTGTTCCACATTATGCTCTGAAATGAACATTTTGCTATTCATACAATCGAATATCAAAACAAAAGGGTTTCGATATTTCTTATCAGCATCCTGATAATCAGCTAGGAAACACAAATACGATTGTTGGAAAGGCAATCAGAAATCACCACATTGCAAAAATGGCACAACTAGCTGACTTTGTTTATGGGTTGGCAGCTCCATGTCATTTATGTATAGAGGAGAAGGTGTTTGGCTGGTGTGTTTTCTCTCTGTGTGTTTGCCTGCCTTAGCACTGAGAGGCCTGGTGTAAATAGGAAGTGATGAGGGAAATCCCTTCAAAGCAAACAAAAACCTTTCTGTTTTTCCCCTCCCTTCAAGGTTAACACAGGAAGAGATAGGAAACCCAGGAAGATACTTGATAGAGATCCATCTCCATCAGAGAACAGGAAGTAGGCATACTGAAGCACCATCAGGGTGGTTATTTTTGAGTTGTCGAACAGAAACGGGACAAGGAAAAGACGCTTCATGTTGCATAGCAACAGCAAGGGAACAGAAGCTTCTGTGCAAAGCTGAAGACCCTCTGTAGGCATGAAAGGGGCAAAGTGGAACACCCAGTGAAAGGCAGGAAAGGGCGAAAGAGTAAGCTGCCTCAGAGTGAACTGGCTAAGCTGAGGTCATTTGCACAACCCTCCTGTCAAGTGCTGATTGTGATAAATTAAAAACAAGAGAAAAAGGGAAACCTGCTCCGCAAGAAATCTACTTATTATTTATCTCCTACATTGACCTCAAGGCAGTGTAATGGGTTTCCTCCTCCCTGCTTAGTCACAACAACCCTGTAAGGTAGGTAAAGCTGAGAATGTGATTGGCCCAAGGCCACACAGTGAGTTTTTTTGTACCCATGTGTCCTAAACCCGAACCCTAAACTCTAACCATATGTGCAATGCAAAGTTAAGGAAAGCACAACAGAGAAGAAAGGCTATTCACAAAGTACTTCTGTGTTCATGCCGTGTAATGGGCAAAATGAGACTCACATGGTAATTTGTGTTGAGTTTTGTTTGCAACCTCGCATGCTGCCTATAGTTTGAGTGACTGGGAGGAACTTTTCTGGGCTGGGATGACTGCCTATCTATTCAGCACTAACCAATTGTTTCTTCCAGCCTCTCAATTCAAAGAGTGCCCCCTCTCTCTGCTTTGTACTTTTTCTCTCTCTTTTGTATGTTGTAGTCAGTTGTTTGCTGTTGATCTGTTCAGTTGTTTGCCAGTATACATAAGTACAGTAAAGAAAGCAGCATGCACAAGTCTGTAATTTCAAGCAACTGTAAGTAATGTTTTTTGTTCTTTCTATTACAAATGTCTCAGAGTGAGTTATTGAGACTAAGTGCCAGTTAATGAGAAAGAAGTGAATTATTTGGGGAACTTGCAGCAAATCTCTTCTGTGCATTTTTGTACTTCAACTGTGAAGTACAGAGTAGAGGAATTTTACCAGAAATTCAAACTCTGGAACAGTTTGCAACAACTGGACTGCCTGGTATGCTTATATTGGCGTAACTTTGGAGATTAGCAGGATTTCAGCCTGTAACTTTTCCAAGCATACAGGATAGCAGGTGCTGGTGATTGGCAGTTGTCTTCACAGTGATGTTAGCAAGAGAGTTCCTTGCTTTGAGTACTTTTGTAACACATAAATAGAAATCACAGTACAGAATAGGCTGGACTCTGCCAAAACTAAAGGTGTCAAAATCAAAGAAGCCTTCAGAGAAAGAACTGCCAGATCAGGGCACTGGCTGAAGTGCTTTTCTGGGCCTCCAGGAATACAGGGAGAATGAACAGCACTGGAAGAGGAGATTGACTTTTGTGTATGAAGTGGCTTTAAAGCTTAGGCATCCATCTCCATCCACTCATTTTTAAAGTAGTTAAAAGTAATACTTCTAATTACTTTTGAATAATGAGAAAGAAATTGTTGTTTTTAAAATTTAAACTGGTGGTAACTATTCAGTGCGCCTTGGAACTGTAATGGTAACTAATTGTTTTTTTAAGTAACTGCACCAGCTTCGGTTTTAATGTCCAGCCAGAGTTTGTCTTCTGCTGTATCATGTTTAAGCCCAGCCATTAACACAAGTTGTAATTAGTATTCTTCTGAAGGTGAGGCATTCTTTGCAATCTTTCTTAGCAGCTGGAAACAAACAACCACTTTCCGTGATCTTCCAGCCATGCCTTGAAAGCTGCCAAAAGTGCTCACCCACACAGGGTGAAAGCAGTCAGTGATGTAACAGGACAGTATTGCTCCCACTCTTAGTTTACTTTGTTCGCCCTCAGACCTTGCATAGCCAAAACAATTTGCTGCAGCTGCATGGTGCTGTGACATCGTCATGTCCATCACCTAAATAACACCTGATTGACTTTGAGCAATTTGCAAAAAGACAAAGAAGTCCTGGTCTGAAGGGGGGGATGCAGAACTGTAAGAGAAGAAGAAAAAGAAAAGGGGAAACAGGTAGTGTATAGCCTAGCATTTTAACAATGCAATATTGTTAAGGGTCTGTTCCAATCTGGAAACAGATATTTCCAATCTGAAAAATGCAAATATTTGGTGCACTCCTAGTTATATTCTGTAAAAACACAAGAAACATTTTTAAAAATTCCAGTCTCTAATATACAAGTCCAGTATACTCAAGGTAATGAGCATACCTTTTATGGTATGATTCCTAAAAAACACTTTTGTTTGAAAGCCTTTGATCATGTTATTGTCTGAATAATCAGGTTTTTTTTTCAATAAACAGACACATTTTGAACATGGTCTAGTACCTCCAAATGTACCGATTATCTCATCCTTCAAATAAGGCCAGGGAGGTGAAGTGAGAGGCCAAGAGCATAAATCTGGATTTTAAAACATATGGGGCCAAACTCATGCCAGTTGCAAAGCAAATGTAATTAGGGAAAATGGCAAAGAAGTGAACATCTGAGCAAATCTTCAGGATGCAAAAGCATCCTCAAGGAAAGTCGGAATGCCAAAGAAGACTGTGACTCATTGGTGTCTGGGGCTATGTTTAAAGGCGTTTTTCCTCCAGAGGCTTACCAGGAATCAGCTGCCTTGCCACAAACAAACTTTTTTCCCCTCCTGCAGACCTAAGTGTTCTCTAACCAAAATAACATTGCTTTGATAAGATTTCAACAAACAGATAGTATAGGAAAAATCTCCCCTCGTCCAAAAGCCATAGAGCTAAAAACAATTCTTAGAAGTTGGCGTGGGACAATCAGAATCATAAACAAATATTACACTTGTTGAATGAAAAGAAGAAACAACAGGAGAAGCAACCAAAGTTTCAGGGCCAAATAATTCCACCTAGAATGCTTATAATTAGAAAATAAAAGTATACCTGGCATCAAAAGACACAGTCAGAGCAGCCATGTGTGAAACTTCAGATCCAAAGCAAGGAATTGCTTTTTGATGCTGTCCCGTGGTTGTTGTTCCATAGTACCATAGATTATTAGGGTTAAACTATTCTGTTACCCCATATTTTGAAAAAGCCAAAACCAAAAGTAAAATGGATCTCAAAGAGAAAGCTACTTCTGCCATGCTGGAGGTTTTTGGACAGGAAAACATTCCAGCCAACTCTTCCCCATCTGTAATAAGGCGGTGGTCTCAAAGGTGGTATTGAAGACCCAGGCTTCAGGTTAGGGTGTATTTCAATATTAATGACAAAGCTGGCTTTTCTGGAGTGGTTCAGGACACTCATGACAGGATAGCACCCTCCACTCTACCTGAACGTGAGAGGCTAGCTGGAGAGGGAGTGAACAGGGCAAACTGAGTGGCACACAGCTCTTTCCATTGAAACCTGGCTTCTACCACCCAACATCTGCCACCTGAGGTGAATGCTTCATTTTTTTCCTAATGGTAGAGCTGGCCTTGGAGAAGGGAAAGGGGTTGCATTAAATACAAAAGATGAGAAAGGAAGTGAGGGCTATGTAAAAAAAATAAAAAGATCACCAAACAGAGAAGATCTTCAGTCTAAAGCTCATGTTTTGTCTTCTTACCTTGCACAGCACAGGAGAAGATGAAGCAGAACGAGTTGTCCACCCCTCTTTCCTGTCTCCCCTTCCCCCTTCCCATTTCTGTGAAGCCATTTCAAATGGGCGTGCAGCTAAGCAGTCATTTTCAGAGCCATCCAGTATGTAATTGTTAAGGAGATAACCGTAATAACTATCCTAGCAAATTTATAGCTGTATATAGTACGGCTCCAAATGGCTTCTAGTCACATTAACTGTCTTCACCCTGATTGTTTTCTTCATCAGACTGTGAAGCAACATGAGCAAGGAGCAATGCTTATCACTCTGATATGTTGCACTTGCTGTGTCATGCTCTCCTAGAGCTGCCATTTCCTCCCACCCCAACCTTTCCACAAGGCAGGCATAGTAAATTAAAGCCAAATTCCTGTTTAGTGGGCAAAGATACTTTTTTTGGACAGGCAAACAGTGAGACAAAACACCAAGTGGGGCAAATGGTCTATGTTTTCTGGTGTATTTAGATAAGGCTTCTCACAATCAGAGACCTGAAACTACCTTACATAGCTTGTGCCTAAATCTGGTGGCGGGAGAACTGACAATTTTTAAGTATAGGCCTAGCCTCCACAAACAGCACCTCCACATAGTTTTTAAAAATGTAGTTGAGTTGTGCTACTTCAGTCTGCACTTCAGGCTTCTAGGTATAAAACCAGTAAACACATCTACATCCCTATATGAAGAAACCTGATATGTCTCAGAACCATTGTGTAGATTATAAATTGGCAAGGTCCACTCTTGCGGGAAATATCAAATCATGGATTCGCTACCACCACCATCATCCTCAGTGGCAGAGTCCAGGAAGGTTTTATTATGGGCTCTGCTATTTATGTAAACCTGCCCGAAGTCCAGCATACCATGACTGGAATGTCAATGGCACAGCCCCACTGCAGTTTAGGGCTAGTCAAGTCTGCCTAAATGACTCCCTCAAATATTTTCTCTTTTCTTGCACATCATGTGTAATGACTGATCTTTTCATTTCAACCATTAAGCAAAAGAAGCAGTATACTTTATATCAGATAAAGACCTTTCCAGGAATAAGTTTGCATAATACAGAAGTAACATGTAGCATTGCTACATTCCAGGGCTTCAAATCCATACAACCTAATATGCATATTAGGAGAGTCAAGTCTATTCCTTCTTGCCCTTTTTTCTGACACTATGTTTTAGCATTGGCACCAGTCATACAGTCATACCTTCAGTCATTTTGTACACTGTCTTGCATTAGGAGAAAGATGAGACAGAAAAGGAATGGAATAAACAGTCACCAATGCCTTCTTCTAGTAGGCCTGTCCAACTTTTTTCTCCCCATTTACTATTGAAAGCAGCAGCTAATATTTTTTTGGTTACTCAGTCCTGAGAATTTTTAAAAAGTGTATTTCAATTGCAAAAATCTCCCCATCCACATACATCCCAGCATATAGAGAAATCCCTCCGCCCACCCTCACCCCCCAGCTGCCATGGGATAGTTTTGCCAGCATTCATTGCCTGAGATTGCTCTTAAAAGGAGACATGTGTCCATAGAAGGCCATGGTCCTGACAACTTATGAAACTGCACACTGGGGAAGATGCAAAAGATCTATTTTCAACCTGGTAATAATTATGGCATGGAAGAACAGGAAGCATGGAGCACTTGTGCTTCCTGCTCCCTTTCTGTGAGGACAACATAAAAGTTTTCCCTCACTCATTAAGCAGTGTTGAATTGTGGCTGTGATAATTCCGTTAGTGACCTGCTGGGTTGTGTGCACACGTTATGTCTAAAGGATGCCCTAAGAGGTACTATGAATTTTTTTTAATGACGTAATTTCTCATTCCTGTGGCTGCTCTGGAACTTTAAATGACTGAACACTAAAAAGCCAAGGTATGCCTGTTAAAAAGAATGGTGATAACACCTGTAAATACATATATCAGAAATATTGAAAATGAAAATGGTTGGATTTCCAGATGTGCAAACAAGAATAATCTGATATGATTGTCATGAGAAGAGTCCACTCTCACATCTTAAACCATAACCTTTGGGCAATTCTGTATGATCCCACATCCTATGCCATATGGTTAATTCCTATGGGTACAGTATAGCCTTCCTGACACTTTGCTGGATATTGCCAGCCAGGAAACAAGCATAGGTGTCCATGGAAATGCCCGTTGGAGGGATAGGTGATTTCCTAAATTGATGGTGCTCTTTTTTAAAAAAAAGCCATATCCCTGAACCTTGGTCTGTTCATCCTTACAGAAGGACTGCAGAAGCCCTGGCTGAACCCAGCAGATATCAACCTCACAAGTGCTCTTACTATAGGGAAGAAGTTGTCATTAACAACTATTTAACTCAATAGCTGTTAACCAAGGATTCTGAAAAGTAGACAAAATTGCCATTCCAGGCCTCTGTGTAATTGTAGCTATTATATTTCCCTCAGTATAAAGAAGGCCAGGTAGCCAAATTAGCTTCACAAGCACCCAGTAGACAGTTCCTATGTGTCTTGTCCATGCCCAATGTGATAATAGCACTATGAGTCATGAATCACAGTTCTCTCCTCCACAACCTTTCAAAATATCCACCCTTCAAAAACTTTGTCTCTGTTTCTGATTGTATCTTTGTTTACTGCTCTCCAAACCAACATGGCCATCCCCAACCTGTTCCATGAGAAAGGCTTATTTTTAGGAAGGCTGTGCGATTCAAGATGTCAACCTTGCTGATAGCCCTGCTCTACAGCAGTGGTTCCCAACCGTGGGTCTCCAGATGTTCTTGGACAAAAGCTCCCAGGGGTTGGCCAGGGTTTCTGGGAATAGTAGTCCAAGAATATCTGGGGATCTGGTTGGGAACCATTGCTCTAATGCTCTTAACGATGGTGTTTTAATTCTGATTGATTGATGACTAAATGATCTGATCTGCATCTTGCCATTCTCCCAGTACCGGGACTCAAGGCAGCTCATAACATTTTTTTAAAATAACGAGATACAAATAAAGAGAGGATATAATAATAGTTTTTTTAAAAACCAGTTAAACAAATTACACCCTAAAACACAAGTGAATTAAAAACAGTTTTTAAAATATGCCAATGCAAATAATGGAAATTTTGAAGTACAGCACCCAACTGTTAAAAGCCTTAGCTGCCAGGCAGTTTAACTGTGCAAATACACTCCTGGCCCCTAATGAAATTTCACTCCATGACAGACCGGAGTCACTATAGAACACTCCTAAAAATCCCCATCCCAGAGACACAGCCCAAAAGGATACCATGATTAATGTTATAAGAAGCCACAAAGAGGTTCAGTGGGACCAACAGAGACACTTTCCTTTTCCATTTCCCAGTGTCAATGACAAAGTTTTTAAATGGATTGTCATACTGTTTTGCTTTCTATGTGTTTTGGTGTTGCTTATGTTTTTTAGCATGGTATTTGTTTGATCTTTTTTTTGTATTTGTATGCTCACTGTTGTTAGCTTTAATTTTGTCTTTTAATGATGGCAGCCATCTTGGGTCCTTTTAAGGAAAAATGTGGGATAAAAGTATTTTAAACAAATAAATAAAATACATGTTGCATGCTAAGGGTTAGCTTTCATTTGAACTTAAGCTCAACAGCCACTCGGTTCACCTCTGTAAAATAGGAGAGGGACCATCTTGTTCTTTGCTTCAGGTAGCAGCTGCCCTTGTCCACACTTATGCTAAGCAAGTGCAGAAAAACATGGTGTTCACAAGAATTCATCACATTGAAAAACTCAGCTTTGACCTGAAGAGCAAGAGTCTGGACCTCATGGCTGGAAAGACAGATTGGAAAAATGTGTGGAGAAAGCCTTGTGAACGCCCATGCCTCCACAACAGGGCTCAGAAAGGAGAGGAAGATTCCTTTTGTTTTATCTTGTTCTATTTTGAACAAAACACTGCCTCTGTAATGAAAAGAAGAAACTCAAAACTTAGCTCCCAGCTAACTCTGCTATGTATGCAGTGGCCTACAGTATTTTTTTAAAGGGGGTGTCATCTCATATGACTGCCTACTCCAATGTTTAATTTCAAGTAGGAAATCTAGGAAATCTGCAAATCATAATGAGGAGAACGATTTTGAGGATAAATCAAGGCCTTAATGTGAAAACTGACATCCATGTCTCTGCAGGATATGCTATGAGTCCTTAAAAAGCTTAGGCAATTTCCAATCTATTATATTTTACCCATTAGCAGGGCCACATCGAATGAGATCTGGTGATGGCTGTTGCCTAGGGAAGGGTGGAGAGCCTTTGCTTCAGAAAGTCATGAGTGGTATGGCCTGGGGTTATCAGGCTGACAGCCTGGCGTGTCTACTTTGCTACCCACTCTTCTCTTGTCAACACTTGACAGATACAAGTATTATAAGTATTTGAGAAAGAAAGAAGCTGAAGAAGAGATGCCGTTCTTAACCTGGAGCTGGCTGCTCTTACACTTGGTTCTGTATTGTGGTAGGATAAAATATATGTGGCTTCCACCTCCTTTTACAGCCACCTCATCCTCTATTTACAAGAACCACTCTAGGAACCAAAATATTGTCCTCTGAACTTCAAGAACCTTGTACATAGAATGTATGCCGTGTATTAGAAGTGCCTTTGAGATGGAAGTAAACTGAAGAACAGAAGCAACACACTTGACTGAAGTAGTCTCGATTCTTAAAAACTGGCCACTAGATATCAATATGTTTTTAATTAACCCACTGGATGTTCTTGTTGTATAATTATTGAGGTTTTATTCTATGGCAATATCCGGCAGCTTCTAACTGACTATCTAAACCTTTCTGAGATTTGATAAAAAGCAGTCCATACACTTTTTTTAAAAAAAATAGGCATGTAGATTATAGATAATTTACTGAAAAAGTCAGTGAGTTGGATTACCTGGCTATAGACCCAGCATTTGGGAGTTCTGTTCCTCACTGTGTTTCCCAGAAGAGAGCCAGCCTGTGTAGCCCTGGGCCAACTGCACAGACTAGAAGGCACTGGTAAACAACTTCTGAGTATTTTATACCTAAGAAAACCTGACCAGGGTCATGATAAGACAGAATTGACTGTGCATATTCAATTAATTAGATGATAGACAAACAGATAAACAGATAAATAATCTGTTCAGGCCTTATTCCTGTGAAAGATTCATTCTAAATTGTAAGTATCTAACCTATTCTTGTCACTTGCAGGCACAGCTGTCTCCACCTTGTTAAGGATGTAGAAATTGTGGCTCTCTGGAGGTTGTTGAACTACAGCTGCCATTATCCCCAATGACTGACCATGTGCTGGGGGAATGGGATCTAGCATCCAACAACATCTGGAAGGTCAGAAGTTCCCCTCCTCCCCACTAGTTTAAATTCTCTTTGCAGGTAATGGAGAAGTGGAAGCAAAAGGATTTGCACTAGGTCTCTTTTCTGGTTGCAACCACAGTTCACTTTTTACTCTTAGCAGAGCCCTTCTGTCAAAACTCTGGGCCTTATGAGGAGGGAGAAAAGAGAGAAAGAATATTGAAACAGATAGAATATTGGGAAAAATAGAGATAGACCAATTGGTAGCTTTTTAAAACAAAGTCCTTTGATTGAAACATATTCTAGACCAGTCTTCCTCAATCTAGTACTTTCCAGATGTACTGAATTACAATTCTGGACCTCCCTGGCCGTTGGACATGTAGGCTGAAGATAATGGGGGTTATAGTCTAATCTCCATGGCATTGTATAGGTAAAGTTGCTCTTGCTGCTATATTCTAGCAACAGGAAGGAATTAAATCCAAGAGGTTTGGGCATATGAAGGGGGTAACAATTTGTCCATCATTTTCAAAGATGCCTATCTCCATCAGATTCACCATTTCGGGGGGAAAAGAAGTGAGCAGTTAATGTTGAGCAGTACCGCATCGATGGACATGCAGGTGACTAACTAGCCCAACAGGAGCCTGGAAGATACAGAAGCAGTGGAGGCAAGTTAACTGATCCTGGGCTTGTTAGACTGCTGAGAAGCTACATCCTTGCTGTTTCACTTATCTTTTCCTTTGTGCAACCTTGGTTCTTTTTATTTTAAAAAAATTAGCCCTTTGTTTGACAGTCAGACAGTTCCATTTTGAGTGAGAGTTTCCCAACTGACATGGTCAATATTAAATTGTTACATGAAGGAGTAGATCTCTGCTGACTATGCCAGTGAGGGAAAGCAAAGGATTTTCAGTTGTTCCCTTTATTTTCTTTGACACAAAATGAATAGCTTGTATGTAAGTGGAAGGGATAGGAATCACAAATAAGGCCCTGAGTAGAAAAAACACACTGCTGTACTTCAGGCGTTTCTACAATGGAGGAGGCCAAATGAGATGGTCAACGCATTTCTCACGATTTTCAAATGTGGAAGCCCTTTTTCTTTCACAAAAGGGACCTATGTGTGGGGGTAATAGTTTGCATCAAGGTTACACAATAGTAGATGTTCTGATGCTGAACATCCTCCCTATATTGTGACCCTGACTACTGAAAGCTGCTATTAGCCATGGATTGCCATTTAAGAGTGGGTCCTCTAAGAGCAGCTGTGGGGGTAGCCCAGGCCTCTAGTTCTAAGGTAACAGACTTTTTCTTCCCTGTCTTGCAGGCCAACCCCAGACTCCACATCCCTGCTGGCATAGCTGCTTTTCGTAAATTAGAAAGACTTCAGGATGTCCAGTCAGGGAACTACCACACCCCGTGTAGCTTGACTGTACATGACTTATCTTTACAATATGCATTTCCTCCATCAGCATATATTATGGGGGTGATTATTTCACTCATACTGAAAAAGGAGGTCCAAATTGGTACTACCCAACCTTGTTTGAAGAGCAGTGCCTTTCCTACTGTAAGTGGGTTGTTTTGTAGCTATCCATTCCCAGGCATTTGGAAGGATTGGGAGTTGTTAGTTACAAATAACTAATTACTTGCAATTAGAGATGTGATAATATATTCCAACCTAATCTATATCTGAATATTTGTAATACAGGACCAACCCATTCCAAGCTGTTTTGGAAATGGCCTGACCTCATTTGCTTCCAGGTTTTGTACAAGTATATTTGTACATTTCCCAATGCTAATAGGGAAAACAAAGGATTATGACTGAGGATGGTGGGAGCACTACACAGTGCCATCAGTCTGGGGGACCTTACATAGGGGGTTATTTATTCTTTTCATACACTCATGCACTTTTTCAGAGAACATTTGCCTCCAAAATAGCATTTTACAACAAGAAAGGATAATCTGCCAAACCACTCTAAACATTAAAGTGGCAGCAGTATTTGGTAGAGAATCCGAAGACTGATATGCTATGTAGGTGACTCTCCTAGCTGGTAGCCTCACTTCCAGAGTAGGGCTAGGCACAAAATTCACCAAAGGTCCAACATGAACATGATCTGAATTGAGAAACACGGTTCTTCTTACTTTTGCCAACAGATTAAGAAAATCAGGCATTGGCATTTCTTTGCAGAAAAGAAGGGGACAAAGTCGAAAGATGAGGGGGGAATAGTCCTTAATGTTACTGCAACCTATTCAATCAAAGCCTCTACAACAAAGAACACCTTCACTCAGAGAGAGAAGCTGAAATCCAGTAGTAAGTTACAACTAGAGTAGGCCCAATGAATCAGTGGGGATTTGGTAAGTCAGCTCCTCCATAAGTTATGTTGATGTAATGGGCCTATTCGTACTACTAGATTTCAGCCATAATGGAAAACCATAGCTGATTATTAAGAGAAAAATTCCAGAATGCCATGGCTAGCCTAAAACTGAGGCAACACCCTTCTACTAACCTGCCTCAATCTGAAATGGATGCCCCAGCATCTTCAGGAGTATGTACAGAGTCTAGTGACCTCAATCTGAGCCCTCTCCCTCTCCTACTGAGTCTCAGTGGTTAGACTACCCAGGAGAGATTTCTGGCTTCACTAATGGTTATCGATGGCCTTCTCCTACAGTGCTTCCTCCATAGCACCATAAGAAAAGGCGATGTTTTGCCTCCAAAATTGTCAGAGTAAGTGTGTGTGATCTGTTGGGGTAGCTGGCTTGCCCTGTGTATGGTGGTGTCTTGCTCTGCCCTGCCACTAGACCAAAAAAAAGTACAGATACATCTAGCAACTTTTCTCTGAAGACAGTGCACACACCCCGTGTAGCTGCCTCATGAAGCTGCCTCATGCTCAGTTGTGGTTGTTGAGGTGGCAAGGGGATTGGAGAGCAGCCAACAGCAAGTAATATTCAGATTTTGTTGAGTAATTAAGAGCAATTATTCAGCTATTTTTGAGAAGTTGGAAAGTAGAGTTACTATTCATTTAAACCATAAACAATTTGATGTAATTTAATTTAATTTTTAACACAGAAATTGTAATGACAGGAGCCACTAATGACAGCAGGGAGTTTGGAATTATAATTGTAAATAATTACTTTTGGTAAAAGAAACTTTCCAATGAGTGATTCTTTCCCAAATACTGCTTTATGTTTGGTTTCCCTTTTAACTTAGAACATTCTTATTGAGAGGGCACTTCAGAGAGTAGGGGAAGGAAGCATTGAACAGTATGTGAACAAGGGAAGGGCATCAGAATAGCATGTCAGCTTTTAGAGATTAAAGCAGAGCCAGTCAGATAACATGTTTGACTAATACGCTTGCCTGGCATTGCATCAAGGAACATGTAGTCCTCTCTGTGTTGCAGCATGGCTTTCCCCAAGGACGAGGACAATATGGATGCGTCTTCTTCACTGCATGCTGTTATATGTTTAATAGACAGAGGAGACTTCATGTTTGCATTTACAGTGTCTTCCTCTTTTATCTTATCAAAGAAACCAAACCAGATGAAACCTTACCCTCAAAAGAAAAGAAGGGGGGGGGGAGGCTCTTCTGGCTCTTGACCCAGAATATGTGCTAATCACAGTCTAGTTTCCACAGTAGTTCTCTCATCTTCCCACAAATGGAGAGGCAGGCGATATGCTTATTGGAGAAAACCACAGAATGCTAGAAAATAGGTTATCCTCCACATCTGTACTGCTAAATCAGTGAGGCGAAAAGAACAAAAAACAGAAAGTCAACTTCTTACACTAAGAGGGCCAGCACTCCAAGGTATGTGATAAAGGAATGGCTGGCCCATTTTTGTCCCCCACATGATAATACTACATATGGGAGTCGCTGCCCCACGCATCTGAAAGGCAAGCCATCTGGAGGCAGCAGGCTGGGAAAGGCTGAACTAGAATATAATGAACTGGGTGCACACTTAGGAATGCAACCAGCAGCTTGTTAACAAGTGGCAGTTTGGTACTCAGACTTGCATGATTTCCTCACTGAACCATAAATTTGCAATAGAATTCTGACTTATCCGTCTATAGGAAACTGCCTTATATTGAGTCAAGCCATTAATCCATGTAGCCCAGTATTAACAAATCTGACTGGCAGCTTCTCTGGAAGCCTTCAGGAAGGGTTCTTTTCCAACCCTACCAGGAGATCTCTGGTATTCTCCCAGTGGTCTCCCAGTCAGGTATTAACCAAACTTGGCCCTACTTCTTCCAAAGTTAGAAGACTGAGTGTTTAGTTTGGGGCGATATGCAGTGGAAGCTGATCACTCCAAAGTCAACAGGTGGCAAATGCACTCCGGAGGGGTAGTCTAAACTTTACAGGGACTATCCAAGGTGCTAACCCTACACCTAAAGTAGATTAAGCACCATGGATAGCTCCAGTTAAAGCCAATAGAAGATTCACCGCCCCATTGGATCTGGTGGTATAGTGTCCTACGTGGGTATTCTCCACCCATACGCCCATATACAATTTGCATCAGATGTTTCATAGACAATGACAATGAGACTCTTGCTAGTTATGCATAGGAGAAGGCAGTGGTAAACAACATCTGAATAGTGACATCTTGGAAACCCTACACTGAGACATTCAAAAAGAAAGCAAAAGATCCTCTTTTAAGATGAAACACAGAGAGGGAGGGAGGGAGGGAAAGAAGGCACTCAGTCAGATATTGGGAAGAACAAAGAATAAGTACAAACAGTGCTTTTGCTAATGAAGCAACTGGATTGAAGCTGAAAGGCTGTCTAGTTGCTGATGTGCACACCACACATTCGATTCTTCAAAAAATATCTGGTTTATGAATGTGGGATATTGTGTGTCTGTATCCATGGTTCAAAACACCAGGAAATAGTCTGACATTGCTGCATAATATCATGCCTGCACTGCCAGCAGGAAAAATGATATTATACTTTATATATCAAAGAGCAGCCTCAACGTTGATGACACCCATGTCAGCAGTCAAGATGGTCTACAGGATACTTCCTTGTGTTCACTACCATTCAGAGAGAGAACACCACACAGCAGAAAATCTCAGAACCTGACTCCTTTTTTCATCAGTTAACACTTCTCACACAACTAAAAAGCAATGATCAAGGCTGTTTTTCAACATGCTTTTCAACCCTTTCCATCACTTGTATCCAATGATATCATTGTGATGCCCATTATGCCAGTGCTAGTGTTAGCCCAACAGTGATATCCAGTATTTTGATGCAAACACTTATGCAACCAGATGCACAACCAATTATGCATCTAGCTGCAGAATTGGTTACACAATATCTTGTGCAGGTTGTGCATAATCCACCACAACTCCACAAGTGCAGGATTTCACCCAGCTAAAAATGATGGTATATTTAGTCCAGAGTCATCAACAACATCAAAACAAATCCTTCTTATTGTATCACAACACACAGCAGACCTTTCAGAGAGAGGAGATTGAGGCAGTCTTTTAGGAAGAGATGGGCCATTCATGTTTACTTGAAAGGGGGAGGGGGGACAGAAGAGACTGTTGTTTGTTTGTTTTCATATTTCTTTATAGATTTCAAAGACAGGGCCTCTAAAACAAGGATGTTTCCTTTTTTTAACAAATGTGTTTTTTTCCTGTTTCCCTCTTTCTTTTAATCTTTATTTTCCCCTTTTTCTGTCAAGCCCTTTTTTCATCTTGTATATGAGCCCATTCTTGCACCCTTTGTCAAATCAGCTTATAAATTTTCCATCCAGTAGTGTGATGAGGACTATTGCATAGACACAGCACATTGTGACCAATAAGAGCTGTCAGCCACCAATCAGAATGTTGGGAAAGGGCTGCTGGGCCTGGAACTCATTTTTGCACTTTTCCCCCTTGACTTTCTTTTCATTATTTCTTCTGCTACCAGGCAGTCTGCCTATGACAATATGCCTCCTTGGGGTTATTTTTCAGATTCCCTCCTTATTTGGGGGGGGGGGGGACCCCTCCCTCTTGTGTAGTTTGTTTGTGTAGTTTGTTTCAGTCTTTTCCTTATCATGGATTATTTTTGCTGCTGCCCGTTGAATTCAAAGAAGAGAGGTCAGCAGGTGATGAGGGGAAAAAATCCCCCCCCCATATTCTAGCAGTTTTTGTGGTAAAGGCAGTGCTTTTCATGTATTTTTGATCTTTATTTGCTTGCTTGCTTTTCTTGATTTTTGGAAGAGGAAATTGTTCAGCTTCTTTTAATCTAATTTATTTCCTCTCCCAGAGGATGCTTTTCCTGTTTGATTGATTTTTAACAATTGTTATTTGATTAATTTACTCTGTATTTATTCTGCTAAAAATGTATGTTTTGGTGTGGGAGATTGATGATTTGAGGCAGATTCTCTGTTGCCTTGCCTCTCTGCTTTTTTTTTTGGAATAGTTTTTTAGAGTTATACAGGTCTTAACTTGGACTAATGTTGGGAAACATAAATGGAAAACCTGAAATGAATAACACATCAGAAGCTTTCTCTTTTGTAGTAAACAAAAGGACCAGCTTGCTGAAAACACAAACATGAAAGAAAATGAATAAAGCATTTGAAAAAAGAAAAGAAATAAGAAAATTTTCACTGTGCATATCCTAAATTTAAGGTCTGGATTTTGCCTAGATATCCAGTGATAGTCCAGTGAATTTTTTAACATGGTGTTCTGAATGATGTACAGTAGTTTTACTAAAAGAAACAAACCCAATGTCCTTGTTAAAACTAGAAACTGATTTTTAATCTTGTATCTAGTAGTATATAAACTAATCTATTGTGGAGGGCAATAGAAGAAGAATCAAACACTGCCCTCATGTTGCTTTCAGAGACACCTGCTAAGATTGGTGGAACCTATCCCAAACAAATTCAAAATAAGTACAGATTTAATCATACAGTTGATCGATGGATTTAAAAGAAGTAATGGCTTTGCATTTGTGGCTTGGTTGTGAAAACATTATTTGGCCACAAATATTCTTAAGGTACCATAAAAAACAATCTACTTGTGTAAATCAAAGACAGTAAACTTTGCAGAGCAATAACACTGATGTCTATTATCCAGATATGATTGATTATCTGCTTATCCAAGGCTCATCTAAATGCCAGTCTTCACTGGACAATGCAAGCAGAGCCATTTCTATAAATAGCTGGGGAAATAGCTTGACCAGGTTGGATCTGGGATCCCAGATGCATACATGCAGTCAGTACAAGCAAGAAGTTTCTACTCATATAGTAGCCACAACAGATTTATTATAACCGATCATGCTTTCCAGGAAACAAACAAGTAAAAAATATTTTTATTTTCCAGGAAGGAGGCCCAAATCCAAACAAAGTTAGTTATTCTTGAGGCACATTGAAATTACACAAGACAATAAAGTCATTAATTTAGCCAATAGAATTACTCCAAAGAAAATGAGTCATGGCTCATTGATAGAACTCATGTTTTGTATGCAGAAGACCCTGGGTTCAAACTCCAAACCCTTCCATGCAGGGCTAAGAAGGATTCTTGACCTACACCCTAGCACAGTATTGCCCTTCAATGTCAATGTTACTGGAGATGGGCCAAGGATCTGACCCAAGTGTAAGACAACTTTATATGTCTCTGTCTTCCTAACTTGTAAAAGAGTAATATCCTAGGGCTTCTTAACCCACTAAAATTAACCTATGTCATGGTCATAGAACTACATTTAGGTATGTTTTTAGATCATTTGATCACTTTAGGATCATTTCATTCATTCCAGTTAGCGGAGTCACCTGTACCTACTGGAGTGATTGGGATGAATGGGGACTCTAATCTATACCATCCCTTACAGTTCTGTGCTTTTCCAGAGTCAAGTGACTCCCCTTGACTTCTATAGAAGAAATAAATACACTCCCACTGATCTTCAGATGGTTAAGGGTGCAAGCAGGAGCTGCCTCATTTCTCATCTTTGTAAGCTGCTCCAGGCGCCTTTTGGAACAAAGTGTGTCATTTAAACATGTGCTAAATAAATTGGTGGACACATAATCTGGATCTTGAACCAAGAGTGGATCAATTTATTTTTTCTCCTCTCTGCCTATTCCTCCTGGCAATTTTACTTTACAGAAGCATGTCTGTTGGCATGAGCAAAAGGCTGCCCTCCAGATGTTGTCAGACCCCCCCTTCTCATCAACCCCTTGCAACATGTCAATCATAAATGATGTTGGGAATTGGAATCCAACAATATCTGCAGACCCACTCATTGTCCACCACAGTATACACTCATGGTGCTGCATAACACTTCAATGATGATGCTGGAACAGACAGCACTAGCAACGTCAAGATGGTTTTGTACATTGAACAGCATGTTCCAAGGGGGTGCTTTTAAAAGTCTTGAACATCTTACCAATTAGTTCTGCTGTAAGAAATGGGAATGGGAAGCCAGGAAAATCGAAGCTGGTTGCCTGCTGCCTAGCCCAAGAGCCAGATGGTAGGGCATTAGCTTCTGCTTTTTACGAAAAGGATATCAACATACTGGGAAGGGAAAAAAATACTGCATACAACATGCATTTGTACATGCAGTTCCTTGTTCAGCTAGCTATGCTTGCATAAAATTTATTACCCTTAACAGGTTCAGAGCGTATTCGTTTTGAATATGAGGCTTTGCTACACACTGGGTGCTATTTCTGTGGTTCTTTAAACAAAACTATATCTTGTTTAAATAAGCAGTTGTTTTTGTTCTGAACTGTATCAGGTGTGGGTTGCTTGCAAATCCTGAAAATATGGATCAGTTTAGAATGTCTCCTGATTTTGCTTACTGCAGCCTTTCCTCTGAGACCACCAGCAATTTTGTTGTCATGATAAATGACCCCCATGGACAAGTCCATCTTTTTTCCCTAAAGCCACAATTTGCTTCTTCCTTTAGGTCACAGCCTGATTTCCCCCCAAGTGATAGATTTATTACTTGCTTTCTACGCACACAAAAGCAAAAGCAAATTGGCAGAAACACCACCGTGGTATCAAAAGAATTTTGTTCATTTCCACCGTAGATCGATGCAGAGTGTGGGACTTCCTTCCTGCACTGATCGGAAGCAGTGAAAAAGTATGTACATAAGTTAGGCCTTTACTGAAGGTGGAAACCATAGTCAATATGTTTAAGAAATGACTTGGCATACCAGAATCAACGGCACCAAAACACATGCACACATGCAAATTAAAATCAGAGCCTGAATCTAACTAGTTGCCCCAACTATAGTAGACCTATTGATTCAGTGGGATTTACATCAGGGTTGACTTTCCATACAGCATTTATGTGAGAGGTTCTGCTCTAATTCTGACTACCCACTGGATTTACACTTAGCATTTTAAAACCTCAGAATAGTGCTAAGACAGATGCAGAAATCTAGTGACTTCTAAATGTTTGCAGAAAAAATCTTCCCAACACATAGGCATCAACAGCTAAAGTGAAGCATGACTAAGTCTGAAATCATGTGCGCGCTTGCCTGGAAGTATGCAGCACTGAACAGAGTGCAACAGACTTCTTGGTAAATATGCAGGAGGTTGTGCTGACATCCAATGGAACAAACTAGTTGTGACTAAATTAACTACCACTGAGATGTTCTGGGTAGTTATGTGCATGTTTACTCAGAGGAAATTCCCCTATGGTTCAATGGGACTTATTTCCAGATAAATGTATGTTTACAAGACTGTGTATGTTTACAAGGATTATGTGCAACATAATCCTATGTCCAGCATCTTGGATGGTCTTTTGACTGACTTCCATCAATAGAACCTGGAGGGAAGCCATCCTGAGACAATCCCAGGGCCAAACTAAATAATGCAGTAAACACATCAACAGAAGGAAAGCTCCCTTAAGAAGAAAATATAGTCTATTGATTCATACACAAGTTTGACTCAATCCACCTTTAGCAAACTGGCTGGCTTTGGTTTTGTAACTGGTTGACTGGGAGGTAGCAGAGCTTTGCTTGCATGTATGGCATCTTGGTTACATAGTAGTGATAGATTTGTGTACCTTGAAGAATAATGTTAGAAGAAAGGAAATATTAGGGGTGCACTATTTCATACTTTCGGACTGCAACTCTCAGAATTCTGCAGGAATTCCCTCTGCAGATTTCTGGGAGGTGCAGTCCAGAAACATACATTTGCAGCCCATCCTTGTGGTTCTTTACAACTATTGCTGCCTTCTTCAGCCTATTCCTACTTCCAGAAAAGGAAACTGTCACAGTGCTACCTGTGAGTTGTAGGTCTTCTTGGAAACATAGGTCTTTGGGAGGTGCCCTCTATAAAGCCTAATGGGCAGTAAGACTATAACGCCCAGGATCCTCTGTACCCAGGAAGGCTGGCCCCCACTGGCAAGCCACATGATGGGAGAGATGGTTAAATGGGTGGGCCATCCTGGGTGCCAAAGATGTTCAGAGCTGTAGTTTCACTGCCCATTAGGCTCTCCCACATACCCTCCAGAATTACTACAGTCAAGCTTGTTTCTCGATAGCCATATAATCCCACTCCTTCCCTCTTTCTCAACCAAGATGGCACATTTCCAGCTACTGTCATGCAAAGCACAGAATCAGCATCAATAGTACTAGCTGATTCTGAGGATGTGGCAAAACCAGAGGTGAGTGTCACGAATGGAAAAAAGATCCTTATGCCAATGGAGTACTTGAACACAATCCTAAAACTTCGCTTTGCTTTAATTTATTATTATTTCAGTGCTTTAATAAGAATTGACCCTCTATGGATAAAGCCCAATTTAAAAACCGAGTTCATGCTACTTTTCTGCACACTCTTAGCTGAATTTTCTGCTGTGAGACCAACTTCATGGCACTTTCTCTCCATATTTATACTTTTCCCACTGGGTTGACAGTGATATGTGAGACCTTTCCCTTTCAGAAAATCTTTAACAATTACTTTGATCCAGTAAATGACTATTGCTGTCTTGGAGAACCCATATAGAAACATTTCTCTCACCTTCTGACAGTGTATTTGTGAAGAAAACTCAATGGAAGATTTACAGTATTATTTGTCTCAATGTCCTGGCATATCAGGCCTTGAGACCAAAATACCTGG
Organism: Intellagama lesueurii; assembly: GCA_037013535.1. Taxonomy (NCBI): domain Eukaryota; kingdom Metazoa; phylum Chordata; class Lepidosauria; order Squamata; family Agamidae; genus Intellagama; species Intellagama lesueurii. The sequence goes on from JBAJHW010000004.1 coordinate 141,573,524, forward strand.
ATCAGTTGCCGTGTGAAAAGATCACAGGTTACCTCAAGAAAAAACTGGACCATTTTTAGTGAGACTGGAGTCTTATGTCCACTTCCCTGGCAGTATCTTTCATTAACAGACACCTCTCTTACAGGGCAGGATGAAAGTCTGTCCTCAGGTAGCAGAACAGGGGGATCAGCAGAATGGGTCTAGGAAGCCTGTCACCACAGTGGCTGTCCTTTGCCTCCTTTTCCTGCATGACCACCAGTCTGAAAGCTCCTTCTGGGTTTTTCCCTCCATCTTTTTGTCGTCCCATCCTCCCGCCCGCCCGCCCATGTTTGCCGTGGTAGGAGAACAGCCAGTGAGGCTCTCTGGAGCATCGTTTACTTATGCTGCTATAAAAGAATGTAAGTTTAGATCTGCAGGGTTGTTTTTTTTAAAAAAAAAATCTAGTCTCCGTAGGACAGTAATTTGAATCATACTTGCCCTTTAACTGAGAGGCAACCAACTTTGAGGAGTTAGTTCCTGGGCATTCCATATAGCAGGAGGGTTTGTTTATTTTATTGTATTGTATTACATTACAGATAATCCCACCTTTTTTTCCAATGAGCCAAAAGGGCTTTTCCCTTTGCAACAACTCTGTGGCAGAGTAGACTGGACTGAGAAAAGAGTGGATTGATGCAAGGTAGCCCAGCAAGCTCCCTGACTGTGGGAAGCCTTGAATATGGATCTCTTGCATCCCAGACCACCACTCTAACAACTGCACCACTTCCTAAATACTTGGCCCTAAAACACAGAGATATGACATAAAACCAAGGTTGGCCATGACACCAATCTTCACTGGAGGTTCACTAGGTTTTCTCTTCCTCCTCAGCACAAGAGGCCTTCCTTCACCAAGCCACTGCTGTTGCTGCATACATGTTGCCAATTCAAATTGGTCTTGCCTTGGGTAAGAACAATATGTCCTTCTCCTCCCTTAAGATAATGTCTGATGTTACTGCCAAGCTGTTTCTCTTCTTCATGAAAAAAAAGCTTTGTGCCCACCACACTGGGGAGTGGCCTAGAGGACATGGGCCTGCTCCAAGAATCAGGTCCAGTGTGAGGTGAAATTGGCATACTTAGCCACTCGCTGAAGGACTGGCCCCTAGAGGCAAGCCTACTACCAGTCCCTACAAGCTCCTGATCCTGTTGCTTCTCAGAGCCTAGAAAGTTACTATTAAAAGAACAAATTAGTTACACAGATATTTCTGAGTGAATATACCCTGAATTCAATGATCACCATTCATGTACCTCAAACTGGATAGTTATCATCATTATAGCTGCAGTTCTAAAGTGTAATTCTTTACTTTTCCATTTCTCAGAATTAACTAAAATAGCAAACAATTTAGCTACTTGGGATGGGGGAGGTCTGAGTGATAGCCTCTGCTACAAAAGATGTCCTACCATCTACCTCATCATCCATTTGATATCTACAACAGTACGTGAGTGAACTGTGGCAGCTGAAAGGAGCAAAGAAAATGGTCAGTGATCTTTCCATGCATTGCCCCGTGCCCCAGTCTCCCTGTTTCACTTTGGTAGATAGTGTTGATTGGGAACAGTAGACATTAAGCTAATGAGTGGTGTAATTCGTATTCGTATACGAATACCCCCCACAGGTGGACATAACAAGGGTCCAGCCCCCTGGGGCCGGACTGTCCACTCACTGTCTGCTACTGCTGCAAGCTCTGCACTCCCTTCCTATCGCTCCAGAGCTTGCGGTGGATTTGCCACTCCTGGCAGGAGGCGGGACGAGAAGCCTCTCTGCCAGGTCGAAGAGTGGCTCACAGATCAGGCACTCCGGAGCGATAGGAAGGGAGCGCGGAGCCCATGGCAGCAGCAGACGGTGAGTGGACAGTCTGGCCCCAGGGGGCCAGACCCTTGTTACGTCCACCTGTGGGGTGGTATTCGTATATGTCTAGAAAACATATTGGTGGGAAGGAGGACCCACCCAGGCAGGGAGTCCACTATCAACTTCTTTATCAAAAGTCCCCAAAACAGCCCCCATACACTTTTCATGGGGGGCCTCTGGAGGAAAAAGTCTGGCAGCAACATTTTGTTTGTTTAGTTAGTTAGTTAGTTAGTTAGTAAGTATCATTTGTGGGCTGCCTTTCTCCTGATGAGGCGACTCAAGGCAGCTCATAATGTTAAAACAAGAAGTGAAAATCCAATAAACTGTGCATTAAAAAGGAATTAAACCATAATAATAATCAAAAATACATTAAATGATTTAAAACTTTTAAAACTTTTAAAGCATCGACTGGCTTCTCCTGACAGAACACTAAGCCATTGATTAACAGGCTATACATGAAAAACAACAAAGAATCTTGTACCACTTAAAGATTAGAGTAACAAATGATGGACTCATACCTAAATAACAATGGCTAAGCTATCTTTACACACTGCTATTGACTCATTGGGTTAATTCCTCAAATTGCCCCAGATTAGATTAAACAAAAACATGAGGTTGGATGCCAAGTATGTCAAGCCCATGAATGAGGAAACCTCCACCATTTGGGGGTGGGGGGGGGAAGTCACATTACACAAGGATAACAGCATTCATTTCAAGAGCAGTTTACTATATGATAATCTCTGCACATGTCCAAATGAAATCCAGGAAATCTATATAGAATATTTTGGGCACATCACTCTATAAAAGCACCTCTGATTCTTGGTGAAGGTTGAGTAGGCCATCAGTTTTCAGCTGGCCTAAGACACTGTTTTGCGTGAGGGGAAAATGGGACCCATTCTCCATGCAATGTGCAGAAAACTAACTGGACTAGCAGTTGAAACTGACTCTAAGACTGGCAATGGGATAGGGCAGTGATGGTGAACCTTTTTGAGCCTCAGTGCCCAAACTGGGGGGGGGGGGGGAATAGTGGGTGGCAGCTGCTTCAGATCCTGGCCTGCCGCCTGTCAGGGCGCTAGCACCGTGGCTGCAGCCTCCTCCTCAGGTTTGGCTGCCAGGGGGTAGCGATCTGGCAACTTATGTCTCGCGTGCCCGCAGAGAGGGCTCTGCATGCCAGCTGTGGCACGTGTGCCATAGGTTCGCCATCACTGGGATAGGGTCTTTACGCTGTATATGAGGACAACAGGCCTATTTAGAGCATAGGGGACACATTGTGTAGAACATGTGGCTGTGGCCTCCAAAAGAGGGGAGAGGCCAGAGATTTACCAAAAAAACCAAACAAACAGAGGACTTGGACCGCTGCCCCCAAAGCTTATCTCACTGTACTTCTTGGAGGGGCTACCTCATCAGTGTTGATATGTGAGTCAGAACTAATGATTAGAGAAACATAGCATCTAAGACTGTGAACTGAGAAGATTTCAGCAAGGGAAGGGAATCAGTTGTGGATATGTTGAAATGGAGTGTTGTCAACTCTTGTTCTCTTTCTCTCTCTCTCTTTCTCTCTCTCTCTCTCTCTCTCTCTCTCTGTGTGTGTGTGTGTGTTTGCATTTATTTTATTTATTTATTTATTTAAAATGTTTTTATCCCATCTTTCTCCTTAAAAATAACCCAAGGCAGTTTACATCATTAAAAAGACAATATGTAGAAACTAAAAACAGTAGGTTCACAAATATTAAACAATTATCAAATTAAAGCAGTAATAAAATTAATACTAAAACACATTTAAAACAACAGAGCACAACCATTCATGTAAAAAACCCTCTCTGACCACCAGTTATTAAGGGAAAGCCTGCCTGAAGAGAAAGGTCTTTGCCTGCTTGTGGAAGGACAGCAATGATGGGGCCAGCCTAGCTTCCCATGGGAGGGAGTTCCAGAGTCTGGGAGCAGCGACAGAGAAGGCCCTGTCCCGTGTCCTCATCAGATGCACCTGCAAGGGTGGCGGGACTGAGAGGAAGGCCTCCCCTGATGATCTTAAAGCCCCAGCAGGCTCATAGAGGGAGATGCAGAGTGCGAGGATAATAACACTGAACTATTTAGGGCTGGGCTCAAAATACAGAGGACCTCCAGGAAACTGACATTTCATGCCCTCTTGTGTCCATGGGGAAGACTTATTTTTCCACTAAAATGGGTGCCACTTGACCCAGCAGTTTTTTACCAAGACTTGTAGCAGGTGACAGCTTTTTCATCCTCCCACAATGCCCTGACATGGCATTGCTCTAGGGCATTGTGGGAATGTCAGAATAGGAGTCTCCTCACTACCCTGGCTGCTGTTTAGTAAATCTAGTCCAGGCAACATTTGTAAGTAGGCAGACTAGCTCAAATGATAGCACTGGTGGGCTTCTCAAGACAATGGGTCCTCAGTAGTTGTCCACAGATACATGATTTGAGAATTGGCCTAGAAACTACACAACAAAGTTAATGTAAGGGTTATCAGAATCATGGACCTGAACCACTTTGGAATATCTAAAGTGCAATGAAAATGCTAAATGTAAGACTAGCCTCAGTAGCCACTTCTTACACACACACACACACATACATACATACAGAGAGAGAGAGAGACCATTCTACATATTTCAAACTATCCTATTATCATGGGAAATGCGCAAACCTGAAATGGCAAGCTTTAGAGCCAGGGTAGTGTAGAGGCTTGACTGCTACATGGGGATTTGGGGGATTAGGGCTCAAATCCCACAAAACTCACTGGGTGATCTCAGGTCAATGAATCTCTTTCAGGGTAATCTACCTCTGTGAGAATAAGATGGTGAGTGGGAGGAGAAAGAGAGCCATGTATTCCACCTCATGCTCACTGGAGGAACAGTGGGATATCATAAAATACAACAGATTAGCTATTTACAAAAAGCCACTGAAATTTTGGGGACTGGGAGCAAAGCAAGTGTACAACTCAGCTCTACCCACCTGACCACACGTTCATTCTATCTTATTTGGAATAGGCTAACATTTCCTTCAGATCATGGAAGAAATAATTCTGTTGTGAGCAAGCAGCAGCAGCAGCATAAAAATAGCACTGCATCATCTATATATGTTTCACGGTGTGTTTTGGATTTTTGTGTATCTCTGCCCATCAAATGTCCCTCCTGCTTCAACACTGCTCATTTAACCCTTTCAGAAGAGTGTCATTAGAATGATATAATGGAATTTAAATTTCCTCTCCAGCTGCACTCTTGTGTATTCACTTGCCTGCATATGCAAACACAAACACACATAGCAGAGCTGCCTCCAGCTGACAGCACTCCGCTTCAAGAGAGCCACAGCCGGTTCCCTTCTTTTTGCTGAATCTGCTGGGGTCTTAATGCAGGACTGATTCGCCTCATTTCCACTGGAGTTATACGAGGGTAAGGAATGTCCAGTCTAAATATATAGCTGTTTCACATGGTTCATAAGAATTACCCATCAAGGAGTGGCAAGCTTTCCTAAGAGGGGCTTATCTTTATTGATTCACAGTGAAGTCTGTTTTCTCTAAGACACTTTCAAGACTGTTGAAAGAAATTGCTTTTCCTCCCCTCCTCATGCCCATCCCTTGTAAGAAAAGAAAATAAGACTGGTGATCATTAGCCAGTTTTTATGTTATTTGCCAAGATAAGGTTTATAGCTCTGCAATGAGGTGAAAGAAAGAAAGAAAGAAAGAAAGAAAGAAAGAAAGAAAGAAAGAAAGAAAGAAAGAAAGAAAGAAAGAAAGAAAGAAAGAAAGATCTCCCTAGTCTATCTAAAAGATCATTTTAGCACTGATCATTCTGTAGATACCAAGATGCTAAAAGTTGGTGTCACTTCAACAAAGATTCTGTTGTTGCTTGAAGTCGCAATAGCACTGATGGTGATAGAAAATCTCTGATCTGTTAAGCAGATAGCAGTTGTTCCACGTGATATGGCGATGGCTTAAAATTAAGGGTTGGTCAAAATTTCTTTCCAGGGTTTTTGAGTGGAGGCGTTTGTGGTAATAATTGACTAAAATTCACACCTTTCTTCAAATTTAGAATGGAAAGCGTTTGCACCATAATTTGTTCTCAGTTCCTTTCCTAACAATTCCCTTTCACCAGAGGCATAGATTGAACTGATGTGTCCGTGGATTTCTCCCACCCACCTCTCTACACCTGAGCTCTCTTTCCTGATGACTCAACACCAGCTGACACCACATCAAGCTGTATGTGAAGTTTGGACGTTTTGCCCCGCCATTTTAAACTTGCTCACATTAAACCACATTTGTCTCTTTAAAGATCCATTGCCACAAGAACTTGAAAAGACTCCTTTTTTTTAATCAGAATCCCGAGCCAACTGGCCACAACTCTATAGATTAGAGGTGAAGAGCCTCAGCTTAGCAAGGGGAACTGATCCAGGCATCAAACAACTCAAGCAGCACCAGATGAGCAGGGCACCCTTACCCAGCCCACTTGCTTCCTCAAAGACTGGCTGTTTGTTGTGGCCTGGGAGCACTTTAATGCTGATACACCTTTTGCAAGCCACAACAAGGACAGAGCTGAGTATGCAGGTCACTATATTCCATCTTTGGCAGCCCTGTGGCCCAATTGCAGGGAACAGCAGGATTGTCTGGGCTTAATCAAGAGTTCCCCTCCCTTAGCAAGCCAACCAGGAGCAGCCTTTCGGCCATGGGAAAAGAAGTCTTGTGGGAGCCCACACAAATCATACAGCTCCCCAAAATGGGGGCATGGGCCGCCATAGAGGGGGAATGGTTGTCCCAATGCTTAGCTCACAGCTGTGGCCCACAAAAGGGAACCTCTGGTGAATCAAATCCTCTAGCTTTTGGTTACTTTTCTAGTTACATGGAATGTGTAGTCTCATGAATTAGGTGTGTTTCATTGTAGCAGTCTGATTAAAAAAAAGTAACAAAACAGCATTTCCATTCAATTAGTATAGCAAGAAAATTAAGGCTTATTTTTTAAAAAAAACAATCCTGAAATAATAACAAACTAATTGGGGGGGGGGAGGAGGTGTCTCAGACTCTTACAAATTGTTGTTGTTGTTTCATGTCGGCAATCACCTCTGATTTATGATGACCAAGCGACCTACAAAATGTCCTGTCTTTGACAGCCCTGCTCAGCTCCTGCAGACTCAAGACTACGGCTTCCTTTAGCGAGTCAATCCATCTCATATTTGGTCTTCCTCTTTTCCTGCTGCCTGCAACTTTTCCCAGCATTATTGTCTTTTCCAGCAAACTATGCTTCCCTTCTTGGATGCACACCTCATTAATGTGGTGAGGGGTTTGTGTGTGTCAGAGAAGCTGAGAGGATTGCCATCAGAAGGCTGAGTCCATTATGTGTCTGGACTCCTAGCAACAATCCACCCAAGGTGGAGTATTCACAGTTGACACACCAGGCTAAGATGCATCCACCCTCTTCAGCAGAAGAGAATGGATAGCAACAGTGGTGATGGGGGTGGAGAAACTTCTGGACAGCAGCTACAGTAGCTGAAGATGAAACTGGTGGAGGATCTTTCACAGACATTGGCAGTGACACTCAAGCTAACTTTTGTTAGCACTGCACAGAAGTGCTGCCACTGCTGAACCTTTTTTACTTTGAAACTCCTATGAGACAGTAAGTAATGATTCCTTAGCTATTTTGCTAAATGTTCTTCCTGAATACTCTGTGGTCACTCAAGACAATTTAGAATGTGCCCATTCTGCTCACAACTGACAAAATAATAACAATGAGAGACCGAGGGCCACTATCTTGGGAAACAAACTTTCCTTTGCACTCTTGCCAAGGCAGCTGCTAGGACAAAAGTGAAGGGATAGAATGAGATCACTGCATCCTGATCTCATTTGAATTGAAACATCATTGTTTAAAGTGTTAAGGGGGTGGAGTTACAAGCAAGGGAGAGATAAAAATGGAAGCTGTATAGTGAAAAGAAAAAACAATCTTGCCCTTATCTAGAAAGAGTGTATGCAAAAGCAGCTTTAGTGTGGAGATATCTTTGTCAGATCAGGGTTCTGCTTAAAATGGATCCAGACATGCATTATTCGAATCCACGTGGACTACTTGTGGCCCCACAGAAATATCTAGATCGCAACTGCCATGATCCCTAACCCTTGGTTACACTGGCTGGGAATGATGGGAAGTGTAATACAACTACATCTGGAGGTATGAACATGTATTTGCATGTAGAGAGATGGTCCTCGTTCATGGTAACAACCATGACTATCTGTACTGCAATCTGTAATGTGTACATCTGGTTATATTACACAACGGTGTGCCTGTATTATGCACAGGTACACCCTGTCTGGTGTCTGGGGCTATTTGCTTGAAGCTATAAGCAAAGAACACTTCCTAAGGAACTTCTGCTGAGTCAACAGGACTTTTTTCTAGCTAGACATGCTGTGGATTGCAGTGTGCACAAGCTTGCACATTTGTCGAGGTGGAACAACAAGTTTGAAAGTAGGGGGAACCAGTGGCCCTTTGCTGAACACCAGCTGCCATCAGCCCTAGCCAGCATGGGTATTATTGTTCATTATGGAAGTTATGGTCTGACAACATCTGAATGGGAAGTAATTATTCACTCCTAGCGTACATATTAATATATGCACACATCAAGTCAAAGATGTGGTGGTCAGCAGCATAGTGTGTGCACTGAACATATGAAAAACTTGGATGGACACACTACCATTTCCAAACGAGACACCTAAAATGCTTCAGGTTCTTTCCTAACATGAGAGAAACCACAAGGCTCACAACCATGAAGCTCACTGAATTATCTTGAGCCACTCACTCGCTCTCATCCTGATCTGATTCCTGAGATTTTTGTGAGTATAACAAGAAGATAGTCCCAGGGGAAGAAGAGAATCAGGTACGTCTCTTTGAGCTCATTGGAGGAAAGGTACAATATAAGGCAACAATAAACAAACAAACATTTTCACTCCACGGTTCCTCCAAGAAGGCTCCCAGGGCTGTTCACAGTCAACAAAAACAAGACTCTCCTGCCATCTGGCTTACAATATAAAAAAATTATATAAAAGGGAAAAGGGATGGGAAAGAAGGAGGAAAAAACCAAACTCATGTAATTATAAGCTAGGATGGGGCAGGAAGGAATGTCAGTGTTTGGTTTTGACAACTAATATCTATGGAACGGATCCCCAGTGTGGTGTAATGGACAGAGTGATGGACTAGGACTCAGAAGGCTAGAGTTCAAGTCCCTGTGTAGCCATGGAAACTCACTGAGGGTGTGGGATGGTACAGCTACTCCTTAAGTGTCTCATTCACCTTGAAAGCCCTATTAGGGTCACTATAAGTCAGTTCCCATTTGACAGCACACAACAACAACAAGTATATGAAACATGGGCACTACATAATAAAAGTAATTCATGTCTTTACTTCCAAATATATAATATTGGCCAGGTGAATCAAAACAGCACTTCCTTATTTTTATGAGACATGATACCTATAATTTATTTACTATTTACGTTGGCCAGAATCCTGTTGGTTATGCCTAACTCCATTGGCATAAATTTCTGCAGTAAATTGCCACAAATTAAGATGTCAGAGCTGTTCTTTTCTCATCACACAAGAGTAGTGTGATTTGGCATGCAACTGGAGAAACCAACGGCAACTTTCTAACTAGTAGCAACTCAATACTGTAAGTTACACTGATTGAGTTAACACTGCCATATTTGTGGAACAGGATTCTAGCCAGTTTGTATTTCTATTATGCATTCCCATATTGTTAACATAGTTACATATCCACCTTCCCATATACTGATATATGGAACTGCATATATAATTTACAAAGTATGTGTGTAATGGTGTTTTCAAATGAATACCCAAGTCTGCTTCAGAAATAACCCCTGCTGTTCATAAATTGTTAGCACTAGATTTGGCTTTACTTTTTCCTCCACTATAAAACCTACCGTTCTAGTTGAATTCACTTAAATGGCACTTACCAGTTAATGGTTAAACTTGCTATTTGTCATGCCATTAATACAAGGGGAGCAACACCATTGTTACAACAGCTGAAAGGGATGGTACATAGAGACACGGTAAGTAGTTCAAGACCTTATTAAAACATGCCTGTCAAATGGAGAGGGACAAACAAGGCATCGGATTCATCAAGATATAACTCTTGCAGACAGCACACACCATTCCCTGGAGCCCCTCGCATATGGCTCAAAAAATTAAAATTGGACATTTTTCCTTTGTGATGCATATATGCTTTAAAATGGGGTTGGCTCGGCAAAGTGAGCATCCTAATGCAAAACTCCAAAGCAATGGGTTCTGGGTAAATCCAAATCTCTCTGGGAGGAACTACACAGCAGACCCAAGTCTGGGAATCTGGCATTTCTAGATTGTATATCGGCAAAGCAATGGCAGGGGTTTGGAGGACACACAATTTGCAGCGGAGGAGTTGCAGAAGCAGATGTTTCATCTTTTCCCTTCCAATTTCTTGACCTTTGTGAAAACCCCTACATTTTGTTCTTTTCCCTATAACACAGCAGCATTACAGTATGTTCAGAATCCTGGTTGTGACCAGGGTGATTAGCAGCTGGAAAGTGGTAATCAGGTATATATGTGGGGTGGAAATGACTTTATATTTTAAAAAATCTGGAATGGGGAAAAACAAAATTAACAGTTTGATCCATCCAAGGCGTTGAATGCTGACTTTTTCTGGGTTTATATTACTGCATATTCATTCATTTTAAGTGCTGAATTTGGATTGCCAGCTCTTTCTCCCATTCTTACCTTACTAGAACAAAGTCAATTTAAACATCTAGTTCAGACTATTTAAAAACTAACACCCTACATCCTATCCAGGACATTTCTAAGCCCAAATATACATAATGCCTAGAAGTGAGGTTATATTACATAACGCACAAAAATATTCAAGTTATATATACATCAGCAGTGGCTATGTTTGCTATATCCAGAACCAATTTTCCGTGCCTTGCACCTACCACAGTCAGCACCTCCCCCAAAAGTCCACTTCTGATTTTAAAAAATGAGATACATTTTAGCAAAATAAATCAGAAGCGGATGCTTCACAGACAAACACAAACAGATTACAAAATTAGACATGAGTGGCAAAATTAGTGCCCTGATCATTAAGCAAAAATATAATTTGCCAGTCTCCAAAAACTCATGGAAACATCAGGTAGAGAAAGTGTCAGAAAATAACAAAGTCAAGATCTTATGGGATTTCCAGATCCAAACTGATAGACACCTTGAACATAACACACCAGACATAGTAGTAACAGAAGGAAGAAATGCCTGGATCATTGACATTGCAATTCCAAGGGATGCCAGAGTTGAAAATAAAGAATTGGAAATACTAACAAAATATAGAGATCTGACAATTGAAACATCTTGCTTGTAGATAAAACATACTTCATCAGTCCCCATAGTCATTGGGGCTTCGAGAACAATATTAAGAAATTTCACACAGTATTGTAAGCAGTTGCAGATTTCAGAAATAACACCTTCAGGGCTTTAAAAAATGGCAATATTAGGAACAGCATAGATTTTATGTCAATATTTAACAGATACAGATACAGTTAAAACTTGTATCTGTTATATAAAACCAGTCAATGGTTTTATAATTTTGATTGACTGTGCCAGATATCTTGGAATAAAAAATAATAATAATAATAATAATAATAATTGTCTTTAATTCTTGCTGGAGCAACTGAAATTACAAGCACATAAAATCATTAATATGACACTTCAAAATGTCACATGAAAATGAAAGCTAGAAAATAACATGAATATAATTTGTACAAAATTGTACCTCATTTTCTCACAGCTGGGTGGGAAAAAGGGAACATATTATATTCATATAATTATAATTAATGAGAAGGCTGCCGCTGTATTTCACTTACAAGCCTTGTTCTATCAGGCTAAATAGCTGAAACTTGTATTCTGAGTTCTGACTCTACGTTTTTCAGAGTCTCTGTACTTATTTTTAAGATAAACAAGAGCAGAGAATGATTTGTCTTAAAAGTATGTCGTTACAAAAAGCAACAATAGTTTCATAGCCCTCTTTGATAGTTCTGGAAAATCTGCTTGTAGATGAGCCCAGAAATTTGGAAGGGACTGTTTCTTGAACTGCAATTTTAGAGAGATAAATATGGATATTTCTATGAACTTGTCTTCCTCTGCTGCTGTGAGCCCCTCTAGTACACATTAAATGAAAATGGATCTCTAATCCAGTTTTTGCTTGCATCAGGAATAGGAAAATATTCACAGAAACTATGCTGCAAATCTTCCAAATGTCATGCAATAAGTGATGTGTTCTCCTCAGGCAACTCTTCATTGGTGGAACCAAGAAAAATTGTGAGATTTTGAAATATCTCATAGTTTTGGCTCAATAGGCAATGATGTCACAATTCCAACTTTTTGATCATTGCTTCAATCTTGTCTTCAACTTGAAAAACTGTAACCTTTTCTCCTTGAAGATTTAAGTTGTGCCTATTTAAATGAGTGAAGATATCTGACAGATATGCTAATTTGACAAACAAGGAAAAATCTGTCAAATGATCGCTGAGGTGAAATTGCTTATCTATGAGGAATAATCTTATCTCATCTCTCAATTCCCAAAAAGGAGACAAAACTTTACCTTGTGATAGCCAACAAACTTCACAGTGTAGCAAAGTTTGGTGATGTTCACTGTCCATGTATTTGCAAAGCTGTTCAAAAAGTCATGAATTTGCTTTTTATAAAAATGATAATTTTGACTGATTCATTTAAGGTCAGCTTTAGTTTTTCTGGTATCTTCTTAACAACTAGAGCTTCCCTATGTATGCAGCAATGGTACCAAGTCACCAACAGTATGATTTCCTTAATCCATGCTACAAGTTCAGTAAACTTTCCAGACATTGCTCATTCTCTGTGCTAATTCCAATGCATTTCAACCAATGCCTGTCATTAGATGTTATAAACTCATTTAAGATGTTACTTCTTCAGCTGCAGGGTATACCAACAAGGAGATGAACTTTGAAAACATTTTTCTCGTGTTCATATCTAATGTACCACACTAAGGTTGCTTTGTTATGTCTGTGCTTTCATCTAATTGCAGTGCAAATTCTTTCTAATAATTGTTCCTCAATATTGGTTGACAACCTGTCAGCTGCTTCTTAACTGTGTCATTTGACAGAGGTGTTAAGGAAAGGCCATTGTCAGCTTTCTTGTTGATCAATGCAGAAACCATGATTTTTGCAGCAGGTAACATAAGTTCTTTGGCTATTGTGTGCGGTTTTCCGGGTTTTCTGGTTTTTGCTACTAGTTGAGAAACTTCGACTGCGTTTTCATTGTTGCAACCAATTGCAATATTTTTTTACCATTTTCTTACTTTCCCAAAGCTCATGCCCCCTGCTTTTGAAAAAAATTGTGCTTTTTGTGGTGTGTTCTTTATGTTTAGTATCGAGATGTCTTCGCAATTTTGACAGTTTTAAGGCTTTGTTGGACAATATCTTATAACACAACCCACACTGTGGTAGTTGCTTGTCTTTGGGATCTGTATACATGAAGCCAATCGACAGATATTTCTTGCTATAACAGCAACATTTTTAAGATGACTGGAAGAAGCTTCATTTTGCTTTGAACAGGATGCCCCCTCATCAACATCATCAGTTCTTTTACGTTTCAAATTCAGCCAGTGATCCTTTCTGAGGCTCAGCCAAAATGTATTATTACAAAATTCACTGTGATAATATCAAAAAGTCATTTTACCCAAACAGTTTTATTAGCAGAAATTGAAGAAGAAATGTGATCATGAAGGACATCTGAACACTCACTCACCTGACATTGACTGATTCCAACTCTCTCTTCCCGCAACTTCTGACTGTCTGCACAGTAGCAAGAAATATCACATCCTATCTCTTAGCCACTCTGCATCATTCACTTGCATGTTCTCACAGTGGGCAGAAATATCAGTTATTTGCTATGTAACAGTTATTTTCATAATTGATTTTTACTTTTGTTTTTAATGGAGGCGGTAGGTTAGGAGAAGGAAAACTCCGATTTTAAACCTCCACTACCTTGTGGCTATATCCATCGATGGAAAAAGGCTTCAGGAGCCAACCTCGAGGCAAAATCCGGAGCTGGAGTCCCGGAGGCAGTTCGTGACTGTGTACAGTCACGCTCTGGCAACTCCTGCAACGTCGCCGGAACCAGTTGTATTGGACCATTTCAGTGACGTGGAGAGGGGGGATTTGCTTCTTGGGTAACAGTCTATCCTCCATATTATTTTACCCCGGCCTCGTGCTCTGGAGAGGACACTCCAGCTTCGCATACAGCATCGAAATAACACGGGAAGTAGCAGTTACCGGTTATAAGTCTTTGCTTGATTGGCATAGAGCGTGACGCCAGGGGCTACTTCCGATGGTGGGAGAGAGGTATATAAAACAAGAATTAAAACAGACATATCCAACAAAAAAGAAAAGTAAGCAAAGTCCAAGGTAGGAAAACACAGGGAACTAAGTGATGGAAGGGGGGAAGGCCTGCCTGAAGAACCAAGTCTTCAGCTTGTTCTTAGAGTTGGTGCGAGGACACAGCCCTGTTTCACTTCACTTCGAATGTCAAAGGGATCTGATGTTGAGCCATCAAAAACTACAGTGCCCTTCATTTCCTCATGAAAGGACCTGATGACTGGTGGACATCCAATCTTGGGAAGTATTTTAAAAAGGCCGTCCCTTTGCCGGGAGAGAGTGACCCTATTGATACTCCTGGACCTCTCAGCGGCTTTCAACACCACTGACCATGGTGTCCTTCTGGATAGGCTGGCTGGGTTGGGAGTCGGGGGCACCGCTTTACAGGGGTTCTGCTCCTTCCTGGCTGACCTTGTCCAGAAGGTGGTGCTGGGGGACAGTTGCTCTGTCCCATGGCGTTTATATCATGGAGTTCCTCAGGGCTCGATACTGTCCCCCATGCTGTTTAACATCTACATGGAACCGCTGGGAGACGTCATCAGGAAGTTTGGGCTGAGGAGTCAGCAATATGCTGATGACACTCAGCTTTTCCACCAATCCAGGTGAGGCGGTTTCTGTGCTGAACTTGTGTCTGGACCTGATAATGGACTGGATGAGGGTTAATAAATTGAAACTCAATCCAGACAAGACGGAAGTGCTGTTAGTGGATGCTTCGCCGGACAGGCTGGAGGGCCATTTCCCTGCCCTGAATGGGGTTGCACTCCCCCTAAGGGACAGGGTCCGCAGCCTGGGGGTGCTCCTGGACCCCAGTCTAACTCTGGAAGCCCAGGTGGACTAGGTGGCCAGGGGCTCCTTCCTGCAGCTGCAGAAATTATACCAGCTACGACCCTACCTGGACGAGCGGAGTCTCATGGCAGTTACACATGCACTGGTAACGTCTCGTATAGATTACTGCAATGCGCTCTATGTGGCGCTGCCTTTGAAGACGGTCCGGTGACTGCAACTGGTTCAGAATCGAGCTGCGCAGCTGCTGAGTGGTGGGGCTGCTAGGGAACACAACAGGCCGATTCTGTTTAAATTACATTGGCTACCAGTTGCTGCCCAGGCCCAATTCAGAGTGCTTGTTTTGACGTATAAAGCCCTAAAGGGCTTGGGCCCTGGATACCTGAAGGACCGCCTCCTTCCATATGAACCTACCCGGCAATTAAGATCTAGCCAGGGGGCCCTCCTGAAAGAGCCATCCCTCAAGGAGGTAAGAGGGATGGCTTGTAGACAAAGGGCCTTTTTGGCAGCTGCCCCCAGACTATGGAACGCCATCCCGAGTCAGATTCGTCTGTCGCCGACGTTGATGATGTTTCGGCGCCTGGTCAAAACCTTCCTGTTCCAGAAGGTTTTTAATTGAAATAATATCAACTGTGGGTCCTGATGGCAATTTTTAGAGCACTGTATTTTTAATTTTATTTTAATTGTTTTATCTTTTTATCTTTTTACTGCATTTAAATTGTTGTAAGCCACCCAGAGACCTTTGGGTAGAGTGGGCGGCATATAAGTTAAATAAATAAATAAATAAATAAGTTCCTTTTTTTAGCTTTGCTGCCATGACTTGCAGGTACTTAAATGCTGATTTCAAGCTTCCAGCATCTGCTGCCACCCACTACCCTATGTAAGGGATCCGGACACCCCAGAGAAAACCTTTCCAGAAGTACATTATTATTGGGGTAGGTGAAGAAAAAATGGGCATATGGACGGCAGCCTTATCGGGATGTGGGCTAGGGTAGATAGCCTGCTGCCAGGATTGTCAGCCCTATTTTCCTGAGCAGGAACAAATGTGGCCACACTGTTGGAAACACACTCCTTTCATTGGGCACTTTTGGAGGAGGGGCAAGTTTTACAAGTGAGCAGTTGACCTGCTCAGTTATGGGGCATGACACTTTAGGGTGTGGGCAAAAGCAGCTGTCACAGTCATGCTCAAATCTGCAGCACTGTCTTTGGCACTTCCCCATGTTATGTTCCCAACATACACATTCGGAAGTCTCATCTCTACCCCCAAACCTTGTGAACCTGCTTCTCCCCCCATTTGTCTTTGACATGGGGGCCTACCAGGACAAGCCATAACTTGTCATTGATCTGATCCTGCTGGGCATTAGCACTTATGAGAGGCTCACTCCCTGAAAACCTTGTTGTAATCCATGGCTGACCCATCCCCTGTCTAGCTGCAGGCCCATAGAGCATTGCCCAGCTGATTAGAGAGGTGTCACCTCCTCTTTGGCTATGCTGTCTGCACAACTCCCATACAAATCATATACCTAATAACCAGTCATTGAAATTCCTGTCTGATGGCAGAAGCTGGGAGGAAGCAAAAAAAAAAAAGGTGTTGCATGCCAGAATTTTAGCAGCTACTCTGTCAGCCCTGCACCCCCTAAACTGTGGTGGAACATGTTTTGTCCCTTTGCCAGTGCAGATGTCACATGGGCTGAAATCCAGCAGTAAGTTGCAACTAAAGTAGGCCCACGGAATCAATGGAACTTACATAGCTGTTGACTCAACCAATCCACACTGATTCAATGGACCTATTCTAGATGTGACTTACTTCTGGATTTCAGTCATTCTGGTCCATTTCTCTATGTTTGTCATTTAATCGTTTATATCAGGCAAGCCCAAAACATGGTGTCTCCCCTAGCCACTAGGCTGTTATGACTGGCGAGCAGGGCCCCACAATCTTTTGCAGTTCCCAGAGGATGCTGAGGCACAGCTCTATACTTCACTGGTTTCTCCCAAATATTAGTGAAACTGGATGTGTCTAATCTGGCACCCCAAAAGAAGACCTTATATCTCTCAGCATTCCCTGCCCTGTCACTTTTGAGGTGTGTTTTACTCTAAGCTTCATGATCCCCAAACAACATGTATTTTTAATGCACCAGGTTGGAGAAGGCTGATGAACATATTGGCACAACGAGTCTATATTAGAAAAAGGTAACTGGGTTAAATAACACAGTGCATTTCTACCTTTAAAAATGATTCTGACTGTCTGATGAGACAAGCATTCGACAAGGGCATAGTCATCATCTCAGAACTATTCCAATTAAGTTAAATTAATTAAATTAACTGGTTAAGTGCCTCTGCTTTGAGGTACCTAGGCTGTTCTGCCATCATATCTTCTTCCTTGGGTTGCCATGTTGCCAGTGATTTACTAATCTGGACAATATGTTCATTTAATCCAAAGAGTGGGAAATATGTGACCCTTTGGATGTTGCTGGACTGCAATTCCCAGAATGCCTCACCATTGGCTACATCAGCTAAGCTGATGGAGTGGAGCTGAAACAAACTATCCCATCCCCAATTGAACCAGCATTGAGCTATATATAGGCTTTGACCTAGTGATGCCTGTTCATTCAAATGTGTTGTATGAGCTCTGAACTCTAAATTTTCCCAAGGCATCAATATTACTGCAAAGATCAAAAGGTGGCAGCTGCACCAATTACATCTGCTAGTGCAAGCAACACAAGGGCCTCTGATAATTGCATGGACTGTTTCAGGATTCGCTAGGATGCAATCATCCTTCTGAATGCAATGTAATATTTTCTGTGAAAGAGGAGACTGAGAAAGGAGAGGAATTGAATGGTTGTATGAAACAGATAAAGTTGTTTGTTTGTTTGTTTGTTTGTTTGTTTGTTTGTTTGTTTGTTTGCCATCCAGCTGGCAAAGCCCCAGCAGCAATTTACAAATATTTATTTATTTATTTATTTATTTATTTATTTATCGCCCATCTGGCAGCCAAGGCCACTCTGGGTGGTTTACAACAACTAGACAAAAACAATAAAATAACAAAATAAAACAACATCGATAAATTAAAAAGCGCAAAACAAAATACCATAAAATACAGTGGAAGACATAGTGCAATACAGTATGGAATACAGGAATACAATACAATGCATTACATTTAAAAGCATAAAAACATAAAAACATGGCGGCATGTTGAATGTTACATTATCGGAGGCACTGTTGCATCAGGCTGTTATTTGTTTAGGAAAGGCCTGTCTAAATAGCCAGGTTTTAATAGCTTTTTAAAAGTGCCCAGTGAGGGGGCCAGGCGAACTTCAGGTGGGAGAGCATTCCACAGTTGTGGGGCTACCGCCGAGAAGGTCTGATTTCTGGTAGCTGTTTTCCAGGCCTCTCTCAGGGTCAAAATTCTCAGCCATCCTGCCTGCAATGATCTTATTGGACAGGCAGACCTAACTGGAAGGAGGCACTCGGCCAGTTATCGAGGCCCCAAACCATTTAGGGCCTTATAGGTTAATAGCATCACCTTGAAACTAGTACGGAAGCGAACAGGTAACCAGTGTAAGGTGGCCAGGGTAGGGGAGATATGTTGGTATTTTCTGACTCTGCTCAGTAGTCTGGTTGCCACGTTCTGGACACGTTGCAGTCTCCATAGCAGTCCCAAGGGCAGCCCGACATAGAGGGCATTACAGTAGTCTGTAAATATGAAAGTGACAATCAATAAAATCACAAATCATAAGCCAGCAATCAATGAAGTCATGTACAGTATCAGCAGTATTAAACTAAAAAAACAGCCCAGACAAATTCAAGAGAGAGGGAGAAAGAAGGGCTCAACTAATGACTATTATTATTATTATTATTATTATTATTATTATTATTATTATTATTATTATTATTATTATTATTATTATTATTATTATTATTATTATTATTATTATTAATTTATTTATTTATTTATTTATTTATTTATTTATTTATTTATTTAATTTATATCCCTCCCATTTAGACCAAAGTCTACTCTGGGCAGCTAACAAGGGTATTAAAATAAAATAAAACAACAATATTACTACACTAGAGGATGGCGAAATAAGTTAGGTATCGACAGGAGGGAAGGCCTGTCTGAAGAGCCAGGTCTTAAGTTGGCTCTTAAAAATGCCCAGTGAGGGAGCCAGACAAATTTCTGGGGGGAGATTGTTCCAGAGCCGAGGGGCCACTGCCGAGAAGGCCCACTTTCTTGTTCTTTCTCTTTGGGCCTCCCTCGGCGTTAGGCCCTCAGCCGCCCCTCCTGGCTAGAGCGAGTGATACGGGTAGATCTAGGTGGGAGAAGGCGTTCCGCCAGATATTGAGGTCCTAAACTGTTTAGGGCTTTATATGTCATCATTAATACTTTGAAATCAATGTGGAAACAAACGGGCAGCCAATGCAAGGCCGCCAGAGTGGGGGAGATATGTTGATGTTTTCTCACCCCAGTAAGAAGTCTGGCTGCCGCATTCTGCACCATTTGAAGCTTCTGCATCAATCTCAAAGGTAGCCCCATGTAGAGCGCATTACAGTAGTCTAATCTCGAGACTACAAGCGCATGGACCAGAGTGGTGAGTGCCCCGACATCAAGATAGGGATGCAACTGGGCGATCCACCAAAGATGGAAGTAGGCGGTGCGGACCACTGACGCTACCTGAGTTTCCATGGTAAGCACCGGATCAAGATGTACCCCCAAGCTGCGAACCTCAGTCTTCGTGGTGAGAGTCACCCCCCCTGAAAGTGAGGGAGTTTCCCAAACCACCAATGTCTGGGCCACCCACCCTCAGGACCTCCATCTTGTCCGGGTTCAGCCTCAGACCTTTCGCCTGCATCCATCCCAGTACAGCATCCAGACAGCGCTGAAGGGACGGAACGGCATCCACTGTTGTAGGAAAAAAGGAGATGTAGAGCTGGGTGTCATCAGCGTACTGATGACACGAAGCCCCACACCCTCTGATGACCTGACCCAGCGGCCTCATGTAGATATTAAACAGAATTGGGGAGATAATCGGGCCCTGCGGAACCCCCCAATTGAGATTCCACGGAGCCGATACACTGTCCCCAAGCTGTATTCTCTGGGGACAGTCCTCCAAGAAGGATCGGAGCCAGGCTAATGCCAGACCACCAATTCCCAGCTCAGAGAGCCTCCCCAGGAGGATACCGTGGTCGACGGTATCAAAGGCGGCTGAGATATCGAGAAGGACCAACAGAGACATTTTGCCCCTGTTGGCCTCCCTCAGGAGGTCATCAAACCAATGCTGTTTCCGTACCGTGGCGCGGCCTGAAGCAAGACTGAAATGGATCCAGGGCGTTGGTTTCATCCAGAAGGGCCTGAAGCTAAAAAGTGGGAAGGGGTCTGGTCCTGTGTAACCAGCTGCAATCTTTCTTCATAACTATGGCTTTCACACCAAATTTCAACCTACTGACAATCCCACTGGGGCACAATGTTAAATACATTGTCAACAAAACGTATTTTCTTAAGATAACAGAACACCCAGTTTCATGATTTGGTAGTGGCCAGGAAATCATGTTGTGCTTTCCTGGCATTACTTTTCCCCTGGGGAGGTTTGGGCTCATCTCTGTACAAATCAGAGAGAGTGGGAATTTCAGTCACATCTTTCTGGCCCATTGAAAACCCAGCAGACAGAACCAAGCCCATACAGCCAGCTTCTGCCAGTAACTGCAGAGTCTTGGTACTGTTTGATGTGTCTGAGGCAGTGTTTGAAAAGCTGTTAATCAGGCTATCTCCACCACAGTGTTCCAACTGCCTGTACAGACAATAAGCAACTTGTGTGTTTTAATGACTTGTGGCCTATGTTATGCCATTGGAGCAACACAGAACACCCTAAACAGCTTATTGAAACAATGGTGTCGAAGCTTAAGGCAAAGTACAAAGTACCATCACGTAGCCACTACTTTCAACATTTGTTGGTGATCAGATCAGACAAGATAAAGTGGACAACACCTAACTCACAATCAAATCACCAGGGGTTCTATTCTTTACGGGAGAATCCCTAAATCTTTCTTCATTTTCGAAAAACTATAAACTGCAGCAGGGGCATAGGATGAAGCAAGATATGTTATCTTCTAAAACATTGCAACTGTTAGTTTGAAGCACCACATATCAGCTGTATTCTAAGGCATTTTTGTTCAGCAAAAAGAGGTGTTCAAACTATCTCCCCGCACACCAGGAACGTTTCTGGACAACAACTCCCTAAATTCCCTAGTGAATGTGGCCCTCATGATGCATTGGTACTGGCCGTGCCCTGAGCTAGAGCGAGACCTTAGCTGGTTTGGGATGGTTTGGGATGCCATGGAAGGAATTTAATGTAATGCAATCAAATTCAATTCAATTTCAATTTCACTATTTTTATATTATTTATTTTGCTGTAATTATTTTTTATTGCCCAGGATCAGAGAGCTGCTTATGGGATTTCCTGCCTATTTTTCCAAAATATTGTGGATGACTTTGGGTACCGTGCACATTTACTGGAGGAAGGGGGATTTGCTAGTTTGTCTCAAGCAGCAAAAGTTTTGGCACACCTTGTGACTTGGCAAAATCATATGAGATATTAAAATGGAAATTCTTATTTGGTTTCCACCAGTCTTATGTGTGATGCCATGATATTTAGGGTCCAGAGTGGAAAAGATTTAAGTACAGCTAAGTTTATAATAAAACTACTTGGACTTTTAAAATGAGCCTAAACATAATTTTGAAGAAACAATTGCTTTTTTAGTTCTTGTTAATAAAAAACTAAGGCTAAAATCCAGTAGTTAGTTGCAACAGGAGTAGGCTTATTGAATCGATGAAACCTACCTAGGTATTAAGTCACCAAATCCTCACTGATTCAATGGTTGCAACTTTTTACTGGATTTCAGCCAGCATCTTAAAATAGGTACTGGAATTTCCCTCTTCCTCCCAACCACATAAAATCATGCACATTTTTTAAAAAGCTCATACAAAAATCAACCAAAATCTACAATTAGGCAATATTAGAAATAAAAATCAAAACAGCAAGAGTAGCAATAGAAGCAATATCGACCATGTTCCATACAGGCCCATCTGGTATCCTGCTGGCTCATTTTTAAAAATAATCATGAACTTTCAAGTCAATTCTGACTTACGGCGACCCTTTCAAGGGTTTTCTACGTAGAGAATACTTTAAAATCGTTTGTCATTCCCTTCCTCTGGGGGCACCCTGGGACTGTGCAGCTTGCCCAAAGTTACATAGGCTGGCTCTGCTCATAGAAGGCACAGTGGGGAATCAAACTCCCAACATCTGGCTCCACAGCCAGATGCTTATATCACTGAGCTTTTCATCCTGCTGGCTTATTTTTACCGTCTTCTAGAGAAGAGAAGAGAAGAGAAAAGAAGAGAAGAGAAGAGAAAGGGTTATTGTGTGTGTGTGCTCTCTTACAGGATAAATCTGAACATAATCAATTTTGGGAAGTTTGTTATCGTGAACTTAGGAAGCTTTGTCAGGACAAAGGAAGTTTAGAAACTTCAGAACATAGTTTCAAATCTATCCAAATAATCTGGACAACCACTGTAATGCACTGATTAGTGCACAGGTCTGGGATTTGGGAGACATGGATTCTTCTAGTCCTGACTGAGCCATGAAATAACCTGGGTGCCAAATCTTTCTCTCTCAGCATTGCCTACTGCACAGCATTGTTGTGGACATGATATGGGGACAGCACATCATGCCTTCTTGAATGCAGATAATGCAAATGAAATAACAAAAAGCAAATTGGTCCTGACAAATGCCCCATGGATTCCAAAGGCTTTAAAAGAGAGATGAGCAAACTGCAGTCATCCAGATGTTCTTGGGTTACAATTCTCAGCCTCCCTTACCATTGGCTATGCCAGTTAAGACTGGTGGCAGTTGCAATCTAATAACATCTGGAGAAGAAACACTTTTCTCACTGTTGGTCTAAAGTGTGCTTGTTTTTTTCTGAGCCAGGGCCAGAGAATTTTCCATCTAGTTCTCTAGAACTAGATAGGAGCTGCAGCCTCATATATGGATACGGATATGGATATGGATACTAATTGTGTGCCATCAAGTCAATTCTGACATATGGTGATCCTTTTCAGGGTTTTCTAGACAGAGAATACTCAAATGAAGTTTACCATGCCCTTCTTCTGGGGGCACCCTAGGACTGTGCAGCTTGCCCAAGCCTACACAGGCTGACTCTTTTCCTAGGAGGCATATCAAACTCTGGCTCCACAGCAAATATCAAAACCATGGCTAAGCTATTCAGCCAGGTATATGGATGTGTGTGTGTGTGCGTGTGTGTGCGTGTGTGTGTTTCTGACAGTAGCTTACACTGATTTCAGTAGAAGATACTTCTGATAAGATGTGTATAAGACTGCAGTGTTGCAATCCAGTGCACACTCAGCTGGGAGCCCCATCAAAACAGTGAGACTCATTTCTAAAGTAATATGTAGACTCTCAGGCTGCACATCCTGTTGAAAGCAGTGGGTCTTCAATCCAGTGCATGCTCCACCGTCTTCAGTCAGATGCATTTCTGCAATTAGAGTTCAAAGAAGTTACTTTGGGATTTCAATGCCACACTGGCTGGAGGCAAATTCTGTGTCTTATAGATCAGCCAGTACTTTTTCCATATGCATGTAGGACTTTGGCTGTGCTTCATTGGCTGTAATGCAACCAAATTAAGCCATCTTTAATTGTGCCCTGAACTATCAGTTCTGTTTCCCACCCCTTTCTCTTGCCTGCATCTTTGGCAACTGCATTACTTCTGCATCTCAGGATTTAACTTTTTTTAATAGTCCTTTGTGTCCGTAAACCCTATGTGTGAGTGACTTTCCAGTTGCCTTCATAGGCAATGGGCTACATTTAAAGGAGGGGTGGGCAACTTTGGAGGGGCTAGATGCCAACTGTCTGCCCACAGGAAATGGTAGGGACTATGCCAAGCCCTATGAGGAAAGACTGAAAGAACTTGGCATGTTTAGCCTTGAGAAGAGAAGACTGAAGGGAGAGATGATAGCACTTTTCAAATGCTTGAAAGGCTGTCATACAGAGGAGGGGCAGAATCTCCCAGTTAACCCAGAGTGCAGGACACACAACAATGGGCTCAAGGTACAGGAAGCAAGATTCCGGTTGAATATCAGGAAAAACTTTCTAACAGAGCAGTACAGCAATGGAACCAACACTGGAGACATTCAAAAGAAATTTAGACAACCACCTGGCAGATATCCTTTGATTTGTATTCCTGCATTAAACAGGGGGCTGGACTCGATGGCTTTATAGGCCCCTGCCAACTTCATTAATCTATGATTCTATGATTCTATGCTAGCCTGCATGTGAAAAAAATGGGGGGGGGGGATAATTTCAAGTTTCTAGAATTCTATTGTTGGTTTCCAGAAGTCCATTTGTGGTTTTATTGGGGGGGCAGGATTTGGGGGGAGTTAGGAGACACTCTATGCTAGTTAATAACAGAAGTGTGAGAATATGACTGTTTTTAAAAATTTTGCAAAAGTTTGGGAGGCTGATGACATGGTTGATGAGGGGGCAGAAGCCACAAAATTGGCGATGAGGTGGTCCATGGGCTGCACTCCCTCCTCCGACTTTAAAGCTACCATGAGGCAGCATTTCTAATCAGCAATAAAAATGTTTCTGTACACTCTATTTCATCATAGCAGTTCATTCAATAGCACAGGGCTGCTCCCCACAGATTTCTGCTATCTTCTAGTTTATGTTTAATCTTGTGCACCAGTGAACAGAGTTGGATCCAAAGAAAATAGTCTTTCAATCTTTTCCATCAGTTTCTGTCTAATACTGTCATAACCAATTAACCCATTTTTAACTAGTGGAACCAGAACCGTCTGCCTCTGCATTTCTAATATTGGGACAGAGAAATTGGCCTCACTATCTCTTATACTTGGAATGTCAGATAACACCACCAAGTAGGGAGAACCTCAAGAATGAAAATAAAAACTCCCACTAGTGAAGCTCATTAGTTCAGTGCTAAAATCTCAGACATGCCCGAGTGAATGTTTGGGATTCATTAAACAAATACCTCTTGATTACACTCAAAAGAAGTCTAGGTGTAATCCCATAAATTCATCAATGGAGGGGGATGGAGTTTTAAAAAGCCACAAGGAAAACATCATTCAAATTAATACAGCACTGTCAAGATGGAGGCATCATGCCCCCTGCTAACTCATTTAAACCAGGAGAGGTGATAACATAGTACAACTGCCCTTTTCTACACCCTCAAGGATAAGTAGGTAAGTGATAAGCAATGACATGCTGTTGGTGCTGCCCCTCCACTATCACCATCACCACCTCTTCTTGTCAGTGATCGCTGGCTGTTGCCACCCACTGCCATTTCATTGTGAGGGGCAATGCTTCCAGGTGAGTGGATAGGAAGAAGAAGGAGCAGAAGATGACAAAATTTGTTTCAGATCATGCATCTGAGCAGGGCTAAAGATTTTGGTCCAATCCAGATACAATTCTCATTTTTGCCTAGAGAAAGACTGTTTTCTAGAGCTCAAATTCAGTGCCATGAACTACTGCTTGACTTCCAGTGTGCAGCAAAAAAAACCACCAATTAATTCCTTCCTTCCTTCCTTCCTTCCTTCCTTCCTTCCTTCCTTCCTTCCTTCCTTCCTTCCTTCCTTCCTTCCTTCCTTCCTTCCTTCCTTCCTTCACACCAGGAACAGTGCCATTTACTCACATTTATTCAGCAAAAATGCTTGTTGAAGGAGTGAGGAAAATTTCTGACTATTTGCTCCACTTCTCCAGTGGATAGAGTTCTTGATGGCTGCCTTGTGTGTCACATTTGCTATATATCCCATCTGGAGCACAGGTAAGCACAAGAAAAGAAATAACCAAAATGCTACAAAAAATAGAACTCAGATTTTTAAAAGGAGAGCACAAAAAAGGGTGGGAGATAGTTTAAGTTCTATTACTAATGCTAATGCAACCTACCAAATTCACACCTTACACAAGAGACCCAAGACATCCATGGCACATTCACATACACAGGCACTCAACTGACTGGATTCTAAAGTGTAATGCAAAATAGAATCTGCAGCTGCCTAAAAGAGAAGAAAAAAATCTCTCAATTGCACACCCACCCTGCTAAAAATGAAAGAAACGCAAATAGCGATTTCCGCCAGACCAACACACTTTCTTTGGCCATAGGACAAAAGAATTCATCTGGTCAGTCTGTGCCCTCTCAGGGGCTCCATGATTGAGATTTCTAGGAGAACCTCAGCTCTTCACTGATGCTTAAGCTGTCAGTCTCCGTTTGCTTTGGGCTTCCTGCTTCTATTAAAGTAATACTTCCATTTTCTGAGTGAGATTCAAGGGCATCAAGTGGGGTTTTTTTCCCCTTCTAATTTTTTAGCTTTTTTAATTCAAGTGCCAAAGCAATATTTAGAACTTAGGAGAGCCCCGATTCAATGTAAGCACTACTTAAGGCTTCCTCAGTTCTGTTTGGATCAGTCTGGACTCTGGACATTGACAAATGCAGCCATGTCACTTCAAATTGTGAATAATTTCCAAACCAGAAGCACATCCCTGCTTTGCAATATGAACTGAACAGAGATAAACACTGGCAGGAAAAACTGAACAATACAAGCTGAGTTCAAAAAATGTATGGTGCAAAAAAGAAACATTCTAAAACATAATGTTTTTGCCATACAGCAACGAGAAAAACATCATTAAACAAGGGTTCAAGCATGCTTTCCCTGGCAGGGAACAGAGCTTGAAACCATTACTTTTGTGAGGTTGCAACTTTCAGAAACCCTCAGCCAGCCTGGTGGCCATGGTGGCTGGAGAATTCTAGAAACTGCAATCCAAAACAGTGGCTCAGCCCCTAGTGAACTGCCATGCAAAAGGCATAACTTTCGGAAGCAAATTGCCTCAACTTAAGACATCTCTGTAGACATTGCTGTTTGCATACGTGTTGTATGACTCATTGTGCAGTGTCTACAGAGATTTCTTAACTTGAGGCAATGCATCTCCAGAAGACACCCTTTTGCATAGCAGCATAACAGGATTTCAGCCAATATTTTTCCAAGTGAAGGAAAAGAGTGGTGAAATGACTAGAAAGACCATGTCTGTGGGTGCCACCAAACATATCTCAGATGTTGGAATACCTGTGGCTTTTGGAGGTAACTTGGTGCACCCAAACTTGCACCAGTGATACATGTCTTTAGAGGGGGGAAATGCCCTCCTTGGGTTTCCTAGCTTGTCATTTGTCTTCTTCCAAACTGTGCTGACCTTTCTGCAACCTAGACTAATCGTTTTGTTGGTGTCATCTCCTTTCCTTCTTACATATCTTTCTTGACCCTCTCTGGGAGAGGAGACATTTTCCCTTTTTGTTACCCAAGAGCAAGGGGGCAACACAGGTTCCCTGTGTCTCTGCATTCTGAGACAGAACTGAGATGCCTATTCTCTTTCCCATCTCAGTGTTTTTCTCTAATAAGAACTAGCTTTCTCATTTTCCTAGAATAAAAAGGCTGGATGTGATTTCTTGCCAAAGGGCAAAGGGTGCTTGGCCAACAATTTCGATATTCGGGGGCTGAATCCACAAGTTAACATGGCTACAGCTTGCTCTGCTAACCTCTCATTCCCTCCTTCTGTTTTTGCTCTTCTCCGAGTGAAACATTTCTGTGCCTTCCGTCTTCCCTCACAAGACTCACTTTCTTCAAGTATAAGTATATCGGAGGTCAGAAAGCAAGTCTAGGGGATTGTTATGGGAAGGTCCCAAAAAGGTTTGTCACCTTTAATATAGTAGCAAAGACTCTGACATACTTCACCAACATAGCTTAGAAACAGAAAAGGCAATTGGTGTGTTGAACTGACTCGGCTGCTATTGAAAAATACAGCTGTGACACATTTGCTGCACAGTGATGGCAAATGACTGTCCTGTTTAATGATTACTCCTTTCCAGTGTTTACCTGGGCAGAGCAGCACTTCATGTGACAGATTATCTCTCATTCCAGGTGGCATGTTTCTCACAACCCCAAACAAGGTACCTGTAAATCTGAACGTCATAAGTTGCAGGTTATACACACCTCCAGAGGGGATGGGTTGCTGTGTTTCCTAAATGTTTGCAGCTTTGAAATCCCAGTCCCCTGCTGTTCACCCCTCAGCCCCACAACTGCCTCATTTGACTTAACTTTGGTACCAGCTTCCTGAATCTACTGTAATTCAGATATGTCAAACTATCAATTCCATTACACCCAAGCCAGTGGGGTCCCGATATGATGGGAGTTGTAACGTAGCACATTTGAAGGGCACCAGATTTGGGGAGGCTGCTGTCACAACTCACCATTCCTCTCCAGTATCAATTTGCCTTTTGTTCCCCTCCTTCACTTACTATACTTGGCCCATTCCCCAAAACCTCATAGTGACCTCCTGCAAAATCCGTCCTATGGTACCATAGGATGGGTTCACAATATGGAGGAGCAGGACATAACTTGATGTCTGTACTTGGTTATCCGGCATTTGATCATGGACCTCAGAGTGCATGATCCAAGAACATTGGAAAACATTGTCTCAGATGTTGATCTGAAAATCTGATCTGTCTTGCTACTTTTTGTAGAGCCAGCTTTAGTTGCATGAATGAGTACACAATGATCACTAGGCCCTGGTGTCTTGCATGGCCGATTGGTTGGCATTGGCATTGATTCTTGTCTTATGCCCTTTTAACATAGGGAACAAAGCCAATTTTTGTCAATATTTGCATGGTGTGAAAGTACAGGGAAAGTAGGAAGAATTACAGTAGGCATCTGAGCAGTTAATATTACTGCCCTTTCTTCATTTTTACTGTTAATTGGCTAGTCAGATCTGTGCTATGATCAAACCTTTATGCATGCTGGTAACATGACCTCTTATACCAATTCTGGGCTGCTTACATCAAATAGCATGACGCAGTAGCTAGGAACAGAAAACGTGTGGTCAGGCAGATGCCATTAGGCTAGAATTCCCAACATTCCTGACTATTTGCCATGCTGGCCATGCCACTACTTCACTATCCCTATTGAGTATAGAGGGCTGTTGTTACTGCAATTCATATGACTGGGTGGCAAAGAAACATCTAATCCTGTGTGGCCTGTTTCTTGGTCACTAAATGACAGCCAAAGGGTTTAGAACACTCTTATTTGAAAAGATGCTAGTTTCAGACTACTGTGCGAAGCTGATAACTGAAAAGACTATTTCCATTTCACACATGGGAACACCCCAAAGGGCGTTCATTTGTAAAACAGAACTTGCAAGCCCAATTATCATACTCATAAGTTTGGATCAAGGTGAAGCATAGAAAATCTATATCCTGAAGCAATATTCTTTATACAAGGTTGGTGAGCACCCAACCTTCAGACCTCATCCTCACCGTTGATGTTTCCCATCTAGCCTGTGGTCTTCTGCCCTTTCCTCCAATCAGTGAGGAGAGATCAGAGGTAACAGACTATTTAAATCCCGGGAAGGTTTCAGAATGAAATTATCTCTCGATTGCAGCTCATGGCCCAGAACTCTGGTCTGCACATTGGGAGTACTTCAGATGGATACATGCTCTAGTTTTCAGACTGGGAAGGCTTTGCATGCACAAAACCTGTTGCACTGGAGCAGACTGTCAAAATTCATACATGGCTTCATTCAAGTGGTCTTGGCCCCACTCTCTGCCCTTACTTTTACTCACAGCTGGCATGCAACGTCTCAAGGTCCAGGTGGAAAGAGGTTCACTCCTGCTGGCAACTCAAACCAATGCATAAGCCTAACTGAGAAACCTTTTGTGGGGTCAAGGATTATCACCTTACCTGTTCTGGTCTGTTGTAGATAAGATGCCTAGCTAGTTACCAGAACTTAATTGTGACACATAGGTGGAAACCTTGCTCCAGATCATCAGTGCAGAATCTGTTGTGGAACCTGAACCCGACCAAAGTGATACTGGCCAAACCCAGTTCGGTCAACCAGCACCCTATAAATTTGTTTCAGTGCTCTCAGTCCTTAGGGATGGATTTCACAGGAGGGTGGCTCGTAATCAGGGCATGACGGTGACTTGCCCCAAAATTTTGGAGGAAGACACCCACCAACCCTGATCCATGTACTGCCCCTGCTTTTACTATAGTGTGCTTGAAATCACAGTGGCTAAATTACTGCACTTGGGTAGCCAGTCAGACAAGTCATTTACTACATGGGGCAGATTTCAAGCAGCCACCTCCACAGGAAAAAAAAAAGGGGGGGAGACATTTGATGGAAAACATAAACTCCATCATTCAAAGTGTAATCTATTCAGAGGTAAGTTACTTCCAGGTAAGTGAGTATTAGACTACAGTTTCAATAGATATTTTCTGATTGTAATTCTTCCTACATGTAGTAACAATACCTAAGGGAGGCCTGGGAACCCCTGGCCCTCCAGATGTTGTTAGACTCCATTCTCCATCTATCCAACCAGTTGGCCAGGCTGTCACTGAGGAATTATAGGAATAGTTGGCCACGTTGTATGGTCCCAGAGCACCCCAGGATAAGGGATGGGGAACCCTCCCCTAAAAACTCTAAACCTAAAAAGTATTGCCATAAGTCAGAAATGGCATTCTACTGATTGGTTGGTTGGTTGGTTGGTTGGTTGGTTGGTTGGTTGGTTGGTTGGTTGGTTGGTTGGTTGGTTGGTTGGTTGGTTGGTTGGTTGGTTGGTTGGTTGGTTGGTTGGTTGGTTGGTTGATATCTGGAGGGCCAAAGGCTCCTCAGCTAGTAGTGGCTGATGGACTGAGCAAGAAGACGTACCTCAGCAAAACTGGGGGCACACCTTGATACAGGTCACAAACTACCAATGCCTCTAGACCTGTCCAAAGGTATCAGATTCCAACTTATAGAAAAAAACAATGGGGAATCTGTAGCCCTTTGGGTGCTGCTGGATTCTATGTCCCACCATAACTGCCCATGAGCCATGCTAACATAAAGTTGATGGAAACTAAAGTTCAAGAAGACCTGGAGGGCCACCAGTTCTCCAGCCGTGTTTTGCAATATCTACAGATTATGACTTGTTGTCAATCAATCAATCAATCAATCAATCAATCAAAAACCTTTATTGGCATATACACACCTAGACAAAAACTACATTTGGTAAAACTTGATTGCAACTTTCTGGTACTATATCAAAGTTCGCTTAGATTCAATGTAATTTTGCTATTTATGCCGCAAGGCGCACTCTCCACCCTATCCTATGTACTTAATAATAATAATAATTAAAACTTTTATTGTCATAATTAACCCAATGATTACATCAGAAGATCCTTAAGCCTGGCTCAAGGAGGGAGTGCTGGTTCAAACTGTGCTATTTTGGCATGTTCACTACGTGTGCTATGAAACATGCTACTTTCTCCACCCTGTCTTCCACCATGTCATTTAACAGAAAACACATTCTGTCTATATTTAACCACCCTTTTACCTTAAGTAATATTGGGCCCAGATATTGAGCACAGGGTTCAGAATAGTGAGGGCAATATAAACACATGTGTACAAGCGACTCAAGTTCACAAGAGCAGTTCCTCTCATTGTAAGGAATACCCTGAAACCTGCCAGATAATACTGCTGAAGGCATTACATTAAATCTGGCCAGGGAATAGGCTCTGCGTTTTTGAGGCGATTGTAATAGATGATAGTATAGGGCCCTCTGGCCCTGCCTAACAGGAATCAGGTGGCTTAGGGGAGAACAGGTCTTACTTGCTGCACTTAGGAGATTCTGGAATTCGGTATCTAATATCCTGCGTTTAATCAACTGAAATGCTTCCTTGTGGAGCAGGGAGCCAAGTGATTTCACTGACAGGCCTATTAGCGAGATTTTCTTTTCAATATAGGCAAGCTCTCTAGCTATGGTTGGTTCTCGGAAAATTTGGTGTAAAAAACTGCCCTCTTTGAAATTATAATGGATCTTCAACCAATATTTGATTCATCTCAGCCATGCCTGAGTTGCTACCATATTTTGGCCCGTCTCTAAACAGAGGGCCGCATATGGCACACAAGTTGGTACTTCCAGGATTTTCTGCAGGAGCATAGATTGGATTTGCTCTATGGAATGATCCCAGGCCTTTATCCATAAAGGTGTGCCATACAGCAACTGTGGAATAATCTTTGCATTAAACACTTTTAACGCAGGCGGTACATATCTATTTCCTGTATTATAAAAGAATCTATGGATTGACTGGGTAGTACCCTTGGCCCGTTGTGTTGCTGCTTTACAGTGTAGGACCCAGGTATGTTTGAAATGAAACTTAATGCCCAGATACCTGAGGTGTTTAACCTGCTCAATCTTTCTTCCCTCAAAAATCCACTTGTACAATTTCCATGATTTTGTGAATACCACGATTTTAGACTTATCATAATTGAGTTGTAAGTTATTATTGGCTAAAAACTCGAGGCATTTGTGCATCAGCTGTTTTAAACCAGGTTTGGTACGAGACAAAATAACTGCATCGTCTGCGTACAAAAGTAAAGGGACCTGTGTAGAGTCAATTTTAGGAGGATGGCCCTCAGTTTCCAATAGGAAGGGGGCTAAATCACGCAAAAACAAGTTGAACAGAGAAGGGGCTAATAAACAGCCCTGTTTGACCCCTCTGTTGGTGGATATCCGGTCAGTTAAGATCCCTGAGTTTGAGCATTTGATTTGGCAGGAGGTTGTAGAATACAGTCTCTTAATAAGAAATATCAGCCTTCTGTCAATTGAGAGGTTAGCTAGTTTGTTCCACAATTTTTCTCGGTCAACTGAACCAAAAGCCCCCCTTAGATCTAAAAAGGCTACATACAGTTTAGATTTGGCCTCCTTTATGTATTTATTTATCAGATGTGCTAAGGTGAAGCAGTGATCAAGGGTGGATTTCCCCTTCCTAAATCCCACTTGTTCTGGTCCAATTATTGCCATCTGCTCTTCCCAGGCTGCAAGTTTGTTTAAAAGATGTTTAGCATAAAGTTTTCCTATGATAGATAGAAGACTGATTGGTCTATAATTACTAGGGTTTAAGGGGTCACCTGATTTGTAGATTGGAACTACTATTGCATTGGTCCAGGCTTCTGGTAATAGGCCCATTTTGTCTACCATGGAAAAAAGGGCAGCCAATGGTGCCATCCACCAATTCATATCGAACTTTAATAGCTCTGGGGATATTATATCAGACCCTGGTGATTTGCCCAGTTTTAACTGAGAAATTAGTTCCTTCATCTCTGTAGGGGTGACCGGAGGCCACTCTGGGAATTCCTTTGGCAGGACTTCACCCTTAACACTGGTGGAGTTGTCTTTATTGTAAAACAAGATTGAGAAATGTCTGGACCAAATATTTGGTTCGATGTTAGCTGGATCTGAGGAATTGCTTTTAGCTGTATTATTCACTATGCCCCCAAATAGTTTGGATTTTCTAAGGGATATTGCGGTGAGTAGTTGCTTCCATTGGTTATGAATAAAGGCTTGTCTTTTTTCCTTACACAATATCCATATCTGATTCTTTAGTTCGTAGAATTCGTGTGGTATGTATGCTAGCTCCTGTTCCTTATATTGTCTAAAAATCCTCCTTAGGATAACTTTTCAATCTCTACACTCACGATCAAACCAATCCCATTTGGGGGGTTTGGCCTGTTGTGTTCTTGAGTTGGATTATGACTTAATGTTTCCAATAGGAATGCTATCAGTCCTTCATAGGAGCCAATTACATTACTAGGATCGTTTGACGTCATAATGGAGAATTTGAAGTCTAATAGTATTTTAGATGTTAACAGGTGGGCAAACTTTTGTTTTGTTGTTACATTCCAACTTATCTTTCGGAGTACCTCTAAGCTGTTATTCAGTCTTACCAGTGATATTCTACTATCCCTTTCCAGATTCAGCGTAAGTATCAATGGGAAGTGATCACTTTACTGAAGACTTGTTGTCTAGTTCTAACTTTGTGGGAAGGCCTCTGTTTTATTACTGATGGGAAATTGCATCCATTTATGCAGCACCTTGGATTGGTGATGTTCGAGCACCTGCTACTTCTTCCAGAAATACAAATTCTTTCCCACCCCCCCTGACTGTTTAACACGCACAGAAGCAAACAGAAAATCTGGCATTTTCTCACACTGTGATCTACAAAGCTATCATTTCCAGCAAATGAGCCTTCCAGATAAGCTTCAGTGTAGCTAATGTACCTCATTAATATCATTTTTCTTAGCATGCCAATACATTAGACTGTGGAGTCATTCAAAGGTGGGCAGTCATTGGGGGGGGCGTCTTTAGAAGTTAACAGACACAAGTACTCATTACAGCTTGTATGAGCAACCTTTGTCTACAGAAAGCATAGTTACCTCTGTAGAGATACTGGGAGGTAAGCCTGTTCACCACCAAGTGCTACCAATAATCTTATAATTAATTGTTGGGTGGTTCTGATGTTAATAATAGAAAGGCCTGCACTAGGCTAGCCAAATATCTAGCCAAGTAGCCCATCCCTTAATAATAAAAGATTACCTGAAAAACAAGAGAACAACATACAGTTGGGGTTATTAAGTCAACTGCCTTTTGTGGAGTGGCCTTTGGAAAGTGTTTGGAAACTTCAGCAAGTCCAAAATGTTGTAGCCATATTGTTAACTGGGGCTGGTTACAGGGAACATATAACTCCCTTGTTACAGCAGCTCCACTGGCTTTGAATTGTTTCCAGGCACAATTCAAAGTGCTGGTTGCAACCAATAAAGCCCTAAACAGCTTGGGTCCAAGTTATCTCAAGCACTGCATCTCCTTTTATTCTTTTTTATATTTCTATACTTACTATTTTTAGCTTTTAAATATTGTCTTTTTAATGATGTAAGCCACCTTGGATTCCTTTTAAGGAGAAAGACTAGGTAAAAATATTTAAAATAAACAAATAATAAATTGTTCTGTGAAATTTCATGAGCCCTCTTGATGGAGAAACAGATCTTGGCCATGGCCACATCTGCTTTTTTTCCATCTGAAGCAGACTGCACATCTCCACCCCCTTCTCGACATGAAGTCTCTAATAACACTGGTTCACGCATTGGTAATATCAAGGATCAACTACTGCAATGCTCTCTACGTGAGGCTGCCCTTGAAGGCAGTTCGGAAGTTGCAGCAAGTGCAAAATTCGGCAGCCAGGTTGGTCACTAATGCATCTAAATTTGACCATATTTCATCCATCCTGGTTGGCCTTCACTGGCTGCCAGTATGCTTCCAGGCCACAATCAAGGTATTGATGTTAACTTATAAGGCCCTTTACCATTTAGGACCTCGCTACCTGTCAGAGTACCTCTCCCTCAGGTCATCCTCCCATCCCACCTGCCCTTCGCAATCCTTGATCCTGTGGGTGGCTACTCCATGAGAGGTCTGGAAGTTGTCAACCAGAGGCCGGGTCTTTTTGGTAGTGGCTGCCCCACTCTGGAACTCCTTCCCTGTGGAGATGTGATTGCCCTCCACCATCCTGATCTTCCGTAAGCAAGTGAAAACCTGGCTTGTTACCCAGGCCTTTACAAACATCACCCCTTTGTAATATTAATTTTGGTTCACCAAACTTTTTTTGTTATTATATGTTTAAATTTTTAAAATTGTTGTACAGTATATTTTTGCTATTTCCTGGAAGTGCCCAGAGTATTGGCTGGTCCACTAAATAGGTGGGCTACAACTTTAAACAAGTACGCAAACAAATGGGGTACTCCTGAGACTAGGTGATGGGTTCTTGTGATGTCATGAGGAGGGCCTTTGTGATTTCAGAGAGATAGGGCAGTCAAGGAATTGGGGAGAAGCAAGCCCATCACACATATAAAAACTGCCACTTTAAGCCAGTGAGCCCTGCTGTATCAGTTGAGAATGGGTGGAGAAGGGTTTCCAGGCTTCAAAGATACACACAAAAATGAATCTTTTTCCCCCTGTAACACTGCTTACCCTGGGACATGTCTCTTCACCTGGAGACTGAGGGTAGCACAGCAATTTCCTGAGACTTCTTCTGGAACCCTGAGAAGACCAGTGCTTTCTTGCCATTACACCCAAAGTGTTAGGAGGAACACTGTTTAAATGGCATTTTTACTATATTTTAATGTTGAAGGCATTAGAATTATTTTACTGCACTTTTGGACTGCAGTTTCATTGTGACGTTACAACTGGCTTCTGGCTGAATTGTTGTGTTGGCAACAAATGAATAGGGATCACTTCCAGATCAAAAAGCAACCTTATGCATGCTTACCTGGAGTTATGTCGCACTGGACTTAATAGAACTTAATTTGCAACATGGGTGCATGACATGGAGACACCCAGGATTGTGTTATCAGTGTCTGATAATCCTGAAGCTGAGACTAAATTCTCTTGGTGGATCTTATATGCAGAGCCTGGAAATAACATGCTACAATTAAAACATGAACATTAAATTTGCTACCTTCCCCAATGAATGGGAGGGAAAAATATTTATCTAATGCTTTAAAGGTATTGCTAACATTGTTTCTATGATTTTTGAAACTTTACTTAAGGTCTATCTGTGTATCTATGTTCCTCCTCCCTAGAAAGAAGGCATCCATATATCTCACTATAAGAACTAGCTTTTATACAAGTGATTCTTAATTTTGACAGTTCAGATTTTTAATGGAGTGAAACTCTCAAAAGCCCTTAACCAAATTAACCCATTAATTGGTAGAGTTTCTGGTGCTGAATAGCCTGCAGAGGAGGAAGACTGGGGGAACAGCCTTTGTTAAGACTAAACTTTCAGCCAAAGCTGTAGGCCAGAATCTTACTGGTCTTCATATAAGGTTTCTATAACTCATGTGGCTAATTGCAGTTAATTGATGATGAGCCAGGGAACATCTCAGTTGTGTGATTGGGCACATAACACTGTACATAACTGAGATATATCTTGACACCTTGTTAATTAGCCATAATTAATTTTAGCCAGTCACACGAACCTTATGGAAGCCTCAATAGGATTCCAGTAATTTGAAATGCATTAGGGGCTCTGCATAGAATTAGTCCAATTGGGTATGTGTTTTTTTGTCTGTGGGTGGAAAGATAAGCCCTGATGTTAGGTTGCACATACTTCCTCAGTCTAGTATTCTGCACATATGTTGGAAGCACCATCCATAGCAAACAAATATATTATGGGATTTGTAGTGCACCAGGAAAAAATGCCAGACTAGAGGCAACTTCACAGTGACCAAAAAAAAAGCACTTTTGAAGGAGTCAATGTCCTACTAGGGTTTCAATGGTGGAAACCTACACATTTAACTAACGAATTAATAAGACCAATTCAATTAATTGAATGTTTTCTAGTCATTAACAGCAAGAAATTAAGCTCTCCATTTCTAATGTTTAACATCAATTAACTAATTCTGAGGCCTAATTCTCAGAACAGGTTCTACTTATTTATGTTTGTGGAGGTCTGAGGAGAAACTTTCCTCATCCAAATCTGGTTTGTTTTTCGTTTGTTTTTAAGCCACTCCAGCTGCAAACAAGCAATTATTTTCCCAGGGTAATCATATTTAGCCATGCCATAAAAGACTTACGCTGGTGAAGAAAAAAATAGTTTACACTTTTAACTGATGACAATCAGACAAACAAGCCAGAGTTAGCCTCCTGTCTAATGAATAGGTACAATAAAATGTTTGTGTCAGACAGAAATCAGCATGGGCTTACCCATAGTACCGTTGTGGGATGTAGAACAATAAAGCCGTTGGCAGGCCCAGGTTAAGGGATGAATATTTGCCTGTTCTGCCTTCCAAAGGTATTTACAGAAGCCTTTGGTAGCTGTCCACTCTGTAAAGAGATGATGACATCAAGAAGCCAGGTCACAAACATGAGTTTATAAGTGTTATACTTTAAATTGGGAGGCTGTAGGGTGGGGGGAGGTGATCCATTCAGTACAATCTTCTGACCCCCACAGGTTTACAGCCTTCCTCTCTCTGCTCCGTAGCACCTCTTCAGTCTGGAGTTAATCATTTCTTTGTCCTTATCTGCCAAGAGTTCTTATCTCTTTTTTTGCTGTCACTTTATAACAGGGTCTTCTTATCAACCTGTTTGGAGTCATGTGACCCAGCCAAGCCTATTGCAGCTCCTGATTCTTCTGATTAGAGACTATCATGAAATGGGATGGCTCGTTTACTGAGGGTCACTAATGCTGGAAAAAGTACAGAGTCCATTGAAAAACAGGCTTGTTACTTTCTGAATTATTGAGTGTGTGTGTGTGTGTGTGTGTGTGTATGCGCACGCGCACGCGTGTGTGTGCTCTATTGATGGACTGCTCCCTGACTTTCACTGAAGGTTACTGTAGCCTCCATCCCAAGGCCGGAGAAGTTTACAAGCCTCACCTTTTGCTGTGCTCAATGCTGTATATCCGTAACCCAAGGGCACTATATATTTCCGCCTAATTATGTCTTCTGGTTCGGATACTAGCAGCACACCGGAACCTATAAAACATGGGCTTCTTCCAGGTGGTAAGTAAGAGCTTTTTACTGACTATTTTGATAAGCCTGTCAGACAGAATCATCATTCAACATTTTGTGTGTGTGTGTGTGTGTGTGTATGTGTTTACACACACACATCCATACATATAAATATGTGCATATATATGAAAAGCAAACACATTATTGACTGAGCAAGCAAATTTTCTTCCAGATATGATATATTTATTACAGTCATGATGTAGCCAGATCAAGCACTTTGAAGTCCCACTTCTTTCAAAACAAGAGTTAAATACTTATATCCTTCCCATTTACATAAAACAGGACTTCAAAGTGTTAAAGTGAGGCTAGATTTACTCTATCAAAAGAACATTATAATACAGGTCTGAAAACAGTAATATATATATAGAGAGAGATACATATATATATATAGATATATACTTTTCTTGATAGTGTCGCGTTTGGCTATGAAGTTGCTTGGATAGTATTTATTGCTAATACATAATACGCAGCAGTATGGAAATAAACTGAAACTCTGATGGAACTGCGGAAGACTGTAGTAAACAAAATGCAAAAGATTTGTAAGTATATGAGATTTAGTAGTCACATAATCATATAATCACAGTCATGTGCACATTTGTTCAGTTTTGCTAATAATAAAATAAGGCTCTCAGGTAATGAAGGAATGTCAGGAATGACAAAAAAAAATTTTTTTTTAAAGACAGGCCATCCTTTTGAGGTAGTCAATACATTATTCTTCCCCACTGATCCATTTAGCACAAGTTTCTGGGTACTTTCAATTTCTGACATTTGAATGGATGTAGATTAATACATCTAACAATGTGGAGCAATATGACAATGGAAACAATTACCTCAAGAGCTGGTGAGAGTGCCAACGCTGGAGGCATTCAAGAGAAAAATAGGCAACCATCTGTCAGATCTGCTTTGATTTAGATTCCTGCATTGAGCAGGGGGCTGGACTTGATGGCCTTACGGGCCCCTTCCAACTCAGTTTTTCTATGATTCTATGATCTATCAGACACACCCTTTTCAGTGGAGTGAAGGCTCTCTTGCATAAATGGGTTGCTATGCTATGGCTATTAGTTGGATTTTTTTAAAAAAATCAATTCTCTCTCAATCCTTCTGAGCGGTAGTAAACTTTCTCTCCTATTGCCATCAACGGCAAAAGAGGTGAGAATTTTATACTGAGTAAATACACCTTCCATGAAATCAGCAAAATTACAGCAGAAGCAGCTGGACTGTATTAACATGAGAATGGGCAGTCTTTGGATGTTTATTCTTCACAGATTTATTTTAACAGATCATGGTTGTCATTCTAAACGCATAAGTACAAGACACTCTGCACAGCCATGGAGTTGTCTATATAGCTTCATGTTTGTAATAAAGTTGTTACTTTCTTGCTATTAAACACATGAGACACCACTCCTTATCACACTGAACATTTACTTTCCAAGTTAATGTACAGAGGATCACCTTGCTATATTCTCACTGCAAGCAAAAGCATGCTCTTTGATGCCACCTTAGACTATAAAACTAAGCACATTTACCCGTGTGTAGGCCCCTCTGAACACAGTACAACAGACTTCTGAGCAAACTCGCTTAGAATCACTCCATTAGAAGCTTTAATTTAAATGCACTGTGTTTTTCACATAAGGAAAATCAAGACATACACCGGCTTGCTGAGCACAACTCCTATATATCTAAATGATTCAGAAATAAATGTTCAGTCAGTTTTTAAAAAAATACAGACTCTTCAAATTAATAACAAAGGTGTGGAACATATGTTCGCTGACAGGGGTTACCAAGGGCAGTAAGGCCTGGTTTGCTGTGTTCTTAAACTGCAGTTCCAACGCTAGCTGCTCACATTTCCTTTCTTTGACCATCCATAGTTTCAGAGTTCTCAGGCCAATCTTTATGAAATGCAGAGCTGCCATTCTTGAGGCTTTCCTCTGCATTCATCAGCATGAACAGAAAGTGCACTTTCCCCTCTTGCTGAGACTTTATCACCAACAGCGTATCAATTGAGAAGAAGCTCATAAAATGGCAAGGAGTTGTGTATGTTCTTCTTTCTACAGTCTCGTAACCCAGTCCCGTGCATATCTGTTCAAAAGCAAATTTGCATACAGTTGAAGCAGGCTTTCTTCTGGGGAAGCTCATTTGGGTCCATGGTGTAAAGGGTTTTCTGCAAAAGAAAATTAGAATATATCTGTAAAGTATCTAGCCTAGCATGTCCAATCTACATTTGTAGAGGTAAGCAGTGGACTGGCTGCTCTGTATTATCTGATCATCTGTCTTTTTGTTGTATGTTCTGTCGGTCTGTCTCTCAAACTGTCTGGGGAATTAGACTTGATCTATAAAAGCTCACATTAAAATATAGCAATTAGT
Source organism: Intellagama lesueurii (assembly GCA_037013535.1). Taxonomy (NCBI): domain Eukaryota; kingdom Metazoa; phylum Chordata; class Lepidosauria; order Squamata; family Agamidae; genus Intellagama; species Intellagama lesueurii. Next base: position 141,614,418 of record JBAJHW010000004.1, read on the forward strand.
GCCAGAATATTTCTGTATTTTCGTTTGTTTTTGTTTTTATTTATTTTGTCTGATTCCTTGCACACAGCTACTTCTTTAAAAACTTTCCCTCTGTAACTAGAAATAGTTCAACTTCACAGCATAATTTATTGGCAAAGATACTGCTTTTTTACAAATTTACATATTTGATTACAGGTTGTTATTAATGGTTTAGACATGTACGTTCATGTAAAGTGGCAGCTTTACTGTTAAGCAAAGAATAAGGTGGTTGCTCCAGGCAACAGATTAGTTATAATGCAATTCTTCCAAAAACCTCTGGTTTATGAATGTGGAATATTGTGCTCCTGTATCCATGATTCAAAATGCCAGGAAATGGTCTGATATTTCTGCACAATATCACACCCATGTTGCCAGCAGGAAAAAGGATGCCAAACTTTACCTAGCAAATGGCAGCCTGAATGCTGACAACACCAATGGCAGCAGTCAAGATGGTCTACAGGATACCTTGTTGTGCTCACTACCATTCACAAAGTGACACCAAGCAAGGGAAAATCGCAGAAGCTTATTTTTTTTTTTCAGCAGTCTCTCTTTTCATCACTTCTCACCTAAACACAAAGCAATTGTTGGGGCTATTTTTTGACAAGTGTGAATGGCAGTGAGCACAAGAAGGTATCCTGTAGATCATCTTGACTGCTGTTATTGGTGTTGTGAACATTCAGGCTGCCTTTGCTATGTAAAGCTTGGCATCCTTTTTCCTGCTCCTGCTGGCAAATTGAGCCATTCCCTGACATTTTGAATTGTGGGTATAGAAGCACAATATCCCACATTCATAAATCAGAGGTTTTTTGAAGACTTAAAATTTCCCAGCTTTTTTAAAACAGAAGTTTAAGTATACGTACACTAGACACAAATTGCAGCAGACCACATGACTATGTGTACTATGGTTGCTGGGACAGGACAGGAGCAAGAACAGATCGGATGTGGCTATAATCCCTCTATGCTAAAATATTTTGAAGGATTGTTTTTGTACTTAATGAAATGGTGAAGTGCAGGTCTAAGTGCAACACATACAATGGAGAAAAGCAAATACCCTTTAACCTTTCCAATCCCTTTCTTTGAGTTAAGCAAGCTGAGGAAGAAAGTTATGTCAGACCAAAAGCTCTACAAACTTGTGTGTATGTTTTCCAAAATATGTCCCCTCATCTTTTGAAATTAAAATAAAAAATAAATGAAGAGCTGGGAGTCAGCACAGATTGTCAGTGGAACGTAAAGGTTCCCCTTGACATTTAGTCCAGTCGTGTCCGACTCTAGGGCGCGGTGCTCATCCCCGCCTCCAAGCCGTAGAGCCAGCACTTGTCCGTAGACAGTTTCCGTGGTCACGTGGCCAGCGCAACTAGACACGGAACGCCGTTACCTTCCCACCGAGGTGGTACCTATTTATCTACTTGCATTTTGGCATGCTTTCGAACTGCTAGGTTGGCAGGAGCTGGGACAAGCAACGGGAGCTCACTCCGTCGAGTGGATTCGATCTTACGACGGCTGGTCTTCCGACCTTGCAGCACAGAGGCTTCTGCGGTTTAACCCGCAGCACCACCACGTCCCTTTTTGTCAGTGGAAACCAAAGTCAAAATCATCCGTACTATGTGAAAGAAAGACAGGGGAGAAAAACAGGGAAAAATCAAAGCGTGCTGCTTATATACCTCCCCATAGCGCTTCAAGCACTCTCTGGGCAGTTTACAAGTTACTTATGCAGGCTATCCATTGCACACACACACACACACACACACCCCGAGCTGGGTACTCATTTTACCAACCTCCGAAGAATAGAAGGCTGAGTCAACCTTGAGCTGGCTACCTGGGATTGAACCCCAGGTCGTGAGCACAGTTTTGGCTGCAGTACAGCAGTTTAACCACTGTGCCATGAGGCTCTTAACAAAAATCAACTCATTTGAAAAGTAGTGTTGGAGGAGAGCCATAGACAACCAGAAAGGCAGATAAATGGGTGCTCAATTAAGTCAAGCCTGAAAACGAGTAAACTGAGGTTATCCTATCATGCACATATAGTGAAAATACAGAACTGACCAGAAAAGACAATATTGCTAGGAAAAGTGACTGGGCATGTATGGAACAGGATTACCAGCAAGTATGTTCCAAAGTAGATACATCGTTACAGGAGAGGAAATATTTGGAGGGCAAAGAAAGGTCACAAAAATAGTCAAAAGACAAGCTTTCTTTGAAGAGTGGGGAAAAAAACAGGCTTGCATGAAAGAAAGAAAGTAATGGAGTGGCAGTCCTGCAGAAAGGATTCAGCCTTCTGAGTTCACCTCCATCATCTGATTCAGCAATATATTTCCAATGCCCTCTGTGTTCTTTTAAGAAACTCCCCGAAAGGACATAAACACAGCAAGTCCACCATGGGCTATTGTTACCAGTCCATACCACTGATCCAAAGGACAAATAATCAAAACTCAGTCTGGCCTTGGGAGGATAAGGCTATCATTGGCTGCTAGATACCATAGCTAAATGTATCACCCACATCCAGCAGCAGCATACCCAAGACCAGACTGAGTTTTGATTATTTGTCCTTTGGATCAGTGGTATGGACTGGTAAGTGATTTTACCTTGCCATACACCGGAGGGCAGCAGGCTAGTTTAAGGAGTGCATGACAGGCACACCCAACACAGGCTAGCAAGCTCAGGAGGATTGGCTATGTGGCAACTACTGCTACCCTCTGGTATCAGCTGCCCGAGTCAGATGCCTCACCTTGCACAACTGCAAGACCAAACCTCTGTTCTCTATTAATTTATCCTATCCTTTCCCTTCTATGTCTCTCACCTAATGCTATAGCAGTGTATTCTGTATGTTGGTTATATATGTGAATTTTTAAAAGCTCAGCATTTCCTAGAAGTATTTTCACACAGTGCTTTCCTACAACTCCCTAATTATAAATTGAATAGTGATGTGCAACAATGGTCTGATCAGTTAGAAGCCTTTGAATTTGGAGGATCTTACGGCCACACTAGCTAGGGGATTCTGAGCTTGTGGTCCAAAAGTAATGTTCCCAAACTCTGGCCTCACCAGCCCTTCTCTCTGGAGAGCAGCAAGCTGGCTTAGGGGAAATATATATGGTTGGGAACAGTTCTCGTAGACACATTGCTCCTACCATCCCATCTGCCACTTAGCCTCATTTTGCCTTATAACCCTGATGCTTAGTTATTGTATCTCTTTCTGGAACTAAAACTACATGAATTGTCCTTTTTTTATCGTATCATCTGCTTCTTCTCTTGGTTGTATCTCATGGTACAACTCCTCATGGTAACCTCTGATACAGCAAGAGATAACATCTCCAAGTTTCTGGTTCCTAAAGGAAGTTTTGGAACTGGTTTGTTTGTTTGTTTTGTTTTGTTTTTGTTTTAAGTATCTTACATAAAATCACTTTCTGGACTTTACTTTTTCCTTCCCCCCCCCCCCCACCCCTTATAAAAATGCATGCCTTCTGTGAATACACTGTTTAAGAGTTTGGTATGTTTGACTAAAGGTGAACCTAGGTATCAGCTTGAAAAACTGGATGGGTGGGAAGAGGAAACAAGTTACCTGTCACTTCTAGCTGTGAAATTCTACTGTTTGTAAAACATTTATTGCCCCCCACCTAATACTGATAATGACTGTCTGAAGCATCCACTGATTATAGGAAGCTCTACCAAATGGGTCACAGTCACTGACATTTTCCAAGAGAACTGGTGGCTGAGCAAGGAATTTAGATAGCAAGCTCTTTACAGCATAAATCTGTCTCCATTTATATGTTTGACTTTTTTATATATTGGCTGTGTCTGAAAAGGATTCAATAGGGTTTATTTTGGTCTATAAAACACTGTAAAGACCAAAGAAGGCCAAGCATTTTTCCTCCAGGCGTATTGATAGGGTAGTAGTTGGGCACACAGCGGCCGGTGATGAGCAGTCCTGGATTTGCAGTATAGACTAATGTAGACTGATTATCAGACAGTTATTTAAATTAACAATGGAATCCCCTAGTTCAAATCCTGCCGAAACCACACACACTAAGGCATGATGTTTCTCTTTGCCTCAGTTCTTCCATCTATAATAATAAAAACCTACCTGTTTGTCCCTCTTCCTGTCTCCCTCCCTCTCTCCCCCACAGGCCTCGGAACCAAAATACCTGAAACCTGGCATAGATAGTAAGGGGACCATGAGTATGTGCACCTTAGAGTTACTTTTAATTGATTAATTAAATGTCATTGCTTAAAATATGCCTTCAGTCTGCCATACCGCATCAGTCCCTGGGCAGCAAATACTAGGCTCCTCAGAAATAAGAGAGTGCCTAAAGAGCAGGAAACCTTGAAGTATGGTCCAAAAGCTTGCAGCTGGTTTGGGGTTGATTTATTTAAATTTTTACTTCTGACTATTCTCACCCCTGAAACAACACAGATCCCACCCATGCATAAGCCACCTAGCTTGTGAACTTTGTCTGTTCCTTACTGTGTGTGTGTGCTTGTGAATGAGTGGGAAAGAGACTCTTGTGTATATGCATGTTATGTGCCACCAAGTCACTCCTGATTTATTGCAACCATATGAATTAAGGACTTTCAGAAGCACCTATCATGAATAGTCCTGCTGAGGTTCTGCAGACTAAGAACTATGCCTTCCTTTGTTGAGTCTACCTATCACTCATTAGACCTTATTCTTTTCCTACAAGCTTCAACTTTTCTCAAAATTATTCTTTTCCAGTTAGCCTTCTCATGATGTGCCCAAAGTACAATAGCCTCAGTTTAGTTATTTTTGTTTCATGTTTGATTTGATCGAGAACCAACTTATTAGCTGAACAGATATTTGTATGTTTACACATACCAAGAGAAAGAATAGATTAAAATTTGAATACTGGGTGGGTGTCTGATGAGGGGAAGGTGAGATAGGAACAGTGGGGCAAAGGGTATGACAGGAGAGAATTTCCACTGAGAAAGAAAAGGCATGTAAAGTTCAGCTGCCATATTGCCAACATAGATTTCACCTGAATAGTTTTTCACCCATTTTCATTTAGCTCTATAGAGGGTGAAACAGGAGGTAAAACATGTAGTTATTATTCAACTGTTGTTCAAGAAGCAAACCTGCTACTACCTTTCACTGTATTTAGCCAAGAAGGGAAGTCACATGACCTCATATTTTCAAGTATTAGAGATCTGAAATCATATGATATTTTTTTAAAAAAAATCTATACCCTGTACACACACATGGACACGTGAATGCGCACACATGCACACAAACACATACTGTGTGCAGACAATCTAGGGGGCAGTGCTATTAATGGGTTACATTGGCAGCTGGCAACAATGAGTGCTGCAAAAACCCAAGCGTGTGTTATGGAATGGTGGCAAAACTCAGAATGTAAAAACAAGATGTGGGCTACAATTCCCAGAGTTCCCCAGCCTGCATAGTCATTGCCTATGTCTTTTGTAACTGTGGTTTCATTTTGCCTGTATTAATAGGAATGGAGCTGTGTGTGAAAAAGTGAATGAGTGAGACAGAGAAAGAAAATAGCCTTCAAGTAAAGGCCTCATTTCAGGGTCACTTTGTCTTTTGGGTTCCAGTTCATTCTGTATCCATTTAACCCAGAATAAGGACCTCTGAGCTCAATAATACTTACCTTGGAGGGGACTCATGTAGGGAGGTTTTGTAACTGACTTTAAAAGAAACAAACGATGTCAAAAGTGAGAAGCCTTCCGCATGTATTCAGAAACCCTCAGGTCCATTTTTGAAAACAAAAGCCATATCCTTTCTTGGGGAAATATCTTCCAGAGAAGCATTATTTTCCTTCCTTTCTTTTTGTTATTGCCATTATTCTACAGTATCATCACTAATACTAGCAATTTGTGTATCTCAAGTATCTTCTTTTTGAAAAATATGAAAATGTTACTTTCTTTGGGTAACAGCTACTAGTGAGTGATGGGCCAGTGACCACACTGGCTGGGATAATTCTGGGAGCAATAGTCCAAAAGAGTACTTTCCCCCAACTGTTCCCCTTTTCGGAATCATGCAAATCAGTTTTCCTGTATTGGTTCAACAATCCTTACTGACCCTGAAGCAAATCAGTAAGATTGCTCAAATTTTGCAAATGGACAATGACTAGGGGCATAAAACTAATCATAGGCATAGTTAACTAATTGTTGCTGCCTCTAGTAGGATCCAAAACATTTAAAATCTCCATTTCTGAGGGAAACTATACCAGTTGAGTATTTACATCTCTTGCAGTGCACAGAGACATGAGAACTCTATGAAAAGAGAAAAGGGTAAAGAAAAGGGAATCTTTGTTGTTATATGCCATCAAGTCACCTCTGACATATGGCGACCCTATGAAAGAGCAATCTCCAAAAAATTCTGTCCTCAACTCTTGTAAACTCAGCTCTTGTAAACTCAAGCTGTGGTTTCCTTTAGGTAGTCAGTCCATCTCATATTTGGTCTTCCTCTTTTCCAGCTACCTTCCACCTTTCCCAGCACTATTGTCTTTTCCAGAGAATCCTGCCTTCTCACGATGTGCCCAAAGCAGGACAACTTCAGCTTCAACATTTTTGCCTCCAGAGATAGTTCAGGCTTGATTTGATCTAGGACCCATTTGTTTGTCCTTCTGGCAGACCAGGGTGTCCACAAAGCTCTCCTCTAGCAACACATTTCCAAACTAATCTTTTTTTTTTCTTGTCAGCTTTCTTAACTGTCCAGCTTTCACTCCCCTAAATAGTGATTGGAAATACAAAAGTGTGAATGATCTTGGTCTTGGTCTCCAGTGGCACATCCTTACACTTCATGATCTTCCATAGTTCCTTCATTGCTGCCCTTCTGAGTTTCAGTCTTCTTCTAATTTCTTGACTGCAGTCTCCATTGGGATTGATGACTGAACCAAGGTATACAAAATCTCCCAACTATTTCATTTTCTTCATTGTGTAGTACTTCTATAGTCATTATTTTTCTCTTAACGTTCAACTGCAGTCCTGCTTTGGCACTTTCTTCTTTAACTTTTGCTAAAAGTCATTTCAAGTCATTGCTGCTTTCTGCCAGTAAGATGGTATCATCTACATATCTTAAAATCTTGATGTTTCTTCCATCAATTTTCACTCTTCTTCATCTGAGGAGTCTGCGGATCTAGGGGTGCACAAAACATGTTGAGGTCTATGTTGTGCACTCATGCAAAAACTGTTAAGGAAAGCCTTTTCTTATCTATAAACAATTATGCAAAGCATGCTTCTGACAGGAAATCAGTGGTGCGGGTGCGAACGTGCACAAATGTGCTGGTCTGTTGGAATTATTGCACCCTCAGATATTGCCTTTAAGAGGTTTTGGCTGGGAGGGCCCTTTCTAAACTGTGGTTACTATCAATCAATCCAGCAATGACCAATTGTTCTCTCTGTGCCTCAGAGTTTGAAAAGAGCCAGGTCTCTCTACTCAAGTCTTCTTTTCCTGCTCTTTTTAGTTAGATAGTCTGTGGACAGTTGGAGCTATGTAGTCAGCATGTAGTGAGTCAGTCATGAAGCTAGTTAATCAGTTAAGCTCTGTTCATGTAACTAGTTAATATTTTTCTACAGAACGCTGTTTGTTTTGTCTATGAAGAACTGTGAGTAAAAGGAACATTTTATTCTTTTCTCTTACCAGTGTCTCTGGGTGACTTATAGAGACAATAAATGCCAGTTCAGGAGAACTAAGCAATAAGAGGTGGTCTACTGAGGAAAGACTTGAAGCTAATTCTGCTCTGTAGGTCCCTGAACTACTTCTGCAGTGTAATTAGACGTTTTTAAGGCATTAAATTTCCACACTCTCACAGTGCCGTCAACCTTTTCAAAACCCATCATGTGACTTGCATAAAAAGCAAATAATTTGCATAATTTGTAAATCTCTGGATTTGGCAAACCTACAAAAGGGGGGAAATGCCTGATGCTCAGTAAAGGTTCAGGAGAAGTATTAACTAGTGGTTAATTTTTGGGAAATGGTGGAGTTGGTGTTTTTTTAACACTGAAACTATACTGGTGACCTGGGAGCTGAAGTCTTGGAACTTTCCAAGTTCTCACTTAAAGGTCACTTTCTAAACTCTGGCTTGGCTGCAACCCTAGACCCCCTAGCTTTAGATGGGGTGGGGGAAGGAAGCCAAGCTGCTGCTTTCCCAGAAGGAATGAAACATCTTGGGCTCCAAATGGAATCCCCTTTAGAATCGGCATGCCCAGAGTGGCACTGGGAGACATCTCAACACCAGGTTTGGGCTAAGGTGTGGAGGCCATGAAGAAAAAAATATAAGATGCCCATATGCCTTTCTTTGTCGAGAACAGTCCTCTATGTGAGGGGCTGACAGAGGAGATCTCTCTTGTTGAGGGAGTCCTCGCTTTGAAGGACTACCCAGGCCAGTTCACAGCCACCCCACTCTGGCCAAATGCCTTGCAATTCTGTTTCCCTTCTAAAGATCATTTTTCCTACCTTTGGCATAAATATTTAAATTGGCATGGGCAATTTTGGGCTGCTACTTCCCTCTTTTTCCCCTTTCTCCCCCCCCCCCCAAACTCTTCTCTTTTGGTAACAAGTAGGTAGCCCGCCCCAGAGAATTACCTTTCTGACTACGCCAACACGAGATGTCACTGGGTGGGTGAAATGTTTTCTTTTAACGCTCCCATTGCTGCTTCTCACACACACACAACTCACCGAGCAACGGCCTAAGACCGCGCAGCGGGTGACGGGTGAGCGGGGACCGGCAGCTCCCGGGCCGCCAGGCGGAGGCGGAGCCCTCGTTGCAACATCTCGCTCCGATCGAGGGTTGCCTTTGCGCAACCGGGCAGCCGCAGCAAAGAGGCCGCCAGGCAAGAGTCACGTTATCGAGTGGAGGGGGGGTGTGTGTGTGTGTGTGTGTGTGTGTGTTTTCCCCCTTTCTATTCTTTTTCATCGCCGCTCACGTGACTCCCTATAAAGGCGCCTTGGAAATTTCACTTTGCCACAGTGTGTTGCGTATAAACACAGACCTAAGGGAGGTTCAAAGCGCGAAGTATTCATTCCCCCCGGGAAAACAAGTCGGGAGATCTTTTCCAAAGAGGAGACAGGAGTCCTGGAACCGGGCCAGGGGCTGAGATGGGGGTCTCTGTGGGATCCCAGAGAGCCGAGATTGCTAGGGTGTGTTAAAGGGGGCAAGATCCGAGGAGGAAAAAATGCTCAGAGCTCATCCGTCTTCTTCCGTGGCTCGTGGAGTTCACCAAGTTAACTTTAAGCTATTTCCCAACCGGCTGCCGTGCGAGGTGTTTGTGAAAAGAGTGCCTGGTGGACTCTGGACCGGGCGATTGAGAAGGGACTTACCCCTCTCCACCTGCCCCCCCCTTTCCCCCTTCTTGTCAGTGCCGGTATGATCTTTGCATGCTGGTGGAGGTTCATCACAGGCAAGCACCGCTCGCGAGTTTGTCCCAAGTTAAAAAGGGCTTTCCACGTCCCCTTCAAACGAGAAGTCGCCTTGATTCACAAAATACTGCACACCTTCGGCCGCTCGCGCACACACCAGCATACTGTATTGGAAAGACTTCCCATCAGTATAGGAACAATTCGCTTCCAATCAAAGAGGTTTAGAGGATCGCTCCCTGTAAGCTTCTGGAGAAAGTATCCGCACAATCTCTGTACGATTTTAGGTACACCTCTCTGTGTGTGTGCGCTTTGTGCTGTCAAGTCGGCCCGACTTATAGCGACCCCAATAGGGCTTGCAAGGTGAGATATTTGAGGAGTGGTTTACCAGTTTCACTCACCTCCAGTGAGTTACCATGGTCAAGAGGGGGCCTAATCCGTTCTCCAGAGCCCTAATCCGTCACTCTATCCACACCACAGTGGGCATCCCTAGGTACATCTCGCCTGCATGTAATTCCCCCGAACTTCTTGGGAGTGATTCCTGAGTAAACACAAAAACGTGGGAGGAACTTTTCATTGAACTGAAATCGCATCCAAATGTACACGTCTCATTATCCATTGACGCAAGTCTTCCTAATTAACAGGACAAAGACTCTTGTGGCATCTTAAGGACCAACAGGTTGTGTGAGGTGTAAGCTCTCGTGGGCTGCAGCTCACTTCATTGAGCGTGTCCTTTCAGTCGTGCTTCTCCTTATTTCTGCCACAAAAGCGTCGTCAAGACCAGATGCTGATATCTACTGCCGGCAATTGTGAGTGGGAGAGAACTTACGGCTTGAGGCCTTCCAATGAGTCAGTGGCAGAGGGAAAGTTGTTGTTGTTGTTGTTGTTGTTGTTTTAAGGCAGTTCCTCTGAGCCTCTGCTCACAAGCATCTCTTCAGCCCTGGGCATGTTTATTTGGACCTGGGCTCCACTGAAATCTCTGTGACTTCAATTCAAGTACAACGATTTGCCATTAAGGTTTTTGATCGCTTCCCACTTGGTGCAGCTTCCTAAAACGGCGTAATCTGTTGCCCAGAAAGCGCTGAGGGGGAACCGCCCCACTTCGGTGCACGCACAACCTTTCGTGGGATGACCCTACAGTTGAGTAGGAAAATAAGAAGGACACTTGACTGGGTCGACCCAGGGTAGAATTTGGCAAGTCGCTTTACAGAAGAATTTTGAGAAAGCAGGAACTTCTGGCACTGACATTCTCTGCTTATTCGCCCTAGAGGTGACCCCTTTCCACACAGACCCATGGTCAACGAGACTTCCTCCCAGGTAAAGGTGCACAGGATTGCAGCCTTCGCTGAGTGCAATCCAGCCGATGCTGGAGGTACCAAAACCTCCCCGCCAGCCTCTGCGGGAAACAGATGAAAGCACGGGCGTAAACCCATTAACTCGGGAACTGTAGTATTTCGGACTACAACGCCCAGAATCCCCCGGCCAGCACGGTCTATGGCCAAAAGAGTAAGGCTTCCAAGTTCCGCTTCAATCCCGTGTAACTTAGCAGAAAGTGTCAGAATGGGTCGTGGGGCTCAGCTGCTCCCTCCATTCGCGTTGCCTCCTCCACGTCACGGAGTGGAAGAACAGTAAGGGCACAAAACAGCACCTCAGATGAGGAAGATCTGAGGACTTGAAATATGCTTTGGCGGAATCCTGCTCTAAAAAGGCATTCGCATGTTCAAGTCGCTCACCTGTATAGTCACAACAACCCTGTAAGGTAGGACACGCTGGAAGGCTCTGGCCCGTGAACTTGGCGGCCAAGAGGGGAGCTGGATCGGGATCGGCCCGTGAACCTTAGAGAGTCATTAACTGCCATAGCACCGCCGGCTGGAGATTTGCTTAGCTTCTAATGAAGGACCGCAGACAGCCCTGCGGAGGGGAAGGAGGGTTTAAAAAAAAAAAAAAAAAAGCCAAGATAGCCCCTAATGAGTTTCATTTGATTTTATCTGTCTGTATTTCACTCAACCGTCTCGACAATAAAAAGAAAAAATAACCCTTTAACGGAGCGGGGGAAGGATGCCTCCTTTGTTCTTCAAGGGAAAGCTTCCCACATCATGTCACGGGCGTCCCTCACAGCCTTTGAGCCGAAATCGGGATAAGCGAGGCGAAGGCAGGCGACCCTTCGCAGGGTTCGGCGGGAGAGGCGCCGCGGGGGCTCCCGGCCAAAGCGAGGCAGGGACGCCTCGCCCTTAACAACTGAAAGATCGCCCCGGGAGAGCGCCAAGAGGTGCTACTTCCAAGGAGAGCTGGGGAGGGCTCCGGATCCCGCCAGGATCTCCACCCGCCAATCCCTTTGGGCCCTCGGGGGCCGCCATGGGCAGGCGTCTACTCCGGAACAAGAAAAGTCCCATCGAGTTCAGTGGGGCTTGTTTCCCCCATAAGTATAGGAGCGCAGAGCTCCAAGGAGATGATTGGAGCTTAGGTTGCCGTGGCCAGGCTAGCTGGGAGATTTGGGGAGCCGTCGTCCAAAAACGTAACTTCATCCAAGTTCTGTTTCCTGCTGATGTCAGCCAGAAGGGCGAGAACCGCTAGGTACTTTTTTTTTCTCCATCGGCGGATTTTAACCCTGAGCAATTGCAGCGGAATCTTAGTGGGCAGAACAGGGCGTGGAGGGCTTTCCCCATAAAACAACTTCGCCTCTTTTTCTAGAGCGTAGGTGGGCAGATGGCGGCCTTCGTTCAGCTGCCTGTTCCACATTCCCTGACCATTGCCCAAGCTAGGTGGGGCCGGGGAGAATCCGGAGTCCGACAGCCTCTGGAGGGCCACCAGTTCCTAACCCCTGACATTACAGAAGATCTCCGCAAAGCTGTTTGGGGGAGGTAGGTACAATACTGGCTGAGGCTTCTTTGCTTATTACGACAATCCTAATACAACGCACGGTAGGTTCCGCAACACGCAATAGCTTTTCCACGGAGCTGGTTCACACAGTAATTGGGAGGCGAAATGTAAATATTCCAGAGCAGAGAGATCTAGCGGCGACCTAAGAGTGTGAATCCGCCCTATGAGCTAATTTTCCCCCTGGGCTGTTGTTTCTATGGAGCAGCATGGTTTCAAGCCATTTCAGCCCAGTCCTAACTCCCAATATTTAGAAGGACCCCAGAAACTTAAGAGACTTACGTCTAAGAGGGAATGTTCAGGATTCCAGCCATGCCCTCTCCTCTTATCCCGCACCTTAGTTTGAAAAGCACGAGTTTTTGATTCGCGGTAGGACTTATTCCGAAGTAAGCATGCATTGCTGTCTAACCTGCCCCTGCAGCGCCTGGCTTAGATTTAGCAGTAAACCGAACTTTGAAAAGTTACTTTTTGGGGACTACAATTCCGAGATTTCCACAATCAGTTGCGGTAGACATGATGGCTGGAGAATCTGGGGAACTGGAATGCAAAACCCAACTTCTCCAAGCTCTGATAGTAAATTATTTTCTCTTGTCTTGGGAAGGCTACCTGCCTGTACTCTGAAACTATCTTGAAGCAAGCCGAAGAGCTGCTTCAAGCCTCTCTTTTTTTTCTTTTCCCTGCGTTCCTGAATTTGGGCGAACAAAGATAGCGCATATTTCGTCAAGTCTACGGTATCACTTTCCTCCACCAAATTTTTTTATTGTTTAATATCTTTACGGAGAAAGAGTGCGCTACTGCACAGATGGCTGTAGAGGGACCTTGGCATCTGCCTACATGTTTCTGCCTGCCCATTGGTCCCTTCCCAGATGAGAATTCTGAGGTGCTTTCTCATTGGTGGATGGTGATACTCAGAAAGTTTCCAGAATTTCCACTGAGGATCCTTATTCTGGAAACAAAGTCCCCACCCATGGATTTCACGCAGGACATTTTGTTGTGAAACTAACCAACCTAACAGATGTAAATCTGCACATCTTTTTGAGGAGTGAGAAAAGGATAGAAAAGTTTGATTTTCCCCAAGCAGATCTAAGCTAGAGCTCCTAGAGATGTTTTCTAGTATCTGGATACATTCTATTTATTTTGAACATGATATTTAGGTACTAATTAAGCAGTTGTTTAAGTGTCTGTGCTAGACAGGGTTGCAGTTCAGGCCTCTCTGGATGCTTTCTAGGAACATGCAGTGCTCAACAGAGCGGTCCTTCAGATTTAAAGCAATTCAGTTCCTCCAGTGAAGTCGTTGGCATATAAAGGACATGATCTGTCCGCTGGGTGGGAAGATGGGAAGCAAAACACAGACATTTCCCCTTAGCCAGTTTGTGGATTTCACAGCCTCGGAACCTAATCAGAGAAACGTGGCTTGCTTCTTTCTGCTGCCACCGGTCTTGTCCTGCCAATTTTTAGAGGTAGCTGGAGCCCATTTAGGAAAATGGAAGGGAAGCAGAGAACAGAAACAAAGAAATGGGGGGAAAAGAAAAAGAAAAACCCAAAAAAATCAAAACCCAAGACTGCCCCCTCCTGAAGGAAAAAAATGGAAAAAATAAAGATATGTTATCTTTTTATTGGACCCTAATACTGTATCTCAAAAACAGGCTAGCTTTTGAGTCCGGTGGGACTCTTCTTCTTTCCTCTTTGACTATGGAAGATGTCCTAAATAGCTATCAAGAGCAGTACCTACAACTAGTGCCAGGAGATCTACTGTTACTCAAGAAGAACTGCATTACACAGTGGTCTGTATCTTCTTCTCAGCTCTTCACTAAGACTCATAATTTAGCTCCACTTGATGTGTTTTCAGCTGGTACTTTAACCCAAAATTCAACTTCTCCCTTTTCTGATGTTTTTGGTTCAGCCAAACTGAAGTTATATGCGTTGATAGAAGGCAGCAAGGAAGATGCTGGGTGACTAAGCAGCCCTTTGGCGAGGGAGATGGAGAAAGACCATGAAATCTACCTCCCTCAGAGGTGAAACCTGATACCTCCAGCTGATTCTAGGAGGCTGCAGCCTCCATTTTGGAACTTCACTTTAACTTATAAAACCCTAGCCTTAACATTTGGCTATGGATGGATCTAAGACTTTTCTGTCCCTCTCCTCCGAGCTCTACAGATCTGCCTAATGAAAAAGTCCTGCAGGACTCAAAAACTAGTCTGTTTTTGAGATTTTAGCGGTCTAATGAGAGGCATCGCCCACTGTTGTTATTGGATTTCTGCAGGAAAACTTTAAATTCAGTTGGCCGAAACCAAGCCTTATTGGGTGTATGGTATTTTTCCTAGGGCTAGTATCACGCCGAGATGCCATCTACGATATTTGTTAGGGGGGGCCGTTACTCTGTTGCAGGGAAACAAAAAGACTTGGAGCTCACAAAAGCCATATACTCTACCGTCAAGGACTGTAGCCTACTTTCTCAAAGGCAACTTTCAGTATATTGAGGCTACGGCAATGGTGAGGGCGGCGACAAAACGCGTTGATGAGTAGCGAGCAGCCCCGCTAGCAGGCAGAGCTCCCGGTCCTTGGAGAGCGTGGCCGTCTAGGTGCTGGAAAGCAAGCGCAAGAAAAGGAAAAGAAGAAAATTCCCCGCAGCAAACGCGGTTCCTGGCTTTCTCTAACTGGCTCATGTAATTCACCCTGGCTGGTGTATGCAGCCTAGCTTTCAGGAGAGGAGGAAGAGAGAAAGAAAAAGTTAGAAAGTTAGAAATTAGTTTCCTTAGAAGCAAAGGTTCTGATTACTTCACACACAAAAAGTGAAGATCAAAACCGTAAAGCTTTAAAAAAAAACACGCACACGCACGCACCTTATTTTTAGGGGATAAGAACCCTTCATAGCCATTAACAGCCAATATAGTACTGTCCAGATTGAAATGACCGCTCCCCAGCCGTCATCAATATCTGATTTTATCGCGTTTAGAGTGGCACGTTTCCTAAAATCAGTAGAACGCTTAAAATCCTTTCTAAGGCTGAAAGGAGAAAGATGTTCCTGCAAAGGAAGACAAAAGAAAATTGGGGGTGGGGATTGGAGGGAGCGAAGCGCCCCGGCCAAACGAGAGCACAACTTGATTTTTTTACTTAAAATCTATCACCGCGAGATCTGTTGAACGGGGGGGGGGGGGGAACGCCCCCCAACCAGTTTTCCAGCATATTTTAATTATAGGACGGTGTTATTTCTAACGCAAAGGGAGGGCAACCCGTCTGGATTAGGTGGATGAGTGAAATAATGATGACAACGTAAGACGGGCGATCGGGACGCGGCATCCACACACACGCTCCTACACACACCGAGAGCTTGAAGAGTGGAAATTTCAGCTCATCAAAGGAAAATAAACTTATTTTATTTAAAGATTCGGCCGCCCCCGCAACGCGATGTGTTATTCTAAATGGGGGCCTCGTATTCCGACCTGGGCGTGTTCAGAAGGAATTTAGAAGACGTGTCTTATCAAGTTGGCAGATTGGCCCACTGGTTTTGTTAGCCCAAGCTAGAAGGTGGTTTTGTGAAAGGACCAGGCAGGATCCGTCCCAAATTCACCACGTCGACTGTCTGGTTCAGTTCCGTTGTATTCCCACGTGCTATAATTTCTCTCACTGGAATCTGGAGGGAGTGCACGTGTTTTCTTCGAGCCGCGTCGTGCCCTCCTCCAGGGCTTTCTTTTTTGCTCACTTTATGGAGACGGAGGCTCCGGAGGGATGCTCCTGGAATTCACACGGTCTCGCATCTCCTCCGATAGCCTTCTCCAGATTCCTGGAAACGTAAAGATCGCAAGGAGGGGCGGGGAAGAAAGCTGAGTAACTCTTTGTAAACAGAAGCGCCCTTCGGGACTGCGTGCAAAAGCGTTGCAAGTCAGAAGAGCTTAAGAGGATGCGCGTTAAGAGGCTTCTTGCACAAACAGGCGCCCTCGCCCGCACGTAAGGCTTTAAACCGAACGGAGTAGGCCAGATCGTTCCCGACGATACCTAAAACCCACTGTCGAAGGATATAGACGGGCGGTGTTTAGGATGCCCTTTGCCCCGGAGTAAAATGCTTCGGTTCTGGGAACGATCCATGACTGCCCGTCTGGGTCTTTTCTCCCCCTTTCCCCAGGGCTTTGCCGGCCCTCGGGAGATTCTCTCTCACTTGGGCCACCCCCTCTGCGCATTTTCCCAACGCACCAGGACCCTGTTTTCTGCCTGAGGGCATTGCCTTCCGAACCCGCGCCTGCGGAGGCCTGTGGCCGCGCAGCGCGATCCTATGGGCGTTTACTCGAAAGCATATGGCTCTGAGCTTCTCTACAATGCACTGATGCCAGAGGGAAGTTACCATGCTACCGCTCGATCTGGGAAACCCCGGGATCAACTGGTAACGTGTCAGTTCTGTGCCGTTACATTTCCCCGAAAGGAGAGAGAGAGAGAGAGATGAATTGTTGAATTTGGAAGTATGTGTATGTCGGGGAGGGGTGCCTTAGTTGTCCGCCCCCATACAAAATAAAAATTCAGAATCACACTGGGTTGCCATAGGGCACACACACACACCCTTACACACACACATCTAACTAAGGAAGGAGAATGAGTGTCGGTCTGGTTTAGCAACCTTACCGGGGTGGTGATGGAGGAGGTGGTGGATGTAAGAGAAAAGGTGGGTTGGAGGAACTGATTGGGCTTCTTCCTGATTGGCTGCCGAGGCAGTTTCAGCCCCCCTCCCCTTTCCTCTCCCCCCCCCCTTTACACACAAACGCCCACATTCACACGCTTGCCCCCACCCCCTCCTTCTCTTCTCTCGGCTGGGAAGCGCGCCTCTTGCCTTTGGACCAAGTGGAGTTGGGCGTCTAAGCAGGGTGATTCCGGAGTGGGGAGCCTTGGAAGGAGGACGCGACTCTCCCCCGCAGCGTGTGTGGGTGGGGGGGGGGGAGAGAGAGGCAGGAGGAGCTGGAAAGAAGCGGTGTCGGAGGGCTTAGGGTCTTGTAGGCTGGGCTCGTCGTCTCGCTCCCTTCCCTTCCCTTCCCTTTGCGCCTTCCCTGGCAGCCGATCCCCAGCGAGGGCTGGGCAGAGGCAGGGCGAGCGCTCCCTTCGCAGCCCGGGATCGGGGCGCTCCGAGGGTCCGGAGGCGCCACCCCGAGGCTGCCCAGCCACCCGCGGCGCGGCGGTCCGGCTGCAAGCGAGGGAGGCGAGCCAGGCGAGCGGAGGGAGGCGGCAACGGCAGCAGGAGCCCCGGCAGGCGCGGCCGCCGATCGCGCGCTTCCCGCGGCCGCCTCTCTCCTTCGGATCGGCCGCCTTCCAGAGGCGTCCCCTCCGCTTTGGGCTGCCGGCGTCCAGGTGCTGCCCTGCCGCTGCCGGACGCAGGGACTCGGAGCGCCGCCCAGCCCGGCCGGCGGCCGCCCGGTCATGCTACCGAAAGTGGAGACGGAAGCTCTGGGACTGGCCCGGTCGAATGGGGAACGGGGGCAGATGCCGGACAACATGCAAGGTAAGGCGCGATCGGGCGAGCCTGGCCAGGGCGGCGGGTGGGCGGGCGGGAGCGAGGGAGCCGAGCTCCGCCGGCCCCCTCGCCCCTTGCGACGCCCTCCCTTCGCGCAACTTCCAGGCTCCCGGGCTGGCCTGACAGTGGCCGCAAGCGGCTCTTGCCCCATCCCGCTTGATTCCCTCCGGGGAGCGCCAGGCTCTCTTGTCCGGGGCCACTTGTCCCACGTGAGACTTTCATTCTGGAGTAAACAGGCTGCGGATCTGGCTCTTGCCCGCTTCCCTTATTAATCCATCATCTGCGGGCGGCGGGCTTTCCCTGGGCAGTCAGCGCCCCAGAAGATCAGAGGAGCTCGCCTTCCAGTAAACCCGTCCCTCGGGCTCCTGCTCTCCGAAGCTCACGAAGGAAGTTCCCTCTTGGAGGTGCAGAGGGGCTTCCCTTCACGCCGAGGAAGGGCGGAGCTGGCGGGGGAGAGCGCCCCTCGCTTTGCGCAAAAGGGGGAACTTAGGCGAGGGTTTCTTTCGTGACAAAGGTGGCGGGCTGGACGGCATTGCCGGGATGCCGCCGGATCCGGCCCATGTTTATTCAGAAGTACACCTCGCTTCCTGGCGCGGTTTTGGTCCTACGCGTGTACAAACCGGGTGGCAGCCGAAGTTAATTTACAAGTTTCAGGGCAACCTGTGGGAACTCAGTTTTAAGTTGCGCGGTTTGAGATTGCGGTGTTTCAGAAACTATTTAAAAAGGGAATGTGGAATAACTTTAGGAGGCTGCCAATTTCATCACACACCTTTCTTTCTTTCTTTCTTTCTTTCTTTCTTTCTTTCTTTCTTTCTTTCTTTCTTTCTTTCTTTCTTTCTTTCTCAGAAGTATGAATGAATGAACTTTGCCAGTACAGGGTGACTCCAAACTTTTGTGCGTGTTTTGGTTTTTTTTTTTTTTTTTTTTTTTTTGCCCAACCATCTTAGAAATTGGACCAATCAAAGGCATTTCCTGCCTTAATGTGATTTATGTTGCGAGGTGGGGTGGGACGGAGGCATTTGTAAGCATCCACCCGGATATCTCCAGCTGTCTGACTTCCACAAGAAGTGAAGTCCTTGGGCAAGCTGGCTAAACTGGCTGGGAAGTCCTCGGCCTGGCCGTCTAAAAGTGTGCGGTATTTCTTTGCGGAGATCATTCAACAGCGGGATTTTTCATTTATGTTACGTTGTTACTATTTTGTTGTGGGGAAAGAAATTCGTCTTGGAAACTGGGGGCCAAGAGGAATCTTGCTCACACCGTCTCTCTCTCACACACACCTTTTTCCGAGACAAGAGAGTGAACCCTAGTGATCAAGCAGGAGGAGAGACTCAGAAGGAAGCTATGGGACAGGCCACCTTTCCGGGAAACTATTCCGAGAAAGGAACCCGTCAGAGGGAGTGGAGGCGGACGATTCCTCCGTGGCTTATGGGGACACCCCCATTCCCGCCGCTCAGTCCAGGATCCGCTGCAATGAAAAGGGACCCTAGGCGGGAGAAGGTTCAGATTCTCCTCCTTCTCGTGGCTCTAGCTGTCCTAGAGACTCTCTGGTTAAACTTGAAACTGACCACCTGAAACTTCAAGGTCGCATGGTGGTCAGAGGGGGATCTAATTGATTGCAATTCGCGCCTTCATTCCGAACTCTGAGTGATCTGCGGGGAGGGAAGAGGGGGAGGGATGGGAGAGACTTCCCTTGATTTTTTTTTTTTAATGCCCCAGCAAACTCCTGCGGAAGGAACCGGGGTCCGTCTGCACTGGGCAGCCGACCTGCGGGTCTCTTTTCCCCCAGGTCTCCCACCAACCCACCCCTCCCGGCCCAGCGTCTTGCTGGCTTCGGCGTCCTACTAATTGCTGTGCTCAAAAACCCACCGCGCTCCTTTTCCGCGTGAAACACGTGGCCCGAGTTTCAGAGCGCGGAGAAAAATCCGACGAGCCACTCCGAGCTCCTGCTTCGGGTTGCGGGGGGCGGCGGGGGGGGGGGCGGCGGACGAGCGGGAACCCCCAAGAAGTCCGCCTAGAGGAGGAAGAAAGGCAGAGCGCTTGGCGCTCCTTCCTCACCCCCCCCCCCCTGGAGTTTCTGAAAGGTGTCGATGGCACCGGGGAAACGTTCGGGGAAAGAAAGAACGGCCGGAACTGCCAGGGCGCCTGGACTGCCATTCGAGCTGGCGGCCGAGGGTGATCCAAGCAGGTGAAGCGCGCGATTAAAGGCAGGAAAGAAATCGCTGCGTGAGATCCAGACGTGTCGAAGTTGGGGGGTGGTGGTGGTGGTGGTGATCTTAGGTTTTGTCGATTGAGTTTTTGCCGCTGATCTTCAAGGGAACGGGACACTGAAGGAAAAGGAAACCCCGGAGAGCTGGTGTAGTCCCCTCCCCTAAGTGAGGACTGTAACACTTTTTCCATCCTCCTGCTGGCTAGCTGAGTTTTCTCTTTTTGTCTGATCTCCCTTGGAGAAGTCCTAACCAAGAATTCAGGGGAGTGGACTTCGGGTCCGTTTTGGCAAGCCACCTTCAGTACCCCTGCTAAGGATCACTGTAGATAGATGCTCATACGGCTTAAGAATTTAGGACTGAAGCCCTTAGCTCACTTCCTCCTCACCTCCTCTCCTTCGCCTGGTCAATTTCCATTCCCTCTTTCTGCTTTCCACTTTTAAGACCCGTGGAGAGTGGCCTGCTTTTGAGTATAACACGCTGAGGAAGGTTGCACTTTTAAAAGGAACGATCCTAGACACCTCACTTCACAATTAAGTCCTTCCGTGAAACTCCCTTTTTAGCTAGGAGTGTGTTTAGGATGGCAGCCTCGGCCCCTTCCTTTTCAATGGGGTTTCTTTCCAAATTTGCACACTCCGTTCCTCGAACTTGACCCTTGTCTCTTTGCTGCAAACCAGGGCCTTCTTAAATGAAGGTGATGAAGACAAATAACTGTCCTGGATCTTGACCTCTTAGCCCCAAAGGCCCAAGACGTTTTGTGCTTACAGTAGCGGCGTGTTTGTTAAGTCTCAGGGACAGAGGCGAGTGTCGCTCCTAAGCACTTCTTGTTATCTGGGATTATTTTAGCAAGTAATTGAATAACTTGGGCGAAGAACTGGATGGTCCGAGAACAGGATGGAACTCGCTTCCCAGGACTTAGATATCTGGAGATCCGGTCGGCCTCTAAGGGCTTGAGAAGTCATTCCGGGGTGTCACGAAAGAGAAGCAAATTGTGAATAACATAATTTATTCTTGTTTAATTGGGTTGTGTTTTTTTTTTTCTTCCCAGGGAGAAGCAGCATTGATGGAGGGGTGTCTCAGGGGACAAAATAAGCTTTGTTTAAGTGCTAGGCACCTTTATATGGGCAGGGAGCAAAAATGCCTTGGATCGAGATGTCTCTCACTCACACACACTCATTCACGCACCGTCGCAAACATAATGACTCAATCGCACAGATTGCTTCGCGGGGGGAGGGGGAAGGAGCGTTTCTAAGGCTGACCTCCAGAGTCACTCATTGGTCTCGGCTTAACTGTGCTAAGGATCGTACAAAAAGTCTGTGTTGGATTCCTCCCGCGAGGGAAGCACAAGTTGGAAATTGAAGTGTGTGTGTGTGTGGGGGGGGTGCTCTAGGTCCCAGGCCTCTCTTTGCCAGGCTGGATGTGGGTCCCGCCTCGAAGGAGCTCTGTGAACCCCGGGCGGTCACCAGAACCAAGGCTTCTTAAGCCGGATCTGCCGCTTGGGACCAGTCCGCGCAAAGCCAACCAAACACCTGGAAGCTCATTGGGCTCCCTGTTTCACGCTCCTTCCCACGAAATATTCCTTTCATGTCCCACAAAGCAAAACCTGGATCCCTTTATCCGATTCACAGGACAACCTTGGGCAGGTTTCCTTCGAAGCGTGTCCTGTCGCGACCCGGGGAACCGAACTCCCCATTTAGCCGAAACGTATCCAAAGCAATGCAGAGGGCCGTATGACTTATCGTGTGTGTGTGTGTGTGTGTGTGTGTGTGTGTGGTTTCCCTTAGAATGAGGAATAGGGCGATCAGGAGAGAAACTCTCTTGAGTTTTCGAAGTTACTCGTAAGGTGCCGCCCAAGACCCCACTTACCTAATCCACGTGAAAAGTGTTGACGAAGGGTCTGACCAAGCGAAAGGCAGCCAGCGGCCTCTCTTCCCCGAAGTCCGCAGCTCCACTTTCCCCCGGCCTTTGCCTCCCTGCCAGAACTTTTGTCGCGACCGCGGCCCCTAGGGGCTCCGGGCTCCCGATCCGGCCGCGCCGCTCCTCCGCCCGGTCGATTTCACTTTCGCCTTTCTGATCTCCAAAGGGCTCCGCTGGCGGGAAGCGGGCAGCTCGGGGCGGGGGGGGGGGGCGCCGAGGCGGTTGGGGTTCCAAACAGCCACCGGGGGCCCAGCCTTGGGGCTGGAGAAGAAGACTCCCCCAGACCTTCCTCCGCGCCAACCTCTTCTTTTTCTGCTTCTCTCTCCCTCCACCCCTGCCTTTCCTCTCACTCCCTTTTCGGGAAGGCTTTGAGCGACCCTCCTTCAGAATCGATTTCTGAGCTGACCTGAACCGCTCTGAGCGATCAGCCTGGCGTGAGTTTAAACACCCACCCATACCCCCGCCAGACCTTCTTTAAATCCAGTTTTGGACACGGGGCTCGTTCGGTTCTCCCCTCCCTCCCCATTCATTCTGTCGTGGAATCCAACAGCTCACCCTGGGAGGGATTTTAAGATGGTGGATCGGGCAAAAACCGGGGTGCAGAGGCCATGCAGAGCCGTGTGTGACTCGGGAAAGTGGAGAATCTGCCGGCTGGGCTGTTTGGAGACTGGGGGGGGGGGGGTGTTAGGTGCGGTAGACCCACCTCGACCCCACCTCGCCACCCATCTCTGCAGCCTCCCTGTCGGCCCGTGGCCGGCACTGGCGAAGGCCGCGTGTGACCATTTTTCTCCACCAGTGGCTTGAGGGAACTTTAGCTTTCAGTTCTTTTGGAGAGATCAGTTGCTTTTCGCCTTAGATAGTGTGCGAGGGTTTGGTTGTAGGACGGGAGATCTCTGACGGACAGATCTTCCTGTTTATGTTTCAGGGATTTCTCTTCTCCCTCCCCCCCCCCCCGCATCCCCACGAACTGGTGGGACACCGATTCCGTCCCGCTGCAGGAAACGGGTTCACTTGCTAACACTCTCGCCCTCATCCGCTGATGTTTGGGGGAATGCTTCCGACTGGAGCGGCGAGGATATCCTAGAAGTCTTCGTTTTGCTTTTTTTGGGGGGGGGGGGACAAAGACCACCCACCCCCTCTCCAAAAGCTATATTTCTTTTTTAAAAGTCTCTGTCGCAGGGCAGGGTTCTTTGCTGTTGTGGCCAGCGGTTGAAAGAGTTGCAGAATGGGACGCGAAATCAAAACTCAGTACTGTAGTAATCTCGGGTCCTCGTAAAGCCTTAGATTTTTCTCCTACTCAGACCGATTTAGGCGTTTGTCGACAGAACGGATTTTTTAAAACACACGTTTTGAGGGAATCTTAAGATGTAGAATTCCTTCTTTTTAAAATACTGTTGAGCACCTCGATTTTCGACTCCGACGGTTGGCTTTGTAAGTTTGAAATGGAAGTTAGGTAAACTTTTTTTTTAAAGGTACTGTAACACAGAACTGTCCAAACTTTGAAAAAAGTTACTTTTCCACTTCTGTTTCTTAAATTTTCAAAGGGAATTTGCATGTATTTAAAATGAACTGATATGTATATATATATTTAAGATGACAAAGTTAGAAGAATAAATTTATTGAAGAAATTTAAGGCCTAGCCACAGTTTGTTGGGAGGTTCATATTGCCTTGAACCTAGTGGGTCTTGTTTGCATGTAAGCAATCATAGCAAAGAGCTGGGAGTAAACCATTTTGGAAAAGGAAGTTGGTAAAGGAAGGAAAAAAATAAAATAGAGGAGATGCTTTCAAATGTACCAATTTTGTGGGTGGTTTTGACAAATTTTATTCTCTTAAATCTGAAACAGACAAGATCTTACCCATTAATTAAAATCTGTGCAGCTGCTGATTAAGAGGGGGGGAAAACCCTCTTTCCCACTATCAGTATTTAAAGGGGATGAGGAGTAAAATCCTGCATGTCCTGGAATTGGATTTTTGTTTTTAATGGATGTAAGCTGATAAATGTTTACACTGGGTGTTATTCCCCCCCCCTTTTTTTTTCCAGTGTCTCAGTTTAAAATGGTGAATTACTCCTATGATGAAGATCTTGAAGAATTGTGTCCAGTATGTGGAGATAAAGTCTCTGGGTATCACTATGGACTCCTTACCTGTGAAAGCTGCAAGGTCTGATTATTGCACTTCTGACTTTTTAATAATGGGACAGGATATTGAAAGCAGGCCCCAAGTTGCTTTGGGCAAGCCAAAGCTTTGTAAAAAAGAAGGAAATCTTTCTCTGTGTGTGTGTGTTTCTCTCTCTCTTATCACCAACAGAATGAAAAGCTCTTCCAGTGTTCTGTATAGGGCAGCTATATTTACTGCCTTTAAATATTTGGTTGTCGTGAAGTGATGTAGTTGTCCAAGGGCTTTCGTTTCCAGCTGTCCTCAATATTGATTTTAGTTGATTTATATACATTGAGTATTATTGTTCCTGTATCTTGTTCCTGATAAATTTCAGGGCTACAGTATTGAAGGCAACTGTTTCAAGTTTCTTCATCTTTCGGGATGCACATGTAAATTACTATTGTCATTCTTTTTATGGTTGCGTGTGCGTGCACCCCCACGCACAGTATTTTATGTCAGTATTTATTAAGAGGGTGATCAACTGGAATCAATTAAGTGATTTTTAACCATCATATATCACTGTGAAGAATATTTGTGCACTTGTTTTTTATTTTGATGCATATGCACCCAGGGTCAACGTTATACACCAGTCCATAATGTCAGCTATGCCTATTATTTTGAAATAAAAATTCAGAGCAGTGTAAAACAGCAGTATTTCCAGAATGAAATCTTCTATCCATATGGAAATTATTATTTAAAAAAAAATCTCTGTACAAAAGCAAGAGGACTGAAAGCTTGTAGTTGAGTGATTCACACTGAATTTTACGACTATCTAGAAACATTTACAGAACAGCAGGCTGTTGCTATGACCATATAATTTTGGGAAAAGTCCCACTTAAATTAGTAGCATAAGTGTAATCCTATGCTTGTCTACTGAGAAACTAATCCCACTAAATTCAATGGGGTTTACTTCAAGCTAACTGCATATATGGAACTGCAATAACACTCTTCAAGTAAATATATATAGGGTTGCATCTCAGTGTTCAATGTGTATAAACTTCTATCTGTGCCATGGAGACACGTAATATATCTGTGTTTTATTATACCATGTCATTTGAAAAATAAACTAAGTAGAAGCTTGAAGAGTAGTAAGAATAGCAGCACCACGGTAAAATATACTGCTGGTTTGCAGAAGCCAAAAACACAAAAGAGAGAAAAAGGCTGAGCCCCAAGGAGCTTGCAGTTTAAATTTAGATGATAGGTGAAGAGGAAATGACAGCGAGAAACAGGAATGAGAGTTGAAGGCAAAATTAACTGATTAACAGAGAACAGGGTAGCCAGGATAAAAACAGATGGGTGAGGGAGATGTACATAATAATAATAATAATAATAATAATAATAATAATAATAATAATAATAATAATAATATATTGCAGCACCTTAAAAACTAACTGCTATATTTTAATGTGAGTTTTCATGGACAAGTCCATTCCTTCAGACTTCTTTTCCATGAAAGCTCACATTAAAATATAGCAGTTAGTCTTTAAGATGCCACAATGTTTTTGTCTTCTTTACTTTTTTATTTTTCTTTTGTTTTTGCCTGAGATGCTTGCAGAGACTAACACAGCTACCTCTACTACATTTTCCCAAAGTGTCTGCTGTATTAAAGCTATAATAAATGCCTTAATTATTAAGAGCTTCCCCCCCACAAGGGGATTGGAGAATAAAGGGTTAAGCACAAATCTTTGCAGAAGTGACAACGTTAGCATATTGTGGAAGTTCTTTCTAAAATTTCTGCATTTAATCCCTCAAAAATACCAATGGGGGGAAAAACTGAAATTCATTCATTCAAACTACGGACTGTTTAGGCCAACTGCTTTTCATAAGAGTGTTGCTCAGGATGAAATAAGGAAGTCTCACAGCCGAGAGCTGATGTAAATCAATACTGATGTGGACCAGCTCTAAAAAACTTTTGGCTTGTGGCCTGGTGGGTTTTCTACAAGGGACTGGAGGGTAGAATCTGGAATCAAATGCTCCACCGGCATAAGCATAAAAAAGCAAACTTTGCAAAGCTTTCTCAGAATATGAAATCTTGGAATGCAGAACATATGAAGCCTTGATATCTGTTTTTACAGGGATTCTTTAAACGGACAGTCCAAAACAACAAAAGGTACACTTGCATAGAAAATCAAAGCTGCCAGATTGACAAAACTCAAAGGAAGCGTTGCCCTTATTGTCGGTTTCAAAAATGCCTCAGTGTTGGGATGAAGTTGGAAGGTAAGGCAAACTGTGGTTCCTGCGTTGTTTATTCCACAGACAGGGCTAAAGCCAATCTTACTCTTATTTAGAGCAGGCCCACTGAAATGAATGGGATTTGCCACAATTAACTTAATCCACATCAACTTCAGTGGCTCTGTTGTATATACAGTTCCCACCGGATCCTGCCTAGACATAGTATATTCTTTTACTTATATATAAATTATTGTATGCAAGTTACTGAAATTGCCAACTGAATCCAAGACTTTTCGCCTATGTGCTTGGTCAAAAGTGTTGATGTTTATGGTGCCTTCATACATGTTTTCTACCACAGATTCTTCCCCCCACCCAACTTACATTTGCTTCCCCGGTATTTGCAGAGAAATGTATGCATTACAAGCGGCAGGTCATAAGTATAACTTTACAATTACAGCATACCAGAAGAATGCAGAGCATTTGAGCAAACCATAAATACTTTAACAAATACAATTGATTCTTCTTAAGCAAACAGAATTAAATCAAGGGTAGATAGAATAAATTATCGAGTGAAAGGTGAAGTGTTTCTACAGCAACCATTCCAGATATATCTCAGTGTGTTAAAATATGAAGTATATACCCATATATCGGGCATGCTTCCCATGCACAATTGCCTGTTCTTAGTTATCAGCAGAATCCTCTGTTCAGGGGAGAAGGGGATTGCATAACTGAGCTAATCATTGACCAAAAAAAAAAAAAAAAAAGGGGGGGGGGGAAGAGAGAGAAAAGAAAAGAAAAAACCACTTTAAAAATATTACTAGAATTTTATTGAAAGGCCCCCAACTCTGAACTGGTTTCCCGGGACAATACATTGAGCAACTTAGAAAAATATAAAAATTTAAATATTCTGGAATGGATTTACACTAAATTTACAGGACTCAAACTTCCATTAAAAGGTTCTAAATCATTGCTATTAATGTTTGAGGCCATAGTCTGTTTTCTTAAAGTCACAAATGCAGGGCAAAAACTGCACTCCACTGCATTTTTCTAAAAAAAAAAAATCCCAACTAAGTTACCCCTGTTTGAATAGCTTTGTCTGACCATCCATTCTGTTCTTTCTCAATTAGGTCATTATTACTGCTCGTTTTAAGGGGACACTCATGCTGTTTTTCTATATCTGGGGCTTCAGAAATCAGCAATGGGATCCAATCCCTGACCCATCCCAGTATTCAGATTTAGATATATGACTGCCGTGTATTTATTTTATTTTATTTTTTGTGAATGATTTCACAAATAAAATTTTATTTTATTTTTTGTGAACGTGTAAAGCACTCCAGTCTTTCATTTCACTGGCATGGAACAGGCAAACTTAAACAAATTCAATAGGGAGAAACGTCTATTGAGATGAATAAAACTCAGTTCAGCTTTATATGGGGCTGAAGCGTATATGAGTTTAAACTTGGCCAATAGGTTAGAAACAATTGAGCAGATTAACTTGTAATTTTACTAAAAACATCCTTTAGTCACTAATATGACATAAACCTTTGAGTGTTTAACTGGTGGAGACCAATTTTAATCTCAATTGTTTGGGAACACTCCTTGGGTTTGAGGACTGGCGTGAATGGTTCTGCTATGGTTCTAATACGAACATAAAAATTTTGTCTTTTTTGTCTACAGAGCACACTAGTTTAGCTGTATTAGGAATGTCAAATTTGTGTCTTTTTCACACTGGAGAGGTAGCTTTGTTTGATTGTAAGCTATCTAGCACTTTCTATGATACTTAGAAAATGCTCCAATATTGATGTCTGCACAATATGACAATATATTGCAGTGTATTTGATAGATCAGTCACTCCATCGTTAACGCAGCTGCAGAAAAATAATCAACTGTGGTTTTCCTATTGGGAGACAGTTTTATTTTCCTTGTGTGCAGATTTACAGTATGTTAAAATTTAACCCACCAAAAAAAAAAAACATTTATTACGCATATAAGTTATGCTTGTACTAAACCAGTTTTGTTCTATTGAAATCTATGGAATGGCCAAATGTCTAGTTCATTGTCCACAGACTAAATCAGAAAGGAGAGAGACATTATCCTATTATACCTCCTGCTTTAGAGCTCAGCTTGGAGGGGAGATACTTAAATGATTTGTAAGGGAGAATTAAATGGCAGAGGTTAAGCTTCACTCTGCAGCTTTATTTTATTTTATTTCCATCTTGGTTTTTTTCCCAGTACTGGGACCCAAGGCAATTTAGAAGGGAAAAACAGAAATTAGGGGAAGAAACACAGTAAGATGTTTTAAAATACAATTAAATGATTTATGTAACAACAAAGGAATTTAGAAACAAGTTTAAAGCCAATTTGAAAAACACATCAGAAAAGAGATAAAATGCCACATCACCATTGAAAATCATTTTGTAGCAGTGGCCAAAACCCTGCCTCTTCCCAGCCATTGTATTAGCATGACATGGGAATATCTTCACAGCGTATAATTCAGGGGCAGATCAGCTTCAGCCATGCAGAAGGTGCTTTGCTTTCCTAGCAGAACCCAGAGATCTCCCAGCCAGGGCCTGATGCAAAAGAGATACGCTGAGAATTCAAGAATTTGCTGTCTATTCCAGGAATGAGCAAGAGCTACCAGCCCATGCACAAAAATCCTTTCCTAGTTATGCCAAGTTTTCTTCATTTAACCGGTATAATTTAGGGAAGAATGGGAGTCATTTTATTTTATTATTTTTATTTAATTTTTTTTGGTGATGTGAATAATCAGGAGTCAACTGTCCTTGCTAATCTACTGCAAATCACCCAGAAATCTACATTCTGCATGTTCCAGGGCTACTTGTATCCTTTAAAAAAATTGTATTTAGTACTGTTTTGAATAGAAATGGGTACCCAGTCTGGTGTAGTGGACGGAGTGACAAACTAGGGCTCAGGAAACTTGGGTTTGAATCTCTTCTTGGCCATGAAAATTCACTGGGGAGTGGTGGCACTGGTAAAACCACTCCTTAAATATCTCCCTTACGTTAAAAGCCCTGTTAGGGTCATTGTAAGCAGGTTCTGGCTTGACAGCACATAACAGGGTACAACTTCTGGGGATAGCTCAGTGGTTTAGGCATCTGGCTGTGGAGCCAGAGGTTGGGAGTTGGATTCCCCACTGTGTCTCCTTGATAGGGGCTGGATCCAATGATCCATAGGGTCCCTTCCAGCTCTGCAGTTCTAAGGTTGTTGTTGTTGGTGGTGTTATTAAATGGATTCCAAGGATGTGACATTAATATCAACCGCTCTTCAGAGTCCCATGTAGAAACAAATTAGTACAGAATAGTGTTGGCCATACTGTAGTTCTGTGCCACCCATTCACAATATATATTCCCTGTATATATGAAGAAATTCCCATTTACTCTTCAATATAGAGCCTATGACACTCACTATACAGTATAGACTCTGAAGACCCGCATGTTTCAAGATTGGCCCTACAGGAGGCACAAATGACTGAAGTAAGAGAAGGAGCCAGGAGAGTCCTAATATTCACAAAACAACATTGCCCACTGACCTTTGGAGGCCAGTTCTTAACCAAGTCACCTCTTGACCCATGTACCTACCCTGTTTCCCCTAAAATAAGACCTAACCTGAAAATAAACCCTAGTATGATTTTTCAGAATGTTCGTAATATAAGCCCTACCCCCAAAATAAGCCCAAGTTAAGTGAAACCCCGCCCTCCACCATTGTGCAGCAACCAGAAGATGACATGACTGCATTTGAATAAATGTAGATGGTTGTACATGACAAAAATAAAACATCCCCTGAAAATAAGCCCTAGTGCGTTTTTTGGAGCAAAAATTAATATAAGACCCTGTCTTATTTTCGGGGAAACAGGGTACTGCACTGGCTCAGTTCCTATATGAAGACAATAATCAAGCAGAGGATTCCATTTCCACTTTTGCAACACACCTTGCCTCTGGTGTTCCTGAAAATATGCACACATTAGAGAGAGCCTCTGGAACTACAGAAGTAGTAGCAGTCCAAAATTAAACATTAAATGGCAGAGAAATTCATTACAATTTAGAAAAAGAATGATACACAATAGTAGATGGTTGGTTGGTAAATTGTCCCAATGCATGCGTGTGTATGTTTCTGGTTGGCTTCAGAAAGACATACTTGATGTGTTTTTGACAGTCTTTCATACTCTCCTTTAAAAAAAAAATCACCTTATTATCCCTCTCTTGCTGTTTCAGGACCCAGCTTCCCTTTTTCTTATCAGCAGACCAGGGAGAAACATAACAGTTTCATAATTGTAAATGCCTGTGACATTTATATGCATGTTTTCTCAATGGTGATACATGATGTTAAATCTGAGTTCATAAATTACAGTTTAGGCTGAAATCATTAATTGTTAACACATCTTTATGATAATGTATGACTCTCTGCCTACCTCAGACTTTCTAATACATTTTTAATGGTAGGCTAATCCTCAAGATAAAAGCTTACGAGCATCACCTCCAGCCATCGCAGTGTGTCACCAAGCTGTCAAAAGGCCCTCCTTGCTATCTAATTGCCAGTGGGAAAGAGAGGCTGGGTGAGACCCTCTCTCGCACTGCTGTTGCCCTTTTCAAAGTACACTGTGGTGCTGCTGCAACAGAGACCACAAGGCAGTTGCTGGGGGAGGGGGTGATCCCATGACTTCTTCCCTGCCCTAATGCAGTTCCAAGCTGAATAGCAGCAGTAGTGGAAGAGTCAGTGCACCTTGGGTGAGAGGGACAATTGGCTATTTGAGCAGCCAAGCTCACGAAAACCTCTTCAGAAGCTCGGAGTAGTGGTGGTGAGAATAAAATTGTGTGTGGCCGAAACAAAGTAAAAAAAAGTCTAATGGCATTATAGTTGTTTCATTCCACCACCATACAGACATGCTTTGAAAAACCCATGATCTCCCTAATTTCCAACAACACAAAAGACAGAATTTAGAAATTATCTAAAGAACATCCATTTGGCTGAGTTCAAAAGTTTAGAACACATGTGTGGACATTTTAAAATGCAGTGCTTAAAGCCCAAGATGCAAAACAAAACCAAACAAAAAAACAGTAAAAACTAATTACTTTTGGGCCTCAGTGGGAGGATTTTGTTGGGTGGATTTCATGGTTCTCTTTTAGTGAACTTGATGGGGACTTGGTCCATTGGTTCCTTCCTTGTCCCAAGAAGATGAGAGCCAGTGGCTGAAATCTTGTGTAGCTATGCAAAAGACATTTTTGAAGGCAAATTGCCTCAATTTAAGAAGTCCCTACTACTTGCAGACATTATCTGTTGGTCACTGAGTCACACAACTCAGTATGCAACAACTCATGTCTCTTAACTTGAGACCATTCACTTTCAAAAATGACACCATTTGTGTTACACCAGCGCAGCTAGGCAAGAGGATTTTGGCCAATATTGTGTGGTGATTAGAGTCTTGGACTGGGACTTGGTAGATCCAGGTTCGTGTTGCCCCTGAGCTATGAAATTCACCAGGTGATGTCTAACTTGGTAATTGTGAGGAAAAAGTGAGGAAGAAGAAAGCCATACATTCTTTACAATTACTTGTTACATTTCTGGCATCTCCTTCCACTGCGGAATAGTGCTCACTGCCTTGATCTCTTCAGAGTAAGAAAAGTCATGATTAAATAAGATGTTGGATTAAAAATGAAAGTTTTCTTAAATTTGAAAAAATAATTTTCATTTGCTTCACAGCTGCCATTTAAGATCTGTTCTTGTTGTTGCTTTCCCTATCTCTGCTTTCAACAGCAGTGAGAGCTGACCGAATGCGTGGGGGTCGAAACAAATTTGGACCAATGTACAAGAGGGACCGGGCACTGAAGCAGCAGAAGAAAGCTCTCATCCGAGCAAATGGACTCAAGTTGGAAGCCATGACTCAGGTGATTCAAGCAATGCCCACTGACCTAACGATCTCCTCTGCCATCCAGAATATCCATTCTGCCTCCAAGGGCCTACCTCTCAACCATACCGCCTTGCCTCCCACAGACTATGACCGGAGTCCCTTTGTCACCTCTCCAATTAGCATGACCATGCCACCACATGGCAGCCTCCAAGGATACCAGACCTACGGTCACTTTCCCAGCCGTGCTATCAAATCCGAGTATCCCGATCCTTACACTAGTTCCCCAGAGTCCCTAATGGGCTATTCTTACATGGATGGTTACCACCAGACAAGCTCACCAGCAAGTATTCCTCATCTGATCTTGGAACTCTTGAAGTGTGAGCCAGATGAACCCCAGGTCCAGGCAAAGATCATGGCATACCTGCAGCAAGAGCAAGCCAACCGAAGCAAACACGAAAAGCTCAATACTTTTGGGCTGATGTGTAAAATGGCTGACCAAACCCTCTTCTCGATTGTTGAGTGGGCCAGGAGTAGCATCTTCTTCAGAGAACTTAAGGTATGCCATACGATTGTTTTTTATGTGACCTGATCATAAAATCAGGTATTTGAATAGGTCAATATGATTAGTCACTTAGCCTAGCATGGTTTACCTTCACTTACCATTCTTTGGCCAAAAGTCTGTTTAATAGTCTGAGAGTGAAATGGGAAACTATCCTGTGTAGCTTATCGTCTTCTTGGTCAGTAGCAGTTAACGGAAGGGCAGGCTTCTGTTCCGTAGATTTGCACATTGTAAGTTCTAAAATAAGAGACTTTGGGGGAGTGGGACAGGGGGAGCCTGTCTGAGATTGTTTCTTGCAGAGATAATTTTACCGTGGTGGGAAAATATCCATTTTTAACCTATCATCTTCTAGTATATTAGGTGCCAAGAGCAGTACTGGTGGGAATGGGGCAGATTGTTTGCAACAGTATATGGGAGCTTCTCTTTGTCTTTGCAGACCTATTACATGTTTATCTGATCCTCAGAAACAACAGAGGGATGAAACGGGGAGAGAGAAGGTGAGCTAACAATATATGGATAAGAAGCAGGGCCAGTCTTACTGTCAAGCAAAGTGACATGGTTGCCTCAGGCAGCAAATGCTGGAGGATCCAGACTAATGGCAGGGTGGTTGATAGAGCTCTGTGCCAAGCAACCTGCCCTGTGCCCCTTAAGGTGTATCACAGTGCCTTCAGGTGCAGAAGAAGATGCTGAACTGTCAGCTGAGATTCAACCTATCGGTATCTGTATGTGGAATGGGAGTGGCACATCTTATCCTCAGGCAGCAAAAGGTCTTGGGTTGGCTTTGGAAATAGGGAAATGTCAGCGCAGGAATAGGTGTGGTAGCAGCAAAACTCGGAGAAGGGTGTCCACAAACCTTGGTATTTGATGTGTGGTGTGGCTGGTAGCTGATTTCATCCCAGGCAGCACAGTTCACTTGAAATAAAACTTGAGAGTATAAGCGGATCAGTTGAGCTGGCCTCATTTGTAAGGCGAAATAGAATTGATAAAGAAAGACCTCAGGGCCCAAGAACCACATAGAACAGGATACCAAATGTGAAAGGTTGGCTCTGGTTTCTCTCAAGGTGTGCAATAGCTGTTCATTTCTAGTTTGCCGTCTGATTATTATCGCTTCTTGTTGCATAAGCTGGACATGTAATCCAAATAGGGTGAGCAGCCAGAAGGCTGCCTGCATGGTTGTACCTTATTCCTTGCTTTGTCTTAGATTTGCTGCTGAAACACTTTGTGGGCTAGATGTAATGTGCTAATTAAATCTGTTTGCTAACAGTTAAAGGTGACAACTTGGGGGAAATAGGTGCAAGGCAGAATGGTTGCTTTCACTCCTGACTTGTAAGCGTCTCAGATGGGCACTCCTGAAACCACAGCGTTGATTTAGATGGACTTTGGGTCTGAACAACAGATCTCTTTACTCCTTAAGGATTGTGCTAGAAGGAGAACATGAATGTGAGACACATGTAATGTGGTGGTAAAAATTAGTGTCAGCAACTGGAGACTTCCGGGCCAAATCTGTCCCTCTCAAAGATGCTAGCTGGCTTCAAATTATTAACCCAGAAACAAAACTAGGTAGCAATAATTCTTGTCTCTTATACAGTGTTTTTATTTCAGGTATTTGGAACATAGGTGTTCTTTCAGATGTTGTTGAACTACAACTCTGATTACCCTTCACTCCAGCTATATTGGCTTGGAATGACGGGAGCTGCCGCCCAACAACATCCCGTGGGCCACACATTCCCCTGCCTTTTAAAAAAATATATAATATTTACACCCCATTCAACAGCTTAAAAGGTTCTTAGAGTTGCTGACATATCAGCAAAAAGCAGGACAAGTCAATCTATGCACTGAGGCTTGTAACCTTACAAAAGAGAGAGAGAGAAAATTTAAAGAGAAGGGGAATGGAAAACAAGAAATTTCAAGACAAGTCCCTGATGTGATGTGGTTTATTTAAGCACTTGGTGTAGTGAGTGACACATCATTGTGTTGTTACATCATTGCATTACACTTTGTATTATTTGAGAAAGGCATCTGTAGCAGTTGAGCTTGACAGTTGAAAGCTTTATCTGCACGGACGTGCTCTGAGACCTGTTTCTTATTCTCAGGAGACTTGGCAAAAAAGACAAACAAAAAAATGTTGGGAAATGACAACTATATAGATAAGTGTGTGTGCACGCACACACTCTGGGCCAAACACATCTATCAGTAACTATCTGTACCTGTATTTTTATATCTGCTGTCTGTCTGTCATCTATCATTATTGTTATTATAAACACATTTATTATACAAATAAGAACATCAGAAGAGCCCTGCTGGACCAGGCCAAGGGCCCCTCTAGTCCAGCTTCTTGTATCTCACAGTGGCCCCACCAGATGCCTCTGGGAGCACACGAGACGACTAGATACCTGTCTCCTGACACCCCTCCCCTGCATCTGGCATTTGGAGGTACCTTCCTTTTAAGCCTGGAGATTATACATCCCCATCATGGCTTGTAACCTGTGATGGACTTTTCCTCCAGAAATCTGTCCTATCCCCTTTTAAAGGCATCTAGGCCAGATGCCATCACCACTTCCTGTGGCAAGGAGTTCTACAGACTAACAACACGCTGGGTAAAGAAATATTTTGTCTGTTCTCACTCTCCCAACACTCAATTTGAGTGGATGTCCCCTGGTTTGTCTATTTATGCAGTGCCTGATGAAAACTTTTTAAAAAATGTTCCTCAGGACTTTAAAGCCCGCCCACCCACCAGTGTTGTTGTTTTTATGGTGGATTTTTATTGTCAGTTATTATTTGTTTGATTTATACGACTTAATTGTATTTTGATGTTTTATCTGGTAACCATGGTTCAAAAGCAGCTAATGATTTAGAAAGAAAGAAAGAATTTTGTATAGTACACTTCACAGTATAGGTAGAGAAGACAGGTTTCCACTCCAGGAGGACATCAGCCTGTAAACCCAGCCAGCTGGGACATGGGCAGGTAGCCTGCTGTGACAGTGACATGATAGTAGTGGTTTGTGAGGCATCCAAATAGAAATAGGACAGGTTTGTGCCCAATACAACCGACAGAGAGGCCTCTTCTGCCTTCTCCCCATTCCCATGTCACATGAGTGCCTGCTTCCTGACTTCCCTAACCAGATGCAAAATCACCTCAAGACATGCCAGGAAGAGGCTACAAATGTAGTCTTATGTGTGCCAGAGCAGGAGCACCTCATACAATGAACTTACATGCTTGCCCAAAAGATAGGCGCCATTTGACCACAAAAGGGAATTAACATGGGTTCTATTTGTTTGCCCCAAATTATGAATATGAATACATGGTATGAACAAAACTGTTTGTGCTAATACAGATTACTGGTGGACCTATAATACAGCCATTCACCTGTATGATTTTCAGAATGTGGAAAAGATGCTTTTTTGAACTACAGCTCTCAAAATCCCCCAGTATGAATGATGGGTTTTATAGCTCAAAAAGTAACTTCTCCAAATGATGAAAACAGGGCAACTTTTTTTAATCTAGTAAGAAATTTGAGGGGAAATAAAGAAATAGTAAAACTCTTCACACTTATTGTCAGAATCCTATACATGACAAGCCTGATATGTGGTGAGGTGTATATAATATGCTCTGTTACTTTCAGAGACAGCCTGAGACATTGAGATGTCTGAGGCAACAGCCGAATGGCATTTCATGTTGACAAATGTGTAGCAAATGAAATAACTGTCAATTTGCTACCCTTAAAATCTTCCACACGAGGCAAGGTGCCTCATCTTGCCAAACAGTAAAGCCAGATCTTATTACTGGTACAGCATATAATAACTTGTAAATGCTCTGTGAGGCTATTCTAGTGTTACTCTGGTTGTGTGAGATATGATTTCATTTCTTGCAATAGTTTCAGCACTCATGGCTGTGACAATAACATATCAAACAGGATAAGTTAGTAACTTCTGTATCTGTATTAGGGGCATGAGATATTAAGTTAATTTAGTATGAAAAATAAATTTCTGCCCATTTGGACAGACACACGTTTAGCAAAACTTGTTTTTTCCTCAGTGTTTTCAGTGTCACTCTTAGAAACTGGAAATAAACAAGAAGCTTTCTTCAATGACTCACAGGCTGCCGTCCGTCCTATACATAATTGTCTGGAACTAACTCTCACAGAAAAGGTGAAGCTAATAGGCTCTGAGGGATATGATTCTGACTAAATCTGTCTCTCTCATTTGGTAGAGGAAAGGCTTCTTTGAAAATGTGTTGCTAAATAAAAATCTTGTATTGGAGAAATTTAATAATGATTTAAAAAAAAAAGAATTAAGGTAACAATAAACACAGGAAATATACATGAATAAAGTGTTCTAAAAAGCCAGGCAACAAGTCTTTAAAGACTATAAATACCACCTCAGCTAGGTCACTATTATTAGCAAAGGTTGAACAAAAGATGTCCAGAAATAGATACGATGGCCTGAGTAAGGGATGGTATGAAATGTCTTGTTTAACCTTACGCAGATATTGTTGCCATAGCATAGGAAATGGTTTTTAGCTGGCTCATGAGTTCTGCAGGGATGAAGGATGTTTCCATGTTGTGAGTTTGCCAAGGAAATTCCTTAACAGGCCTGTTTGCTAAACAGAGGAAATATCAGCCTACTGGGGTGTCACTCGATGTAAAGGAAACATCGATCTTCATTCTTTCGCAGGTTGCTGTCAGACTGGGCTGCGGGCTTGCAGGGGCTTTAATGTATTTAGAGTGATATTTCACATTTATGTTGCACTTTTTCTGCGTGGAGCTTCAATGGTATAAAGGAGTGGGAATCTCTTGCAAGTATAATTGGTCTTGACAGTGGACCCTTTAAATACTTCCTTCATCCCTTGAACGTCTTCAGCATTCGTGCACACACTAAACGTCCCCTCTCGCACACATATTTAGAATTAAGGATTAGCTTTTGATTATGCTACATAATGTTGTGTCCAAGCTTCTACCTGTTAAAGGATATGTTGAATAAGAACCTTCCCCCCTCTCTGTTTCACTAGAATTCATTTATCAAAAGGCTAAGAGACCTCAACTGAGTCCAATCTTCTAGTCCAGTTAGGACTGGAGCAAGACATCTGGTTGTCTGTGGCAAAAAAATCAACAAGATGATGCCCGCTCCCGTTCCACAAAAAGCCAACTAGACTAGCAGCAGAATTTTCTTACAACACCAGTGATGGGACACTGTCCTCCAGTGGGCCTCCCAGTGGCAACTGGCTTATGAATTGCAGAGCAGGCTGTATGTTCCTCCTTTAATATCTAGCTTTCAGCTTCCAGCATTTGCCACCTGAAGTAAATGCCTCACTCTGTCTAACAGTAGGGCTGGTTCTGCATCCATTTTTTCAAAAAAGAAAGATACCAGAGCATCCCAGCAGGGTGATAAAAGTTTTCCTGTGTTCCAAAAATAAAGGCTGTCCATTCCATGCCTGCAGTTTCCAGTTCCTTTGTGGCTGGACAGCTTGCAAAGATGAACTCACTCATAAGTAGCCACACTGCAACATCAGTGTGGGAGTCGGAAACAGATGTTTGTCAGGCTATGCAATTTGTTGCCACTGTCACTATTACGTGGCTCTTCTCCCAACAGAAATTGTTTGTGGCTAGGAAAGAATGTAATGGTGGGAGCTTGAGAGGGGGACTCATTTTACAAAACTTTTATATTTCTTTTGCTGAGTGGAACACTGTTTTTAAGAGAAAACAATGACTTGGAAGTGAACTTTTAAAAAACAGAATACAGTCCACTCGTAGTGTGGAGATTTAATTGTAATTCAGCATTTGTTTCTGCAGGTCCTGAATGTTTCCCTCAGTTTCTTTCTCTTTTCAGAATTTCTGAGAAATAGCACAATCTAGTTAGGCATGTATCAAGCTGGTTGATTTTTCAGTTAGAAAGCTTGATAAAGTTAAAACATATAAAATCTGGTGGATATAACCGTATTGACTGTATTGTGTCCAATACATTTACGATAAGAAGAGTAGATTCTTGGACAATTGTCGAATTGTATCCATTCAAAAGCACAACAAAATTCTTCCTATCCTTTTTTAAAAATAAAAATGCTATAATTATCAAATTATATTATATTCATTATGTCATTTTAATATTTATTTTATTTATTTATTTATTTATTTCATTTATTTCAATTGTGACCACTCTAGGCGGCTTACAAATATGATTTCTAGCTAAATACTTGCCTAAATTAATAACTATTTTTTCCAGGTTTTAGTGTGCTGTTGGGAGAAATTAATACACATTTCCTGATAATATCTTAAAGTTGTTCTTCCAGCACCTCAAATATCACCACAGTTTAGCTATGAAAGAGAAGCAAACAATTGTATTTAGAACATTGGCTTCAGTTTCCACATTTATAAGCATACATTTAAAATTAGGATTCATACTATGATTTTGTAAGAAAAATCCTGAGTATAGGTCTTACTTCACTTCCAGAATTCTGTGGTAATTTTCCCACTGCTGAATTGTTATGTGATGTTCTGCTCATCCAGAAGTCAGCACAGAGATAATATTTGGTCATAAGCATTATGTTCAATCAGAATAAAAATAAGTTTAATAATAATAATAGAATTAAAAAACAGAAGTCCAATGCAACGGTCAATTAAATTATCAAATATGAACATCTGACAACATCTGTGGCCATAAATATAGACCGAAATCCTTTTGTTTAACATAATAAGTTGCAACTAGAGTAAGCCCATTGAATCAATGGTGGGATACTCTAGCGTGATTTATTACACTAAGCAACAAAATTTCAGTGAATACTTAAAATCTTTAACATTGTGTCTCAGAAGCAAAAATTAAGTTTGAGAAACAGTTATGATTACAAAGCTCAGATTTAAGCAAAGTAATATTAAAATAATGAAAATATGTTTTTCAAACGGTGTCTCAGTATTTGTTTGATCATAGAATAATGGAGTTGGAAGGGGCCTATAAGGCCACTAAGTCCAGCCCTCTGCTCAATACAGGAATCCAAATCAAAGTACAGAGGATTGTCTCATTTTCTCCTAATCACTACTTCCTGATGTATTGCTCTAACAGTTAGAACGTTTCCTGATATATCCTGCCCCTCCTCTCTACAACAATTGTTCAAGTATTTGAAACGTGCTATCATATCTCCCCCTCAGTCTTCTTTTCTTAAGGCTAAACATGTCCAGATCTTTCAGTCTTTTCTCACAGGACCTGGTTTCCAGTCCCCTGATTATCCTTGTTGCCGTCCTTTTGCACCTATTCCACTTTGTTGGCATCCTTCTTAAGGTGCAGTGTCCAGAACTGCACACAGCACTCAAGATACACTCGGCTTTTGTTTCCTTTGAAATCAAGAATTAAAGTAGAACATGGTCACTTTCCCAAAGAATTCCACTTACTGCCACTTATTCCACCAATGTATCTCTATTGATTAGAATTAAGGACGGCTAATTGTCCACTTTTTGTAGGAGAAAATTATGAGCAATACAAGCCAGGAATTTCTTGGATGGGCTTTATTTGGCAGAATTTGCCCACCAACAGATATCAAGATAATTTAAATCTCCCATTACTACTACATTATTTGAAATTCTTGCAATTTGTTTTTCAAAGGTTTCATCCACATCTTCTCCTTGGTAGGGTGGTCACTAGTAGACTCCAACTACCATAGTCCTTTTGTTTTTTGCCCTAGTTATATTAATCCGGATGGTCTCGATGGGGCAACCAAGCTCATCCTCCTGTATTTCTGTGCAGGAATGTGTATATTTGACATATACTGCAACTCCACTTCCCTTTCTATTATTCCTGTTCTTTTTGAACAATTTATATCCTTCAGTTTCTGTATAGCCGTCATGGGAGTCATCCCACGAAGCATCGGTTATCCCTTCCATGCCATATATACCCTTCTGAACAAAGATTTCATTCGTATATAGACACATACAATCTGTATATAGACACATATAATCTAGAGATTGTATGATCTGTGGTCTGCTTTCCTTTGTACATTTTGACAGTTTCTTACCACCTGTCTTTCTTTGATTGTTTCTGTTCTTTGTATTTCAGAATATGTTTTATGATTTTTGTTTTTGCTTTACTTTCTGTACACTGCCCAGAGTAGCAATTTGGTAGATGGGTGGTATAAAAATTGAACAAACAAATAAAATGAAATAAATAAAAACATTTTAATCAAGATTATTATTAGGCCCCATTAGAGCTGCTCAGTCCATTCGTCTTATTGTGCATAAGGCTTCATCTGTCTTTGCCTTTGAGTTAGGTTCTCCTTCCCCCGCCCCTTCCAATTCAGTTTACAACCTTCCTGATGAAGTTCTTTGCACTGTGGCCAAACACATTCTTCCCGGTCCTGGGATGACTTACGGTACCTTAAAACCAGATATCTTAAGCCATATCATGAATATATTTTAAGCATATTTTAAGATATTAGTCATATTTATTATTGGATACTTGTGTTTTTTTCTCACAATGCAAGAGAAATTGATCTCCAATAATATATGTAAATTATATATGTATGAACGTGTGCGCGCGCTCGTGTGTATACATACACAAAAGCACATAACTCCTTTTAAAGGATTCCATGAGTTTCCAGAAACCTTTATACTGTTGAAAGTAATCTCTAGCCATATTGCTAACAGTAAACTGTGGTTTCATTAAATGATTTCCTTTAGACAGCCAGTTTCCCTGCTCTGCTTTCTGTTTTCATTTGTGGTAAGAATAGAATAAATAAACACACTATTTGGATAAGAGGGAACATGTCCCTGAAATGGTATATTTTTAAGAGTATGAGTATGATCTGGTGCATATCTAAGGCCACCTTTCCTCAAGTGATGATCTTCAAATCATGATTAGGCCGTGGGGAAAGTATAATCCTACGGGGTGTGTGGGAATGGGTATGTCCACAGCAGATTTCCCTGGTGAGGGACATTGCAAAGTCTGTTTTAGCATAATTTGCACGGGCAGTGTGTGCCACTACAACACACTGTGTCCATCTCTATACTTTAAAATAATAAATAAATTGAGGATTCCAGGGGTGAAGTGCTGTTCCCAGGGACATCCGAAAAATAATTCATCCCTCTTCCTCCACTAAACTAAATTTTTAAAAAGAGAAAGAGAGAACAAAAATAACGGGCAACTTTTTCTGAGCACTTTTCAGGGCACAGCATGATTTGACAGATATTTTGAGTGGGTTGTTTCACATTTTCAGCAATTTTCTAACCTTTTTAAAAAAATTAAAGGATGAAAAAGGAATGCCAAAGTAAGACTCAAAATAATGAGGTACAAAATATTATAACATTAAGGTCCATTTTTTCCCTTTGCTTTGCGAAGAGTTGAAATCCTAGTTTTTATATAGATGAAAAAGGTCTGCCCATTTCAGTTGGAGAGGGAGCACTGCTTTATTTTAAAAAACAGCAGATGGACATTCTGAGCCAGAGTAGTCCATATTTCATCCAGTTTGTCCCAGAATCTTTAGTGTTCTTGGCTGTATCCAAATGATATTGTGATTGTTGTTGCATTTAGAATTTGCACTTCATCTGATGCATGGGATTCTTAAGGCAGGTCATAATTTATGAAAATGGAAAAATTAAATGTCCATACCAGACAAGCTATTAAGTCACTGCAGGGGTGAAGGTGGATTGTATTAGACCCTGCTCTTTCATCTGCACCCAGCAGAGAAATCCTGAATGTATAAAACAGCTGGGAAGTGTTATCTGTATTCTACAACTTGAACTGATTAATCAAAAGTCGAAATTCATTCTGATTGAGGATTGTTCCTTTCTTAATGGCCATTCCTTAGGGCTGAAGGCCATGACTACATATGTCAGAAGTCTCTAAATCAGCATTGTGTTTTATATGAAGGTTTTGTGTTGAAGAAACATAATTTTAGGTGTCTGGGGGAAAATGTTTGGTAAAAATACTCTTTGGAAATATTAGTCCATTTGCAAACCCTAAATTCGACTTATTTATTCCAGTGTATTTATTTATTAATTAAATGTATAGATCCCTCCTGGTTTTTAGGCAAAAAGTAATGATAATGTTGACAATGAAGTCATCCAGTTTCAGCATTTATTACCATTTCATAACAAAAACTTAGTCTAAGTCTGGAAAATAGTGAGTGATGTTTTTGTTTATTAAGTTTCTTTTTTTTGTTTTGGTGTATTTTGTGTATATACCAACAACAAATGAACAAATGTTGTCCAATATTTAAAAAAAGATGGAAATGGGCACAAACTGGATATGGAGATGGAAAAGACAGGAAGTGCACAGATACGTAATTTTATACATGTGCCCATCCTTGTGAGGAAAAGATGTTTTGATGTGCTGATGCATCCGCTGCACATGTATGCAAATGTGCGCGCATGTGGATCCAGAAAACAAGCACACTTCCATCCCTGACACAGTTCAATATAGTAAAGGCTTGCCAGATATATTTAAATTGCCACTATGCCAGAAGTACTATTAGATCCAGTGTGAAGTTAAACATTTGAGAAAACTGTTATGGTCCATTTATCATCCATAGAGGTTCAGGATGGACTGTTGGCAGTGGACAAAGCATGCAGCTGACAAAGAAAAGTCTCCTGCACTCGGTGTGTACTTGTGTTGTTGAGGAGGCTGCCAGTGATCTTTGGGGTTAACGAATAAAGGAGATTCTCGCCAGTAAAATGTGACAGGATAAGATTTTTAAGTGGGGGATCAGAGTTTGTGTTAAGGATGGGGAACATGTGGCCCTCCAAACATTGCTGGCCTGCAGCACGTATCATCCCTGATGACTGGGATGGTTTAAAGAGGGGTTCCTTAGCCATATATCCCCATGTATCCCTCCCTACTTTATAAAATGAAAAAAAGGTTTATGGAAACACATGCGGATTTGTTTTGTATTGACAAGGAAAAAGTATTTGAAAAGGGAAATTTTCAGATCTTACCTAATGTTGCTTTGCAACGGCCCTCCCCTTTCCCCCTGTCCACGTTAGCCACCACGGTGCTCTGAGTCTCCTCTTTTGATCTCTGGCAATATTTTTCTCTGTTATGTCATAGAGGTCACCTGGCTCATGTGTGACAAACTGCCTGCATAAGTCACAGCCTCAGTGGCAGAGATTTGTAACCATGTCCCTGGTCCATTGCCTTTGAATTATTTCACAGGCCCTCTGCTTTACATTTGCACTCTGTCGGAAGATGAACAAGGGAAGGGAGTAAAATCAAGGGCAGGGTCTCATCCTGAAGGACAAGGGGAAACAGGTGGAAGGTTAATGGCCCTGGAGCGTATCCACAAGCCTCTCAGGCTTGATATATGGGCCTCGGGCCTAAAACAGGCATTGGCTTTCAAAGATATATTATTTCATTTGAGGAGAGACATTCTGGAGATCCTGCATTTGTCTGCTGATAGATGATCCTCTGTCCACAATTGGTTATGGCGTGTGAGTTTTCCTT
Source organism: Intellagama lesueurii (assembly GCA_037013535.1). Taxonomy (NCBI): domain Eukaryota; kingdom Metazoa; phylum Chordata; class Lepidosauria; order Squamata; family Agamidae; genus Intellagama; species Intellagama lesueurii. The sequence goes on from JBAJHW010000004.1 coordinate 141,658,429, forward strand.
GGGCCTGCTCCCGTACATAAAAATTTTGCTGAGCTCTCCAACCTTTCACATGCCTTTAAGAATGGGGACGTGTGCGGGGCTTCTGGCAGGCTGCAGGCTGGATTTCTGTCGCTGCTATTTTAGTCGTTCCTTTTGAACCACTATGGCAAGTTCGGAAGGAGGGGGAGCCGAGATGAAAGGCACTTCTGTTCATTCATACATAACCTGATAAGGGGCGGCCTTGCAAAAGAAAAACAGAAACAATGTTAGGAATCAATTGTCTCTCTCTCTCTCTTTCTCTGTGCGTGTGTGTGCAGTCACAGGCGTGTGTGTGTGTGTGTGTGTGTGAAGAGAGAGAGAGAGATGGGAATGGGGGAGGAATCCTTTAATAAAAGCCTTTCTACCCTGTTTCCCCAAAAATAAGACCTAACCTGAAAATAAGCCCTAGTCTGATTTTTCAGGATGCTCATAATATAAGCCCTACCCCCAAAATAAGCCCCAGTTAAGTGAAACCCCGCCCTCCACCATTGTGCAGCAACCAGAAGATGACATGACTGTATTTGAATAAATGTAGATTGCTGTACGTGAAAAAAATAAAACATCCCCTGAAAATAAGCCCTAATGCGTTTTTTTGAGCAACAATTTATATAAGACCCTGTCTTGTTTTCGGGGAAACATGGTAGTGACCTTTGCATAAAGGTGCACATACCAAAACCACATGTCTAAGCTTTTCAGAATAAGCAAATCATCTACAAATTTGACAATTACTACTTACATCACACAAAATCTTATTTTTATATATATTTGAAGTGTGATTGTGAGGAGAAGGTTAAAGAGGATCCTAAGTGAGAAATACCTTTGGGGCCCAGTCCCCAGCCCCACTGTGGCAGTATTCATCTATAGTCTTTGCAATACTTAGAATATTTGGGAATGTTGTCTCAAAGTCTATCCCTGTTCTGCTGGATTTTATCTAGAACAAAATGATGTCAAAGTAGAAAAAGACACATCTGTACATGCAAAAAATTTTTGCAGGATGTTTATTTTGCTAACCCTCAAATAAGATGCTGATTGGATTTTTTGGGGGGGAGTTGTTTGTTTGTTTGTTTGTTTGTTTGAACTCATGCACACTTACCTGGGAGTAAGGTGCTTTGAACCCAGTAGGGTGTGTGCAACCATAATGGTGGGGGGGGGGGGAGGAAGCAACCTGGAGCCCTCTAGATGTTTTCAAGTATAACTGGTTGGGGTTTATGGGAGTTGTATTCCAAAGCATCTAGAGAACATCAGATCATCCCCTCCTGATTTCAGTGTTACTGGATTTTTAAAAATCAGTGGAGAGAGATAGGTTGCTCTCTCGCTCTCGCTCCCTCCCTGCAGACAGTTCAACATGAAACCTCCATTTTCATCTCAACACCTTCTTCATCTTGGCAATCAGGGCAAGTGGCCAGCTCACCCATTCTTAACCCATAAGGCCATTCTTAACCCAGAGGAAAATGAATTACCATGATCCAGAAAATTACTAATAAACAGATCGTTTAAAAATAATGTTTACAGAGCTGTTACCCACAGGAAGGAAACAATTCTCAAAATTGTTTTAATCGAATTCCTAAGCACCCTAAAAACAAACATGGTTATCTATTTATCTACTAGTTACTCACTTACAGTGGTGCCTCGCTAGACGATTGCCTCGCAGGACGAGGAATTCGCTAGACGATGGCTTTTTGCGATCGCTAATGCGCTTCACAAAACGATGTTTCCCTATGGGCGATTTTCGCTAGACAACGAGTTTTCCCCATTGGAATGCATTGACTAGCGGCCAATAGCTGTCAGTGCATTCCAACGGGGACCCGCGCTCGCTAGACGATGTTTCCCTATGGACGATCTTCGCAAGACGATGACTTTTCCGTTGGAACGCATTGAAGAGATTTCAATGCATTCCAATGGGGAAATGTGCTTTGCTAGACGATGTTTTCACAAGACAGCGATTTTCGCGGAATGGATTAACATCGTCTAGCGAGGCACCACTGTACTTAGATTTCATTGTGGCTTTATGAGACAACTCTCCACAACACCTCATTTTATTCTTCTTGTGTAAGAAAGAAATAAGTGAACATTCTAAGGCCAGTTAGGGTTGTTTTGCTGATAGAAGGTCCATGAGAAGAACTGGGATGAAGGCAAAGCCTCCTCTCCCAGTATCTCTTGTGTTCCCTCAAACCTTCTCTAGAGAGCTGGAAAAACTCATCAGAGTAAATTTACAGATAATGGGAAGAGTTCTACGAAGGGGGAAGAAAAGTCCCATCATGCTTGTGTTCATCTGCTAGGATTTAGACTATATTTCAGTATTTTTGCTTGTCTATTTGATTAATATAATGGTTTGTGTCAGTGCAAAAAAGTCATGTATGGAAACTATAAATCAATGGAGATAAGACTGTTCAGCAATCTTTGAAATATAAGTACAAATTATTTCTAACTTATGTGATCAGTTTTCATTATTCCCACAAATAGGATTTTTCTCTGGGCACTTTTGAAACTGCTTTTAAAACCTGGGTGAAGGCAATAGCAATAATGCTTACAATTTTCCTAGCCTTTAAAGCATTTTAGATAGGATGATTCAATAATTCTTACAACATCCTTTCAAAATTTGTGGGAGGCTGTTATTGGAGTTTTGGAAAATTACTTTTGTAAAAATTTCTCTCAGACAGGGTGGGCAATGGCAGTGCTGACTAGCAATTTCTGGGAGTTTTAGTTAAGTTCAGGCTATATTAGAGCAGCGCAGCACGGGATTTGCATGCCTAAGGGTCCGAGTTGAATTTCTGGCATCTGCACATCATAGAATCACACTTGTTGAAAAACAGCTCTGACAATTGCTTTTGGGTGAGACGTAGTTAATTGATTTTTTAAAAGGAGTCAGCTTCTGGGATTTTCCCTTGCTTGGTGTCACTTTGTGAATGGCAATGAGCACAAAAGGGTATCCTGTGTAGACCATCTTGACTGCTGCCATTAGTGTTGTCCGTGTTCAGGCTGCCCTTTGCTACTTAAAGCTTGGCATCCTTTTTCTTGGTGGCAACACAGGCATAATATTGTGCATAACATTTTCCTGGCACTTTGAATCATGGACACAGAAGCACAATATCCCACATTCATAAACTGGAACATTCTTTGTTTTTTGTTTTGTTTTGTTTGTTTGTTTTGAATAATTGAATTTTCAGCATGGCAGATGAGGTAGGTAACAATAGTGTCAATGTATGTCCAGCAGTCTTAAGGTAAGAGGTTGGCTTATGGGTCCCATTTGTATTGTTCCTGTATGAGTTAAATGCTTTGTTGGATACAGGATTAAGTTGTCCTCCTTCTCTCCAATATTTACATGGACCCACATCTGGCAAAGACACTCCAGAGAGGAATCAAATCTCAGATGCTCATCTGGTGTGCCTTCCTTTGTTGAAGTTAAAGAATCCCATTGCCTTGCATTGTTTAGCAATTAGTTTAGATATGAAGTTGTCTGCACTATGGGAAAGAGAGGTCTGCTTGCTTGTCCATAAAACTAGGAGTACTAGTCCTTTATCTGAACTGTTCATCTCAAACTAATGCTGTGCCTTTTACTAGGTGTTTGTTCTAAACTTTTTATTCCTGCCATACTGAAAAGGGGACAAGATTAAGCACAGATATGTGTAGTACTTTTGTGATACCTTGATGCACATAATTTGTGCTTCTGGAGGCTGCAAGCAAATGCAGGATTGTTACAGTGCTAACAAAATGTTATAGCTGATGGCTTTGTGCAAACCCAGTGTATTCTATGTCTCTGTGTCCAACCTGTGCACTCATTTGCTAGCATATGGTGTGGAACTGGACCATAAATATTAGAGAGATGGATTTTTGGTAAAACTAGCAGAGTGATTTGGGGCACCATGGCAGCTACCCCACATGACTGGTAAAAGCCCATATTACATCATAAGAGCAAAAAGAAAAGAAGGCCATTTATATTTGTAAAACCAAGAACAAGATTAATTTTTTTACTGCTCATAGGTATCTTACATATATAAAATGTATATACAAGAATGAAATCATTTCTGCTAAGGCATCTTTGCTAAAGAAACAACCTCCAGCAGCTCACATGTGGGCTGGATTCTTTCTGGATTTAGTACTAGGAGAGAGAAAGATAGGGAGAGGAAAAAAGATCAAGGAGAAGCATTATGTGTCATGGAGAGCCTGAACTAAAACATACATTCCCCATTAGCTATCTGGTCTATTCCTTCCCTCCCTGGAACTATCACAGGTGAGGTTACGATATATCCCCCAATGAATCAACTAAAATTCAAGCACAATGGGTCTGTGGATCATTTTAACCAAACCATATTTGAGAAAGTGCCCTGTGGTGTCTATTCTAATATTTATGTTTATTTAATAACCTGATGTTCAGGCTACTATCAAACCATAAAGAAGAAGAAGCATTCACTGGGTTACAATAATTGTTCTATAGCCATAGCCTTCAACTCTTTTGAGGCCCAGGAGACATCTTCAACATCAGATCTTATATTCTGTCTGGGATCCCAATTGCTCTATGGGCACACCTAAATCACTATTTTATGCACACACAAAGACTGTGCCAGAGCATCAGTAAGCTAGAGTGTCTCTCCCTGTCTTGAAGCCAATCAGTGCTGATATTCAAATGTGGCTTTCTAAGGGTCCAACAGGCTGTGGTGAGAAGAAACTCATATGCAAGACTTTGAACGTTAGCCAATTCTATCTTTACTGTACCTCTTTCTCCAGATTTTCTCCTCCTGCTCCTCCCTGCTGTTCTTTCTCCTTTGCCTTTGTCACAGCACACGCTTGTCAAGTTTCTTTCCATATTTCTCCATTATTCTGCATGTACTGTGATGCTGTGGATAGAATGGGCACATAGAGAAAGAAGCAGGGTCGTACCTCTTGGCCCCACATGCTTCCTGTGCATGTTCAGTGCAACTTCTGAAAGACCCTCACCAAAGGCAAGACTGTATACCAGAAAGGAGTGGGCATCTTCAGTGAGTTTGCTGGGTAGTTTTTAACCCTTGGGACCCTCTAGGGTGACAAGGACTGCCAATAGTGTAGAAGAAACAAGCAAGCAAACAAAAAATTAGAAGAGAGTGGAAGTCTACTTTCTATTTGGGGGGGGGGGGGACATAATTTGGGATGTTACATGGTGCAGGAAGCCTGGGGCCTATTTAAGTGCCAGTGAAGGAGTAGGAATTCACCCTTTTTGCCTGAGAAAGGGGGGGGGGGTTTCCGGTGGAGTTGGTGGGGGCTGGGCCACAACAACAGCCCAGAGAAGGCTTTATGTGGCATTTCAGGCATGAGAGCTCTATTAAATTGACAAGGGCCATTTCTCAGATACTTTACCCAGCCTCAAATTAACTGTCTTGATTAGGTGCTATTTTGTGGATTTGTTGAGATGCTTGTGAAGTGTTGAGAATTGGGGCAGCTGCCATTTTATTTTCTCCAGAAACCATTATTCTAAGATTTGCTTCAAATTCCAGATGGTTTTAAATGGCTGCCACTGTTAAAAAATGACTCCTTTTTTGCCACTTGCAAGGGTACTATCTTTATGTTGAACAGTAGATGAGTATATGCCACTCCCCCCCACCTTCCCACACATTCACCTACACTTTTTATAGATAGATGGATGGATGGATTATTCCTCCCTCAGCTCATTTTGTTTGAGCTCTGCCCCAGAGGATCAGACTAGCAATGCAGTCCTGTGGCATACAGAAGTAAACTCCACTGAGTTCAGTGGAACTTATTCCAAAATAAACACCTGAAGGAATCAGTAAAATGATTCAGAGAAACAAATAAATTGTTTCCCCTTGGTGTTGGTTCACATTCACAAACTTTTGGTTGAAGCTCTGTCTCTCCCCAGTGCCACTACATACATACTGTCTACCCATGAACCCCTTTTCTCCTTTGACTTCTATCAAAGGAATGATCATAGTGCCACTAATGTCGTCCACCTATGGGAAAGTCACGACCCAGTTGTGGGCTGTGAGCCACCAGTTGAAGATTGCTACTCTATATTCTGCTCGTAGATCATCACTATTATTCTTGGCACTTTCAGGAACAAGCTGTTAACATGTTTACTGATAAGTCCTTCAGCCGCTAGGATCTACTCCTGCATCCATTACTGACAGGAAACATGATTTGAGTGCAAAGGCCACAGGGCATAGTGAGTTATATAAACACTTATTTACCGGATAACATCATTGTTGACTGTAAGTCATCTTGGGCTGGATTTAATGAGAAAAAAATCCAAAACTTAAACAAAAGCTATCAACAGTTTGAGAGCCCAAACAGGCAAATATAGGTTCTTCCTTGCAATCTAGAACCACCTGCTTTTTGCTAAAATAAAACCAGTTAATCTTAACCACACTTTCAGAGGACATGTGTAGTAAGAACTGAATCCACTGAGATTTTTTTTATAAGAGGAACTAGGAATCCCTGTAGATGTTATTAAATCACAGCTTCCATGATGGGAACCAGTCAGATAACATGTAAGGGGTCTCCATCTCTCTGCTACAGTAAGTTCCCCTTTCAGTTTAATAGATGGACTGACATCTTTGAGTTGCTGTGTTTTTAATGTTTGCAAGGGCCAGTAGATTACAAAGATTTTAACTTTTTTGTGTCCCATACATTGCAGCCTGCAGAGAATCTCAGCAATCATCTCAGTTCCTTCAAAGCTTCTGTTTCTTGCATTATCATTAATACTGATTAGGAAATAGCAGTGAGTATTATTTAGAGTAGCCTTCCCCAAACCACTGCCCTCCAGTGGCAATGCTGGCTGGGCAATTTGGGGACTTGTAGTATTAAAAAAGGAACTTTTCCAAACTCTAAAATCCTACTGCAGTGCTTCTCTTTTGCCCTTTCCCCAGAGAAGACAAAGAATAGAGAATAATGAATGTGTTTTACTTGTACGTCTTCTGTTATCAATATAGTCAGACTCACTGTGGGAGAAACTATTTGATACTTTTAATTTAAAATAACCAAATCACAATGGGGAACTTTTCTTCCATACTTTGGTTTGGCACCCCAACAAGTAGCCAAACTCACTGGAAAAGGTACATTGTTGGATTTCCTAGAGGGAAGCTGCTGCTGATTTTCATGTCAGAAGCTGTCCAGTGGTGCTTCCCGAGTGAAAGGATCACCCAACATAGCACTGCTGATGCCTAGGGGGATGGCCAAATATGTTGACCATTCTCACATTCTTTGTGGAAACTCCTTCTGTTTCTCCTCTCATAGGAAACTAACCTTGTATGTGCCACAAATCCAGTCATTGTTGGGAAATCTCATGATGGCCAGGATTTTGGCCCCTCCAAGACCTGAAGATGAAACTTAGGGCAAAAGCTGAGAACTCCAGTGTATTGTTTTCTGTCTGCCCCCTTTCCCCTATAATGTCTTATCCCTAATAAACACAGTTGCTGAATGTGTTTCTGTTGAAGTTTTTTTAAATATAATGAACCTAATTAGACTCATGGTGACATAAACTACTTAATGTTCTAAATCAGGGGCAGGCAAAGTGTGCCCTTCCAGATATTTGTTGGACTGCAACTTTCATCACTCCTTATCCTTGGCCGTGTTGGCTGGGGATGATGGGAGTTGCAGTCCAACAACCATGGGAGTCCTCTCTTTACCCAACTGTGTTCTAAACTACACGATCTATCATGGTAATTTTATTAATACACTTTAGTTTAGCTGTTGAGCACATCCTAAGTACCCCTGTATAATGGTGAATAGTTTGTGGCTTTCCCAGTTAAACAGGGAGATACGTAACTTATGGCACAGCAATCTTCCACGCAGAGATGCCCTTTGTGTTCTCTGGACACATTTGTGTTTGCTTTTGTTCTATGCTGGTTGTTAAGTGATACTGAAGCACATGATAAGATGCGGCTGAACCTGTAATCAATTTCAAAGATATATAGATAGATAGATAATGTATAATTTTACATATCTTTATAGGTCCACTCCCTTTTCTGCTGCAATTACTGAGCCCGCAATAGAAGCGGGATTATATCTTGCTTTCCCCTCTCCCTCTCTCTTTAGATAGCGTACAGTTGTAAAAATAAATGATTCTGCATTCCCATGGAATTTTGCCGAGTTTAGGTTAGACAAGCAAGCTAAAGACTTGAGAGACATCTTTGGAGCCAACGTCAGTAGCAGCCAGGAAATCCAAGGGTTTGTTAAACAAGAAGACTGAGCATCCGAAATTCTACAGAGAAAAGCGAACAGAGGGCGTTAGAGATCGGAAGGATCTGCTTTTTGACTTGTTGCTTTGATAACAGATAAAAGGCTGTCATGAAGTATAAGTTACCAGCTGGGATTGGATAGCATAATCTGAGCCAAACGGCTATCCTCTCAGTACTGTTTTTTTTTTAAACCATCTTTTATATAATTCTTACCAATAGCAGAGACTACAAAGAAGCTGTTCATTTCTCAGGCATCCTCCCTAATGGCAAAGCAGGGGGAGATGAAGGAACTGCCCCTCCCATGTAGGAAGCCTTACAGGTTGCTTTCAATTAATTTTTCATTGACCCCACTCTGCTCTTTGACCAAGCACTCAACTGAATGAAAATCCCCATCATTCCAAAGCATCCGGTGAAATGTACTGACTCTGAGGCTTATGATGAATTGGTGGGTCTGATTTAAACAGGACAAACCAGCAGGAACTATGTATTGGTGGTGTGCACAGGAAACACACACATACACCCTTGTTTGCTCATTTGTTCTGTGTGCTTGCATACTTGCTCGCATTCATATGCTATAACCCACAAGTAATCGAATGGTGGTTTAAAATGTTAGCATTAAAATTACCATGTAGTATAATATAACAACATGTAATACAAATGATAAGAAACAGCAGATAAAACCACAACCATAGGCCAAGAAATTCAAGCAGATATGTCAATACCTGAGAACATGATGAAGATTACCTTTCCCCCATAAGAACAATCATACCAGGCAAACCCTGTAATTCAGGTGCCACCACTGTAAAGGCCCTATTTGGTAGCTATTTGTCCACTTTTAGTTCAGAGGGACACCTGGAATTGAACTAGACATTAAGAGTAATGTGTATTCACTATGACTGCCCCCCTTTCCCCCCCAACAGGATTTTTTTCAGAGATGTGTCAGCAATTAGGCTTAGAAACTGACCTCTTATTTCCCTTACAATGACTAAGTGTAAAACATTAGATGCAAGATACACAGGTGAGGATTATGATTCAAGATGGTTTGTCCTTTAGATGCACAGGTATTAGGTGGTTCCCAGCCATGTGTCCTCTGGTGGGAGTCCGTTCAGAGGCAGTGCCCTGGCTTCTTTGTCCCACCTCCTCTAGGCGCCGACTCTGAGTGGGTGCCCACTAGAGCCGGCAGCGCTGGGAAGTGCCAAACACCTGTTCGTCCAGTGGTTCATACCCATCTCTAATTATGATCTATGAAAAACAGACACCTTTCACCACTTAGTAAACACCTCCAGCTGGACATCTAGAGAAGGTTGCTACTGAGACTGTGACCATACAGTCAAACACTGTGGGATTTGCTGTGGTGGTAAAACAGATGGATTCACCCTTTTTTTTACTGATCACATGACTCAAAGACCAATTGAAATAAGTCTGACTTTTTTTGCACCTGATGCAGATTTTTTTTTCCTCTGCCACTGGAGACTTCTATTTTTTTCAAGCCAGAACAATTCAAATCGATAGTTCCCTGTGTGACGGGGTTGTTTCATTCTCCAAAAGGGTGGGAGGCATAACTGGGGGGAGGGGGCTTTCTGGTGACATATTAAGCTGGGTGTGATATTTTTAATAGTGGGGACATCCACCACCATGATCTTTCTCTCTAGTCACGCTAGAGAGAAAGAGTATTTCTCTCTACAAGTATTTTTTAAAAACAAACTACCGAATTTTGCACTAGATCACCTTTACACTATATTGATATACAGCAGAGGTCCCCAACCCCCAGTCCGCGGCCCGGTGCCAGTCCGTGACCTGAGCCAGACTGGGCCGGGGAGACAGACCTCCCCCCCCATCCCCACATGCACTCCTCCATGCACAGCCTGTTTGCGCCTGCGCCCACATGAGCGCTCCCCCACCCCTTTGCGCATGTGCACGAGTGCCCCCTGAGCACCGCCCCGCCCTTTGCACATGCGCACGAGCGTGCTCGCGCCTGCACGAGCACCCCCCACTCCTTTGCGCATGCACACAAGCGCAGGGGGGTGCCCTGCCTTCCCCAGCCAGTTCGCAGGGCTAAAAAGGTTGGTGACCGCTGATATACAGTACCGTGTTTCCCAGAAAATAAGACAGGGTCTTATATTAATTTTTGTTCCAAAAAAAACACATTAGGGCTTATTTTCAGGGGATGTTTTATTTTTTTCATGTACAACAATCTACATTTATTCAAATACAGTCATGTCATCTTCCGGTTGCTGCACAATGGTGGAGGGTGGAGTTTCACTTAACTGGGGCTTGTTTTTGGGGTAGGGCTTATATTACGAGCATCCTGAAAAATCCTACTAGGGCTTATTTTCAGGTTAGGTCTTATTTTCGGGGAAACAGGGTAGGATTGCAGTATCCATAAGGGATTAGTTCCATGTTGAAAACCATGGATATGCAAACCCTACATATGGCATGAAGACAGGAGGGCCTGGCGTGCTCTGGTCCATGGGGTCACGAAGAGTCGGACACGACTTAACGACTAAATAACAACAACTTATGGCATAGACTCTGGTTCCCTCTAGTGGCCACTTTCAGTAATACACCTTAGAAACATGTATTGCTGGGGGGTTTTATTTTGTATTTTCAGGCAGCAGATAAACTGGAGATGTCATTACGGTGATTATCTTTCAAGTTTAATTGTCTGTTTGAAGATGCGTATCTTCTTATCAGGCTTACTATCTTATGTATATATGTACATAATCTAGATATATTTTTTAAAAAGGTACAAATAAAATTGTACAGGTTATCTATAACTATTATATTTAAACGCTACTAAATTAGACACAATTGAAAACAAAAAAAAAAAACCCAACACAGATATCTTAATATACATCAAAAACTGATCAAATGACAATTGCTGTGTAACAAAGACAACTGATGCATAGAGTGTGAATTAGTTGTCATGGGAAAGCCTTGGATAGGTTGCGCTCTCTTCTCTACCACACAGGGCTGTTGTGTCTTTAAAATGAACTAAACCTCTGTATGCTCCCTAGAGCTCCTTGGGATCAAGGATAGAAATGTGACAGTATGGATCAATGGTCACATTGGTCAATATCTCAATGATTCATAGTTATGTTAATTTAAATAGTTGTAACAATTCAGAACTGCTGCAGATTCTGGAATGGTTAATCTATTTCTTTGTTTTAAGCGATATTTCTTCCAATTGTCCCCATCTATTCCATGTTATGAGTCACAAAAGCCAAACAGAGACCATTGGCATCTCCCAGTCATTCATAAGATTTTCTTTAAAAGTGACTCAATGAGAACTATTTAGAGATGGGGACGAATATAAAACTGGATCGGCTTTTTCGATGAAAATAGCCGATTCGTTAAATATTCATCCCTATTCGAACCCATATTCGTGGGTTCCAGAGACCCCCACGAATACGAAGGGATGAATATTAACCCGTTTTTATTCGTCCTTCGTATTTAAAAAAAAAAAACCAAAAAACACCATTCTGCCTACCGGCCGCCAATCAGCTGATCCATGGCAGAAAGGCAGCCACCACCACCCAGCCACCCAAACCCACAGCCTACCCCCCCACCACTTCATTTCCCTACCTTAGCCCACCGACACCCCCCTACCTTAATTGCTGCTGCCAAGGTCTCCTTCTGGCCTCCCAGTCATGGCATGTAAAAAGGGAGACTGGCTGCCCTTTACAAAGATGGCGGCTGTGGCGTCATTTAGGGTAGGGAAGCTGCAGCTGCCATCTTTGCAAAGGGCAGCCTGGATGCTGCCCTTTGCAAAGATAGCAGCTGCCGCTTCCCTACCCTAAATGAAGCCACAGCCGCCATCTTTGTAAAGGGCAGTGGCGATTAAGGTAAGGGGGTGTTGGTGGGGGTGGGGAGGGCTAAGGTAGGGAAATGAAGGGGGTGGGGGTAGGCTGTGGGTTGGGTGGCTGTGGCTGCCTTTCTGCCACCGATCAGCTGATCGGCGGACGGTAGACAAAATGGTGTTTTGTTGTTGTTTTTTAATAGGAAGGGGGTGTCAAGAGGGCTGGGGGTGGAGGGGGGCGGCAGGGGTGTTTTTTAAAAAATACCCCCCACGAATCGACAAATATATTCGTTATTCGTCGCTTCATGGGGGCAACTTCGTGATTCATGAGTCATCAACTTTTGACGACTCACGAAGTGGGACAACTCACCAAAATGGTGAGTCGTCCCCATCTCTAGAACTATTCAAACATTTGCACCTGTCACAATTGTTTTTCACATTTATGCCTAGGCATATCAATGTCCTCTACTGGAAATCCTCCTCACTTTAACATAATGGATATAGCAACACATCAGATGCTCCACTAGCATCTGCTCATGCAAGTGAGAAAAGTTAAAAGCATGATTCAAGACATTATATTATTGGCTTTTGCTTCCTTGTCACTACCAGGAAATGAAGCCAGGAAGAGAAACGGAGTTGCTGTGTGACGTGGTAGATGCACATATTTTTGCAATGCTTAGTTTCGCCCTTACTTTCACCTTTTACATTTGCTAGTCCATGTCAATGCTTTCTGCAATTCTCTCTGAGCTTCTTAAACTCTTGGTAATTGCCTGTCAATATCAACATCCACCAAATTTGTGACAGTATGATATACTAAGTATACTTAAAGAAAAGGGATGGATATATGTGTCAGAGTGTCATATGCCTGCCTTTTAGAAAATTTATATTTGTGTGTGTGTGTGTGTGTGTGTAAAATAAAACACTAGTTATTTCATTTTCATAAATAGCATTGTAGCTGGAAATAAAGTTGGCAAGATATGATCCAAATTGCCTGTAGCAACGTTCCTAGGGAAACTGAATGAATTAGTTCAGAAAGGGGCTACTGTCCTAGCTGTCTTTAAAAATGCAATGCTCTGTCAAAGCTGTGCCATTATAAACTTGCATTCTCCCCCCGAAAAGGCAAGCGTTACGCTCTGTTTGTCATTCTATAGTGTTCAGTTTAATGATATATTTAGAGTCCTGTCGTACTTTGTATTCTTAGGTGTAATTACCCATATTAAAAAAAACCCCACTCATTAGTGTTCTGTTCCACTGACTTAATTATGCCCTTAATTAAATCTTGACAAACGGGGGGTCACTGTTGTGTCAGTGGAATTTGTCACTGTTTGTCAGCAGGTGTCTGGTCCCGTCTAATTCTGATCTCCTTGTTGCTGATGTCTGCTTAAAAGCCTGGTGTTTTTGTTTTGCCTTACCAGAGTGCAAACGTTTTCTTCATGTAACACTTTCAAACAATTTACAAACATATGCATTTAGCTGTTTCTCCAAATTAAGGGCCCTCATTCTCCCTCTTCCCCATTATATATTTACATTTACAAGAGTTGTCAACAGTAAACACTGGTGATAGTGAAAAACTGTAGCCCTTTCAAAAAATGATTTCCTGCCTTTCTCCTGACATAGGGACTTGAGGCAGCTTGTAAAATGGTTAAAATCAGATAGAGCTTAAAATGGCAATAAATCGTAGTACTAAAATATTGTTAAGCATTCTTTCACATTAAAACAATTACTGACTTAAAAAATTATAATATATTTCAGAAGATGATACAAACTTGAGGAACCCCCTCTCCATCCCATTACAATTCCATGCCTCTGTAACTCATTAAGTTGCCAAAAGCCTTTAATTAAATTAAATTAAAAGGTCTTTAATTTCCAGTGGAAGGACAACAAGGAGGGGACCAACCTAGCCTCCTTTGGCAGTGAGTTCCACAGCTTTCAAACAATTCACAATTTAATTTTGGAATAACTGTCTCTGTTTACCATCATCTTTTGTGTCCTTGGTATTAGCTATTTTTATATAGAGTTAGTAGAGATTTGGTTTTCCTTTGTTTCATTTTTTTCAATTTGATGATTATTGTAATTTTATTTCACATCTATGTCCTGTAATTGTAAGCCGCCCGGAGTAGTGGCCTGGCCACTAGAGAGGTGAGGTGAAAATTGAAATAAACAAATAAATAAATAAATAAATAAATAATCTGGCTATGCCTTGCCGATGCAACCAGCACCTCATTAATGAGTAGCAATTTACCATCAAGACCTACAAAAGTGTAAATTGCCAGTCAGATTCTGGCTATAGTGTAACTTACTGATGTCTTCATTGGTGGGAAACGGAACTAATTGTAAGTAACTATTTTTGGTAACTAGTTACTTCCAGCATCTGGGAAAGAAAACCGTTCTCAGTGTTGACAGTATTGGACTAGATGGATGAGTCAGCTAACTGTGTCCTTACAGGATGCAGCTGGAGATGTTTGTTGATTCACAAATTCAACAAGCCTGATTTTACAGAGGTGGTAATGGTGGGGGCAGAGCCAGATTAGAACATGCTGAGACCATAAACTATGTGAGGTTTAAGAGGCCTCATAGCATCCCCCTCCCCCAAAGCTGTATATTATTCTAACAAACAATGAAAATTTAAATACCAAAGCTTCATCCTCATAGGTAATAGTGTACCAAAAATTGATCTGTCTAATTAAAACATGTATCTTGCAACAACCTTATATTGTCCTTAGAGTTTGTTTTCCTTGATTCCTCTGTTTAAACCAGTTACATACAGCTGGATACACGTCCAAGCATGCAGAATTTGAAGTTTAGTTAATTTGTGGTGTTTCTTTTCTTTATTCTGAGGCCCCACATAATCTGAGCCCTTGAGCTGTAGCTTATTTAGCTTGTGTTCATACCTGGCATGAGGGGGTGGGGAATGGGGGGGGGCACATCTCTCTGCAGAAATTTGCTTCTGTGCATGGATCACCCCTTTGCTAGGTCAGGACCCTGGAGTTTCTGAGCAAGCAGTGGGAGAGAGAGGTAATTGGGCTTTTTCTACCTACTTCACATATGCATGCTTGGAGGTTGGAAGGGTTGTTATTTGGGGACTTTACTTATGGGAAAACTAATTCCCATATTTAGGTATATAATGTTCATCTGAATAATTGATCAGTCCAGTCAGTCTTCCGTCAAGTCAGGTTTGCTTAATTAGTTGATGGCTTTCTGGTGCATCCCTTCGAAGACACTCGCCATCCTTTGACAAAAGATGCTTCATTTATTTATATTGTATAGAAATGTGTTATCAAAAGAGCTCCAGAATAGGGGAGTGGCCATATCATGTATTGGTCCCTGCAGCTGTAGGTGGCTTAGTTCTACATACCTAAGTGAGCACTGGATATATAGAGCAAGGAATGTGAGGTCTAACTCTCACACGGGTAAGGGGAGAGAGGGAGCCAGGCCCCTCCCTCATCATCCCTCAGAATACTTCCCTCTTTTAAATAGCTGTTTTCCTGCCTTACTCACTTCCAAGGCCGAAATCCAAAACATCCAGATGGCAAACATTTCCCTACTCTTGTTACATGAAAACTGATCAGAATATTCAAAAGTGTTATATAAATGCTAACTATGGTCGTCATAAGGATGGACAGCAATTTTGTTCATTGAGGCCAGTGTTAATCAATGGTGTGGTGGAAAGATATGTTATGTGGATTATGCAAGGACAATAAGAGATAAAAGTGATAGACAAATTGAAATATTTGTCATTGTTTCTGCCCACCATTCTCTTGCGGAATAACCCAAGAGTTCAAACACAAATCCCTGAGGTAATGTCTCCTTGTCTCAGCATTTCTATCTTGATTCTGCAAAAGTGGTATCTTAAAATGCCTATTGTTAAGGGAACTAAATAATGTATATTTATTAAACAAATTTTCATTTCTTCGCTTAGGCATGTGAACTGGTCATAAGGTGGAAGGAAGATCATATAAATAAACAATGAATTGTAAAGCTAGATGGGATGTCTATGCTTCCCCCCCCCCCCCCCAGTTACAGCTAAATGAGAGCCATTATGTAGGCTTTCAGATAAACTCACCAAGCTCTTATCTGTACAAACCTGATAGATCTGCCATTATTCTTAGTGAATAACAGAAGTTATATCATTCGGTGTCATTAAAAATGCATTAATCCTTTTTTAGCAACCTTCCTCTAATTCATTGATTCAATTATATTCTGAAGGATAAAGACATTTTGGTATAATAAAAATAGAGTATTAAAAACTGTGTTTTATACATAAGAGGTGTAGCCTCCAGATTTTTTTTTTTCAGTGTGAGGGGTGTATGGGGGAAAAAATGAAAAGATAAAAAGTTAAGCTTTCCAGACAGCAAGAGATGACTATGATCCAACCATTTGGAAAAGTTAGTTCTGAAAACTAATTCATTCCTATTACTCATTGTAATGTTAAACAGTAGCTTGTTACTTGTTTGAAGAAGTTACTCATATTTGTAACAGATCTTAGATTGATAAAAGAAACTTTAAAAAAAACTTGCACTCTCAAAAATACCTCCAAAAAGACCCTTTCAAAATAACTAGGGGGGAAAAACTAGAAAGTGTTGTTAGGCCCGCCCAAACCATCAATTGGCCCACTCATTATTTTATTTTTGAAATCTTACTTTGTTATATCTTCCTTAAGATAAAGACAGAGATAGAGAACTCTCTTTGATAACTGTGTTGCTTGCAACTTGTTACTTCCATGTTTGGACATCCTGCCTGGGGCTAGCAAGAGTTTTAAATAAAAACACTCAAAGAATTGTCCATCAAGAATTCCACATTACTACATCAAACAGACATTCATTTCTTTCGTGCAATTCTTTCATGCATTCTTTATAACAATGAACTCTTTTTATGAGACGGTTGCGGATTCTACAATCTACACTCAATTCTACAGCAGTTTCATATGCAAAACCAAGTTGCACAACAAAGGTGCATGATGTGCCTGCTATGGAAGCATACCTTTCATTTAGATATATGTACAGCCTTCTCACTGCAATTGGGCTTACAGGAAACCTGTCTTCTGATTTTAGGCACCAACTGATTTTTGGATAGGAAACAATAAATCTATATACTAATGATCGTGATCCTCCAGGGATGTGTTTCTGTGGATGCTTCTTTCTCTGAACCCATTGGAGGAGGAAGAAAAGCGACCACTACGTGATATCACAGTTACAGGCAAATGTAATTCTAAAGAGTTTGTCCAGTTGTATCATTCAATATATGTGGTGTTTGTTTTTAATGGAATGGCACAGGAGGAAAACAGTGAATGTTCAAGTCCCTGAAATTCTTGCCAAAACACATTCAGTGAGGGGGAGGAGGGACAGAATCTAATCAGGATTTTACTCCAGAGTAAATTAAATCACATAAATCATTGTAGCAAATTGCAGCAGATTAGCAATTTGCCAGTCACATACTTGATCATGTGACTGGCACAAACCAGCCCCTTCACTAGCACCTTGCAATTAGCTGCACTTGGCCACTGGAAGTTACATGATTTCACTTATGCCAGAGTAAAGTCCCAACAGGATTCTTGTTACTTTGGGATAAAAGAGATCATCCAAATCTCGCTAGTGAGTTATCTATGGCAATTTTAAGGCTGATAATCAGTGATTGCTGATTTATTAAAAGCAGAGGTCTTCATTCAGACATGGGGTTTGCCATACTGGAGGTAATTTGTCCTGCAAGGCAAGGGTCACCCTCTTACCAATCAGTTAATGTGGGTGGCTCTGGGAGATCACTCTCCACGCTTCATCATTTCAGTCGAAAAGCTCATTCACACTTCCCTTTGTGGAATGATTAGCTCAAGTGTGAAAAATGATGGATAGGTTTTTGGCCCCGAGGATTGTAATTACAACAAGAAGAGGAAAAGCTTTTGCTGATGTGTTGAAACGATCTACATGTATAAATGTCGCAATATAAGAGAGCCTTGGAAAACTATTGCTTCAGAGTCATTCATTGAAAACTGGGCATCTAATATTTTAAAACAGAATCTGGATTTGTCGTTCAGGTGTTATGGGCAACTTAGTCATTCTTGAGACCTGCAAGGGAAACACAGTAAGAATCGGTGGGACCCCAGACCCATCTATACTACACAGCTATAGCAGTTTAATACCACTAACTGCTGTGGCTGCATCCTGTGGGATCCTGGGATTTGTAGAATAGCAAAATACTTAGAATGCTCTGATAGAGAACTTTAATACATCAACATGAACTGCAGTGGAGAATTGTTAAGTATCACAAAACTACAAATACAGTCCTTAGGATGCAGCTATGGTGTTTAAAGTAGTTTCAAATGGTACAGCTTGTATGTATGCATATTCCATTGCAGGTAATTAAACACAGTTATATATAGTTTTCTTTCACTTTGCTGATGGCACATAAATGCTGGCTGTATTCCTGGCACACAATTTCAAACATGTCACCTTCATGTGAGTGAGTGTATTCCTCAAGGCATCAGCAACTTCACTCTGTAGAAGAACTATGAGAAGTAGCCCTTTAGACTCAGATGAGCAGGACAGACTGTTACAATATCCTTTAATTGTATAATTTCATGGCCATTAATGTTTTACAGTCATATTTGTCACAATCCAGGTTTGCAAGCCAAAAGGCTGAAAGCTTTTGGAAAGTCTTTACATCATAACAAGGAATATTCTCAAGTGAATCATTTTCTCTCTTTGTGATGTGGAACTTTCCAGGAAGGCCATGCTCTGCTTTTTCATCTGAATAATCATTGGCTCAGTAAAAGTTGGGTTGCATCAGGGCAAAACCTCGAGCGGACGTTGCATCACATCGCAACTGTGCAGAGGTCTTGGGAACACTAAGTTCCTAGAATATCAAGTTCTGGTTGAATTTATTGACAGCATTTCATGCACGCAGTGGGCGGAATGGATATAAACCTAAAGCGGGCCAGCTCATTTTCCCTTCCTCCTTCTTAGCCCCAGATTACAGATAATGATCTGTCAGTCCAATGCAAAAGTGGGGAAAATTACTTTTGTGAAATACCCCACCAAAATGGCCACTGTTGTTGCTCCAACAACTTTTTTCCAGGTCTGGTCTCAGCAACAGAATTATCCATATATTCATTTGCTGAGAGCATGGAGGCATGGGTGACTCTTTGAGCAGGAGGGGGGCACCTCCTTCCCAACAGTTGGTGGGGAGGTGCTCCCCTGTCCTGGTGATAACGACTCTCACTTGGAGATAAGTCATTTTTAGGGTTGCCAGGTCTCAGAACATTGGCCAACATCCCGTGGAATTGCTATGCCTCCTCAGTCTCCAGGCAAGGAGAGAAATCTAAGGGTGAACAGTGCTGCAGGAGCAGATAGTGTCATTTTTTGTCTTTGTTTTTCTTCCTGAGGTGACTTTAAAGCTTGGGCCCCCACCTATGCCAGTTCCCAGCTGGCAAGGAGAAAGGCTAGGGAGACAGAGGGGACCCATCATGCCATTTGAATCAAAGCAGGAACTGAGCCGCAATGATGCAGGATCGGACATCATAATGACCTACCCCGTAACATCACAAAGAATCAGCACCAGCTCTCAAGTCTTGGTCCCTGAAATACTGGGGGATGGGATGCTGCTGACCTGGCAGCTTTCCTTGCAATTAATTTCTTTTTACAATGACAAAGGTATTAAATTATAACTACAACTTAACAAGGTAAATTTTGGTGGTTTTTTGCAGCATAATAGAAGCAATGTTTTATTTTTATAGCTGCAATGGAGGTGAATTAAGAGAAAATATTAGAATAACGGTAATAAATTTATTTTGAGTATCTTGGCCCAATAAGTATGCAAAAGGTAACAACAGAGTACAAACCTGTTTGATTAAGCCCTTATTGACATCCACAAATCATTGGTGGTTTTTTTCCCCTTTGCAAACATTACTCAGTGATCTTCTTTTAACTTGTCCATGTATCAAATTCAATTACTTCATTGTCCCTCACAGATATTTTTTCAAGCTGGAATTGTTTCAATAAATTATGAATGAAATTGGTCTTGTGCTCTCATTATGAATTTTTTTAAAAAAACCCAACCAATCTGGATCTAATACCTTTTGCAAACTCAATTTCTTTGTAAACTGTCCAGTCCTTACAATGGATCCAAACACCTCAACATTTTTGTCCCCCCTGCTTGCATCTGTTGTGGCAAAATTACATTTCCATGGAGCAAGATGAGGATTCTTTAAAAAAAAAAAAACCCAATACTAAATTTGTAAAGAAACAGACATTAAACAACGAATGTGCTGAGTTTTATTTACATGAGCTATGCATAAGAATGATGGTAAAATATCATTATGTCCCTGAACTCCCCAAAATACGTCTGCGGGTACACTTGTAAACTTCTCCCTCTTTCATGGTGGACGCATGATCATTCTTCTAGGTAGTCCATCTATTGTTCTTGCAATTGTGGTACTGAGGTTGCATTAATGCCGGGGTGCCTATTCATCAGTATCTGTGAAACTGTCACTGGAAGGGTGTAGCGCAGTCTCTCATTCTGAAAACAATGGACAATCATTTTGACCAGAATCCTCTTGGTGTGCACATAAGATTTTTATAACATGCCACAGCCCACTGCCAAGGTGCTGTGACTCATCTCAGTTGCACAATCAGGGGCACAGCCCAGATACTCTTGGCATCTCATCACTTCCCTACAATTAGTTGAGACAAGTTGTCCAAACCTCATGCAAACAAGTTTTATTGTTTTAGGTAGTGGCAGGGTTTTATTGTACTTATTGTATATTGTGGTTTTGTATCGTATGATTTGTAATTACGCTTTGATGGGTTGTGAACTGCCCAGAGAGTGTTTGCATTAACGGAGCAGTATGGAAGCTGAAAGAATAGAATAGAATAAAACAGAATAGAGGCCTTTCTAATGGAGAATTAAATTATTTTAGAGGCTAATATACGTCTCAGCAGAAATGATACCGCAGTTTTTTTAAAAAAAAAAATAATAAAATCAAATATTATGAAGAATAGCATGCCTGCTTTTCTTTTTCTTTCTTTCTTTCTTTCTTTCTTTCTTTCTTTCTTTCTTTCTTTCTTTCTGCCTGCCTGCCTGCCTGCCTGCCTGCCTGCCTGACAGCCATGTATGTTCTTTATCTAGTATTGAAGGATACCTATAGGTTGTCAAGACACCTTATAAACACTTACATGGGAGTAGGCCCCATTCAACTCAATGGGACTTATTTTTAATAGATCTCCAGAGCAAGGATTATGTCTAGGCACACTTATTGTATATTTGCAAAAGCACAATTAGATAAATACAGTAGAGCTTGCTTCTAAGTAAATAGGCATATGATTGCACTGTTAATATTTTAAATTAATATTAATTAACCTCTACTCTTTTGCAAGGTTAGAACCCATGAATGCATTTTGTGTGGCCAGATGTTGCCTTGCTCTGGTATGATCAGGAAAAGTGTTGGCTTTGGTAGAAAGACTAACAGTGGAACAACCAAAGCTGCACAAATTAAAACTGGTGGGACTATGGAAGGTACCTTTGTCTCAAAGGTGGCCATAGTGGGCCAAATCCAGTTGCTGGTCACAATTGAAGATATCCTCTTGATTCAATTGCTAAATGGTAAGTCAACATCTATGTAAATCAGATTGATTCAAGAGGTGCACTCTCATTGGGACTAGCAACTAGATTTTAGGTCATCTGGACAGCTTAGTGAATCAGGCAGCCAGTGGTTAGGATTTCAGTTCCCTACTATGCCTCCCAGGAGAAGAGCCACTTTGGCCTGTGGTTGGGCTACTCATGCTGATTTGCTGACATTTGGGTTTTCATTGCCACTGTCATCTTTTTCTTTTCAAACTGAGAGGTATTTAACTGGGGACATTTTGGGTTGTTTTTCTGATTCTGTGACTTAGATAATTGTAATATATGTGCTGGGAGCCTCATTGTGCCAAAGAATGAAGTGAGTAAAAACCTTAAAAAACAGTATTAATAGGCAGGCAGGACTTGTCTGTTCAGGGTGAGTGCAAAATGCACATATTTGTGTGTGTGTACACACAGTTCTCATCTCAGAGAGATGGAACAACAGTCTGATTTGCTAAGGGAACAGATGGATGTGCTAAGGAAATTAATATGGGAAATATCCATATATCATATATCATACATGTGTCTGTTTCTGAGAGAGAATTTCAGTGTCGGTGTATATACTGCAATTCCAAAGGGAAATAAAACAAAAAAAGTGGTTGGGCATAGAATTCAGGTTGTTGACACACTGTCAGCTTTATTATTAAAAAAAAAATAAAAGGATTCTAGCTCTTACAGTTATGAAGACATGCATGACAGAATGCAAATATCAGAAGCCAGAGAGGTGAATGGATCTAACCCACAGAAGTGGAGTTTCTATTCTCTAATTTGCCTGATCTTTGATTAGTAAAACTAACAAAAATCAGAAAAAAAATGTAGTAAGATCACCGACTAAATAATGCAAAATAAGAAATTGCACAATGCTTCCGAATAGATGGATTTACCCAGACTGCAAAAAAGTTTCACTGAACAGAGATTAGGACGCCTGGGTACCAGATTTTATTTCATCTTTTTGCTGCAACATACACATAGCCCAGGATATTGGTGGAGCAGAACTTCCAAGACCTGGCATTACGTGACTTGTATTGATAATGCATGTATCTACTACCTACCCTGTGTTCCCTGTTTTTGTTGCAAAGAGAATAGCTTCAAGTTCCCCAAATAATCCACCCCTTTCTCATTAATTGGTATTTCAGGTATCTGTAATGATACTTGCACTGGGTCTCTGAGTAGTTACGTTCTGCCAGAGAGGGGATGCACTGGCTGGCTCCTTTTGTCCCTGCGCAGTATGCCTTTTTTTTTTTTTAACTGGTCTCCAAATTCACTGCCACCAGTCCCCTTGGAATTATGTGATTTATTAGCTTAATCACAGGTTAATTACTTGAGTAATTAACTCAAGTCACTGGTTTGACGTATTTACACTTCAAGGAAGCTCCTCTCCTTTGATATGGCACATGGAGCTGTTATACTGGTTTCCATTTCCGGTAACATCCCTGTGTAACTTTTGTGGCTGATTTAGTCTCTGGTGCCCTCCAAGCAGTCTCTGGTGCCCTCCAAGCAGGGTGTACCAAAGTCCATACACAGTATCAGTAAGTCATGCTGAGACATTTGTAAGAGAAAGAATGAAAATGTTTCATTAGTTGCAGTTATGAACAGATCGACAGCAAACAACAGACTGATTCCAACAGACTACAGAGAAGTAACACTCAGCAGAAGAGATAGGCAAGAACCACCGAACCAGTGGTTCATGCTGGTTCATCCTTCAGTCAAGCAGGTGATTAGTGCTTTTCAGCCCCGCTTCCTCCAGCAGGCACCCACTGAGAGGCAGCGACCCAGCTTCCTTTCCCCACCTCCTCTGGACATTGCCTCTGAGTAGGCGCCCACTGGAGGAGGTGGGGCTGAGAAGTGCTGAACAGCTGTTCGGCCAAAGGATGAACCAGCACAAACTGCTGGTTTGGCAGTTCGTGCCCATCTCTATTCAGCAGAGAAGCAAGGCTCTCTTTGTATCCAGAGGCAGGAAGGAATGATAGTGCTGGATGGATTGACAGTCACTGCAGTCCAGAAAGGTCAGGGATGAGGTTGTTAAAAACACCTACATTTTTAACCAAAACCAATTATACATTTGTATCTGAAAAACAAAGATTAGGGAGAGAAATAAGAAAAGCAGCTCTAAGTGGTATTTTGCATTTTGTATCAAACATCTTTTTGTTTTATAAAAGATTTACTATATGTGGATTCTACTACTGTCAAAACTGTAATGTTTATTTGTTTAATTATAATCAATACATTATATATGAAGCATTATGTGTGGCACATTTATGAATGAATGTGTATGTTAACAGAGTTGTTTAATTTTTCATAAGCCGGCCCTCACAAAATTTGCAACAGAGGCTCAAACTCTGTTAAAAATTAAACAGTAAGATATAGCTTCTGATACTCAGTTTCACAACACAGGACCCATCCCCTGATTCACATTTTGTGAACAGTAGCTGTTCTAACATGACCATTTTGTGTATGGGCTTTGGAGAGAAGAGAGGATTAGTTTGGAGAAGAAAATCAGTGTAAATCATCAGTGTAAACATCTCAAGAGTGGAAAACAATTGAGGTATATCTAATCCTGATTTCTTGGGTTCTCCATCAGTTATGATGATATAAGGAATAAGCCCATTCAATTGTTTGCATGACAAATGAAAGTAAAAATCACATGTATTAAATGACAGTGAGATATTATTATTGCTGCACCAAAAATGTTTGTTTCTGGAATCATATATGACTCCTTTAGAAGTCCAATGGTGCAAAAATGTCCATTTATTCAGTTCATAGCTGACCACCTGATGTCCAATTATCAACTCATTAGTCAGCCTTGGACAAATCATTCTCTATCATGGCTTTACTTGTTCATCTGTAAAACAGGCATAATAACAATCAGGCTGGTGGAACACAAATAAGGTACAGACTGCAAAGTGTTATATATCTTGTGCATAAAAAGAAGCCCCAATCCTAATCTGAGCCAAATTTATTCTAGTAAAATTCAAAGGGCCAAATAAGTCTGAACCTTTGGGATCCAATGGCAGTTGGCTTCACAAAGCTGTAAACATACTGAAATCATGTTCAGTCTGGCCCTTTGAACTTAATGGAATAAGTCAGCCATGATTAACCTAAATTCTACTGATTTCAGAGGGTCTTTTCTAAGTATGATTAAGCTAATGAATCTCATGGAAGTGAGACCTAAATTACGTTCAGAGTTATAGGAATTTGCTTGATTCCCTTTAAATGTGCAACAAAAGCCCAGCTAATTAGAGTCAGAATTTAGCTTACAAATCTCCCTTTATTAAACCACCTCTTCCCATGACCAGCACTTTGTAGAAATGATATTCAGGAGGCTATGTTTAAGTAGAAAAAAGGGGGAAAATATATTTTACTCACTCTTCACCAGTCTTCATAAAGTCTTCAGAAATTGGGAAAAGAAAAAAGATTAAAAGTAGCAAGAGATGGATTTCTCAGCCCCACATGGCTGGTAAGAACCCCTATTGTGCAGGAAAGGCTTAATCTGCATCTTTCCCTGGGGACATTTTGGGAGAAAAGATGTTTACTGCAAAAGAATGAACTTGTGTAGCAAGAGGGAGGAAGATAAGCCCATGTAACTGGTCTGTAACACAAACAAACCAACATGCAAGTTAGCTTGGTGAAAGGCTCCTCCCACATAACTATGTATTAGATTTGCATGTGAGATTGCTAGTTCGCCAAAAAAATTATGCAGACACTTGAATGTGTTGACTTCATACACCCCTTTGGACATAGGACTCCAGTGGCTCCCTGTACACAGAAAACACAGAGGTCAAGAGGAGGTTGTTAGAAATCGTCTTTTGGACTTGCTAATTTTCTTTGTGAAGGATATATGCAAGATGTGTGTGTTGTGTCTTGTTGTGTTATGTTGCATTATGTTTGTCTTACGGGGGGGGGGGGCAATCAAGTTGGTCATCCTTTACTTTTATTCCAAATAGGTGAAAGTCCGGCTGGCAGGCAAGAGCTACACACCACATTGACTGATTGTCTTGTTGGTGTAGCTTAGTTTCAAGTCCTATCCAGGTTATTGAAACCTGCTTTCACATAAAATATGTGATGAAGTAGTCAGGCCGTGTTGTTCAAGTGAAATTACTGAGCTAGGTGAGAATCACACCACACAGAGTAAGAGTGTTCAGGATCAGACTCGCTTAGGAGAATGCTTGCAGAGCATTTCTTCAGAAATACATTTGTAATCACTTTGTTAACGAAGGGTTCCTCTGTTATCAAGGAGAGTTTTCAGCAGGAATCCAACAGACAAAAAAAAAAATCCCATCTGCCTTTTTAACAGTTAAGGAAAGAGAAAAGAAAGGAGAGAAACCCTGGAAATTACATTTATAATTCATCAGAAATAATGCTGAGTGTCAGACATATGAATAACCTACATGTGATCTAGTATGCAAAGCAAAAACAAAACTAAACAGAAAACCCTCAAGTCCCACAAAAGCCAATTTTAAAATGCCAGGTATGGTGTTTGATGCCTCGCAGAATCCAAATACCCAGTTATGACCTTATTTTTTTTTTCACTTAGAAACCATCTGTGGGTTTTTGGGAAATGCTGAGAAGTTGTGTTTGTCTACTCTTCAGGAGTTCAGAGACCCTGTTGAATATTAGCATGCCGGAAGGAAGTGATGGAGAGTGAGGGCGGATAGGCTGTCTTAGCAGAAGAGAGCTCTACTCCAGTAGATCATTTCGGGGCAAATAATCTGGTACTCTATAGTTCTGTTAAGACTACAATGCCCAGACCATAATCTTTGACTATGGGTCTTCCTGGGTGGCCCTGATGGGAGCTGTAGTCAAGAAGACACCAGATAGGTTACGCCATCTAGTGACAGTTTTTGTTCAGGATTTGTCAGGATTAGACATGGGGACGAATTAAAAAATGGATTGCGATATTCGTCAGAAATCTGATTCATTGAATATTCATCCCTTCATATTCGTGGGTTCCAGAGACCCCCACGAATACGAAGGGATGAATATTTCCCCATATTTCTTTGTCCCCCATACGAAGAGAGGGAAGGCTAGCCTTTCCTCTCTTCTTATGGCTTTCCCATTCTGCCTACCGGCCCACCAATCAGCTGATCGGCAAGCCGATAGAGGCCACCCACCCCCACAACCTATCCCCCGCCCCTTCCTCTCCCTACCTTAGCCACCGCTCCCCCGCCACCCCACCCCACCCTGCTGAGCCACCCCCCACCGCCACCCCCCACCGCCACCGCCGCCACTGTCTCCAGCAGGCCTCCGCAGCCATGGCCTGTAGAAAGGGACACTGGCTGCCCTTTGCAAAGATAGCGGCTGTGGCTTCACTTAGGGTAGGGAAGCTGCAGCTACCATCTTTGCAAAGGGCAGCCTGGATTACCTTAGCCTGCCTACCCTAAATGAAGCCGCAGCCGCCATCTTTGCAAAGGGCAGCCAGTGTCCCTTTCTACAGGCCATGGCTGTGGAGGCCTGCTGGAGACGGCAGCGGCGGCGGTGATGGCGGCGATTATGGTGGGGGGCAGTGGTGGGGGTGCCGAGGGGCATCGGTGTGGGGTGTGGGGTCAGGGTTTGTTTTAGTAACCCCCCTACGAATCAACAAATAAATTCATGCTTCATTGGTTCATGAGGGCCGCTTCGTGCTTTGTGAGTCGTCAACTTTTGACGACTCATGAAGCAGGACGACTCGCCAAAATTGTGAGTTGTCCCCATTTCTAGTCATGATCTGTATTTCAAAACCCAGCCGTCATGTTAAAGGATCTATGCGGAAGCAGACTTCCAAGTGGATCACGAATGTGCACCTCCAGCTTTCCACAAGTCCTTTGACTATACATAGATGGATACTATGCCAAATTAGTTTCTGGTTGAAGACCTTAGAACAGACCTTCCATGTTTGTTTCATATGTCTCACTGCCATCTCTTGTTGATCAATGAGGTGCAGCCTGCTTTTTGTTGTTGTTGTTTAGTCGTTAAGTCGTGTCCGACTCTTCGTGACCCCATGGACCAGAGCACGCCAGGCCCTCCTGTCTTCCACTGCCTCCCGGAGTTTGGTCAAATTCATGTTGGTAGCTTTGATGACACTGTCCAGCCTGCTTAGCTACTATCATTATTTTGCTTCCAGGAGCATCCAGGGTGGTTTTGAACAAGAGTCCAAGCTGTCTTTGTCATAGGGCTCCAGGTTGGAGAGTGTAATTCTCCAACTTCGTTGTATGTGTATACTAATTCCGTTGTATGTGTATACTATGTATAGACTTACAATGACAAAAAATTTATTTGATTTGTAATCCCCTCCAGCCCGAGGAGGAGAATCAACCATTTTGAAAGTATGTGAGCAGTGCTAGACTTTGAAAGAGCAAATGAGTGATGTATGCAAAGAGAACAATCAGCATGATGAAGACTGAGAGCATTAGGAGAATAAAAGCAGTGCCTATCTCACCCTGTATTGCATAAGGAAACCTCTTATCACAGTTAACTATTAATCAGTGTGCAAGTCTGCGCTAGAATGCTGTGTTGCAAAGGGTGGCTTTGACTCAACTGATCTCCGTTTAGTTAAGTCCCCTGCCCTTTATTCTGCATTTACTGGGCCTTGCATTCTGTGTTTAATAGCAAGGTATTGCTTATTCCCAAATTTCATCCAGATATCTAGAAATGTAAAAGAATTTTGTTGTTTCTTTCTCTGCAAAAGCACTGCATTTGCTTAAATGGGTGAAAGAAGCTCTCAAGATTTCTCAAGGCAGAGAAAGGTAGGGCAAGGGAAATATTTACATGCATAACTCATGTCAAAAAACATATTTACCATTTCTGGTAGAACTGTGGACTGGCACTAGACACTATGCTTAATACATATTTAGAAGCAGTGCTTCCTCAAGAAGTGGAAGATACTTTTAATGCCCTCCGGGGTTTGCATTTAGTCCTGTTTTGATTTGATTGGTCACCAGAATGTAAATATGAGCTTATTTTGCAAATCTGATTCCTCTGATGAAACCCAGTTGCTGAAAGAAAAATGTTTTGCTTGTGGAGAATATAGTATATTTCCCTTATTATCCAGCTTAGCTCTCAACAACAGGAGGGCTTGCACACCAGATAAGCTTTCCATCACTGGTTAGACCTGGCACCTGCACAATTGTTTATCAGCTAGGGACCTTCTCATTTCTTTACCTGGATAGTTTTCAGCTCTAACTGCGCTATTACTACAGGCAGTAATTGTCTTGCCTTTGTTTGTTGGCTGAAATCACTGAAGGGCAGGAACAGAGTAGTTTATCACAGAATGAATGGGAAATACGATAGTGCCTACATCTGTGAAGATTCTCAGTCATCCAGATGAGGTTATCTGGAAGTTGAGTCATAGCAACTGGTCTTCTTTCTTATTAAGTTGAAAGGTTTCGCTACTCATCCAAGTAGCTTCTTCAGTCTGAGGAAAGTTGGTAGGAGACCCCTGATATATCCTCCACATTGGTTTCACTTCTCCCTGGTCTGAATAGGCTCATTAGATGGACAAAGGATGGGAAGGGGGAGTGAAAATCCCACCTCTGCAGTCCTTCTCCACCCATTGTTATGGGTAGTTAACAGTTGTTAACAGTGGTATTTCTGGTGGGTGTGATCCTGATCTTTCTGAGGAGGGATGAAAAGGCAGCATGATAAATCGGAGACAGATTATGTCTAAGGCCTCCATACCTGTTGAGTAAGGGATTTTGCCTACATGTTTTGCTGTGTATTTCTGGTTCCATAAGAAGACAAGCTCTCCTGTGTTCTCTTTACATCTTTTTTAAAATGAAATTTGGCAGTCTTGGGTATATGGTTTATTTGTGGGGTAACTCCCACCAATAGCTGCTTTCTGGACATCCAGAACTTCCTAAATCTCATTGAATGAGGATTTGCTGATCACTCCTCAGTGGTCTGCTGTTGTAGGCAGGGGGCTTTGGTACAGGTACTAGATCTGTCAATTTCACTTTGCTCACTTCTTTTTTTAAAAGGCATGTACTTTTTCTGAAGATAAAAATCCAAAGAGGATTTTGTTGCAGTTGTTCTTTATAACTGTGTGGTGGGCACACTTGTAATCTTCTACTTGTACCTGGAGATGCCCTGCTGACATGACTGGTCAGCCCCAAGTTAAAGCAGCCAAACTAAAGATGTGGTGAGCCCTTAACCTACACATCTGCTTTGCTACTTCCATGTGTCTTTGTATACAGTCACAGGAGTGCAGCAGTAATTGTTTATTCTGCCTTGCCCATTTCACACTGTATGCACAGCATTGGCTTCCTAATGAGGTGATACAACCTGCAAAGGGGAAGTAAACTGTTTATTGCGCATGAACCTTAAGATATTAGGTTGTGATATTTATCCCTTACTACCGCCAGTTGTCTAGCTTCCAATTTGGGCAGGGTAAACATTTTGCCAGCACTCTCTGATGGCCATTTTTGAATTAACTGTGTTGGAGTTTGTTGGGTGCTTTATATTTACTCTGCCTTGTATTTTGTCTTTCATCCTATCAATATTCAGCCTCCAATTCTCCCTTCCCCATTCCTTCTAAATCTAGTCCCATCCTTCCTTTCTTTCTGTATGTGTTGCTAATCTGACTGAATCTATGTTTTAGGTTTATTTTAAGAGTACTTCTATTAGAGAGTGGCACTTTCCCTATTCCCCTTTAAACATACTAGCACAGACACACACCTTTGTAGGTAATATTTGATTCTGAAAATGTGTGTGTGTGTGTGTGTGTGTGTGTGTGTGTGTGTGTGTGGTCAAGCTGGAACTGACTCACAGTGACCCTAATAGAGCTTTCAAGGTAAGTAAGATATTTAATGAGTGGTTTTACCAGTTTCACTTCCCCAGTGAGTTTCTATGGCCAAGTGGGGATTCAAACCCTGTTCTCCAGACCTGAAAGGGTCTATAAGGGCCCAAATTTTCATGTATCTAACTAAAACAACAAAAAGTATGATTATTTGTCATCTGAACTTTAAAAGTAGCTGGGATAAAAACCTCTGAAGCTATTTGTCTGAAATTCGGAAGGAATAATCCCCTCTGAGGGTACTACAGTGTCCCCAAATGTATGCATGCAAGCACACTCACACACACAAGATCTATTTTAATTTCCTTATGCAAATCAGTGTGAAGTGTGAAGATGCAGATTCAAATTGAATTGGATCAGGTCTGAATGCATCTGAACTAAATCAAGTCTGACTCTGAATCACTGAGTCCGGTCCCACACCAATCAAATGACCCGAGCACAGCCTTAGTTAGGACAAATTTACATATTTGTAAACTACCAACTCTCTTAAGCAGCCCTATTGTTGATCTTAAGCAGGGGCCTATTTTTTATTCTCTCTTTACCTAAGTGGTCCCAAGAAACTAATATTGTATTCTAACAGAAGGCAAAATGACAATTTTGTTGAGGATTGGGTACTTTCAACAAGATGTGACTGCAATCTTCTCTTCCAGAAACCGGGTGGATTTGTTAGAAATGGCATGGGAGAGAAATACCGCTGGGGCAGAGTCAAGAAGAGCTTTTTTTAAATATAGGCTCAACCTTGTTCTCTGATCTAGAAATGAATTATCATGGTTAGATGCAGCATGGGGATAGAGCAAGGTTGTTCCAGTGATAACACAAGCTTCACTTTGACTTAGTAATATATCCATCTGCTATCTTCCCCTCCTCTTTCTCTCACCCAGCTAGATTGTCAAAAGGGTATGTGACTTGTAAGTAATGTCAGAGGGGACTCACTATAAATTGTCAGCTCTGCGCATCATACTGGATCTTCCAAAAGACCAACGGGTAGAGCTTGGAAAAGTTACTTTCTTGTATTATAATTCAGAATTCACCATTCAGCGTGGTCATTCAAGAGCTTGGCAGTGTGGAGGCCAAAAGTTGAATATTTTCCTTTAGAAGCAATATTGCACAGATTCTCACAATTAGATTAATCGGGGGCTCTTGCGACAAAATTGAGCCAAAGCAAATATTGTTCTAAACAACCAGCCACCGACCAAAATGACAACCCTGTGTTTAGCTGTCTCCACACATACTTCTGTGACAACTTACCTTTATGCAGCTGTGATGTCATGGCATTTTGCATTTCATACTCAGGTGGTTGTGAAAGCAACCACATATGTAGAGTGGGAATTAAGGAAATATATACAATAATATGACCTAGTAACAAGAATAGGTTACACTAGACTTTATTGGGGGGGGGGCATGGGAAGGTGAAGGGGCTAGATAGGCAAATGCAATTTTCAGCCCATAGACAAAAGTCAAAGAAAAGTCTTCCAAGTGGGGCTCACTTTGTTAGGTGATTTTTTGTTTTGTTTTTTGTTTTTGTTTTTTTGTTTGTTTGTTTGTTTGGGTTTTTTGTTTTGTTTTTTGTTTTTGCAGTTTATGGGCAGAGGGGCAACAGAAATTCACTCTCCTTGCCTCAGTTACCAAAAATATAAGACCTATAATCTGTGATTATTAAAGTCAGCAATTGTAATACTTTAATAAAAAGCAAAAGTGTGCTGCTTATATACCTCCCCATGGTGCTTAAAGTACTCTCTGGGTGGTTTACACCTTAATTATGCAGACTACAGATTGCCCACCCCCAGTGAGCTGGATACTCAATTTACCAACCTTAGAAGGATGGAAGGCTGAGTCAACCCCCAAGCCTGAGTCCATTGGGATTGAACTGAGGTCATCATGATCAGAGTCTTGGCTGCAGTGCTGCAGTTTAACCACTGCACCACAAGGCTCTAGTGCTGCTGAAGTACATTGGCAGCATTTGAAAAGGGTTTTAATTCACTCATAATTGTTCTGGAGCACCTATAAACAATATAACAGGTATTAAAAAGTAATGATGGCAAATGATATTTTTCCCACTTGCTCTTCAACATTGTTGAAAAGCGAGCAGGGTTTTGAATTTTGTTGTGAATCTTTTCCACTGAAATCTTTAAAAGTCGCTTTAAATCAAATTAAGCCACTGAGGCATCTAGTCCAGTCCACTGACCAGGAATGACTCTACAGTTTTCCCATAGGATTCTTTCTGAGCCTTGGCAGGAGATCCCAGGGGCTGAACCTGAAACTGCCTGCAGGCAAGTCAGATGTTCTTCCACTGAGCTGTGATTGTGTCCCTGCTGAAGTATAGCCAAATGTCACTGTGATCCCAAATTCTAATCTTTAAATCATTTCACTGTTACGGTGATATTGACATCAGGAAAAATATGCTTAAGGTTATTACGTGATCCATCTGTATAGTCCACAAAAAGCTTATGCCAGCATGAGTTTGTAAGGTATTATTAGCTATTATATAGATTTGAAAATACCAAGGTTTTTACTCCTTATTCTTAATAAATGTCTTGATTGCAGTTGTTCCACTGAAAAACTATTTCTCTTTTTTGCTTTCAATTGAATTTCATGCATTTCTATAACTCTTTCACTCATTTCTTCACTTTCTTTCATTATTTAATCTATTTCTATTACTGGTCATGAAATAATCAACAACAATGTTATTCTACTGTGTGCACAAAAAAGAACGTAATATGTGGATTAGGTATTTTCATCGCCTGCTTTTAATTCTCAGAATGTTTGTTCCAAATATGGTCAGTTTCAAATTTTCATGTGAGGTTTCATCGAAAGAGCTTGTTAAAAGTCATCACAAAACATAATTGTAATTGCTCTGTTTGGTCATTAGAAAAATATTCTGTTGTGCTATATTCTGATGGAAAAAAGCCTGCTTGTTCCCTTGTGTCTATTCATTTTCTTAAACCAACACTATGTTGACACAGATAGTTTATATTTAGTATGTATAAAAGAGATGTTTGTTCAGCATCTGGAAATTGCAGATTCCCCTGGGGGAGTCCATCATGTTTTCTCCCTTCTGACATTTTTATACCTGGCAAAGGTATTCAGAAGGATTTTTGACTTCTGACATACAAGTCACTAGTTAGTACCGATACCGCCAGGACCATTCCTATTGCTTTGTGCTGTTTGTATAAAGTGCCCATTTATGGAGGTCTTGTTCTGTCTTCTGCTGCTGCTTTGTAGCGAATGATTTATCATCTGACTGTTTTATGCTGCCTTGTTTTTCTAATTGAATTTAAAGTTATCTGGTCTATCTATCTATCTATCTATCTATCTATCTATCTATCTATCTCTATTGAATGCTTTCATACTCAGCTTTTAGCCTGAGTAGCTTACAAAATATGTGATATAGGACAATCCTCGTGCTCAGGATTACAATTCAAAATTTAGAACATGAGATACAAAGAATAAGGGACGTGGAGAGAAGAGGGGGAAAAGGCCTTGAGTGGGCATGAAATAAATAGGTATCCAGCTGTGCTTCTCTAAGCAAGTAAAGCTAGAGAATCCCGTGCTGCTAAGTGGAACTTAGCAGTATGGGATTCTTCACAGGCTGAAAGAGTGGCATCTACTATGGTAGCTCAAACAGCCTTTACTACCTCTCCAGTTTTTACTAGCTGGCAGATGTTTATTCCTCCAAATCATTACGACTCATATTGGTCATTTGAGTACTACCAAAGTGAGTATATCTGTTGATGCAGATTTTAATGATAGTGCCAAGAGCACTGCCCTTTGCTGTTGTAAGGGTCTCTTAGTCTTGTCTTTGTGTTATCTTTGTTTGCTAGGATGTTGGCCTTGGGAGAGGACCCAACAGATAGGTGCTCTCTTTTTATTGTTGCTACTTGCCTTCACTGCTTTTCTGGGAGAGGCAGGGTATTTAATTCCACTCCACCCTAAAATAAGCACATCACTATCTGTGTTTCTAGTATTTGAATGTCAGTGCCATTGCTCATGTAGTCAAAATCAGCACCAGTCACATGAAAGAGGGAGATACTGGAAGGCTTGGAGGTGCATGAGAAGACTAAGAAACCTTAAGGGAGGAATCCCAAACAATGATGACTGAACAGACTCAGTGATAAAGGTGTGCTAACAGACTGTAGAGGTCAGTTGGGGGAGTAAAATGAAGTTAGAAGACATGAAAGAATGGAAGAAGGCATGCCTGCTTGACTGGAATGGTTAACAGAAGCACTATACATTTACAGGAGTACTGCAACACGTTATTGTGGGTACACCAGTAAGAAGAAGAACAATAATGGACTAAGATAATTTATCCCTTAACCACAATAAAAACCAAAGGACTGTACATGGTGCTCATGTAGAGCATCATGGGGACCATTTGTCCACTGCATCATTTAAAGCCCAACAAGGACCTTAGGACCCATTTCTAGCTGGGTCAATAATTACATGGAAAACACATACATTATGCTTTCATCCATGTGGTTGTAGGCAGTGCCTGCAATGGCAGAGAAGGAACTGATAGAAAAGCAATCCGCTGCATGCTTTTATCACACTTGAAGAGTACCTAAGAATTCTGTTGTTAGAAAGTTCAAAAGATGGTGGTGATGATGGTGATTATCTTTTCCTTTTGCCTACAGGTTGATGACCAAATGAAACTCCTTCAGAACTGCTGGAGCGAGCTCTTAATACTAGATCATATTTATCGGCAAGTGGTACATGGAAAGGAAGGCTCCATCCTTCTAGTAACTGGGCAACAAGTGAGTTGGCATATTAAAAATATTGATTTTTTTTTTTTTGCATTAACTTTCTTCATAAACAGTATAATTTTAACTGTGTTAGGAGCACTTCTGTGTGTTACATGAAAGTATTTTCCATTGAATGCAGGTACTGGCCATAATAGAATGTAGGTAAAATGATGTGGCTGCTCTCTTTCTCATCCAATAATGATAATCATTACATTTAAAAACAATGGAGGGTGCCTCTTCTAGATATACTGGAGTGGGGCACCCTCCCATCCCAGTCCACAAGCCACCCCCTACATAAATGCAAATATGAACTTTGTAAAAAAAAAAATTAAAATGTCCCATGTAAGATATAGTAGACTAAAAGCGTAACGTCTATGGTATTACAGCAATCCAACTGAAGAAAACAATGTATATGCAATAAATTGACATTTTCTCTATTCCTTCTTCCTTCCTACACACACACAAACCAAATAAATTATAAATCAGCCAAAGCTATGAATAAGGCATCGTGGAATTCAAAGCAGTCAGTGGACAGAATCCTGTTAGCTACGCCTGCTAGCATAACAAAAATGGCATAACATTTGGAAGGAAATAGCCTCAAATTATGAAGGTAGCCTAGACATTATCTGTTATGTATCCAGTTTGCATTCTGTGAGCAATAAGATTTGGGCCAGTATGTATTCAATGGACAATCCCAGAAAGACAACAATAGCACTCAAAACAATGAAGACCAATATTGGAGGAACCAACATTGCTAAACAAGAATGGGCTTCAGTCCACAAACTTTGGCCAAACAAAACCTGATAGAGTATGACTAGACAGCAAGGGGAATGCAAAATCAGTCACTTTCACTCACTGTGAAGTACAGCCAGGAATTTGGGTTTCCCCAGATCTGTTCATGTTAATTGGTTAACAAAGGGAGACAGGAGGAAAATCTTGTTTGGACCTCTATTGTAGTCCTGCAGGAGGCACAATTACAAGTAAAGTAACTAATAAGCTGTAAACAAGGGTTTCCTCCTCTCCTTTCCTCTTCTAAAGGACCAAGCTGTTTTAAAAAAGAAAGAAAAGTCTTGCCAATGGAGAGAGGCCTTGCTTGCTGTTCCTGTGTGTGTGTGCGCCAGTGCTTTGGCACCTTTGATACAACTTTGTTGTTTTTCCTGCAACAAACTAACCATAACTACTACCCTCTAAAAATGTAAAAGCATTGTTTGAGTTTATAAATCTGTGTTATCATTGAGGCTAGGGATGGTTATATTTTAGTCAAGGCTTTGCCTAATCAATATATAAGCATAAGATTTTGGACTATAGGATTCAGCATCCCTGGATTCATGTCCCTAAACCTTAAGACTTTGAAGACAAGTTTGAAAGCATAAGGATAAATATCTGAGCAAATCTCAAAAAGCTTGAAGCAAAATTTCCATTTGTCAGGGCGCTTTTTGTTCTCCCCTGTGGCTATCAAAAAGCAGTACTTTACATTATGCAAAGTAAGTACAATCTTCTGTTGTGTCCAAGGTATACAACTTATGTAAGTACTGGAGTTCCTGTATTAGCATATAGTCATGTTTATTTACATTACATCAGAGAAGATGCTATACGACCATCCCATTCTAGAACATGTTGTATTTCCTGTAGCCTCTGGCCCTGGTGGCGCTGCGGGTTAAACCGCAGAAGCCTCTGTGCTGTAAGATCTATAGATCTGCAGCTGTAAGATCGAATCCACGCGACGGAGTGAGCACCCGTCGCTTGTCCCAGCTCCCGCCAACCTAGCGGTTCGAAAGCATGCAAATGCAAGTAGATAAATAGGGACCACCTCGGTGGGAAGGTAACGGCGTTCCGTGTCTAAGTCGCACTGGCCATGTGACCACGGAAGATTGTCTTCAGACAAACGCTGGCTCTATGGCTTGGAAACGGGGATGAGCACCGCCCCCTAGAGTCGAACACGACTGGACAAATTGTCAAGGGGAACCTTTACCTTTACCTTTACCTGGCCCTACACTCTTGCAGCTAAAATGCTATACTGGGCCTGAGAAATAGAAAGTTAATTTTTTGGCCTGCTTAAAATGCTCAGAGCACTGATCATAGAGAAGTTACTCATCTGGACTACAGCTTTTTGGGAACTACAGCCCTAAAAAGTTACTTTTGTCTGAACATGTGAGCAAAATGAGGAAACAGAAGGAGACCCTGCCATTTGGTGGGTAGCAGATGGTGGGATGTGGATCTGCAGCACCCAGTATAACTGGGTGGAATAAGTTGTCCTGTTGAGATTCAGCTGCCAGTGTAGCTGGATTCAGTAAGCAGAACAAGAGCCACTGCTCTTTTGTCTGCACCTTAAGCAGCCACATACCTTCAGCCAACACTGAAAGTAAGAACACAGAAAGAGTATAGTTTTAAAATAGAATTGGGCATAGCCCAGATGTTCTGGACCACAGCTCCCATCAGCTCTAGCTAGCATAGTGAAGGGTGAGGTATGCTGGAAGGTGTCACCCAACAACATCTACAGGACCACACTTTGCCCCCTCCCACACTTTAAAAGTCACAACATTTTCTTAAAAGCTACCTAGAGCACAATCCCCACAGTCCTGCACAAGGTTCACTAAAATCTGTTTCATGCTTTTTTTTAACACTGGCACCAAATGTACTATCTTGAGTCATGCACCAGGGTGTTGTGCCGCTGATGGTCCGTTCAGCGAGTTGATGCAAGAGAACCTCCCACTGCCTCGTAGCCATGTTTCATTTGTAAGTTTCCAAGAACTAGGCAAAGTAAATGAGAGCGACAAGGCAAATTAAATCAAAGCTGTATTCTTTGAAACTGTCTTTCAGCTCTAACAGAAAAGAATGTCTGGTGTCATGGGAAAGCAGAGCACATTTGGTGCATTTTATTTCTGATTCAAAGTGAAACCAAATGATGGTCCACTGCATTTAAGTAGCTGAAACCTAAACTGCCCCAGTTTATAGACATACTGAGGAAACAGTTGCTTGTTTGGACTGCGATCTCCATGATTCAGTTGCTATCCCAAACCTGCACAGAGAGCCTTACCCATAATTCAAACCATGTAGGTCCTTCCTTTGTGGTCTTCTTGTACGGATTGTTGTATGCGCCGGCAGGAAGAAATACATTACATGCTAAGGCAGGTTAGCAGAGCCGCATTAACCCACAGGAAAGCACCAGTCAAAGTTAAACAGTTTTGAAGCCCCATTGATTTCAGGAAGAACTGCAGTGCATTATGCGCCTTGGAAATGCATCAAACCTGGGACCCTTCTTTCCTGCTCAGAAGCTAAGAGCTATTCCACGTGGCTCTGTGCCAGCTAATTTCTGAACTCACACGCCACCTTGAAAGCTTTTGAACAAACAAGCATGGGTTGCAAAGACAAAGTAGAGCATTTTATCACGTTTCAACAGTAACAAGAGCACTTGACTACAAATCATTGGAAGATAGTGTTTTTGGTAGGGTAGAGATAGTTTCAGATCAAATCAAAGGTCTGAGTCCAATAACATTTTTGAATTTGCCTTGTAAGACTATTTCCAAATCCAACCTCATGTATGTTTCTGACAGCATTTGAATGAATGAATGAATACTTTATTACGGTCAAAGACCAGTAAAACCAAATCAATATAAAATTTGTTGTTCAGACCTTGGAAGCCTGCAGACTTTTCATTTTAGCCCATCACATACATTCTTCTTTGACCTTACAATTTAATAAATACACTAGGAAAATGGGATGGGGAAAGAAAAGGAAATCAGCAAATCTGTTAACCACATTTTCCAACATTCACTGTTTTTTCTTTCTATTTTCATTTCATTTAACTGTAGTTTAATTTAATGAATGTATTGATAAGTTGGCTAAGCAGTGCAGTTATCTCCAGTCTTGAATGGATAAGTTCAGTCTCAATTGGAGAAAAGGCAGCTATTAATCAGCAAAAATTAATATCAATTTAGAACTCCAATACTATTATCTAAAGCCAAACATCTTTCTCTAGCTTAAGGTAGATCCCAATGAGAGCTAGTTAATTAGTAATGCACTAATTAGTAATTAGTTATAGTTTCAAAATCCCTCAAATCTTAGAACTATAACTAATTACTAAATTACTAAAGTCCAGTTACAGCTGCAATTTTTTAAAAAAAATCACTATTTTCATCTTGTTCAACGTAATTGAAACTATTGCTTTAGTTACTTCTTTATAAGATCAGAATAATACAAACTGCTTGGCTATGGAACAAAGCACTCTGAGGTAATACTTAATAGTTACTCACCTTGCAAGTATTAAAATAGCAGTGCAATTTAATTCAGATATGTTGCCAGCTATAATGTGCTTGGAATGGGCAGAAGCCACTTGTGCCAGCACACCTGCCCTTCTGTGTGCACAACTGGGCTTGTGCTGGTTGATTCCAGAGGCCTGCCACAGCACAACTGCTGTGCGAGCTACGAGCAGCCAGCAGAGGAGCCAAGACAGCAGCCGAGAAGGAGTGGGGTGAGAGACACGCTGGGTTATGGCAAGTCCAAACCCCCACCAGCCCAGACATGCAGCTGCTGTGCCAGCCTCAAGTGAGACCCAGGTAAGGGCAGTCCTAAATGATTTCCAGCAGCCTTTCGTTGGAAAGGGTTTAGGCTCATCACAGATTCCCTTGGACTAATATCAGTTCAGCTGCCCCCCCCCCCCCCAGACATCTTGACTACTAAGGACTGCAAGATGCATATCTCTGTCCACAACATGATACTTATTTAGGCATGTTGCATGTGCATCTTTGAGATTTACATTCCCACCTAAAGCTGCCAGCTGTCATGAGCAACTGCTTACCCATAACTACAATGGGACAGTTGCTAGTTACACTGATGGTATGGTTAGCAGCAGGAGACAAGGCATGGTTAGATTACTTAAGTTAATGCTCATTATTATTTGTTATTTGCTTACTGAAAGTACTTACAAATCCTGGTCAGTTAGGAGGTTTGTTGCCTGATCTTGATGGGGTCACACTCCTCCTGCAGGATCAGGCCCATAATCTGGGTGTCCTTTTGGACCCAGCCCTCTCGATGGAGAAACAGATCTTGGCCTTGGCCAAATCTCCCTTTTTTCATCTGACATAGATTGCACATTTCCACCCCCTTCTCAACAGGAAGTCTCTAGTAACACTGGTTCATGCGTTGATAATCTTAAGGATTGACTATTGCAATTCTATCTACGTGGGGCTGTCCTTAAAGGTGGTTCAGAAGCTGCAGCTAGTGCAAAACAAGGCAGTGAGGTTGGTCATTGATACATCTAAAATTGACCATATTTCACTCGTCCTGGCCCGCCTGCACTGGCTGCCATTATGTTTCCAGGCCAAATTCAAGGTACTGATGTTAACTTACAAAGCTCTTTATGGTTTAGGACCTTACTACCTGTCAGAGTGCCTCACCCTCAAGCCATCCCCCTGTCCCACCTGCACCTCCCAGTCCTTGACACTGCGGGTGGCCACTCTGAGAGAGGCCCGGAAGTTGTCAACCAGAGGCTGGGTCTTCTTGGTACTGGCTGCCCCACTCTGGAACTCCTTCCCTGTGGGATTGCAATTGCCCTCCACACTCTTGAGCTTCCGTAAGCAAGTGAAAACCTGGCTTGTTACCCAGGCCTTTACAAACCTCACCCCTTTGTAATATTAATTTTGTACTGAGTTTATGCTGGCCCATGGTTTGCCAAACGGGTTTTTGTTTTATATGCTCAATTTGTTGTTGTAGTAGTATATTTTTGTTATTTCCTGGAAGCCGCCCACAGTAGTGGCTTGTCCACTAAATGGGTGGGGTACAAGTTTAAATGTAAATAAATAAATAAATAAATAGCTTTCCCCCATCACAGTTTCCATAGCCATGCATAGTGAAATATATTTTAAAATTCTTTAGAAATTGATTTGTTTTTTTAAAATAAAGCCCAATTGAGAACTAGCTTTTAAATCCAAAGGTAAGACAAAATAATACCATTTTGACACAGTGCCTTTCATCCGTTTAAGAGGTAAAATGTGGGATTAACTCTCAGGGCCAGCCTTATCATTGGACAACAGATTATGGATGTCATGAAAAGAGCAGCCATTTGTTACTTTTTAAAATGTATTGGAGTTGCATTTTTATTTGCTAAGAATAGGGAGACATGTTTGTGGAATTTTCTGCTTGGTGTGCCAAAATAAGAGACAGTGCAGCCCAAATTCAAAGGTAAGATGGTTGTAGTGCATTTGGAATGGACCAGAAATCTCTTGTGCCAGCATAACCTCCCTTGTGCTGGCTTATCCCAGATTTTCCAGCACCACTGGACCTGCCAGTACAACTGCCACACTGGGGTGAGATTAATAGGCTGAAGAACAGCAACAACAACAAAAGACTGGAGAAGGGGAAGAGGAGAAGAGAAGTTACTCCAGATCTAAACCCCTCTCAGTCCAGACTCACAT
Organism: Intellagama lesueurii; assembly: GCA_037013535.1. Taxonomy (NCBI): domain Eukaryota; kingdom Metazoa; phylum Chordata; class Lepidosauria; order Squamata; family Agamidae; genus Intellagama; species Intellagama lesueurii. Next base: position 141,699,939 of record JBAJHW010000004.1, read on the forward strand.
CCATTGTGCCAGCACACAGTTAGGACAGAGTCAGGATAATTTTTAGTAATTTCCAGCACTCCTAGCCTGGGAGTGATTTGGATTCTCTGTAGTGTCAGCCAGCTCAGCTAGTTAGGATTGCACCCTTAGCTGTCTTTGAGTTCTATGCACCCTGACCTGAGTGGGTATAAGGGAGCACCATTTGGCACTCTGCCCCAGGCAGCGAAATGTCTAGACCTGGCTCAGGTGGGAGGAACCATGTGTCTATCCAGCTAGAAATGTGTACACACAAAAGTGTGTGATGTCTGCTAACTTGTTCAATGCCTTGGCTAGTTGAGACCAATTACACTAGTAGAGTGTAATTGTATATATAGAAGAAGCAAGAAGATCAGGAAATTACAACTCAGTTCTGCCCCGCCCCCTTCTTTGTGATGCATCAGTGGTCCACAAATGTATACAACTTTTTATAGCCCTTTGAAGAGTTATCAATGTTACTCTCTGCATATTAGAACTAATTAGCAAGCTCCATAACATCTTCCTGGGGGAAAAGTCTGTTGGCAACTTAATTCATTATCTTCTATTATTGGCATATCATGTTAAAATGACAGGTATCGCATACTGTACAAGTCATCACAATTTTAATTAATTTAATGAAAACTGATTTCACTACTTCTCATGCCTTCAGCTAGGGTGGACTTCTCTCTCTGAACATATGAAAATGTGCTGTTTTTTCCCTTCCCCAAAAATATTCACTGCAAACCCATTTATATAATATTTAAAGAAATGTCTTTGTAAATAAATTGAAAGTTGCCATCATTTAAATAATGTGCATCAAGTACTCATGGTGCATGATGCAACATGGTATTAGTGGAGCACTAAATTAATTTATTGACAATAGGATGGCTTTAACAAAAGTGCCTGCTGCTAAAAAGGAGCACTTATCCTAAGGATCCAGTGTTAATTCCCCTGTTTTCTCTTACCGGCACCCGCAATCAGGCAGGGTTGGTGCGCAACACTATCTGAAATAGCAGGACCAAATCCCCATCAAAGCCCTGAGACATCACTTTAAGCTAGTGTTGACCTATTTTTTAAAAATATGCAATGTTCAATAAAGAGATTCACACAATTAAAAGAAAGAAAGAAATATACACAAAGACTAAGTTCTAATTAAGGACAAGGGTCATTAACTTTAATCACTCAAAGATCAGAAAGAAAATGTCCAATCCTTGCTTACATTTCTTCACAGCTACTAATAAAGGAAAACTAATGTTCGAACAACATGTCGGCATTATTTTTCCCTACCTGAGGACAAACTATCATCCATTCCCATGACTGCTAAGACATCTCATATGACATTCCTCAACAGCTGGAATTCAACAGGGGTTTATAGAGATTTACAATTGTGATGTTGCTAGCTATTATTAAAAGAGTCATAGCCTTGTTGTGATCGTGCATCCAGACCATCACAGTAGACTGCAAGACAATCATAAGGGAAGCTGGTGGAGCATACTTTGTCATTTCCAGAATGATGACATAAGAAACCTGCCCCCAATATTTTATAACAGCTGGGAATAACCGTTGCAGTGTTGGAAGCCTGTTTGTAGCAGGTGGCATTTTCTGCAAGTTTTCCAGCTTTCTTCTGCAACTTGGATGAACACCTGTGTTTCCTGTATGAGTTTATCCCCACTTCCCTCAGTTATGGCAGCCTAGAATTCAGGACTAGCATTTTTTTTTCCTTAGGCAGGACAACGACGGATGCCCCTACAATGCTTGGTACCTAAGGTTGGGCAAGTTTATTTTGACACATCAGACTATTGTTCAAGCAACTTTTCCCCTGTCTACAGTAAATATACAATAATAGTACAATAAATGACTAACAATATGCTACCCTTTCTTGACACCAAAGAACAGCTGCTGGCACCAACTGCCTCATTTTGCCAAATGGTAGGGCCAGTCCTTCAAGACTATTGATTTGCAGCTGGAGTGGACAAAATATTGTGCATTGATGGTTTTAAAAGGAATTGGAATAATCTGCAGGGCACTTTGCTTGACTGCAAGGTATTCCAGCTTTCATTGATCAACACTAGTACTTGCATCAGTTCCAAGTCACATACAGGCTGGAATCCAGTAGTAAGCTGCAACTAGAGCAGATTCCATTGAATCAGTGGGGATTTTGTGAGTCAGCTCCTCCATAAATAACATTGATTCAATGGGTCTACTCTAGTTGTGACTTACAACTGGATTTCAGCTATTGTTGTTGCTGGAATGGGGAGCAAGCCAGTTCACTAGCCTTGGCTGCTAACACACATAAATGTGAATTAGAAATCTGGAACAGCAGCAAACTATTCATTAGTAGAACTATGGCTTGGATTTAATCACCCTCACCTTCTCTTCCAACAACCAACTGATGCTACTGGCATTTTCTCATTGTACGTGCATATGTATTGGCATGAATCAGAGCCCAGTGGTTGGTAATTGCTCTTGAGTCTTACAGTGAAAAATAATATGTGAACTAGATGGAAGCTTTAACCAGCAAGAAACAAAGTTAACTAATTCTGCACATTTACAGGTTGCAATAGTAGTTTAAGAGGTACAATCCATTGCTGGAATCATCTCAGCTGTGCCTACGTGGGTTTAACGGCTAAAGAAAGCAATAGGTTGTTAGTGAATTGTGGCTCATACAATAGAGCTAATGCTGACAACCATGAAAATTTTGACCCACTTGTTATACTATCCAATCTAGTCCTGTGGGCTACTACTCATTTTTCTGACACTTCACAGAACCCTGGAAGATCTATTGAGCTCAAGATAGAAACTGGGCAAAGTGAATGAATGAATGCAAATCATCATTCACAGCAATCATCTCATCCCCTTTCAGTTCTAATATCTGTCTCCAGTGTGAGAAGCTTCACTTTACACAGCATCAGAAGGGGGTCCCTAGAACAAGGGTGGGTACCTTTTAGCACCTCCAGATGTTGTTCAACTGCAAAACCCACCAGCCTAAACTAGCATAGCCACTGGTGAGGGGATAGCAGGAGTCCCAAGTTGCCCATCCCTGCTCTAAAAGTCAATCCCGTTTCTGTAACTTTCAGCCCACAGAAAATCTTGGTCACTTTACTCTTGAAAGTCAAGCATATCCAGTTATTACAAGCATGCACAGTATCTCATGATAAATACATTAAACAACTCTGAACTGCTACAACAGGTTTTTTATCTTTCTGAGATGAGTTGCTTTTCTCATCTATGGAAGATAAACATTACTTTTCTCATCAAAAGACACTGGCAAGGATGTTGTGTTCAAAGCAGCAAAGAATCTTGGTCAAGCATATTCTATCATTTTAATGGTTTTTTTGGGGGGGGGGTTGGTTTTTGTTTTTTGTTTTTTTGAGATAGATGTTAGCCCATAAGACTGTTTTTTTCCCCAGGAGACAATTAGTTCATAGACTAAGAAGGGAAGATAATACTCACTTTAATAAGAACACCCTCACCCCCCCCCCACCTACTCCTCTTGAAGAGATATTAACTAGGGCCTTTTCATGCACAGTTGAGTTTATATAAACTGATTGACACCTTTGGGGGTCGTCTTCCCACTGACTCATAATTTTGCTCACTCGTGAAAAAGGTTTCCTCGGTGCCGCGTATTCTCTAGTTAAAGCCAAAAATTCAACTCATCATATTTACACAATCAAGAAAAAAAAATCTATTCTGCCTTGTTTTTAATTGCAAATCTGACTCCAGGGACCAATTCTCCTGCTTAGGAGGCATCCCTGTGCCTTCTACTAGGGAACCGAGTGCAGTCAATTATGGTAATGAAATGTCAATAAATATAAAAATTTAATACAGTCGGCTCTGGCTGAGTGGCAGATGAAGACTTGCCTCCTAGACAAATTTGCTGGTTCTGCAAATATTAAAAGCATCTGAAAGAGGAGCTGGTTGCCCAAGAGCCTTCCAGTAGCAAAGGGTGGGAGAATCTATCTTTTGGGGTTTCCCATTATATTATCATCGCAGTCATGCAAGCAAACTGATATTCATGAGATTCATCTAAACATCTTAACTTATTATTATGAAGCAAAGATCATCTTTTCTCTCACTCTGAAACTACAATTGGCTACCTCTCTGAGGGATTCACCCCACCAACAACTTTTTCAACAAATCACAGGGGGGTGGGGCAGAATTCAGCTGTGAATGAGATGTCTTTGCATCAATCAAACTGTTCCATAACAATAACCTAGTTAGAGTTCTTATCTTGGTGTGGGATTGTACAATGGCAATTTTCATAATCTACTTGTGATACAGATAGAATTTTATGTGCTTTATATATTGGAACAGGAGCAGCACATGGTCTAAGCAGGGAGGGGGTACTATACCCTAAAATGGTAGGGCAGCACACACACACCAGTCAGACTACAAGACTCAAACTATGTTACAGATACCATATTAAGAGAAACTGAAATCACATTAGTGTTCCAGAGATGCCATTCGGGCACACCTTCATGTATGAGCAACAAATTCTGTGTTTACTTTCTGATGATTGAGCAAAGAACAGAGTGAGCTACGTTGCAAACTACAGGCGGTGCAAAAAGTTCCTTCTGCCCCCGTCTGAGATCTTTTAGCAGATGAAGAATTCGTTCTTCTAGCAATGCGTTACCTCTAAAGTGCACTTTGACACTAAAGTAGTTAGTGAAAGACAACCAGGGGGCAGAGGAGGTGTCCCAAGTATGTAGGCATCATTCTTAAAGCTGGGTTTGCCACTGTCACCCCAAAACTTGATTTCTTAAGTTTTCTAATTTGTAAAAATGGGACCATACTTTCTTTTCATAGTTACCAGCTCAGGAGAGTTATTACACTGGATTCAGCTTAGTTCTAATTAATTAATTAATTGAATGAATGAATGAATGATAACCTGCCTTTCTGTCCAAAAAAGAGAGCTAAGAATATTAAAATTAAGAATAAGACATAATTACCAAAAGACAACGTAAGAACCAATCAGTTTAAAACATAAATGAAACCACAATGTCATACCTTACCTGGCCATGTCCTCTTCAGAGGATGAAGCTGAGGATGAACTGTTTCAGCAAGAGGAATCCAAAGCCAGGGGAGATCTTGAGGCCTCCCGCTAGCAGCCATCTCCCAGAAGCACTAGAGCAGTGATGGTGAACCTTTTTGAGCCCGAGTGCCCAAACTGCAACACAAAATCAACTTATTTATTTCAAAGTGCCAATACTGCAATTAAAACCCGAATGCTGAGGTTTTAGTTTAAAAAAACACAACTGCTCCTGCACTGCAAGGGTTAAATGCTTGTGTGTTTTTCCCCCCTATGGGCGGTATTAACAAAGAAATACTTACCGGTCCTCCAATCCCCCATTGGGATAGACCAGTAATGGTCGCCATTGCACCCCTCTGCTGGACCACTGCAGCAGCAGAGGGGAGTGCCAAAATCCGGGATCAGAGGACGGGTAAGTATTTCTCTATGGTGACTTATGGCTCGTGTGCCCACAGAGAGGGCTCTGTGTGCCAGCTGTGGCACACGTGCCATAGGTTCACCATCACTGCACTAGAGAGTCCTTCCAGGAGATTATGACAGCTTGATGACTGTACAACCTCCAAAACTAGAGAGCACTAGGAACTCTGTGTGTTAGAACAGAGGAAACAATGAAAGCAGCAAGGGTGTTCTCAAGGGGATTGATCTGCAATAAATAACTAATTAGAGACAGTTGAAGGAAGGAAGGATCCTAGGCCATGGTGAATAGATACCACCAGGCCAGTGAAAATCAGGCTGCTGGCAGCAACGTTTGTAATCACGCTCTGCTGTAGCTCTCCTTACATTGTGTCTTGAACTCTTGCCTGTTGGTTTGGTCTGTTCTGGCCTCCTGCTCACTCCCTCTTGACCCTTTTAGACTAGTATGTCCATAATGTATGGCTTGACTACTGGCTCTCATCTCTGGCTCATGCTCCTTGTAGCTCAGCCTTGACTATACAGTGTTTGACCTAGACTGGCTGTTGACTGCCTCTTGCTGCTGTTTATGGGACACTTGTTGCCTTACAACATAACACATAGCATGAGAATAGAACCTGCAATCAAACAAACCATCTTTATCTACCAAGAATTTTTCTTTCCAAATGTCTGTATAAACAAAAATGTCCTTTGCTTCCCAATGTAAGGAAAACAGCAAGAGAGCTGCCCTGGTCTCTCTCAACAGGCAGTTCCAGAGTCAGGAAATGGCTGCCAAGCAGAAGGCCTTCTCAGTTTGGAAAGGGATAAGCATTAGCTTTTGGTGCTGCCATGAACATGGTTGAGGCTCCATACTTACTAGCATTGAATGTCTTCCTGGAGAGATGGCAAACTTATCAACTATAGTTACTAAAAATGATTCCATACTTTCACAATTTGTCCCTTGCAGCCTGAAATGGAGTCCTTCTAGAAATGTGTAGAATACCTCAAAATCACATTCAAAGGGTCACACATTTTGCTTGGATGCATAGTTCATTTTAAAAATGTATATTCAAAAACGAATACTGTGACTTTATTCCGTATTTATTTATTACATTTCCAATCAGGCTGGAGTGTCACCCCCAATGTCTGTGCCTTTCATTCAGGGACAAAGGTGGTCAGTGGGTGCCCCAGGCAAACCTGGGGTTGTTCCTATGTAATGTCTGAAATCACAGTAAGGGGCTATGTACCAAGAAGTGTCTCATTCAGATTTTACCAGGTCAGGAGTGGGCAAGGCCAGGTATCACTATACTGTGGCTCCCAGGAACCTTCACCTCTAGCTAGGGTTGAAGTACAACAACATCTGGAGGGCCATGAGTTGCGTATCTCTACTGTAGAAAATCTTAGCCACAGCAGGTTGGAACCAGACTAAAGCTGCAATTCTGCACACATTCTTCTGAGTACAAGCCAATGTGCATCTAAATTCTGAGTAAACATGCATAGGATTTCTTTCTTAATTAATTAATTGTAAAACAATGGCTCTTAGACCATGACAAATCTGCCCTGTTGATTTCAGTGAGACTTTAATTCAGCCAGGACGGGATCTATTATAATTATGCTTTTGTAACCAATCCAGGTTCCCCCATCTGCAATAGAAGGATAATAAAAACTTTGCAGCTTACATATGTGTTGTGAGACAGCTAAACATTATATAGAGAGTGCCATGTGACACAGTCCAGCAGATGTTTACTCAGAAATAACTATCACTGTGTCCAGTAATAAATATATTTAGATTCAGCCTTGACCACTCAAGAAGTTGTTATGGGCTGTCAAGTCAATTTCAATTTATGGCAACCCTAGTAATGTTTTTGAGGTATGTGAAATATTCAAGGAGTGGTACTATATCACTGCCACCCACAAGTATGTTTTCATGGCTGCATGCAGATTTGAACCCAGTCCTCATCTGACACTCTGTCCACTACATCACACTGCCTCTCTGTGTTCAGGAGTACATATATTTAGAGCTCAGCCTTGACTGCTCAAGACATGGTGTATTTTTAGTGTCAAGATGTAGCCTGAAAGACAGCTACTGGAAAAGATATCATTATTATGAAAAGCAAATTGTGTAATGATACAAATAATTATAGGATTATAACTATTGGGGGGATTAGATTGTTAGCTCTAAATTAAGTGATACAGTTTAAGTGAAGGGGAACCTGCATTCTTCCAGATGTTGCTGGACTACAACTCCCACCATTCCCTGCCATTGTGGTTGATGAGAGTTGGACTCCTGCAACTTCTGGAGAGCTGCATGCCCCATTACAAGACATACTAGATCAAGCCTAGAAACATTTGTAATTTTTGGAAGGGGTTTGTTTGCGTGCTTGCTTATTTAAACATTTATGCTGCCTTTAGTTATTTAAACAAGTAAGACCTGCCACAAAATGTTGCAGTATGTTATGCTTCTGTCAATTGTTCCAGTTCTGCCCTCTTTCACAATACTCCTCTCTGTTTCACACCCCAGGCACTTAGTAAACCTTCCATGGCCATTGAAGATACTCTGTCCCCTCCCCTGGGCTGGGATGTCATTCCTGGGGGGAGGATGTTACCCAACAATGTGTTCATGTTTCTGCAAACTCCTGAATTCACCTGAGTCCGCGTCTTGGGTGGAAGTGGAGCCATTTTGGATCCATAAGCAATGGCAATCATGCCTGCCCAGTGGAAATAGCAGAGGATATTGAGAATGCTTCACAGTGGCATAGCAACCCAATAAGACAGGGTGCCACAGTAAACTGGCAGAATAAAAACAGCATATTAAAAAGTAGAGCTATTCGGCATCTGGAGATGTTCAGGAAGGATGTTATTTTTGTGTGTGTATGCATACGGGGGAAAAGTCACATTTATCTCCCCACTGTGTGTTGTGGGTTGATGACATACACTAGCATACCTATTTTGATGTCACAGCAGCCCTGTCAGCTAAGTGAGAATGATTGCATTTAATCAGTGGCAATGATAAATTTTGAAGTGCAAATGTTTATTGTGACAGTCTCCATAGACATCTTCTCTGGAAAATCCAAAAATTCAGGCAGGTTTGTGGATCCATTTCTGTAAGCCAGCTCTATCAATTTTTGTATCCACCCAGGACAGGTCTTTTGTAAAGTTAGTGTGTCTTAATTGTCTACTCAGGAACAAGCCTGTCCACATTCTTTCATTACAACAAGGATGGCTCGGAACAATATATTGCCATTGGGAGAAATGCAGCTACCACTGTGAGAGTTGTCTCTAAGCTTAGAGGGAGGCGGGGGGGAGGGGTTGGCGGCAGACGATGTAATTATCTTGTTAATCAAAAATTCCTGGGGCTTCAGCCTTGCAAAGCCTTGCCTCATTGCAACATTTTTTTCTTTCTAAAAAAAGAGTGTTGGCAGGAATTGATTGGGTTGAAACTGTTGTGTATGGGCAGATTAAAAGAAATAAAATTCCACCTATCCCCACCCCTGAGGCTGTAGCCTCTATAAAAATGGGCTTCCTTCCAAACCAGGTCTCAGCCCTAAAAGTGCTAAATTAGTCTATTAAACCAAAGGTAATGTTCCTGGTTAGGGTGACCCAATGGAAATCTGGTATTGTTTTACAGGTGGATTACTCAGTAATAGCGTCTCAAGCCGGAGCCACCCTCAACAATCTCATGAGCCATGCGCAGGAGCTGGTAGCGAAACTCCGATCTCTGCAGTTCGATCTACGAGAGTTTGTGTGTCTCAAATTCTTGGTGCTGTTCAGTTTAGGTAAGTACTCTTGGTCATTCAGAAGACAATGGTGTCTTGGTTTCTTATTTCCCACCCCCTGGGATGGGATTGGGGGACTTTGGTCATCCAGTCTTTTGTAAAACTCTGGAAGGTCTGGAGGCCAAATGTTCATCTGAGGTTCTCCTTCCTTATGACTGCACTTCATGTGATTTAGGAAGCTGCAGTTTAAGAAGCTGCTTAGTCCATCTCGTCCACTGTTGTCAGCTCTGACTGACAGCAGCTCTCTGGGGTTCTAAAGCATGATTCTTCCCTAGCCCAATCTGGAGATCCTTGGTATTCTCTGGTGATCTCCCATCTGAATATTAACCAAGCTTTGCTTCTGAAATCAGACATGATTGGATGTGTTCAGGGTTGTATTTTCTCATATGTGTACTCCTTATTAGTGGCCTATCCATGTGCAAGAACAGAGAAAATAGCCTCTATTGCCTTCCTGTCAAGAACCCTTAAAAGTGCCTTTTATCAATCCTGTATAGTGTAGGATTCATATCTCAGCTCAGCTTGTGTCTATGAACTTGCCAGCTCAGTGAGTAGGTGTGGGGGTTTGATTCCCCATTGTGCCTCCTGCAAGTACAGCCAGCCTATGTAGCCTTGAGGAAGCTGCACAGTCCCAGAGCACCACCAAGAGGGACTGGAAAACCACTTCTGTGTACTCTATACCTGGGAAACCTTGGGAAGGGTCAGAATTGACTGATGACACGTAATTATTATGTACCTAACAGAATGAGGTAGGAATAGATTGGAAGACTGCATGGGTAGAAAAATGATATGTATCACTTCAGACTATAGGAGTAGAACCACATGTTTAGTGTTACTACACATTTTATTTTTTAAAACACTGATTGCAAATGGAAACCTAGCACACAAAGAGAGAGAGAGAGAGAGAGATCAGCATTCCTACTAGCGGCAACTCATAACAAAATTAAAACAAGGAGAGTCTAACAACTCCTTTTACCAGATTTTTTTTATTATTTATTTATTTATTTATTTTATTTTATTTTATTTAACTTATATGCCGCCCACTCTACCCAAAGGTCTCTGGGCGGACTTTAATGTATTTATATGTAAGGTTCGGATTTTTTAAAAACAAATGTAGTGCTTGAATTCAAACACTTACCCAAGAAAAATGATATTGAGTTTAATGAAGCCACCTTTTAAGTAGTCTTGCATGGGATTGGAATGTGTGTCGATCCATCAAGCTAATTCTGACTTATGGCGATCCTAGTAAGGTTTCCAAGGGATGTGAAATACAAGGAATAGTTTTAGCATTGCCACCCCCCACCCCTGTGAGTTTCCCTGGCTGACTGGAAATTGTAAGGCAGGTCTCCTAAGGTCTACTCCAACACTCTCTCCAGTACACTGCATTGGCTCTCAGTAACTGGATGAGAAGAGTGCAAATTAAGATGGTGGGGCAATTACAGCACTGTTCAGGAAGCTCTACTTCCTCAAACTAAGAGGGTGCAATGTAAGAAGACAATAAGGAAGATATCTGTGCAGCACAAATGAGTTAAATCAGTACTTCCAATAGGGAACAGTTTCCAGGAATTTTATACATTTTATACATGTGTATATGTATATGTATATTTTAGTGATATAAGCCGCCTTGGGTCCTTTTGGGGTGAAAGACAGCATATAAATAAATAAATAAATAAATAAATAAATAAATAAATGTATATGTATATGTACACGTACATGCACATGTACATGTACATGTATATTTGAGCCTGTGTAGTGGACAGAGTGTTAGACTAGGACTCAGGAAACCTGGGTTCAGTTCTCTGCTCAGCCAGCAAAATTCAGTGGCTGTGGAGCTAGTGTTTGAGAGTTTAATTCCCCATCATATGTCCCGGGAGATGAGCCAACCTGTAGAGCCTTGGACAGGCTGCACAGTCCCAGGGTTCCCCCAGAAGAAGGGAAGAGTGGATCATTTCTGAGTTCCTTATACCAAGAAAACCCTCAGAAGGGTCACCATAATTCAGAACTGACCAGCACATAGCTAATTACTATTATACACAGTAATTTGACTAGGATACCAGCCATAGACCTTTTAATAGAAAGAATCTGTACTTGCCAGGCATAAGGTCTATTTAAAAAAACAACACCTTTAATTTATAAAACTGAGGCTTTCTCTTCCCAGATGTTAACAATTGGGGAAAGAAAATCTGCTCTTACAGGAATTCACCTTTTCTTACCAATTAACTGGGTGGACAGCGAGACATCTCTTACCTTAACTTTTGCATGTAAGATATTTTCACATACATTCGGCAATGCCACTGAAACATCTTAAGAAGCCGTGTAGCCTACTCTGTGATGAAATATTTAAAGCGCCCCTTCACACTTCAGTAGGATTTTAAATTAGCTGAGTATCTCGATTACATTTGAAAAATGCTCACGTTTACTTTAAACAGTTTTTATGTTTGATCACTTTTAAGTACTTTGCTCTCATTTATAAAGTCTAATGCTCCCTGCTCTGATATTTTAAGCTCTCTAGCAAGGAGATGAGGCTTTGTTTGAAATGAAGACCAGAATGCAAATCTCAGCATTTGGAAGCTGGACCTCTTCAATATGTTTATTTGTCTCAGAAATATTTATCCTACCTTTCTACCCACAAGAATCCATGTAACAAGAAGATAAACAAAACAATATATACTGTAAACTGGAAGCAATAATTAACATATAACAAAGTTACAAATACTATAATAACATAGACAACCTTCCCTCCTTCCTCCAAAAATATAGAACAACAGCCAATTGCTCAATTAGTTTAAAGGCTCCCTATACCAATATAATTTTAAATGGTTGCCTGGATACTGATCATGAGATAGTTGTATGAACTTCTGTTGGAAGGGCATTCCACAGGTCCAAAAAGGCACTGCCCGGTGCAGTATATGAACCAGGTCTTTAGCAGATGCAGATGGGAGAGGGGAATCCTTAATATATTCTAGTCCAGACTATTTATGACATTAAAAATAAAAGGCAAAGTACAGTTGTTACTCCCAAGTAGATATATTGATTCAACAGAATATACATAAGTGTTCATTTAACAAATACAATTTATTCTGTGGGTCAATTAGATTTAGCCCAGTAACTGCTATTTCAGATGGGGCCCGGAGGCCAATGTTGTTTCAAAATGGAAACTATATGTTCTTTATAATAACATGGTAGGCGCATTCTGAACCACTTGAGGGGTCTATGAAGAATGATGCTCTATGCTGGAGCTTTGCTTTCCAGAAACATCTTCATATATTTGAATGAATAGACTCCACCAATGTGTTTGTTCTTTAATGGGTCTTGATCTCTTCTCCCTTCCTTGAAATGAATTGAATCATTCATTGTAACCTATGCATATGTATGTGAAGCTCTGAGTCAGGTTGATTGGGTGCAATACTGAAAAGATTTGGTCCAATTATGTTGGTAAATGTAATATCATAATATTCTGTGTATTGATCCCCATGTGTAAGAGATATGTCAGTGACCTCAGAAAAGCTTGAGCTCAAAGCTGATATTGGTCTTAGGTCCAAATTTCATTGAAACTTGAGTTAGTAACAGTTCACTTTTTAAAAAAAAGTCCTTTCTTCTATTTTGGACTTAGTCACTGTCTATGCCGCCTGATATTGTAGCTGGGAATTTTAAAAAAGATACCAATCGGGTTTTGACATTGTGTTACTTCCTTCTGGAGTAAAAAGAAAAAAACTCAATGTGTGAAGAAGATTCCTACATACTGCAAAGCATAGCTTAGAATTATTATTATTTTTTATTTTACCATATTTTTCCATGTATAAAACAACACTTTTTCCTTAAATAATTAGACAAAAAATTGAGGGTCGTTTTATACACGGAAGGCAGCCGCTTTCCCTGCCTTTTGCGAAGCCAGGGGGCTTAGCAAAAAGGACGGGAAGGCTCCCTTCAGGTAAAGCAGCCATGAAACGGCTGCACGATTGCAGCCCTTTGATCCTGAAGCCCTTTCATGGCTGCTTCAGGATCAAAGGGCTGCGATCGTGCCTGGGAAGTGGGTAATGCAGCCGTGAAAGGGCTGCATGATCGCAGCCCTTTGATCCTGAAGCAGCCATGAAAGGGCTTCAGGATCAAAGGGCTGCGATCGTGCAGCCCTTTCACAGCTGCATAAGCCCTGCAGGGCTTAGGAAGTGGATAAAGCAGCCATGAAAGGGCTTCAGGATCAAAGGGCTGCGATCGTGCAGCCTTTACCCGAAGGGAGCCTTCCCTTCCTTTTTGCTAAGCCCCGTAGCTTCACAAAAGGCAAGGAAAAGCGGCAGTCAAAGGGAGCCCTTTGATCCCTGCTTTTCCCTTCCTTTTGCTAAGCTCCGTGGCTTAGCAAAAGGAAGAGAAAAGCAGGGATCAAATTTTCTAATTTGGGGTTAGAAAAGGGGGGGTTGTCTTATACATTGGGGGTCATCTTATAAACGGAAAAATATGGTATATGTTTATCTTGGAAAATGCAACTGAATTCTGCTATCCTTAATACAAGGATGATCAGTTCTGAAATGCCAAGCAGTAAAAAAATAAAAATAAATGGATAGCCAGTTTGTCATGTTACCTTCATTATCATTATCAGATTTAGTTTAAAAAAATCTTATGACAGGCTGAAAACCTGTTGCACAGTTATGCAAAAAGCCTAATTTCTAGGCGTGCATTGGTGCAAGTTAAGAAATCTCCATAGACATCACATGACTTGGCAGGCAACAGATAATGCCTATAGAGATTTCTTAATTTGCTGCAATTGAGTCTAAAATGTAGGCCTTTTGTGTAACTGTGCAGAAGGTTTCAAATCAGATACTCTTACTTCACATAGTAATGACTGTTGTAAAATAAATTGCTTCTAAAATGTAGAAATGGTTATTTGAATCACCAGGTTAAAACTCCAAAGCAAATCATAGTTTCTCAGCAGCCAAGTTCAAATGGAAGCAATTGGATTTATTCACAAGAATTACAATTCACAGAACACAGGAATGTTAATAATGCTGTTGCTCCCCAGGAACCTTCTAAGTTCACCAACAATCTGCTAAGTTCACCAACAATGTGCCTTTTAACTCTAACTGTTATTGCTACTGATAGAAATTTCACTATAGTGAGTGATATTGCTGGGTTTTTACCTGACAGCAGAAATGTATAATAGAACTGGGCAGATCTGCCTGGGCAGCAGAAGAACAATGAATTGACTGATGAATTCTAGCAAATAGATTGCAAAACAGCTGAGTGTGCTTCGAATGTGCTCCTCTGCTCCCATCTCCTGTTGTTACATATATGAAACTTTGCATATGGAGACAAACTAGCATATCAGTCAACTGTCGTGAAGGCAAAACATAAAAATGCATGAAATTAAAGTCCAGGTGGTACTTAGTCTGAGATGTTAGAAGAAAAGGGTTAACAGTTATAATTGCCTGAGCTCAGTATCTGTATCAATACAGTATCAGTTCACCACCAGTGAATGCTTTTCTACTACCTTTCCTAACTCTACATTTTACTCTACACAGATTACTCAGGTAGGTGGCCAGTTGGAAAGCAGGTTCATACAAGATTTCTAAAGAAAAATGTCAGCAGGTCAATGTGCAAAAGCAACATGTTTTGGGAATAAAATACCCCAAAGTCTTTCCTTTATTGTGCTGATTGCAAAGTTAGTCCAGTGGAGTAAGCTTTTGCAGACATGTACTTTGACCGGTGTCCTTTTAATAGCCTTCAGTTTACAGATGTTGTAGCATTCCATTGTTGAAACTAAAAATATAAGCTTAGCTAAAGCAAAATTTTAGGTACTTTGGGAATACATCAAGAAATGTTGAGAGAAGCCAACTAAAACTCAATGCTATAGAAAATTACCTAGGCATAAGTTCTTGTGAATTCAAAACGGCCTATGTCTGAATAAACATGCACACGAATGTTCTGTAAGTTAGTAACATTTCTTGGGGATTAAGCTCCCCACATCCAATATAAAACATATCTCCTCAGAAGTAGGTCTCCAGGTTAGACTCCTTTCTTTGAAAAAAATATTTGAATTGCAGCCTAAAATGAAAGTGTTGTAGACATTGTAGAACATTAACATTAGAAATTGGGCCAACATATTTGTTAGGCAGATCAGAACTTGAAACTATAATTGTATTCTTTGAATGTTTACATTGCATACATGTGTATGTGTATGTAAATATGTATGTAAGTATCTATGTATATATGGCTGGAGGTGGGCATAAAGTAAGAAGAAAGGCACCTGACAATGTGCATATGCTCATTTGCAGTGCTCTTAGGGCATTTTGGCTGAGAGCACACACAAGTTTCATAAAAAGATAAACATGCACAAATACACAAATAAACTGGCACATTAGGGAAATAAATAAGGACGTTCAGGGAAAGTGTTTTGTTTTGTTCTGAGAAGATGCAGGTGTGATTTGGAGAAACCTGAAAGGCACGATAAAAATATTTTAAATAAATAATAATAAATAAAATTCATCCAGTGAGATAATGCACATCTCTAGCCCTAGCCACGGCAACCACACTCCAGTCATGGTTTTCCTTTTACCCAGACTTTACATTTGTCCTGCTTGCTTCCATTACTCCAACTCAGCAAGGATGATTTGTCAAAGCTTCCATCTGAACAGTTTGTAAAGTGAAATGCCAATAGGAAGAAAGTTAGACATCATTTGACCCATGTCCAGTCACTTGTCTGTCTGCGGAGTTTAATGCTAGAATAGACAGCGACTGATAGGTCCTGTTCCCTTATCACTGTCAAGACCACAGATAAATGTACTTCATTTAAGAAATGAAGGCTTTATCAATGGGCAAATAATTGCAGAGCAACTATTGATCCCACGTCTCACTTAACAAGAGACAACCGGGACTTGTAGAAATGGTAAACATTTAATCATTATGTATGGCAAACAACAGTGCTCTTACTGAAAGCAAATATGGCTTTGGTTTTTGTGTTGGCTACAGTGCCATCTTCTGCAACCACAGCACACACATTGTGCTGACAAAAAACGTTTACAGTTTTGAACCAAAGGGTGTGCCGATGAGTGTCAAAGTCTGTCCCCTATTAAATTACACCCATAAGTCACATTTGCAGTAGTTCTGATTTTCTTTCAGAATTGATTTTGCTGCTGCTGCTGCTTAAGGAAAAATAAGTTCCTTTCATTTTCATTTTTAAAGTTTCAGTTGTTTCATTTTCTTTCTTGCCTTCAGGTCTTTTCATTTTTTAAAAAAAAAAATCATTTTCCTTTTTCTGCTGAGTTTAATGGAAGACCTAGACAGTCTTCTTCTATCTGCAACTTGGGTGTCTTCCACCCACGTTGAAGGCAGTTTTCTCCCATTGCATGATAGGCGAGGCGTGACGTTGGAAAAACTGTGTTTAGTCTGTTTAACGTAAGGACGTTATTTATACCATAGCATAGTGCAAATGTGTGGCCAGTATTTGCCTGAGAGACTTCAGTAAAATCATAGGCTTCTTTACTCGGGAGTAGCTTGCTGTAGACCTCAGTGAGCTGAGTACCTGGCTGCAGAGCCAGAAGTGCTGACTGTGTTTAGCAGTGTTTAACCCCAAATAAGTGTGCATACTTAGCCTGCATGTCTGCCTCTGCATAACTGCTCAGAGTGCAGGGGAAGCAAAACTATGTGACAGTTGGGCTGACCGTACTACCAGGCAGAGTGAGATGACCATTTCAGGCAGCAAAAGTTAGAGGGTAGCAAACACTCTTGGGTCTGAGATGCACAACTATGAAAACATAGTACAAGATATAGTTTAGTCCAGGATTTCCATCACCAGTAGAGACCATGGAAAAATCTAACCAACCTATATTTTAGGGCCAAATTAAACCCTATCCAGTCATAACTTACATGCAAGGTTTGTAAAACAAATAGTAGTCCAGGATAACTAGAAAATGAACCAATTATGGGGTTGATAGAAGGGAAGTCCTACTCTGTACATGGTTTGAACATGTGCAACCAGCAGGTTGCAGTTCCAACTGAACAATGAGAATCCGAGCTTTTGACACTTTGCTCATAAAGCAAGACTCACTTCCTTCCAGTCCGATGGCCCAAGATTACTGGTAGCTCCAGTTACTGGAGAACACAAGTTGATGAGACCTCTCCTCTTCACCAGGATATGGAAGAGATCAAACCATCTGTACTTAATGTGAACCCCATCACCCCTCCTGAGCTTGGGACAATGGGGCCAGGTCCTCTATCATGGGGTCCATCAATTCAGCAGGCAGGTTAGCAGGTGGAACAGGTTACAGTGAGACACTAAACTGTTTATAGAGGTTCTCCACCTTAGTCCCTTCCCCAGTGCCTATTATTATTTTGTCTTTTGCTCTGGTTAGGTTCACCAGACCCAGTCCTCCACAGTTCACAGCTGAGGCTGAGTTGAAGTCACTAGCCCCAGCAGCTAGGCCTTTTTAATGATGGCCAGTATGCTCGAGTGGGAGATGGTGCTTCTCCCTCCCCTGAGGCACGTGCTTTTGGGTTGGGGTGGAACACCCCTGCTGAGGTACAGAGGTGCAGCTAGCCTGTGACCATGTTGGTCCCAGCATGGTGGAGTGCAACACCTGGCTCAGTAGCTCCCTGCACTGGGTGAAAGTTGTCTACACTCCAGTCTGGGTATATCAGAGCATGAAGAGTTCTTCCACCTCCTCTTATGGCTGTTGCGTCTCTAGCCAGTCGTCCTCCTTTACCTCCTCCCCCTTTATTCTCCACTCCCAAATGGTTCCACCTGCTCCCTCCAGCCCACCATTTGCCCTGGAGCCTTTCTCCAAGGTCTCTCATTTCTCCTCCTCTATATACTGCCATGGGCATTTGTTGTCTCCTCCTTCGGGCTGCCCTGGATCAGGGAAGTCCTTTGATGGATGAAGCAGATGGCACACTCAGGAGGGCAGTCTAACTATATGCCCTTTTGCACTGTCTGGAAGGACACCATTTTCACAGTATAAGGCATCATTAATAGATTCACAATCAACTTAGTCCAGAAGTGTTCAAAGTCTCCTTGAGAACATTTTCTGGTATTATCTGAGCTGCTTTGGATTCCCTCCAAATTTCTCAGAAGTTCTGAGTTCGGAGAAACCCTCATATTCACCTCAGATTTTATCCTATACATGAAAAGGGTAGAAATGAGTCTAACAAAACCTATAAAACATCCTCTTCTTTTACCTTCACTCAGAATTCCTCAGATGAGCAGGAGCTCTCAGGTTTGCCTACAGTTTTGTTTTATACAAAACAAGGTGGCCATTTTAGCTAGCCAGGACTGGCCCCTTAGAGAGCTGCCCCCTTATATAGTTTAAGGAAAATTTGCTCCAAATGAATATTAGTTGCCTTAAACATTTTGTGGCTGCTTATGTTTTATCATTTGTTTTTTGTTTCATATTAGTTATTGTATTTTATTAGCTATTTCTAATGTTCATTTTGCATACCTACAATTTTAGATATTGCTAATTTGTGATTTTATGTGTGCATTTTTATATAAGTTCTTACCACCTTGGACTTCACTGAAGAAGGGTGAGATGTAGGATTAGTAGTCATGATGATATAATTAATAATAAATTTCCTCTTAATCTGCCTTGGTATCGCATTTGTTATTATCACATTATTTATCACTTTGTGGGCCCTGGCAGGATAGAAATATGATAGATCTTTTAAATAAATATTTTTATGACAGCCATTAGAATTCTTCATACCATATATTCCTCATATACTATATTCCATTTCCTGTATGTTAGGGAGCAACTACATTGACAGATAATGTGGGAAACACTCCATGATTGGAACAATCAGAGTAGCATTATTTTCCTTTCATTGTGTCTCAAAAATCAGTGTGCATTGGCCCTGCGTTTTTCCACCCTAATCTGTAATTTTTTCCTCTTCTGCTGCGGCTTCTACTTTTTGGAATCGAATGCATTCACATCAGTTCAGATGGTGTGATCACAAGCCAATGTGAAGGTGTTTGTAGCCATTGTATTTGAAAAGAATTCAAAAGAAAGAAAAAGGAGGGAGGGAGGGAGAGAAGGAAGGAAGGAAGGAAGGAAGGAAGGAAGGAAGGAAGGAAGGAAGAACGAACGAACGAACGAACGAACGAACGAACGAACGAACAAAAGAACGAAAGAACGAAAGAACGAAAGAACGAAAGAAGACTGAGGTGCCAGGTGTGGGGAGGAGAGGATTTAAATTGTAAACAAACTGCAAACAAGGCTGATTTCCTATTCTCTCTCCCTCTGCTGACTCCTGTGTGCTTGGCTGAAGAGAATTAACCCTGGGAAACCCAACTTCCTGAGTGTGACATCATAGCGGATCTTTTTGCATTTTTCCTGCTGTGTAGTTACACCCTTAGTCAGTTTCTCCATGTTTGATTCATATGGACAAGAAGACGATTCTGTTGTTTCCAGTATAGCTAAAATGAAGAGAGTGCTGTAGCTTCTGTAACATAATATTCCAATTTGGAAAAAATATTTATCATATGCTGGCCAGAGAAACACCTATTTTAGTCCTTATGATTGAGTA
The DNA here is from genome assembly GCA_037013535.1 of Intellagama lesueurii. NCBI lineage: Eukaryota > Metazoa > Chordata > Lepidosauria > Squamata > Agamidae > Intellagama > Intellagama lesueurii. Next base: position 141,719,634 of record JBAJHW010000004.1, read on the forward strand.
ACATGTATTGAAGTTTGATGCCAGAGTATACACATTTCCAGAAATGTATGGAAATGCTTGGAATTCAGAAAGGATTGATTAACATTCAGTGGAGGTGACCGTTCAATATTTACACCACAGAGAGTTGGCAGAAGCAAATAATTGTACATAAAGCTGACGCTTGTCTTAATTAAAGTAGTATAATAGGTGTTGGCTAGGATTTTTTTTTCTAGTGAGCAAAGCAGTTTAGCAATGACCAGATATAACTCATTTTGAAGTTCAGAGTTTAAACCAAATCAATATGTATTTATAACAAGGAAAGAAGTGAATAACATTTATTGCAGAGTGGCAGCTAACAGTAATAAATGAGAATGCTCCTAGTTAAGGACATCTTTCTTGCAAACAATCATTCTGGAAAAATATTTGCCCTTAGAGTTTTTATGATAATTGCATTTATTAATTACTTGATTACTTCTTGGTTCAATGCCTTTCACTTTTCACAGGCAGTTCTTAGGATGAAAAAAACTGTTGGTCACTGAAGCTGGCATTTTTCCAGTCTGTCTCTTGCAGTGGTTAAAGTCTAGTGGCTTTGAACCATCCAATTATAAATATACTTTAATCATTTGTAGCAGCAGCTCTCAACCATTTGTCCTCCAGCTGTTTTGGATTCCCAGAAAATGCAGGCCACCTTGGCCAGTGGTCAGTGCTTCTGAGAATGAAAGAAAAAACCACTGGAAGGCCAACAGCTGGGAACCACTGATGTGTGATCTGTTTGAATCCTGATGAACAGCAAAATTGATTGTCTGTGGTCTTACTTTTTTTGGGTTGGGGGAGCTATTTTGGTGCCCTCCCTGTTGTCTTTCAGTTGGCAGGCAAATACCTTTTTACTTAGGCAACTGACTGGCTGGTGCTAAGAAAGGGGCTTCTATAGATGGGCTCTGTGTTGTTGTTGTTGTTGTTGTCTACTCTTTGTGTTTTAAAATGTTTTAAATCCAAGAGTGTTTTTAATATTATACATTGTTTAACTGACCTAAATATAATTGTTAACCCCAAGTGGAACAAGTCAATTGAATCAATTGAATGTATATAAGTGTTGATTTAGTCAGTTCCCATGGATCCTGTGGCCAAAATCCAGTTGTGCTCATCTAATTACATATGGATCACGTGCAAACTGAAATTGAAGCAAGGAGTCTTCAATTAGTGGGCAATACCAATGATATTGTTCCAGCCACACAACAGGATACTGGCCAGAGGATCTAATCCAGTTCGAGTTAACAACTGATTTAGGCCGTGGTGTTTCAGTATTTTAACTTTAAACATCTTTGCTTGTTTTTGATCTTGCTGCAATTCACCTTGAGTCCCACTTCTGAGATAAAGACAGGATATAAGTAAAATAATGATACAAATAATAAATTTAATAGAAAAGGAAATGTAGGAGCATAGCTCAGCTTTAGAGCGCATCCTTCATGAGTTCAATTTTTAGCATTGCTTTTTTAAAAAAAAAAAAGATTGTCACGTGGAAAGGCTGAGAAATGGATTGGACAGCTCTCGGTAACCAAGAGGAGAGGGGGGAAGGGTCACCGATGTGCCAGAGAGGTGAGCTGAGAGTGCAGGTTACTTTGCCAGCTGAGGAAGGAGGAACAAAGGGACAGAACCAGATGTCTCAGGAGGTGAGGGAAGCATGAAGAATTGGTTGCACAGGGGAGAACTACAGGAGGTTGGGGAAAAGATAGCTGCTGGAGACCAGAGAAAGGGGTAGTCCGGTACCACCCAGAATTGCAGTGCATATAATTAAACTGCAGTAAAAAAAGAACCACTGTCAGGCTTGGCATCATGTGTTCCAAGGAGAGTTGTTGTGGATTTGGTCTGTTTTTTCATGGTAGTGTAGGTTCAGCCCTGGTCAGCTTCTGTACACAGAAAGATACATGCTGTCTTCATCCTTCACTTCTGGAAGCAGGATGCTATCAGTTGTTCCTGGGAATGAAACAGGGTAACCATGCCCTCCTTAAGGCTCAACTGGTTGAGATGCAGATCAGAAGGTCATTCATTAAACTTGCATCCAGAGCTTTAAAAATTTTTGCTTTGTCAGCCACAGCTCTCAGAATCCCCCAGTGTCCCCACTGATTGGAGGATTCTCAGAGTAATTCGTCCAAGAATTACTATTCTGAACTTTCCCAAGTTCAGATCACAAATCTGTCAGAAACCCAGTAGAAAGCTTTAGGCAACTCACAATCAATTTTCTGCCTGCAGGGTGTACGTAAGAATCCTGGGCCGTCTTTCAAGTCTAATGTAAGAATTAAGGGAAAGTGCATGTCAAAGAATGGGGAGACTTTGAAATAGTATCCCTGATGTAGCTCTTGGGGAAATCCTACAGTTGCAGGACAGAAGTCATAAAGTTACTTTATGAGTAGACCTTTGGTCTAGATGGGCAGGATAGAAATCCAATAAATAAATAAAAATAAATAAATAAATAAATAAATACTTACACGAGTCAATCAAGTTACTTACAAGATTCAATCCAGTAAGAGCTTTACAAACAGTTGTATGGACTGGGACATAAATGAGCAGCTGTTTCCACAACAGAAGCTTTTTCAAACAGTCACAAGTCTTCCTGTGGCTAGCCACACATCCATGTGCATGATCACATGGAGAGAGCATGAATCAGCTTTTGGAACTGGTTTCTCAATTCAAGCCTTTGAACTAAGCAGAACTCAGCCTCTAGTCATAGAGAGCCACTTTAATCAAAATCTGAGTTCCAATCCATGGATTTAATTAGCAATTAATGCACTGATTGGTTTCTTCTCGTCAATTAAATTCAGCCCCTTTGAAATCCTACCTAATTCCGCCTCATTTCTCTTTCTGTTCCTCTCTTTAGAAATGCAAGGTGTAGAGTAATAATAGCAAATTAATCCTTGTTAGATAAAGCAGACCAGTTCAGGATAAGTTTAAAAAACAAACAACAACAACAGTGAAACATTATGTTGTGTCCTTTTTAGTGCTATTATGGGTGCTCACTCTGATAGGACATATTGGACGATTATAGGCCAGGCTTTAAAAAAAAAGCCATGGGTTTCAAGTTAGCACTAACCATTTATCAATTCCAGAGATTATGGCATGATTTACTGTCCCGGTATGGTGTATTCTCTGATTTTCTGCCTCCTATGAAACATTGTGCTTTCCTTTTCTATTGATGTATCAACTATAATAGTTACAAGAAGCTACAGAAAAATCAATAGTGGACTTTCATTACTGAGCACATAAAGTAAAAGAGGACCACGCGGCAAGAGCCTCTTGCTGTTAAATAGTCACTGACTGCAAGGCACACAATAAATGTCTGTTATTTTGGTCTAAATGAAGGATGTCTGAATTTGAAACATCAAGCATCTCAGGTTTGGGATGCAACCAGGGCTCCAAGTCAAAGTATCCTAGCTGGCAATTCTTCTCCAAGGCAGGTAATGAGAACGATCTGTCACTTGTAGAGCAAGATCTGAATCTCAGAACATTTTTAAAGGCTAAATGAGAAAGGAATATCCCAAATGACGTCTTTGTGTGCATCATGTTGCAATCCCTCTGGTGTGCTCACCTGGGATGAACTCTGCATTTTTACTGGGTTAATATTCACTGCGTTCCATATGTACCCTTTAGGTTTAGGTGAATGGTGCAACAACCATTGTGTTGTGCACTTAGATAAGCAGCAATTAACAGGGCAGGAGAAAAAGCTTCAAGAGATCATTATAAATGGCTTAAATTCAGGCACAGAGAATGTGTTCGGCATCAGGGATAAGATGCCTTAGACTAGTGCTCTATACAAGAGCACTGAAGTTCTTTTACATCACATCTGTGTTGTCCAGAGGCAACTTGTAGAAACAAGTAGAAATGAGGGAGGGAGGTCTAAAAGGACTGAACTGAAAAAAACTGGGGAGATAGATAAAAATTAGATTAGGTTTAGGAACACAACTACATTTTATAGAAAGTGTTTCTGCAGTAAAAGTTACTTGATTTCGCTCAAGCCAAGTGGTGTAGCCTGTTGATTCCCTGAGTGTTGGCTATGTGGAGGGAGGGAAAATGCCAGGGGAAAAAAATGGCAATAACCAGCACATAAGAACAACTAAGGGTTGGTGGCAATGATTTGTTAAAATTGCACATTATTCTTCCTATGAGTTGTGGGCAAACTCAGGTCTAATATTTCAAGTGGCAAGTTAGAGAGAAAAGTGGGACATATAGAATCATTGCCTTTGAGGCTTTGTCCTCTGTGCTCGCCTGCCCTCATGCTGGGTGCCTCTCACAGCCACTAGCTGCTGCCACTGTAGTGTTATTGTTACTAATTTTTAATTTTCAAAAATGGAGAAGGAGAGGGAGCAGGGAAGTGCCGGCCAGGGCTAAAAGTGACCACAGACATTTTGACTAAATAGGCACCTCTAGGCTTGTGAAGGAGGGAGACGGAGCTGAAACTGACCAGAGACATGACTAGGCTTGCAAAGGAGGGGGGGAGATGCACAGGCACGTGTGTGTGCTCACGCACATGCACACACACACACACACACACACACACACACACACAAAGTGGAGAGTGAGTGGCAAACCCCACAGACACAATTTAGACTGACAGAGGCGTTCACATATGTTGAATCGATTCAAATTAAACCAGTCTGACATCAGAGTTAAAATAAACGACCCTCTGGCAGAAGAGTAAAATACCTCACTTCTGATCTAAATAACACTATTCCCTGACAAAACAATCCATGTTCCCATGTGCGTTGTGTAGTCGCCTTTTTAAAAACTGATTTAAATTGAATCGAATTAAGTTGCCCCTTTCCATTCACAAATACCCAAATTAATTGATAATTTAACTGACATTAATACATTAGTTTCTATCACTGATTATAAATACTACTGAGTTCAGTGAGGCTTCCTCCAGTGGATGCAGATTGGATTACAGTCTAAAAGGCAAAGTGGCCCTGAAAGGACCAGTTTACCCACATTGCTTTCTATGAGCTTGCTGGATAATTCTGTGATTTAGGTATCTGGCTGCAGAGCCAGAGGTTGGGAGTTTGATTCCCCACTGTTCCTTCTGCGAATAGAGCCAGCCTGTGTGGACTGGGCAAGCTGAACAGTCCCAATATGCCCCCAAAAGAAGTGAGTGCTAAACCACTTCTGAGTATTCTCTACCTGGAAAACTGAAAAAAGGGTTAGCATAAATCAGAATTGACTATGGCACTTCTTCTTCTTCTTTAACATGGGTATATATTACTACAAGGCCTCATACTCCGTTTCAGTTCTTCTGGAGCTACTCATTCAAAAAACTGAAATGTGATAATATGAATGATAATGAGAAGTGTTGGTTTTGGAGCATCAGATCAGAAACAAACTGGAGAGGAGTTGAAACAATGTATGGATGAGGAACACACATAATTCCCTTTTTCCACATCTTCCCCTCACCTGCACATTTTGTAGACCTTGCTATGTTCACAGCAAACACCTTCTGTGTGGCTTCTGGATGTACCTGCAGCCTTTCCATGATGAGGAGCATGGAAAGATGTAAGCATATTAAACAGAACACACTTACAAGTGTTCACTGTGAGCACATGAAGGTCTGCCTGACTTCTGGGTGGGGACATGGAGATGAGATTTATTTGCATATCCACACCCTTACCATGCTCTGAGTCCTCTGTGTTTTGAGACATAATTCCTGAGTAGGACTTGGGACAAGCAGTTCCTACAAGGACCAGTTTATAGCAGGACAAGAAGTTCCAGCTACATCTGAGCAGAGTTGGCACAGGAGATGATAGAGCCTTGTTGTATTACTGATTATATCTTCTGGAGTGTGACAGAGTTTCTACGTAAATTTGGAATATTGAAAAAAAGCAATATATTTTCTTTTTTCCCTTTTTGGTTTTGGACCCTTTCATTTCTCTTAACTGTTCATTTGCTGACCCAGTTCCAAATAAAGCTGGTGAGAGTTTGCCCAGTACTGGTCTTAAATGACAGAAGGGATGACTCATGGGTGGAGCAGTAGTCACCTCACTCCCAAATGTCTTTGGGGGGCAGGGTACATGTTGTTTATGGGTAGCAGCTTTCTATCATCAGCAGACCTGCTGTATCCTGGCAAACATAAGACAATTTATCACAAGACCAATACTTTGGAACACACAGAACAAATTCACATTACATATTTATGGGTCTTAAAGAACAGCAGGAGTGTCTCAAGGATGACTTGCCTGCCCCAGCTGCAAGTCATTTATGAGTGACAACTTTCTCTGGTCAGCATTCCTGATGTATTCTGGGTAAAGTGAGACAAACACTCATAGGCCAAATGTGTTGGAGCACTCAACACAAATTTGTGGGCGGACTGGGGCCAGCCCCATGTAAACATCTTTCAGGCCTTGGCTTAATGCACGGTCAGGCACTACTGACATATTTTCTTTCAATGCCTGCGGTGGGGTTGGCAGGCTGAAAAATTGCTAGCTTAGGCTTTTCATGGCTCAGCATCTGTTGGTCACAACAGGGCCCACGTCCATATGCCTTATTGATTGTGTCTTCTTGATTTGCTATATTATACACCAGTATAGCGGTCATTTCACTTTATGTTGATGTCCTCTTTGTTGTGAGCCGCTAGAACAACCAATAAAGTAGCTTCATCCAAACACACATCTTCAGTCACTACAAATTTGTTTTGCAAAAATCAATGAAGACAGCTTAAAGTATGTGTAAACTATGGGTATACTCCAGCATATTATCACAGGTTGGGGAACTTTCTGTGGCTAGGGGGCTAACACTGGACCCCTGAAACTAGGACTGTGCACTGGCATCCTGGTTTAGTCCATGCCCAAATAAGGTCATAAAGAGCACCCTGTGCCCTTCGGAGATACTCTGACCTGGTCCTTGTCCATGCTGATATTTTGTGCATTAGCAATTCTTCAGGGGGAAAAAACTTATCCCAGCCAGTGAGGAAACACAAATAGCTATCATTGGTCAGGAGCTACACAGCACTATTGGTTTTGGAGATGTGGTAGATCTCAGCAGAGGGTTTGGTATGCTAAATGGGTGTGGAGGCCAGACACCTCCAAAGTGAAATTTGTACCTGTTCTGCACTGGCCAGACTGCCCAAGCAAGGAATATGCTGCCATTCTCCATCAGGAGCTCTTTTCTTCACCTCATGGTCACCACCATGTTCAAATAACCCTGAATTTCTTAGTGTTTTGTCATTAGAGTACACAGTCCTTTTCTGGAAGCCCTACAAGGCACACTACCACCAAACATTGCACCACCATTAGTATTGCCACTAAAATTGAGCAGCAGCTATGATGGCTCTGTATGATATAGAAGAATAGTAGAGTATCCTCATGTAGCAAAGAAGCCAGTGAGGGCACAAGCCAGCACATCTTTCCCTTTCCATCGCTAAAGGGAAGAAGAAAATGTTGTATTTGTGCAAATGAAGATGGCAGCACCTGATTTTGAAAGAGGGGGAGTATACCATAAGCTTAATCTTAAAGGGTGGAAGGCTGAGTGTTGCCTTCCCCTGCTTACTAATACTAGTTGCCTATTACCTCACATGCATCAATCTTTGCTGCCCCCATCAACCCCCGAAGAAAACCTCTTCTTGTTTTCACACTAACTTGGCTGGCTATTGTTATGAACCACCTTCCCCACCATTTCTGAACAGTTTTTAAGAATATAACCTGGGTTTCAACATCTTTTTATAATAAAGTGCCAACATTCTGGATGGATAAACCTGACACTGTATTCTCTGCTTTCTCACAGCAGATGTTTAAATCAGGGAAAGGGAGAAAGCAGCTCTGAAAAAATAAAGTCCCAAACAAATGTTTGAGCAGATAAATCAATATGTTGCTTCAAAACACAGGCAAAGTGAACAGCTCACCTAAAGCTAGGTGAAGGGGCAAAGAAGCCAGCTTTCGATCCAGAATCTGTCCATGGGTCTGTCTGTGGAGCAAATGCAGGGTGGGAACAGAGTTCACATCACAGCAGAAACACATGCTCCTATTCATGCTCCCATGTTTCTGTGTGAATTCAATTATATGGTTCCCTCAAAAGCTGCAGCTTAGTAAATCTTTCTCTTGTAAGGTCTCATATTGCATTGTTTAACAGGGTCGTTGGTATGGTAGAATCCCCAGCTCCCTGTCATGAAATAATTAACCAAGTTAACATTTTTAATCAAGCTTATAAAAAGATTGAAATGCCATAATTACATGCAAAGATCATCCACATTTCAGAGACCAGAAAAAAAATGCCTTTGAGCTAATATTTATAACAAGAAGTGTTCAACTGAGATCTCTTGTAATTTTCATCCTACCTGAGGCTGTTTTCCTCATTCGATTAGCTGAATTTGTCCTGAGGCAAGCCAGACATCTAGTACCAGCTAAATTCAACAACTGGAGCTTAAAATTTGGCTTAATATATCCCCACTTGGATCTGCCTGCTTAATTCTCTTTCATATGATAACACTGGTTTATTCATAGTCTGGACTTGCCACCTGAACAAACTAAACCACATAATCTTATTCTAATAATGTACGAAAACCTCTGGAAAGAAATAGCCCACAGAAAAATCAAAATTTAAGACTCAAGTAAAAATATTTCATAACGTGAGGACAGAATTCCCCCCACCCCAGGGAAAGTTCTTTGATAGGTTCTTGGGTTTTCCCCATATGTTGGATATAGATTAATTTTATAATCGTAAATAGCCTGACTCTTGGGTTTTAAAAAAGAAGTGTAGGCCTGTGCTTTAACCACAGTAAACATGTATAGAAATGGCTTCCTTCAGTGTGGAGAAAGAATTATTCTCCTTTTTATACTGCCAGCTTACATTCACCACATTGGAAAGTTGCTTTGGCTTTTTCTGTAGACTTTTAACCCAAAATAACCAAGAGTTAAGTTTCCCTGTAGAAAAAAAAAGATAATTAAGAGTAGGTAAAATTAAAAATAGGTGAAACTTAGTGGTTCCATGCAGTTGGCAAGGGCTCTAAGGAATATGGGGAGATTCAGGGCTTTTTAGAACATAGTTCATAGAACCTCCAGCTAGACATGCCAACTGAGGAATTCTGGAAGTTTTAATAAATTTTTAAAAAGCCGTTTTCCCCTTCTCTGGGGAGAATCACCAATCTATAAGGAGGTACTTCTCTCTTCATTTCAAAGGAGTCATCTCCCTGTAATGCACAAGAAGAACTTTTTTTTATTGAGATGGCTGGGGGAAGGCATGTTGCTTAGTGGGGAAAGAAAGGAACTCTACATCCTTGTGGCACAGTGGTTAAACTGCAGTACTGCAGCCAAGCCTCTGCTCCCAACCAGAGTTGAGTCCTGACAGGTTCATGTAGCTGGCTCAAGGCTGACTCAGCCTTCCATTCTTCTGAGGCTGATAAAATGAGTTTCCAGTTTGCTGGGGTGGGGGGGAGCTGTTGTTTGCAAAATTATATTGTAAACCGCCCAGAGAGTGCTTCAGCACTATAGGGTGATATATAAGTTTAAACAACAACAAGATTGGCCCAAGGCACATTCATTCTTGAGGAACTATGGAAATTCCCCCCAACCTCCCGAAGTCAACATTCACAATGCCATTTTTATAGGCATATCTGCAGTTTTATATAGCATGCTATATAAAGAGCTGCAGAACTGGGAGATAGGATGAATTTGACACCTTCAGTCTAGAAGGAAGATTTGGGAGGAGGTCCTATCCTGCATATTAGGACGGGCTGAGTATCCTGCAGTCATTTTTATCCACAACATAATGAGGGTAAAACATATGGGCCAGATTTTAGGGAATTACAGAAGAAGGAATACGAATGAAACTGTAGTATTATAATAGTATGGACAAAATAGTTAGGTAGCTATAAAGGTTGCACAGTTTCATAATCTTTAGCAGCCCATGCTAGAAGAAAAAAGCCTAAATGAGAATGTCACAATTTACAAGGTCTGACTTTTAAGGTGTCAGTTCTGCATGGCCTATGGTTTGTATAGCGTTATGTTATACAGCTTTCTATGCAGCCTTCTATGTGTTTTCATGCTTGGTAATGAAATGAAGACTATGAATGAAATAAACTAAATTGAACTTAAGTGTGTAGTATCCTAGGTCAGTCATGACCTTTTGTTTGCGTGTGCATTTTGCACCTGAGGGAGAAGGTCATACAAGCGCCTCTTTGCTCATTCCTGACATTAAAAAATGAGTCACAACAGATTCGGTAGGAGTGCATTCAGGTAGCTTCAAAGCTGCGTGCCTGATCGCTTGAACAGGGGCAGTCTCCCTTAAAGCGATCCTACCATCTGCCAGGGAATCACTCCAGCAGAGTCCCCAAAAGTAGAAGCCCTCCAGCTGAACCAAAAAAGTCCAACTTGGACTTTTTTGGTTCAGATCAGGGTCAGGCTGGCACACATTTCCCCATGCATTGTGTGATTGCTGGGAAAGAGATAACACTAGACCACTCCATATGCAGTCCAGGTTTCTCTGTATGATGCACTTTCATGACACACATAGTGCCTGAGGGAGTCATTTCACTTGGACTAACAGTAGGGCCCAACTTGCTCTGCCTGCGAGGACTCATGTTTATTATTTCTTTCCATGCTCAAAATGACAAGCAATGGAACTGAAAACACATCCTGACTCTGAACCTTTACACATGCTGAGTACAGTCTGCAAAGGATTTGTAACAGACGAGAGCCCAAAAACACTCGTCTCAGTGCATCAAAAGACATTGTTCCTGGTTCAGAGGGTTTCCAATCAAGTAGAGGAAAGAAGGCATAGCCGATTTGTTGTGTTGGAAGGTGCCATTTTACATGTCTTAAAAACAGAGAGAGGTGGAAGAGAAACATAATTTTAAATAATACACCTGGCAGCCTGATGCCATAAAATGTTGTAAAATGTCCTTTTATTTGAGTTGTGAACTGGTATGTAACAAATTGTAGTTCTAGCTATCCTTAACAGTTAGAAGCTGAAATGGGATTCACACCAATAATCCCAGCATTCTTCTACTACATAAGCATCTTATCCTGCATTTAAAGGAAAATATCATTGAGCCTAACCTATTATCTCTGCATGAATGAAGCACACTGGTTGTTGTAATGCACTTTAAAAAGGCAAGACTTCCAAAACAATGTATCCATTATTTGACACTCCAGTGAACTTTAAAATATTTTATGTCTACAGTAAAGAGACAGTTACAGAAAATTACTCTGTCCTATTTAGTCTTAGGTCAGTGACAAAAAAATTCAGTAGTATTCTTGGCCCTACTTGTTATCTTACGAATTTTTTGTTGTTCATTTACTGGTTCAGGATCAACAAACACCCTTTTCCTTGTTCAGTGAACCTCATGAAATTAAAAGCCACCCCTCTTCTTTTTACACAGAAAATGCAGATTGCTTGCCAATTGTTCTTCTTCCAAACTTTCCTAATTATTTACTAAATTTTTAAAATCTGTTTAAGACTTTTATATTTTTTCCTTCAGCCTGTCAGGATTCCAGGCTGGTGTACAATCCCAGGCGTTGTCTAACAGTACCTTTCCACCACCAGAACAGACACCATGACTATACTGAATTCCTTGTTTTATTTGCATCTTCCCCAATGTTTCTGTATCAGTTCCAAAAAGGTTGAAGGATCTTCTGGCCCCAGTCAGGGATGCAGGAAGAGCTGCAAGTAAAAGATCAGGAACAGAAACTACTAGTAGATTGTACCCAGTGTTGTTGTTTTCCTTGGTCTTTTTCCTTGGTCCTTTCCAGTATAAAAATAGCTAGCAGAATATATTTCCCCCTCTTGTGTTCGTTTTCCATCCATGTGGTATTTTTCCTCATGCCATTTGTGAAATATTACTATGATGATCTGGTTTTCCTTTTTCTTCATACAGGACTTTGAGAAGTAGTTGACAGTATCCAACAGTTGGACAAGGTGGGAATTGTTATAGGACAATAACAAACCATGAGCCAACATAGAAACCAGCATGTGATTATATTATCTGATTTAGAGACAGACATGAGAGGGTATCTGTTGTCCAGAAAAGGAACAGTGGGATCTTATGGAGACACATGACAGCCTTTTTATAGGTCAGAGTCCCTGAGACATGGTGGTGGTAGGCAGGACTAAAGCCAATAATAGGTGAAGCTAGTTAAGTCTACCCTGTTTTTTCTCACTCTGTCACTCCTCCTCTTTCGTCTTCTGTCTACCAGGCTGCTGGGACAGGACCAGACCACTTTAGCAGAGTTCTAAGCTGGTCATTTGCAGAGGACTTTGGAAATTAGGCCAAGATTATTTACCTCTACCACACAGAAGGAATGTTTCTGTCACAGAAGTTGTTCTCCAGAGCAACGGTCTTATTCTACCAATGAAGAAAAACTCTTGAAATCCTGATAGGTTAAAAACAATAGGTCTTGTTTTATCAAGGAGCTTGATGCTGGGTATCTGAAAAGCAATTGTACACACTACATTATTACTAGATAACATTATTCTGTGACACAGTCAGGTATCACATGATGAATTATCAAGCTTCATTGCTCCCTATTACTCTGAGCAACCAGTGAATAATGAAAGCCAGCTGGGGAAGAGATAAAACCAAACATGTGAGATCTACAACAGGAAAGATGCACGTAGAATCCAATTCAGACTTAGTCATTCTCCATTTATAGAGAATTTTCCATTATTTTCACATATGAGAATATTTGATGTAAAAACATTTGATCTCACTAGATCATTAACGGACTATCCCTGAATAAACACCTGAGGCTAGATTTGTAGGAATGCAGTTTACAGAATTTTGTGAGAAAGTAGCTTGGATAAGCCATTTAGAAGAAAAATGTTCTGATCTATTCCCCCATGGGAACTGGTTCATCAGATATCCTTCTAGCTTAAAATGCTATATATGACTCCTTGTATGTAGTCTGACTCCAACATGATTTGTAGACTATAGTAAACTCTAAACTTCAGCACTTACATCACTGGCATCTAGTACATAGGACTTCTCAAAAATCTCAGCAACTTTAAGGTGTGAATTTCACATGATGCAAAACCATTACTGAAAACATTTAATTTATGGAGTTCCAAGTGGATGTTGAAAGGGTGCAGCTGAAGCACTCTGGAAGCAGGTGTCAGGTTACATTAAGGCAGAGGATTATCCAAGGGATGGTGCAGTGAGGAGGGATGACAAGAAGTGCAGTAAAACCACGTATAGAGGACTGTGTGTTCCTCATCTCTGTTTTGTACCTTTCACTTTGGGATTGCTTTATAACTTACTATACAGATATGATGTAGTATGAGATGACAATGAAATCATGCTGAAAGTTGGGGTTGTGATTTGTTGTGCATGCTGGTCTGCATACACATGCATGTGCATATTTGAGGCCACGCTGTGTGTCAGCCCTTTCTATGTGACTTAGGTGACATTATGTAGGGTCATCCATTTAACAGAGCACAATTCTTTATTTCAGGGCATCTTGCACATCAGGGTGGCCAACATGGAAGCACAAAGGCGTTTTTGCCGTCTCCAGCACCTTCAAAAAATTAAAAACAAGGGTCTGTTTGTTTAAATTATTTATGTGCTGCCTTTCTTCCCATAGGGGACCCTTGTACGCCCTTGTACTTCCAATGCCCCCCCCATTTTCAATTTTTAAAGAATTGCCACTCAAGTGGGCAACAGGATTTTTTCAGTTTAAAAAATCCCTTTGTTTGAGGAGAAACATTAAAAGGAATGGAGGAGTTTTCCATTGCAGCCCCTCAAGGTTGAAGAACGGGGAGTGGTCCTTGGACCTCTGCAGATGGGCTAGCCAAAGTGAAGCCTCCTTCAAGGACTGTAGTTCGAGTTTAACTGAGAGATAAAGAACCACAGAAAGGAAGAACCTTCTTGGACGTGTTGTCCATCAACAGTTAGTGCACCTGATCACAGTCCTGTCCCCTATGATGATATGTACTTGAATTATAGTAAAATCTAAAATCTGCGTGCTGTATGTATACATGAACATACAGATATTTTTTGCAATAGTGCCCCCATTGCATAAACTGCCATCTTAGCAGTCTAAGAAAGCCCCCAGGGCATTGCACTTTCATTCCTCAGGATTTAGCGCCCACACTTCTGGTTCTTTGTGGAGATGGCTTTGTAAGAGAATGATTTCTTGCAGTTACTGATATGTGGTCATTTAACCATATTCGCACAGATGAGGAGAAAGGACATTGAGGGTCACGGGTTTGCTGAACACACCCAGGCAAACATCCATGCAGTGCAATGGAAATAAATTAACTTTCTTTGAAAAGTACTTACACAGCTCCTGCCCAGTAACCACTTTTCAAAGTTAAATTTCTCATTCCCTTTCATTTTTCCTTTTCGAAATCCCCAAACCAGTGTGCGCTCTCTGTAGATTAATCGTCCACCAAATTTCCGTTTTTCATGTCTCAAATATGAGAAGGGGGGGAAGTCTCTGGGAAACAGAAATATTTTTATATTTCTCCCCCTCTAAAGGCCAGACCCATTTTTAAAAAAATATGCAAACACACTCTCTTCAAGCTGAATTTTGTATGCAAAGTTTGAACTAAAATCTCTGCTTTGTGATGAGGGGGCGACCCACTGAAAACTGGAATTTTAAAGGAATGCTGACAGACTTTTAGAGTAACTACAGAGCTAAGAGGGGCACCTCTGTAAAAAAAATAATCTTTATCTTCAGAAGTAAACTATAGAGGAGACAAATTCTGCGTTTGACAGAAATGCTACTGCAAGTGCTTGTAAAAAAAAATAACATATTCTATAAGACCTCAGGGTTTACTCCAATAAGGATGGGAAAAGAGATGCGTCCCACTGTGAGCACACAGTAAGACTGTTTCATATAAAAAGTTGGTAATTAGTCCCTGAGTGAATAAAGTGGAAGAGATAAGAGATGGGTACTTACTAAGGCAACACAAAACACATTCCCCCCTCCCCCCTCCCCTTATAGTTTTAGAACTGAACGGCTATACAGGAAGAAAGAGGCCATTTCCATCCATGCTAATTGTAAAAGTCTTTCAGAACTTGAAAATGCTGATTTCTTACATTATTCTTTGGCACCAAGACTCTCAGTTCTCTTGTATTTGGATGTATCAGGCACCTGGATGCTTTGGGAGGGGGGGGAAGGCAGGAGGGCTTTCGGATTGTCTTGTTAAAGTTACAGATTTGATTTCCTGATGCTGCTGACATCCACATAGTTCTGCTAGCAATGCATTTATATTTCCCCAAAATTTGCCATTAGTTTTTCACAAAGACTTTTTTTTTCCCTGAAGGTAAATAATTTTGTATAAATAAATCAAATGCCTCTTCTGCTGTTGAAGCAGCCAACGTCTATTTTAAAGCATCTCTAAAGGAGGTTTTCTTGATGTCTCTCCCTCAACTGCTTAAAATGTAGAAAGAATCAAAATTATCATTCAATATACATTTTAACGCATAACATATTACAGATGTTGTTATGCAAAAAGCCACATCTAGCAAGACACACTTTATTGTAATTTTTGCTCTTATTTTCACAGTCTCTGTAAAAGACTCCAAAAGTACTCTGAGAGGTATAATTTATTTAATATTTTCCCTTCAGTATTATTTGTGCCAGCATAATGTTCCTCACCACCTTGCTTGTTTTTATAAATCAGACTGTTAGAAGACTTATTTTTTAAGTCATAAATTCTGAAGACAAAAATTATGCATAAACTCCACTACGAAATGGGTGATGGACAGCACAACTGACTCTCCATTATGCATTTGAACTTTCATTGTAATTTCTTTCAGGGTGATGTGGGTCTTCTTTTATTTTACCTCAGTAAGGATTTGCTTCATCATTTATTATCAGCAGCTGCAAAAGTAATGGGATTTGCCTCAGGTCTGGTAGCATGATCTCAGAGACACCCAATAATTTCTGAATGGAGAACTCCACCAGAGCAGAACTCAGACTGTTCTAGAATGTAAGCCATTGTTTTGCACATACACTTTTAATCACCACCAAGAAACCTGCTCTGTAGAGAAACTTGAGAGGTGATGTTAGCTATGAGAGTGATGTCGTTTTGAATACAAAAATGCTCAATGCAGTAACCAATACTTGAAAAATCGCTTTATGAAAAAGTAGAAGTTGAAGAAGTGGTGTGAGGAAGTAGTGCAACGTCACAAAGATTAACTGGGTTAAATCCAGCTTCACAACATTATTTCCTTTCCCTCTGCTTCTGTACCTATAGTTCTTCATGCCACCCAAAAAATCAGCCTTAGAAGGTTTTCCAGCTCTCCCAATGTCAGTTCAGAGAACTGATACTTGAGCACCCCACCCCTGAGGATTCTGGCATAATGAATCCCAAATATAGTTCCAAATATTTTCACTATGGTGTCTACTGCAATGCAGAAAACAGCATCCAACGGTGGTCCTTCACTGCCACAGTGGTGGAAGCCCTCCTCACTATAGTCCCTCTCCTGTGTGTATCCCAGACACCAGATACAGATTTTTTTGGGGGGGGGGGAACGTACTGACTGGGGCTTACATGTGTCCAACATCTCCACCATCCATTTCATGGCTTCAGGTGTAAAAACTGAATATGCTCCACAGGCAAGGTTTGGTTGTTGTCAATTATATAAGCTCTGTCACAGCTGCCGAGCATGTATCTAAAGCGACTGGTCCTTAGTGCCGTTAGAAATGTCTAACCAAGTGAGAAGTACATCATTTTTAGTTGCTTCATACAGCATGACAGTTTAGTGAAAATGTCTTCAGTCAAAAAGGGGGGTGTCCCTACATCCATTACAGTGACCTCTATCAACTGATTAAAGTCACTTAAACATTTGGACACAATTCCACATCCACATACATTTAAAGCCTTGCAAGCAGAGCTGCCTTTAACGTGGTCAGAGATAGAAAAGGAGGTGATGTTGAGCTGAAAAGATGAAAGAAAAAAATTATGAGCAGCATATGAGGGTTAAAATTGCACTGAAAGCAGTGGTGTCTTTACAGTCTGGTCTTAATGGTTTTGTGGGCTGGGAGCTTTTTATATAACAACATGTAATTACTTCACTTACCTCAAATGTGGTGAGCTGCCCTGCTGCCATAATCAGAGGAGAGGTGGCTTCCTGCTCAACCCCAGAACTGGCACTGCTAACTCATTCTGCTTAGAGGGGCTCCAGACCTCTGCCCCAAAGTCCTGTCTCAACAGCAAGACTTATTAAAGTGTTGGAGAGATTCCTTATATTGTAAGATCACATGTACTACTGATTTTTTTTTTTTTTTTAGCCTGAAATAAGAGAGCAATGAGACAGGTATTTGTCCCGCTGTTGGTGCCGCGTTTCGCACCGTTCTTTTCAATATTTATTCCATCAACAAAACTGCTGCATGTCGGTTCAAGAGATAGATAAGAGCGTGGTCATAATGACAGAGAAGAGTGAGGGATAAGGAAAGCTATCTGTTAAGTGGTTCTTGAAACATACCTTTCTGGGATAACTAAACTTTTCTGTGTGAACTGCTGCCGTGATTTGAATGCCAGGGTGTTTACATCAACCCAGGACAAACTTCTGTATGGTCAGCATCCTAGTTCTTGTCATTTCCATCTCGTTCCTTCTGCCTTCCAGCTTTTGGGAAACTTCTGTAGCCCTTTGAAAGCGTTAGGCACTCCAGAACACTCTAACCAAAACGTCAAGCTACTAGAGCAGTTACCTGAGGCGAGAGGAGGGCAATCTAGCAGCTGCTTTTTAAAAAAAGGATTTAATTAAGATAATGAAGCAGGCGAGTTTTTAGAGTACACTTGAAAATATTTGCTAAATAGTTTACTTCCGGAAATTGCCAAAACCTTTGTGTGTGGTAAGAAAAAGTAATGTCTCTGTTTCTTAAAATCATCCAATGTACTTGTCAATCTACCTAAAGGACAGTGGTTTCAATTCAGGGGTGTGGAGGGGGAAGAGGAAAAACAGTAGTAATTGAAAAATATATTTTTCTGGGTTTCAGGTCAGGCAGGGTATTTTGGCAGTCACTGGAGTGTACCAGATGGTTCATTAACATAAGGGTAGACAAGTCAAAGGCTTTCAGAATAATTTAGAAAATGTCAAAAAGAAACAAGAACCTTGTCATTTTTTATTAGAATTAACTACAGCATATCCTGGACAGAGATTTCACCTTGGGTCAGAAAAATTAATACAGAATTATATGAATTGTGTAATATGTCGGGTTAAAGTTACGCCTTCCTCTGGGGACTCATTTGCTGGCAATATATTACAGTCCTGTATGTTAGGAATCTTCGACCTTTCCTTCTATAAGATATGTGGAGGAGGGAAAAAAAACAGTTGACCTTGCTCGAAATCCATTGGTGTCTAATTGATCTGAGGTATATGCAGAATTTCAACAAGAGCCTCTACTCAAGCTAGACTGTGATCATTTTCCCAAGAAAATCAGCACAGGGATTTTGCTGAATATTCAGCAACATGTAAAGTGTTCTTTTGTCAAGAGGAAAATGCAGCCATTAAGTGAAATACTGTTTCAATAAACAGGAATCAAAATGTGGAATTTATTAGTTTTTAAAACGTGATTGTGCTCTCGTTATTATTATTATTATTATTATTATTATTATTATTATTATTATTATTATTATTATTATTATTGCTGCTGCTGCTGCTGCTGCTCTTGCTCTTGCTCTTGTTATTATGATTATTATGATTATTCAACTTCTTATTCAGATGTCAAAAACCTAGAGAACTTCCAGCTGGTGGAAGGTGTTCAAGAGCAAGTGAATGCTGCTTTGCTGGACTACACAATGTGCAACTACCCACAGCAAACAGACAAATTCGGGCAGCTCCTCCTGCGACTCCCAGAAATCCGAGCGATCAGTATGCAGGCAGAAGAATACCTCTACTACAAACACCTGAATGGGGATGTGCCATGTAATAACCTCCTCATTGAAATGCTGCACGCAAAGAGAGCATAAATTATATCCTTTCACACAGCTTGTGCTTTTTAGAAAATAAAAGGGGGGGAATACTCTGAACTGCTGCAAGCAATCCTAATTAAAAGAACTTGCTTTAAAGGAACTTCGTGGGAGGGGGGAAATTAAAATGGTATAATAATCAAATTCTTAATAGTAATTAAGTGATGTATCAGGGTATTTGTATTGCAAAACTGTGAATCAAACGCTACACAGTCTCCCCGAAAGAACTTGTATAGGACTTTATTACTGGTGTGAAACGAGATTGCAGACAGATGTGGATACCTTTGCCTGTGTCAGACAAAATAAAAACAAAAGTAGCAACTCCTGTAAGTTAAAATGTTCCCTATGACCACTACGGAGAAATGTAGGAGGATCAAGTGTTGTCTGTATTATTCAGCCAACAGGTCAAGGGGATCTGAATGCACTACATCCCTTCGTTGGTTAGCAGGACTGAAAACTGCTCGAAAAAGGATGCAAAAACAGCAGTCACCTTTTGCCATCCTTCCAAGGACAAAATATGTATTACTCCTTCCAAAAAAAGAAAAATGGATGTGTGGCCCTAATCTGTATGAAAAGATCTACAGTAGGCCGTTTTCATTGTGTGTATGCCTAGGAGCACTACCAAAATAAACAAACCAAGCCTGGTCTTCGGGACTATCTGTGACTTGGGCCTGCAAATATAGTTAATACTATGAGAAAAGAGCATTTGTTCATAAGATTTGTGTGACATTCTCAAGATGTTTCCAAGGTTTGTTTTTCATCATTGTGTTCATGTCATTCAGCCAGGCAACAAAGGAAGGAGAAATAGCTGCAACTTGTGCTGGAAGTAAGCTGCTCCAAAGCAGCTGCTGTCGGACCATGTTTCCAGCATACTGGTTCGAGCACTGCTGGAATGGCTTCTCAAAGCTTTTAGTGCCAAATAAACTTGTGGGTACCACCCAGTCTCTTGGCCGCCATCTTAAAATAAAACAATATTTCTTCTCAGAGATTTTAAGCAGCAGCATCACTGGATCCACTGCATTTGATCTGCAATCTAGTTAAATAGAATTACTTGGATTTCACAAGGTAACTCAGTTCACATGACTTCGAATTGTACCCTACTGGCCATCCAGTTTTGTGACCTTGTCCAAGGTCTGTGAGTATGTGTACTGGTATAAAGGGCAGAACAAATCTTTTGGCTGGAAATTGTGAATTAGCTGAGCAGATAGCTGAAGAACAGGACTAGACAATTTGTGAGCCTCCAAGTTTCACGAGTCATGGATCTGAATCATCATTTTAAACCCTGCATTAAACGGTGGACATTACAGCAGAGAGCATTGTAGGACATTTTAAATGGCAGCCTGTAGACCAGAAGTGGGGAATGTGTCATTCTCCAGATATCCTTGGACTTCAATTCCCGTCATTCCTAGTCAGCATAGCTAGTAGTGAAGAACAATGAGAATTACAGCCAAATGTCTCTAGAGGAACACCATTCCTGCTATAAATGCAGGACTGGTACTAAAGTCCTCAGACTTCACTGAGGCCTTTGGGCCCCAGTAGCTGGCTAAAGGTATCAGGTGTTAACACTAGACACTGCTTGAACACTGAAAAAAAAATGGTTTGCTACTGGATTTTACTAGCAACTTGCCAAATGTAGCCTGGCCTCTACCCTTGATTAACCAGGTACAGCTCAAGTTGTTTAATGCATATACTCTATTTTGAAGATTTTTTTGTTCATTTGGTCTGCCCTGCCCTACCAGTTTCTCCCTTGTCTCTACCTCTTTGCCACATACCCCTGGTCTGGCCCAGGGAAGTATTTTTTGCAAAGTTCCCAACATTTGTTGACTACATCTCAGGGACTACACCTTTGCAAGGAGAGAATGCAAGGCATCATACAATCATACGTTCTCTTGCATATTGATGTAGCAACCTGCCCCACCCGCTTATCAGAAATCCAGGTACTTCAGCTTTAACTAACATCTGGCTCAAGTGATAGGTGTTTTAAAAAGCCAATAAAACAAACATGTTTTTTAGCTATGCAAGGAACAAAAATATACTCGAATTGTATAAGCTGATGGAGTTGAGCAAGCTGGTTAGTTTTACTGCTAGTCTGAAGAACAATTCTTTACCCCTTTTTTCCTTTTTTTAAAAACAGTATGAACAGCCATTGGAATCAGAAAGCACATTTTAAAGCAGATTATTCCAGGAGAAACCTTTTATGAGAGGACAGAAGTGTAATACTGCCATGTCTATGTAGACCAAAGTCTGCTGCAGAACAAATAGTGGAGAAGGATGAATAATTAACTCTCTATCCAAAATCAGTATTATTAGAATGTAGTGCCACAGTGATAAAAGCTTTGCCTTATTTCAGAATTCTGAATGGTAATTGTACAGATGCGGATCAACATATGTTTGAGAGGGGAAAGTATTAATACTTAACATTTTTCAGAAGAAAAAAAAGATTTATCATGTTTACATTTGTTAGGTCCTGGTGGGTGGGGAGGGACCTGTGATGATGATGTTGCAAACCGTGATTTCCTTAATGTTGCTTTCTGATTGGTAATTTGTTTTACCAGTACTTAATTACTGTATGTCGTGAGACACTAAAATCAAAAAGGGAATCTCACTTAACGCTTTAGTTGTTTTATTTTTATTTTAGATTATTGGCTGCACAATCACTTGTAGAAACTGTAAAAAACTTCTGCGCCCTTTGCTTTGTTTTTTTGTTTTCATGGAGATTGCTGGCTTTTAAATAGTTTATTTATACTGTATATCACAGTTTTCATTGTAGACAATTATGATGCTAATTTATTGTTCCTTGGTTTCATCTTTATATTAAAAAAAATAGCCAGAATAAAGAAGCCAAATATATGTGTTTATTACAGCATGTCCAAGTTGTAGTTTATAGTTCAGGGACATTCAAAGGTCTTCACATTTTCAGATCATTTGCTTGATTAAATGTCTGTAAATCCTCATGATCCTAAATGTAGATTATTTAAAATCTGTTGTAACTTTTGTGATTTGCACCTTCCATTGATCCATGTGAACCTAGAAAGGTGCAGTCTTACCTGAAGATTCTCTTTTAAACAGTGGACATTGTATACCAAAGACAGCATCTCTTTTCTTTTGTATTACTACAGAACACTGTGTTTTATTATCACCATTCTTAATTTGTTCCAATATTCTTTCTAAAGGTGGATGAGAACAACCCATGCAGGGGGTGGATGGGGCAAGGGATGGAGAATGGGAAATCATTGTTCATACAAAAGAGATTTTCTTGGGCCACAAACAAACCCTGCTACTTGTATGTCTGCTCTTCCATAACCAGAGATGAAGACAGGGGGAAATAACATGATTATGAGCCAATGCATGAATCAAAACTCAGGTATCCTTCAACAGTAACACTGCTCCAAAATGTTGCAATGAATTCTCTAATCACAAATGCATACAAGAATACATACTATTAGGTGAAATCACACACAAATAATGTGAAGAAAACAATGTTATAAATTCATTATATTCGAAAACTGGTTCATAAAAATCTGTATATTTGGCAAAACTGCCTACAGAGTGTATCAGCAGAAATATACACAAGACTTGGGGGTAAATGCAATTATTAATGCCAAGTAGGGTAGACCCACTAAAAGGATGAACTTGTAACTCAACAAATCCACTTCGATGCAGTAGGTCTATTCTTGTGAGACTAATAGTTGGATTTAACACTTCCATGCAAAAAATACCTAAGGCCAGTATCCTCCTTGATATTCATGCATATAGAATATCATCTGTGGAAATCACTGCAGCAGTCTGATAAGATGCCTATCATGTGTCTGGTCACATACAAGTAGCACCTCATATGATCAGTGTGGCAGCTTCTGCAGTTGGATTTTTGCACACATGTACATACTGAACAGGATACTGGCCTTTCCCTCTCACCCCCTTAAAGTTCAGAATGAATTAATCTTAACATTGGAAAAATTGTCTGAATTCAGGATGAACTGAACACCAGACTTAGAAAATTAGAAACTGAGAGGAAGGAAAATTGACAGATTTGTCCATGATATGGATGGTATCAGGTATTCAGCCCTAATAACTCTCAAGTGCAGCGTTGAAAAACTGTTTGTGGCAGGAAATCCCAACTGCAGCTTCCATTGCAGTGAAAATGTAGTAGCTAGGAGCCAAAGAACCAGTTCTACAAAGTCAAAGGGGCTTCATTCCTCTGTGCATCCATCCCACATGCCATAACCTCTTTTGAAACAAGAAAGGACTTCCAAAAGGAGCTTGCCTGAGGATCTAGTGTTTGAAGGGACAGGGAGCTCAAGCTTTTGGGTGCATCTGAGGTACCTCTGAATCCTAATCCAAAGCAAACAGAACAATTCACAATCTGTTTGTCTATCACTGCCCCCTGTCCAATGGTAGGGCCATTCCTTGACTCCATCAATGTGAGGCTACAAGGGCTAGGATCCACTTGTATGACACATACAGCATGACACTTTATCTGTAGTGTCTTGTGAATTCTGCTTTGCCATTGAACAAGCCATTGGCTGGCTACAATGGGGCTTATACAGCATTTGCACAATGACATACTGGACATCTCCATATCCCAACTCTGGAAAAGTCCTACCACTCAAGCAACAGAGCATTGTGCAAGTGCAATAGGGTAATAGGATTTTGGCCTAAATATAGCAGCAGCTAAATCAGCTTTGTCTGCAATGTTGGGAACTATGGCTTGGGAAAGCCGCTGATATAAATATTATAGAAAGTGTCCCTGTGAAGAACCTGCCCTGGGTTCTAGCATTTATGGAAGCAGCCAAGATCAGCAGATGGGGATATCAAACTTGGATAAGCCTGTACAAGCAATATTTCAATGTTTATTTCACACCAGACACGCTTAGCGCCACTGTGAGAATAGTTGACAAAAGTTCACCTTACATGTTGCGTACACACCAGAAAACTATTTAAAATAAAATATAATAAAATAAATAAAAAACATCTGTTCTTCATGAGCATTTAAAGGTAACTACAACATCCTGTAATTTACAGACTCTTATGGGAACCCAGGATTTTCCCCCTCCCCCTCCAGTCTCATGTCCATATTTTGTAAAAAAAAAAAAAAAAAAAACCCTCACTTTTGTTGTGGTTGAAACATCAGGACAAATTACACTTAAAGGCTGAAATGGATGTAAAACCACTAGCAAAGTACAGTTATCTGTGGACAAAACCAGATACTTGATACAAGGATGTTAAAGGCAAAGAAGGATGAGTGAAATGGCAGAACACACATCAGTCAGAACCTGTAGTTCCAAAAATCCCTCCGACTGCCCAGGTTTGCAAAACTAATGTTAATTGTTAACCACTTTGTAAGCAGACATTGACAATTGCTTTATTGATTGCATATTAGTAAAAACAGACAAACACAAAGGTTTTGGCTTTGGCTGGTTTCTTATAGTTGTTCAGTGTTTGTAACCAGACAACCTGTAGTGTCTGAATATTTGTATTACCAATATGTTCTGCAGCTGCCTGGCATTTGAATCCATGCAACCCTTTTAGAATGTGCAGTTAGTTACTTGTTAAAAGTTCTCTTACTGTATCTGTGAAGTTCATGTTGTCTCATGTCAGTTCCTGCCAGGAATTTTCTCAACATCAATGGATTTTTATTTCCAGTATTTCAATAAATATTGATATGGCCATTCTGATCATTTTAAAATTGTTTTTATGACAACCTCCTTGTAAAAAAAGATGTTGAGTGTCTTAATTTTTTTTTCAAAAAAAAATCAATTCTTCAGCCAGCAAGGGAAAGCAAAACTGAACCAGGAAGGTCTGTGGAGATGTATGAAGCCTTTCATTTCAAACTGTGGGTTAGCACATTCCACTGAGAATTAACAAAGTTAATGTTCTTGACTACAACTCCCAAAAATCCTGGCCAACACAGCTAGTGGTGAAGGCTTCTGGGAGTTGTAGTCCAAGAACATCTGGGGACCCAAGGTTGGGAACCACTGAGCTATGCCAATAGCATTGTATGAAGATGCCCCCAAATTAAGTCCTGGCATTTCCAGCTGAAATCACAGAATCATAGAAAAGTGATGTTGGAAGGGGCTACAAGGCCATCAAGTCCAACCCCCTGCTCAATGCAGGAATACAATTAAAGCATATCTGCCAGGTGATTATCTAAGTTTTTCTTGAATGCCTCCAGTGTTGGAGCACTCACCAACTCCCAACGAAACTGGTTCCACTGTCGTACTGCTCTAACAGTTAGGAAGTTTTTCCTGATATTCAACCGAAATCTGGCTTCCTTTAACTTGAGCCCATTGTTGCTTGTCCTGCACTTTGAGATGATCGAGAACAATGTTGCAAGGAAGGAAATTTGGTGAGCCTTTGCTGGCCAAAGTAGACATTATTGAGTGTAACCAGTGATCTGATTCAATGTAAAACAGCTTGAGGAAAAGCAGAATTCAACATGTAGGATAATATCTGAGGCCAAAGATATAAAAAATGTTTAAGCACTGTATTTTCCTTGCCACACCATCACCAAAATAATTTAACTTTAAATTGGCATTGACCATAGTGATAGAATGTGTCTCTTTCAACATAAAGAAATAATGTGCAGGTCTTCACCTACTTGTACTAGTCATCCTAACCAAGTTTGCTGGTGTCTTGTTTTAGCCAAAACCATCATTGCACATTCCTGTACTGGGTTCTTGTGAAAGATTATATTGATATGGAATTATCTATGACTGCAGTACTGGCCCCAAACTGCATGATATTAGAGGTCAGCCTTCCCAACCCAGTGTGGCCATGATGCCTGAGAAAGATGGGGATTCTAGTCCAATGCAGTGGAAGGTGTTGGGTTGGAGAAGACTGGTGTCAAATTCTAAGTGAACATCTCTCACAGAGTCACTGAAGCTCCCGACCTCATTCTCACCACCAAGCTTGTAGGACATACAACTCATGTGTCATTACACTTTTTGATGGTGATTGATTTCTAATATCTCAATACACCTAACAATATCTAACATGCATGTTGATGGCCTTCCATGGTACTCCTGTTCTGCTAGCACTTGACAGCCTATGAGATTTCACATCTGTTGCCTGCCAAAATTCAAAGCAATTACAAGTCTATTATAGTCCTTGCATCCTCATTTTTATGTTCAAAATTAAGTACAGGCACAAAATCTAGATGACAAGCTCAAGCATTTTGCCAAATTTTGAATGGTACAATTATTGGTTTATGCTCTAAAATGAAGCAATCATACATTATGAAGCCAGAATGTCCAATGTTGTTGAAGTTTGGGATACATTGCCAGATATGTGACCATCACATGAAGTGTTAATAAATATAACAGTAACTTCAATTCACAGTGTGCATGTTGGTGAAACACAGTACCTTCCAGTTCAGCTTAAAATATTTCAGCTGGTTTTCTTCCCTGTCCATTTTCTCTTTAGCTGACAGTTCCAGATATAATCAAAACCTCACGAAATCTTCCTTTTTCTCACACTATCCAAATTTCCCCCTCTGCTCTTCTGTTATACACCCCATGTCTTTCCTTCGTTAATGTTAATGTGCTTTCTTTCAGACCTCAGATCAGCCACCTGAAAAGTATCAAGGATACTGTGGATATTAACACTGCACATTCCTATGTCCTACATATAGATCCAAGAATGGAAAGGAGGAATTTCTTTGTCACCAGAAAATGGTGGTGGGTGGGTATCTAAACAGGAAAAACACCTATTAGAAATGATCCATCCAATTTGATGGCTAATCTAGCTAACAGTAAAGTCATCATGGTCAGAGCAGTCAGTCAGAGTTAAGCTACTTGTGATTGGACAGATGCTTGCTAATTTCAGTGGCTCTACTCAAAGCATGACTAAAGGTTAAACTAATGAAGGCTTTCAGCTCACATTTAGAAGCAGAACTTATTTAAAATAAAAAACATTTCTTTGTTCTGGCACAAGCTTGTCTGACCTCCATATCTCTCAAGTTAGCTCACTTTGTTTTGTGATTGGTCATCATGAGGCAAACATGAGGTTCATTAGCAAATTGATCATTCAGGCATGCTATTAGCTTCTGGTCAGCATGCCCAGTTTAACTCTGAGGCAAGATCCAGTCCATTAAGTATCTTTAAGCAGAATCGGCACTGAGATCTCAAATACAAATAGTGTTTCCTTTTCAGAAGTCAGAATATTTTGTCTCCACCACTTACATGTTCACTATAGACTGGGATCCAAAAACTATATAGACAGTTCCATGTGCCCAAGTGGGCTCTTGGTTTGGTTTTCTTCAACTACAGGTCACATGCCACATAAGAACTGCTACTAAGGCTTATAAGACTTTCAAAAGCAGTTTATGATACAGCATGAGGGAACAGGTTCTGCTGTTTAAAGGAAAAACCTTTCTTTAAAACCCTCTAGAGGTACCCCAGGTTTGGAGTGCATCTGCATTAGCTCTTTGAGGTACCTTATGAATGGGGGAATGGAACAGATCATCAATGGGCTCCTTATCAAGCAAGAGGCACAAGGATATGGTATATCAACTGAAAGTGTTTGCACTACACTGTTAACACACTTTCATACCACTTTAACTGCAATTACTCCATCCTATGGAATTCTGGAATATATAGTTTGGTGAGGTGGACAGAATTCACTGCCACAGACCTCTCATGCCATGTCCCAAACCACAATGTAAGAGCTTTCTAGGAAAATATTCTAAGTCTCCTACCGAACTACACGTCTCAAGATTCCTTAGGATCAAGCCAAAATTAAGTGCTACACCTGTATACAGGAGATGCATACACTCTGGTAGGTAACTCATACAAGCAAGCCAAGCTATCAAGTCAAGGACAGCTAATATTCAAGTTCCTTCTTCCACTTTCATAGAAGAATATGTTCAAGAATATTGTTGCCATGTAGTGTGACTCCACCTCCCTTTTTATTCTTTCTTTTCTTTTTGAACTATTTATATTCTTCTTTTGCTGTATTCCAGTCATGGGAGTCATCCCACCAAGTTTCCATTCTTGTTGTCTGTTTCCCCTACTCCTGTCAATTGTTGCTATACTCCTGGATAGTTTCCACTTCTTTTAATGCAAACTCCATAAATGGCTACCCTGGGTAGTATGTCTGTCTGCAGGTGGCCCTTCAAGCTGTTAACCCTTCAAGCTGTTAACCCGAAAACTGGAGCTAGGGAAAATTTCTTTTCTGATCTGTAATTCACAGAAGCACCCAGCTAAAATAGATTTTGGGAACTTCAGTGCTAAGAAGTCATTTTTCCAATCTGTGCCTAAATTGCAACCAAACACCCCCAAAAAACCCTGAGTTTCTGGACGAAGTGAAGTCTTTTTTATTATTATGTTTAGCACATGCCCTAAGGAGACACCTCATTTTCCATGTAACGCAGACGGCCCCGTTTGGGTCCCTGGGGCAGTCACTTGATATCAGAAGTAGTCTGGCTCTGTAATGAGAGTGACACACACTCGGAGCAGCGGTACCTCTTAAGCAGCACATGTCGTGATCAAAGAGAATCGGGGAGTAGCATCTGTTTGGCTGGAGAACTGTTTCTTGTCACTTGAATGTGCCAGGCTGTCAAAGCTGTCGTTGACCTCTCTCAGCTACTTGTAATGCCACCACCCTGCTCAAGTGGCTGTCAAAGCCAAACAGGGTTTTCAGGAATCAACACAAATCAACACATACACACATACACACAAAGAGTGATTGGCAGAAAGGCTCTTTTTAAAAACTGCTCTGTTATGTGTAAGGTGTGTCATGTAGACAGAAAAAAGAAATCAAAGAAAGATTAGTAATTTTTTAAAAAATTGAAAAGCAAAGACATGTCTTTCCTTTTTTCATCATATTCCCAATGGCAGCACTTCATTCTTCTCTGTGATTTAACAACAACAAAAAGTTAGCTGAGGATTGTCCCCTTCCTTCAGGCTAAGTCAGAAGAAAGCTATCACAGTCAAGCCCTCTGAAGGAAGAAAATCATACACATTCTAGGTAGGTAAACCTATCTACCCTGGTTGCAGGGACAAGACAGCTCCCGTCTTCCTACACATATGTCTTGTTTCTAAACATACCAGGGGGAAAGTGTCTCACATATGACTAGTAGGCTATTATAGACATTGATTCATAAAAGCTGGTTTAGAAGTTCAGTTTTGCACACGATGGGCAGACAGTGTGACCTCTGAAGAAACTACAGAGAGTGCCATGTTGCATATTTCAAGTCCCATACGTGTAGACGTTGAGTAGGGATGTCACCAGAATGATGGGAGCATCTAGCACTGCTGATGCTTTCAAAACAATCCAGACATGAGAAGCACCACCTGCTATACTTACGTGGCATCAGCACCATGTGTCCGTGAAAACACCAATCAGAGAACCCTTGGGAGGGCTCAAATCAACCGAATAAATTCCTCTTTGAGTGGAAGTCATTTTTCCATCCTGATTGTGTTACGGAAAGTTCTTAATGTGTTAGAGATGGCTATTTGCATCACTTTAATTTTCAGTAGGGTTAGTTGTGCATTGGAGATTTTTTTTCTTATTTTCTTTTAGGCAGCTGAAGATCTCAACCCAATTGATTGAGTGACAGTTGAGGTGATTCAATATGACTAAGATTTGTGTATATAAGTAACTTAGGCTGTTGGTATGTTGTTGTGTATATGGAAGTATACACGTCGGGGGTGCTCACATGGAAAAAAAAGTGTTGGGATGATTGATGGATAGGCGTTGGAATGCTCGTGTATGGTGCTGGATGCTATCTAGTTGGTGAGACTGAATAGAGGATGAGATATGAGTAGCAGTTAGTTTTGGAAATCATTTTGAAAGTGTGTGGAGAGACAGTTGGGGTTTTGCGTAACAGAGAGTGGGTCTGTTTATCTTGCAGGACATTCTGGTAAAATTCCTTTTGCTATGCAGTAGAAGTACAGGGACTCACAGAGGAGAATAGCATCACATTCCCCAGAGTACACTCATTTAAAATCTCAGTAACTCAGAGACATTTGTAGAAGAAAGAATAAAAACATTATCCTTTATTTATGGTTGCTTGAAATTATAGACTTGTGTATGCTGCTTTCTTTACTGCACTCATATTGACAACCAGCTGAACAGATCAAGAGCAAAGAACTGCCACAAGCAAAGGAGAGGCAGGGAAAACACTCAGCAGAGAGGCAGAACTCTTTTTGAAATCAAAGACTGGAAGGAATGATTGGTTAGTGCTGGATAGACAGACAATCGCCTCAGCCCAGAAAAGCCCCCCTCCCCATCACACAAACCACAGACAGCATACAAGATTGCAAACAAAATTCCAACAGTTTCATGTGGGGTGTGTGTATGTCTGGTAAAATAATATAAAGTGGAAAGTTACTTTTTGATCCTGATTTGGCATCCAGAGTACATGCCTTTTCTTTCTCCTATATGTTAATCCAAAATAATTCCCTTTTATTTTTCTCAAGCTAAACTCCCCCCCTCATTATTTTTAATTAATTATAACAGGAGATATATGTATAGCAGTCAGTTAAGGAAATGCACTTATGTGCTAGCAGGCTATGCTGGACACTTAAGCCATAGTTTCATCAAGAAAACTTTGGCTAGTCTTTTTTGTACAACATCAGCATATTAAATAAAACCAGCAGGGTTAAGATGGAAGGCACCATTAATTGAGGCAATCTCAAATACTGGCGAAGGTTTGGGAGTGGTTTTCTCTGGTAAGACACCAGAACCTGTGGAATAAGTGAATAGGAGGTTGATTATGTGATGGTTGTGCAGAATGTATGCAGCACATGGGGAATATGACTCTCACTGAAGTACTGTAGTGAATAGGGACACCTCTCTGATTTGTTGAACCTACATATGTGTGTGTCAAATATATGTCACATATGTCTCGAGTTTCTTGTAAAGGATTTGAATGGGTTAGGTCACAGTAGCATTAGGAATAGCATCTAAGCCATGTTTCCTCCCCTGGAACACTCTGCACTTCACTGGAAAAAAAAAACTGCTGCTGGCTTTTATTTTTGTAGCACAGCATTGTGTGTGCCTTTATTCCAGATGGGGCGACCTCTGGGTTCTGCACAACAGTCTGGTTCAGCATTTGTTTTTCTCTCTTTGGGATTTCTTCGGCCTCTATGTCCTGGGAATGGAAGAAATACAATACAGCTAAATGAAGCCACCAAGCAAGCGACACCTTCTTTCTTACTCCGTGGTTGGCGACCCAGGAGTTTAGCCTGCTCTGTAGCCCTCTGCTGGAATAGTTGGGAGCACTCCAAAAATCACCAACTATACAATGTTTGTGTTGGAGCGTTCCAGACCATCCCTAATAGGGACCAATCCATCCCAGATTGGTCTAGGGTTGGGGCTGACAATTAGGTTTGTTCCGATAAACACAGTTTTCTTCCTATGCAATTGCCTAGATCGCTCCAGTGTGGGGTTGGGGTGTGTGTTCTTCCTACATACAAAGGTTAGTGGAGAATGGAAATGGGACAGATCTCTATCTTCCCTTTCTCTGTCTGCTCCACTTTTCCACTTTCTGCACTTACACAAGTGTAAAAGTGTGTGCGTGTGCACGCGCGTGCACGTGTGCATGTGTGTGTGCGTGTGCACGCATGCGCGTGCACACTGCAAGGGCATGTGGGGTTTGGTCACTAGAGCCAGACAGATTGCATCATTTTAAAGCTTTTAGGGGGAGAATGGGGTGAGATAGCAGGTAACTATGTGCATGGGGGGGGAGAGAAAGGGAGAGAGAGAGTATGTGTGCATGCGTGGATGCATACAACACACCAATCCCCCCCCGACAGCACATGTGTACACGTCTGTCTTGCTCCCTTTTACTAGATCAATGGGGCCTGCTTAGTTCCGTCCACATTTCTTGCTCCCCACTCCTCTCCTTGCCTCCCCTTTTCATCTCACACATTTTTTTTTCATTTCCCCTAGCCTTTGTCAAGTAGGGGAAGAGAATAATTTGCCAATATTCAGAAGTGGCTTACTTATTAAGAAACTTCACGGTATTGGCTTTGGGGTGGTTGGCCTTGATTTGAATGATCTAATCAAGCCTGACCATTCACATGGATATAGCAGGAGGAGCCAGACTTTACATCATTCTAATCAAGCCCAACCTTTCCAAAACAGATCACACTAGTTCGCTGCTTGCTGCTAGTGTAGCTGTACCCTCAGTGAGCTTGTCCCACATTGTGTTTCTCTCTCTCTCTCTCTCTCTCTCTCTCTCTCTCTCTCACACACACACACACACACACACACACACACACACACACACACACACACTCCACCTAGGCGATAATCCTTTATTTTCCCCATTTTCATAGTTTTTTTCATTATTTGGACAAATACAAATACCTACTAATATTTTAAAACATTAGGATACAATCCAAATCAGAATGACTACAAATCTGCTTAAAGTAAATCAGTAGCAATTTCTAAGATAAATAATTCAGATCACATCAAAGTAGGCAGCATTTGCATTTATACTAACTTGCTGATAGGATTTGGAACTTCTCACATTCATTGATATGTTTTATACCTCTAGTAGAGCAAGTCCACTATGAGAAAAAAAGGTTCTTCCATACCATGTGAAGATAATGCTCTACATTTCCTAAACAACGCAAGAGTACCACCACGTATTAAACAAGAGACCAATGATCATGGTCTCTTCTGATTACTTTCTTTCTTTCTTTAAAGCAGCCCACGGAAAAGGAATAAATCATATGCCTCCCTCTGATGAGGTAATGCTTTCCTGTATGTGATCTCCACAATTACAATTCCCTTCCAAATTATTTAATGATAACTACTTGTTGTTGTTGTTTAGTCCTTAAGTTGTGTCCGACTCTTCATGACCCCATGGACCAGAGCACACCAGGCCCTCCTGTCTTCCACTGCCTCCCGGAGTTGGGTCAAATTCATGTTGGTAGCTTCGGTGTCACTGTCCAACCATCTCGTCCTCTGTCATCCACTTCTCCTCTTGCCTTCACACAAAATGGATAGGTTTGTTCTCTTTGCAGTCCAGGGGACTCTCAAGAGTCTCCTCCAGCACCACAGTTCAAAAGCATCAATTCTTTGGCGGTCAGCCTTCTTTATGGTCCAGCTCTCACTTCCATACATCGCTACTGGAAAAACCATAGCTTTGACTATGTGGACCTTTGTCGGCAAGGTGATGTCTCTGCTTTTTAAGATGCTGTCTAGGTTTCTCATCGCTTTCCTCCCAAGAAGCAGGCGTCTTTTAATTTCATGGCTGCTGTCACCATCTGCAGTGATCATGGAGCCCAAGAAAGTAAAATCTGTCACTGCCTCCATATCTTCCCCTTCTATTTGCCAGGAGGTGATGGGGCCAGTGGCCATGATCTTAGTTTTTTTGATGTTGAGCTTCAGACCATTTTTTGCGCTCTCCTCTTTCACCCTCATTACGAGGTTCTTTAATTCCTCCTCACTTTCTGCCATCAGAGTGGTATCATCTGCATATCTGAGATTGTTGATATGTCTTCCGGCAATCTTAATTCCGGTTTGGGATTCATCCAGTCCAGCCTTTTGCATGATGTATTCTGCATATGAGTTAAATAAGCAGGGAGACAATATACAGCCTTGTCGTACTCCTTTCCCAATTTTGAACCAATCAGTTGTTCCATATCCAGTTCTAACTGTGGCTTCCTGTCCCACATACAGATTTCTCAGGAGATAGATAAGGTGGTCAGGCACTCCCATTTCTTTAAGGACTTGCCATAGTTTGCTGTGGTCCACACAGTCAAAGGCTTTTGCGTAGTCAATGAAGCAGAAGTAGATGTTTTTCTGGAACTCTCTGGCTTTCTCCATAATCCAGTGCATGTTAGCAATTTGGTCTCTAGTTCCTCTGCCCCTTCGAAATCCAGCTTGTACTTCTGGGAGTTCTCGGTCCACATACTGCTGAAGCCTACCTTGTAGGATTTTGAGCATAACCTTGCTAGTGTGTGAAATGAGTGCAATTGTACGGTAGTTGGAGCATTCTTTGGTGCTGCCCTTCTTTGGGATTGGGATGTAGACTGATCTTTTCCAATCCTCTGGCCACTCCTGAGTTTTCCAAACTTGCTGGCATATTGAGTGTAGCACCTTAACAGCATCATCTTTTAAGATTTTAAATAGTTCAACGGGAATGCCATCACCTCCACTGGCCTTGTTGTTAGCCATGCTTTCTAAGGCCCACTTGACTTCGCTCTCCAGGATGTCTGACTCAAGGTCAGCAACCACACTCTCTGGGTTGTCTGGGACATCCAGCTCTTTCTGGTATAATTCTTCTGTGTATTCTTGCCACCTCTTCTTGATGTCTTCTGCTTCTGTGAGGTCCCTACCATTTTTGTCCTTTATCATGTCCATCTTTGCACAAAATGTTCCTTTAATATCTCCAATTTTCTTGAACAGATCTCTGGTTTTTCCCTTTCTATTATTTTCCTCTATATCTTTGCACTGTTCATTTAAGAAGGCCCTCTTGTGTCTCCTTGCTATTCTTTGGAAGTCTGCATTCAGTTTTCTGTAGCTTTCCCTATCTCCCTTGCATTTTGTTTCCCTTCTCTTATCTGCTATTTGTAAGGCCTCGTTGGACAGCCACTTTGCTTTCTTGCATTTCTTTTTCTTTGGGATGGTTTTTGTTGCTGCTTCCTGTACAATGATACGAGCCTCCATCCATAGTTCTTCAGGCACTCTGTCCACCAAATCTAGTTCCTTAAATCTGTTCTTCACTTCGACTGTGTAGTCATAAGGGATTTGGTTTAGATTATACCTGACTAGCCCAGTGGTTTTTCCTACTTTCTTCAGTTTAAGCTTGAATTTTGCTATAAGAAGCTGATGATCAGAGCCACAATCAGCTCCAGGTCTTGTTTTTGCTGACTGTATAGAGCTTCTCCATCTTTGGCTGCAGAGAATATAATCAATCTGATTTCGGTATTGCCCATCTGGTGATGTCCATGTGTAGAGTCGCCTCTTGTGTTGTTGGAAAAGAGTGTTTGTGATGACCAGCTTGTTCTCTTGACAAAACTCTATTAGCCTTTGCCCTGCTTCGTTTTGAACTCCAAGGTCAAACCTACCTGTTGTTCCTTTTATCTCTTGACTCCCTACTTTAGCATTCCAATCCCCTGTAATGAGAAGAACATCTTTCTTTGGTATCAGTTCTAGAAGGTGTTGTAAGTCTTCATAGAATTGGTCAATTTCAGCCTCTTCAGCATCGGTGGTTGGTGCATAAACTTGGATTACTGTGATGTTGAAAGGTCTGCCTTGGATTCGTATTGAAATCATTCTCTCATTTTTGAGATTGTATCCCAGTACAGCTTTTCCCACTCTTTTGTTGACTATGAGGGCTACTCCATTTCTTCTACGGGATTCTTGCCCACAATAGTAGATATGATAATCGTCTGAATTGAATTCGCCCATTCCCGTCCATTTTAGTTCACTGACGCCCAGGATGTCAATGTTCATTCTTACCATCTCCTGTTTTACCAAATCCAGCTTACCAAGGTTCATAGATCTTACATTCCAGGTTCCTATGCAGTATTCGTCTTTGCAGCATCGGACTTTCCTTTCACTTCCAGGTGCGTCCGCAGCTGAGCGTCCTTTCGGCTTTGTCCCAACCACTTCATTAGCTCTGGAGCTACTTGTACTTGTCCTCCGCTCTTCCTCAGTAGCATGTTGGACGCCTTCCGACCTGAGGGGCTCATCTTCCAGCGTCATATCTTTTAGCCTTTTGTTTCTGTTCATGGGGTTTTCTTGGCAAAGATACTGGAGTGGCTTGCCAGTTCCTGCTCCAGATGGATCGCGTTTAGTCAGAACTCTCCACTATGACCTGTCCATCTTGGGTGTCCCTGCACGGCATAGCCCATAGCTTCTCTGAATTACTCAAGCCCCTTCACCACGACAAGGCAGCAATCCGTGAAGGGGAAAAATAACTACTAGCTGCCATCAAGTCAATTTTGACTTATGGTAAACCTTTTCAGTATTTTCTAGGTTTACACTGCTCAGAAGTGGTTTAGTATTCCCTTCTTCCAGGGATGCTCTGCGGGTGTTGAACTTGTCCAAGGCTACATAGGGTGGCTCTTCTGGGAAGCACAGTGGGAATCAAACTCTCACCTTCTTGCTCTGGAGCCAGGTATTCACTCACTGAACTAACCAGCCTGTGCTTTTTAATCTATAGGGGAAAGAATTCAGAAGCTCCCAAGTATTTTCTTTAAAATAATCTATATGCGATTTATAAATGCCAGAAGTGTTAGAAAAGGAGTGGAAAACCTGTGACTGTACATGTGATGTTGTTGTATGTATCACTACATGTCAGAGCACTTTTCTGTATGAACATCAGCCCATGCCACCTGATCCACACAGGCTATGCTGCTTCGGGTTGCCAGTCCAAGAGAGGCCAGAAAGACATCCACAAGAAACGGGGCCTTCTCGGTTGTGGCACCATTCCTATAGAATGGGCTCCCAGTGGAGCTGTGCTTGGCTCCCTCACTCCCTGCCTTTAAGAGGATGTTAAAAACTAGGCTGTTTCAAGAAGCTTTTAGAGGCATCCTTGGATAAATGGCTTTCTAGATGTTGCCACTGTCTCATTTTTCAACTTTATTCTGTTTCTAGTCAATGATTCAATGTCCTGTTGGCTATACTATACTATACTACTACTATTTCATTCATAGTCTCCGTAAACTATGTAAATCACCCAGAGTAGTGCATAGCACTAATCAGTTGGTATACACGTTTTAGAAATAAATAGGTAAATAAACTGTACTCCAGTTTCCATCACCCCCTCCCCCCCCAATCAGGACAGCCAACAGTGACAGTAGAAGTTCAATGAAACCTGAGCAGGCAAAAGGTTTCTCAAGCCTCTTTGACTTATCACTTGTCTACTACAGATGAGATACATCATGTCCTTTGCACCAGTTTCCTAAGAAATCAGAGCTTCTGTAAAACCTCAAAAGCTGTCCTCAGTAAGGGTGATCAAAAGCAAAGCTTAAAAATTCAGCTCACTTTTTTCTTTTTTTCTTTTTCTTTTTTTTCTTTTTTCTTGCAGGTATTTTGAAACTTAGTTCAAGTTCTTTTCATTTTAATTCTGTGGAAGTTATACACGCCACTAGCAAATCTGTTTCAGCTGTATTTGTCTGTGCATTTCCAGTGCAAAAATTCAACATCTTAGCTCTAAGAAACAATTTTACCTTCCCAAGTCTAGCAAACCTGGATGCCCTAGGTAGTGCTCCAACACAGTATGAGAATATTTTGAGCTATATGTCATAAGAGCAATGGCGCCTTAACGATGTATTACATTAATACATCATCAGAGCTGTGGCATTCTCATGAAATATTAGTTTAATACATCTTAGGAATGCCGTAGGTTTGACAACATATTACTCAAATACATAGCAACACCTAGAAAGATCAAGATAAGTTTTGTGAAGGTTTTTTTAAAAGTTTAGTTTAAATTTTGGTGTGCCTTTTAACATTTATAAAGAAAATGTGTATTAATGGGTAGAGGGATTTAATTTTGGGAAGAGATCATACACATCTTTTGCAAGTACAAAAAAAGGGCACAAAATTTAATTCAGAAAATTAATGAAGACATCACCAGCTGCTTACAAAATTGTTCCATAATGCTTTCAGAAGCACACAATTTCGAAACAGATTTTATACAGTGGCTGAAATCCTGTTGGTTAGTGTAGTAAGTTGCACTAGAGTAGGCCTATTGAATCAGTGAGGATTTGATGAATCAACTCCTCCTTAAGTTCCACTGATTCAAATGGGATTACTCTAGTTGTAATTTACTGCACTTGTTTGACAATGCTGATGATATATGATATGAGATTGCATCAGATATTGCATAATTCCTATTCCTAAATGAGGGTCATCTTTTCAATCCAAATCTCAAACTGTATATTCAACAACAACATTCTTTAGGTATTACAGTGTCACACTTTCCTCTTCCTGCAAACAGTTCATAGAGTTTTGAGGAATGTTCTTATCAGGCCAGACCTGGTTGACCCTGGAAATGCAGATATACCATGTGTTTTCTCTGGACCATTCATGCAATGGTCTTTCACAGTTCTGAACCTACTTTGCTGTTTCCTAAGGGTGCTACAGAGGAAGTGGCTTCAGAGATATGATGAGATATTTAGACATGAACGAGAGTATGTTATGACAATGCCTAAGCCACTCCAGCATGAACATGAGCTTGTTATGACAATGCAGTCAACTGATACAATGTCCTTCAC
The DNA here is from genome assembly GCA_037013535.1 of Intellagama lesueurii. Classification (NCBI taxonomy): domain Eukaryota; kingdom Metazoa; phylum Chordata; class Lepidosauria; order Squamata; family Agamidae; genus Intellagama; species Intellagama lesueurii. The sequence continues at coordinate 141,757,688 of JBAJHW010000004.1, forward strand.
CGGAGATGTTTGGGAAATTACTGGATCAGAGGCTCGATCAGTGACAATGAGCTTTTGTGTGTGATTGAGACAATAATCATGTGAAACAGATGTTATGTGTAATACAGGCAGCAATGGAACCCTGCCCTAACTTGCACCTTATTTGATTCCCAGTCAACTGTATTCTGAGTGGCGCAAATTCAGTGCAAAATGAGGTGCCTCCACATGAAATGTTCCTTGTACGATTGCCCAACCTCATTGGTGGAATTTTACAGCTCCAGGAGGACAAAAGTCTTCATCTTCCATTTATAGCCATACTATGTATTCCCATTTCGTCTTCCATCTTTTTAACTACCCCCCAAAACTCCATTAGGGAAGAACAAACAGGATGACACATTTTTATAGGGACATCTGAGTCCTCCATCTGGAAGCAATCTTGGATCAGTTTGGCCCTCTTTAGAGAGAAGAGCAAAAGACTCAATTATCAGGGTTTACCACAGGGTTAAGCTTGCTGAATATATAGTTGTGAATTTTCAAATTTCTGATGTTTCAAACAATGATAAGGAAGGTTGTTGTAGGTTGTTCAGGCTGTTTGGCCGTGTTCTGGAGGTTTTTCTTCCTAACGTTTCGCCACTCTCTGTGGCCGGCATCTTCAGACGACAGGAGTTAGCACTCTGTCTGTGTTCTGGTGTAGTGTGTATCCCAGCCCGAAAAACCTACAACAACCATCGGATCCCAGCCGTGAAAGCCTTCGAGAATACAATGATAAGGAAATTATTATCTCCTTTTTGAGCAACTAATTTTATAGGTCTTTGATATAGCTCTTTGAACTGCTTACTCATATATTTTGACAAGTTAAATGGTCTAACAGCTCAATAAATATGTATCAGAGATGGATCTATCTGTACTAATTAAGAAGCATAGATTAGCAAAGCTATTTCCTTGGTGTATAGCTCCCAGAATCCCTACCCAACATGTCCCTACTCTAGCTGAGGGATTCTAGATGGTGTAGTCCAAAAAACCACATTGTCCAAGCTCTGCTATGATTTATATAGAGAAATTAATGTGTTAAATATAGACTTGCCACATGACATTGACACTTGCTTTTATACATATATGCATGCCTTTGCAGAGACATGGGCATATGTAGTTGTGATCTGTTCTAACCAGAATGAAATATTTAGCATGTATCTCATTTTAAACTTCTGAGTACTTATCATTCATTTTTTCAAAATTTCTGCAGTTCACGCTTATTCACCATGCATTTTCCTCTGCAAATCAGCTACCAGTAGGTCACTCGTGAGGGATGCCTGTGGGATTTCCAATTTTTATGTATGGGGATTTACCACAAGTAAAAACTGATGCCAAAAAACTATAGTCATCTGATGAGAATATCAACAGAAGCATTTGTGCATGGCACAGTGCAGCTATTCCTTTATTTATATGCACCATCAATGTACTAACTGCTTTACATTGTTCCCCTTCCTCATTTTATTCCCAAAACAGGCTTCTAAGGTGGGTTTGGCCTAGAGGTCCTGATTGCCCCGAGAACACCAAGTAAGCATTGTGACTGAAAGTGGAATTTGAACTCAGGTCTCCCTGCTCCAAGATCAGCACTCCAACCATTAACTTACACTCTCCTACCTCTCTCAGTGGTTTCTACATAAATGATGCCAAGACTGAAACATACAGGTTAAAAAAAAACACCAATGTAGCAATGAACATACTTAGTGTGCACAAAATGCAAATTTGTATATTATTATTAGGCAAATAATACTGCCTAATATGCATAATATGGCCATTAGGCAACCCAGTATGGAGAATTTGAATATGGTATCCTTAAGCAAGCTGGGTGGGACAGTTCTAGGAGGTCCAGCCCAAAGAAGGAACTGTCCCAAGTTCTGAGGCTGAGGCATAACTGGCAGCACGCAGGCATTCCTAAAAAAAGGTAACTTTCAACTATACCCTACATCAGCTCCATAGAAAGAGAAAGAACCTGAGCCCCAGTGGTTGACCATCACCAACCCTTTCTCATACACAGACATTCATTTTTCACATCATCTGACAAGCACTCATCTCAAGCATCACTCCAGAGGGCACGCCAAGTTGAGTGGCTACAAGCAATGAGGATCCGTTTATCAGATCTTAGACTTAGCCAGGCACCAATTTAAGGCAGAATTGTCCTGAGAGAGATCCAGTGGCAACATCAGTACTAGTCTCAGCAAACTATAAAGCTACCTCTGTAAACGTGAAATCGCGTGATGTTTTCAAGGCCATCTCTCCCCCCACTTTTTTTAAAAAAAACATCATCCTCTGACTCCTGAGAACATAATCACTCTCTCCCAGCAAAAAAAAATGTTTCCTTTCTGTCTGTTCTTGGCCTTCCTTCCTGCTGGTGCTGTATCCTCTCCTTGTTTATGGGTTGTTTTCTGCAACATGCTGGTTTCTGCAAAGACTGGCCTGCTTTCTGTGTAGATGTCGGAAAGGGACATCACTCCAGCATCCCTGTTATCGGCAAGCAAAGAGTTTCTTCTATATCCATCTGTGCTTGCTTGGCAGGCCCTACAGGAAATTCAAATCCAGCATGACACGCTGGTCAGAAGGGTTGAGGACCAATTCCGTTGCTCTACACCTTAGAACAAATGATTGGCAAACCATAATCTCTCTGAGAAAGCCCCAGGGCTGAACTTTAATACCCGTTATCCATTCTGTGGGGTATTTATAGAAAGAGTAGCATTCACAACCAAGCTGTCTTAAAGAAAAGGCTACACCATCAAGCCACTGAATGTAATTTAAACCTGAAAATGAAATGCAGGACAAGAGTGCCCTGAACAAGACCCAAGAACTTTGAGAACAAAACAGCCAATGAATTGTTGTGGCATGCTTTTACTGATGTTACTTGTCCTTTACAGTATACATTGATCTACCCGGGCAGGAGGGAATGAACAGCTTAAAGTGTGCTCTTTTTTCAACATTGCACCTAATGTCATATTTAGGGTTAGCATGGGCCATATTTTTGTGCCACATTCGTAAGCCCTTCAGTTCTTTTGTTTTTTATTGTTATTATTTTTAGTCCTTGTAATTTACTATTTTGTTAAGGAAGTTGTTTCGCTTTCTGCAACTTTTATCTTGTTCGACATCGAAACTGTTCTAGGTCTGGGTCATGGAATCTCTGGTGTTCCAGAACTTTCAGATGGAGTTCCGGCTGGTGCTCCAGATGGCTTCAGCTTCCAGAAATCCCAGCCAGTATGGCCCATGTTCTCAAGAATTGCTGTGATGTGACCTAAAACACTTGGAAGTTCAAAACTCTACTCTTAACCCAGACCTGCTCTACATCCATATATTTGTGCATTATACAAATGGAACAGGGGTGTGGGGCTGTACCTGCTGCTCCTGCCCCCATTGTCACTTCTCCCTCCTCAATTCTTGATGTTAATGAAAGAATCTGAAAGGGTTGCCTCCATCACACCTACAGTTCTCTGAGAGTAAGCGCTCCATGCAATACATAAGCCTACATGACTGGAGTGCCAGTTTGTATACAGCACCCCAGTGAATACTGCTGTGCATTTGCAGACTAGCCAAAACAGTAAACACAATGCGGCCACTGCCTCAGATAGCAGATGCTGGGGTCAATGGTGGCAACCTCCCAAACATTCTTTCTAAATTCCCATTTTCAAAGGAGAGAGCTATGTGTATTAACATGTCCTGTATCCCCTAAAGTTGAAGGCCTAAAGTCTCCTGTGTGATGGAGGACACACGCTATCATTTTGCCAGGATTAGAAGTAAGGCTTGATGATCCTTGGCCCCAGGGCCCCTGGGCCTCCTGTTTCAGATCTACAATTCTATAACTGTATGATTTTATGTCTGCTGGTCCCTTAGGCTCCTGTACATAGAATAAAGGAAGGATCCTCACCAAATGGATGAATAATATTCTCACTCTCTGATCAAATGATGGGGGGGGGGGGGGTTGCACTGTTGCAGAAAAAGCACCCAACTGCTGTGTCACTTGACCCACATGAGTGATTAGGGAGTAGATCGTGCCAATTAAATTCTGGTACAGCATGTGTGATCACTGGTATTGAACCAAAACAGATCCCCCAACAATGCCACTTACTAATTTTTTTTCAAACAAATATATTATGGCTTTCACCCGCTTCTCTGCAGAAAAGGATCTTACCACCAGCACAACCACCACCATTCTTTAAAGTCCAGCTCTATATCAGTTGGGTATAAGCCCATTCAGTGGCATGCCTCTTACCATTTTTTAAAAAAATCCAGCTTTCCCCTGCTGCCCCACAGAGGGAGAGACAGGATGTGATGCAGGGGCCTGGAGGCAAAGAGGGAGGAATGGGCTGATTGGTTCTCTCCCTACGTGGAGGAGGGATTTTAGAGGGGTTAGATTTGGATCACCCCATCTGTGTGTGTGTGTCTTTTCCTGCAGATTTACAACATGTCGCACAAGCCCCTGCTCTGGCAAACACTTCTCTAATGTTCTGTCAAGAACTTTCGAGGTGGCAAACAATTGCATTTGCTTTGGGGCAAGGAGATGAATGGCCCAGGTGCTACTTGGCATGAGGCTAGTGCCGTAGTTCAGAGAGGGAGGAATGGGCTAAGTAGGGAGGTTCAGTGAGATGTCCTCTCCAGAAACCACCCAGTTCCTGCCTGTGGCTAGAGGGACCACCCCAAATGGCACACCACACTTTGAAGCGACCCTCTTCAGCCCAATCCACTCCAGGCTATCTTGACTAACGCACCCTATGTCAACCTTCCTCACCTGGTGCCTTCCAATACTTTTGAATTACTGTTCCTATCAGCCATTGCCAGTATGGTCCATGTGATAGGGGAGGATAGTGATACTACATTTTAACAGAATTATTAGTATCAACTGTGCCCATAAAGCTTGGGAATCTCTCTATGTACTAACATTTTGTACACAATGTAACAAGACCAATATTGTATCTCCACTGTATTTATACCACAAACGCTCTTGATGTACTGTACCAGCTATACCCTTATGCATCTTATCTTAAGTGTATTCTAGAATCATATTTGTATGTCTACAACTCTGACCCACGCCATCGAAATGCACTCAAATTTGGCATACAGAAATTTCTTTGTCATCTGAGATACGTAGGCTGCTTTGCTTCAGTAGCAACCCAGCCAGAAAGATACGAGGGAGATTTAAAGTTAGTCCCTCTGAAAAGACCAAGACTTTGGCAGAGGATGCGACAAAGAGGGGGGGAGGAAGATCATTTGAGATACACAGGCTGTTTTGCTTCAGTAGCAGCCAAGCTACTGTATGGTTCTACCGATTATGTAGCTCCCCCACCGACCTGCAAGAATAAAGTTTTAGTGGCAGCTCCTAACAAATACAAGGAAAACAGAAAAAGACAAAGCAGGTGAGAAAGAAAGGGGAAAAAAAAAACTTGCCAGACCCAGCAACAGGAGAGGCATCGGGACTTCCCCTCCCACCCCCCCCACCCCCCGCAGCAGCCTCGAAAGGGGGGGGAGGGGAAGTCCCGATGCCTCTCCTGTTGCTGGGTCTGGCAAGTTTTTTTTTTCCCCTTTCTTTCTCACCTGCTTTGTCTTTTTCTGTTTTCCTTGTATTTGTTAGGAGCTGCCACTAAAACTTTATTCTTGCAGGTCGGTGGGGGAGCTACATAATCGGTAGAACCATACAGTAGCTTGGCTGCTACTGAAGCAAAACAGCCTGTGTATCTCAAATGATCTTCCTCCCCCCCTCTTTGTCGCATCCTCTGCCAGAGTCTTGGTCTTTTCAGAGGGACTAACTTTAAATCTCCCTCGTATCTTTCTGGCTGGGTTGCTACTGAAGCAAAGCAGCCTACGTATCTCAGATGACAAAGAAATTTCTGTATGCCAAATTTGAGTGCATAATTTGATCCTGCGCCTCTTTTTCAGCCCTGACCACTTGCCTAGCAGCTCTCTCCAATTCCTCAAAACACAGCCGAGGGGCGTCCCCCTGTGCGGGTGTGCCTTGCTGGCACAAGCTCCCATGGCTCCCCAGCAGGAGAAGGCCCAGCTGAACTTTTGTACTTTTATACTTCAATAAAAATTGGCTTATTGTTCAGCTGTTGCGTCTCAGCCTGTTGTCCTCGCCGGAAATCTTGAACCCAGAATTGCCAGGTAACATCTGGTGCATTGGCTGGGAAACCTTCCGGTGACCCTTGCCATCTACCCAGAATTGCCAGGTAACATATGGTCACAAGTGACCAAAACATTTGGAAGGCCCTCCAGATGCTTCACCTTGAATGAAACACCAGCACATTGTAAGTTTGCATCTAGAGATGGGCACTTACTGCAGTTCGGTGATTCGGGCAGTTCACCAGATTGGGCCCACAGGTGTTGCGCAGGCACCCTGGATTCCATGCCCAGCCTTGGGCACCCTCTCAGAGGAGGAGGAGGCAGGGCAGGGAAGCCCATGGCACTGCTTCCAATGGGGTGCTCACAGGAGGAGGTGGGGCAGGGAATCCAGCATGCCTGCACAATACCTGTGGGCCCGATCTGGGCCTGAACCACACCGAACTGCCATACTGCAGTAAGTGCCCATCTCTGTTTGCATCCTATCATTAAGCAAGATGAACCCATCTAGGGCAAATAGTACATGGTGGTGGTGGTGGTGGTGGTGGTGGTGGTGATTCATGTCAACGCTGTAATTACTTCAGACACTTTGCCCACCATTGGGTCTGTTTGCCACAAGTAGCAAAGTGTTGTGGAACATCACCATAAGGAAGATGTTGTATAATGCATGCTGTTGGAGAAGAGGATATATCAACTAATTTCATAAGAATTTAATTTGATGGGGCACAGTGCTCAATGCAAAGGCCTGACCAAAAAGTTCCCTAGTGCTCATTCTCTTGCACAGGCTTAGCCAGTCCTTTCCCTCCTTTTCTGTCAGCTTACCCTACCAAGTATGGTTCAGAGAGCCACCAAAATTTATTGCAAATTTTGCAAAGCTGTTGACCTGTATCGTCTTATTAAACTTTTATGAAAAATCAATGGAGTTCAATCATGTTATGGGCTGTTCCTCACACACGTGTCAGTAGTAAATGGAGAAGTCTATTTATCCCAAAGTCTGAAGGGAAGATGTAACAGCTGATGAAGTGCTTGCCTTGTAGCTACAAGCTTTGCCATGCCAAAGTCCTTAGCAAAATGACACAAAATAATCAACCGGAAGGGGTGGGAAGCAAAGTATCATGCTTGGAATAATTTGTTTCTTCCAGTTGATACAATCCCATACATATCTACTTCCTCCGAAATAAAAGTGACTGAATTCAGTCCAATTTACTGACCGTATTAAGCTACTGGAATAATAACTGGATTATTTTCCATCTATTCTGAATATTTACTAATTTCTAAGATACTTTCTATAAACAGATGTTTCATAATGATTAAGCATCTTGCTTGAACATTAAGACACTTAATAAAAGGTATACACAACTGTATAAACACACAGTTGTGTGGATGCACTAGAAAGTTGCACAGAAATTGAGTTTAACAGAGTAGTTTGGAAAGAGACTAGATAGCGTGACTGACAGAAAAACAGACATGTTATAGAAATGTATTTGTACCAACAACCAACCGCTGCAGTTAGCATGTGAAATACATCAATCATATAAGAATACTTAAACAGACAGAATTGCCAAATTAAAAATTATAACAAATTAAGACTTAAAGCATGTGGTTTAGCTATCTGGATGTGGAGCCAAAGGTTGGGAGTTCAATTCCCCACAAGTAAAGCCAGCCTGTGTGGCCTTGGGCAAGCTGCACAGTTTTAGGGCACCCCCAGAAGGAGGGAATAATAAAACACCTCTGAGTACTCTCTAACTTAAAAACCCTAAAAAGGATTGCCATAAGTCAGAACTGACATGATGGAACATGATTAATACTATTATTAAGACTTAAAGCACTACAATAAATAAATAAATAAATAAATAAATAAATAAATAAATAAATAAATAAATAACTTTACTGTTACCAATTTGTCTGAATCTGGAAAGAAAATATACACTGAAAAATCAGATGAACATTTAAAAAAAAAATCCATGACCAGGATTAACCACTAACAATTAAGAGCCTGCAAATTAATCACTGGGGTTGGATTTGTTTCTTTAAAAAAACCTGACATTAGAAGTAAAGCCAACATTATTGCTATTGTCTGCCAACTTCCCCCCACTGTTTTAAGTTAAGAATACAACTCAGAATTTCCATGCTACAGGCGGCGTGTGTCACCCTGCCATTGATGAAAGAGCTTTCTGGAGGGACTCTTTGAAGCTCACAACGGAATTAACAAAATTACTCTGCCTCTGCTCGCTGGCTTGCCAAATTTGGTCAATGTGTGTTTGTTTTCATTCCAGCTGCTTTTAGAGAGGCATCAGGCATCCTCATTAGAACAGAAATATGTGTTATGAAAAAATGGGCAGGGGAGAAAGAATGGGTGGGAATAGTACTCATTTTTAATATCTAGGCCCTAATTTTTTAAAAAAGAAAAATAATGAAATACATTTTGCATCTGGCATCTGGTTAAAAAAGGTACATGCAAAGAAGAATTTAGGAATGAAGTGTCATAAAGAAAGATACATGTGGATTTAGATATATTGCTGAAATGGTCGCAACTGTGATGAAACCATCACAGAGTTGTTGATATTTTTAAATAGGAAGATATTTCACATAAATACCAGGATACATCAAGCCCATCCTTCTCGGTGTCAGTGGACTAGATCTAGACTTAAGCCATCTTTACCACAGAACCAGTGAACTCAATGGCAGTTCCATCTATGAGTAAGCTTTGGCAAGCTTAGCTAGCTGTTGTTATGTGCCATCAAGTCAGAACCCACTTACAATGATGCTAATAGGGCTTTCAAAGTAAGTGAGTTATTTAAGGACTGGTTTTACCAGTTCCACACACCCTCAGTGAGTTTCCATAGCTGAGCAATGATTTGAACCCAGGCCTCCTGAGAGCTAGTTTGTCTCTCTACGAGTACACTGCACTGTAGTAGCATTCCAAACTGCACTAAATGGCTGATCTGGGAGCTGCCATCCTCCTTTCCCACAATCCTCTGCATCTAGAATTGGTCCTGTCAGGAGGCAGAGTGAGACCACTACCTCAATCAATGAATTTTGGTATGTTGAAATGACCAGAAATTGCTAGCTATGTAGTTAGTGATTACTATATTTCTACTGCCTATAACTTGGCAGCAAAGGCAAAAAGTGAGAATTCCTTACTTGCTATTGTGTTTTAGCTAGTTGAGTACTTCAGTGAGTTGGATATCTGGCTGTGGAGCCAGAGTTTGGGAGTCGATTCCCCACTATGCATCCCAGAAGAGCCAGCCTGTGTGGCCTTGGGCAAGCTGCACAGTCTCAAGGTGCCCCCAGAAGAAGGCAATGGTGAACCACTTCTTTTATTATCTACCTAGGAAACCCTGAAAAGGGACACCATAAGTCAGAATCGACTTGACGGAATGTCAAGGCACAGGAGAAGTTCTTTCAGCTTCAGGTAACTTGGCTGGCTCTCCATGCTAAGCACCTTGATTTGGACAGGTATGGAATATTATTTTTTTGCCCTGCCTGGTTTCTGCAAAGAAGCCAGTAGGGTGGAAGAAGAACTTGGAAAAGTGACCTTTTGGACTACAACTCCAAGAATCGGGGGATTCTGGGAGCTGTAGTTCAAACAGAATTTTCCGAACTCTGTCGCTAGAAGCGGGCTCATTGTTTTGATCTGGTACAATGCCCCAGGGCAACATCAAATTAAGACGAAGTTCTCCTAGTTCAAATGCCCAGTGCTTTTGGACAAAAAATTAAAGAGGGCCACAGAGAAGGCAATAGTGATGGGCCTCACCAGGGCACTAAAACCCCAAGATGTCAGGTGCCGATGGTAGCCCCAAACTTTGAGCTCTTTTCCTTTTTCTGCATAACCTTTAATCAGTTGTATATGTTCTTTAATGCTGCTGTTAACTATTGTTATATACTGTTTCATTGTCATGGTGTTTTACTGATAGTGTTGTAAACCAGCCTGGAAAAGTGGTTTAATTGACCAGGAATACATAAAACTTTCAAATAAATAAATGAAAAAGTCTGAAACTTGTGGGCCCAACATTAATAATAGTCTGGTGCTTTCTTTTTGTTTGGTTGGTTGTTGTTGTTTTTTTTACTTTTTCAATTTCCACCTGTCCACATTACCTTGCCCTTTTTATCACATCATTTCAGGGCAGATACCAAATGTCAATTACACAGTGTGGAATACACCTGTTGGACTAATAAAATCCTTCACAGTTTAATCTTCTTCTTTTTATAAATCAAAGTGGCATTTTGGAGCAATTTCAACCTTAATTGTAGAAACCTCCTCCCCCCTCAAAAAAGTTACAATCCTATCGCCAAAAAAAAAGCCAAACAAAAAATTCCAAAAATTCCACCTTCTGTCCATTTAAAGAGAAGAGTAATAAATTAAAACCTTTGTTGAGTAATTAGGGAGAACAAATATTAAACTGGTGGGCTCTGATGTAAGGCCCTGTTTATTTAGGTTCTTTTCATTGTGGTGCCTCATTGCAATTAGAGATGAGAAAGGAAATATTAAAAATAGTCTTTCTGTCCAGTGAGTATTACTTTTTTATTAAGTTCTGTCATATTGCCTCAATATCTGAAAAGCCATCTACATGCAGAATATGCAGAGTTATTTAAATTTAATTATTACTTAATGTTTTAATCTGCTAAATCTCAAGTGATCAATCAAAAATTATTGAAACAAAGGATAACCCTAACATTTGTATTTGAATGCCACTCTATATTCATTAGAAGCATCTTTTAAGATTACATTACAGTCATTAAGTCTGAATAATTATTCTTTTCTGAACGCATTCCTAAACACAAGGGTCGCAATCAGAATGGTCCCTGGAGTCCTGTGCACACCTGGGTCTCCTCTTCTCTCTAATATAATGGAATCTTTATTGTGCAGGCATGAATTCCCCATTGTGAACACTACATTTTCTACTTTTCAGGAAGCAACGCACACATAGGAGAGAGGCTGTGGATTGTGAATTTCACATGAAATGCCTGTTGGTTGGCTTCAATAGAGGATAGCTCAAATGCACAATCTAGGTATGCCGAGCAACTTCTTTTCAACCTGGAATGTGCTGTGCTTGTGATTAAAAGGTCATATCCACTGTTTGCCAAAGGCACAAACTGAAATGTGATGCACCACCACAAAGAATGTGTGAGTGTGCATGTGTGCCTGTGTGTATTACAACCAGTAATGTGCTCATTTTTCAGTCTTCCTTTTATTGTTGTCTGAAACATCATAAATACCACAGCAAAAGAATATGAAAGAGGAGTCAACTAATCAATTTAACGGAACAATCAACTAATCAAGCATTTCTGCTACAGAATCATCACAGGTATAGTAGTAACATTAATGGGAAAGGTTATTTTATTTGTATGACTGGAATTTCAGTTATATACCAATTAAGTTTTTTTTTTAAAAAAACATCAAGATAAAATGTATTTGCATGTGAGTGAGGAAAAGAAATTTTCAAGAGATCGAAAATAATTATTCAGTTTTCAAGGGGATTTTGAGTTCTTCAGGGTTTTCTGAAAGATATATATAATATATTCCATTGAAGGTTTTTGCATACACTGTTATTACTAATTAATCTCTAAACGTTACACAAATATATCTGAACAAAAGAACCCAAAACTATCAAAAGGTTTACAAATTAATTTGAAAAATGAACATACTACGTTATATCAGCATCACACCTGTATATGACATTTTACTGAAATTGTAACTGCCTTTCTTTGTTACCCTTGTATTTAGAGAGGATGCCATTCCACAAGGCATCCACAAATCCTTTAAATAAATAAACACTATTCTCCAATCAATTAAATATTTCAGTGCTGTTAAATCACAGCTCAGGTTGGATGTAAAGCAACAAGAGCTGGGTTGGCCCCAGGTTTTTTGAAGGCCCTTCCTTGGACAAGAGATTTGCAATGGGCCCTCCTTTTGGGGTGTCTACTGTACTGTGGAACTGGAGCACCAATGTATGGAGCAAATGAAGTTGCTCCATGGGAGGCCTGGGAATATTTTCCCCTGCTGTGTTTTTAGAATTGTATGTACCTTAATAAACTTTCCCCCTCCTTTCTTTGGCCCAAAGCTACTTCTTGCTCCTTTCCCATCCTTAAACAGAGAGAGGCAGACTTACGTGGCTTTTCCATGATGGTTAAGCAAACCTGCACACCAAGGAGCCAGCTTTCTGTAGCTGGGTTTATGGCTTTTCCCCTGAACTGTCTCTGAATGGAAGTCCTGAAGCAATAACCATACTTCCACTCTCCATTGTAATCTAATTATGAGTTTCTGGAGTAGTTTGTGTGTGTGTTCTGTGCTGTCAAGTCAGAACCGACTAATAGTGACACTAATAGGGTTTTCAAAGCGAGTTATTTAAGGTGTAGTTTTACCAGTTCCACTTCCCCAGTCAGTTTCTGTGACCCAGTGGGGATTTGAACCCTGGTCTCCAGAGTCCTAGATCATCACTCTATCCACTACACCAAACTGGGAATCAGTAGTTTCCAACTGCTTAATTTCCATAAGCTCAGACCTACCTTGCTGCACTCTGCTACTAATAATAGCAAATATCCCTAGACTCATTGCACTTCTCTCCAGCTGTTGCTGCTTCCCCTCTTCCTCTTTCTCATCTTTGGGCATGATCACATAAGGCAAATATTTCCTACATACATCTCAGTTAGATCATTGCATAAATTTGTGGTCACACAATGCACAGCTATTAGCAATTCATTTACTGGGCAAGCGGTATAAATGCAGTTCATTTCACCCTCACCGGGGAGGCTTGTCTTATTTTGTTCCAATGGCGTTTCGATGTATATCTTACCGATATGACACATGTGCACAACCCCATTGACTCTATTCTGAAGCCAAGTCACTAGGGAAGGCAGCCGCCATCAATTTTGTTAGATAGATAGATAGATAGATAGATAGATAGATAGATAGATAGATAGATAGATAGATAGATAGATAGATAGATAGATAGATAGATAGATAGATAGATAGATAGATAGATAGATAGATAGATAGATAGATAGATAGATAGATGATATCTGAAATTTCGCTGCCGAAATATTATGTAGGCAAACTTATGTCAACAGCTCTAAAAGACAATCGCATCACTCCACCTACTGTCTGGCAAGCAACACAGTCCTGAGTGGTGGTGCCGGGCCCATTGAGTGCGATCCAGGTTTTCCAGCAACAGAAGAAATGTTACGGAACAAGAACCTCTACCCAACATGTCGATGTATCGGTTGGTAATTTTAAAAAAAATTAAAGTAAGGGGCTGCACTGCCCCAGAAAACAAGAGAGAAAATAAATCGGTGCCATGATATAACCAGCCATAACAATTCAAACAGGAGAAATTGAGTCGGTAACACTAAAACACATCGGGACTTTCATCCAGGTCTATGTACCACATGACTGTGATTGAGTACAAACAAAGGTATGAAAAGTATCATTAGAACAGGGGAACATTTCCCTGGAGTGACTGTGGTCTTTGCTATCATTTGCAAAGAACTAGTGAGAAAGCAGGCAGTGGCACCTTGGGTCCCAGTTAGCCACCATGGATCCCAATTCTGGAAGAAAGAGAGCATAGAAATAAAATGAATAAAATAAAAAACAAATCTCCCCTCCTCCTTCTCAACACCAGCAATGACTGGGTTAGAGAGTAGTGGGCTGGTGAACAGGGCAGTTGCTATTGATGAAAAGGAGCACATCTATAAGGCTCTGTTGAGGTTAGGGGTGGAGTCCCAGCAATTGGCCAACCGTGCTTATTATTGCTGACCTTGACCTTGAAACTGAACTTGCATCTGGCAGCGTGGACTGTCCTGCTGCACAGACACAATGCACATTTGAACAGCCATTGTTTCTCACAAGCATATTATAGGAAACAGGTACATTTAACGTTGATGTCATGGGGGATACCGTGCAAACGGAAATAACCCAAATCGTTGTCTTTAATTCCAGACAGCCATGCCAGTCAATGTGGGTGAGTCCATTCATGTTTACATGGAAACAAAAAGCATGAAAGAGACTCTTCTTTTTCCCATTTTCACGTTCTTTCGATTCCCAAAAGAGAACCTCTTAAACATGAATGATTAATGTTAACGGAAAAGAGTACGTGGAATTGTGCTTTTTCATGTTTGCCTCCTTATATATAAACCCACTAACTCACACAATATATATTGCTTCAGGGCTTGGTCACACTGCTCATTGGAATGGGTTCCAGTTCCCTGATGCCATCCAATTTGGATTGTGCTGCCTATCTGCCTGCCTGCTGACACCTCTGTACCTCCTTCTTGTATCCTCTCCTTTCTTGCTTTTTCCCCTTGATTTTTGTTGCCCCCCACTCCCCCCTTTAAAAAAAAAATTCTGCCATTGCCACTAGCCAATCTGCCCATGTCAGCATGCCTCCTTGGGATTCTTATTTTAGTTTATTTTTCATGTTAACAAAACGAGTACATGAACATTTTGTGGGTTTTCCCCCCCCCCCATGTTTCCCTCTTTTGTTTAATCTTTCTTTCGTCTTTTGTCGGTCAAATCGTTGCAGAATTTTTTCATTCAATAATGCCACAAGAGCTACTATCAGCACCCAATCTCCCCACCTTTCCCCACCTTTCTTTTCTTGGATTATTTATGCTGCTGCCTGCTGGACCCATGGAAGAGAACATGGAAGACCACGCGGTTCTAGTAGTTTGGGATGGGGTGGGGCTTTTTTTTTCATTTTTATTTGCTTGCGTGTTTTTTGTTTGGGGGGTTCTGGAAGAGAGAGCTGTGTACATTTTGGGAGAAGAGTTGCTGTTTTTTTCCCTTTTGTGTCTGGGCTGGTGCTTTCACTGATTGGTTTTTTTTAAAAAAAGTTATTCAGTTAATTCATTGTATATTTATTCTGTTAAAGGTGTATACCTTTGCGGGTGTGGGTGTGATTGTTTCATTTGCTTCTGTGGGTGTGTGGGTTGGGGTAGACTTTGTGAATGTGCCAGTGTGCCACTGGGCACCAGTTTACAAAGATGAGAGGATTATTTTTCTTTCTTATTTTTCTTTCTCATTTACTGTAACCTGCTTTTGAAGTAGATTGACATTCTGTTGCCTTGCACTTTTTTTTTCTTTTTCTTTTTTTGGTAGCTTTTAGTAGTTTTTAAAGGCTTTTGGACTACCAGTGCCAGGAAACACAGATGGGTAAAAACAATAACAGGATTCCAATAATTTTCACCTTTTTAAAAAGGTTCTGCAAAGCTTATCCAGGGTGGCATTAAAAATGTCTCCTGATCTATGTCTGTTAAAAAGATTAAGAGTTCTTCAAGAAGACAGTTTCCGCATGCACTCTTCATTAACCCATAACCTCTCCCCACTTATTCCTTACCTATAGCACTTCACCTACTTTCCTAGACCAATGGTTTCCAACCTTGGGTCCCCGCTCCCAGAAATTTTGGCCAGCACAGCAAGTGGTGATGGCTTCTGGAAATTTTAGTCCAAGAACATCTGAGGACCCAAGGTTGGGAACCACTGTCCTAGAAACTCAAAGGAGCCCCCTCACTGGGGTTTCAGATTTCCTGAGAGCTGCTTAGCTATAAAGATGGAACTCCATTATGTGTCTCCAGTTCACAGGAGATATTTTAGGGTTTCCCTCCAGTGGAAGATATGTCGAGATACTATTCTATTCAAGTGGCATACAGACCAAAACCAAAAATAAAAAATGTAAAAAAAACACCACCCCTTGCACAGCTGAATTAGCTACTTCGATCAATTCTCTTCTGTATACAGTGCTTCATTTGGCATTTCCACTGTGGACAGCTGAATTATTTATTCAAAAAGCAGTTCTTGTACCTTTGCCAGAGGCTATTTACACTGCATAAAGGGTCAGGGCTTCAAATGTCACACCTTTGCTCACTAGCAGATTGCCCTCATATTTAACATACACAGTGGAAATATTTGGCCATATGTACAATCCTTGATGACAGCACGGATTTCAACATCTGACTTTTTGCTGCAATTCTAATAACAACTAAAATACCAGAGACAGTTTGCTATGATAGGTGGAGTTGTGGGGTTGTATTTGCTCCTTCATCCCGCATTTACCGGCCGATTTCAGTTTACACTTCTTTCTCTGTTGCCCACTCCCAGTGTTTTGTTTGAAGATCAAAATTGGAATCTAAAAAATTAGAATCTAGTGTGAAGCAAGAGTTGCAAACAGCAGAGGAAGAGAAAGAGGAAAGGAGCTGGTTTACAGGGGAAACATGAGCTAATGCAGTGATGCAAACTATGCCAGAAAATTGGATGAAACAGCAAGGAGTCTTGTGTCACCTTAATTCAAGACTAACATGTTTTAGTTGTCATGGTCTTTTGTGGACTGCAGTTCACCTCATCAGATGCAAGTGGCGCAATTGATGTTATTCCTTAGACAGCAATTTAGACTGTAAACATGTTATGGCAGTGTCTTGGCTTTTCTGCTTGTACTCCCTGTTCACCATGTACATTATTGTTGGTAACAGCAGGGGCGGTCATCACCACCACATAGTGCAGGAAGTGTCAGAAGGCAGCCTAACAGGGTCATAACAGTCTGGTCACCTCTCCATGGTGTCAGCAAATCTTAAACTCCAAGGAACAATAAATGAATAAATAGTTGAATGCCTGTAATAGATTTTTTTCCCTCTATCATTTACAAAACTACCACAAACTGCATTGTATGAATACTGTATCTCTTAATCATAACTTAAGTTGCAGCACGCCGTGTGCTACTTCTGGTCTGCCTATAGGAAGCCTCTCTAAGGCGTTGGAAACCTGGAAACTTAATGCTAGATGCCCTTTTCAATGGCACATAATATATGTTACTTATATTGCTCTTCCATAACATTCTCTGCATTTAGCTAATACAGCACTGAGCATGTGTTCAGTAAGACAGGAATTAACAAAATTCCAGCAGCTTGCTTAAACGATAAGGTCCCATTTGAAGGAAGGGATCTCCAAGGGAGTACGGAAAAACCTGCAGCTGAAGGCAAGCAAGTCCGGATATGTAACTCAGCAGGAGCATAAACAGGAAGTGGAGCAGCTTGCATTTGGATTGACAATCTGGCTCCAAGGGCCCATCTGAAAGCATAAGGGTTGACCTCTGTCAAGCATGAATATTGAGGCTTTGCAACAATTGGTTCTACTGACACCTGGAAGGTACTACCAACCTTACTATATATAACAAACGTCAGCAAGAAAAGCTGGACCTCACCAAGCACAGAGAGTGGAATTACTATTCCATTTAATATATCTATTTTACTTGGAGCCATTAGGTCATTAAATCAGAGCTCAGAAATTTTACTTTTTTGAGAGACAACCCCCATCACCAAGGAGTAGCCCAGAAAACAGCAGTAGCCACAAAAGGGCAACGTTTCTCATCTCCGCTTATACTCCTGATGGCTCCCCACAGGAGAAAACCATTTATGGTGACATAGAGGCTGACTAGATTGCTCCTAACCAGAACATGAAAAAGTTGCTGACCTTTCCCAGATTCCTCAGCCATCATGGCTGTTTGGTCATCAAGTAAAATTGGTCAACTTGGATACAGAACAAATTTGCTGTAACTGTGGAGAAATTCAATCAATGGAGCACATATGTGCAACACAATTTATGCCCCACCATGTGTACAAAAGAAGATCTAGCAAATGGCTGAGGTAATGCTATTGAAATTGGGAAAGTGTTGGAAAAGTAACTTTTCCAAGCTCTGCTTCTAATACATAAAACCCAAGAAAATCAGGACTATTAACAATGTTTGGAAATTCAGCTACTTCCTTAAACAAGGAAGCAATATAATATTCTTGAAGCCTTTGAGTTTGATTGTTTTTTTCTTTCCACTTCCAAAGGAAGAAGAAGAAAGATATTGTGTCATTTTAAAGACTAACAATGTGAGCTTTCATGGATCAAAATCCACTTCTTCAGACACAATAGGTGCAAATACAAGCCCTCTATATTTATACATATTTCCATAATAGTGAAATCATGACCAGCTGAGGATACAGATAATAGACAAAGTGACAATGTTTTATAAACACCAGGATGGTCCTGGTCAGGGTGATAAGCTGTTACAGAAAGCCAGTTTGTTAATATATGTAGCGACCTCAGAAACCATGATGTCTGTTTAAGCCCTCAGAGATGCATTAGAGTTCATTTATGTAGCCAATCTCTGATCTCGTTCTCAAGTCTCCCTCTGAAATGTTGGCATCAGGAACCTCCTTGCTCAGTCCTCGAGCTGCCTGGGGCTGTAGTAAAAATCTGTTGTTGTACATCAGGACAATGGCAGGACGGACAATTGCCAAGGGGATCTGCTCAGTGGATGGACACAGCAGAAAAAAATAATTGGAAATATTGGAGAGTAAGCAATGAGCATACAATGAGCCATTTCCTGCTGTTCTACTGCCTCATAGCACGTCCAGCGAAAGCATTTTCATACCACTATTTTAACACATGAGGAACAATAGTTTACAAAAGCATTCTGTGGGCAGAGGATGGAGCTAAGCTGCTCTGAGGTGACACAATATAAACTTCGCCACATGAAATACTGGAAGTTGATGTAAACAGCTTTTAATAGCATTGAACATTTGTTCACTTTGTTTAGCCCATCTGGATGTTCCATTGTGTGCTCAGTTCAGCGCCCGCTCTGCCGTCGGGTGACAGTTGATATATGTTAAGTACAAGAAAAGTGCCGCAGCCCATTTGAGGGACCCTCAAGAGAACGTTTACTGTTTTGTGAAATATTCTGTCAAGCAGCTACAGCATCGCCTGCATCCTTCATGGCTCTGTGCCAAAGTCCTCTGGCTGGCTTGCTTGCTTTTCTAATCAAAGAAGAGTTTGGCTCTTACTGTTTGTAAGGTTAGACAAACTTTATGCCAAAGCCCTCTCAAGGAACTCATTGGGTATCAGCTGACATAATAGAATAAAGAAAGAGAGCCACTCATTCTGAGATGCTTGTTTGGCTCATTTGCCAGGTAACCTGCCCAACAAATCAAGCTGTCAAAAAGCAATGAAAGAATTATTTAGTCATTAAATAAAAGGGGGAAGTTTATGTCTTGAAGATCTTTAGGTTGCTCCATCTGCATAAAAGAATACTATGTGCTGTGTTTTAATAATATTGTCATTGTACATCATGCAATCCCAATACTTCTGGTCATCAATTAGTTTTAAGAAAGGAAGCAAGTGGACTGAGGTCTTCATTCCTATCCTCAGAAAGATGCCACCAGCAAATCCCTTTATGGCCTCTACCACTTCTTGCACACCTCTCTTCAACTTCTGGGTTGAAAAACCATATGACCCAATCTGACCCAGTTGCTGAATACCTCTGAGAATTTAAGGACCATGTACCATTCCAAGATCATTGTACAAAAGTCACAATGTAACAAAATTAGTTTATGGGGCAGTTCTTTCTTATTGTTGTTATAGTATTGTGGACATACTACATTGACCTCCTCCCCTTCATGGAAGTGCGTCAAAAGTACATGCACGATTAGTTCCAGTCATCTTCTCAGACCTTGTTTTTAGGATCATAGCTCCCAGAATCCCAGCATGGAATGAGAGCTAAGATTTGTAGTCCCAAACAATAACTTTTCTAAACATTACCACCTTCTACAAAAATCCTTCCCATCTCCTTGTACGCTCTCAAAAGCCCTGGGTCTGAATCACCTATGCTTTCATTTTAGGATTGTTAATGTATGAAAAAATATTAATAACGTTTCCATTGTCTGGCTGGCTGAATAGCTCAATGGGTTGGGTATCTGGCTGGAGAGCCAGAAGTTGGGAGTTTGATTCCCCACTGTGCTTCCTGGGAGTAGACCCATCCTGTATAGCCTTGGGCAAGCTGCACAGTCCCAGGATGCCCCCAGAAGATGAGAATAGTAAGCCACTTCTGAGTACTCTCTCCCAAAAAAAAAACCCTGGAATGGATCACCATAAGACAGAATTGACTTGATGGCACATTATTATTATTATTATCAATTGCCCTATCAACAATTTCAGGATGGAGTAAAGTAAAAATAAAAGGAACAGTTAAATAATTTTGAGAAACGCAAATGAACACATGTGAGGAGTATCATGGTCACCAAAACCTGTCCACAACATGTATACATATGTGAAGGCCTGTATGTACATAGGGCTCTCTCTTACCTTTTCAGGGGTCCTGGCTCTGTAGAACAGCATATATTTGCTTGCAGGGCTTTCCTCATAGCTTCAGATGAACACTTTTGTGGTGAAGATCTGTGGTGCTAATTTTCCTTCCTAACTCACCTACCATATAGGGATACAGCCTGCACTCTTTGAAGGTGTAACTAGAGATCAAACATATAAAAATCAAGTGTAAAGAGATCAAGTGATAATGTATGCACATGTGGAGCACATACTTAATGATAATTACCTTCTATGCCGAGCTGTGTATTTTAGGGTTCACATTTCCTAACATGTGGTTAGGAAATGTAATGCTAATTGAAGGAGCAGTCCTGTGCCATGCTTTGTAAAAGACCATCCTCTGATTGATCAGATGTCTGGTTGAAGTCCAGTTTCATGAAGAAGAACCCTAAGAAATTACCTTCCAAGTGGCCCATCCACAGTGAATACATGGGTAGCAGACTGAGCAGACAACGCAGGCCAGCCGGTCATAGTCTTCCTTGCTATTGTGTGAACAATTTCATTTCTATTTAAGTTACAGTAACTGTTTCTTAGCTGTGCACCTAAGTGAGCATCACAGTCAACATTACAGAAAGTAACTGTAGTGATGAAAACTATAATAAAATCTCATGCCACTGTATTAAGAAAGAAAGGAATAAGGGCTGCACCTCTATGTGCTATTTAAAAGTGGAATCATCTATATTGCCTCTAATCTAGTACAAAGAGCCATAAAAAGATAAACATTCCACTGTGCAATGCTTTGCTTTCTCAGTCCATCTCTGGATTGCTCACAGTGTCAATAAGTGCCGAGTCTTCTCAGACTGTCTAACATCACAGGGGCTGCATCACAAGAGCATCACACAGGATTTTAGTTGCTTCTGACTAGGGTACCCCCTTCACGGATTGCTGCCTTGTCGTGGCAAAGGCGCTTGAGTAATTCAGAGAAGCTATGGGCTATGCCATGCAGGGACACCCAAGAAGGACAGATCATAGTGGAGAGTTCTGACTAAACGCGATCCACCTGGAGCAGGAACTGGCAAGCCACTCCAGTATCTTTGCCAAGAAAACTCCATGGACAGAAAAAAAAGGCTAAAAGATATGATGCTGGAAGATGCGCCCCTCAGGTCGGAAGGCATCCAACATGCTACTGAGGAAGAGCGGAGGACAAGTACAAGTAGCTCCAGAGCTAATGAACTGGTTGGGCCAAAGCCGAAAGGACGCTCAGCTGCGGACGTGCGTGGAAGTGAAAGGAAAGTCCGATGTTGCAAAGAAAAATACTACATAGGAACCTGGAATGTAAGAGTGGGAAAAGCTGTACTGGGATACAGTCTCAAAAATGATAGAATGATTTCAATACGAATCCAAGGCAGATCTTTCAACGTCACAGTAATTCAAGTTTATGCACCAACCACCGATGCTGAAGAGGCTGAAATTGACCAATTCTATGAAGACTTACAACACCTTCTAGAACTGACACCAAAGAAAGATGTTCTTCTCATTACAGAGGATTGGAATGCTAAAGTAGGGAGTCAAGAGATAAAAGGAACAACAGGTAACTTTGGCCTTGGAGTTCAAAACGAAGCAGGGCAAAGGCTAATCGAGTTTTGTCAAGAGAACAAGCTGGTCATCACAAACACTCTTTTCCAACAACACAAGAGGCGACTCTACACATGGACATCACCAGATGGGCAATACCGAAATCAGATTGATTATATTCTCTGCAGCCAAAGATGGAGAAGCTCTATACAGTCAGCAAAAACAAGACCTGGAGCTGATTGTGGCTCTGATCATCAGCTTCTTATAGCAAAATTCAAGCTTAAACTGAAGAAAGTAGGAAAAACCACTGGGCTAGTCAGGTATAATCTAAACCAAATCCCTTATGAATACACAGTGGAAGTGAAGAAGAGATTTAAGGAACTAGATTTGGTGGACAGAGTGCCTGAAGAACTATGGATGGAGGCTCGTAACATTGTACAGGAGGCAGCAACAAAAACCATCCCAAAGAAAAGGAAATGCAAGAAAGCAAAGTGGCTGTCCAACGAGGCCTTACAAATATCAGAGAAGAGAAGGGAAACAAAATGCAAGGGACATAGGGAAAGTTAAAAGGAAATTGAATGCTGACTTCCAAAGAATAGCAAGGAGAGACAAGAGGGCCTTCTTAAATCAACAGTGCAAAGATATAGAGGAAAATAATAGAAAGGGAAAAACCAGAGATCTGTTCAAGAAAATTGGAGATATTAAAGGAACATTTTGTGCAAAGATGGACATGATAAAGGACAAAAATGGTAGGGACCTTACAGAAGCAGAAGACGTCAAGAAGAGGTGGCAAGAATACACAGAGGAATTATACCAGAAAGATCTGGATGTCCCGGACAACCCAGAGAGTGTGGTTGCTGACCTTGAGTCAGACATCCTGGAGAGTGAAGTCAAGTGGGCCTTAGAAAGCATGGCTAACAACAAGGCCAGTGGAGGTGATGGCATTCCAGTTGAACTACTTAAAATCTTAAAAGATGACGCTGTTAAGGTGCTACACTCAATATGCCAGCAAGTTTGGAAAACTCAGGAGTGGCCAGAGGATTGGAAAAGATCAGTCTACATCCCAATCCCAAAGAAGGGCAGTGCCAAAGAATGCTCCAACTACCGAACAATTGCACTCATTTCACACGCTAGCAAGGTTATGCTCAAAATCATACAAGGTAGGCTTCAGCAGTATGTGGAATGAGAACTCCCAGAAGTACAAGCTGGATTTCGAAGGGGCAGAGGAACTAGAGACCAAATTGCTAACATGCACTGGATTATGGAGAAAGCCAGAGAGTTCCAGAAAAACATCTACTTCTGCTTCATTGACTACACAAAAGCCTTTGACTGTGTGGACCACAACAAACTATGGCAAGTTCTTAAAGAAATGGGAGTGCCTGATCACCTTATCTATCTCCTGAGAAATCTATATGTGGGACAAGAAGCAACAGTTAGAACTGGATATGGAACAACTGATTGGTTCAAAATTGGGAAAGGAGTACGACAAGGCTGTGTATTGTCTTCCTGCTTATTTAACTTATATGCAGAATACATCATGTGAAAGGGTGGACTGGATGAATCCCAAGCCGGAATTAAGATTGCCGGAAGAAATCTCAACAACCTCCGATATGCAGATGATACCACTCTGATGGCAGAAAGTGAGAAGGAATTGAAGAACCTCTTTAATGAGGGTGAAAGAGGAGAGCGCCAAAAATGGTCTGAAGCTCAACATCAAAAAAAACTAAGATCATGGCCACTGGCCCCATCACCTCCTGGCAAATAGAAGGGGAAGATATGGCGGCAGTGACAGATTTTACCTTCTTGGGCTCCATGATCACTGCAGATGGTGACAGCAGCCACGAAATTAAAAGACGCCTACTTCTTGGGAGGAAAGCGATGACAAACCTAGACAGCATCTTAAAAAGCAGAGACATCACCTTGCCGACAAAGGTCCGCATAGTCAAAGCTATGGTTTTTCCAGTAGCCATGTATGGAAGTGAGAGCTGGACCATAAAGAAGGCTGACTGACGAAGAATTGATGCTTTTGAATTGTGGTGCTGGAGGAGACTCTTGAGAGTCCCCTGGACTGCAAAGAGAACAAACCTATCCATTCTGAAGGAAATCAACCCTGAGTGCTCACTGGAAGGACAGATCCTGAAGCTGAGGCTCCAATACTTTGGCCATCTCATGAGAAGAGAAGACTCCCTGGAAAAGACTCTGATGTTGGGAAAGTGTGAAGGCAAGAGGAGAAGGGGACGACAGAGGACGAGATGGTTGGACAGTGTCACCGAAGCTACCAACATGAATTTGACCAAACTCCAGGAGGCAGTGGAAGACAGGAGGGCCTGGCGTGCTCTGGTCCATGGGGTCACGAAGAGTCGGACATGACTTAACGACTAAACAACAACAGGGTACACCAGTTAAATCAACAGAAGATGAAATATTCCATTTACTTATAAGACAGTTGTTCTACTTCCTTCCTTCCTTCCTTCCTTCCTTCCTTCCTTCCTTCCTTCCTTCCTTCCTTCCTTCCTTCCTTCCTTCCTTCCTTCCTTCCTTCTTTTCCATGGTTATGCACCTTGTGTGCATAACCATGAAGATAGATCTTTCCCTCACCCCACAGGCACTGCTGTCAGGGCCTTAATTCCAGACATGACATTGTGTTAGATTTTTAATACTAAATGCTGTTTAAGAAATCAAACAACATTGAACATAAATATATTTGTGATATAGCCTAATCCTATTTGTCACTCCACACACAAAATTAGGCAGTATATATAATGTATTATTAAGACTGCAATCAAAATACTTTTTAAAAAATCCATTGTGACAAATATACCTGATAAAACTATCTGATGTAAATTAAACACACACACCCCTTAGAATGACTTCCAAGCTAGCTAAGTCAGTCCTTTAAGTTACCAAAGTAGGTAGTTAAGGAACTGAAGAAATCTATAGGAGCAAGATAAATTTTTAAAAAATTGGCAAAATGACTGTAGTTTTCTCATATATTAGATTATTAGATGTTTGGTTTAATTAAGACCAAGTTTATCTGCATGCCAGTATCTTGTCTTTCTGGTTTATCTTACTACAATAAAAGTGGAAGTGTATTCAGTGACACAAAAGTTCTTCAACAGCTGATAGATGTCAATTCTGTAAAACTGAATGCCACCTAGTTGATGGTGGGGTGTGTGGGTTTTTTTTAAAAAGTGAAGATGCTAATTCTGCTGATTAAGATATTGTTTCCCCCCTCTTGTGCCCTATTCATTATGCAAGGCTGCAGAATATGAAGTGTGGTGTGTGATCCGGGCAATCTAATGATCTCCCACACCTGCTCATCTGGTACAATTTTAATTAACACTCCAAGGAGGTTTGTCAAGAGTAATCAAAAACATTGTCGCTTATAAAGCTGTGGCAAGAAATCAATAGTTTTCATCAGAAAAGGTAAGGTCTGGCATAACTGAACCATTTAATTGCTTCATTCCAATAAACAAAACAAAACAAAAAAAAACCCTTGCACATTTTAATGACTTGATCCTGGAGATCAATATCAAGCCGGCATATTGCATTAAACAGCAACATGTGGTGGGATGTTCACAGTCATTTCCATTCAGAAGGCTGCATTCCTCTTTTTTATTTCCATCCCGAATGGCAATGGGTTGCTGAGCCCATGCAGTGCGATGATTTATATCAAATGAGTGACCTCTAGGGCTGTAAGACCGAACGGGTGACTAGTTCTCAATGGTAAGCTACTGGCACTTGACAAAGTGCCTGGAGCAGAATGAATTTACTTCTCTTTTCCTCAATCATCAACAGGCACTGCCCTGACCCCCATTCTGACTCCTATAACAAGATCCCCTGTCTGGGACTGAAAAATTTACTGTCATGTCTACTTCTCATTGAGCTCAAGTGAGTACTTCTGTCACCTTCAGTGAACTGAGTCTGTAAAAGATTTAACTAAACACCAGTCGCAGTTTAAAAACTAAGTAAGTACATCTCATATAACAAAGATAACCTCTGAGCACGTCACTCCTTAAAAGCCACTTTGTAGCTACCAGAGTTGGCAATGCCAGAGCTATTATTACAGCTTTGTTCTGCCATTCTGTACAGAACTAAACGTATCCTGTCTCTGGTGTTTACTCTAGAGTAAATATATCAGAGAAAATGAGAATGCTCCTGTGTCAGTTGATTGAGGACTGCAGCCCTGATTTGTCAATTCTTCCATTGGAAGATTAATTTGAGTTTTTTTCATTGTACTGTACATCGTAATGATAAAACAGAATAAAGACCTTTTTTGTCTCCCAGAGGCCAGGGTAAAGCTAAAGCACAAGGCTTATTTGCTGAAGATGCTGCAGCTGTTTTTAATTTAAAAAATATACCTGCCTCACACCTCAGGATGCAAATCCAGTGCTGATAATCCTCCCAGAATTCTTGAAATTATGGATACAGTAAACTCAGAATTGCAGAACGTTAAGATGGATAATTCCAAACTCGCTTCTCGGCAGAAACCTCATTTAAGCTAACAGAACTACTGCAGAAATAATGTATTTGAAAACTGTTTCTAAACAGGATTCAGATTACATAAACTGATAACAGAATATTTTGAAACAAATTAAGGAAGGAATGCCATGCCATCATTTAAATACTTAAATTCATATATAATAAATGGGTAATTCTAAATTTTAAAAATGATTGCGGCTTAGCCTAATTGAAATAGAAGTAACAAAAAATATGATTCCACAAACTGAAGCAAAATACAGAAATTGTATATTGTATGTTGTATATCCAAAATATGCCATGCAGCAATGCTTGAAAATACATGACCATGAAAATTATACTTTGATGAACTGAATTAGAGGTTGCCATGACTCTAAAAATTATCAGTTGCTCATTTTCGCCCTATTTCAACAAGTAATAGAAGAGAGTACATAAAAGCTAGCCACACATGTAAAACCCATCTCTCTTTCTCCTTTTCTCTCTCTCTCTCTCTCTCTCAATCTCTCTCACATTCTTGACCTACTACAAATATAGTGTGTGTTAGTTAATCATTTTAACTAGGCTGTTTAAAGTGATAAAAATTAAAATTTCAGGACCTCCCTACATCAACAATAAGGCAATTAAACAAGTGACACTTGATGTTTTATTCCAGCCTCTCAGTAAACCCTTACACCAAATTTTCACTCCCTCTTTAATTTTCAATTCTTCTGCCCTCCCTGCTTCATAGCTCCTAGGCTACTGGCTTTTACAATCTGTCCCTAGAGAGCCAGGAGTTATTACCCCTGTCGATGGAAGAGAAAGGGATGTTATTCCCTTGTCACCCTCGCTGGCTCCAGCAGATTCCTAGCTCTGATCTATAGCCTTCATTGGAGAAAAGCGTCTGACGCGCTGTTAGTTCTCAGCCCTGTCAGATCCATCTACCTGTGCTCCTGGCATTTACTTACTGGAGCCAGAATGACACTCGAGGCACTCATAGGAGTCAGACCAAAGGATTTCAAAAACAAAAACTCTACACGGAACACTTTTCTTTTTCTCCAGTAATAGGAACGTCAGTGGCACAACCCATATGAATTTATCAGGGAAGACACATAGGGGGCATGTTAATTCAACAAAACATCATCCAAAACTAACTCGTGGCTACCTGGAAAACTGCTTCATCTCAGAGTTATTGTCAGAGTTCTCCCCACCACCACCACCACCACCACCACCAAACAATGTATTTCTTGGGTAGGTCCCACTTCTTTTAAAGACACCAAATAGTTAAACCATTAAAAGAAAAACATCCTATGTTACTGTTACTTAAGACATATGCACGCACACCCCCTGCTCCAGATATGTTTTGCATCTAATGTTAACATTTGCTGAATAAAACAGAATGTGACAACCCCTTCTGAATTTCATGAGCCCTCTAAAATCAGTCTCTCTTTCCCACTTTTCAAACACATGCAAGTTTATACTGAGGTTTAGATGACAGCCAACATTTATCAACATTATCTCTGAGTTTTCAGGCTTTTGAGGCCAAAACCCAAGAAAAACCATGTGCATAAGGCAATCACACAAGCAGTTTCCTTGTTCTTTGCCTGGTCATGAGAGCATCCATGCCATCAGCAGAACAATTTGGGAAAGACTAGGTATGTTGGAGTTTTATTTGCAGCTTCACATGCTGCCTGCAGCTTGTTTGACTGAGAGGGATTTTGGGGGGCTGAGGTGATTATCTATCCAGCACTAACCAATCATTCCTTCCAGTCTTTGAATTCAAAGAGAGCCCTTCCCCTCTACTGTATGCTCTTTCCCTCTCTTTCCTACACTGGTGTCAGTTATTTGTTCGCTATTGATCTGTTCAGTTGATTGCTAAGTATGTGTGCAGTAAAGAAAGAAGCATACACATGTTTGTAATTTCAAGCAACTCTAAGTAAATAAATGCTTTTTATTCTTTCTCCTACAAATATCTTGCAGTGAGTTATTGAGACTTTAAGTGCCAATTAATGAGAAAAGGGTGGACTATCTGGGGGACTTGTAGCTCTTCTTCTTTGTGGGTCTTTGTACTTCTACTGCGTAGCAAAAGGGAATTTTACCAGAAATTCGAAACTCTGCAACATGGCATACAACAGATAACCCAGGAAATGCACATTTCCTTGGGCATTTGCCCTGATATTATTGCATAGGGCGAGAGGATTCTGGCCTAAGAGTTAAAAGAGGCTAAACATTACAGATTTTTTTTCTTTTTTGAATTTATATCCCGCACCATCTGGCAACCAGGCCACTCTGGGCGGCTAACAACAATATAAGGGGGGGGGGGGGGGAATAAAGGACGTCATCCTGCAGGGCGACCAACGCTGTTTCCGTACCATGCCGCGGCCTGAAGCCCAACTGGAATGGATCAAGGGCATCAGTTTCCTCCAGGAGGGCCTGGAGATTGCATGCAATTCCAAGAAGGAACTTCATAAGAGGTGAAGGAGGTCAGATTGACAAAGCAGGAGCTTTCACACCTCGTGTAGTTTGTAAATTAACTTGCTTTGTTTTGTGATTGGTCATTGGGAGATAAAAGCAGGAGCTTTGTGTGCAAGTATGATTGCACAGCCAAGAATAGGGTTGCCTGACATCCGGCAAAAGGAGGACATGTCCTCCTTTTTAGCCTAATGTCCTCCGTCTGGCAGGCAAAGATAAAAACCTTTAAAATGTCTGGCTTTTGGCCATGTTGCGCTCACGCGGTGGGCGTGTCGTGCTCACGGGGGGCATGTCAAGACGGAGGTCCTGAGGGTGGGTGGCCTGGGAAACTCTCTCTCATTTGGGGGGGGTGACTCTTACCGCTAAGAGTGAGGTTCGCAGCTTGGGGATCCATCTGGACCCGGCGCTCACCATGGAAACTCAGGTGGCGTCGGTGGTCCGCCTTTTTTCATCTTTGGCGGATAGCCCAGCTGCGACCCTATCTTGATGTTGGGGTGCTCACTACCTTGGTACATGCGCTCGTAATCTCGAGATTAGACCACTGTAATGCGCTCTACGTGGGGCTGCCTTTGAGGTTGATGCGGAGACTCCAAGTGGTGCAGAACACGGCGGCCAGACTTCTTAGTGGAGTGAGAAAATATCATCATATCTCTCCCACTCTGGCCGCTTTGCATTGGCTGCCCATTCGGTTCCGCATTGACTTCAAAGTCTTAATGCTAACGTACAAAGCCCTAAATGGTTTAGGGCCTCGATACTTGGCGGAACGCCTACTCCCACCAAAATCTACCTGGATCACCCAATCGAGTCAGGAGGTGAGGCTGAGGAGCTTGACGCCGAGGGAGGCCCGGAAGGAAAAAACAAGAAACCGGGCCTTCTCGGCGGTAGCTCCTCGCCTCTGGAATAACCTTCCTCCGGCGATTCGTGCGGCCCCTTCACTGGGCACCTTTAAAAACCAATTAAAAACTTGGATGTTTACGCAGGCCTTCCCTCCAGTGAACACTTGATTTCTTTTTCTTTTTATTTCTCTTTTCCTTTCCTTTTCTCTTCTCCATCTTGAATTATTTGTCTATTGATGTTATATTTTATATTTTTATATATTTTTTATATTTTGTTATGCGTGTTGGAAGCCGCCTAGAGTGGTCGTCTGACCAGATAGGCGGGGTAAAAATACAATAAATAATAATAATAATAATAATAATGTCTTAGACCGCATGGTGTGGGCAGGCAGGCGGGTGAGCGAGAGCCAGGAGCCGCGCGTCTCCCTGACCGACTGGGGCCGCTTCTCTCTGGCAAGCGAGAGACTTTCAGCAACACGCAGCCAGGCGCTTTCCTTCCCACAGGCGAGCAGCAGCAGCAACTCCTCCTCCTCCTCCTCTCCTCCCCCTTTGAGACAGCTTCAAGACCCAATGAATCAGAGTGGTGGCGGCGTCGGCATCTGTTGTTGCCATGTGTGCGGCCACCACACTTCCTCTTTGCTCAACTTCTCCTCTTTGCGCTGCGGGAGGAGCGCAGCTGAAAAAACCGGCTCGGCGGCAGCTCGGAGGGAAGCCCGTCTGCTCCCTGAGCTCTCCCACTTTCCCTGCCAGTTCGTCTTAGGGCGGCTAAGCCCTCCACAAAACCACCGCCTCCACAGGACGCCCCCGTTGCTTTTTCCCTGCACTCTCCTTCCTTGTCTTGAGGTTTCTCCCAGGGAGCCTGGAAAGTGCTGTAGCGCTCCTGCCTTTGTACAGCCAGCACCACCAGAGGGTTTTGATTTGCTTTGAAAAACAGCGGGGAGAGTTGTGTGTTTGCAGTTGAGGGTGGAGGAAAGTGGGGGTTATGGTACGTCCTCCTCTGTCCTCTTTTTTGTCTTTCTATGTCCTCCTTTTGGTACCCATGTATCTGGCAACCCTAGCCAAGAATCACTTCTCCTGAACAGTAACATGATTTTAGCTTTTGGAAAGGACAGAGGTTTAGTCTTTAAGGCAACAGTTCCCCACCTTGGGTAACCCAGGTGTTCTTGGACTGCAGCTCCCAGAAGCCTTCACCAATAGCAGTCCAAGAACACCTGGGTTACCCAAGGTTGGGGACCACTGCTCTAAGGGATCTCAAAGTTCCCAATCAAAAGAGACTGTGCAAGAGGAAGGGACGAGAAGTGATAGGAAACACAGGAATTAGAGGACAACTTACTTTATCAGAGTGATTGTCCGAGCTTCCCTTCCCCACGCCCCACAATATATTTCTTATTTCTTCCCACTTCTTTCAAAGGCTCAAAACAGTTGGCAAACTATTTAAAGCAAAACATTTTTTCTTAGTCTTTAAAGTACTGTTCAGTGGAGGACAATATTCAATAGAACCCCTATAAAGTTCTATGAATGAGTCAAGTGACTGAATATAAATCTCATTTAGAAACACTCTATCATCCAAAGATTCTACCTTGTACAACAACCATTTTAAGCAAAAGCATTGCTTCAATGTTTTTCTCACTCTGAGTTGCATGGCAGATATTACACATGTCTGCCATGCCACTTGGACAGGTACCATGATGGCTTTTTTTCCTTTCTTCTTTTTGTTACATCACATCGAAATCAATATTTGTGTTATCTACAACACATAGGGATGCAGATTGTGGATCTTACTTCCAGAGACAAACACAGGGCCTGTCCAAACAATTAGAAAGATCAGAAGAGTTCATTTACTGGCTTAACTTCTAATGAAGTACAAGTTCTGTGATGTATCACATAAGCACAGAAATTAACCACAGAATTTAGCATCCTGAGGATGTTTCTAGCCATTATTACAATCTTTTTACCTATTTACTTTTAGTGGAGGGACCAAATTGGTACCCTTCAAAGCCTAAATTGTTTTCTTTGAAATTCAGTGCAATAAACTATCTTTCTTGCAATTTTTAGTGTTGTGCTAAATTTCATATACATAGGAAGCATACAGACTTGATTTTAATGTGACACAGTCTGAGAGAGAATTTTGTGAGAGGAATTATGAGGGGGGGAAACAGAGATGAGTTCTCACCAACTTTTCATGACTAGGGGGAAAATGAATCAGCTAAGAATTCCATTGCCCTCAAGTAGCATTTTATCTGTTCTGTTTCAGGCTAATGGATTTCACAGCATTCTCAAATGCAGCCTGTGCATAACACATAGGTTGAAATCTAGTAGTAAGTTGCAACTAGAGTTGGCCCCTTGAATCAGTTGAACTCACCAAATCGCCAGTGATTCAGTGGGCCTACTCTAGCTATAACTTTCTATTAGATTTCAGCTTTTTTGATAATCCAAATCTCGAGATAGGAAACTATAGTTGGTTTATTAGCCTCAGCCGATAAGAAATATTCTGAGCCACTGAAGTCACCAGAGCTTCTGTTGACAGTGACAGATCTAAGGCACACCCAAAGTTCAAACCAGATTCTTCAGAACAAGCAGAACACCATTTGACTGGATAGATGAACAATGCATTTTTCATGGATAAACAGAGCATATAGGGTTATACAGCAACAGTTTATAATGAAAGTCATTTAAGAAGAAAAGCATGCATTTAGTATGCCAGTGTATGAGGAGAACCTTCCAGTAAATCACAAAGGTCCTTACAGCGAAATGTTGCAAAATAATCTTTTTAAATGCACGCATAGACAACATCATTACAGCTGGAAAGGGATGCCAAGTACAGAGTGGGGGGGGGGGAGAAAAACAAATATTATTAATTCCAAGAGAAGTGCGCAAAGCCCTTTAAACCTTGGAAGTGAACCTAAAATGCATTCTAAATCCTAGGTCCCAGCAGCACAGCCCTTCTGCAAGGTCATTACACATTCTATGTATTACCAATTGATCATTTTATATAAATCTAGAATGATAATAGTTAAACAGCCAGAGTTTACAATACTCTGAACTATGGAATTATTATTCATTTACATGCCTCCGTGCCATCCTTCACTTTTCACCGGCAGTATCTGGCTGAAAGTTTCAAATACAATGCATCTGAGCCCTAAATTATCAAGTCCATCCACAACCGGAACATCTCCTTTGTTGGTCTATTAAGATATCTATATTAGAACAAGATTGTTCACAGCTTTCCATCTAGCCTCCCACATGGCAAGCAGAAAAGTTGGGATGGAAGAAGACTCAAGGACAGGGAGGGAAGGGGGGGAGAGAGAAAAGAAAGAAGTCGAAACAAAGGAAAATCTTACTTTGAAAAGAATCGGACCGATCCTGTTGTCAGGATCAACGTTGGTTGGTAAATCAATGCTTCAAGGCTTCGAAAGAGAAACTTGTACTAATGGAAGGTATGACAAGAGAGAGAATGGAAACTAGTGAAGAGAAGAAAGAAGAAAATGAGGTGGGAGAGTGTGATCAAAACAAAGAGGTTTAATATAGAAATGCAAGAGATAAAGATACAAAAGCATACCATCTTCAATAAGATAGCATCAATTGGTTCAGAGGAATGTCAACAAATCAGAAGCAGAGATTGGAGAATTCTGGATATTAAAGTCCAAAAAAGTGTCACTTCCTTATCTTAAATCTTAAAGCATCATTAACCGCATCCAATTTTGACCGTAGAAACTGTTTGTGGGAGTTCCCAAGAAATGTTCAGATAGAAGGGTGGAGATGAAATGCACCAGCAGTTGAAATGGGGGGGGGGGGGGGAATGGAACAGAGGAAGAAGTTACTTTTGAAAAAATAGTTACCATAATGGCTCTAATCCTCCTCTTGGATGCACAGTGAGAGGGTTTAAGTGTAACATGGAAGCTTAGAACAATGTCATCAGGTTGTGAGGCTGCTTTGTAAGTTAGGTTCCAAGACGGCCACCAAGGCCAAAGACTAAGATGCATCAATTTCTCCAGGAATGAATGGGTGCATCAGCAGAAGAGAATAGGTGGTGATGGGGATAAAGAAATTCTTGAAGACTAGGTACTGCAGCAGTAGTGGAAGGTGATACTGATGATGGGTCTTTCATAGGCAACAATATTGGCACTCAAGCTATCTCTTATTAGCTCTAATTAGCTTATTAGCTTATTATGTGCAAATAAGGTAATGACAAGCCACTTCTGAACCTGTATCTTGAAAACCCTATGAGACAATCCAAAATGAAACAAGCAATGGTGCTGGAAGATGAGACTGCCAGATTGGAAAGTACTCTGTCAGCTATTGGAGAAAAACAAAGGATATAATTAAATACCACTGTCTCTAATGAAGAAACTGGATTAAAGCCAAAGGGACATGTTGTTATGTGCACTGCGGCAAAATAAACATGCAAAGCTGTACAACACATATAACTGGAACACAAAATGACTCATGACAAGCTCAAAACCACAAAACAAAAAAGGAAAAGTTTAAATGTTGGAATACTTGGTGTGAGTACACTGGAATAGGACCATTTTCAATCAGATAATTACAAATGTTTTGATCTGGGTATGATAAACGCAGAAGAAACAATGTGGCTGTAACAGTGAGGTAAGACATAGCACAATCTATCAGGGATATAATATAAAGTCTGACTAAATAATATTAATTAGATTTCATGGAAATCATACTGTATTGGTGTAACTTGTATTGAAGACTTTGCTCCAATTACAAATGCTGAAGAAAAAAAAGAGAAAACTTTTAGAGCAAGTGCCCAGGAAAAAGCTAATCACACACCAAAACAGGATGTGCTGATAATCATAGGTGAATGGAATGCAAAACAAGGAACTAAGGCAAAACCAAGCATTGTTAGAGAATTTTATCTAGGAGACAGAAATGTGGCAGCAGAGCAACTCACAGAATTTTGTGAACAACATATTACAAACACATGCTTCAGGCAGGGTTACAGACCATTGTACATGTGGATGTCACCAGATGGCCAGTACAGAAATCAAACAGATTATATAATTAGAAGCAGAAGATGGAGAAGCTTTATTCTTTCTGCAAAAAGAAGACTAGGTGCAGATTGTGGTACAGAACATGTACTGTCAATATCAAAAAGCAGAGTAAAGCTGAAAAAAACTCCACAACAACCACAGTGGCAGAAAAACATTCAAACACATTCCTGAAGAATTTAAAGACCATGTAAAGAACAGATGTACATTACTAAGCCAAACTGAGCGTAAACCGGAAGGACTTTTGATTGAAATTAAGGATACCAGGAAAGAATGCAAAATACTTTTTTTTTTGTTAAAAGGAAAACCTAGTGGATGATTGATTAAACCCTCAAAATGGTTAATGACAGACAAGAAGCAAAAGTAAAATGTTACAGAAATATAGTCCAAATGCTAAATATAACTTTTCAGTGACTTGTACATAGGGACAAAAAGAACTTATATAATACTCTTTACAAAGAAATAGGGGGGGGGGGGGGTAACAAAAGAAAAGCAAGAACTTTCTTCCATAAGAGCCAATAAATTAACATTTATACCTAAATTAGGGCTGTTCAAAGATCAACTGGGGAATATATTATCTAATCAAAGAAAAGTAAGAGAATATGGAAACAATGTAGTAAAGACTGCAGAGAAGAGAGTTCCAATGCTCCCCCACATTAATTATTGTTAAGTAATCTTAAATAATTGTGCTTTGCATTCCCATTTCTCTAAAATAACTAGTTCCTTTAGTTCTTAAAAATTTGAAAATTAAAAACCTGAAACTGGCCTGGGATACAAAGCACATTTTCTTCCCAGCTACTGTACTTCATCATCACTTCCATACGTATATTAAAGCACATGGTAGAAGCACGAGGCACAGCACAAGCTGCCCCTTAAATCATCTATTTCTCTCCCGTACACACCACAGCTTTGAAACTCACACCTCAAAAGTTGGGATGCTGTCCTTCATTAAGTTCATCATGCTGTAAATTACTTTTAGTGGAGAAAGAAATTGATCCAGAAAGAAAATTTCCAGAAAGAAATGTTACAAGTAAAAAATAATAGAAAGTCATTGGATTGCAAAAGTTTTAGAGTTCAAAAATATCAGCTAGACCCCTACAGTGCTTTACACTTAGCCACACTCACCAGAACATTCACTTATTGGAAGTCAAATCACCTTCCAAAGTATTTATGTATTCAGTCAGTCAGTCATTATATTTATACCCCACTTAGTCAGCTTACAAACTTCCTAATAGAATAAAATTCAAGTAAACAAAATTTAACTAAACATCATAAAATCAAGTTAAAATCAACAAAAGATAACATTAAAAAATTGCACAGCAGGACAGGTTAGACTTCATATGCCAGTCTGAAAAAAATGTGTTTTTCTTCTCTTCTTAAAATCAGTCAGAAGAGTCACACCAGAGAAGGTCTCTCCTGGGTGCATGTCGGGCAGGCCTCTGCAATTTTTAAGACAGCCTTCTCCTGAAGGTTGTGACATCTGGAGAGGCTCATAGCAAGACAGACAATCTCTTAGGTAAGTGTGGCGTTTGCCCTTGTGGCCCCTGCTTGTCTTTCCCTCACAAAGGCTCACGTTGCTTCTCGCTGCCACCAGTGGATTACCTCAATCCACAATATAAATGACGTTTGTCAGAACACTTGTCTTGTGAACAGAAACAGAACTTATTTATTGGAGTGAAGCAGATTGAATAATAACAGAAGTTTCTCAGATACACATTAAACATAAGCAAAGTTCCATCAGTACATACTTCTTTTCTCTTGCTATATCATTACCACCTTCTCTACCTATTTTCCTAATCAGTTCTATCTCTCTCAGTATCTGTTCCCTCTCTCTCTCTGACTAACCAGCCCTATCTGACTCCTCCTTCTCCCGCCAAGCCTCATGTAGCTGCTGACTCCACCTCTCCAGTCCTCTCATAGGTTCATGCAAATCAGCTCATGAATACGAATGGCATGAGTGACGTGGGCGATCATCACATTCCTCCCCCCTAAGAAAAAGTTTGTTTCATGAGGGAAAACCTTACAGTTTACCCTTATGAACAACAGAACATACAGGGAACATTACATACAAAACACCATCATAATAATATGCTTACCAGTTATGTCCTAAATCATATACCATATTTCAACATATAACACATTATATTTACCATACACGTATACATACCTTATACAGTGATGCCTCGCAAGACGAATGCCTCGCGCAATGAAAAACTCACAAGACGAAAGCGTTTTGCAATTTTTTTGGTGACTCGCAAGACAAATTTTTCTATAGCCGTGCTTTGCAAGATGAATTTTTTTGCATTTTTCAAAATTAAATTTCAATGCATTCCTATGGGAAACCGCGCTTCGCAAGATGAAATTTTCGCAATACGACACGACTTGCGGAACGAATTAATTTCATCTTGCGAGGCATCACTGTACTAGTTTTCTCTCTATTACTATGTTTACTAGATCAAACTTATTACTTTAAACATTTAAAACTATCAATGCAATTATAAACATTTGCCTTACTCACATTAAGACAAATTACATTACCTCTACCTTAATAATGCTACTCACCATTATTATTTCCCATCTCTATAACCTCTTAGTTCATCAGCATTCAACGAGACATTGCATTTTAATTCCATTTCATAACTAGTGCACAAACAGAACATTTAATACAACATTACACTCTTTTATCCACCCATTAGTCATTTGGCCTTCGAGACAAGGAGTCAGCATCCACACTCTGAGTCCCTTTTATGCTGCGGATCACAAAGTCAAAGTCTTGCAGGTTCAGTGTCCATCTTGCAAGCTTACTGTTAGTGTATTTCATAGTCTGTAGCCACACCAGAGGGAAAGGGTTAGTGCAAAGGATGAACTTCCTTCCCCAAATGTAAGGCTTCAGTCTTTGCAGCGTCCAAACAGTCGATAGGCACGCCCTCTCGATGGCAGACAAATGTCTCTCACCAGGTTGGAATCTCCTGCTGATCAGAGTCACTGGGTGCAGATTCCCGCTGTCATCCGCTTGGCACAGCACCACTCCAAGTCCAACGCTCGATGCATCCACACAGATTGTGAACCCCCGGTTGTAGTCCGGCACAATAAAGGCAGATCCTGAAGTCCGCGCTCTCTTCTGTCAACTGGCAGTCATCGGGCACTCTGAAGTCCACTGGATGTCCTCGGCTCGCCTCTTCCGAGTTAAGCCTGTTCTCTTACTGAATAGTGGCTTAATTTTCTCAGCTGTGGGAAGGTTAGGCGGTTTCTTCCACTTCTCCAGCACAGCTATGACTGCGTTCTTCCTTGAGATCTTATTGCTTATGCCTTCCTCCTCACCAACAAATTCACCCACAGGTACATTTGTTGCGAAGTTCTCCATATGTGGGGGACCACTATCATGGGTCACCTCCCAATTCACAGGCATGTTTCTTTTAAGTGTAATCTCAAACACTTGGTTTATTTTAGATGCATTGAGATTTTCATCATCTGGTTCTATATCTTTAATATTTGGTTTCTTAGGTAGGGGTTTGCATTGCAAGGTTGTAAGGGCTTTTGCAGCTGCAGAGCGACTAGACTCCTCAGCCCTCCAGTTCTGCTGCAACAGATCCACAGGTTCTGACCCTGCTAACTGCAATTCACTCCCCTCTATGGGTCTCAGCCTCACCACTTTGTCCTCAGGATAGAATGCTCTTTCCTGGGCCTCATACAAGCCTTTCTCCTTTCCATGAGTACCCCCCAAGCTTGGCTCTGTTACTTCTAAGGACTTCTCCCTATATTTTACAGGGACAATTAGCTGTTTGAGATGTCCATCTGCACTACTATGAGGTGTTAATAAAACTTCCCTATATAACAGGTGTTTATCAACTATGAACCTCTCTGGGTGTTCAGGAG
Organism: Intellagama lesueurii; assembly: GCA_037013535.1. Lineage (NCBI taxonomy): Eukaryota > Metazoa > Chordata > Lepidosauria > Squamata > Agamidae > Intellagama > Intellagama lesueurii. The sequence goes on from JBAJHW010000004.1 coordinate 141,796,063, forward strand.
ATAACGGGAAGGGAGATTCTTTGGCTTTCTCTAAACCCGGAATCAGGGTGGTATCTTCCTTCGGTTCTAAAATAAAGGAAGTATTATTAGAATTTTTCGATATGACCACCTCAGCCATTTCTACTATCTCAGGGTTTTCCTCTAAACTGGGGCATTGTTCAGGATTTTCAGGGGTCAATGGAATTTCCTTAACTTGTGCAAAGCATTCATTTAAGGTAGGGTCTTCCTTTTGTTCTTTGATGATAGATTCTTAGGGTTTCTCAGAATAACCAGATCAGCTGTCTCTCTCACTTCTCTTATTTCAGGAAGATTTCCATCATTTCCCTCAGTGGCTTCAATTTGCCTTCCCTGAGAGCGAGTTGTCACAAAAACACTCTGCACATGCTCAGCTAAATCCAGACCTATTAAACATGGGGCAGGAATTTGATCGGATATGGCCACCTTCCAAACTCCTGACCATCCCTTATATCTCATCGGTATTTTTGCCATGGGCAACACCACTATTTCAGAACCAATCCCTTTAATAGAAATATTTTCATGGTCTAACATATTTTCCTTAGGGACTATATCAGGGTGACATACTGTAACTTGTGAACAAGAATCTTTGAGCGCTAGATACTTATTATTATTAACATAGATAACATCTCCTGAGCTATGTAGAAGATTCTGATTATTTTCTATCAGAAAACACTGAACAACCCTGGTCACAGGGGGATCTTGGCTCTCTGACCCTTCTGTTACTTGTGTTGCTATGGCAACAGCTCCACGGCTAGCTTCAACTGCAGTCTTAGCTGTTCCATTATGCTGTACACAAAACACCTTCTTAGGCTGACTGGAATTTCCACCTTTATGCTGGCTAACATCCCTAGTCTTTTGAGTCTCACACTGAGCCCAAAAATGACCTTTCTCCCCACACGCATAACATTGTTTACTGGCCTTGGGTTCAAAATAAAGGGCCTTGTTAACCTTTCCCTCAGAGCTATTAGGTTTCAGATGACTGTGCTCTGGAGATGAGGGTCTGTCTCTAAAATGGCTTCCAGTAGCTTGGGTACTTCTGAGGTAATCTCTACTGGGTGGGGGTCCTCTCCTCCTGTCGTCCCACACTTTTCTACCAATTTTTACCTCAGAAAATCGAGGATCTCTAATCTCACTAATGGAATCAGCAAATTCAGATGCCTGTAATACATTTTTAGGATTTTTGTCCTTGACTAAATAACACAATTCCCCTGGCAAAATGGAATAAAATTGTTCTAAACCAACCACATTTTTCATTTGGTCTAGAGAAGTGACATTTTCACGTTCCATCCATTAGTCCAAACATTGAATCAATTTAGCCCCCACTTGGGCATAAGATTCTTCAGGCTTTTTGGTAAGGGAATGAAATTTTCTTCTAAAGTGTTCTGCATTTATGCCAAATCTAGAATATACCATTTTTCTATATGCCTCAAAATCTCTAGCTTGCTCCAGAGGCATCTGAGAATAAAGCTCAGCTAAATCTCCACTTATTTGTGATCTCAAAACTATCATTCTTTCATCATCCTTAATCTCAAAGTCCCAGCACGCTCTCTCAAATGAAATCAGGAAAGATTCAGGGCAATCTCCTTTCCTATATTGGGGAAATTTCTTTAGATCGATTTTTGAGAGATTTCCCTCACTAGAGTTGTTATTATTATTACTATTATTATTTTGAGCAGCAATTTCCAATCTTTTCATCTCTATTTGAAATTCCATTTGTCTTAATTCCATTTGTCTGGCCTCTTGCTCAGCTTTGGTTCTAATCTCTAGCTCCCTAGCTCTATCTTCAGCCCTTGCTTTCTCCAATTCTAATTGGTTTTTCATAGCTAGCTCCTCTAATTGGGTTTTCATAGCTAGCTCCTTCAATTTAAATTTTTGTTCTAGTTTCCATTTTTCAAAATCTGGGGAGCTTAGAACACTTGCTCTCTCTGAAGCACCCTCATCCGTCTCCTTCTGTTCCACTGGAGCTAGAGGGTCTCCATTTCCCTCCACTTCCTGACGTAAACTTTGTGCCTCTTGAGGATCAATTGCCTCCATTACTGGCTTTTTAGTTTTTTTGGGTGGCATAAGTATGTACTTTCTTGATAAGAGGGACTGATTTCTATTGCTGAGTTAGTCAGGCCTCTTTTAAAAACACTTTTACTTCTGTTTTCTTTTTCCAGTATTTTTTTTTCCTTTCTGGGGTACTATGTAACTCTCACTCGGCAGCTAAAGATGGCTACACTTTTTCTGGCATCACACAAGCCACGATGTTTCTTGGTCTGAGACAACCTTCTTGCCTCCAGACACAAAACAAATTCTATTTTCAAGCCTCTACTTTTTATTTTCCTATCACCTCAGATCCGCTCTGACCCTGGCTTCCACTTTTTATCCACCAGTGCTCCCTTATCTCTCAGTGCCTTGACTTTCAAGCTAGCCCACTGGGTCTTTCAAATCCTGAGGTAAACAAAGAAGAATTTTTCCTTTAGAGTCAGTTCCCTATCTTTAGTTCCCCCAGATCTGCATTCAGAAGCCCCACCACTAAGCTTTTCCACTAAAGCTCTAGCAGGTCACCCACTTCTTCACCACAGACCTCTGACTAAAAGGTACCCATGACTCCAGAAAATTCACTTTTAAACTTTGGCTTTACTGGATTATTTCGTATCCCGCCGCTGGACACCAATTGTGGCGTTTGCCCTTGTGGCCCCTGCTTGTCTTTCCCTCACAAAGGCTCACGTTGCATTTTCTTCTCGCTGCCACCAGTGGATTACCTCAATCCACAATATAAATGACGTTTGTCAGAACACTTGTCTTGTGAACAGAAACAGAACTTATTTATTGGAGTGAAGCAGATTGAATAATAACAGAAGTTTCTCAGATACACATTATACATAAGCAAATCATCAACAGTTCTCTCAGTACATACTCCTTTTCTCTCACTATATTATTACCACCTTCTCTACATATTTTCCTAACCAGCTCTATCTCTCTCAGTATCTGTTCCCTCTCTCTCTGACTAACCAGCCCTATCTGACTCCTCCTTCTCCCGCCAAGCCTCATGTAGCTGCTGACTCCACCTCTCCAGTCCTCTCATAGGTTCATGCAAATCAGCTCATGAATATGAATGCCATGAGAGACGTGGGCGATCATCACAGTAAGCATGTATTATTTCTGCACACTTGCTGAAAAACAGCCCTGACAATTGCTTTGTGTTTGGGTGAGAAGTAGTTAACTGATGAAAAAAGGAGTCAGCTTCTGGGATTTTCCCTTGCGTTGTGTCACTTTGTGAATGGTAGTGAGCAGAAGAGGGGCTCCTGTAGACCATCCTGACTGCTGCCATTGGTGATGTCAACATTCAGGCTGCCCTTTGCTATGTGAAGCTTGACATTAGAGATGGTTTGGCAGTTTGTGCCAGTTCATTTTTCAGCCGAACAGAAGTTTGGTGTTTACCAGCCCCTGGCGGGTGCCCACTCAGAAGCAACACCCAGAGGAGGAAGGGCTGGGATGTGCCAAACACCTGTTTGGCCAAAAAACAAACCAGTATGAATCACTGAACTGCCAGTTCATGACCATCTCTAGTTGGCATCCTTTTTCCTGCTGGCAATGTGGACACAATATTGTACAGCAATATTGGGCTATTTCCTGGATATTTGAACTGTGGGTACAGAAGCACAATATCCCACATTCAAAACCAGAGGTTTTGTTTTGTTTTGTTTAAGAATTGAGTAAGTTCATGCATAAGATTCCAAGTGAACATTAATGCAAAAATTGCTCCTGGATAGGGCACTTCGTAGACGTTTCACAATCCCTCCCCCCAGGATTGGCCAGGTCACTTTCCAGGCTCTGCTTGGCACTCAGCTCTGTCGTCATTGTTGTCATGCCAATTGCGGAAGCAGCCAGATGGGCCCTTCCCTGCCTCCTCACGCAGCCAACTACTCATTGGCTGAGCAGAGAGACTCCCCAACCTTCCTCTATGGCACAGTGTTCGGCTGTGCAGGGAGGCGGGGAAGGGCCAGCTAGGCTGCTTTTGCGATTGGTGCAATGATGATGACAGAGCCAATGGCCATGTGGAGCCCAGTAAGTGGTCTGGCCAGTTCTGGGGGGCAGGATTAGGCCACCCCAGGGAAACAAAGTGCCCATCTCTACTCCTGGAATACAAGTTTTCTTCTCTGTTGCAGAATAGAAAGCACAGTGTGTGGATCTGTGCTACAGCATTTTGCACATCCACTTAGTTACTGTAGTATTCAAGTAGAAGTATCGGTACCAGTCATGGATAATTGGTTAATCTGCACGATTGCAGATCCAGGCAACAGCATGCTAAATAGAAAAGGGTTCAGTTTACCAGGTTAAAGTCATCAACCTCTTGCCCTTTTGTTCTGCTTTTTTACTTTCTACCCTTTTAAACACTAGCAGAGGAAACTTACATGTCCTCAACTCACAAGGATATAAAACAGCATTTCAGAAAGACTTTGAAATCAAAGGACAAAGCCCAAATTATGATTTATTTGGAGCAGCTATCTCATCCTAATAGCTACGAAGGTACCTAACATTTCTATAGCACATTTCAACCTATGAGAATAAATCTTGTCCATGGCCTCAAAAATCCTTACACCAATCCCGTAAGGCAGACCAGCAGTATGGCTGCAGGTAAGAAAGTAGAGTGCCTTAAAGTAATTTGGTGGGTCTGTGACTGGCATGAGATTTGAACTGGAAACTTTAAAGCTCACAGCCCCATATGTACCCACTACATTATACCAGCTTTCCATCTTATAATTGCATATTTTGAGGACTGTTGATGCTCCAACTCCAAGCTGGCAGTAAGTGCCAGATGGTGACGGAGGACTTGCTAAATTTCACTAAACAGCTGGAACCGCTTCCTGAAAGTGAAGTGCTGTAAAAGGACCACACTAAAAGCCTATAGATATCTGTTCAGACGTAAGACCCATTAAATACAGGTGGGCTTACCCCTAGAAAAGTGTTCATAGTACTGGTGGACTGCAGGGCTGCAAAGACTGGGCAGAGGAAATTCACTAGCAAAAATGCCCTGGCATCTCCTGTTTCCAAGTCTTGCATCGTGGGCCCAGTTTGTGCTGCTGGCATGGCTGCTGCCCTGATACCAAACCCCATTAGCCAAAAATGACTAATTAACCATTTTTAGACTGATCGGTGCCAATACTTTTTTCTCAGATTTAGAAATTAGACTGAATTCCTACTGGACAACAGAAATTAATGGTGCCAGAATCTCTCTTTTTTTCTTTTTTTTTTTCTTTCTTTTTTTGTTATCCCCACAATTTAGCAGTAGTAACTTTACATAGCCTCACACAGACATTTCATTTAGATAAGATGCAGGCAGAAAATGTCTGTAAATGTCTGCAATTTGACAACCACACCAGACAAATGTAAAAACTGGCATGAGTTCCAAAATTCAGTTTCCAGATTATCTCTGATTTCTTACAATGGGCAGAGCCCACTACCAGTTAAGAACACAGACTGCCAACAGGAGATTTTTCTAGGCCTCAATAATATAAAGGCACCTTGAAAATGGATATTCAGTATAGCATCTGCCTGTAGTCTCTTATATAGTTAAAAATGACTCTGCATCAAAAGTTCCGAGGCAGCTATATAAGAGAATATGATTAGTAAAAAGAGAAGCTTCCCTGTTCCAATGCAGTTTACCTTGCATTGACAACCACACCAGACAGGTTAGACCACCTGCAGAGGACAATTGAGAGGGGATCAGCAATGTCCATCATACCCTTCTAATGAACTTCCAAGAGCATGTAGCTCTAGCCACAGAGTGCTGTACGAGATGCACTAGCGAGGCAACGTTAATGGTCTTGGTACTAACTTTGTTTCCAAAAGCTGATTCATTACAGACAGACAGTCCTGCACATCTGATAAAAAGTTGACAAAGAAATGAAGTTTGATGCTGGCATTGGCTTGTATTTTATAGTTCCATAAGGAACCAGGCTCTCAAAGTCAATGTGTGTTATCAGAAACAAACAGCTTTTGGTAATAAGAACAATATTAAAAACAACAACAACAACACTACTGTATTTCTGGAGATTATTTGCAGAAATAAAATATTTATTCTCCAGGGGAGTATAAAAACACTGAAGATAACTGCTGCTGAAAAAAATAAAGCATGATGCTGCAGCAGAGAAGAAATGTGAATATCGGACTTGAATCTGCTAATTGACTAGAACATTATGCCTCCCACAGTTTTGATCACACAGTAGACTCCGGAAATTTGGCACACTTGCCCTCCAAGGTGCCCTGATTACAAGAAAAACATGGCAGGGAATATTTGCACATCACATCCTTTCATTATGCTTCACTGTTCTTCTCTTCCATGTCATCCTCATATTATGCATTTTCGGCAACTGGATATTAAACTGCCCTGTGTTCAGAGTTTGGGGATTCACTGCCTCACAGCTCAGAAGAGTAACTTTCAGGATGACAACACCCAGAATCCCCCAAATAGAATGTCCAGTGGCCATACTGGCTGGGGGAATATGGGAGCTGTAGTCCAAAAAGTATGTTTTCTAAACTTTACTTGAGTGCTCACTCCACAGAAGAAGATGGAAAGAAGAATTTGAGTTGTTCTCTCCATCCACACACCAATAGAAGAGTGAAAATTTGCAGAGGGGAGGCCCATACACAAGCTGACAGAAAGCAAACTAAGATCTCTAGGTCACTGTCCTCAGGCCTTTTCCCTTTGTACCACTCGGCACTTATCATACATTTCTGAGGTACAGTTTTTCAGGGACTTGCATATTGGAATAAAGAGAACTAGTAGAACAATCATTGCAAAGAAGCAGAAGAGAACATCAATGAAAAAGGAGGGGGAAAGGAGATATATTTTTCATAAGATCCAAGAAACCAAAATAAAATTAAATCTATATTAATTTAGCTGAGGGATCCGCACAGGAACATATTATCTCATCAAAGATAAAGACAAAATAAAGACAACATAGAAATAATATACGGAATAATTTCTTAGAATAGATACAAAAAGGACAGATTCCTTCAAAGAAGAACCTGTAATTTTAGAAAGTGAAGTGAAAGCTGCTTTCAAAGCAATTGGAAGAAATAAATTACCAGGAAGAGATGAGATTCCAACAAAGATATTTCAGGTTTGTTTGTTATGTGCCATCAAGTTGCTTCTGACATATGGTGCCCTGATAGGTTTTTTGAGATATGAAAAATGATCCAGGGTTGGTTTACCATTAGCATTCATTCAGTCACTGTAGTAATTTCTCATGCAAGCAAACTGATGCTCAAAGTTTTGCAACAAAGACTTTTACCATATCAAGAGTGTCAAATGTCAGATGTTCAAACTGGATTCAGAAAAGAAGCACCAGAGATCATACTGCAAATATTTGTTGGTTTCCAAACTGTACCAAAGAACATTTAAAAAAAATCAGTCTGTCCCTTATAGGTTACAAGAAAGCCTTTGAATTATTTGGTCATGAAAACCTATAGAATATTTTTTTAAAAAAGGCTGTGCCTCAACATCTGATTATCTTAATGCTTAAGCTATTATCTGGACAAGAAGCTCCAGAAGAGACAGAATAGGAAGAAGCAGAATGGTTTCTCATTGCCAAAGATGTCAAACAAGTGTGTATTTTATTTCCTTATTAGTTTATATGCAGAACATATTATACAAAAATCTGAATTAAATTCAGATAAGGGAGGACTGACTGGCAGAAAACAGCAATAACTTGAAACAATTACTGAGGAAGTTAAAGAAAAAAGGTGGATCATAGGTGAACATTAAGAAGACTAAAACAATGGTTACCAAAACACACACAAAAAAAGCCTACCTAATTTTAATTTTGACAATAAATAAACTGGATTTACTGAAGTTTTTGTATAACATGGGCCACTCATCAATCAGAATGGAAACTGCACCAAGAAATCAAATGGAGTCTAAGGCTTGGACGGGCAGCTATAAAGGAGTGTTTTAAAAATCCTTAAGTGTAAAGATGTTTCAATACAGACAAAGGCCAAGATCACCAGTATATCCAGCCATTATGTACAAATGGGAAATCTGGACAATGAAGAAAGCTGATAGGAAAAAAATCAATTGGCATGGTCTATTTTTTAAATTTCATTTTGTTCCAGGGAGCAGAGTTTAGTATGCAAATGTACCAAAACGTAGGCATTATTGTAGCTAGTGTTCTATACATTTTGTAGTTTTATAATTTCTTTACAGGATCATTGTAATCTGCCCCTTTTAAAAAGTATAATTAAAGTAATCACTATCCATATCCCTAAAGTATTCCACAGACACACTAGGCAAAATCCTGTTCACACAAGCACTAAGTAAAATTATGCCTGTGTAAGTGTGCTAGGTGTTATGCCCAGCACCAAGGAACTGTGCTTATTCGATTCTACAATTGATCATGTGTCCCTGGTATGACCACTTGCACAATGCGCTTATGCCCCTGCTCTTCATGAATAGCATTTATGCCTCAGCACTGTGCCCATGTAGCTATACAACAGCATTTTGCCTGTTATGGGGAAATGAGAATGTGCTCACTAGATAGGCCCTTAGCCTGGTGGATCACAAGAGGGAACCTTGCCATTCTACCATGCCAATGTCTGGGCACACCAGGAACAGGCCATGTGTGCAGTGGGTGAGTCTTTTGCAGAGGCAAGTCCCTTTCCCTTATAAACACAAAGGGCATGTAGGGAGTCAGGTGCCACTTGGCCTGTTGCGGCTGCAGGTGATGGCTGGTTGGCTGAGAGGCATGGAGTTGCCACAGCCTCTTGATTGCCTCTCCATGCTTCTGGAAGCCATTTTGTGCATCTTTTCTAATCACAGTTCCTTCCAGATGCTGCATAACGAGAGCTTAGAGAAATTACTTTGTGGGACTATCATTCTGCTTTATTAACCAGTAGGCAGCATGGCCAGTGGCCATGCTAGCTGGAGGATTCTCAAATTGTAGCCCAAAAATAGCTATCCATCTAAGCCCTGGGCAAAACCTACAAGAGTGGAACTGATCCTGATCTTGTCTGGAGCATAGGATTACAATCTAAGCTATCAGAAGACTGGGATGTATATTAGTTAACACACACTCATCACTAGTTGACTACCTGTATTGCCAGGATGTTTATGTTAACCAGGCTTCGAAAGTTTATGTCCAGAGTTAATAACAGAATGATCATTTCCTGGATTCCATTTCTCTCTGATCTTGCCCCCTCCCCTGCCACATACACAATGCACATACTCCAAAGCAGAACAGTTTTCTCTTTCCATCTAAGAAGCTGGGTGTAATCAGCAAAAACTCAGGCTAAACTAAACCTTTTAGTTAATGGTGACATGAGGCTTTTCTTTCTTTCTTCTTTTTCTTCTTTTAATGTTAAAAAAGGCAACGTTTTTGAAAACCAATGGAAACCCTAGACAATTTTTAAAAATGAGCAAAATCAGCAAGCTTATCACAGTGACACGGGGGGGGGGGAGGCATTGTTTATTATTAACTAGAATTACTGTGCTTGCTATGAACTAGTCTCATTAGAAGAAGCCAGACTAATTTTAGCCTAGTTTATCCAGCATTATGAAATACTTCCCTTTCATTGCTCCACTCCGGCTATAAAATTTTTCATTTTACCTCCCTGCCAACAGCCTTCTCATTATCAGAACGATTGCTTTAAAAAGACACTCTGAGAACTATTTTCTGGTGCAAAAGGTTAATATCAAGGATATTTCCAGCCACTGTCTTTTTATTTTTATATATCAACTTTATTTCAAACTGTATTCCTGATGAATACTTCTATGCAAGAATAACAGGGGAATGCTGAGGGTGTTTGTCAGCTTGACTGTCGGGGAAAGTCAAAGGCAGATCTGTAAGAGAAGAAAGATGATCGCATTAGACAAAAGAAAAGAAAGATTAACTTATGAGAACACAAAGAGGAGTGCACTGCAAGAGGCCGGGTGGCTCAGGGAGATTGGTGAGGGGCTACAAAAGCTTTTTGACTCAGGATCACTGGTTCATAGCCAGCCTACCTCAGCTGTGGCTGAACACCATTAGCATCTGACGGACTTTGGATGCCCTCCGAGGAAACAAATGGGCAGTTTCCATAAGGGTTATTTCAGACCTCTGTGAAAAGCAGAATTTTGTTCGAAACCTCAATTTCATCCATTCTTGCACATTGACTGAAATCTGAAATCTACTCTCTCTTTTTTTCTGTCAAGCTACTACTATACATTCTCTCATCATGATTCATACTCCAGTGTTACTGTTTACTGTGTCCTTGAAATACTGTCTTATGTTGTTAGACTTTATGTCTAACAACATAAAGCAAGTCTTCAGGTTATAGAAATCGTGACGTAGAACAGAGGTAAGGAACCTGAGGCTCTCCAGACATTGTAGGACCCCAAATCTTATCAGCCCCACCAGCAACGGCCAGGGCCAGAGACGATGGCGATTGTAATCTAACTTCCAAAGTGCCACTCATATCAAGAGGAGTCCAGCACACAGATCCAAAGGCAAACATATATGCAAGGGTGTTTTTAAGGCTCCAGTCCTACACACGCTTCGCTGTGAGTCAGCACTGTTTGTCTCAGTTGGATTTATTTCAAAGGGACTCTCTTGTGTGTGCAATGAAATACTGCTTTACTCTGCACAATATTAAGACTAAAATGCATGGTACATAATACATTAACCAAAACATGGATGAGGGCCACTCAGAGACTTTAGCTGAAGCCAACAATTGGCTACAGAAAAGGAATGATATGATTAATGGACTCTGAATGGAGAGCAGGATTTTCTGTAAATAATTACAGTGCAAGGGAAGACTGGGGAAATGGATTTACAAACTAAAGATTTAATTTCATTTTGGTTCATAATAAACAAATGTACTCGTTATATTTATTTATCATGGCATTATAACATCTACACTGTTACTTCATGAACACTGCAGCTTAAAACATTAATTGTGCCCTCGTTTCCTGTATTATTTATTCTGAAGTTTGCATCGATCATTAGCAAGCTTGCAAAATCCCTTGATGGAATTTCTTAACCAGATGAAAGTTTGGGAGAGAAATGTACAGGAGAAAATTAGACACTTGCACATGTGCCTGCACTTACACACACACACACACACACACACACATACTTGTTAAATAAACATTCTGCTGCATAACTCAGATATCACAGTAGGTGGAAGAAATATTACAGTAACAGAATAAAACACATTTCTGAGCTGTAAGACTCATGTATTCTAAATGCCATTTTAAGTCTCTGGTAGGTTAGCACTGTATGGATACCTAAATGTGTGTAATCCTGTTCTGGCACTGTGGACAGCTGCAATGGAGGGTACACCCCATGCCACCATTTCCACCCCGCCTAGAAAGAAAGGCAGACATATATTTAGTGCCAAGGTCTGCAGCTGTGTTAGTAAGCACATTCAACATAAAGTGTCCTAGTGGCGGAGAGGTCTGCCCAGTTAGGGTTCCCAATCAGAGGTGTGCTGGAAGTGCTTTTGGTTGAATACACTTACACGCACCTTTAGAGTCATTCATGGTGAACACACAAAGGTCTGCCTTGCTTCTGGGCATAGAAGGAACATGGGAGGTTGGCCTTAACATATGTCCCCATGTCCCTAACACCCATTTAGCCCTTCACATTTTCAAGCCTGAATAAGATGTCCTGGAGGAAATATTCTTTCTAACCTGCATGGATTCTATGTGGGCAAGGTGTTCCCCTCAAGAAGATTCCTGCACTTATAAACATAAGTTTTGTCTCTATAACTGATTCCATACATTCCGTCCCCCTCAGTATCTGGGAAGCAAGAGCAATTTGTGATACACCTAGGTGGTCAAACATCCACCATATTGGGCAAAAGACAGGATGGATGCAGAATCTAGCCTGCCTCTGAAAGGAGAAATGCTTAATGTGAGTATAACCATCTTCCTTTATTCAGAATGTCTTGTGACTCCAAAGTAGCAGGGCTCAGTGTTTTTTGGAGTTCATTAAGATGGTGCTAGCTCAGTGGTTCCCAACCTTGAGTAACCTGGATTTTCTTAGACTGCAATTCCCCAAAACACCAGCCAGCACAGCTGGTGGTGAAGGCTTCTGGGAATTGCAGTCCAAGAACACCTGAGTTACCCAAGGTTGGGAACCACTTGGGTTGGGAACCACTGTGCTAGTTGGAGCTCATCTGCTGCTTTTCTTCTCAGTGGTGGACTGAGAACCTGCCTCCACTGCTGACTGAGGAGACTCGGCAGAATGATATGGGGGGGGGGGGGGGGGGCAAGGATACCTAACACAGAATTCCCTCACAACCGGCACTACTGAGGAATGCTGCAGAGGGCTGGCAAAAGGAATCTTGTCTTGTAAGGTTGTATAGGTGCTGTTTTCTCAAAAGTAAATAAATAGTACTGAGTCACACTCCTCAGAATGTGAAGGGGACATTTCATCAACTGTAGGCCATATGCTTACTGAAGATGGGAAAGATCTGACTGAAACCCTGAAGCCCTACCAGTCAGTGTAGTCTACATTGAACTCCATGAACCAATAGTCTGACACAGTGTAACAGCAACTGGGACGCTTTTGGTGTTTCTGTCTAATGAGTTTTAATGAGTCCACTTTCGTCTATGCCTGGCACACACTGCCTTACTCACTAGAAGCAATCCACCCACTGGGAAAACCCAAAGACTGCAGCAGTTGGGTTGTTCCTGCTTGGTAAATGGAGCAATTTCAGTCACTGGCAATCTAGCATACTTCGAGAGCACTAAATTCATTTAAAACTTGACATGTGCCATCATCTGTCACAGGCATCATTACAAGTAGCATTATCTATCTCTCCACACTCCAGTCTATTCAAATGCTCTCCCATTTACCATGGAAATAGTTCATTCCAAAGAAAGTCTGTTCTCAAACACACCATTTTATTAAATGAATAAAGCAGCAATGAGAACTGATTTCTATTACATTCCATTTTTCCCTTAACCAGATTCTATATTCAATGAGCTGAGGGAAACACAGAGAACACTTTTGTTGGAAAGAAGCCCTTCACTTCTCCAGTGCCCTAGAAGGATTTGCAAAACTGCTCTGAGATTTCCTTTTTATTCTACTAATGGAGGAATCCCAGCTGAAAAATCCATGATGATTTATGCCCATTCCCTGTATCTTATATATCATCCGTTGATTTCTCATCCATTTCCTGATTTGCACTTTATTTTGCATTATGTTTAACATTGCACACTTATTTCTCTAGATGGAAGATTTATTCCACCCTGTATAACTATTTTGTTATTATTATGTGGCCTCAAGTCACTTCTGACATATGGCGACCAGTGACCCTAATAGGGTTTTCAAGGTGTATGAGATGTTCAAGAAGTGGTCTACCCTTGCCATACCCAGTGAGTTTCCATAGCTGAGTAGGGATTTGAACCCAGGAACCCCCAAGTCCTAGTTTGACACTCTCTACACTACACTGACCCTCAAATGAAACTATTTAGAAAATTATAAAATTGACATCGCATTTCAAGAAAGACCTGTATATATACAGCTGGGGCTGAAACTGACCACCAACACCTTGCAGTGTCTGAGGGAACTTAAGGGAACTGGAGGCAAAGACATAATTAGGATTAGCTCAGAAGCCAGAGCCCCAGACTTGCCCCTGGGTGACAGAGTGTCAGGTCTCCCAATGCTGTGGATCCATTCCCAAGGATTCCCTCCCCCCATCTCCTGGATGGCTGCCCTGCTCACAAGCCTCCATGTACCGCCCAGGTTGTCCCTCCATCACCAGCTGCCCAGTCTGGGAAGGAGCTCAGGTTTACCTTCTCCACCTCCTCCAGCAGCTGGCCACTCAGATGAGGCAGGACAGAGATTCTCCCTGTGCAGCCATTGAGTGGTCAACTGCCAGAGGAGGCGGAGAAGGGAAGCTCAAGCTTCTTTCCGGACTGGGCAGCCAGCGATGGAGGATGACCCAGGTGGCACATGGAGGCTTTTGAGTGGGGCAGCCATCCAGGAAGTGGGGGAGGGAACATACAGCACTTGTGGTGCTGCACAGAGGTCTTTGTACAAAGAGGCATGACTTAAGTTGTGCCCATGTCAATTCTGCTGTAACCAATAAAACTGTGACCCTATTCTTTCCAACAATTGTGGACAGCTGTGTGAAAAGTTTGTGGCCTGGGACCAACTTAGCTTTAGGAGCACTACGATGTCTGTTTGAGACATAACAACCATACAAAGTTGTTTCATTTTTGGTGAAATTAGTAATTTATTGCTACCCTTGTTTTGAGGTGGGGGAGACTTGCCGCATACCTAAACAAGTTGCTCAGGGGTGATCCAACTTGTAGTGTAAAATGAAGGTCCTGGGCACAGTAATGCAAGATAAATATTTTCTCTGCTACCATCCTGTCCCTGCACTTTGTAGAATGGAGAGGAGGAGCACAAGAAACCAAGATACTATATTCCTCAATCCCAGTTTCAACCCTCACCAGGAATTATGGGCGGGACTTCCTGCCATGGCTTTGAGTGCTTCTAGTACAGAACTAAACTTTTCTTAACCTCACTCCCCAGCGATAACACCATTGAATTACATAATTTCTACTGAGTAGGCTAATGAATTCCTCTTTTAAATGAGCATTCCAAATTCTGTATACATAAGCACACTTTAATCAGAAATGTGTTCAACCGTTAAAAATAATAATAAAATTATGATAAGCAAACAATTTTATGGGGAAGGGATCCTATCTCTTAAAAGTTGCCTTGATTTTCTGGCTCCATCTTCTGTTCTCCAGATCCCCCTTTGTTCTGGTAGCCACAAAATTTCCCCCTAAAGCTTTTTCATTAGAGTAGATTTCAGTTACTGGTTCAGAGTAATTCCAGCAAAGTGAAGCAAATGGACCGGGCTCAATCGTCTGGAACCATTTCCTTCAGAGTCTGCTTCCCTTGGGGATACTCTGCATGCCGTAAAATCAGTCTACTTATCCTGGTGTGACAAGATCCAGAATGCAGCTACTGTACAGACCCCCACCCCCACTCCCCAAATTACATTTTCTTCCCAGCCTTGCTGAGTCCATTAAATTCTCTTGAAGTGATGTGCTGCATTTAATGCTCACACAGACCTGCTGAGCTTTAAGCAGCCTTGTTTACTCACAGAGTATTTTTTTTCCATAGCAAATTAGTGCAAGTGTAATTATTAACAGGCTAAGAGACTAACACGTGAAACAGCAAGTCTCTGATTAAACTGCCAGCTCTGTCACAAACTGCCACAAACTGCCAGTTCTGCCAAAAACAAGGCATTCTGCTGCCTGAGGTGAAGTAGCAGATGGCATCTCTCCACCCCCTGTCAAGGTACATGTAGAAAACTGACTCTTTTGAGCCACAGCTTCCAGAACTGCTCCTACCAGCATAGCTACTGGCAATACACAGTAGGCTGGTGGGCTGAATGAGGTTGTGCCCCCCAGAAAGTAACTATTCTAAGCTCTGGAAAATACACAGAACCAGCCTCATTGTTCCAGCAAAGACGGAAGAAAATTCCATCGGCATCCTTGCAGTAAAACCACAATAGTATTAAAATAAATAACCAATAATTTGGGGTGCTTTCATGTCACCCAAAATCCGCAGGCTGAGGCAGCAGTCTAAGTCCATTTAATGTTGTGCTGGGGACTGGGAGGTTGGTTGCAGCTCTCAGAGGTGGTTGGGTTGCATCTCCTAGAATTCCTCTTCTCTTGCCTACCATTGTGACCCATTTGTGTTTTGTTGTTGTTGTTGTTGTTTTAAAGCAGATTAAGACAGAAGAACAATGTGGGAACAAAAGTTGGAAGAAGTTACTTTTTGGGCTACAACTCCCAGAATTCCCTATTCAGGACTGAGTGGTAGCAGCACTTCCAAAAAAAAACAACACAACTTTTTGGACTTCAGTTCCTATAGCAACATAGTATGACCTCATTCACAGACCTTCCCCAAAGCCTCAGCAATTGGAGTGTTCAGGTGAGTCCCTGGGCTTCACTGGGGTCTGGAACTGCCATTTTGCTCCCCTTTGATGCTTGCTCAGTGTCCTCCTTATAAGATATTAATACTTTTGATGCCCCTTTCCACATTTTTAATCACATCATATCTTTTAAAACAAACGCCATATTTGAACACAAAGGATCCATAGGAGGTGCTGTTCACAAACAGCCCTGATGAGGTTAATACTCTGAATTTTGGTCATACACAAGTGCACATCCTTGTTCCCCCTCATCATTACAGTCATATTCAGGTGATGAGGGGAATGCCTGAGGGGCCTCCATTTTTCTCCACTTCCACTCCTGTATCTTCCTGCACCACACCTCAGACCCTTCTGAAAGTTGGAGGGGGGGGCAAAGAGGAGGAGCAGGAAGAGGATTTCATTTGTGAGTATCTTTATTATCATGGTGGTGTTAGATACAACCGATAATATGTAAAGGTTCATATGCTATTTGACGTTATGGCATTATTTCTCTATTCTAGCTAATATAACAGAATAGGTTAATAGCCACCTTCCAAACCATTAGTTTCACCAGTCTAGTAATGAGGAAATCTGGTAGTAAGCAATACATAGAGTAGGGCCACTGAATCAGTAGGGATTTGGGGAGTCAGCTCGCCCATTAATTCAATGGGGCTACTCTAGTTGTGACTTACTACAGGATTTCAGCTAATATTAGGCAACTGCAACCCTTTTATTGGCCGTTCTTTAAAAACAAAAATATACTCTCCCTCTCTTGATTTTCCTCAGTTTATGTATTACCAATTCTGGATTACAGCCATTTTGACAAGCTCCACCAACTCTATAAATCAACATTTCAACATCCTATGCCACCCTTTGGCCATTTTCTAAATCAGCCTTTGGGAGGAAGTCACACTACCTTCAAAAACATTGTAAACTTTGTTTTAGAGCTGAAACTCTATTGCTGCTTTGTGCACTGCAGAAACGAATCCTGATTTGTGGAAACATTTCTAGTGCTGCTCAGATATATGCCTTTTTGTCACCGTCTCCAGACTCTTATCTCTCTGTTAGATTTAAAAAAGAAAAAGTGAGAAAGAAGAAACAGCTTTACAAGAGTAACTTCTGGAAAGGTCCTTTAGTCTTGCCCATATGTAACTTAGATCTGTTGCTGTTAACATTACTGTGATGTAACCTCAAAAGCTAAGCACCCTGGCAGCTCAGCAGTTGTGTGAGTGTTGCCTTGCCATTTAGGAAACTAGCATTCATTCATCATCAGGGCTTCGCTCCCAGGTCAAGTGGGGTTGACGCTACAAAGGAAACAAGTTCATTCAGTCCCACTGGGACAGTGTGTTTCACATTGCTCAAGAGTGTCCTCGGATTTTCAACAAGTATCATATACTTTATTATCGCTTTCTCTAGAGGGTGGCTGGGGGTGGGGGACAGATTATTTTTTTCAGCTACAAGGTTTTTGGTTGTTGTTCTTTCTTTAAGAAGCAAGAAAGATTTCCTGCCTTGGTCAAAGTGTTTTTGTGCAATATTGACTCTAAAAGGTAAGTCACAGGAAGAAGGAAGTCACAGAGAGAGAGAGAAACCACAGAAACAGACACTGATAAATTCTAAATGCAGGGAAACTGTTGAAAGTAAAACTGCTATTGTGTACAGGTACATCATCTGTCTAGAAGTATGGTGTTGAGCAAGTCCCAAGCTAAGAACGAGGACAACCACATACAATGAAGGATGGGAAGCCTGAATCTTTAACAAGCAGAGGTTGTCGGGCAAAGGAGGAAACACCTTTTCTGTTCCTCTTGTCGTGGAAAAATATTATTTTCTGCTTGTTTTCTTTCTTTTATTAAAGGTGCAAGAGCCCTGAAAATACACTAGCCAGCTCTTGGAGATTTTACTGCTCTGCTGGGATTTGTCGTAGGCCATCAAACATCCAGAATATATGGCTGAAATTAAGTCCCCTCAATGTTGTAAAAATATGTCTACCAGTCAGCACCACCCTCAGTCTAAGCTGACTGGATATCTCTAAATGGAAGAACTTTCTTTCAGAAGGCATCTTTCAATGCCTACAGAAAAATGTAAAATGGTTATTACTTGTCAAATGAATGGTTCAAAGAGAGTTGATTTTAAAATGCTAGAGGTTTTTGCCTTCTTTTCCTGCTAATTTCACAGAAAAATGGTTTCCATGTACATTCATGTGTTTACATACGATCATATTTAAGCCAAGCCAAGGAAACTAACTAATTGGACTGCAATTCCCAGAATTCCACAGCCAGCATGGCTGCTGTGAGCTTCTGGGAGTTGTAGCCCACAAAAGCAACTTTTTACATCTCTGTGTGGAAAGTACTGTCTGTACATAATTCTAGAATGTAACTCTCAGAATGTAACTCTCAGTTTTTACAAAAGTGACACCTCAGAAATTACCTAATAAAAATATTTTTTGAATAGTTGAAAATGCATGTCTCACTACTTTTAGCCTTCTCTTCCTAACAGTCTTTGATAGAAACCTTGTTTCATCAGTGACTTTTTAATAAATATTATTACATACACATACAAAAAAGCAGACATAATCAGATAGTTATGACAATGGAGATAGTGCTGCCATCTTTTGGTCATTGGTACTAACAGTGTTAAAGAGAAAAATGTCACAAAAGCAATTTCTTTTCACTTGTGGAAAACATTCAGAGGGAAAAACAATTCTCTCACATTCATTAAAATAATGTGTTTGGGGCAATTTAAACATCAAACTGAAAGGAAAGTGTCTGTTTTTAGTTAATTTTCAGGGCAACACAGCTATAGTAGAAGAGATCTCCTGCAAATGCAAGAGTTCCTAAGAACCAAGAGACAAATAAGGAAGTCTACAAGGACGTTCACTGAGGCTGTGGGGACATTTAAAGGGCATCCCTGAAGAACATGAGGACCGTGATCACATTTGGGCATCCCCTGGCCAACAGCAGCTCCCTATCAGCTGACCCTTACACCCTGGGAGCACCACTGGGTCGCTTCTGACATGAATGACAATGACTGATGCCATATCACTTGATAGCTCTCAGATACATGTGTGAAGTGTCTCCACCAGACATCATTTTATTTGAATTCCCAGTGAGCAACATAAAACATGTGATGATAATTAATCTTGGATAAGCCATTCACAACTACAAACCATTCCTTGCTGTCACAAATCAAAATGGGATTAACAAACAGGAGTGGTCCATCTTCTCATATTTATTTATTCGTTCATTTATTTATTTATTTATTTATTTATTTATCCATTCATTTATTTATTCATTTATTTAAACTATTTTTAACCCCCCCCCCTTCCTCCTTAAAAGGACCCAAGGCTGTTTACATCATTAAAATACAATATTAAAGGTATATTAAAGCTAACAAGTGTGAGTATACAAATACTAAAAAGGCTCAAACAAATACTATACTAAAAAAACATAAGCAACACCAAAAATACATTCAAAACAATCCATTTAAAAACCCCACTCAGGCAGCGAGACACCCAGGGAAAGCTCGCCTGAAGAGAAAGATTACCATAAAGGAAAATATGATCAGGTGGGATGGAAATCAGTTCATTAAATTGCAATCTCTCTCTCTCTCTCTCTCTCTCTCTCTGGATTTTAGCAGCTGTGGATTTTAAGACTGGTAGTTATCTAAACCTGCAGAAGTGAGATCTAGATTTTAGATAGATTTTCCAGTTTCAAGGTGTATTTTCCCTAGTTTGTCTTTTAACCATTGCCTGAACTCTGCTTGAAACGACCCATATTTTTGAAATGATACTAATGGCACAAATACATGTGCTTTCAGGCACCACTGCAGATTTTCACTGGTTACACATGAAGGGGTGCCTGATGTCTGGACAGAGTGGGGATTGGTTCAGGGCTTATCCGTGCCCTCCACCACCACTACCATGATTCAAGCCTTAGCTAGTTTCAGGCAAAAACATTTTGCTGCCTGAAGCAGGGCAGCAAATACAACCTTTTCCTGTCACTCAGGTCATGATGCATAGATACCAAAGTTAGCCAAGTTATTCTGGCAAACAAGTCAGAAAACCCAACAAGCACCACTTCCTATTTTTAGCAGTAAGAATACAACAATAAAAAAAGTAAATGATACTTTGTTGTCCTCTCATGCTCCCCCCAAACCTGATGCCTGAGGTAGATGTGACAACGTGTCCAGTAGCAGAGCTGACTTGGCTTCAAGCGACCCCCTCCTTCCTTTTGCTTGCTTCTCTCCTCTGTTCACACTAAGTAATACCTTACCACGGTAGCTAGAGAACCACCTGGGATGTGGATTGTATGCTGCAATGAGGAAGTTCTCATGATGCATTCATGATTTGAGATACCAGGGGGAAAGGAGAGTTAAATATTTCCCCTTCTCTCTTGAAACTGTGAGAAAACTCTTTTTAGTTGGAAACTGGCAACACAACTACTTCTCGGAAAAGTTGTTGCCCACATGGTAAGATATAACACAGCGTGTTGTCATTACCAAGAGGCCACTGACATCTAGGAGGATAACCAGGTAGAATAATTTGCAAACAGACGACTCTGTTCTGGGAACATGACCGATGATCATGATTGTGTCACATATTGACTATTACCAATGGAAAATTATGTAACGGTCTTGCGTTCAGTATGAAATAACAAAGCACATTTCCAGACAAAATACCAGAGGTACTACCATTTTGCTCAGAGAATATGTGAAAGTAGGATTCTCAGCAAAGCGGGCACCGCTGTCTCTTCTTAATGACCTGATGTCTGTTACTCAGGACCAGTCCAAGTTGTTTGTGCCTGAGGTGAAAGATAAGATGGTGCCCCCTCGCTTGCCCTGCAAAAACGCCACCAGGAGTGGCAATTGAATCTTTCTCCAATACCGGTGGTGGGACAGCATCTTCTACCACACCTGAGCGCAAAGGCTACCTTAGCAACCACAGGGTAGATCACAGAGCACACAACTCTCTTTCAACAGTTTCATGCTGCCACCATCCCGAGCCTCAGCCAGCATCTGAGGCAGCAGCCAGTTCGATATGCCTAATGATAGGGCCAAGCCTCAGAGGGAAACTGTAGCTCATGCTTTAAGAATGTGTTTATTTACCCAGTTTGTTAGCTAGCTAGCTGTTTTTATATCTTCTTTCTCTCTTTTATTCAAATTGAAGCCACTCACAGCAACACATAAAACTGCACAAATGTACCATATGGATTTATAGTATAAACCATACACATAAAGCAAGTAATGCAACAAATTAAAACATAACAAATATACATAGAGTTGTCAAGGTAACAGAGATAGTGACAAATGGTAATAGACTAAGGCAGTGGATCCTTGGGTTTTCAGATGTTCTTGACCTGCAGCTCCCAGAAGTCCTTGCCAGCACAGCTGTACTCTAAGGACTACAGGCACTAATTGTCAGATTTATAGAGTTAACGGCCCAAATCCTGTTGCTTAGTGTAATAAATCACATTAGAGTAAGCCTATTGAATCAATAGAAATTTGGCGAGTTAACTCCTCTATAAGTTCAATTGATTCATAAGCAAGCAAGCAAGCAAAATAAGTTTATTGCATGGCACACAGGCCATTGCAACATGCATCAGATAAAACAATATAAGCAATATAATATAGTCAATTACAATATAATACAATACAATATTAAAAGCCATTTAGAATCAAATCAAGTTGATTTCTATTATGGCACAAAGTTTTAGCATCTAAGGAGAGGGTAAAGGCAGATGGAAGACATTAACCAATGCCAGCAGCAAGCACTTACCGTGAGGGGAATAACCCCAAAAATACAGTTACTTAAGTATTGACTTAATTGATAGAGGCGGGGGATACAGATTTCATTTTTAACAATGTAGAGATAAACCATGCCATTCGGAAAGTGACAAATTTGTCTCCATCGGAAAGCAGGATCTGAAGCTTTTCTTGTTCAGAATTACTAGAATGTTTTTGTAAAATAGGGTTGAGAAGTCTTTTGCGATAGGTCTCTAATAGTGGGCAATAGAGCACAACATGTGCCAAATTCTCCACTGATTTTTGATCACAAGAGCAAACTCTCTCATGATATGGAATTTGTGTATAGCGTCCTAATAAACTGGCTAGTGGTGACATATCAAAACGTGCCCGAGTAAAAGCTTTTCTATAATCAAAACTCATTAAATCAGTAAAATAAGATGGAAGATTTAAAGGCAAGGGTAAAATGTTCTTATATAAAGGGGCCGTTTTTAGGGTGCCTAACAAATCTAAATCGGTTTGAACCCAGTGGTCGGACAATCTCTGTTTCAGTAAATGTTTTGCAGCGGGTAGGCCAAGGTGTCTCATATACTCTTCGGAGAATCCAAGTTTAGCAACTAGTTGCAGTACAAAAAGTTTCCACAATCTAAAATTCATCTCCCCATATGATGCTATTAAAAATTCTGACTGGGTGATGAACAAAATTTTCAGCCAGTAATTAATTATTAACTTATAGATTAATGTCATTATTGACATTAGTACCAGTTCTAATCTAAGAAATGCTGAGGGGGGTGAAGGGGGGACTGTCAGGAGTAATCGAGCAAATTTATTTTGGATTACTTCTAGGGAGGTTAGGTTTCCAGTTCCCCATATTTCAGTGCCATACAGGATCTGGGGAAGTAGCTTGATTTTGTAAATTTCACGAATGGGTGGGACCAAATGCCCTCCTTTAGTTCTATAGAATCTAAGTATACCAAACATAGCTTTTTCAAATTTCTGCTTTGCAAAGTCAATCTGAGCCGCCCAGGAACCTGACTGGTGGAACATCACGCCCAAATATTTATAACGAGTTACCTGTTCTAATATTCTCCCATCCATTTGACCATTTATGAGTTTGAGGTCTTCTGTTGAAAACCATACTTTTGGTTTTCTCATAGTTGATATTAAGGAAATTTTCCGTACAATAGTTACTAAATTGTTTCAATAATCTTCTAAGTCCTATTTGAGTATGATATATTAACAGGGTATCATCTGCATAAAGTAATATTGAAATAGCCTTTCCACCTACTCTTGTGGAGAAGAAATTTAGTCCCATTAACCTATCCAAGTTAAAGAGCAATGGAGCCAGGATGCAACCTTGGTGGACACCCTTAGATGTTTTAACTATATTGGATAGTTGGCCGGAAATGCCGACTCTGACCTTTAGAGAAGAGTCAGTATGCAGATTCTTAATTCTTGCTAGCAATCTAGGATCTATTCCAAGGTTTATAAGTTTTTCCCATAGTCATCCTCTTGGAATTGAATCAAAAGCAGCTTTGAGATCGATAAAGGCCACATATAATTGTCCAGAGGATACTATAGTATATTTGTTAATTAGATGATTTAACAAAAAAATATGATCCAATGTGGAGTGACCCTCCCTGAAACCAATCTGTTCGGGAGATAGAAGATTATTTTCTATTATTCAGACTTCCAGTTTAAGGAGAAGATGTCATGTGTAAAGTTTGCCTATGACATCAAGTAAACTTATAGGTCTATAATTAGCTGGGTCCTTTCACTCTCCTTTCCTAAAAATGGGTACAACAATTGAGGAGGTCCATTCCTTCGGGATACTACCCTCCATATCTATATAGGTAAAGAGAGTGGCTAAAATCGGGGCCCACCAGTCCTGAAAAGATTTAAGTAAATCGGGAGGGATGTAATTTTCCCCAGGAGCTTTGTTGCTCTTGATTGATGAAATCAGCAATAGTATTTCTTTAGTTGTAACTGGTGGCCAACTAGTTAAATCACAGGGAAATGATATTAAAGGTAGAACAGTTTCACTACTAGGGGTTGTATCACTGAAAAGTTTAAAATAATATTCTTCCCAGCATTCAGCAGGAACGTAAGAGTCAAAGTCATTCGAAGTCTTCCTTCTGCTGATGCCAGGAGTTGCCAAAATTTCATCATATCTTTCTGAGACAAGGCCAGGGCACGTTCTTGATAGGAATCTTTAATTGAGGCTAGTTTTTTTCTTTTTAAGGAGTTGTTTATAATTATTATGTAGGTCAAAAAAGGATCTGGATAAACTCTGAGACTGATTTTGTTTATGCAACCTGAGGGCTCTGTTTAATTGATGCTTCATAGTTTCACACTCTTTATCAAACCAGGTATTATTAGTTGGGCAGCTTCGAGATGGTATTTTTACATTTTTAGTCAGGAAGGGTCTCAGAGTATCGATTAGTTTGCCATATCCTATCAAAGCAGGCTTAATATTTTGGGTTCTCTCAATTTCTCCTTGTTAGGTCTTTAAGAAGAAGAAATGTAATTAACAATTGGTTAGTGCAGGTGGAGATATTTAGTCACTGCCTACATGACAAGAAGGACACAGCTGTGTGGAATTAACTACCATGAGGTGAACCACTAATTTGATTGGTTGGAGGTAGTATAAATTAAGAGGCTGGTTAGTGTGCCCTTCACAGTTTTATTTTGACTGTCATGCTTATGTTCTGTCCGTTTGACTGCTGAATGCCTATGTTTATGTTCCTGTGAGCACTATGTAAATATGTACAGCAAGTAAATATTCTCTGCGCTTATTCCTGGTGTCTTCCTGTGTGCCTTACTACGCTGGAGCTTCTGGTCCAAACCTTTGTAAGGAGAAAATCTTCTGCTGTGATTTTAAATGCTAACACTCCTTTCAGCTGAAGTATAGGGATACCATACAGAATTTGTTGTAGTTCATTCTGCAGAGTAGGTGACCACTTCAGCCTAATATCTGCTGACACCAGCACTTGATCTATCGGCAGAGGGTTATCCACCTGTTTTTAATGGGGATTTGGGGGTATACACATAAAATATAAGAGGCTGATGGTCGCTTTCTGGCTGTGTACCTATTGTGAAATATAAGATGTTATCTAATAAGGAAGAGGTGATGGCTAAGTAATCAATTAAACTGGCTCCATTTTGACAGAAATATGTGAACTCCCCCAATTCATCACCTTGAAAATTTCCATTTAGTATGACCAAATTAAGCTTATCGATCAGCTGCCAGAGTTTTTCCCCAGAGTTACTCAGGAGAGGATCTTTTGTATTTCTTAGCTGATTATAAAAATCACCAATGTGGTCAGCATAAATAGATCTAAAATAACCATTACCCAAACGTGCATTAAAATCTCCAATCAATTGATTCAAATGAGCCTACTCTGTGACTTATTATGCTAAAGTAAGTTCCAGTTACAGTTAGGCCCATTTGAATCAATGGAATTTATGGAGGAGCTGACTCACTAAATCCCATTGATTTAATGAGCCTGCTTTAGTGTGATTAATTACTATTCTAAGTAACAAGACAGCAGCTATTGTTGTCTAATAGAGATGGTAACTTTATTTCAGTCCCTCCAAAAAAACCCTGCTAACTCCTGTTGTTGTTGTTACAAGCAGAAGTGTAAATGGTTCATCTTTTTGCATGTCTGATTTGCACTTCAAAACTATTTCATATTTCCCTTGTTAAATATATTTATATAAATATTTCTAATAATCAAGCATTTCCCAGTAAAGGCAGAATAACATGTAAATGCTATTAGCACACAATGGCTGAAATCCTGTTGTGCACCTTTATGCCACATAATGAGGATGACATCATCACCCAAAGATGCTGATCTTTATCTTAATGTAATTTAAAACTTCCTATCCTGCCCCTTTAAAAGCGGAAAAGCTAACATGGGCCTGCCCTGCACAAATGAACATGTTGTGACACCTCCTGAAAAATACCATGTAAAGACACAAACCAAACATAGTATGTGAATATATATATATATTACTTTAGATTTAGTAATGATTTAGGTAGACTTCTGTGTCTGAGAAATCAGATATACAAATGTAACGCTGGATGGGTTCAAACGAGCATTGAAGACTTGGCTCTTCCGCCAGGCTTTCCCTGAGCATTAAGATCTTGGCCTCCCTTTTGCCATCCTTTTCATCACCCTTTTACCACCTTCATTGCCATCTGTTTTAATTTATCTTGTTGCTATGTATTATTTTATTTTTTATGATGTTTTAATATTGCTGTTTATATTGTTGTTAGCCGCCCAGAGTGGCCTGGTTGCTAGATGGTGCAAGGTATAAATCCAATAAACAACAACAACAACACTTTTAAATTCTATGGGGCTATTTGCTTACTATTGATGAATCTTGCAAACACCATTTCACAAAATAAATCTCTTATTTGTATTCATATAACAGACAATATGAACAATTATAAGAACAGAATGCTACAATTTGTGCACCCAAAACCTTGGCAACAGCATCAATACAGAAGTTCCTTGTAGAATTTGCAAAGTAAAAATGTCCTCTTGATTTCAAAGTAAGATAATCCAAGGTACTCAACTAGATTGAGTATACATAACATGAGAGAATCTTCAAAACCCTAAAATAAAATATCAATACAATTGTATGCAATTCATGAATTCACTATGTATATTCACCCCTCCAACAGAAACATATAAAAAGTATACCGAAACAAGGTTGGCAAGGGCCTTAGTAGCCAAAGTGGCAATGGCACCTCTGGCCTCTTCATCTCTCCCACTCTTTATGAGATTCAAACCTCTTACTCACAGCCCTTCTCTTTCTTAGTCCCACCCCTTTGGATTGAACAAATATTTCATAGGGGTTACACAAACAAAGGCCATGTTTAGCTATGAAGGTTGAATCACAAAACCAAGCAAGCCAATTTTCAAATTAAGGGATGCAAGAATAGCTTCTGCTGAGACAACTGGATTCTCTTAATGGTTAAAGAGTTCCCTCTTTTAACAACAGGTTATCTGCAATGTATAATTCAGTCCTTAAGTTACAACAGGGCATGAGAATTAGGGGTTGGGCCAGAGACACCACAGAAAATATATTTTTGCCAGATTCAGCAAAAACATTGCTGGTGAATTTTAATCATTTGTTTAAATCGTAAAAGGCTGCATCCCCATGGTTCCAGAAACGGATCCCATGGGCCACAGAAGGGAACAGATCTTCCCTTTTGAGGCCTTCCACCATGCTAGATGAAGCTAGAATGTCAAGGAGAGAGATTAAACATCAGTTCCATCTCTCCTGGCTCCTCTCAAACATCACAGCAGTTTCTGTAGTAGCCCTTCCCTTGAGGTCAGAATTCCAGTATCAGAACGGGAGAAAGTGACGGGTTGGGACATAGCAGTGCAATGAGAGACAGAAGCTCTTGATCCAAAGACTTCCTACTACCCATCCATGGCCCCAACGTGGAATCATGTTTAGACGCAGCAGAAGACAAAAATGTGTGTTACAAGTAACTGGTTGTTAGAAGAGACAATTCCTTAGATGCGGGTTGTGTTTGATTGCCCTGGGGGACACCACCCTTTTCTCACCACTCACAGTTTGCGAATTAGCTTACTTTGTTTTGCGATCAGCCTTCAGCCCGTAAGCATGCCTGATTTCTCAGACATGAATCTCACTGAATTGGGTTCCCAGAACACGAACGTGATTTCGGCTCTAACGGCAAGCTGTCTGGAAGGTATAGTTTGGCCTTAAAAGCACATCTAACTTTTTTCCAATAAAAGTTGGAAGCAAGCCCCATGGAGGCAAAAAATGAGCCAAAAAAAAACTGGCTCTAGCAATATTTTTTCCATCCTGCCAGTAAGAGCCTGGTGTTGGAGATGCAAGCGCTCTGTTCTGCGTCCTTGTTTTTAGGATTGAACCTGAAATCAGTCTAATTGAATTAATCTGAAAATTATCCTGGGTGAAGATAATTTGAATCTGCATGATCACAGATACTATTTTTGTGGTCTGACTAAAAGAAGGTGCAAAATCCATTGGGGGGGGGGGGACAGGATCTCTGGAGCAGCTGCACTTAAAGCTTTGTGTGGGCAAGAAATAGTAAGGATCTAAAATAATATTTATTTAAATGCAAATGTTTCAAAAGCTGGGGCTACCGTTTCCTGAAACAACTTAATCCAGCCAGGCATACATTTGCTCCGTTGCTTCAGATCTAAAATGTTTCTGAGAGCAAGAAGGAAATATGGCAAAGTCAGCCTCCTTGTCTGGCGTATTTTACATGCTCTACATAGTTTAAAAATATGTGGCTTATTAATGATTGGTTTTTCATCCTCCCCAATAAGCTTTTTTTTATTATTATTAACATGACACTCCTTTACAGATACGAGTGTCACACAATTCCATACTGTGCATGTATCCTTTATGATGTTTAATATAAAAGATAGCCCAGTATTTATATCCCTCACAATAAGAGAATGGATTGTTTTAAGGTTATCCAGTCCGGCTGTGATAAAGAAAGAAGAACCTTACAAAATGATAAATATTTTCATTAAAAAACTTTAAAACTAAAAGTTCAAAGATATGTTCTCTTCTCTTATATCTTGTCAAAACATGACTTAGGGCCCAAAACTAATCTACTTTCAATTTTATTCCATATTTCAGTGCTGTCATAGTACTCAGCAGAGAGTATTGGAATACGATCATTTTTTATTTTGTTGATGTTACCGACAGCTTTATTTCACAAAGCAATCTTATACTATGTCTACCAGTGGCAGGTCACAGAGGTCAAATAGTCTATCCTTACAGGTAGAGAGCTTATTAAACGGCATGTCTGTTAAACCCAATGGACAACATAAAGAAACATTTCAGCAAAATATTTTTAACATAGTTCATTGGAAATATGAGTGGAAAGCACAGTAAATAATATAAAATGATGCCGGCTTGAAACTTAAGTTCGGGGGGGGTAGAAAAAGGAGAGGGGGTCATCAAAAATAATCCTGCACCTAAAATGTTTATAATAAAATGAGGTTGTAAAGAAAGATATTTTTTAGAAAGGCTCGTGTCAGTCATACACACAATGTCCCCTCTGTATATTGCATTGATTTCTAGATAACGTGATGCCTGACTGTTAAAAATGTTTATTTTTAAACAAATGGGGTTGGCCAGATTTATTTCTGGGAACTGTGTTGCTGATCATATTGCCTCTGTGTTGCTTTATCTGCCCTGGTTGCCATCGTGTTTTCAGGAACCATTCAAAGTATTGCAAACCTACAAAGACATGTATGTCTGGCACTTCCTATGGAAGGAAGATGAGGGAGGAGGGAAGCCAGGTGCCCACAGCCAAGGTCAAGAGCCACTCACTGGCTGAAATCCTGTTGCTTAGCAGACTAAGTCACAACTAGAGTAGGCCCATTGAATCAGGGGTATTTGGTAGGCCAATTCATCCACAAGTTCCATTGATTCAAATGCAACTTACTAAGCCAAGCAACAGGATTTCAGCCATTGAGAGGGCAGCTATCCAGCAATTTTATCCACTATTTTGGTCTACTGAAGGCACAGTCAAGTTCAATCTAATTTCAAGTGACCACATGATACAAAGCTAATCCTGAAACAGATCACCTTTTCCGAGTCTCCGTTCATACCTTTTTGATTCACTAGTAGGGGCCACTTTTTTTGGCGTGAGTGGGAGCACTCCATTTTAGTTTGCAATCATTAATGTGTGATCATGGATCCTGCTCCAAAACTGCAGCCTGTATGAAGGGAAAAGTTGCTTAGAAATGGCACAGTGCGTTTCATTACTGTAGGAAGAGATCTAATTTAGTCCAGCCCAACCCAGTGCAACTTTCCTGTCTAGACAAACATGAGTATATTTTCCTCCACACTCATTGTCTGCATACAGGGAAGGCAGGGTGAAGGGTAAGGGGGTGAACATGTAGGTTCAGGTTGTGGGGGTCCTTTCAGAGCAATTCCTGCTCTGGTTTGTTTCCAGGGATGGAGACAGGACCATGGAGGGGTGATGCAAAAAAGGGAGCCTCCGTGGGCTACATTGAAAACTACAACAGTTTAGATGAGGCCTGCAGGCTGGGAATTCCCCCCACTGTCATATACAATCTTGCCTTCCCACTTGAACACTGAAGTTGGGGAAGCTATGTATCTTATCATTTTCCATGGCATGATTGCTTCATCATCATAGGGATCATCAAGTCCAGCCCTTGTCAAGGAGGCACAGTGGGGAATCGAACTCCCAACCACTGGCTCCACAACCAGATACTTAAATCACTGAGCTATCCAACAGTTTGGGAAAGGATATAGCCCATTTTATAATGTGGTGCCAGGTTGGGAAATGTCCTTCCTGGAGAGGTTGTGTTGGCTTCTCTCTGTTTCTTTTTTAGGTTTTTAGCAAGCATTAAGACATGTTTGTTTCAAAAAAGCTTTTAATGTGGGTTAAAGTGAGGTAATAGATACCCAATGTGGTGTAGTGCAACCATTCTCAATAAGGGCCCTGGCACATTTGAAGGGGGCCACAGACTGGAAACAATTCTTCACACACCGCCTTATAAGGTACATTATGTGACTTATACAATCATGATTTGGCTTATATTTCTTTCGTATTTATGGTCGTGGCCAAAAAAATGTTGAGAATGGCTGGTGTAATGCATAGAGTAATGGACTAAGACACAGGAGGCCTGGATTCAAATCCCCAGTCAGCAGTGGAAACTCACTGGGAATGTGGAACTGGTAAAATCACTCCTAAAAATCTCACATACCTGAAAGTCCCATTAGGGTCGTTGTAGGTCAGTTCTGACTTGAAGACACATAACAAAATGAGGTAAACTCTGTCTCCCTGTTTTTATATTGAATTGTTTTATTTTTCTTCTACTTTTAATGTGTAGGATTTTACTATCGGAACTCGGATTAGAATTTGAAAGGTTTTCTTTTGTTCTGTATATTTTATTAATCATCACAAAGCCTCTTCAAGTTGATCTTAAAAATAAATGTGGGATATACGTTTTTGAAGGATTTTAAAATACAGGATAAAGAGGAAAATATATATTTCGCTTGAAATCCAGTGGGTTCTTTCCATCAACAGAGATTTCTCCAGCTGCAAATTAGGGAGCAGGTGGTCCCCCTACATTCCCCTTTGGCCCCCACATTTGTCTCAAAGAAAGGGTGGCATGAAAAAGTTTTGTGCAAGCAAAAGTCTACCCATGAAAAATTGGATGTCACCCACTCTTTCATTTATCCATTTGTTTTTCTGTTGCAGGGGCTTCAGGGAACAACTCCCCTCCTCTCATTCACAAATCAAGCCACTTCTACACTGGTGTTGAATTTCAACAAGAAAGGCAAAAATGCCAATAAAACAACTAGAAAATTAGCCTTCCAAGGGAGTTTCCCTGGTTTGCCACCACTTTTCAGTAGGGATTCACAAAAAAAAAAAAAAAAAAAAAAAACCCTTAAGGCATTTTATGCTTGCTTTTGTGTCTTTTAGCAGTTTGTTGCGAAATTTAGCAGTATATTTTTGGGAGGAGAACTAGAGAACACAAAATCAGCCTTGTAGGCTGCATGTCAGATATGTGCCATGCAACCCTGCTTTACTAGATCACCATGTTTCACATGTAAGAGGCATTTGTAATTCCTGAATTGAATCCAAAGAGCATTCATCACTCTTGGGTTCTTCTAAAACGAATGAGACTGAAACTGGTCTTGACCAAATTTTCTGATTTTAGCAAGATGTGAATCTGACCCACTATTTTTAGAATGGTACTCAAAATGTTCACAGTCGGAAAAATAACAGGACAAAGCACAAGTAGGGCAATCCATCCAAATGAAACACATCCAATAGAATTTAATAGGAAAGTGCAGCTTCTTCTTAACTAGCAAAGCTTAACTTTAGTTCTAGACAAACATTAGCTTGAAAAAAATAGTGCTGTTGTATGTCTTTATTTTTGGATTTTGCAAATTTAAAATTTGTTACAATAAGGAAAATGCCTTAGACTGAGTCCATTGATCCATAAGGCTCAGGACTGTCGATGCTAATCAGCAGCAGCTTTCTAAAGATTGGGAATCGTTCCTAAACTTATCTAGAGATTCCTTGATTTAAACCTGTGACCACCTACATTCAAACCACGCACTGCCCCACTGGGTTATTTTCATTCTTTTAAAAGAAAATATGTGTTCATACATATACATATTTGCATCTATCTCTTTGCTTGTCTTGTTTTTTAATCCATCCAGTCCTGGAAGCAAGGGGAAGATAGCTTAGTTGTAGAACCATGGTTTGCATGTTGAAGGTCCAGCATTCAATCCTTGCCATCTGCAGGTAGGGCTAGAAAAGAAAACTGCCTCAAATCCTGGCAAGCCATTTTGGGGCAGCACTGGCAGTATTGAATGTCGACTAACCAAGGATCTGACCCAGTATGAAGCAGGTTCCCCTTGTTCCTATGGTATGTTACATCTCACAATTTCTACACTAAGGTTCTACGACCACAATAATCATCATCTTAGAACTGAGGGGCTGGAAAGGACCCTAGGGATCATCAAGTCCAGCCTCTGTCAAGGAGGCACAGTGAAACTCCTAACCTCTTGCTCTGCAGCTAGATATCTAAACCTCTGAGCTATCCAGCAGTCCAGTAAAAGAAGTAGGTTACAAAGCAAGACATTTTTTATTATTATTATTATTATTATTATTATTATTATTATTATTATTATTATTATTATTATTATTATTATTATTATTATTATTATTATTATTATGTATTTCTCCCAACAAGGGACCCAAAGCGGCTCACAAATTTAAAATTCACACAATTAAAAACACAATAAGTTAAATTTTAAAAGATAAATTAAACAATATATGATTTAAAATACAATTAAAAGATTAAACATGAAAACAAAAGTGATTAAAATTTCTGCTGAAATGGGGTTCAGGAATTCAGTTATAACTGTTAAAAGCCTGCCTGAAGAGATGGGTCTTTAGCTTTTTACGGAAGGATAAAAGGGAAGGGGCCATCCTGATCTCCCGAGGGAGAGCGTTCCATAGCCTGGGAGCTGCCACAGAGAAGGCCCTCTCCCGTGTCCCCATCAGCTGTGCTTGTGCTGGCAATGGGACCAAGAGGAGGGCCTCCTCTGATGATCTTAATCGCCGAGAAGGCGCATATAGGGAGATACGGTCCTTCAAGTAGCCTGGACCCAAGTTGTATAGGGCTTTATAGGTAATGACCAGCACTTTAAATATATGGGATTCATATTCTCAAAAAGTGACTCATCACACGTTTCCTTTGAACCAAACCCTCCCATTTCTTTCAGTTTTCTGATCTAGTCCAACTGCACTAAGGTGCCACCAAGATCAAGATAGCAACTATAGCAGAAATTGGTGAAGTGGCATTTTAATGTTCTGCTCACGAATTCCTGTGTTAGCTATCGTGTGACAACTTGGGTTTTTTGTTTGTTTCTGAAGTCTCTCAAATGGATCCTGTTGGGATCTACCTTTTTGGTCAGTAGATTCATCTGCTCAGATAATTAATAAAATACAGAAACATAAAACATGAGTTGTTAAAGTTCACAATTACCTTCCCTCACAGCTCCACTCTGAACGCACTGTCCTTGCTTTAACACGCGGTAAATCATCTCCCTAAATGTATTTGCACCCAATCATTTTTTAAAGTCACAATCTTTGTAGTGTCAACTTGTCAAGGGTCAAAGGGAAGAACAGGCAAGATTCCCAAATCAATCTGCTTGTAGAAACTGTCTCATTTCATTTCAAATTACCTGCTGGGGCTGAAGCAGCAGGCTATGGACAAACTGCCTCCCTCCATAAACCATGACAGCACAGGTCGAACTTCTGTGATCATTCATAAGGGGCAAGTCAGGCTGGGGCTGTCATTAACTACTTTTAAACGGCTGCGCAGGGTTAAGTGATCTTGCAAGGCAGCAGCAGATATAAATACTATTCGGACAGTTTAATGTCAAGAGACAACTCCTCTGGGATTAAAACGGTGTAACCCAATAATGCAGTTGTCCGATGGAAAGATGAAGGAACTTTTGGAGGCTGTTTTCTTCGAGTTCCAACTTTGCATGTGTTTTGCATAGTTATCCCAATGTCAAAGACAAGACACAATTCTATCCTGTGTTGTTCCCAAAAAGCAGTAAGTGCTTTGTGTGACCACTTCTCATCTCCTTTTGGATGGAAGCATCCTAAGATGGTTTGCTTTGTCTCCTTTTGAGGCCTGTTTCACCTGTTTAAACTGGAGGTAGTAAATGCTATTATGTGGCGGCTCATTTTCACACTGGGAGACATGCATGTGAAATCAGTCCATAGATAAAGATGGGATGGGATGCTCCATCTAATATGGACTTACCAGAGATAAGGAAATAATAGTTTTTTGGAGATGTTGGCGGGGTATTCTGGAAGTGGAATCCAAATGGGTAACAAAAGATTCTGACATTTATTTTATTTTATTTTATTTCCAAAATGCATTGGGCCATTCCCAGTCTACTGCAGTGAACAGAGTGATGGATTAGGATTCTGGAGAGCAGTGTTCAAATCCCAACTTGGCCATGGAAACTCACTGGGGGAGTGGAGCTGGTAAAACTATTCCTTAAATATCTCACTTACGTGGAAAGCCCTATAAGGGTTGCTGTAAGTTGGAAACATACCCTGGCAGCTAAATTTTATTTCAACAATCTTGGGGGGGGGGTTTTAAGTATTTTTTTTTTCTGTGCTCTACAGCTGAAGTCCCCATGGCTTCTGAAAAGCTGGTGAGAAAGGCTGTCCAGGAACAGAAGGTAACAAAGTTATAGGGAGCAAGAGGGAGAAAATAGCTAGGCATTCAGGGCGTGTGGTGTATGGCTTGCCACCTTTTCTCTCTTAATCTCTCTCTCTCTTTTTTTTTTTTCCTTCTGGAAAGCAACAGGCAACTCATGGAATCATGAATGAGGTGGGATGGGGAGACAGAAAGATACCAGCACACACATGCACGCTCCTTCTCTCTGTTGGGGTTTGGCAGAATTTGTGAGGAAAATTGAGTTTACTTTAAAAAAAACTTCCTCTAATTACACAGCAGATAAAAATGGTTCAGTAAGGAACCTACAGAGTAGACTGATCTACAGTCTTCCTTAGTAGACAACCCCTTTTTTGTTAATTTACCTCAACTGGTACTTATTTGTTTCAATACATTCACTCAAAGACTCTGGTAAATTAGAAAGAATAAAAGGTTTCAATTTACTCACAGTTCTTCTTATACAAAAACAAACATTGTATTTTTTGGAAATGTTAACTTGTTACATTACTTAGCTTAACTGCTTAATTTACTTCATTATTAACTAACTGAGTAGTTGCATAACTCACTGACAGAACACTTCTCTCTAACTATTCACTTCTGAATCCATAACTTACTACTCTGACAGAAAACTAACTGTACACTGACAGACTCTAACAAATGGAAATCTGACTGATTGTTAAAAAGCAGGAAAAACAATTCTGGGTTAAGAAGAGATCTATTGGCTGCGGTGGAGTTGATTGACATTCATTGCAGCTCCCTCCCAGCCAAAACCTCTCAAAAGGCATCATATGAGGGTGCAATATATCCAACACCCTCATACTCACAAACCCACACATGGAGCAGAGTTTGGAAGCACCAAGGAACTGCCATCTTGCTTCTTCCGTCTCTTCCTGTTACCTATTCCATTTTTGTTGTTGATGATGATTAGTTTTGTTGATTGGATTAGCACAAACACCCCCCTCTTTCTTTTCCTTTTTCCTTTTTTGTGTGTGGGGTAGCATTAGGATCTTTTTCAAAAAGGCAGAAGGAGGCTTTGGAATGAAAAGGGAAGCACCAGCCCTGCCCCAGCACAAATCAGAACAAAATACGCCAAAGGGATTGGGAAAGACCAATGAGATCTGTGAATTCACACTATCATAGCACCTCTCAGTCTTTTCTTCCACAAACTGAGCACATCCAGACCCCTCAGCCATTCCTCAAGGTGTTTGGTTTCCAGGGCTGCCATAATGTTAACTGGTTACTACATGAGTCACCTGAATCCACTCTAAAGCAGCAAGTAGTTTTTTTAGCAACTGACCAGAGAAACATGCGAAGTAATTTTTCACTCTGTGACACTTTAGGAACACAACCATCCCAGTTTAACATGGCAAATGCTTGAAATGAATGCCAGCTAATTAAGAATGAACAGATTGCTAAGAATTATGTGGTATTGATGATCTGGTCCTATGTGGAATACAAGGCAGCAAGTTACCACAAAAAATTACAGCTGTGCCCCTGCTGTGAAGTAAAAAGAAAGAAACCCTACAAGTTTCAAGAACCCCTGCATTTATTTTTCAATGAACACACACAATTGTTGTTTCCAATGCGCCTACCATGGCTTTATATTCCTGCAGAGCCTGTTAGGTTACGTCTCTGGAAAGAACATTTCTACAATAATGTATGTGCAATGGATTTTTTGAGTGAAACAACTGGCGTTGAAGTGGTATTCCATACTACTAATAATCAGACCCGTGGCGCCAGAGTGCCGTCCATGGAGATCTTCAGAGAGGTTGAGAAGTTTCCCTAGAAGCCATTTTGTTTGCATTAATCTAGCTGTTTCATGAGTGAACATGCAGAGTGAAAGGAACCCCTTAGGACATACACAGTTCCTCGGGTCCTGTGAAGAAAAGCGGGGGGGGGGGAGACACAATTTAAGAAGGTTACATGAAAGCTGCCACTTTAATAATGATTAGAGTATTTTGTTTTGTTTTGTTGTTAGGGAGACACAGCATGCTTAGGAGAACTCAGGGCAGAATGCTAGTATAACTGAAAATGCAAAAGGGGGAATGGATCGCACATGCTAAGTTAAGCAACTGAATATTTATGATTTTTTAAAAGTGTGTACACCTGGTTGGATTGGATGCAGCCTTAGGCATACCTGGAATGGATCCACTGAAATCAATGAGACTTTAGTTAGTCATGCTCCGCTGATATCAATAGGATTGTTTGGTCTGAATCTGACCATGGCATGTCCCATTGTATCTATAGAGTGCTTTGTAAACCCAGGGGCTGCATTGGCACCTTCAGGAAGGACTAAAGTGACTTAGCAGTGACTGCAGTCATCTCACATGATACAAGCCTTGGTGTGGATTTTAAAAGTGTGCATTGTTGGCCATTTTTTTAAACTGCACCAGAGCTTCCATCCCAGCTGGGCAGTGCTGAGAGGCTTCCAAGCTACTGTTAGTGCTGGGCCAGGGTTTGATGTGAAGGAAAAACAAAGATAATTGAGAGGTCCCTCAGGCAAGATCAGCATCACTACCTGACCAATGCCAGGGAAGTTTCCTGGCCGTTTAAATATCTCGACACTGGCTGGCTGGCAATGTTGTTTTTGACAGGGAAGGGGGGGCAGCTCCTCCTTCCCTGCGTGGCCATCAGGCCAGGCTGCCCTAACTCCAGCATTGTCAGTAGTTATGGGAAGCATCCCAGCATGGGCTAGCCTATGGGCCAGGGATACGATTAGATTAGATTAGGCATCCTTCAGTCTCGAGAGACTATGGTAACGTGCTCTGTATGGAGGACTTGGAACAGCGTCTAGTGTGACTGAGAAGGCCAATTCGAGAGTGACAATCCCTTCCACACTGAAGACAAATACAATCTGTCCCCTGTCCAGCTCCCTGATTTTGCTGGTTTCGGGACTGCCTCTTTGCCTTGGCCTGCTGGACAAGTGTCTCTTCAAAATGGGAGAGGCCATGCTCGCCGCCTGCCTCCAGGCTGAACGCTCAGATGTCAAAGTTTCCCATCTGTTGAGCTCCATTCCTAAGGCCTTCAGATCCCACTTGCAGATGTCCTTGTATCGCAGCTGTGGTCTCCCTCTGGGGCGATTTCCCTGCACTAATTCTCCATACAGGAGATCTTTTGGAATCCGACCATCAGCCATTCTCACAACATGCCCGAGCCAACGTAGATGTCGCTGTTTCAGTAATGTATACATGCTAAAAATTCCAGCTCATTCTAGGACTACTCTATTTGGAACTTTGTCCTGCCAGGTGATACCAAAAATGCGTCGAAGACAACACATATGGAACGTGTTCAGCTTCCTCTCCTGCCGTGCACAAAGGGTCCAGGACTCACTGCAGTACATGAGTGTGCTCAGGACACAGGCTCTATAGACCTGGATCTTGGTATATGCCATCAGCTTCTTATTAAGCCATACTCTCTTTGTGAGTCTAGAGAACATGGTAGCTGCTTTGCCAATGCATTTATCCAGCTCAACATCTAGAGAGAGAGTGTCAGAGATCGTTGAGCCAAGGTGCAAGGACACAGCCCTGTTTCACTCCACTTCGGATGTCAAAGGGATCTGATGTTGAGCCATCAAAAACTACAGTGCCCTTCATTTCCTCATGAAAGGACCTGATGATGTTAAGGAGACGAGGTGGACAGCCAATCTTGGGAAGTATTTTAAAAAGGCCATCCCTAACCAAATCAAAGGCCTTTGTGAGATCTATGAAGGCCACAAAGAGTGGCTGTTGTTGTTCCCTACATTTCTCCTGCAACTGTCTGAGGGAGAATACCATGTCAGTGGTGGATCTATTAGCTCGAAATCCACACTGTGATTCTGGATAGACTCTGATTGCAAGCACCTGGAGTCTCTTCAGCACAACATGGGCAAGCAGCTTCCCTACAATGCTGAGAAGAGAGATGCCATAGTAGTTATTGCAGTCGCCCCGTCTCCTTTGTTCTTATACGATGTGACGATGTTTGCATCCTTCATGTCCTGTGGTACTCCACCTTCGCTCCAGCAAAGACAAAAGATTTCATACAGCTCGGTGGTGATGATCTCTTTACAGCACTTCAGCAGGGATGTTATCCTTCCCAGGTGCCTTGCCGGAGGCAAGGGAATCCAAGGCCGCTTTTATT
Organism: Intellagama lesueurii; assembly: GCA_037013535.1. NCBI lineage: Eukaryota > Metazoa > Chordata > Lepidosauria > Squamata > Agamidae > Intellagama > Intellagama lesueurii. The sequence goes on from JBAJHW010000004.1 coordinate 141,834,612, forward strand.
TCTGCTAAAGTTGGTTCACTGTCCAACTCTTCCAAGACAGGCAGGCACACGATGTTATTTAGTGCCTCTTCGGTTACTACATTCTCTCTTGAATATAGCTCAGAGTAGTGCTGCACCCAGCGGTCCATCTGCTGTGCTCGGTCCTGGATGATCACGCCTGTAGCAGACTTCAAGGGAGCAGATTTCTTCTCTATTGGACCTAAAGCCTGCTTGATACTGTCATACATTCCCTTGATGTTACCTGTGTCCACTGCTATCTGTATCTGAGAGCAGAGCTGAAGCCAATAATCGTTGGAACATCTCCTGGCAGACTGTTGGACTTTGCTATGAGCAAGTCAAAGAGCCTGCAAGTTGTACTCACTAGGACAGACTTTGTATGCTGCTAGAGCTCTCCTCTTATCCTCAATGGCTGTCATCAACTCCTCCGAATGGGCCTCGAACCAGTCTGTCGTCTTCTTGCCAAATGTGGACAAGGCTGTGTTATAAACAGCGTTCTTGAAATGTTCCCATCGTTCAGGTGCATTTGCATCAGCCGGGCCTGGAAGGGTTTCCTCAAGCACTTGGGCAAATTCCTCCACTTTTCTTTGATCGGGAGTCTTGCTGATGTCAATACGTGGTCTTCCTTCCTTTTTCGTGTAATACAATCTCTTTGCTCGCAGTTTTACTCTACTACACACCAGGGAGTGATCAGTATCGCAATCAGCACTCTGGTAACTGCGTGTGATCGTAATACAAGGAAGGCTAGAACGTCTAGTGAGGATCAAATCGAGTTGATGCCAATGCTTCGATCTTGGATGTCTCCAGGAAACTCTGTGTTGAAGCTTTGTATTAAAGAACGTATTGCTGACACAAAGACCATAATAACAGCAAAACTCCAGCAAGCGTTGGCCATTTTCGTTCATCTTCCCAATGCCAAAACAGCCTAGACATGTGGGCCAAGAATTGTGATCAGCACCAACTCTAGTGTTAGGGATAGAGGGTTTTCATTAACGCCAGGGATACGAGGGTTTTCATTAAAGCAGGACATGTGAAACAGGCAGTTTCATGTCTGTTTTCAGATAGCCAGCAGTAGAAAACGTATTGCAAATTATCTGAAATGTGCTGTTCCTGCCAGGCTCAGTGGACCTGAAGAAATTCAAAAACAAGATGACTGCAACATGCAGTTAAGTAGCAAATGCAATCCAAATAGATTGAATCTCAACATCCTGACATTTGAGAAAAGTCCTGCAGCCTTCATTGAGATAAAATACCCAAGGGCAGGTTGGGGAATGTTGCCAGAGGAAGTGCTAGCAGCAAAAGAAGGGGAGACACACGGGGGGGGGGGGCGCAATGCGTATTTTGGAGATACGAACTGTGCCCTGTATATTAGCTCCTGGAGAAGACATGATGGCGTATTTTACAGTCATCTAAAATATATATTCACTTACTAACAACTTTTAAATAAGCATGCTTAGGAATGCACTTTAGTTTAATTTTTAATTGATGATCCAGATATTATTTGTATGCGAAAAATGACTTTCCTTCAAATAGCCACAGGGGTTCAGCACTGGCAGCCACAGTAGCTCTGCTGTACTCATTCAGCAGTGGTGCCCTCCGCTGGAGGATCTGCTAAGGGTTCGTCCTCTCCAACACAACAGGTAAGCCCACCCAGTCTGGCTTCTACTGACTTCCTTTAGCTAATCCAACATCTACAATTCTTCCCAGCTTTGATAGGATAAAACTGGACAGCTTGCTCTTGTTTTTCCACCAGCTGAGGAGCCTGTGAATTCACGCAGGCTGGAAACAGCTCTACATTTATTGTGGGGATTTGCATTTTCCAAGATAAAGGATCAAACACATTTATCTTTTCAGCTCCCAGCAAGTCTATGAGCTCCTCCAGGTGACTTCTTATACCACTTTGTCAGTTGATACACCTCATTTGAATATCTCTAAAGTCCATACTGACAACATTGATATTTCCATATTTCCAGGGCTCTTGTTCTCATACAAACAGGAGGTTCTCCTCTTTAGACATGTGTCTCTCCATGTGGAGGAAAAACAATGGAGAAGGGAAGGGCTATTTGCTCCTATTTAAGTAGGAATCTATGACAACCAGGTAGGTAATACCACAATAGGGCCTATAGTCTTCCTCTGTCATGACCTCTCAAGATCCCACGCAGACTATACGGCTTTAGATCGAGCCTTTTCCTCCACAACCCAAATATTTTTGTAGCATATTGCCTGAAGAAGAGTTCTGTGATCCTGAGAGCCTGCACACTTTTCAGCTGGCCCCATAAATGCCTCATGCCATATGGATTTTACCCATTTGTGACACTGAATGATTTTTAGCACTCTGTCCATGGAAATGCATCAAAGAGCAATAATAGTTGATAGAGCAAAATCCTGGTTCAGAAAGTTGGTGGTTGGATCATGTGAGTCCCCCAAGAAGCCGCATGAGCTCTTGGTCGGCTTGAGCAGGGACTGCATGGTGATACAAATGGTGGATGAATCAGCAACCTAGAGTGGGGCTTATATCTACAATCACTGTGATTTGCAGGATCTAAGCTGCTGTTTACTCCTCCACCTCGCTGATCCCAAAACACCCAGACTTTCCCTCCAAAGTAATATGTTCAGGGTTACTCCCTCGAAACTATAAATCAATCAGCATTCCGTCCTACCTGGGCCATTCCTTTGTTCTCTGAGCATCTAAATGACTCAGAGTCATGACTCAAAGATGCTTGGGATACATTGTACCCTGATCAGAGAATGTGTGGTATAGGTGACTAGTGAATATGCTGAATAAATAAACTGAAATGGCCATTATGATGTTAAAGACAATACTGAACTAGGGCTGCAGTCCTATGTGCACTTACCAGAGAGTAAGCCTCGTTGGACCCAATGGCTCTTACTCCGTTGTAAGAAGGCATGAGGATGTCTTCAGATGAAACAACTTTGTTCTTAGACAGAATGCATTCCATTTTCTGCTATGATTTTGTACACAGAAAAGAAAACTGCTGAAAATACACAACTCTTTTTTAAAAATCATTCTGCTCAAAGACATTGCTGCTAGTTTTAACCTTGTGTGAAACCAAACGTCCCGTGTGTGTGTGTTTTCTTTGGATATTTTCCCCCTGTTGATCCGTGAGCAGCCCTGGATAGCCTTTGCAATCTGTCTTGAGGGGAGTGTCTTACTAAGTAATAAGATGGCCAGTGTCCTGTTTAGAGATAGGTGTTTGTGCCTCTGTTCGTGCATTACAGGCAGAATTTTAGCAGGCTAGGTTTTCTTCATAACCGCATCTCTTGCTGAATCCCTGTCTCTATTTGTTTCTATGCCTAACAAAAATATTTCTACACCAGTTCTCATTTCCACAAATCCCAAAGCAGTTTACAATAAAATAATGAAACAATCCAACAAAAGCACAAAGATATAACACATAGGTGAGTTCCAAGCAGCTTATGACAGGAGTGGGGTGGGGGTGTGAACGAGGTAGAAAGAAGGTTTTCATTAAATACCTAACACTAAGGGTTAATGTACCACAGGGCAGATCCCATCCTATGGCTGTTAAAGGCTCAAGAGACCCACCAGGCAGAAAGAGTAGCAACCCCATTTAACAGTCTTACATTCTATGCTTTTACTTTTTTGTATAGACATGGGGAACTGGGCAAATTTTGCATTAACAACATGGTTGCCAACTATTTACTGGCCTGATCCTTTAGAAGCAGTAGATACCTTTCATGAAATAAAGGGTATGGAAAACTTTTCCTGTTTAATTTCTACCTCCCAAACTGACGTTATCAAAGTCTAGGAGGTAACTGGAAAAAAAGGTTGGCAACTGAAATAAATAGGCCATGTGTGTTGAATTCCCTACTGAGTCAAATGTTATTTTACTCAAAAACAGAGTTACCAGTAAGCCTACAATATGATTTTTCTTGAGGTAGAAAAAGAAAACATTGCTGGCCCCTTTTGAGTTGTTTTTCATTATCAGTTATTATATGTGTTAGATATTGTTGCCAGCTTTATCACTGCTCCTCTTCCTGTGCTTTTAGCAGTTCAGTACAAAAATGGGAAATGAAGCACAGAGATGTAAGAAACGTTTTATTTTTGTGCATTGGGCATAAGACTGGTTCTTCCTGTTTTATTCTATCGGGTGATTTCCAACTTACGATGACTCTATGAATTAATTACCTTCCAAAGATCCTGTCATTAACAGCCCTGCTCTCAGCTTAGGTCCTGCAAACTAAATGCTGTGGCTTCACTTAATGAGTCAATCCTTCTCATGCTTTGTCTTCCTTTTTTCCCAATGCCTTCATTTTTCCTAGCATTGGTTGTTTTCACAAGTCTTGTCTTCTCTGCTCATAGAATGTCTCCTGCCATTATTTCAAAATAAAAAGAAAATGGATAATTTTTTTAATCTCAACTATTTAAAAAAAAAGGCAGACTGTTTCCAGCCACAGAAATACTGCTACAAACTCATTTCAACTAATGTTGTGTGCAGGACTTTCCACTGTTTTCCTACAGAATTAGCACGCTTAGCAGGGCAGCTGCAAGGAAAAACAAACTAGACTGATACCTTGGATCTAATGACTAGTCCTCTATATCACCATGATGTCATTGCCTTTATAGGAGAATTTACTAAAGCAATCAGGAGATTTAAAAAAAAAAGCAGGAGGATTCCTGAGCTGATAAATCTTTCTGATAGTGTAAGAATGGCTGCAGCTATAAAATGCATAGGCTAGAAGGACAAATTTACAAAAGAAACCGAGTTGGCTACAACTGCACAAGATCAACCATCAGCATTATCAGGCATCTTGCATGAACCAGTAAACTCCACTGGAGTCAAACCTGGTTGCTGTTTTTAAGGTCCATTATGTTAGAAACACGTAATGACAATATAAATAGTATTACTACCAGTATGTACGCATTACAGGCTGGATGTCATTGCACACTTGGAGAACTACGTAGCAAAATAATTCTTATTTGCAAAAAGAAAAAAGAAACAGAGCTTGGAAAAGTTACTTTTTTGGGCCGTGACTCACAGAATCTACTAATCAGGATGAACCCTACCCATGCTTGCTGGGGGATTTTAGAAGTTGCAAACCAGAAAAAGTCATTTCTCTGAGCTCTGAAATTAACAAATGGCCTCGCCTTGGAAGCTGTCAAAGAAAGGACAAGCAGCTCCAGTCCTTCTCCGGTGGCAAGGTACTCTCTTTCTATGTCAGGGGCGGGAGCAGCCTGCTTCGTTCATGTGGTGAGCACAAAAAAAGAGGTGGTGCATTTTGAATATGGGAAACAGCAGTACATTACAGACATCTTCACTAACAAGCATAGAGCATTATCTGACTTTAAAGAAACACAGAACTTAACTAAAGGGGCCCAGGATTGTCCTGGCTTCTGAGGAACCAGCACAGGCCCCCGAGTGTTTCTACTAACCTTTGCCTCCAGAATGGAAGCATACTCTTCTGTTGCCCCCACAAAGTTTACGAGCATTGAGGCCTTCTGGACTTGTCTTTTAAAAAAACAACACACAATGCCACCATGGTTTGCCTATTTTTATCACATCACCAGAGGCAACTAGGCAAGTGTTTCAGTGCAAGTCTATCATGTATGTTATGTGCTATCAAGTCACACCTAACTTATAGTAACTGTAAGAGCCACTCTAAGAGTCCCGCCACACATAGTGATCCTGAACACCTTTACCAGTGCTATCCACCCACTAGTGAGTTTCCATGGCTCAGCAGGGATTTGAACCCATGAAGCCTGAGTCCTAATCCCACACTCTATCCACTACACCACACTGGCTGTTGCCATACCCAACTGTTACTTGGAGACCCTCCTTGTGGTCCTTTTTTCTATGAAGAAGTGGCAACCTGGATGAGGCTACTGCACTAGACTCATAAAGTGCTAATTCAAACACATGCCATGTGTTGTCAGTTCAGCACAATTTCATTTGCTAAACTTCTTTTAAAAGAAGGGATCTGAACGCTGACAAAAGTTGTGGAAGAGGGTGGGGATAATGGCAGAGAAGGCAAGGGAAGGGGTCTGTGTGACATATGGATGCTTGAAAGATACCTTCAAAGGATAGGTAAACATTACTGTGTCACCAGCAACAGTGATTTAGATACCAAGGAGAGGTATACAGATTTTTGTGTCAACCTGGGACAAGCTTCTATGTGGCCAAGGAACTGCCTTATAGTACAGTGCTAAGCCTGCTCTGCTCTGCTTCAAGGTCTTTCCATCCAGTATGTAAAGACATGTATGAATTTGAGGAAGTGCTCATCAAAACTGAGCCACGTGAAATCCACATGCCTTCTGGCCAAACTCAATTAGTATAGCTGTTTCCAAGTTTGGAGAGGATCATGTTGCACCTGCCTCTTGTGCGGCTGCCAAAGAAACAAGGAGTACACAATCCTAATGCCACACCACATACCCAGTTGACTATGCAAGAAAATCAAGGAGAGGTTTCGCTACTGAACTAGCTGAGACACTAGCTTCACAATGAGAATGTGGTAAAGCAGTTTCCCTCCAAAGAAATCCCTGTTCAAAGTTGCCATGTCTGCACAATCAACTTGGAACAAAGCCCATCCTTATCTCCCAATGACTAATTGCCAAACAAAATCAAGCTAACTGGCATCATGCAGAGCAGAGTTGTGAAACCTCACATAAGAATGATGGAATGAGTGTAACTGGTTAAAGGAGCTCACTTTCTCATCATGGGTCCACTCCACTGTAACGCCTGTTTTGACTCTCAGATAGGGGAAGCTTTTGTCACATCATCATCCTGCTTCATACACTGAATTTCAGAGGATTTAACTCTTATTTTCTGTATCACTTTCCAATTTTTCCCTCACCACAGAAAAGTCATTGAAGAGAGAGAAAAAATAGGCTGCATAGTGCCTTCTAACTATTTGAAACATCTCCTCATAAGGATCCCTCCTTCTGGAAACACTGAAAGTTAGACTTTTAAGTGGTAAGCATTCAAACCCCTCTTTCTGCATGGCCAAATGTGCTAGCTTCACTTTAACATAAGAACATAAGAAGAGCCCTGCTGGATCAGACCAAGGGCCTATCTAGTCCAGCTTCCTGTATCTCACAGTGGCCCCACCAGATGCCTCTGGGAGCACACGAGACAACTCCTGACATCCCTCCCCTGCATCTGGCATTTTGAGGTACCTTCCTTTTAAGCCTGGAAATTATACATCCCCATCATGGCTTGTAACCTGTGATGGACTTTTCCTCCAGGAAACTGTCTAGTCCCCTTTTAAAGGCATCTAGGCCAGATGCCATCACCACATCCTGTGGCAAGAAGTTCCACAGACTAACAATACCCTGGGTAAAGAAATTTTTTTTGTCTGTTCTCACTCTCCCAACACTCAATTTGAGTGGATGTCCCCTGGTTTTAGTATTGCGGGAGAGGGAAAAGAGCTTCCCTCTATCCACTTCATCCATCCCCTGCATAATTTTATACATCTCAATCATGTCCCCCCTCAGGTGCCTTTTCTCTAGACTAAAGAGCCCCAAATGCTGTAGCCTTTCCTCATAAGGGAGGTGCCCCAGCCCAGTAATCATTTTAGTTGCTCACTTCTGCACCTTTTCCAGTTCCACTATGTCTTTTTTGAGGTGCAGTGACCAGAACTGTACTCAATACTCCAGGTGCGGCCTTACCAGCGTTTTGTACAATGGTATTGTAATGTTGGCTGTTTTATTTTCAATCCCCTTTTTAATAATACCTAGCATGGAATTGGCCTTCTTCACTGCCGCCACACACTGGGTTGACACTTTCATCGAGCTGTCCACCAGCACACCAGGACCTCTTTCCTGATCCATCACGGACAGCTCAGAACCCATTAGCTGATAACTAAAGTTTTGATTTTTTTGCCCCAATATGCACTGCTTTACATTTTCTTATACTGAAATCCATTTGCCATTTTGCTGCCCATTCTCCCAGTTTGGAGAGATCCTTCTGGAGCTCTTCACAATCCCTTCTGGTCTTCAGCACCCGGAAAAGTTTCGTGTCATCTGCAAACTTGGCCACCTCACTGCTTATCCCTGTCTCCAGGTCATCTATGAACAGGTTGAAAAGCACCGGTCCCAGGACAGATCCCTGGGGCACACCGCTCTTCACCTCTCTCCATTGTGAAAATTGCCCATTGACACTCTCTATTTCCTGGTTCTCAACCAGTTCTCAATCCATAAGAGGACCTGCCCTCTTATTCCCTGACTGTGGAGTTTTCTCAGCAGCCTTTGGTGAGGAACCGTGTCAAATGCCTTCTGAAAATCCAGATAGACAATATCCACTGGTTCTCCCACATCCTCATGCCTGTTGACCTTTTCAAAGAATTCTAAAAGGTTTGTGAGGCAAGACTTACCCCTACAGAAGCCATGCTGATTTTCCCTCAGCAAGGCTTATTCTTCTATATGTTTTAAGATTTTATCTTGGATGAGGTTTTCCACCATCTTCCCTGGAACAGACATTAGGCTAACCGGCCTGTAGTTTCCCGGGTCCCCCTTCCTTCTCTTTTTAAAGATTGGCTTTCTCCCATATTTCTTTGTTGTTCTTTGAAAATCAATTATCTCCATTAAATTTATGGAGAAATTTGTGAATTTTGGAAAGTCTTTCCCCTCGTTAAATGTTCAACCATTCCTAATGTATAATGGCAGGTGGTGATACTCAACATGAGGTATAGCCCCTTGAAATCGTGGGCCAGCATCCTGTTGGAGCTCAAAAGCACAATAGCACAAATGGTTTGTGCTTTCTGGCAGGCTGCCCATCACACACTTGGTTGTGTCCTGCTTGCACAACTTATTGCACAATTAAACACTGTTAATGTGAATGATAGCTCAGAAGCAGCAGACACTGCTTGCAAAATTGCCTTATGCGCATGGTAAAAGCTAACAAGATGGGCAGTGGGTAGTCCCAATAGTGGTAAGAGAAACAGGCCATTGTTAGGAGCTGAACCCTCCTCTTCCTTTCTTGGCATATATTCTTAGACAACTACAGCTCACGTTTTCTTGATTTCCTGACTATGGAGAAGTCATAGCAGGGAAATAGTGCAATTAAGGCTGCAATCTTATATACACATAATTGAGAGTCAGTCCCCCTGAATTCAGTGTAAACATTGCACAAGAACAGGCAGTAATTTTGTAAAGATTTGTCCTGAAAGGGGGAAAAAACAATAAAAGAGTGAGGGAGAACAAGATAGCTTCCTAATTTCCTCCAGCTGTGCTCCTTCTGTGAAACAAAACTATTTAACATCCAAGAAAGCTAAATAATGTATTTTATTACGTTCATAAAATTTAAAGCATAATTATAAAATCATAATAATGCATTGTTCTTCATCAGAAAAACCTAATGAAAATGCATTGCCAGATTTACATTCTTGTTCGGTATTGTCTAGCCACCACAAAAACAGCTTTTGTGGTTGAGAATGAAATAAGCAGGACTGGGCAATATTGCATCTTTATTCGTTGATAAAACTGGGCAGACTGACGATCTACTTCAATAGCAAAAAAAAAAAAAAGATAAAAAAATCTTGTGTTGACACATTTTAAAGCCATCTTCTGGTTATGTATCTGTTTCTCCTATCTAACTCTCTGAGCACTTCAAGGCCAAGGTGTTTTGAAAGTTTTGCATTTAGCATGAATAGACGCCTTGAAAAGGTTTCCCACTGAATGAGAACAAATGAAGGACAGAAATGTTAACAGTGATAAGTGTCACAAATTATTTTCCAAGAAACAATTGGCACCCTCACAGTAGCAAGCAAGCAATTTTATTTCATTAGAGTTCTCCATTTTCCTGACACTCGGTGCCATCCAATTAAAAACATGTTTACAGGTCAAAGAACTGCAGATTTGTGACATTTTATAATATCCGGGGGAGGAGAATTAAATGATGAAGCTGGCAAGCATACAGATACCTGTTAGCATCCAAAACAGCATCAGTTCCACCCGAAGTGGACAAAGTAAAATTCAAGTATATCTCCTGTTATGTTACCTACATCCAGACTACACACTTTCTTGATCTCTTGACACACGGACGTACACACAGGCAAAACATTCAGCCTCTGCTTTGACTGATAAGTGCATCCACTAGCTACCAGCCTTCAAAAGCTTGTGACCAAACATCTTCTAGCCAATTGGATAATTCAGTGGTTTGGGTATCTGGCTGTGGAGCCAAAGGTTGCGAGTTCGATTCCCCATTGTGCCTCCTGTAGGCAGCCCGTGTGGCCTTGGGCAAGCTGCACAGTTCCATGGCACCACAGAAAGGAATAGTAAACCACTTCTGAGTATTTTCTACATAGGAAATGGTGAAAAGGGTCACCCTAAGTCAGAATTGACTTGACAGCACATCATGATGATGATGATGATGATTAACCATCTTCTAGCCAGCAGCCCAAAGATTCTTTAGCCCTTTGCTGGAAAAAACACTTCCTTGAATCCAGCATCAGATATTTGCTGGGGACAGTATTTTCTATTTCTTTTTCCATCCATTTTTCTACACCACCCAAAAGCCTGCTATGGGAAATTGACATATCTTCTAGAGCAGTGGTTCCTAACCTTGAGTCCCCATAGGTTTTTGGACTACAATTCACAGAAGCCTTAATCACTAGCTGTGCTGGCCAGGATTTCTGGAAGTTGTGGTTCAAGAATATACGGGACCGAAGGTGGGGAACCACTGCTCTAGAGCAAAGTTTGAAGATGCAGGAGGGAAGAGGCTCCTATAGAGGAGAGGATATCAACAACAACACCCCTTGGTTCTGTGTCCAGAAGCAGTTTTCTCAACAGAAATGAAATGTTGGATCCCATCCATTATTTCCTGATAGGATGGAATCATCTCAATGTGCTGACAGCAAAAATGCTAGTCCATGACAAGAATAACATCAATCTCATCAAATGATTTTGGTATTTTCTTTTTAAATTTTCTTTTTTAGTTTTCAGTATGGGGCTATTTGTGTACTTGGATTGCCTAAACTCTGGCATAGAGTACTGTGAGATGAACAAATGAGGAAAGGAAAGCAATGATAGTCTCTCTGACATTTAAACTGATTTTTGCTTGCATTTGTATCAATTTCCATCTCATCGTTCAGTTCACTGTTGATGGTGCGATGTGTCTTGGTTGAAATATAGTAGGCTGGATCAACAAGCAAAGCAAACAAAAACAAAAAAACAGAATGAGTGGTAAGAAAGCATGAGAGATAAAATTTAGAAGTGACCATCATCTGGAATCTTTGCCACACACATGCACACATAATTTTATGATAAGAGATGAGTTTGGCTGTATTCAGCTTACATTTTAGATATCTATTTAAAACACACTCAGATATGCAAATGATTATGATGTCAGGCCCTACAGTGGGATCCAGACTAAGTCATATTTTGAAATCAAGGGGACTAGAGTCAGCGATGACTAACTTAAAATCCCATTCATTTCAATAGATAGTCTCTGAGCACAACCAAGTCAGCATCCAAACCATATGGGCATCAATTAGACATCATCCATTTAGCTCTGTGTGGAATTTTGTAACTGTCAAAAGAATTTTTAAAAATTGTTTAATTCATTTATTTATCTCTAATTGCACCATTTGTTGTATTTTTATTTACAACCCCTCCCCCCCCCTTTGTGGTGGTTAAGCTAACTACTAAACACACTACATTGCTCAAAAATTGTTCAGACCTTGGGTCAAGGAAATCACAGTATTACATCCCAATAGAAAATGTGTTTCCCTACTCTAAAATAGCCACTTAAGCAAGAATGTGGAAATGATTTATTTGAAGCTAAATCTTCACCTCAGCTGTGTCATGACTGTACAATCACTCATAGAAAGGCTGCTACATTTTAGATTCAAAGGAAAGAATACTAATGAATAAAACAGTTGCGTGTATAACAAGGTAAAATTACAATGAGGGGAGATGAAATTAAATTGAAACAAAATCACACAGGAAACCTTTCCTGTCATATATGTTAAGTGATTGGTAAGCCTTCTACATTTAAACAAACACAATTCCCCCAACGTTGAGCTATTTTTATAGCATGTACAGGTATATAAAATTGAAATGAGAATAGCAAAACTTTCAGTTCATTATTAACAACGGCCCACAATGATCCAGCTTCAGCTGTCGGCAGCTTGTCATGCTTAACAATTTGTGGCTCAAGAGGTGAATGCTCCGGTTAAAAAAAAAGAAAGCATCCAGCCAGTTCAATAGGGTGTGGCTATGATACTAAGTAAGGCTGCTCCAGCACAAACATCTCTTACTAAATTGGAACAATGGGTTCCCAGGCACATAGTGCTTTGAAGCAGGGGACTGGCACCACCACTTGGCATCTTTGGAAAGCTTCTGACAAGTGCCCAACACTGATATCTACCCTGAGCTTGTCATTTAGAAATTTTTCCAGACCAGGTCTCATAACGACACTTTTGATCATCAGTTTGATTCCCCATAATGCTTCTCTTGAAGTGTTGTTCAGAACACTGCTGTTGTTCTCCACTGCTTTCTGTCACCCAAGACCACAGGGTAAGATAACCCAGGTCCACTGATGAAGGAAAAGGACCCCAGAGAGAACTTTACCCAGACTCTTCTCAAACCTAGAACCAGTGCAGTTTTGAAGGATTTGCAACTGAAAACACAATTGAAGCACCAGTCTAGCCATGCTGTTGATGGGCAGGAAGAGGTTTTACATATACAGGTTGCCAGTACTGGGATCATAAAGATCATCAACTTTCTTGAGGATCTAACATGGTAAACAGCAGGTGAAGCTTTAGTCTCTGAGCAAGTCTACACTAAAAAGCTTGGAAGCATTCAACTAAAATGTTTTTTATAGTTTAATTGCAAATTATTACTTGCTCAAAATTAATTCCCCCCCCCCCCCCGATGATGATGATCCACTTCCATGCAATGTAGCATATTGGGCAGCAAGGATGCTCCAGCTCATTCAGTCTTGTGCGAGTGTTTTGGCGTCCTCCAATGTAATACATAGTGCCTTCAGGTCTTGTTTCAGTGTTCTTCATCATGTTATTTGATGGCGTCCTTGTTGTCATTTGGTGCCAGGGGGACAACTCATTGTTACCTCAGAGATCCAATTGTTCTACCCCCCATAACGAAGGCACAATTATTTTGTTATAATGGCTGAAATCCTGTTGCTTAGCATAGTAAACCACAGTAGAGTAAGCCATTGAATCACCGGGGATTTGTTGAGTCAACTCTTCGATACGTTCTATTGATTCAAATGTGCCTACTCTAATTGCAACTTGCTATGCTGGGCAACATGACTTTAGTCATTACAACTTTAAAAAAAGAATAACACTCATTGTGTGGTACACCTATAGTCTTTTAGTTAATCATATAGTTACAAAAATATGACCTCACTATACTGTGGAAGAGGAATACTACACGGTTGAACTGCTGACTTGTGGTGCTTCTCATGATGCTGCCCTGTTCTCTGTACAGATACTGATATGAAGACAAGGTGAGTGGGATTAGGTTGCCATATTTAGTTCCCAAACTCACGCAACTTGACTTGAACATTTGTACACTATCTTAGCTTTTACTCTGCTTTGTGCAATACTTTGTTTTGCTACATTCTCCCCACCCCCCACAACCTCACAATAGCTCCATTGCTTTCTATGCAGTTTCCAAGTGCCTCTTCTACAGAACAGAATTCAGTGGTCTGTAAACTGGCCACACTTTGTAGCAAGACAGCAACATTCAACCAGAGATTGGCAACTTTACAGTTTTAAGTATCTGAGGGGCTGGATAAATGTCAGTAATTTGTCTCATTGGTTAAATAGACTGAATGGCTGGAACAGGCTCCTTTATCACAAAACAAGAGGAGAAAAGTTAAAACAACTGTGCATCTTTTCTCAACTCCTCCAGGGATTACAGAGAATTGCTCCTAAAAAGGAATACAAGGATGATGACTGGCTTAACCAGAAATATATCTCAATTTTAGATCCATCTCCTATGGGGTCTATCCATATCAAAGTTGGGCTAGCCCAAGACATTTTGTTGCCTAAGGCAAAGGACCAAATAGCACCATATTTCATATACAGACGTAAGCTGGATTGACTGCTGAATCTTACTTCAACAATTGTACGCTGACCCTGACACACCAGCAAGTTGGTTTTGGAAACACAGGACATGCTGTTTACAATGTTCAATACATTCATTTACAATATTGCCACCTATAGTCACCTTGGCAAAGACAGACACCAGACGTTAGCAGGGGGAATGCAAAATACCAAAAGATGTTTCAATTTGAATAAGATGGTGGATAAGAGTTTCCTTTACCTCCCAACTGTGAGACCACCGTATTTTGGGTCAAGAAAAGCTTGCCATTTTCCATTTTGATAGTTTGTATAGCAGGACTTTTCAGCCATCCACACTGTGTATTAACCAGTAAAAACTGAAGTTGTTAACCTTTGATGGTGAAGCCTTCAGCACACTAGATGTAGTTGAGTTTCATTCCAATTTATAACATTGTCTCGTGTCACTCATGTTTAAAGCAATTCTATCCTCACTTCTTGTGTTTTAATGGTTGGAGTATAATGCAGCACAGTAAGGTTATTAGAGAGTACAATTACTAGTTCCACCTGTTCTGGACAGATGAGTCATAGCTGGACTATACTCTGATTGTGTCAGAAGAAAAACAGATATTGGGAAAGTCTTCTATAAAGAACTGTTGATCTTCTCCTACAAATGTCACTTTTCTTGCTTGCTTCAGCTTCAAAAACAACTAAAACAGCTACAGAAAACTTCTGATTCAGTGAATTTGGAAAATACATTGGGCAAAACCCTATTGGTATAACTTTGTACCATGTAACCCAGATCTGACACCAGAAGGATTTAATTTATAAAGCTTCTCTCTTTTTACGTTCCAAGGCACACAAGGGCTCCCTTTTGCCCTGGGGAAGCCTTGGGAAGGAAAGGCACAGTCAGCCTTTAACTTTGGAAAATTGTTGCCTGATTGCCGGTGGTGGTCCCAATCCTTGCAACAACAATCCAGTGGCCATTTTTTTTATTGTTAAAGGCTCCCTCCACCATCCCAAAGCTCCCAAAGGCTACTCCAGGGCAAAAGGGAGTCGTAGCAAACCGGCACAAAGTTATACAACAGGATTTTACCCAATGACTGCATTATTTGGTTTTTTAAAAGGCAGCCATGTTAGTCTGTCACAACATAAGGGGGGAAAGGGGGGGGAACAGCCTTGTGGAACCTTTAAAACTAACAGAAGTATCCAAAAGCATGAGCTTTTGTGGATTACAATCTGAGGAAGCAGACTGTAACCCTTAAAATGCTTATGCTAACATAAATATGCTAGTCTTAAAAGGCTAAAGGTTACTCCCTTTTTTGTTACATATTTAATGATACTAGTAACATTTTCAGGAGACTAGAACAAACATTTTTACCTACAATTCCATATATAGAGAACAAAACTTTTAATCAGCTCTAGATTTTGGAGAACTTTTGCATGTCATTGTACCATTCTTTAAAGTACTATTTGAATCTGCTTCAATATCATGTTTTTATACCCATGCTTTTCTCATACCTGTCCTAAGAATATATTAAACATCATTTCAACAGAAATATTTCACCTCCTTTGTATGTACCAAAAAAATGCCAGGATCTGATGCAAAGCCAGACTCAGTGCTTATCTTTAAAATTGTGCCAGCTGTTATTTTCTGACTCTTTGCTTTATTTATATAGTTGGGTTTTTTTAATAAAATTCTGTCACCTTATATTGTGTTGCATTCTTGTTTACTCTTTAAAATAAATCAAACATATATAAACACATCTAATAACACATAACAAACATTTATACAAATCATGCTCCCCTGCCCATTGGGATCACTTGGGAATTACCACAATTTCCCCCCTTCCTATGGAGCCCCTTCTCCTTTCCAAAATTACGTTGACTCTTCTGAAAATGTCTCTTCTCCTTTATTAATACATAATCAATTATGTCTCCTCATATATCTAGATGTTCTTACTTATCAATCCCTTAACTTTAATATTGCATATTAGATTGTCATTAATAGCCATATTCCAAACCTCTCTATACCATCTATTTAACTGAAAATTCTAGTTTTCCAATTCCTAGCTACAATTAATCCTGCCCTGTTAATAAATTGGAAATTAATTCTTTAGTTGTCTAATTACATTGCTTCCTATTGAATATTGATAAAAGCACTATTTAGGGCATACGTCTAAATTTATTTCATTTATTTAAGGATGAATTGCCAGACTTTTAGTATCTCACATTCCAACCACATATGAAAATAGGTACCCACTTTCTGATCTCTCCAACACAACTTGGAATAATATCTCTTTGATTTAATTTCACCTGAGTTAAATGCAATTTCCAAATTAGCTTATAAAAATTTTATTTTATCCTCAAAGACTTAGATTTCCATATTCTTAAATCCCATATTTTCCAAACCCCAGTACTTGTTTCTTCTCCCATGTCATGTTCCCATAACATTTTGAGCATATTCTCTTCATGTTCTGCTTCCAATAGTATTTTGTAATTTTTTCTTACTATCTCTTTCATTACCTTATTTTTATCTGCACTTCCTTATTGTAATACAATTTCTTCAAATTTCAAGTTTGCTCTTTATTCCCCATTTCTCTACCAATAACCTGTTTCTTCATTAATAAATTTTCAATCCTTCAAGTTACCTGGGAATTTTTCTAACATTATCACTGGATATAGTGGAGAAACTGATAAGTTTTTTTCAATACCTATTTCAAATTAAAAGCACAATTTTAAAGAAGAGATTTTCACTATTTTTACTATGCTCTTATTATATTGCATCAAAAGAATATTCTCAGGGTTCAGAAAAAAATCTTGTTTCCATATTCAAACATACTAGTTTATCGAACTGAGATATAATAGCAAGTGTCTTGATTAGCTACTTAATATAACCTTAAATTAGGAAGTCCCAGCCCTGCTAGTTTGTAAGATTTATACCATCTCTTCTTATTAATTCTTGATTTTTTTATCATCATTATCCATTATTGGTGGGGCCATATATGTTAGTATGTCACTACAGTAGGCCCATTTGGATCATGGAACTTATAGAGGTATTTACTGACCAAATCTACTGCAATTTACTACACAAAGAAACAAGATTTCAGCCATTATTATTTGCTAATTAAAACTATCTAGGTGGCCTGCATAAGGTTTCCGTAAGTATGTCATATATATCACACACTTATTTCTGAAATTCCATTCCCCATCTCCATTATTCAAGGAACAAAAGGATCTCTTCCTCATGTAGTCAGAGAATTTGTTAGCTCCTAGGTTTCAGGCATCTCAGTCCAATGGAAATATGTACAAAATGGAAGTTGCATGAATGGAACCTTCTGTGAGCTAAGTCCTCTGTTTGGTGCATCTGGGGAGGAAGGCAAATGTAGCCTTATGTAGTTTCTCCTTAACAGCTAATTAGAATAAGAGAATTGTGTGCCCTGGCTGCTGGATCTCATGCATGTCCACTTTACTTACTTATTCATGTAGCTCTCTATCCAGCTTCAAAACTCACATGAAGCCTGCTTCTGAACATTCAATGTCAATGGTTAGACAGGGACAACACAGTACTGTAATTTATCTGATGTGATTTCTACCTCTTCAACAAGTCCTTGTGACTGCTGGGAACCAAAACATATAACAGTAATCAAGATAGTCAACACACTTGTTGTTGTTGTTTAGTCGTTAAGTCGTGTCCGACTCTTCGTGACCCCATGGACCAGAGCACGCCAGGCCCTCCTGTCTTCCACTGCCTCCTGGAGTTTGGTCAAATTCATGTTGGTAGCTTCGATGACAGTCCAGCCATCTCGTCCTCTGTCGTCCCCTTCTCCTCTTGCCTTCACACTTTCCCAACATCAGGGGCTTTTCCAGGGAGTCTTCTCTTCTCATGAGATGGCCAAATTATTGAAGCCTCAGCTTCAGGATCTGTCCTTCCAGTGAGCACTCAGGGTTGATTTCCTTCAGAATGGATAGGTTTGATCTCCTTGCAGTCCAGGGGACTCTCAAGAGTCTCCTCCAGCACCACACTACTTACCAGAAAAAATCACTGGGACTCTAGGCAAATAAATATGTGTCAAATTCTGCCATTAGTGTAAAAAGCAACAAAAACATTAAAACTATTAACAATTAATTCAAAATGTCATATTTAAATATAAACATTCCAACTAAAATCTCAAGGAGAGAAATCTAACGAAAAAGAGTGTTTTTATTGTTCATCTGAAGAAGTTTTACAATAAAAATACCTTTAAAAGCAAGCAAGTTATTCTTTTTCTATTGTTCCAGCAATTTCATTTAAAACATTTAATGGAATTTTCTTGACAAAGCCAGAGGCAGAACTGTATAGATCATACAACAGAGGTTTCTTTCCTTAGATTTTTGAGAATAGAATTTTAATTGGTCACAGTCTAAAGCAAATAATCCCAGAACACACATACTATCCAGTACACACAATATAAAAAAAGTAAATCATAAAACACTGTGAAACGAAATGCCCCCAAAATTTAAAAAAGAAAAGAAACCATAGTAGAACTACACAGTGGTTAAGGTACAGTCCATCCCTCGTCAACAGGTTGTGCTCTATGCCTAAATGGCAGGAGAAATTAACAGCACTAATTTGAAATATGGGAAATACATAATCAAGTATACACACTTAACTGGAATTTAATAGTTATGCATTAGCAATAAGGTGGCGGTTCTTTTGGTGAAAATGTTTGGGTTGATTTGATGGGCAGGGTGGAGAGAAAAAACAGGTATCCTCAATGTTTGACAATTTAAGAATTTCATAGTTTGTACAACACCATCTTCATAACAGAAGTGTTTTACACTTGTACAGTGTTAATTACTTTATTATACATGGATGCCTGCAATAGGCCAATTACACAATAAGACTGCAAACAACCACTGGTACTTTCTGCCTTCAGAAAGTACATAAGACAGAAACATCACCAAAAGTACATTTTAAAAATCTGCAGTAAGCGTCACCAAAATTACATTTTAAAAACTAATTAGAAAAAAATATATCTGCAAAAACAATAAAAGTGGTTCTGGGTAGTGCAACTGCTTTTTAGCAGTTTTAAAATAGACACTATGTTATCTAGCAGGTCTCTGTGGCTCCACAGGCTCTAATCAAGATTCACGTATCATAAATAATGTACCACAAAATATACATGAATTTGAGCAACAATTCCTTGGAAACTCTGGCTACAATAAACCAAATAATTATTGGTCACATGGTTCACACATTTAGGCCAACCTCTGAATAGAAATGAGGTCTTAAGACCCAACTCTGCAAAGTGTCCTTCTTACACCCTTGTAATCATGTGTAATTATAGCCACCAAACCCCCACGAAATATGCAAAACTGCTGATGACTAAACTAGTAGAACCCACTGCACAATGGAGGGCCTTTCTATGTACAACTGAGTAATCATTTTGTTGGATCTCATATGGCCTTCTAAAATAAAAGGGCATACAACTTTTCGAATTGTTCAACTTTTGATGTCACAAGACATCAAGAAATACATAATACGTTATCCAATCTTCTGGAATGTAAATCTTCTAAAATTCCAGCTGTTAAGCTAAAGGGAAGAAGAAAGGATCACAAACCATGGAGAGTGAGCTTGGTATAAAAAACATTTGATGAAGGAAGAGGACATTTAAACACTAAACAAAGCTATGTAAAAGGAAAGAGAAGTGTTGGATGCCAATTGGGGTTATTAAAAAACCACATATTTAATAAATAATACATCCATCCCAATATGTATATAAATTATTATTGTAATTTTAAGTTTGGGGTTCCAATGACATCAAATTGTAACTTTAAAATTCCTCTCATGGATTCTGCCACTAAAATCTCTTTACAGAATTCATAGTTTATCTTCAGGGGTGGGGGTGGATATTATTGTATTTTATTAAAGCTATCATTCCAGGCTTACACCAAGGATCTGAGAATATCTACCCCACCAATCTGGAATGAGTAGCATCATCTGGGAAAAGAAATAAGGAATTACATTAACAACTATAAACAGGCTGTAGGTAGCTAAGTTCTCAAAATGTTATATAACTCAGATGTGAGATAGCTATTTGTAACGTCTTAGATCCCTCTGTTAAATGGCAACGTAGTATTGCCACTTGTTTATAAATTGGAAATCCCAATACATCAGTAACGTACAGAATCTCCTTGCTTCATTTCATTTCCTGAGAGTAAAGCAAGTAAAATAAACCTTAATCCTAGGAACAAAGGGGTTTTTTTTGTTTGTTTCATTTTCTCTCTCTCTCTCTCTCTCTCTCTTTTTTTTTTTCTTTTTTTGCATTTGCAACTTTTGGGCTACTCCCTGACAATCTAAATATGTAAGTTTGATTGCTAAACACTGTCATGTAAACAGAAATGCAAACTGTCAAGTCAACCAATCTGGTCAACCAATTAAAAATCATAACACAAACCAATCTAAAATTAGGTTAACAAAAACTAAATATGAAAAGTTGCATTGAAAGGGCATGTTACATTATTTGTATTAGGATCCTGTAGAAACATTCCAATGGCAGTGTTATCAAAATAAAACTAATACATTAAGACCAGCCCAAAGTCTAGTCACCACTTGGAACTTTACCTATAACTTTGGCTGGTTGGGGTCTTTACTCTTGTACTACATGGCTCACTTACATCAGACATTACATTTGAATACCCTGAGAAATCTGATACTGAAGTCCTTACTCTATGGTCCACTTCCCCATTAGAGTTAGCAATAAAAGTCATTGGCACCCTGCTGCCCGTCTTAAACTGAGAACCAAATGCTTGTGCAAAGGTTTCTATCTGATACGTTGCTCGATGCTCTAGGTCCTTCTGAGGATCTATCTGGTTAGCCAGCTCCTGAGATGGAACTGGAAAGCTTGTTGAAGATTCTAGGGATTTTTGTTCCTTCTGGCTACTCAGCTTTTGAGGTGTAGACTGATAGTTTGATGAAGCATCTATGTTTTTTTGAGAGTCTATCAGATCATCTAGCTCCTGTGAAGGAGTCAACTGTTGATGGGTTGCCTCCAAAGCAGATAAATAAAAACCTGGCTGAGATCCAAGCAACATACCAAAAGGAGGCTTTGACAATGTAGGTGGCAACACTGAGGTAACAGATTGGCTGAAACCACACTCAAGTGGAGATGTGGTATATATTTGTTTGTCCTGAAACAAAGTATGGTTATGAAGGCTTACAAATTGGAAACTAGGTCCAAAAGCAAAACCAGTGCTATTGGTTGTTCTTTCAAAAGCATGCTGGAGGTATTTTGAGTATTCTTGCAGCATGCTTGTTTTGTCATTTGAAGTTGTTTGGGAGCTGGGGCTCAGATTCTCCTCTTGCCCCATCTCTGTATGTTCTCCTGAAGCATGCAAGTCCACACGCTGTTCAGGGATACTGAAAGGATCTTCTTTCTGGCCTTCAGATTTGTGAGAGTACTGCTCTAGAAGACTTTGTAAGACTTCATCAGGAATGCCAGATTTGTCATGACAAGATTTGATGTCAGAACTTAGAGATGGTGAATCAATAAGAGATAACGGGGTTTCACTATCCAGAACACTTACACCTGCAGACTGAATAACAGACGGTTGGGAGGCCATATGCCCAACATTTATAGAAAAGGCACTGTTACTACTGGCAGTTTGCAAATATCTTCTTTTCTTTGAAAATTGCATGGCATCATCATAATTGCTACTTAATTGACCTGGTTTACCACTTGCAGCTTGGAGAAGGCCAATAGCATCTACACTAGTATTTGTGACTAAGCCAAGAGAGCCACCTGGTTTTCCAGACAATTGTTTTTGACCAAGAAGGTCTGGTAATGGTGACACAAAGTTCAGAAAACTTTTGTCTGCACCCTTCCTGTTTCCTTTCTTAAAGACTAATTTTGGCACCTTTTTCTGCAGATCTTCTATCCCAGTGCCAATCAAGCCACCACTGGAAGACACTATCGGAAAGTCCACTGCATAATTCTGCAAGGTCATATTAGATGCAATTTGAGACTCAGATACTTTTTGACTAGGCTTGTGTTCTTTGTTTTCAGAGGATATAGATTTTGCTTTGCTTTTTCTCCTTGATGAACCTGTATTTCCCTGAGACAACATAGACAGGTTTCCCATGCTATGGTTTGATGGCCCAGGATCCATTCCAGCACCTGCTTTCCCTATGGCTTCTCCACATGTACGTCTGTGCTTCAACAGTCTATCAGTCCTTGAAAAATACTGCTGACAGGTTTCACATTTGTATGGCTTTTCTCCGCTGTGTGTCCTCTTGTGTCTCTCCATGTGATACTTCTGGATGAATTTCATGCTGCACTGGTCACACCCAAACGGCTTCTCTCTGCTGTGGATCTTTTCATGTCTCTGTAACAAATACTTCTGAATGAACCCCATGTTGCACTGGCCACACTGGTAAGGCCTCTCTCCGGTATGGATGAGCACATGCCTACGCAGATGATAGGAGCTCCTGAAGGCAGCGCTGCAGTGTTCACAAACATGAGGTTTCTGGCTAGCGGACAGCATGGCAGCTTCTCCATCTCCAGCCACAAGGGGCCTGGAGGAATTGCTTGGCTTCCGCTTGGCTTTGATTCCCTGAGATTCCGACTTTGGCCTCTTCATCTTCCGGGCCTGGGCATCATGCTTAGGCTCATCGGAGCCAGCAGGACCCGCTTCACCGCCGCTTCTGAGGCCCAGCAGCAAGTCTCCTCTGTGGGGATAGTGGTGCAAGTGTTGGAGAAAGTTGAGGTCTTGGATCACGCTGGGGTTAGCTCCTTCCACTCCTCCTCCTCCTCCTCCTCCGCTGCCACCAAGAGTGGGGTGTCTCTCCTCCCCAGCTATCCCGAAGAGGCCCCCATAATGGTGATGGTGGTGGTGATGGTGCTGTTGGTCCTCTTCCTCTTGGTCACTGGGCTTCTCTTGCTTGATGTTCATTAGTGAGTGGAAGAAGCCCCAGGGGCTCCTCTGGGATGAGGAGGAAGAGGAGGGCACAGTCAGAGGGAAACCCCCTGCCGGCTCTTTCTTAAAAGTCATACCCTGAGGGTGAGGAGGCGGGCCAGGGGGCTCGGCAGTGGCCGTTGCACTCGTGGCGGCGGAGGAGGAAGATGAGGAAGACGACGAGGAGGAGGAGGAAGATGACGACGACGAGGAGGAGGTGGCGGCCGAGGAGGCCGACGTCGGCCCACAATGCTGGGGGGGTGCGGCCGGCTGGGTGAAGCTGGTGACTGGCGGCAGGCGGTGGTTGAACATGACCATGCTGGGGGGGAAGGTGGGGTCCATTGCCGACCTCTTGGAAGAAGGGCCGCCGCCGCCGCCGCCGCCCCCCAGAAAGCCACTGCCCAGCTTCATACTCCCCTCAGGGACGGGACAAGGACCGCGGGGCGAGGGAGGCGGGGCGGGGGGGGGAAAGAGGAGGCGCGGCCCTCACGGGTGGCGAGCGCTGCCGGACCCCGCGGCCGCTGGCTTCTCGCTCGCTGCCTCGCTCGCTTGCTCACCCGCCGCCTGGCTGGCCCGCTTCCAGGCTCGGTCTCGCTCCGCTTTTCAGCGCTGGCTAGCCCGGCAGTCGCGGCATCCGCCAGCCGGGCGCATCCTTCGTCGTCGTCGTCGTCGCTCGGCCCCACCCGGCCCGGCCCGGCCCGGCCCAGCCCAGCCTCGCCTTGTCGCCGCTGCTCCTGCTTTCTCCCTTACGACGACGACGACGGCCGCCGCCTCCTCCAGTTAAAAAATATCGCCGTCTCCGCTCCACAATGGAATTAGCAGAGCCCCCTGGAAGGCCCGCACTGCACATGCGCCACGCGCGGCATGCTGGGAAAGATTGCCCCGTCAGGAAGGCAGCGGCGACGTTTGGGGGGAGATGGGAAGGCGCAGGCGCGGGGGGACCACCTTCGTCTCGCTCCTTTACCCAGATGACTTCACCATGGGCGCAGTGGGACCAGTTTCTCTCCTGGCTGGCGCCGAGTTTTGGTGTGTGTGGTGGCGATACTGGTGTTGTCCTTAATAGAGATGAATGGGACCCACTGGGAATGAGCACGGGTGCTCACCAGCCCTTCCATAGCGGACGCGAAGGGACACAGGCAACTGATAGGGAACATAATTTTTTTATGAGTCTGCACGAGGCTTCCACCGTGGTCGCCCTTTGCAGCAAAGGCTGCCGTAGCACCTTCGAGACGAGCAAATTTAGTGTCGGTTTCATAGACCCAATTAGTGGGACTTCAAGGTACCACCGGAGCCTCTGATGCATGTAGGCGAGTTGGAGGGAAACGCAGCAGACACGAACAGTTGTCCAGTCATCAAAGCCGCTGCCATTCCCAGCCATGCTTGGTCGAACAGAAGCTGTAATGCAGAGCACCTATTATATAGCAAAATTCACCGCCGACTGAAAAGAGCGGCGTGAACACACATTCAGGGGATTTAGAGAGAGAAATGGTGAAATGTGTATTTCCTAAGTAGTGAATTTCCCGACGACGGTGACTGACGGCGTTTACGTTGCTAAACAGTGGTATAAATGCCAGTGATTTCAAGCTGGATACCGGGAAATGCTTCCTGACTGTATGGCCAGTCTTGAGCAATAGATCAAATTAACAATAGAAGTTGTGAAATCCCCCTCCCTCCTAAAACTTGTTCAAAACAGGATAATCAGTGAGGGTTTTAAGCCCCGTGAGTTCTGTAGCTGCTGCTGGTTCAGCTAAGGAATCTGTCGTCCATCAAAGCTTCTGGTGTAATAAATTCGCGAGCCCTAAAGGTCCACAGGACCCTGTTTCTGCTACAACAAACATGGCTACCCCTTTGGAGATTTTTATTCAAGCTCCCCAGCCATTTACGCTCTCAAGCTGCACTTTATTGTTCACTCCATATAAAGATGCCTGTTTGTAAAATATGAGAACTAAAAATTAGTCATGCACTCACATGCACAAAAATTACACATAAGCAGTCTTTCGTTTAGAGACAACTTCATACAGCATGGCATGCCCCTGACACAGTGGAAACCCACACAATAAAAGTTGCCAGATGCCTTCGTACCGCAAATGTTGCAGCACAGTAAGATAAGAGCAATACCTTCTTTGTGCACTATATTCTCAGCTGGCTTTGCAATTGGGGGAAAAAGTTATTCTGGCAACAGTCCAGAGGGTGTGGTATGATGGGGGTTCTCTGTAAACACAGCTTCAGGGTGCCAATTCTTCATTCCTATACAACTGGTGGAGAGCAGCCAGATTGGTTGTAAATAATACAAGTGTCTATCTTTCTTCACAGGTCAAATTAAAACTTCAGCTACAATTTCTGTAAACTTGGGTAAAGTTACAAAGAAGATGTTCTGAGAGCATCCATGATATTTATTGAAAGGTACCAATTCTTAATGTATTTCAAGCTGGAACATGCTTCATCGGGGAGCAAGAGCAATTCGACACTATTGCTTGGAAGACTGAGAAGTTTCTCATCTTGTCAAAACTACATGAAGCTAATTTTCAAGGAAGCAGCTGTGCTAGTCTCTTCCAGGAAGGGGGTGGGGTGGGAGTTTTGTAGCACCTTAAGGACCAATAAGCTTGTCATTGGCTTCTGTAGACCATGGCCCACATCATCAAGCACATCAGTTTTAAGGAGTCAATATTTATCACATTAAGAAATAACTGTATCTATTTATTTTAAACAAATCTTAATATCCATACAATATGAATAGAGGTACCTTTCATTATAGATTTTTGATGTTAAATAATATCTTTTGTTATTACCCATGAAGTTAGATATACTGTTGTAATCACTTGTGCACTGAAGCATAACTGACGTGCTTTTGTTTCCCAGTCTTGAACCCTCTAAAGACAAAAGCAGATGAAATAAATTACATAATACTGGCTTCTTTGTTGTATACATTATAATGTGTCAAATTTGATGATTCAAAACTTTGCATGTATAATATCCATTATGCTCAGATATTTTATTGCTATGTTTGTTTACATTAATCTGTCTACAACTGTAATGACAGGGACACCTGGTATCCTCTAGTACAGTATACTGTGAGTCCATCCTCAAGTGTTCAGTGTTCGTTCTTGTCTCACATTTCTGCTTGTCGACATGTAAAGAAAAGCAAAGGGACAGTTCTGTGCAGTTCCTTTTGCTACACCTGATACTTTCTTCTAGTCTAGCAATTGAGCACAAAGGTGCTGGAATAATTAACAAGCACTATCCTCTTACTTTTAATACTATAAAATAGAATGTGATGATATTAAAATTAAATAGCTTTTAAATATATTAGGCCACCCATGTTATGTTCTGGCTCTTCTGCATTGATTTATGTGTGTGTTTTGCGCCGTCAACTCAGAACCGACTTATAGCAACTCTAATAGGGTTTTCAGGATAAGTGAGATATTTAAGGAGTGGTTTTACCAGTTCTACTTCCCCAGTCATTTTCCATGGCTAAGCAGGGATGCAAACCCTGTTCTCCAGAGTCCTAGTCTGTCACTCCATCCACTACATCACACTGGGAATTTGTATTGATTTATATACACACACAAATGTGGACATGTATGTACACCACATTACCTCTTACTGTAGTCCCTCTCACTGCAACGTTTCTGCTTGTAGCATTCACTGGAAAGCTTTTTTGCACTGGCTTCTTTCAAAATTAATAACATTAAAATCTAGTCCACAGAACTAAGTTTGTGTTCCTTATTACCATTCTGGTAGCTAAAAGTAATACATATATTAAAATAAAGGAAGCTGTATTGGTCCATGAGAGCTTATATAAAAATAAAATCCACAGTCATATTTTGCACTCAAACATACAAATTGTATCAGACTATGTTCATCAGAGAAATTATGCAAGTGTATTCCACTTCACTTGAAACAGGTGAGAAAATTATTTCTTGGATGTATTTATTCCAGGAATGAAGTAGCCTGGTTAAATAAATGAAATTGTAATTGTATTTGTTGACATTCAGCGTACCTGATTATGCTCCAGAATTAAAGAAGAAAACCAGATTCAGAATTTTAAGCACACTTAATGCACACAAATATTCTCAGGGTGAAAAATTACGTAACATGAAAAATTAAGGTTGCCATGCCATCTGCAAGTAAGTGAATGAACCTATTCTAAGTCGAATGGCACTTTAAAATGAGTAATTTTATTTCAGGTAATCATGGCTAGGATCAGCATTATAGAGGCAGTTTTTTCCTATTTCTTTTGCAATCTGCAGCTAAATAAGTTACTGGGTTCCTTTTTAAAAATTAGAAATGTTTCAACTTTGATTACAAAGACAAGTTTGTAACATGTTGAATGTGTGCAAACCTCTCAGAAATCCCAGGTGTCTCAAAAGTAACCCCCACAACTGATTAGTGGGGAAGGATTTAACATACATCTTATTACACTCTTATCTGAAAACAAAGATGATCAGATTAACTTCCACAAGGCTATCTGCTATATTCCCCAAACACTGAAAGAGTCAAAAGAAGTCTATAGTATATTCAGAAGATAATACTGTACTATAGGGTATAATGCATTCTGATGAATTTACATGCTGTTCAGTACTATTACTTCATAGACTTCATTACAATGCCACTCTGCTTCCCTTTTAAACAATAGGAGAAAGTTTAGTGCATATAAACTGTAACCTGATTTGGGGGGGAAGTTTGTAAGACTGTCAGGTATAGCGAAGTGTTAAAAAGAAAGACTAGGAATTCAAAAACTTAAAGCAGCAGTAAAATATTAGTCAATGTCTATGAGAAATGAGTCTGTCCCTTTATTCAGGGTGTATGTGTTTAATGGTAAGCTGGGATGCATATAAGCCAGTCCAAGCATGAAGGGCAGTAGGACACTCATATGGAAAGCCAACTTTGTCCCTCAGTTATCAAGATAAGAAACCTGTCATTTCTCTCATTCACTCTGTCAGCCTTGAGATACTCTAAGCAGACTTACCTCTGTGTTGTACACCCCATATATCAGGAAGATGAAGAGACCCTGTAAAATAAAATGGAGGGAAAAAGCTGTTAACTCTAATCATTTCAGCAGTAGAAATACCTGAAATAAACTTTCCTGGGAACAGACAAAAGAAGACACACTTCATCAAGGTCAATTTATTTTTCTATTTTTCAACATTATAAGCTGTACCTTGAGCATTTATTTGATAACGTGGGAGTGAATTTCCTACCACACTTGTGCTGCTGAAGAATTCAACATAAAAAACATTGAAAACCCTGTAATGTTAATTAGAAAAATGCAAGTGATACTTAAATAATCATTATAAAACATTAGAAATTATGTTAAATCAATAAAAGGCAAAAATCCAGATGGATTTTTAAATAGTAAAGAATGCATTGTTATAGCTCATTACTGTGTTTAATATGAGATGGAGGACCACATAACATATACATATACTGTATATTAAAATGTATTTGTTAGATCTACATTGTTTGGAAATACTTATAAAAATACGTTAAAGTGTTTCAAAGATTCTAAAGCTAAGCAAGGTACTAAGGTAGTCAATTTTTGTGTTTAACAGATCTTCAGTGTAGGTACTGTATTAAAGACTGCTAGGTTTTTAAAACAGACAAATGTCAGGGATACGAGTTATTTTATAATAAACTTCAGCTTTCTTACATTATGGTACACATTAGCTTCTTCAGATAGTTATACTTTTCAACTAAAAGGGAACATACATTGAATTCATTGTATTTCTTTGCCAAGTGCATGCTCCCTGCATTTCAGGATGAAGTTTTTAGACTGTTACGGTAAAGCAAAGGTAGGTCTATCTGAACATAGGCAAAGCATAACAATTGTTTAAGACATAGGCATACAAAGTAGTGTTTCCCTTCAAGAACAGTTTCTATGTTTCTGTCATGTGTCTCTCCAATCATTTAAACATTGCTGGCTTTTATGTACAATGAGCCTGAAGAAATTACATGAAAAGAGATTAGTGTCATGAATCCAAAGCCCTATTATGGACTACGCTTCCGTTATATGGCATTTTTATTTTTTGTGGTATATCTATGCGGTCTGCAATGCTACAATGCCCACATTTTTTTTCTAAAAATAAAAAGAGATAAGAATGAATATGTACGTTTCTCTGTTTCCCTCTCTCAGCTATCTTTGCATAACATTTTCATTGACTTCAACAGGATTTTGTATATCTCAGTAATGTAGCTCAGAAAAATACAATCCTAGGCACATTTACTCAGAACTAATTCCCACTGAATTCAGTGGATGTTTCGTCCCAGATATGTGTGCACAAGATTGCAGCTTTGTGTTATGCATGAATGCCATATGTTTGGATATCATCTCAGTGAGAGTGAGGGGTTGCACAGGAGAAGTTACCAGTAAATTATAATGGTTATCAGTGTTTTCTTAACAAAATTGTAATTGCTTAGCTTTCTATCTTAAATGTAGCTGATAGAGAGTACACCACACACTGATTTTAGACTGAAAGCTATGCTCTTTTACATTTTAAACCTTAATCTGCCATTTGAAATCATTTTTGCTGCTTTGTGCTGTCTTAATAGCGTAAATTATTTTCCACACTAGCATTCATACTGAAGTTTTACTTTGTGTATACCTCACAATTTTCTGGTAAAACATTACCATAGTAAACAAATAAGATATTAAGGTTTAGTAAAGGTACCAGTTTAATTCTGTTGCAGTGAGTGAAGTGCAAGGGTGTGATCATCATGATATATGATCAGCTTCAGTGAAATCAGTGTGCTATTATTTAGTTTACAATCCTGTGCATATGGGGAATCCATCCCTATTTGCCACCTGCTGCAGGAGGAACATACAGCTTATGTTTCAGTCCATAAGATGCATGTTCCACTACTGCTGCCTTTGAGAAAGATGAAAAATGATGCTTTCTTTTTAAGATAAAAGGAAGGAAGGAAGGAACTTTCCTACTAAGATTTCTCTGCTGGAGTATATTTGCTTGCTTTCTTGCTTGCTTAACGTAGCTTTTGAAGACTAATTAAACAAAGTGAGATTAAAAAATAATGCCTCCAGGAGCCAAAAAAAGAGAAGAGAAGGGCATGGATATTGTCACCATACAAACTGAGACAAGGTGAATGTCATGTGGATAATGAGAAAATACCAGTATAATCCACACTGAATCAGGTGCATTCGAGAAAACATGCTCCATCTGGATAAGGCCTAAGGCTTCTTGGAGTATAAAAGACCAGACTGCTCTTTTAGCTAGCTCAGTACTGCCTGTTCTCTGGACTATCTGGGGATGCATACAAGAGTCTTTCCATCCCTAAATGAACATGCCAGGTCATGTAAAATATGTGTTCTGCCTCTCAGCTGCAGCCCTCATCTCAATAATGTCTTTTTGAACTTTTCAGTGGCTTTTAACAATTGCAACTGAATCCCTGAACACCATTTCAGCAAATAATTTTAATCTTTTCCATGTTCTAATGTTTTAATCTTTTAATTTAATTTTTAAATCATATACAGTGGTGCCTCGCAAGACGAATGCCTCGCGCAACGAAAAACTTGCAAGACAAAAGCGTTTTGCGATGTTTTTGGTGACTCGCAAGATGATTTTTTCTATGGCCATGCTTCGCAAGACGAATTGTTTTTCCTTTTTCTTCTTCTAAAATTTCAATGCATTCCTATGGGAAACCGCGTGCTTTGCAAGACGAAATTTTCGCAATACAACACGACTCGCAGAACGAATTAATTTCATCTTGCGAGGCATCACTGTATTGTTTAATTTGTCTTTTAATATTTAACTTACTGTGTTTTTAAATTGTGTGAATTTTAATGTTGTGAGCCGCTTTGGGTCCCTTGTTGGGAGAAATGTGGCATATAAATAAAACTAATAATAAATAATAATAATTTAGTTGCCATATTGTAGTTATTAATTGGATATTTTTGGGACTAGAGCCTTCAGTTGCATTTTGGACTAATAACCAATTAAGGAACTTAATAGGTGTTTTTACTAAGTGCACCCATTTGGTACATAGTGGCTCATACTTTCCACTGACCAAAGGAAATCCCAGTTGGCCAGGACACAGCATGGTCTGACTTGTGCTTCGATATATTAGATTGTTGGTGAGAAAAACTGAATGATATGACACCCTTTGAAATCGTTGAAAATCCAACAGGAGTAGGTCCATAGAATCAATAGGGCTTTGCTGTGTCAACTCCTCTGTGAATTCCATTGATTCAATGGGCCTACTCTAGTTATGATTTTCTACCAGATTTCAGATGTAGTATCTTTGTGGAACTAAGATTACAATCTGACCATTTGTAAACTGCTTTTGTGAGCTCTGTGTAGAGTACCTCCAGGTACATCAATATATTTGTTCATCTGTAACTTTAATATGGAATTGCTACAGTTAAAGCTAGATTGTGAGAATCTTTGAACTGGTTTCTTGTTTAACTTCAAGTTTCAGAACTGTAGTCCTCTTATACAGCCAAGAGGCTTAACTAGCTATACAGAAGATCACTTCAATGATATGTCACCCCACAGATTTGAGCAATAGAATAGTGACACTCCATTTCCGAACAGTTACAACAGCTCTTCAGGAACTGTTTATACATCTTTAGACTTCTGGCAAAGCAACAGCTTTATTATGCACACATGAGGGGCATTGTGGATAACGTATTCTTCTTCATGTTATGTGTATATTGCAACCCAGTTTTGGGGTTTAAATGGAGACGAGGACTCTTTCAGAAAGAGAAATTGTTCTCATTAAAATACTGGGCACCATACTAATGTTGAAAATATTTTTCTTGCCAACGTTCCTCTTGTCCTGGTTCATACCATTCTTCCCCCCCCCCCTCCAATGACATTACACTCCTTTTTGTTCCTCCTGAATGGATGATTTATTTTTAGTATTGCTTTGTACCATAGGCAGTGTTTAGCACTATAACTCTTCCTGTTTGAAGTTGATGTTGGTGGCAAGAGACTCCCTGCCATAAGTTTTCAATTAGCATGGGGGGTGGGGTGGAAACAGACTCCAACTCCATCAGAGAAGTAGCTTTCTTAAATATTCCTCAATAATTTATTAAAGAGAAGTGGCTTTATTAAAGGGAAGAAATAGGTTTTTCAAAGAGACTTCTGGATGCAAATCCAGTAAATTCCATAGTCCTGTGACACAAAGCAGCAGAAAAGAGAATACGTAGTCCCTTGAAATGCTCTGAGTAAAATTGTAATTAATCCCAAGTAAATATGCATAAGATTGCAGCTGAAGGACAGAACCACACAGAGGCATTTCCTATATTGTCAAATACACATTCCCAAACCTCCGTTGGCACAGTAAGGTAAATGAGGGAACTGTGGTACATTTTATTTATCAATGAAGTCAGATAATTATTTATTTATTTACTTTATATATCTGCATAAATATTTGTCAATATGTTTGCATGCTGCCTTTCTTAATGCCAATTCTGAAGCAGTTCAAGTGAAAAGTTTCAAAAGGAAGATGGGAAAATGTACACTTAACTCCCACCTGCAAATCTCAATTCCTGGGCATCCCCATAAGAGAGTGAGAGGTCCCTAAAGCACCATTGCAGGCCATTGAGATGCAGAGGCAAGGATGTGTGTTTTGACCATTCAGGTGGTTTCCATCGGGCACACATCAGTGAACATTGAGCAGTATTCTCCATATTTGAAATATAGGTCTGCTATGCACCACACACCAATGAGCGGAACTGCGACTGAGACATGAGAGGGTCTTTGGAAACCCCATGAGCAGAGCTGGATTACTTTGTAGCCTTATTTTGTGTCCTATGTTGCCTTGTGCTGCTTTCTCTGTATTACAAGTGGGAGGTGGTTGTACTATGAGACCTGCCACTTCAGAATTTTTCACTTCCTTTTATCTGTGTGTCCCCCCTTATAAAATATGTTCTCCCATCTTGTGGTCCCACCAGTCAGAGGAGTTGATGTGCTTTGCTGTTCCTCTGACAATTTTTTCCCTTTTCTGTCTCTTGGCCAGTCCCTTCTTAACACCAAACTGTACATGACAGATAACCCGTATTTAGAAGAGGCAACTCCTTGAGTTCTAAGAACATTTGCTTGTTGCAGGAAGAGGGTTTTTTCCGCACCTCTGAGTTTGCAGTTTAGCTTCTTCTGTTTTGTGATTGGTCTTCCCACATAAGCACAGGTTCAGTTTCCAAGTTTGGCTGGTCACTCATGAAGATCCATCTGAATCATGTACAGTAAGATCAGTATCCGTAGTTTCACTTATCCATGGTCTGAAAATATTTAAAATATTAAATTTAAAACCCCAGAAATACATATTTCTATGTATTTCCACAATGTAACTAGCCACTAGAGGGAACCAGAGACAATATTATATATAAGGTTCATTATTATCTGTGGTTTTCAGCATCCCCGCGGGAGCTTGGAACCGTTCTCCTGCAGGTACTGCGGTCCTACTGTAACAGATTTTGAGCTTGTGATGAAAGACTATCTGCAATGTGTACTGGCTCTTAAAATTTCAGCACTGCCTTTCCTGGCACCTTGCTATCATTTAATGCTGTTTGGGAGCAGCAGGAATTTTTAAAAGCAATTCTCACTCTTTTCCCCGTAAAATCATTTTCCTTACACTTCTGCCTTTTCTCCCTCAGGAAGCTTTCTACCCCTTCCTGAAGATCAACAAGCAAATGCCCTCTTTCCCATGCTATCTCAGTTCTCATGTCTCAACCATACCTCTTCCAACTTGCCTAGCTTGCCAGTCTCTAGGTGTAAGTATCACTGAAGGCAATGTGACTGACTTCTCAATAGAGAAATGCCTATTATTACACTGTCAGTTTCTTAGTGCTTTCTTGAGGGAGGGAAAAGAAAGACATGCAGGCATTTGGGGAAGATATCTCGAACAGTTTTTCTGTCAGTGGAAGAAGGGAAGTGAGGACAACAGAGTTCACTCTATCTTATTAAGCAAAGCAGAAAACCAAGAGAGGAAGATAGGGGAAAGACCTTCAGAAGGAGATGGGAAAGCTGCTCAAGAAACATGATCAAATGCTAGTCACATTTTGAACATTACGTGAAGGGACAAGCCGCTGCTCATATTCTCCTGTCTGTTCCTTAAGGATCTAACTATTGTTTCCAGAGCTTGGAAATGACCACTTATAATCAACTTATTTATATCACTAATTACTTTTTGGGTTGTGAGGTGTAAGTAAGCTACATTTGAAAAGCAATCTAACAAGTAGCTACCAAGTTACTTTTGTTGCAATACATAACATTTTCCAGTTACTTCTAAACATTACTTTTTAAGGGCATTATAAGATATTTTTAGAGATATTTTGAAAGGATTTTTCAAGTTACACATCATATTATACACTTGTCAGTTCTAAGTAGCAACAGAAACAACTGTCTGAAAGGAATGAAAGTTAATTATCTTAAAGCAATGAGTAATGGTACAAGTTTTATTCTTTTTAAAAAAAAAACAAATAACCTCCCCTTTTTCCCTGCAAAAACATTGCATTTTTCACAACTCCAGAAAACCATTTTTTGCAGATAAATTAGTAGGAAAAATGTGCAATTCATCACCACTTTATACTGGCATAAAAATAGCATTTATATCATTAAATTGCCGGGTATCTGCTCTAATCAAAGCCAGTAAGAACTGGAGGAAATAATCCTAATTCTCCTGCAAAACCCACTCTCCCCAACAAAGATTACTCTACATTACCTGTAATGTTATTTTTGGGGGATAACAAGTAGGTAATGATGTTCCCTTCAGGTAACAACTGGTATCATTATTACTTATATATGAGTATCCTTTACTTATTATTTTGTGGAACAAAAAAGATTATGTAGAGCCCCCCCCTTAAAGTATTTTCTCACTCTTTTCAATTATTCTTTTTTGAACAAATGAACTAAAAACTAGTGAAAGTACTAAGTAACATGATAAGTAAATTAACCGGTTATTTTTTTAAAATTGCATTGAGCAATAATAATGAGTTACTTTTAACATTACTTATAACATTGACATGAGTAACTATTCTTTCTAAAAGTAACTTTTTAGGCACTGGGGCAAACAGTGTCTCTGAGGATCATCCAGAGTTCAGCTTTCCAAGCCTGAACAGATTGGCTAAGGAATAATGTCACATATACCCTCATGAAGCAGATGGCCCAGAAGGATATCATGATTAATAGAACTGAAAACTGCTGAGTGTTTGGCCCTTAGGCTGAAGTAGCTTGGAAATGTTAGTGCTCACTTTAACATTACATTGTTAAACAAAATTGATGCACCACTGTTAAAACATTAAGAGATATCTATAAACTTATCCACTGCATTGGTACTTGATAAACATTGGTTAATCACTAAAATATTAAATTAGAAAGACTCATTTACAATGGCTAAAAATAGATAAAGGTGACCCTCCCATCTCCTAAAATAACAAATCAAAATAATGTAAACCTATGATCATTACTCAAAGAAATTGATGTCATTGTCATTAATGTAACCATTAGAATAATACATTTTCATTATGTTGTTGACATTTTTAGCAAATTAGGGGTAACAAATTAATTTTTAACAAATTATTTCCAGGCTGTGCTGCAAATCTATCTATATTTATTTCAGCACCATTGAGCTCTGTATGATGTATTTCGGAGTAAGCAAGGATTGAGCTGCAAGTTTGTACAAACTTTGTCCGGTAATGTATCCTCCTTTTCACTTAGGTGTCTGTCACTAGAACATAGATCAACAATCCCTATTTTCAGACACAGCTATCCCTTATCAAGGTTTCCTATGACAGAGAACTGGAAGAACCCCTTGCATACATCCAGAGATCAACAGTAACAGAAATAAACTGTATTACCCAATTGAGTTAGTTTCTGGGGGTCATTTCAACTCAGTTTAAATTTTATTTAAATGTATACTGTGCATTACCTATTAAAATTAAGTTAGAATTTAAAATGGAACACCATTTTTCTTGTCTTCTCATACTGAAGAAAAGTCAGAGAAGCAGCACTGATAGTTGCAAAATTCCCTTGATGCAGTATCCACTCTCTATCCATCTCACCCCACCTTGTCTCTCTGTGTTTTCACAGCACAGTTCGAGAAGCAAAGGTTGCAGGCAGACTCTCTCTTTTCTCCCCCTTAAACCATTTGCATTCCAGAAAAGTGGAGGGAGACGTCATTGTGCTCCAGGCCTGTTACACACAACATTTTGCACTGTTAAGCAACGGCAGTCCTATTATCTCTTTTCCCAGCTTCCCTGAACAGCGAAGGTGGCACACTAATGCATATACACACTGCAGAACTTTAAATTACTGTCTGCAAATCTTATAGATTTTCAGATTTTAATCAGCTCATTTTTAAACAACTCATAAGGGCAGTTTAGAAAAGGATGGTGGTCTTCTTTGCATCAAGATGGTGGTCCTGTCCTGTTTTGCATTAAATGCCGTATTGAGGCCCCAGTCAATATCTGTTCCAGGAAGCTGACTTTTAATACCCTAGAAATATGGCTGAGATCTACTTCACAATCAGTAAGAAAAGAGGGAAAGGAGGTTATGAGGAGGGGAAGGAAGGGGAAGAGGGAAAGCAAGGGATGAAGGTGTGGTGGGAATCGATTTTTCAAAGATTCATGTAGCTGGACGAATACTGCTCCTCCCTCAGTTTCATATTGCAGGTCCTCATGTTGTAACATACTTTGTAGTGGTTTCTTGACTTCCTGGTGCAACTCAGCAGGGGCATGTAGCATGGGTGTAACATCAATAACACTGGACATAATCTGGCAGGAGTCTGTCCTAGGAATCCATGAAGTAAAGCTTCTCAAGAGAAATTCTCGCCTCATTCGTTCCAAATAAATCTGTATAAAAGTAATAAGTTCATATCATGTCCCATTGATTCTAAACTATTTCCACACTTCCCGTCTTTGAAATATCATTAGCATTTCACCTCAAAGAAGGAATATTTTTTTCCATCTACAGAAACAGTTACGCTTATTAGATATCTTCAAAATGTTAACTTGAGCCGGGAATGCTGCAATATTCATTTTAATTGTGCATTAATTGACCAATCAATTAAACAGAGACAGTTAAAGACACTTAAGAGCCTCGTAGCTGTTGACAGCTTTAACTTCAATGTTTACATTTTTCAATTACTAAAAATAAAGCAGGAAGGAAACATACAAAATCAAGATTTCACCCTTAACAAATAAACTATGGATATGAATGAATAAATACCATTTTAACGTCTCCATCTAATATTAACAACCTAATAAAACTGTTTATTAGAGGAATAAGTTCCTACATTGAAAGATACTTACCGTTATATACATAGAGCATGGGGAGATAGACAAAGAAAGACCACATTTCATATGAAGACACACTGAATTAATTATACTCATTTATTCTATTAACAAGTGTGAAGGCAAGGATTTGCCTTAGCATTTGTCAAAACGTGGGTTTTTTTAAAATCCCTGTTTGAGTTAGGAAAATATTTGTCACATTATTTATAAAAATAATACAATAGAGATCACAGGAAATTATATCAAATGATCTTCCTGATGAAGATATAAAACATTTTATCGTTTCCGGGCCAGACACCATATTCCTACCATGCCATTAATTTATGTGGAAATGGGAATAAGGGCTCTGTCCTCAAACGCTGGCTCTTACTATTCAAGCTATGAGGAAATCAGAAATATTTTGGCAAAACTGACTGTATTTACCAAAAAAAGAATCACATGCAAAGACAAATTTTCCGTATTAGATCTTGGCATAGCATCTCAAGCAGTTAGTGAGGGATAAACTACATTACAGATAATCCATCATTAGAGCTAAAATGATGTTAGTGTGTTCCAGATAGGTGTCTGAGCAGATTTTCTTATTGGAGAAATCAGACTCCAAACAAAAGCATACTTTGCTCCCAAAGACTCATCACAAAGCAAAACAGACCAATTTGCAAATTATATGAGGTGAGAAAAGCTCCTCCTGTGACACTTAGATGCTTTCAGCAATTAGAAGAAATGTCCTCCTCTAATGCCAGATTATCTGTAATGTGAAAGGCACAATAAGCTGTGCAGCATTTTAGCAAATGATTTGAAGTGTCATGAATTTTTGAGATCATAAACAAATGGGCTGGGAACCTCCAAACGTAAAAATGTTGCAATGCAGACACCTCCAAAGCACATAGGCTATGACAACCTCCTTCACTCCCATCAGTAGATAGCATGGCAGAGACATCTTAAATCTGCTCTTGGATCAAAAACAACACACGTATAATGCACTGTTGCAAATGCATCTTTCTTAGTAGCTCTTGATACCATGCAGATGAGTCAAACCATGCTACACTGTGATATATATTATACTCCAGTAGTTAAAGCACTAGACTAGGGCTTAGAACAATGGTTCCCAGCCTTGGCTAATCCAGTTGTCCCTGGACTGCAATTCCCAGAAGCCTTCCTCACCAGCTGTGCTGGCTGGGGTTTCTGGGAGTTGCTATCCAAGAATACCTGGGTCACCCAAGGTAATTGTCATCATCATCATGATCCCAGAACCGCAGAACTGGAAAAGACCCTATGTATCATTAAGGAGCAACTGGCTTAAAATATCCTGGTTTAAATCCTTATTGGGGCATGAAGGTCTCTTCTTTCAGCCTAACCCGCCTCACAGATTTCTTATGAAGATAAAAATGGCGATGAGGAGGATGTGCACTGCCTTTTTGGAGAAAAGGAGAGACAAACTGTAATAAAAATAAATGAGCAAATAAATTAGCCGTCCAGTCCAGAACCACAGTTTAGTTCAGAATAGGCATGCCTATCCCTCCCTAAAGAAGTCTGCATTTGATGTTTGTGCACATGTACCTGTATTTCCACATATAGCACAACAGAATCAGATGTTATGGCCGACAATTTAATGTGCACTGTAGCCTCGACATCCTCTCAATTAGACAAATTGTAATAGAGAGCTAACATATAATGTTTCAATGTGCCAGTTACTTACAGGTGCAAATGTGAGGTGAAAAACACAGACACTCTTGTGTGTCAGAGAATTCTGAGGAGATGATTCACTTCTAGCTCATAGCTGCTGCTCACACAGGAGAAATATAATTAACATAGAGGACATTCACATAATGTTCATGTTAACTGTGGTTTCCACAGGGATCCATGCATGTTTGGCATCTTGATATTGTTATTGCTTGAAGTTTTGCACATAATAAAACAATACAATGTCTCAATAAAATTGACAGCTTCCCTCCTTCCTGTTTTTAGCTGTTATGTCAGTATTTCAGCTAGTGCCATGGTCTCCTATGTTCTTGTGCCAGTGTTTGGAAGGCAAGATATTTGATTTCTGGTATCTCACTACTAGATGTCTTGCTGCCAGCAATAAAAATATGAATACATCTTTATATTGTGTAGCCTTATTTAACCTGTCAAGAATCAAAAGTTAACCAGTTTGTGGTTACAAGTAAATATTACAGTCAGTCACCTCAGAAGATTCTTCATATATGATCACCCAAAAATATTTAATAACTTTGCACTTCCACCATATATAGATTATGCTCCCCCTTCTCCATGGTCTTGCTGCAGTGGAGATGAGCATGGCAAACATTTTCATTTTTGTGTAAACAGCTCACAGGTTTCCAGACTTGTCAATTCATTTATTTTATTTTGTTTTGTTTTTTGTTAAAACAGTCCGAGCTTGTGATGGGAATATCCTGCACCATCTTCGTCAGAGAAGGAAAGATATCAACTCAAACAAAGCTAACCTTAAATACCTCCAGATACCATCAAAACCAGCTGGGTGGACATTCAGACCAAACCCAGGCAGATTAACATTAATGAGTCAGTCCCCTACATTGGCCAGCATTATACACGGGCAACCTGCCAAGTCTATCCATTTTACAATACAAAGGCTTCCAGCAAGCTCTAAAAGTAACACCACTATCTCTGTTGATGGAGTGTGGCTCAAGTTTTATCAAGATAGCCTCAATAATAATTCTATCTCAGAACTGACTGGTTTTGGCCAATACTTGTACCCCTTTTCATTGGGGCTGATGACGATATTTGATACAATGCTTAGCCAGTCCAGATTTTTCAAGCTGTTGTAATCAATATACTGTATTGTGATTGGTCTGATATTCTCTCTGTAACAGATCTTCCAGTCTGGCCAATATAAGCTTGACCACAGCCGCATGGTACTTGATAAATGCCTGTGACTCTGAGTCCCAGAGGGTCTTTTACTGGACAAACCATTTGTTTGATTTTGTTAATAGGATGGAAGACATGAATTGACATGACTGGAAACCTGTGAGCGGTTTACACAAAGTGTTTGTCATG
Organism: Intellagama lesueurii; assembly: GCA_037013535.1. Taxonomy (NCBI): domain Eukaryota; kingdom Metazoa; phylum Chordata; class Lepidosauria; order Squamata; family Agamidae; genus Intellagama; species Intellagama lesueurii. Next base: position 141,874,825 of record JBAJHW010000004.1, read on the forward strand.
AAAGAGATTGGCTCTTTCAGGTCATTTTGTTTTGTTTTTTCCCATTCATATTTCCTGGCACTGGTATTCCAAAAGTCTTAAAGACCCTTAAAAACTACTACTCCCCCCTAATAAAAGCAGAGAGGCATGATAACTCCAAAAACAGGCAACTACATGAGAAAGATCTTTTTTAAAAAAAAACCTCACACCAAAATATACACATTTAACAGAATAAATACAGAATAAATTAACCAAATAATATTTTTTAAAAGCAAACAAATGGAAAGCATCCTCCCCCCCCCCCACAAACACACATAGGAAAAAATACCAAAATAAACACAACACATACAGCTCCCTCTCTACAAAACCAAGAAAAGCAAGCTAGCAAATAAAGGCAAAAAATACAGTCAAAGCCCACCACCACCAAAACTACTATAATATGAGAAGATGCTTGTCCCCCTGCCTTCATAATTGAGTCCAGCAGGCACACAGGCCGGGCAACACCATACGAGATGGAGAATGCCAGAAACTAGCACAGATTCTCACAAGAAAGTCTGAAGCAAAGTGTTCTCCTCGCTGAAGCAATCCAGGTTCTTTTACAAATTCAAAACTCCTGTTCCTCTGCTCCTAGACCTTCTGATTGGCTGCTGACAGCAACCCTCATGGTGCTACTGGGGGAAAAAATTCCTGGGTGGTTTGACACACACCTAGTGAAACAAAGATTAACAGAGAGAAACGCAAAAGTGATTATTTAAACAAATATGTCTTTCAGAGGCTTCTTCCGTGAAGGAACATGAAAAAACTCCACAAAAGTTCCTCTTTCGGGTTTACTTAGCCAGCACGTTGACATCACGTTCTTGCAGATAATTCAGTGTAAATATGTCTCAGAGTCCTGACTGTTTGATCAGCAATAATATAGCCATTACCTATGGATATATGTGGGGGCTGAGCACAGACAACCATGCACAGATATAAAGTGAGTAGATCATAATATAGTTTATATATTTACATTCTTGCATCATAGTGTGTCTGATTGCATAGACTGATATATGGAAAACTGGTGGATGGGCTTTACCTACATTGGAATATACTTTTGTGCCAAGATAAATGAGATTTTGGCCCCAAGTGCTCCATGTGATTCTAGTTTAGGGGTCTGAGACCACAGAAACGCACATGTGTGTGCACATGCATGCACAGACACACACAGAGAGCCACTTTCTTTGTATGGAAAGGGCAATATTTATGGGTTGCTTGAGGGAGAGATGATACCAAGGCTCTTCATTCCTTGTGCAGGTAATTCTTTCCTCAGCTGATGTTGCTGTTAGATTGAAACTCCCATCAGCCCTCGCCAAAATAAACAATGGTGAGGATGATGTGGGTTGCAGTCCAATCATATGGAGGACAAGTATCCATCATCCACGTTTGACTCCCTCATATAGCAATCTTGATAGTGATTGCTGTTTTCTTTCAGTAGCCAGTACTGGCTGGAAAAAGACAATTTGTATAAAGGTAACAGGAAATTGGCGGCGATACTCTTGAGGGAGTACATTGTATATCTCTGGTTCAATAGACAGAGTAGTGAACTATCACTCTGGGGCCTCAACTTTGAAACTTATTGCACTACCATGAAACTATCATGCTCTACCAGCCTAATTTACCTCACACAACTGCTGTATTTTTAAAGTTAGGGGAGGAACTGCAGGCTCCTTGGAGGAACAAGAGGACGACAACAGCCCAAATCCTCCTGTGTACCTAGGCAAAAAGCATAATCTTTGGAGGCAAACTGCTTAAGGTTAAAAATCCCTGCAGACTGTATCATTGCATGCTAAGTCACACAATTCAGTATGTCACACATAATGTCCCTCTGATTTATTGACACAATTCACCTTGAAAAATTACACCAATTCTGTTATGTTGTTCTAACTAGGCAAGAGGAGTTTGGCCAAGTGTAATAATAGTGAAGTACTTTTGATGTTTTCTATTTTTTGTGAAAAAGTTGGGAGAACTTTCCCCAGTCCTATTTGTTCCAGCACCAAGAAATATCCTCAAGTGAGGAAGCTGGTCTGATCTCACCTCTACAATGGGTACTTTTTTATCACATTCTGCTCATTATTACTTTGCATTATTTCATTTTAGTTTCTCTATTATTTCTCTATTATTCTGGGTTTTTATATAGAAAAGCAAATATGGAAAGCTAAGAAACAAACAGTCAAATAGTAACAACTGCCTCAGTGATTAGCAGGTTGGTGGGAGCGACTGAGAGAGATTCATCTCTCATTCATCGGTCTGTTATTGAAGCCATTGCCTGAGGGAAAAGTAATGTTGAAGGAGTTATGTACCTGGAATGCTGCAAACTGATTTTAGAGGCTTTCCATATTTCCTTTTGCTTTGCGCCTGAAACTTACTTAACATTTGTGACATAAAAATGAGTTAAAAGCTGAACTGGTGTTTCATTTTTGAAGTGTGGTAAAGGTTGTGCCAGGTGATAGGCATGGGTGATTTCCCTTTTACAAGTGCTGCAAATAGCATCTCTTTCTATGCCTTGCCCCACTCACTTCCCCTTCCCCAGTAGACATACGTGAATGCTTGAATGCAAAATAGAGAAGTTTGAGATCCCTCCTGCCTCCTTTTCAGAGTGACATTTTTCATATTTATTAAGATAGTTCAAGCGTTCCTCCAGAAATAAGGAAAAAACACTTAGTTTATAGAATAATTTATTTCTTTGTTTAGGATCTCAGTTTTTAAAAACTACATGTTCATTATCTCTGCAGAGTTTTTGGTGTGTTTGGTGACTGACTAACACTCAAAGTCTTTGACGTTCACTAACTGGGTCCATTTAGAAGATTGAACTAACCTCATCAAATGTCAGGTACAAGAAATTATTCAAGGTCAGCCTTGCCTAAATTGGTGCTCTCCTACCAACCAGAGCTAGCATGGCAATTGATACCAGGCTGGGGACTATGTTGAAGGTCAGCTGAAGATCAGCATCCTTAAATTGATCCTGATCCTTATTCTTAACCTTATTTTAAAAGAAAAAGGGACATTCCATGGATAATAATTGCCCATTTCTAAAGTGGCAATGGATTTGGCTGCAGGCAGTTTCTCACCTGGTCCTTTAAGACAAAGCAAATTATTTTTTATTTTTATATAAATGATGCAGTGCATCAGTAATGATCTACAATGGTCTATTTTTTTTCACTTCCCCTGTCCCTCTACTAAGTAGCAGAGGAAGTGATCAATTTGCCAATATTGTGAAGTGGCTCACTTATTAATTCACTTCATGATATCGGAAATTCAAAACAGAAGGAGCCTTGACAGCCAGAAGGCTCACTTTTGGTCCATTTCCTGTGATCACACATGCTGGAAATGGAGCAAACTAAAGCAATCTTATCCAAACCAAAAAAGAAGAAGCCCTGGCAGGGGCTCAGAAAAGTGAGGTTGCATGCTCTGGGGACAATTTGGTTTGCTGCAGCGATCATATTGTGTGATTGCTGGAAAAAGGAGTGAATCCATCTGTCCCTCCAGGGGACCAAAAACCAGGCTAAATGCCTGTCTGGTCACACCCTGAGATGAAAATATACAGATCACAGTGAATCCTGTCCTCAAGACATTGCCAATGCTGGTCCCACCATTAGGCAGGCTTACATGGCTGCCTCAAGCAGCTACTTTGCCATGAAAAGACAGCAAATGGTGATCTTTCTTTCTTTCTTTCTTTCTTTCTTTCTTTCTTTCTTTCTTTCTTTCTTTCTTTCTTTCTTTCTTTGCATTTTTATCCCACCCAACTAATAGTGAAGCTACTGCTCTGGGCGGCAAACACAATCAAACATAAAAATAATAGAAAGCAATAAAAACATTGATAGGAAAAACACAAAATCCCAGGACCATGATAGACAAGAACCGAGAACCGATGGGTGCAAGAATTCAACAGGTCCATAGGATGCAAAAAGGGGGGGGGGGGGCTACTGGAAGTGGACCAAGAAGCAAATGTCAGATTACTTTGGGGCAAATTAAGAAAGGTTTGGGAGAACAACCAGGTCTTAAGTTGCCTCTTGAAACCCAGGGGGGATGGGGCTAGTCACACCTCTAGCAGAAAGGAATTTCAGAGTGAGGCAGCCACCACAGAGAAGGCCTGATTGAGGGTGGAAGAGTTCCGGGCCTTCCCTGGGGTGATCACCTGGAGCATTCCCATATAAGAGGTGCGGATGGGACAGGTGGATGTTTTGAGGGAGAGGCGCTCAGGCAGGTAACAAGGGCTTTGAAAGGTAACATAAGAATCTTGAACTTGGCCTGGAAGCATACAGGGAGCCAGTGCAGACCAACCAGGACAGGAGTTATATGGTCATATTGAGATGCTCCAGAGACCAATCTGACAGCAGCTTTCTGCACCAGCTGCATCTTTTGAACTGCCTTCAGGGACCACCCCACATAAAGAGTGTTGAAATGGTCTATTTTTGAGATTACAAGCTATAGATATAGACTAGAGATGGAGGTATTCATATTCATATATGAATACCCCCACACAGCTGGATGTAACAAGGGTCCGGCCCCCTGGGGCCGGACCGTCCACTCACGCATTTGCTGCTGCTGTCATCTCTGCTCTCCCTTCCAATCGCTCCGGAGCTCACAGTCGGCTATCCACTCCTGGCAGAAGGAGGGAAGACGAGTCTCCCTGCCAGGCTGACGAGTGGATAGCTGACTGTGAGCTCCAGAGCGATTGGAAGGGAGAGGAGAGCTGCCAGTGGCAGCGGACATGTGGGGCCGGACCCTCGTTACATCCAGCTGTGCCGGGGTATTCATATACGAATACGAATACCCCCATCTCTAATATAGACAGAGGTGCTCCTGGTCAGTCGAAAGGCAGATCAGGGAATAGGGATGCAGCCTGTGCTGCAAGGGGTTGCACTCCCTCTGAAAACACAGGTTCACAGCTTGGGGTGCTCCTGGATTCATCTATGAACCTGAATGCCCAGGTTACAGTGGTGTCCAGGAGTGCCTTTGCACAATTAAAACTAGTGCACTGTGCCCATTCCTGGAAAGGTCTGATCTGGCCACAGTGACACATGCCTTAGTTACATCCCAGCAGGATTACTATAATGCATTATATGTGGGGCTACCCATGGAAAGTGTCAGGAAACTTCAGCAGGTACAAAATACAGCAGCCAGGTTGCTGATTGGGACTGGTTATAGGGATCACATTACCCACTGTTACAGCAGCTCTACTGGCTGTTGATCTCTTTTTGGACTGAAATCAAAGTACTGGTTCTAACCAATAAAGTCCTAAGTGGCTTGGGTCCAGGCTATCTCAAGAATGTTGGAGAAGGCCTTCTCTGTTGCTGTTGCCAGACTTTGGAACTCCCTCCCACAGGAGGCCAAGCTGGCTCCATCTTTGCTGTCCTTCTGCAAGCAGGCAAAGACCTTTCTCTTCAGGCAAGCTTCCCTGAGTGACTAGCAGCCTGAGTGGGGGTTTTAAATGGATTGTTTACTGTTTTAATGTGTTTTGGTGTTGCTTGTGTTTTTTAGTATGGTATTTGTGTGATTCTTTTTTAGTGTTTGTATACTCATTGTTGTTAGCTTTAAATATTGTCTTTTAATTATATAAGCCACCATGGATCCTTTTAGGAAGAAAGGTGGGGTAAAAATATTTTAAAGAAAATAAATAGTAAATAAATAATGGATACTGTATTTCTACTCCCAGGTTCTGGTGCTTTGAGGACTTTCTCAGAGCTTTCCCAAGGCTGGAAAAGTTACTTTTCTTGACTACAACTAGCCAAACTAACTATGGAATTGTGAGCATTATAGTCCAAAAGAGTATTTTTTCCAAGCGCTATGTTTTCTGCCTCAGGTCAAAATAAAGCACCTAGCCTTGCATTCCAAGCACCTTGACTGCAGGAGGGAGAACCATATGTTATGCTGCCTCAGGCAGAAGAATGGGGCATGGTTCTTTCTTCATCTTTCTAACATCTTAACAGGGTTTCTGTTTTCATGCCAGTGACTTCATAGCCGAAGAGGAGAGGACTGAAGTGTCAACCTCCCCAATAAGTTTACAATTTGTTCTCATTATCACAGTTCATTCACTTAGTCACTACACAGTTCTAGTAATTCACAGATGTTACGTTGAAACTCTCATGACTAGCATATAAGAATCTTGTGAATTCTCCACCATTAGCTAGAATGCAATCTGAAAATGTATCATTAATTAATTAATTAATGACACAAGGAGCCAAGAGGGATGTCACTTCAAAGAGTAAGACAAGCAGACGCTTACAATCAAAAAAAATTCTGCTGATGCGTACTGGTAGGGTAAAGTGTTGTTAGCAGTCCATCATTTCAAAAGTAGTTTTTTTCCCCCACTAGCTGCAAACATTTGGTTGGCAGCTCAGGTTATTGAGTTTATTTAATAAGCTATCAGTGTTAAGAGGAATTTAAAAATTACAGGATTAAAGGATAAAAATAGTTATGAATTAAGACAAGTGATATGGCCCACACATATTAGTAACGTTTCAGAAATGTGGTGGACACACACCAGGAGTCTAATTAAGCAACTGGAAATGTGCATTATCTCATCACACTTCATGTCTTTAACATAACTAATGGAGCACTGATAGTGTCACAGATCTGTAAAGGAGGAGTTATTCTCTGCATCTCAGTAGCACATTTGCTCATGCCTCACCTTCTTTCCTCTTTACCCTGGTTCTAAATAGTCAAGGCTGTTCCTGCCAAAGCAATATATGGTACAGTTTATTATTAGTGTCACATGTTTTCTGATATTAGCTGAAATCATGTTGCACAATTTATGCTGCATAAAACTGATGACAGCATCTGCCTTCTGTGGTGTAACTTCTGGAAACAGGATTTCTGCCTTCATGTGAGATATGATATTAATCATAGGTATCTGAAAACCTATAGTAAGACAATCGCAAATGAAACAAGAGATAGTGCTCAATATGAGACTTCTGTGTTAGAAAACACTCAATCAGCTACTGAGGAAAAGCAAAAAGTATGAATAGAGATCATCTGACAAATATACATTGGCTACGGGACCATACCAATGAGTTTCAGAAGAAATTAAATTTATGCAATATAAACTATATTAAAGCCTTTGACTATGTGGACTATGGAAAGCTCTGGGTTATTCTAAAAGAAATAGATGTGCCTCAGTGTTTTATTACCCTGATATATAACCTGTAGTCTGAACAAGAGGCTACTGTTGGGACAGAATATGGAGAAACAGAATGGTTTTCCATTGGCAAAAGTATCAAACAAGTATCAATCTATAGGCAGAAAATATCATACAAAAATATGGATTTGATTCAGATGAAGGAGAATGAAAATTAGTTGAAGAGACATCAGTAATTTAAGATATACAGGTGACATTGTATTATTGGGGAAAAAAATAGTGGTTGAAACAACTACTAAGGAAGGTAAAAAAAGAAAGTGCAAATAGAGGGTTGCAGTAGAACATTAAGAAGATAAAAATGACTACAGAAGAATTATGTAACTTTAATGCTGAAAATGAAGAAATCAAAATGGTTAAATAATTTCAGTATCTTGACTGAATCATCAATCCAAATGGATACTGCAGTCAAGAAACCACAAGAAGACTGAGACTTGGAAGAGCTGCTGTGAAGAAGCTAGAAGAGATCCTTAAGTGTAAGGCATGTCACTGAAGACCAAGGAGAATATCATTCATGCTATTATTCCTAATTACAATGTATAGATACAAAAGCTGGACACTGAAGAAAACCAACAGAGTAAAAAAATCAACTCATTTGAAATGTGGTTCCAGAGGAAAGCTTTATGGGTACATATATACATGAGTTCTAGATCATATGAAGACTGAACTCTCACTAAAAACTAAAGAAAGTAAACATAGGCTATTATACTTTGGTATACTCTGAGAAGACAAAACTCATTGGAAAAGAAAATAATCTGAGAAGAGTTGAAAACAATAAGAAAAGAGGAAGACCTTACATGAGATGAGTTGACTCAATAAGCAAATCCATAGTTTTTAGTTCGTGAGACCTGAACAAGGCTGTTAACAAAGGTTCTTTTGGAAGTTATTAATTCATAGTGTTGCTGTAAGATGGAAAGGACTTGAATGCTCATAACAGCAATAGCTTTGAGAAAAGACAACTGAAGAGGAATATGATAGCACTTTCAAATACTTGAAAGATTGTCATACAAGGGAGGGGCAATATCTGTTCTCAATCACCTCAAAGTGCAGGACATGTAATAATGGGCTCAAGTTACAGAAAGCCAGATTTTGGTTGAATATCAGGAAAAACTTCCTGTTAAAGTAGTACAACAATGGAACCAATTCCACATTCCATGTACAAAAACCAGCTAAGAGTTGAGTCTTTCTTCAACCCTGCTGATGGTACAGCAGCCTACACCACACTAAAGGGCAACGGGTTAGGTACTAGGCACAGGGCAGGCTACTTAACACACAGCTATCTCCCTCCTGCTCTCTCCCACTATCTGCTTCCTGGGACAACTTTTTCACTCTGCATAATGGACCTTGAACTTGCCACATTTGCCTGTTAAAAAGGAATATCTCTGTGGCTGTAGGCTGCATCCCCCCCCCACTTGCCCCACTTTTCCTGTGTCCAAACTCACCAAACCTAAACTATATATCTGATCCATTTCAATTACATTTCTAGATGAGTTTTTTATTTCTTAATTTGCATTTTTCACTACTCCATGTTTTAGGCTCAAAGGTATGTATTTTGTTAAGCGTCTATCCTTTCCATTGGCTTATACTGCCTGGTTCTTATTATTTGAGAGGGAAGAGGGAATCACACATAAACACAAATTGTATCAGTGGGGTAGATCCTTTTGTGATGCTAACAGGAAGACAGTATAGACTGGGGGGGGGGAATGTTGAGGGGGAAGGCTTAAACAGACCCTCCCCTCAATTCTGCTGCATCAGTCAGCCGTTCCATCCCTATGTTAGGATTGCTTTAATGTAAAAAACAATAAAATTAAATTAAAACTCATATCATGTGAAACTTTTCTCTAAGCCCAGAATCTGATTTTAATGATAGGATTCATTCCTAGATCTTGTGAAGACCTCTGAGTATGTGCAAAGTACATTTACCTTTCCATTGACTTTGTTGTTGTTCAGTCGTTAAGTCGTGTCCGACTCTTCGTGACCCCATGGACCAGAGCACGCCAGGCCCTCCTGTCTTCCACTGCCTCCCGAAGTTTGGTCAAATTCATGTTGGTAGCTTCGATGACACTGTCCAACCATCTCATCCTCTGTCATCCCCTTCTCCTCTTGCCCTCACACTTTCCCAACATCAGGGTCTTTTCCAGGGAGTCTTCTCTTCTCATGAGAGGGCCAAAGTACTGGAGCCTCAGCTTCAGGATCTGTCCTTCCAGTGAGCACTCAGGGTTGATTTCCTTCAAAATGGATAGGTTTGTTCTCTTTGCAGTCCAGGGGACTCTCAAGAGTCTCCTCCAGCACCGCAGTTCAAAAGCATCAATTCTTCGGCGGTCAGCCTTCTTTATGGTCCAGCTCTCACTTCCATGCATCGCTACTGGAAAAACCATAGCTTTGACTCTGTGGACCTTTGTCGGCAAGGTGATGTCTAGGTTTGTCATCGCTTTCCTCCCAAGAAGCAGGCGTCTTTTAATTTCATGGCTGCTGTCACCATCTGCAGTGATCATGGAGCCCAAGAAAGTAAAATCTGTCACTGCCTCCATATCTTCCCCTTCTATTTGCCAGGAGGTGATGGGACCAGCTAGCATCAACTAATTCCAACTCTACGATGAAGATTCGAAAAAATGGTTTTGGTAGTCAAAAGAGCTTGAGCCACAAAATCCTGAATAAAAATAATGTTCATATATTATTTTCAGAAATCAAGCTTGTAATCCCATACACACTTCCATAAAGTCCAGGGAATTCAGTCTAATTTATTAAGTGCAATCTACTTCAGGGTAGATTTCATGGTTAAACAATTTTCCAAGTAAAAATCTTTCTGGTTTTTCCTCATAATTCCTTCTCCTACTCAAATGAAACAAAGTCGGAAGGACACTCACAACCAACCTTCTCATTTCAGTTCCCCAGGCTCAGCCCCACCTGTTGATCTTTTACACAGCTTGGGAAAGTTACTTCAGCTATAGTTCCCAGAATCACCATGGTCACTACTGCTGCTGGCTATGTGGTTCTGGTACTTGTAGCCCAAAATAGTAACACTTCCAAGCTCTGAGATTTCATATCAAGCTTTGGTCCCACCTACAACTCTCACTGTATTAAACATGTTCAGTAGCAAAAGAAAAACATTTTGAAACATCAGCCATGTTCTACAATGGACCCAGGCCCATCTTTCAGAAGTTTTCAATTTGTATTATTATTCTCCATGTTCCCCATGCATACATCATAGGCAGTACTGGCGGTATCAAGGATACCCCCAACAGAGGGTACAGTGGCAGTGAAATTCTTGCCACATCCTCTTCTAGCTAAAGAGACCACCAACTAATATTGAGGTAGTATATTGGCCATCAAGATGCTAAAGGAAAAGGATCTACAGATTCTTTTTTACTGGAGCATGCTTAATATTCCCAAGATGACATCCTTCAACATTACCAATAATGGATTGACATGTTTTGGTGTGGTTTGTATACACACAGTACTAATTGTATTCATAGTGTAAAGCACATGCCAGGATTTTCTTTGACCAATGGACTGAGAACAAGAAGCCTGACTTATATGGTTACTCAGTTAAATAATAATTTGATGGTTAACTCATTATGGAATGTCTTCGATAAAAATGCTACAGTACATCTATTCTACGATCGTCAGGCTCAGGCAGAATTGTCTGTGATTTGTTTATGATGTAGTGATGATTGACTCTGTCAGTTACTAATAAATGGTAAATAAAAAAAAGTAACCTGTGATATTAAAGTACTACATTAGCTACACCGCGATTAAATTACAGTAACATCACCAGCTATAAACCTTTATAGAATCTTCTCAACCATGCAGTAATTCTCCTAACTATACGATTATGTAGAGCACAAATATTTCTTTGTAAGTCCGAAGCAATACATCAGGGGAGCATTTACTGCTAAAGCTAGATTGAGAGTAAATGCATCTTGGGTTGCTATGAATAAAAGCTCTAGCTTCTCATTACTTTATGACAAGACACAGAAATTCACTTTACTTTTCATTTAAGCTTTTCTGCTCCAGTTTATAGATGTATGCCTTCACGCTTTTATTCCCTTCTCGCTTCAGCCGTACGTAATAAATGATTATAAATTTTCACATTTGACCACCTCTCTGCTAGTCTCATGCTTAATGCACAAAGTTAGGAAGCTGCAGGTAAAAATTTCACAAACACTTTTATTTATGATGTTGTCCTTGGTAACGGAAATTTCAATGTACTGAAATGAAAAGTATGATTAAAAGGATACGACGACCTGACAAGGATAGTAGAGGGCAGCCTTCTATTTCCCACAGAAAATATATAATACTTTTTTGACATCAATTTCATAGAGAATAGACATGGGCTATTCATGAAAAAAAAAGAAGAAGACACAAATATGTTTCTAACTTCAGCGCTCTTGTCCTTTAAATGAAACTTCTGCCAAAGCCCATCGTGACTGAATAAATGGGCTTTTGATCTGGAAGTTTTTCATCTGGAGTCACAACTAATTTCCAATAAATGTAAATGGAAATGCAATGTAAAATAAAAAGTGAAAAGCTATGTTGGCCTTAGAATCAATTTGTTTCACATTTGAAAGAATTTAAGTCTTTGTTCTGTTCATCACCAACTTTGTTTTAGGTGCTTAATAAATGTAACAGCAATAAAAACAATAATAACAACTATGACAACAGCCCTAATATTAAAACCAATAAATCTCAACTCAATGTAATTGATGTGTCTTATCTCCATGTTGTCATATTGTACTGACAGTTCTTTTTAAATGTATGCAATTACTATTATAATTATTGTTTTCCAAATTCCTATCCACCTACTACAGTACCGTGTTTTTTTTTTCAGGGAACAACAAATACTCAAAACTTTTAAGACCCTATCAAGGGTCAAATAGTAAAATTCTTTAAAATAGAAGGAATAGACAGAACAAAAGAATAGATAGAGAATAAAGCTACTCTCCGGGAAAGTGGGAGGACTGTAACTAGATGTATGTTGCTTGTGCAATGTTGGCATCTATGTTAACATCATATTATTTCAACCCCAATTGTGTTGTTGCTGCTGCTGCTTTTGCTGTTGTTGTTGTCCAACATTCCTGTGAAATTCTCATCATGGCAATACAGCAAAACTGTTAGGCTTGATTTGCTCGTATGCTAAATATGCCAAAGTCTGTACACTGCCACACACTGTGCTTGTAGAAAATGCATATACGCAGCGCAATCAACTTATTTCATTTTCCAGTAACGGAGAGAGGTTGCTAAACGAGCATTATTACTTTCTTTTTCTTGGAAGTATCTGGTGAGCTGTTTTTCTTCAGTTGCTCAGGGAGGGGATGAAACTGGTTACGCTTCAGATTTTGTGAGAGCAGAAAGATGTTGTCTGGCTGGCTGGGATTAAAATCTCACCGCAGGAGCAGGCTGGAGAGTATGAAGATGTCCTGAAAAGGGGTGGCAAGCCCAGAAGCCAAGAGTCTGAAGGGAGGGAGGGAAGTACAAAACAGACTGGGGAAGAAGAACCTGAAGGGACATTGTTAAAAGTAGGATAAAAAGGTCAAGGGGAGAAATGACTTACGAAGGGTCTAATTAGAGCAAGGGAAGTTCAAGAAATTGAGCTGGTTGGGGCATAGCAGCAAATGATACCCACCAGTTCCAAAAATAAAAATGCACAGGACCCTCAGCTGCTCCCGTTATTTTGGGATGTGAGGCAGAAAATCTCCAAAAGCACTTCAGCAAAATACAACAATAATAAACAAAATAACAGAGAATTGACTCCCCTTTCATGAAACCCAGAATTTGCCTAATAGCAGAGCTAGCCCTGAATCAGGAGGATGTTAAAAGAATTTTACAGAAAGTTATTAAACCCAGAAGGAAAGATATGCTGTGGGTGATTTTTAAAAAAAACTGACAGGAGAGCCAGAGGCATGTGCTTGATGCTTAAACTGTGTATAAATGTATACATGAAAAGAATGGGGGCGGGGCTGGAATAATGATCAACCCCGCCAGACATTTTGTTGTGTTGCGGATGAAAGGAGCAAAGAATCATTACAGAAGAGCTAAAGCTTCAGTACAAATACACTGATGTACTAAAACCTGTTTAATTTTAGTAGATCGTAGTGACAATGAGTAAGTCATATCGATGAAGCTAGCATGTCTGCACAGGTCTCTCTGGCCTGTGGCTACAGCCAGAATTACATCTGCTGTCACTATCTGCAACCTCTAGACCTACTTACTGCTCAACAGTTCTGTACAGAGCCCTAACTATGAGATGATACACAGAGACACTGCATTTCCAATCTCTTCTCTGTCCTGAGACCTCCACAAATGCTCACCTTGATTTCTACCTTCCTTGACTACAGGGATGGGATCTCAAGTCACGGGACTCTCTGTCAAGTCAGACTTAAGTCACACCAATGACTTGACTCGGATTCGACTCTGGTTGTTGTTTTTTTTACAATGTCTCGGACTTGACTCATGAGTCAGAACCCAACCACCCCTCCCTTCTTTCTGGGGGAAAAAGCTTGCTTTTAATAGGGATTTGGACTTGGGGCTTCTGACTCAGGACTTGGTACCAAGGAATCTGAATCAGACTAGGAACTTGGGACCAAAGACTTGGACATGGACTTGGAGCTTGGACCTAAAGACTTGCCAACATCCGTGCTTGACTACCTGCACAGAGTTAATAGCACATAAAGTAAATGGCTGCTAAGTTTAGACTCTAGATTCGGCTGCAGCTTTTCCTACTGCTATACAAGGATCAGCTCCATCTTATGACTGGAAGTGACAAAGTACCCTCTGGTCTATCAAGAGGTTATTCTGTGGTAGCTAAAGATCCAGTAGAGGATAGTAGTTAGTGGTTCTAATCTCCACTGAGCTATGGCATCCCCTTGGTGACTTTGGGCCGATTGGTCCCATCTTGCCTTTGTTATTGTCCCGCTGCTTAGAGGCCAGGAGGGGGGAAGCTGCCCCTTTTTTAATTTTCATTTCCTGTTTTTGCTTAGTGTATAGGATCTAAGTAAGAGATAGGTCTTCTGTTGCTTGAGGGCAGGCTATCTGAATTTCCCTCCAGGGAAGGGAAATTTAGCCTTCCCTTTCTTGATGTGAGTTTGATATAAGCACATTTTCTTTTTTTGGCAGCTCTCTGAATATAAACTGTTTGAACTGAATTTTGTAATATAAATGTAATGAATTTGATAATATTAGTATTGACCAATTGGTGTACGCTGTTCTTAACTTTTTTGTAATGTTTCACATGAATTGTAATGTCAGGAAATATAGCACGTATTATGATGTATTAATAATAAAATAATAATAGAACTGCAGAGCTGGAAGGGACCCTATGGATCATTAAGTCTAGCCTCTGTCAAGGAGGCACAGTGGGGAATTGAACTCCCAACCTTTAGCTCCACAGCCAGATGCCCAAACAACTGAGCTATCTAGTAGTTCTCATATAGTGATGTATCATGACTAATGCTGTATTTGTATGTTTCTGCAACTTACTTTGAGCACTGGGAACTGTGAAAACAACAGCAACAGCAACAACAGCAACAGCAGCAACAGCAGCAACAACAACAACAGCAACAACAACAAACTACTACTACTACTACTACTACTTGTGGATGAAACACACTTCAGTGGTTTCTATAGTCATCGGAACTTTGGGAACAATATCAAGAAATTTCACACAGTATTAGAAGCAGTTGCAGATCTCAGAAATAACACCGTAAGAGCTACCAAAAATGGCAATTTTATTAACAGCATACATACTGCACCGATATTTAACAGAACCGATATTTAACAGATATGTAGGTTTTTCGTTAAAGGTTATATCCGTTAATATAATAATAACAGTCAATGTTTTTATAATTTTGATTGACTGTGCTGGTATTATTATTATTATTATTATTATTATTATTATTATTATTATTATTATTATTATTATTAAACAGCAGGTAGTAGAGGAGAAAAAAAGAAGCCAAATGATTATATCAGTACAAGCAGAGAAAAACTACTTAAGGCAGTGAAAATGGAGAATATTTTGAAAACAATAGAAACAAAGGCTCAATATAAGAAACAACAACTTGAAAATAAATTAAACAGATGGAAAAATAAACAACTACATGGACAACAGCTGAGAAATATTGATGGAAAGCATGATAATAATTCGACATGGGCATGGCTAAAACTGGAGACCATTAAGAAAGAAACCAAAGGCTTGATTTTTGCTGCACAAGAACAAGCACTCCAAACTAATATGATGAAAGCTAAGATTCAAGGAATTAGTGCTGACAGTGAATGTCGACTCTGCCAAGAAAAAGATGAAACTGTGTCACCCCTGATCTGTGAATGTCCAAATATTGCACAAACAGATTACAAAATTAACATGGCAGAGTGGCAAAATTAGCACACTGGTCATGATGCAAAAAATATACCTTGCCAGCCTCCAAAAACCCATGGGAACATCAGGTAAAGAAGGTGTCAGAAAATGAGGAAGTCAAGATCTTGTGGGATTTCTGGATTCAAACTGATAGACACCGTGAACATAATACACCAGTCATAGTAGTAATAGAATGAAGAATGTCTGAATCGTTAACATTGCAATTATCTGTTATATAATACCAGTCAATGTTTTTATAACTTTGACTGTTCCTGGTATTTTAGAATAATAATAATAGCCTGCTCCTTTGATTCACCTTACCAGGGCTGTTGTGATAATACAGTGGGAAGCTGGACTCAACTGCCTAGCTCTGCTTGAAGCAAATCAAGGGGAGGGTAAAAGGCAGGTTAGCAATGGCCCCTGCCATCAAAGCTTTACCAAAGGTATTCTTTGAACAATGTCTCCCAGAATTCCCCAGTGGCCACGCTGGCTAAAGAAGTCTGGAAACTATAGTCCCAAGAAATATTTTTCCCCAAACTATGGCTGGAGCCCAAGCAGTCTATAAAGGATGTCAAACACCTGGCAATCTTAAAAGGACAAAGATGTCCGAAAAGCAGTTGTCGGCATGAATATCACATATAGATTTGAACTAACCAGCTGATTGTAGACTTCCAGTCTTTTAGTATTATGCAAAATACTAGATTGAGTAGTCTTTTTAAATGAAGGTTTGAAATTAATGAAGAAAATAACTGGTCTGGATAGAGAGTGTCAAGTTTCAAGCCTTCCCCCTGCATATCACAGATAAAGATGGGTTGCAATCCTCTCTTCAAATTTAAGATCACTGATTGAGCTTCACCATCTCATTGCACATTGCTGCCTGCTGTATAAAACACCTTTCTGCCTACTGTATGCAGGTCATTGTTTTGCTCTCCATATTTGTTGGCACATTTTTCTTACATTCTTGATAGATTCAGTCTTGATGGTTTGCAACAGTTCTATTGGTATCCCATTTACTTCTGGTAATTTGCTTTTTCCAAGTTCTTTGAAAGTAGCTTTCACATCACTTTCTAAAACTCCAGATTCTTCATCACAGGATTCTTCTTCAAAGGAATCTATCATCCTTATATCTCTACTATATTGTTCTTCAGTACGTATTTCCCTCTTTTCTTTGTCCTGAATGATCAGATAATATGTTCCCCATTGATCTTTTAGTGTTGCAAATGGGGAGGAAAGGAGTACTTTGTCTTAACAGTTTTGTAAGTTCTGTAAGAAAATGGTGGTCCAGGTGCCTATAAGAAAGCTTCAAGGAGGGGATAAAAGCATATTCCCAAGCAACAGATAAACAGAAGCCTCCACAACCTTTCAGTCTCCACTCAGAATATCTTTTAATGCAGTAATTTCTGCTTGAAATACATTAGGACTGAGGGTTCCTAGGCTAGAGAGATAGCCAGCTTATGCACAAAGCACTCTGTTGTTATTAGTGGGTTGGGCTTTTCACTCAGGAGGTATGACAGTTGTCCATCTAAGATTTCCAGGCAATTGCACTGGATGAAATCTCAGGGGATTGTCATCTTTCTCCAGGTGGGGAGACAAATCTCAGGGCAAAGATTTCAAGGAGGAGACTGGAGAATGAGAAAGTTTGATTTGGAGTGTACATGTCTATATTCCTTTGTGGCTCGGCACAACAGTGTTTGTGTGTGGATTATGCTTACTTTCCTCCCAACTCTTGCCTGCCCTGCCTTTATGACATCACAAGGGCCTGCTTTCTGTCTCAAATTTTGGTTCTGAAACTTGAAATCTCAGGGAATGAACACTGTTGACTTCGCAAACATCACTTCATTTAGTCCCAGAATTAGGGGTGTCAGTGTCAAAATTCTTCTGAGTGTTAATAGTTCTCTGTGAGTCTAACACACATTTGCCAGGGATTACATCATCTCCAATACCTCTCAAGTAAAGCCTGTGGAAATTACTTTTTTGGACTACAGCTCCCAGAATCCTTCAGTCCCTGGGAAAATTAAACGTTCCAAGTCTGAGCTTGGCAATGCTTGTGCTGCAGACTCAAAGAGACGTCTGTCCAAAATCTTGCAGGAGGTATTTGCTGCTGTTGGAAAATGACCATAGCCAGGAATGGAACTTGCTATACAGACTATGACCCTAGTTGTTATTACCTAGTTAGGGAGATATTTCATGGCTCTTTATACTAAATAATTCACAGTATGCACTTGTACCTCAGAGCATTAAACCCTCACAAGGGAGAAACTGCAAATACTTTGTGACAGATTCCATTTGTCGGCTGGCAATTGCAAAACCCAAAAACATATTATGTCTCTTGTCAGCCATAAAAACAACACCACAAATTACAACCTAAACAAAATTATGTAGCAATTATCATTTGGAGATCCATTTTAATCCATTTCAGATTCACTGTCAATCTGGGACCTTTTCTTTCTTTTCTTTCTTTGCCCTCTTTCTTTCTTTCTTTCTTTCTTTACACCTTGAGATCTGATATCAGGTCAGGCAATTATAAGCTATCGCAGCCCTTTAAATTGCTCTCTTTGTAACCACTGCTATTAGAAAACCAGCAGTCGACATTGCTGGGCATTCTGTGTAGTGTCCTAATGCAAACATGCATCACTTTCTAAATAAATTTGATTTTTGCACTTGAAAGTTGACAAGAACTGCTTAAAAAGCTCGCATATGGGATCGATTATGAAAATGCAGCAAGTACATAGGTTAAAAGTGCAAAACCAGAGCTCACACTCTCTTTTAACTTCCTAATGTCTCTGACCCCTTTGTACAAAAGTACTTTAATCAACATTATATATATAATATTTTAGTCTCAGCATTTAGCAGGCTGTAAAAAATGTTTGCCCGTCAATTATAGACATCAAGTTGATATGCTGCAGGACCAGGACCATTTAAGTTTGCAATTAGAGTGAGGAGAGTTTGGAGAAATCCAGACAGTGGAGGAACAAGGTTTTTCTCCCCTCCTAAAACAGGCACAAAAGTTTGCAAGCAGAAAGGATGAATATTAGTTACAGAAAAACAAATTGAGACAATTATTTCAGAAATGTGGTCCTTAACACACACAAACACACACACAAACACACACAGCAGTAACAACAAAGTATTCCCTATCATGTAATTGCATTCGATAAATTTGGGACCAGCTTTCCTTTTAAGGCCCTAATACACTATTGGAACAATGACCTGAATCTGACTACCGATTACTGGTATGAGACATGGGTCAATGCACATAAGTGCTCTATTTGTAACCATAAAAGCAAGATAATGTATAGGATGCTAAACCACTGCTTTACATTCCCTTCACCTTATGAAGAAATTGATGGTCCATGTTCATTCAAGGAGGATGGGAAGAGAGTGGTCATTTAGAAACTTGATGCTCAGTCTGGCAACAGGCACTTTTAAAGTCCCCTTTATTTAAAGTTATTTCCAAAGTAGGGTTCTATTTTGCTGCTGCTGCTCTTTTGGACAACAATAAAGTAAGGAAAGCCTTCAGAATCTTAGAATCCACTGCGGCATTAGGAAATAGGCATGGGAAAGAAATTCACGAGGTTTTGAAACCTCATGAAAAAGTAGTGTTTCCACACCTCAGAAGATGAAAGACACCTCACCTCAAGAATTCACACATTTACAAAGCACAGGGGCATTCTGGAGAGACAAAATAGGCACAAAAACTGTGTGCATGTATTTCAGTGCAAATGGCTGAAATGCATGCTGTTGAAAAAACAAACAAAACCATGAGGAGATTCATAAATCAGGTAGCATATATAAATACATGCATGGGTCAGGTAATAATGCACAAAAGCATTATACAAACTTCAGGAAGGAAAAATAGTATATTACAATTGAACAATGAAACAAAGACAGGAAAAATGTACATGGGAATTAGAAGACACATATCAAAACTGAGACTGAGAGATTTTCATGTTCCTAATTAGGCATCTGTTATTGGCCTGAACAACCCTCATGCGTTCTAGTGTAGTGAATCCTTTCTGATCCAACTTGGCATGACTAGTCACTAGAGGTATGTTTGTTTATCTACATAGCTAACTATTTTCTCTTTCTATACAATTGTGTGATCAATTTTTGATTCTGAAGGATTTTGACCTAATTCTGGAGAATAATTCTTTAGTTCTTTAGAATACCTTCTTAACTTTCTTGTTGGCAGTGGCACCCTCCTGGTTGAATAAACTCTCTTTAGAAATTAGACAGGCCCCTTCCCTACAGACTTTTAGAAGGTTATTGAAGACAGAATTGTTTAGTGAGGCCTTTGGCAACATCTTATGTTAATTTTTTGTAACCTGTATGTTATATTTTGTATTGATGTTACTCTATTATTCTTTATTCATTATATTGGGGTTATATTTTGTTAATTTTCTTATGATTTATTCTAATTTGGTCAGTGTTCTTTCGTCTGTGGTCAGCTGAGGGTCTCCTTTTTTGTTTGTTTGTTTGTTTGTTAATGCTTGGTTGATTAACGAGAATAAGGGTAATTTCTTTTGATTATTTTTAGTTTGGCTGTATGGTTTGGTTCACGTAAACTGCCCTGAATAGTGATTTCATGTAGCTGGGCAGTCCATAAGTTTTATAAATAAAATAAATAAATAAATTGTTAAGCATATGGGAATGTTTTATCCTAGCTCTCACATATGAAACTGTTCAGCCCTCCCTCAGAGCATCTTTGGATGTCTGACTCAAAAGATGATGTGGTGCTGAGAATGGTCAGGGTCAGAATGCGGAACAAACCACAGCCACCCCATGTCGGGTGTGCCGCCATAATGGTAATTCACAATATCTGTGTCAGTAGTAAAGGGCCCCCATGGCGGACTGCTTCTACACATTCAGTGTAGCCTTGGCATTCATTAACAGCCAAGTTTATTTATTTATTTATTTATTTATAGATTCTAACTCAACAGCTGGCTATAACTTAGACCTATAGTATTATAAGTCCTCCTGATACTATTGAGATTTTTGTTTCAGAATATGAGTCTGTGGCATTATTATTATTAGTAGTAGTAGTAGTAGTAGCAGTAGCAGTAGCAGTAGCAGTAGCAGTAGCAGTAGTAGTAGTTTTATTTATATGCCGCATTTCTCCCAACAATGGACCCAAAGCGGCTCACAACATTAAAATTCACACAATTAAAAACACAATAAGTTAAATATTAAAAGACAAATTAAACAATATATGATTTAAAATTAAATTAAAACATTAAAACATGGAAAAGATTAAAATTATCTGCTAAAATGGGGTTCAGGGATTCAGTTGTAATTGTTAAAAGCCTGCCTGAAGAGATGGGTCTTTAGCTTTTTACGGAATGATAAAAGGGAAGGGGCCATCCTGATCTCCCGAGGGAGAGCGTTCCGTAGCCTGGGAGCTGCCACAGAGAAGGCCCTCTCCCGTGTCCCCATCAGCTGTGCTTGTGCTGGCAATGAGACCGAGAGGAGGGCCTCCTCTGCTGATCTTAATCGCCAAGAAGGCGCATAGAGGGATATACGGTCCTTCATGTAGCCTGGACCCAAGCTGTATAGGGCTTTATAGGTAATGACCAGCACTTTGAATTGGGTCTGGAAACAGACTGGTAGCCAGTGCAGTTCTTGTAACAGGTATATGCTCCCTGTAGCTGGCCCCAGTCAGTAGTCTGGCTGCAGAGTTTTGCACCAGCTGAAGTTTCCGAACCGTCTTCAAAGGCAGCCCCACATAGAGCGTGTTACAGTAATCCAAACAGGATGTAACTAAGGCATTTCAAGCATTGCAGTGCTTGCTTGAAAAAGGAAGTGAGCATTGTGACCTCATAATTCGGGACTGGCCCTACAGCTAGATAAAGTGAGGCAGTTGCCTCAGGTGACATATATTTGAAGGCAGCAGCAAGGTGTTGGAAGAAAAAGCTGTGTTCCATACAGGCCGCTCTACACCTGTTGTGTTCAGGTGCAGTAGAGGATGCTACCCCATCACAAGTATTTACAGAGATATAACTGCAAATTCAGTCAGCTGTTGTACATACAATCGCAGGGTGCACCATCCTGTTATTTATCTTATCTACTAAAACACCATGTGACAACTTTTTGGGGTTCTTCTTTGGTTGTAGTGGGGCTGGGGAAGACATGAGGGAACTTAGCAACTCAGGCAACAGAGGTTGGAGCTAGGTGTTCCCAGAGTCAGTAAATTAAAAACAGGAGAGAGTCATCCTTCAAAACGACTTGCTACTCACTACTATGCAGCACAGAAGCAGTGGAATGCTACAACAACCTGCAGGCACATATGTAACTCTTTCCCAATATGGTAGCCCTACTTGTGTCACAAACAGTTAATGGGACTGAGACCTGAAGAAGACTGATACAGAGTTCATATTTTCATGTGCCAGCTTCAAAGAAGTTAGGCACATTTCATTACCGTTAGCAAACTGCTTGTCAAGTTCCACCTTTGTTTGCCTTACTGTCAACCTTCACAACCTCTGAGAAAACACAGGTAATTTGATTAAGAGGCAAGCAAATAATATATGTGGGGAACCTGCTGCTAAAGACATGGAAAATAACACAAGTGGTCTCTGAAGAGATGAGAAGCAGGAAACCAGACAGGTTGACAAACCTAGTTGGATGAGAAGAGCACGAGAAGAATGAGTGAGTGGCAATATGGGAAGCCTTCTCCAGTGGTGTTAAGTGATGGAACTTGGAGGGGGAGAAAGTTTGCATAACTGCACAACAGGATTATAGCCATTAACTTAGTGTGAGCTTTCATATTTAAAATCTAAAGCTCATATTAAAATAATTCCATAGTTTTAAAGTGCTACAATAGCTTGGCTGTGGGCTTTGTTTGTTTGCTTATTCGCCTGCATTCTTTCTGTTTTTGGTTTTGGTGCAGATAGGGCTACCTAACTTGGAGCCCATTCTAGTTCAAATAAAACACCATTTTCTTAATGAAGAAGAATCACTATCTGACAAATTATACATTTGAGATGGTGATGGCAATGGCAATGGCAATGGCCAAGCAGCCCAAGACATTCTTGTTTGTTTTTGTAGAGACCCACAACTAGAGATTAAATAAATTTCTAATTTATTTTCTACACACAGGAGATCTGACTTCAGCCCAAAAGTTGCCAAGGTTTTAAAAGGCAGCAATAAAGCTTTCTTTGCATTAAGCAGTCAAGCACATAAACATTTTAATGAACAGTTTTTACATGGTTCATTGGAAAGCTCCCAGTCTCCTATAACACAAATCATTCCTCTGCCATATTCATTCCTTTCATATGGTGCTTACATTTCAGTTTACAAAATGCTAATTGAACAACAGCACAAATGGAAGTCCAGCAAATACCAAAGTTAGGGAAGAAGGCAAGTGAACCCCTTGATGAATGCACCTCTCAAACAGTTAATGCAAGAATGACCAACTGGCAACCCAAAGTTTGCATCTGAACCCTATATTGATTTTTCCATTCCTTTTTTTCTCCCTACTCCAGACTGGGGGTGGAAATTCTACAAATATGTCTTCCTCATCTGCAAGATGGCAATGTATTTTCTGCTGATATCCATGACAGCATTTATGAGAATGATTTTTGTGCAAACTGTGCAATTGCACACAACTATAATTGCTGCAGCAATATATTTTTTCCTACTTCATTGCATGTCCTTCTGTGCTTGTCATGCACACTCTGCTTCCTAAAAGGGAAAATACCCAACTGTGCAAAGACATTTTGCACAAATTGTGAATACCTCAATGGCAGAAAAAGTACTCCATGTCTCATTCTCACACTGGAGGTGAAAAATCTCACAGAATTAACCAACTGTCAACAGGCTGTTTCAACCTGTCAAGATAGGCTACCTCAACAAGAAGAAAGAATTTAGTGAGATTTCTGCACATCTCTTCTCCATATTCAGTTGAAAGCTGCTAGCCTGACCAGCCAGTCTCCTTTCCTCAAGCAGCTCCTCTTATAAAATGGCACCTGCAAGTACAGTCTACCAGTCAGGCTGTCTTTTCTTCCATAAGACTTTGGGTTGTCAGAGAGGTTTCACCACTTTCCTTACTTGCCTATGGGGACCTTCAACAGTGCCTCCTACAACAAAAGCATGGGGTAGTGGTGGTATTATGACCCAAGGGGGGATATAACCTTCAAGCAGTTTAGTTTAGGTGCAGATGGCTACCCACATTATAAAACCAACATGATTTAATAGTTTGAGTGTTGGACAGGGACTGGAGAGATCATGGTTCAAATCTCTGAACAACTCATTCAGTGACTTTGGGCTTCTAACTGTTTCTCAGACTGGTCTACCTCACAGGGTAGTTGTGAGGACAGAAACGGGGACAAAGCCTAGGTATCCCGACCTCAGTTCTTTGAAGGTAAGGTGGGATATAAATGTAACAGACAAACATTTGAAGAACTCTCATTTAGGGGACCAGACAACAATCAACTGACACCAAATCTTGCAACAAACAGCTTTAAAAAAATACATTTATTGTTCATGACCAGCAACAGAATATTTATGATCGTACATGACAGGATTATCATATTATTTGGGGGTGCTACACTATCATTAATCATTTCTGAAAAAGCTATCTCCCTAAGCAGGTATTTATTTTATAATGACCTAAAGGCAGAAATAAATTATTAAAATCAACATCAGTGCATAACTCTTTAGAATAATTAGAGCACGTTAATGGCAAACATTTTAGCACATTCTATTTAACCTTCCAAAGCAACACAGAGAACATCAAATATTTATTATCCTCTTGAATGTATGTTTTTGCAAGTGTTAAA
This sequence comes from Intellagama lesueurii, assembly GCA_037013535.1. Lineage (NCBI taxonomy): Eukaryota > Metazoa > Chordata > Lepidosauria > Squamata > Agamidae > Intellagama > Intellagama lesueurii. The sequence continues at coordinate 141,899,108 of JBAJHW010000004.1, forward strand.
TAAGCTTTATTCCTTGTTAAGCTTGCTTATATTTTTGTCAGTATTCTCTTGATCCAACCAGTCAGAGTCTCCATAGGTATATGAGAAATGGGTTTTAAAAGTCATATACCGTTGTTTAATTTGTTTAATTGTGTTTTAACAGTTTTCTGGTTTCTATCTATACTTGTTCTAAGTCTTCTTGTGAGCCACTGTGAGACCTGGCTTTGGGAGAAAGGTAAAGTAGAAGGCAAATAAATAAATAAATTCATCCCACCTCTCTCCTCTTACCTCTCAGATTGATTCTTTCCTGATCCACCAAACTCTGAATTGTTTCTGCCCTTGTTGTCCAGATCCTCTGTGCTCTAATCCTGATTTACCAAGTCTATAGGTGTACTGAGGTTCATCTTCAGGTTCTGTTCATTCTGAAATCAAAAGTCACAGCTCTACACTGTATCCTGAAAATTAATATGCAAGCTAACATAGGATTTGATAATAATGAGTACACATCATGAGTAAATGTTAATAAGCCATGCCACATTTTTATGGCTAAACATCTGTCATTAATAGAGCAGAATAAGAAATGGCTTTGCGATGGACCATCCCACTGACTGAGGATCAGAAAATTTCACCTTGACGTGGCCTTTTTAAAGAAAAACAACATTTAAGAAGTCTTGCATCAACGGAACAAAATAAAACGAACAAAACACTAGGACCAGCCACATAACAGTACTCAATTTTTATTTTTCTTAACAAATATATTTAATGGGGGGAGGGGAAAGAAAATATCTAGAATGTTTATTTCCATGATGATCCCAGCATTAAGTGGTACTAATGGTACTATAAAGTTGTTATATGGTGTTAATATAACCTGAGTATTAAAAACGTAATGGATTCACTATTTATGAACCATTAAGTTTTACTTTACCCCTCAAATAAACTTCATATCATTATTGGCCTATTAATACCTTTTCCCTCCTGTCTGTAATCCTTCAATCTATTGCTCCTACACAGGCAGGCATGCACGTGCACGTGTGTGTGCACACACACACCCCAATCATATAGCTAAGCATCTGAAGGCAGTAGGATGTGGTGTATAAAACGAGGTTGACGCATTGGCATCTGGATATACTGTGCACAAGTCCATTGCCAAAATCCATTAAAAATTCTATTTCTATTGAGAATAGCATTTAACATATATGGGTGCAGCACAGAACTCAGCCTATGAAAGTGAGAGAACAGGGTAGAGAACCTGCAGCACAGGCCTTAAAGCACATTAGAACAGGGAAGTTACTGAAGACTGGTATCCTATTGTCAAACCATCTCAGGGCCCATCAACACTGGCAGAATAGCTTGCTATTTGGATCACTGTTGGTGTTATTTGGTTGCTTAAGGCTTCCACACATGTCTTGACTTAGAAGGATCCATCTCACTCCATTTTGACACAGTGGTAGATTACTTTTTTTTTTTTTTTTTTTTTGGCTGTGATTCAGAGCACTCCTAATTAGCCTGTTCTGTAGCCCAGCGATCCCCAAACTTTTTTGGTCCGCGGACCGGCTGGAGAAGGCGGGGCACCCCCGCGCTCGCACGCATGCGTGAACAAGCATGCGTGCTCCCTCACACGAGCACGCACGCGCCCATGCGCATGCGCAAACGGCAGTGCGGCGCTTCTCTGGGCGCACTTGCGCTCATGTGCATGCGCAAACGGTGGCGCAGCGCTCGCACAGGCGTGCTGGAGCGCGTGCGCAGCTGTGCGGAGGTGAGTGCATGCGGGGGGGTGGGGCGGGAGGTCTGTCTCGGCCTCTGGGACCTCTGCTGTAGCCCATGAAGATAGTCTGTACCAAAATAGAGCTGTGGGCAGTGTTATCTGAGGTGACAACCCTGTGATATATCTGATGGGTTATGACATCGAAAGGGACGACAGAGAACCTCTCCTCTTCTATTTTCAGCTACTCTACCATTTTACATTTTTGTATATATTTTCCTATTTATGCAACACTATTCCAGATAAACAAGATACACTAGCGATATTATGTATACCATGCTAGGTAGATTCATTGCTGTTTCACTGTGTCACTTATTTTATTCAACCGAAAAAGGAAAGTTGCCATGGTCTACTGAATAACGATCATGGCAAAAGGTGAGGAAGGGGGCAGGAAGGGTATCATTAATTGGAATGGGAACAAATTGGGGCAATCCAAAGACTTGTCTGGATCCTTCTCATGGAAGAAAAAACATCAATCAGTGTGAATGAAAAGATCACTCAAGTGAGAGATAAAATAGATTGCCCTAAAGATAAGAACCTTTTAAGTGTGAACCAGACCACTCCGACTTCCACCATCTTGATGTGCCTTCAGTATCCCAGTCATAAGCTCTAAAATGCTCATTTTATTGGTTTTATACTGTGTCTTCCTCTGTCACCGATGGGATGAAGATGTAGGGATGTACAAACTAACATCACCAGTCCACCTCACAATTACTATTATATGCTACTGCTAGGATAGAAAGGCAGTTTGGGGGAATATCCCCATGGTAACCATAATGTAGATTCCATTTTTCACAATATTATTACCATCAAGAAAAAGGATATTCTCTTATGCTCACTACCATTCACAAAATGACACCAAGTAAGGGAAAACCCCAGAAGCTGACTCCTTTTTTCCATCAGTTAACCACTTCTCACAAAGCAATTGTCAGGGCTGTTTTTCGACAAGTGTGACTGGTAGGGCGCAAAAGAGGGTATCCTGCAGACCATCTTGACTGTTCCCATTGGTGTCGTCAACATTTGCTAAGTAAGGCTTGGCATCTTTTTTCTTGCTAGCAACATGGGCATGATATTATGCATCAATATCAGTCCATTTCCTGGCATTTTGAATCATGGATCCAGAAGCACAATATCCCACATTCATCTACTGGAGGTTTTTTTGAAGAAATGAATTCCCCAGCTTTTAAAAATTTGAAGTCTATATATATATATACATGCACACTACCTACAAATGCCAACAGAAACGTCCCTTGTGTAGAATTACCCAGTGCTAGAAGATGAGCACATGATCTGTATTATGGTTGCTGGGAGAGCCTTTAATGCACACTTGAAGATGATTCCTGACAAGAGCAGTGAATATTATTATAATATTTTAATATTTTAAATTTCACTTATATAGCAATAATTAAAAAATAATTTGCAATAACTAAGACATTAATAATTTGTTACAATTTACTCAGTGTTTGGGGTAGGACTGGAGGTTCATACTCAGCCTTGCCTCTCAGGCAGTGCTTTGGAAACAATCCCTCTTTGTGCAGGAAAGACTGTGTTGGGGAGCTTAGGTGAGGAGGGTACAGGGGATTCGGCTCACTACGCAGAGGCCACTGGAAGTAGCTCTGTTTGATTTGCACAATGTAAGTAGGCAATCACACAAACAAGCCCCCTGTACTGCTGGCTGGCCATTGTCCTCCTTTGCTTTGTTAGGTCAGGGAAATAGTGACTCAACAGGCAGTACACCAGAAGGAAAAAAGGTGCTGCCTGCTTGCCCTTCTGCATGCAGTCTTTCTTAATAAGAAGTTGGCCAAAGATGCCTTGATTGCCCAATGGCTCTTAGCTTGTAGTGGGCAACCAGAGAGATTGAATCCTTTGGAGGCTTGCACCACAAACAGCAATAAAGAAGGGATGTGGTAAGTGGTATTGTGATTTCCTGTAGCTAGGCAGTTCAGCCAGAAGTGTTCTTGTTTAGTCATTAAGTCGTGTCCGACTCTTCGTGACCCCATGGACCAGAGCACGCCAGGGCCTCCTGTCTTCCACTGCCTCCTGGAGTTTGGTCAGATTCATGTTGGTAGTTTTGATGACACTGTCCAACCATCTCATCCTCTGTCGTCCCCTTCTCCTCTTGCCTTCACACTTTCCCAACATCAGGGTCAGCCAGAAGTAACCCCTACCATCTGGGGCAATGAGAGTGAGTATCTCTACATCAAACAGTTACAGAAGTTTGATTCACTTTAACAAGGATGGCCACATCCTATGGAATCCTGGGATTTATAGCTTGGTGATATATTTGGAATTCTGTGCTAGAAAGCGCTAGTGTAATCTCCTGAACCACAGCAAAGAATTCTAAATATCTCATCAAATTATAGACCCCAGAACTATGTAGAGTGCTGTCTTGGTTCTTACTCTGTTGCCAAGTCTACTGTCACTGTGTAATGTAGCCAGGGCTGGCCTTAGAAGTGGGCAAACTGGGTGATCACCCAGGGTGTTTAGCTGAGGGGGCATGAATCTCAGCTGAAACGGGTGTGAACCAGAGCTCCTAGGCACCAAACGGGTGAAGAAGAACACAGGGGGTCTCTCTCACACTCTCACTCTCTCTCTATTTTAATGTGCTGTTCACAATGAGATAAGGAACATATTGTCAGCAAGGGTTCATTCTCCACAGCTGCCATGTTTGCAAAATCAGCATACAAATGGAACCCATTGTTTCCCTCAGATGACCGCTCACCAAACAAAAGCACACTGATCTGCAACTTGTAAAGTGGCGAAGGACATACAAGCACAATAGCACATTCTTTACTGTTTAAATTAGTTCTGACTCAAACAGCTGGAATCAGAAGCTTCCTCATCTCATCTCTTTTGGCCTCAGAATACCTGGAGAAATAAACATGCTTGACCAGGACTCATCCAGGCTGGCTTGACCATTGAACAAATAATAAAGTGATGACCTCAGCAATCAGTTTCGGGGTTCTGTGGTATCAAATTTTGAGTTATTTGTTCTAGATTTTTTTACTGATAGAGATGGTAGGTAAAACCTGCTTGTGGGATCTCCTGCCACTTGTGCCAGAATAACTGGACTGCTTTGATGTATTATGTGTCATGGGTTGGGTAGTTATAGGGTGCTATGTGCTCTTCTGCCTCAGGGAGAAAATGTCTTAGATTGGTGTTGGGGCACACACTTCTGCCATTCAGCAACACTTAGGGTCCTAGACAGTTGGGCAGGGAAGAATGGGCCAGATGCGATAGGACACTGCAATCCTCTATCTGCTTCAACCTTCTTTCACTGTGACTTGGTTCACCGATTGTTTGGGCTTCTGCTGCCTTGTGATCCAAGCGTAAGGCTGACTCAAGATATTTTATTGTCTGAGAACAAGCAGAAGGCAGTGGCGCTTCCATATCAATCACACCCTATAGATAATGTCTTTCTGCTATAAGTCAAACCATGATGGTGGTGATTGTTACAGGAGGGTCCCATACAGGTCTTCTTGCAGGGATTCTTGAAATGGGGCCTTCGTGACAGGGCCTCAGTACCATCTTTTAAAAGATTGGATAGATTTGTCCCATTCTTTCTCTTTCTTCCATCTTTTGGGAAGACCTGTCCTCCAGAGAACAGAAATCTCCCTTATATTTTACTAGCCAAAATCTTGTTGCGTAAGTTCTACCTGTGAAGGGCGATGACACTGTGTAAGAGTCAGGAGCCCTCTCTTCTTCTTCTTTGGCCTTGCTTTTTGCATTCCATGAACATGGAATGGGGGGCAGTGGGTTGGTACGAGCTGTTCACCTTGTCAGGGTGGTGAGTCTGGAAATAGGCATATGTATGGTGTTTGTGGCCAAAAGCAGAGGCATCTGGGCGACCTTAAGTGACTGCTACTCATCTGTAATGAGGAGAAGGGGCTCCTTCACGAATGAGGAAATGATTCAGACTAGATCCTTTCTCACTAATGTGCCAAATTTGTGCTTTGGTTTTCAGGGAGCGAATTTAAATACAAAAATATATCACTTCCTGCATAAAGCAAATGTTCTCCAACCTCTCATTTAATACTTATAATAAGAGTTCTATTCCAGATCAAAAGAGGGAGGGTGGGAGGGAGGGAAGGTGTTTGTTCAAATGAAGGTGGTGAACTAAACAGTAATATGTAACCTTAGAATTACAGAGCTGGAAGGGATCCTATGGATCATCTAATCTAGTCCCTGTGGAAAAGGCACAATGGGGAATGAAACTCCCAGCATCTGGCTCTACACCCAGATACCTAAACTACTGAGCTACCCAGCAGTTCTAGACAAACATGAAGTTGGAAAAAAAAAGTTTTCATTAGACAATACTGTTATATCACTAAACAGTGATCCCAGGTGTACTGTCTGGGAGCAGAAACAGACATTAGAGATAGCCCATGAGTGGAAGAAGGAAATTCTTAACTAATGTGAGCCTCTATCATGGCAGTAGCTTCTCTCACCTCCAGGATTATGCAGATTGGCTTGCTCTGTGTGATGACTGGTCTTCAGGATTTAAGCCTCTTTGCAATGTTAATGTGTATTTGGCTCTAATTATGAACTGTCTCTTTCTGGCCTCAGAATACTACAGTATGTCAGAATGGGCTGAGGAAAAGGGGTATCATAGTCATTTATTTCATACATAACTAACAAATGTGAAATCTTTTTGAAAAATGAAAATACTGCTGTTCATAACATCTGCATTTGCAAGTACAAAACACTGGGAAGTTTCCGGTTTGTGTCTCTTTGAAATATAGCTGACTAATGGCAAATTGGTAAATCAGTTATTACCAGTTGTTAAAGCTTATCTGAATCCTTGTGATGTAAGTTTATCAACTACTATCTGCTTGAGATTCTGAATGGCTTGTTATCCTTTTATGTGTCAGCAACATAAACATAATACAATTTGGGTGTCACAAGACAAAATGATAAATAGATAGGTGTTAAAAAAAACACCAGTTTTGCTGGATCATGAAGAAGGTTCGAAGCCAAGATTTTTTAAAAGCACTTTGTAAAAACACTTTTTTTAACTTGTGGGATACCGATGCTGTTAATGGTGAAGTTAAGGAAAGAGAGCTGTCCATTTAAAAATAGTCAAAATATTGTTTTTTCAACTGCTATGGATTGCTCAGTGAGTTCAGTACCTAGCTGTAGAGCCAACGGCTAGGAATTTGATTCCCCATATACCTCCTGGGAGAAGACCCAGCCTGTATGGCCTTGGGCAAACTGCACCATCCCAGAACACTGCTAGAAGAAGGGAATAGTATACCCCTTTTGTGTACTCGTTCTCTAAAAAACCTTCAAAAGGGTCACCATAGGTCAGAATTGACTTGATGGCACAAAATTATTATTATTACCCTTTCTCATATGAAATGCAGAGAATAGTTAAGCATTCTGTAGGCACGATATGTAATTAATTATTTTAAAAGTGATTGGCATGGTGACTTTCTCATTCAGCATTGGTCATGTGTGATTTTTTTTTTCAGTAGTGTCATCCTTTCAGTAGAGGTAAAACTGATCCTCCAAACTATAAAAACTTCACTTTTTTTCTAAGTTACGGAGGATGCCTTGTGAAATACCACATGGCAATCCACACCTCAAAACTTTATCAATTCTGTGTCCAGTGCTGTCATAGAAATGTCAAAACGGTGTATATTTTATAGCTTTATTTGTGAGGTACTCCTAGCTCTGCATTGAAGTTTTGAAAGAAGCACAAGAAAGGAAGAGAGGAAAGTGCTGAGAAGAAACCCTGACAAAATTAAACAAAACCCCATTTAAGCTGCAGGCAGCATCACACCGAGAAAGGCTATGTGAATTGAAAGCCTGGCTGTGCCTGAAAAGCCATTCCATTTTCTCTGGATATATTTTCTGTTCAGGAAATAAGCAGCCATGGAGAGAAAAGGTGGGAGGGAGATAGGTACACAAACAATTTAGATGTAAAAGGTAATACAGGGTGGACTCGAGTGGCATGCAAACAGCAGAATAGGATCAAACTATGGTTTCCCACAAGCAGTAATGCTCTTGAGATTTCTCCATGCAACTCTATAGGAATGACGGCCGTGTGTGTGTGTGTGTGTGTGTGTGTGTGTGTGTGTGTGTGTGTGTGTCCATGCAACTCTATAGGAATGACGGCCGTGTGTGTGTGTGTGTGTGTGTGTGTGTGTGTGTGTGTAGAGACAATTTCTACCCAGAGGTATAGACAAAGAAGATAACCTCCCTCAGGAACCTAGCATGATAAGTAGCCACAGCCAGAAATGCTGTGATCAGTCAGAAAGGCAGAAGAGTTATTAGCTTAGCCCTGAACCTCCTACTTAATGTGGGACCAGTGGTGATAGCTAACAGACCCAGGCTAAGGTGACAAGCTTTGGACCTGCTCGAGGAAATCCAATTGAAAAGCAGCCAAGAGGAACAACGAGTTAGAAACAGATGTTCCAGCTAGGAGGATGTGCACACATTTAAACAGAACATTGCTTTTCTTTAAAAAAGAAAAAAAAGGAAATTCTAAATATAGGATTTCATCGCTTCCTGTGGCCCTGTTATTCTCAACTACTGTTATCCTTGGCGAGGGGAGGGACGCTAGGTAAAGGCAGCAGGGGGTAGCATCTTTCTAATTTTGAAATACAGTTTAAACCATCTAGTGACCACCTTTCCCGAACCAAGAATTTTAAAACAGCCGCAAGGTTTCCGAGCGATCCCCAAACATAATTACAGTGCTTTGCGCATCAGCAGGCACACACGATCATACACATACACACGCATATGGCATTTTATGAGGAAAAGGGGGGGGGAGATTTCCACCTCAAAAAAAGTATTTTCCCCCCTAATTACAGGGATGAGGGATGTTATTTCAGTTGTCAACAACTACTGTCAACACATATCTAACTGCTATTAAAGAAAGAAAGAAAAGAGGATTGATAAAAGGAACTAATTACACTTCGAAAAGAACAATAACAGACACAAGAAAAGAACTGCTTCTGCCCTAGGTAAGTCCTTTGTGCAGCTCTATATTCTATACCATGTCCAAAAGCACATATACTGTATGTCTGACAAAGATGTTAATATCCAGCACATAACATGTATTGGGCTATATTCGCTTTTGGATGCATTTCCATAATTCTCATTAACATTAATGGGAGTTATATATGCACCCCAGGAGGGCAGAGTGGTCCCACTGTGTTGATTTTTACAACAAATTCACTATTCTCAACACAGTATATCCGGAACATATTTTGAGCTGATCCTGTTTGCAAATGCTACATTCCAAATGAATTTATCTGCAGCTGTGCACTCGAGAATAAAATAAAGAGCATCAGGAAATAAAGCATACTAATAAGTATGGGCATTGTACCTAACTACTTATAACAGTTATTAATTGTGGAATTCCTCAAGAGTAGCTACACGTTTCTGTCAGCATATATGCTTGTTGTGTCTCAATCTGACACATGATTTGGGAGGAAGAAGAAATACATATTTCTTCTCTTTAATTCAGGTCTCTTTTGGTCAAAAATGAGAAAGAAACAAAAATGAGTGTACTGAAATAGAAATATGAGAGAATGCTGACAGAAGCCAGGTAATCTTAAGAACAAAATCAACAGACTGAGTGTGAAACTACCCACAGAGATTATTTTTATGAAGCATTTAGACTATTGAAATTTGCAATAGAAACATAAGAAGTCATAGGTCAGCCAGTGTGGTATGGTAAAGCAATATGGCTCAGTCTTCATTCCGAGGTGTTCAATACAAACTTGCAAGATGGCCCCACCACATGTAAAAACCCACATGCCCCCATCTGCATGATCCAATCCTATACATAAAAATCCAAAGGTAAGGCATACCTTTATCTCTTTTTGCTTTTTTAAAAAAATATATTTTTATTCCATAACATGACTACCTTCATTTTTGCAATCCTGTATATACATCACAAGTGTTTACTCACATGTATTAAGTGTTTGTAGATCCTACCAGCCATTGGCTGCTACTGTCCCTAGGACTGGTATCCCTGATCGTTGTGATGCTTTGTTCCTCCCTTCTTCTTACACAATTGGAGCTCTAGGATTGCTGCTTCTTGAGAGTGTATGATGTTAAAAAGTGCAGACTTTGCTGTATTTATTTATTTATTTATTTATTTATTTATTTATTGTGTTTTTACCCCGCCTATCTGGTCAGACGACCACTCTAGGCGGTATCTCAACCAATAAGTCCCACTTCCAATGTAAAAGCACATTCTCTGTTTTGTTTGTTGTCATTGTTGTTGTTGTTGTTGTTGTTTAGCTCTGGCATTTCTTCTGGTTGGCTCCAACAAATTGTCCACAATCTTGACAATAGGTGCATATACAGGAAACGTGTTTCTATACATAGGGAATAATCTACAACTTAGCCTCAGCTTTTTTCCATGTGGTAACTGGGCCACAAAACTCTGGATGTTTGGACCCTGATAAAATACACCTTTCCATTCTGAAGGAAATCAACTCTGAGTGCTCACTGGAAGGACAGATTCTGAAGCTGAGGCTTCAATACTTTGGCCATCTCATGAGAAGAGAAGACTCCCTGGAAAAGCCCCTGATGTTGGGAAAGTGTGAAGGCAAGAGGAGAAGGGGACGACAGAGGACGAGATGGTTGGACAGTGTCATCAAAGCTACCAACATGAATTTGACCCAACTCCAGGAGGCAGTGGAAGACAGGAGGGCCTGGCGTGCTCTGGTCCATGGGGTCACGAAGAGTCGGACACGACTTAACGACTAAACAACAACAAAATACACCTTCACCCACCCCTCAATCAAGGGACCTTAGAAGCTCCTTCTTGCTCATCCAAGAGTGTTTGTCCATCTAGGTCATGACTGTTTGCACCAACTGGCAGTAATGGTACCAACTCAAGCAGGAAATGTCCAACAGGTAGAGATGCTAAAGATGGAATATGCTACCATGGTACCAATCTAATCCCATATGCCAAAGCAAGTGCTTTGCCTGAGTAACACACACCCCTTTCTAAATTGACATTTTGAAGCTCACAGATTAAAGGTGCAAGATGACCACAGCTGAAAAACAACGGGGAGGAAAAGATGTAATTACCCTTGTCTAGAAATGCTGCTTCTCTTCTCTTCTGTAGCCTGAAATGGCGTCAGAGCTCCATTACTCACATCCACGCATAACGTATTCACCAACAATGTGACAAATAGTTTATATAACAATAGGGGGAAAATAAAAGATGTTTCAAGTTTAAAAGAAACATTCACACTTAATTGCTTCACGGACAAATCTGAACAGAGCTGATTTAGAAGATCAGTGACTCAGGCTGCTGGTGTTTTCTTCTTAAGGTACATTTAAAAATTAAAGTCAGTCCAGGAGGCTCCAGTTTTCATGTAAGAAGGATGCTGGAGTGGCTGGGAGTTTAACCTTTTCCTTTTGCACAGTTTTCCTGATCTAAATTGGACCCCCCCCCCCACAGCTGCTGTACAAAGGAATGTACTGTTGGTGCTCATAATGATAGTTGCCATAGTCATGTTCCCAAAAAGAGTTTGAAACCACAGGCAGTTCTATTTATGGTGTGTGTGTGTGTGTGTGTGTGTGTGTGTGTGTGTGTGTGTGTGTGTGTGTGTGTGTGTGTGTGTGAGATTGAGAGAGAGAGAGACTGAAAAGCAGTACTAAATAGCATTTATTTATTGTTCATTTATTTCTTATATTTATATACCACCACCCCATTAGTGCAAAGCACTATCCTGGGCAGTTTGCCACAAATAATAAAGCACAGCAACAAATTAATTACATAAAGCCAATCAACAGAGAAAATCAGATGCAACAAAAGGCACCATATCCCATTTCTTATGGTCAGCATAGGTTAATAGTTAATCTGTCAGATTTACCCTGGATAGATCTGAAATCCTGTGTAAAAGGTGAGAGATACAGCATTGACCCCCATCAGCATAATCCCTGATGAGAACATTCAAAGTTGCCACATTTGTAGAATGAGCATACAAATGGAGCCTATTGTTTGCTCCCAAGGATCAATCACTTTTTTAAAAAGGCAAGCTACAAATTAGCCTTGCAAAACTGCAAAACACTAGAGAATGATCACAATCCTTTACTGCTTTTGGCCATTCTGCTTCTAACTGTAAAGCCGCCCAGCTCCTCTGCTTCTGCCCTCAAGGTCCACAAACCTGTTCTATCAGTTTTCATCTTCAGCAGGACCTTCCTTTGTTTGTTTTTGTTTTCATTTTGGTAAAGCTGTGTGTATTATCTGCCATCAAGTCATACCTAACCACACAGGCAGTCAAAACTGCCCATTGAAAAATAAGTCCACCCCCAAATACTTCGTATCAGAACAGGGATATTCAGATAAATATATTGTTGGTGGGAAAATTTAGCTCCCTGCCCCAAGTACTGTGAGAATTGTGGCTAAACTCTGAGGGAACAGGAAAACTTTAGAGAATTATAGATGACATCATCATCTCTGCTAACAAAATAAAAATAACAACAACAAACATTAGATGACATGTTGACCCAAGAAGGAGTTCTTATCCATTGGAGTTCTTATCCATTATTCTTTACAAAGTTGGAAAAGTCTTATCAGATTACTCATTGAATTGCTTGTTGCTTTTTTTCTTACTAAAATATATCCTTACGGTTGCTAAAAGAATGCAAAAAAGTTGAAAATTTCCTCTATAATTTCCTTTAGTCTCAGTTTACTGTCATGAGCAGACAGTAAATGTTTTTACTTAAATAAATTCATTCCTACTCACTATATTTTAAATGTGAATTTCTTCCACTCTCATAACTTGAACAAACTCATTACAAGTAACTTTGGGATCTTCCAGGTGTGCTCTTTGTTTGGCCTGTACAGCTCACATTACTGATCTTTTTCTGCAACATCCTGAAGTTGTTCCTCTTAATCCCATTTCAAATTGCTTCTCCAGAAATGGGGGTTTGTTTGTCCTATTGGTTAATTCCCTGCCTACTTTGCTAGTGACCACCTGCTTATTCCATTATAGTGCTGGGAGTGTCTTCTGATAATTATTTCGTGACAAGTAAAATCATGAGAATGTCTCCTTTCTTCCCCTCCTCACATCTCCATCCCTTCTGGGGAGGCATGGGAATAATAACCCTTGTCTGTCTACCCAAACTACACTGCAGCTTTAGCTAAACACCCAAGGCAGAGGCAAGCCAAATAGGAGGGCCCAAGAATGGAAGATAAATACAACAGAAATAGCACTAGAGTGCAAATAGATAGAGGGTGGATCCACCTACCCATAATCAATGCAAATAATGACAGTAAAGAATTCCTTGACCATTAAAGCAAAAGTAAAGCGTCCTGCTTATATACTGCCCCATAGCTCTTCAAGCACTCTCTGGGCGGTTTACAAGTTAATTATGCAGGCTACACATTGCCCCCCCCCCCCCCGAGCTGGGTACTCATTTTACCAACCTCGGAAGAATGGAAGGCTGAGTCAACCTTGAGCCGGCTACCTGGGATTGAACCCCAGGTCGTGAGCACAGTTTTGGCTGCAGTACAGCAGTTTGACCACTGCGCCACGAGGCTCTTCAAAGATTAAAGAAAGGAAGAGTGGGAAAACACCTTCTGGGAGCAATTGTGAGCAAGCAGAACTAGCAGATTAGGAGTGGATCCCTAGATTAGTAGGTCACTACAGCAAGGGTAGTTTTAGAGGTTGATCATTGAACAAACGGGATCTTTTGGAGGAACAAGTAATATCAGCACCAGGAATATTCATAATTTTGTGTGTGAGAGCAAGCCGAGATGACAAAAAGGGGAGGTGATGTTAATAGGAGAGTGAGGCAAAAGGAACTGGGGGAAAGTGGAAAATAGGGAGGAGACATGGCTTATGAGATGAGTTTAGTTAGGTAGTTGGTTCCCATGTTCTCAGTGCATGGCACAAGTGTGGAAGGAAGGAAGAAGCATAATATTCTGCATAATTCCAACATAAATCAAAGAGAGGAAACGCCAGGAACAATAAACAACCATACCACAGTAAACAACCATGATCTATTAAGCTGTTCCATGGAAATAATTATTGGAAGCATACACAGCATAACATCTCTTCTGGAAGGGCCCCATGTTGCTTCCAAACCTCCAGGTTCTGCATGAACAATTATGGAGTAGTACCTTTTTCTGCTGCTCATTTCAGAACAAAGACATGTTTGGGTGGTAGTGATTATGGGTCACCCAGTGGACCTATCTCCAAGCCATCACACCTCCAAGCCACCTAATCTCAAAATTAGGGCCTATGTCTAGGGCCTATATACCCAACATGTGTATACCCAACAATGCTCCCTGTATATGCAATCAAGTGACCTGGAAAACTAGTGATACCGGACTTCGTAAATTCAGGCATTTGTAGGCATAGGTGTCATGCATACAGGAAATCAGAGAAAGAGGCAGCAAATTCAGTCTCTAACTAACTGCAGAATATCCACACAGTGGTACTGGAGAAACATTAACTTATGGATTCAGCCTTAGAAACTTAGAGTGGTTATCTAAGTACATTTCCCTCTTTGTAAAGGAATCATATCCACATTTCTTTGGGATAGGAAAGGTGATAGAAGTCCTAGTTCTAGCTAACTAGGTTGTAGATGTGAGGAACTATAGCTGCCTCTTTCATCTTTGGGGAACAAAGGCAGGATCCTGGAGGGACAAGAGAGAGGCATGAGAAGGAAATAACTGATGGTAGCAAACCAGGTCAGCACAGGTCAAAGCAGGTAAAGGACAGTCTAAGAAACCTGAGGAGGTCCTCTCTCTCTGCTCTTCCCCATGTAAAGACATGCATCTTCTCAAATGCAAGCTGAGTTGCACCCAGTCACTTCCAGTACAACTCACTCAGGTATTCATTTGTACCAAAAGAAAAGTCAAGTAAAAGGTTTCAGTCTGATGCATTTTTGCACAGGTTATGGCCAGACTGTGACCTTGGATCAGTTTTATATCAATTTCAGTTTCCCAAAAGAGAATAATGGGAATTGTACTTTGACGGATGTATCAATTATTCTGGGATTAGAGATCCATAGTCTACCTCTTGGAACTACATTTTCCATGGATCCTTGGAAGAGGGGAACAACTGTTACACTAGTTTACACTTTATGAAAGTACCTCCAGGACTCAGAAATTTTATTTTAGAAATTGTAGCTTTCAGAACCCTCATAGTTATAATGTCTGCTGGGATTTGGGGGCTTCTAGTCCCAAAAATAATTTTTCCAAACTCTGAGTACACACTGAGTTTTAATGGTCTTGAAAGAGCTGGGATGTAACTTTTTCATAGCCTGGAAGAAGTTTTAGCTCCATGGCAGGGCACATGTTTTGCATCCAGAGGGTCCCAAATCAAATTTCCAACATCTCAGGTAGGAAGAAAAGTTCTGGCTGAAAGCTGGAGAGCCACTGCCAGTCACTGTCTATGATAGTGGGATAGATGGTCCAACAGTCGGGTTAGGGTTGCTAGCCCAGTAGCATTCCACACCCCAAGATTACTGGACCCAAATATGAGAAGGACGAGATTGGCATGTCATAGACACTCGTGGTGTCGTGATGGCTAGGGTTCAGAGGAGCTGACTGACTGTGGAAATTGGAAGGGAGGAATTCAGATATGTGGGCCTGGAATCCAGATAAAACCCAATAAATCCAGTAATATCATAACTCAGAGCTGGGCGGAGGAGGGAGAACTATGTCCTTAGTGGCTAGTCTGGCAGCAAAATGCACCCAATAACTGCGGTGGTTGCTGCCAGTCCTGCTAAGGTTCACATTCCACAGTCTTTTTTTTTTTACAGCACACTTGACATGGAGGAAGTATTTTTCCAGGCCCCACCCTGCTGGCGATGCTTGTGAGAAACCTCATTGCTAGGCCATAGGGAGTTCTTCGCTCCCAAGGCTCTGCAGTGCTGCTGCCAGAGCTTGTGCAATTCCTATGACAAATAACAGAGGTATAGCTCCATTGCATCACAACTGCAGCTGCACAAAAGATAACGTAACTCTTTTTGTAGTGTAACTGTAGCTTTTTCATTAATTTTATATTTATGGGTGTGTGGCCTCATTAAATATGGAAGATATCCCTTATTTCTAGTGCTGACTCATGCTTTGTTCTGTTCTGTACTAGAGGCCAGTGGCTTGTAGCATTCAGATTATTTAACTAACAAGAAACCATTTTAATCATTTTTTTAAAATGATGTAGTTTTTTTAAAAAAATTAGTGTGTGTTTTTTAAACATTGCAACTGAAATAGAAACGAACTAATTTTGGTGTGTCTTTTGACCAAACCATGATTAGTTTTAGAATGTAATTTTCTAAACTCTGCTTTCCTTGAAAAGACTAGCCCTTTCCATGTTACAGGACTCAAAAAGGAAAGTCAATTATTTAACGAGAACCAGTTGATATTTGCCTATCAACATATCCTAAGGAACTAGCATTTTTACATGTTCTCCAAATTATTAAATCAAATGCTTTGGCTTTTTAAGGTATATGCCACACTACATGTGGAAGAAAATACAAATGTAAATCTCTTGCAAATGATTGGTGTGTATAAAGTACATAGTTGATTGACACACGCTTTCACTTAATGAGGGTAATTACAAAGAACAACAATTCAAAACCACATCTGTTCAATGTAACCGTCTTGTAGTGCCATGCAGCATACATTGAGAGCTATCAGAAATGCCAGTTTTGCCACAAATCATGCACAAGCACACTTGTAAGACAAGAAACAGATTAATAAGCATCAACACTTTCCCATAAACACTTGTTGAGGAGAATAAAAGCTGTTTCTCGCTGAAGAAAATTATCCCAAAGTGGACACTTTCTCTTGGAGCAGCCAGGAAAGGGTGGGGGAATAACAGGAAGGACAGAAGTCCATGAAAGGCAACTTATAAAGAATATTTCTTTCAAAAAGGGCACTAAATATTGAAAAGCCAACATCTGTGTCTCACACAAACAAGCATGAGATTCTCTGTATTATTCTGTAGTTTATTATTGTTACGTGCCCTCAACTTGCCTCTGAGTTATGGTGACCCTGTGAATGAGTTGTCGCCAAAATGTCCTGTTCTCAATTGCTCAGCTCAGCTCTTGTACACTCAACCCTGTGGTTTCTTTTAGGGAGTCAGTCTATCTTGTATTTGGTCTTCCTATTTTCCTGCTGCCTTCAATTTTTTCCTAACATTATTGTCATTTCCTGTTAATCTTGCCTTCTCATAACAGCTTTTAGTTTCATCATTTTTGTCTCCAGTGATAGTTCAGGGTGGATTTGCTCTAGGAACCACCTGTTTGTCTTTCTGGCAGTCCAGGGTATTTGCAAAGCTGTCCTCCAGCATCATATTTCCAACAAATAAAATTTTTCCTGTCAGCTTTCTTTACTGTCCAGCCTTCACACCCATACTGTACATAGTGAGAGAAAATACAACAGTATTTGCAATAAACAGATTGTTGTCTTCACAGAACTCTACTTCATTTTTGTCCCATAGACCAAATTTTCCAACAACATTTGGTTCTTCTTTGTTTTCTACTTTTGCATTCCAGTCGTCTATGATTATAAACATGCCTTGTTTTGGTGTGTGATCACTTTCCTCTTGGATGCTTATATATAAGCTTTCAATTTCTTCTTCTTCAGCATCTGTAGTTGGAGCATAGACTTAAATGATGGTTATGTTGATAGGTTTTCCCCGGAGTCTGACTGATATTATTCAGTCAGACCTTGTGTCATTACCTGTTACTGCCTATACTACATCTTGCCCCTGTATTAGAGCCACTGCATTTCTTTTTAGTTTGTCATTTCCAGAATATAACACTTTATAGTTGTCTGACTGAAAAGTTCCCTTTAGTTCACTGACACCACACACTGCAATATTTATATGTTCCATTTCTTGCTTAACAGTTTCCAGTTTGCTTTGATTCCTACTTCTCATGTTCCATGTTCCAGTTGTACATGTTGTACAGCATTGGACTCTTATTTCACATCAGCCACTAGACATCCTTTCAGCTTTAATCAAGTTGTGGCATTAAAAATAGTGCTATTCGTCCTCTGCTCTTCCCTAGTAGCTGATTGAGTGCTTTCCAACCAGTGCTGGAAAATGATGGGAGTCTCATCTTCCAGCAGTATCTCTTGTTTTATTTTGGGCTGTCTCATCATAATGTTATCATGATAAGAAAAGATCAGCAGGAATTTACCACTGCCACCTTCTGTGCAATACTAACAAAAGTTAGCTTGAGTGTCACCACTGTTGTGTCCTCTGCCAGTGTCACCTACAGCTACTACTGCTGCCTGGTATGCTGCCCCCATCATCCTTGGAACTATCCATTCTCTACTGCTGATGTGACTGTTACCCTTGAAGAGAGTGGACACATCTTAGTCTGGTGTCTCAGCTTTAACCATTCTGCCTTGGATGACCCTGCTAGGTGTCCAGGCTTGTAATGGAATCTGGCCTCCTGACGGCATGGCTCTCACCTTCATTGACGCACTCAAACCCCTTCACCACATGAAGGTGTGCATCCAAGAAGGGGTATTCTGCAGTAACCTGAACTAAAAACTGACTTTGACGGATCTGATGGTGGACATTTTGAATGTCTTGGGATTAAACTACATGTTGCACAGAATAGTTTCCGCCGATGCCCAGCTTCTGAGTAATAAAAAGCAGCCATAATGGTTAGAGAGAAAGGTGCAGTACACAATGCTTCTTGGCGGCTATTTCTGCTCTCAAAATCCTCTCCCTTGCTGTTTTTCTCAGTGTAGAAAAGAGTGGCACAGAATTCCATATAATGGGTTTATACATGTGCCACAGTATGCCATGGTTTGTTGGTTAAGTCATTAATTGTACAGCAGACAACAATAAAAATTGTGTTTTGCCTTTTACATCTCTGCTTTCTTTCATCTTTGTTAACTTATAATTTAGGATGCACATCCAGGCACTTTTGGATGTAGCAAAAGTCGTAGAATCATAGAAAAGTGAAGTTGGAAGGGGCCTACAAGGCCATCAAGTCCAACCCCCTGCTCAATGCAGGAATACAATCAAAGCATATCTGACAGGTGATTATCTAGGTTTTTCTTGAATGCCTCCAGTGTTGGCTTGCCTCCATGGTTTCAGCAAGCCAACGTTTATGAGTCAATAACAAACTGAGTTCTGATTGTGGTTTGCGGCTGATTAACAAACCATGGCATGTTAGCAAAGTGGATTTGTCCATCATAATCAAGCAGATTTTACCAAAACCAGACTATAGCTAGCTCTGACATGCAAACATATCAACATGAAGTTTGGCCCCAAGGCTGCAAATAGACAATTTTCTGTTCAAAATGATTAAGACAGATTTTTAAAGGGTTCACTGTTCAAGGTGTCTCATACTTTTGCTTTTAGTCAACAGAGCATCTGGGTTTTAAACTATTTGTAAAACTTAAAAGCTATACAGCAGCAGTCTTCTATGCTCTTACTGGGGAGCAATACAAGATGAACTCAGTGCAACTTAATTCTAAGTAAACATGCACACAATTGTGCTGTACGTCTGTTAAAAAATACAAATGTATTTTTTTTTCTATCTGGTTTCAACAAATAGGAAGCATGAGATAATATTCAAACAAACAGACAGTAGAAACAAAGAAATCATAAATAATATTATGAGCTTTCTTAACCATATCCAGAGTATAGGTGCTTTTATTCAAATGCTGTTTAACATTCAGGGTCATGTTTTTAATAGCAAAGGGGCATGGAATTATAGCCAGTCAGTCATATGATCTCAGACAAGTCATTAATGTAACATGACTTTGTTTGCTTTTATATGACAGAAGACATTACAAGACATGGCTGACACATGGTATTATAGCTGAATAAATAAATAGCTTGATTTTGAAACACAAAGGTTCTTAGATATGTTTTGTAAAGAACAGTTCTTTTTTTATTTTTCTTTAAAGCCTAAGATTTATTCACTTGTTTGATGCAGAAATAGTTTTCCATCAAACGTGTCTAGCTCAGCTACAACTGACTAAAGTAGGGTTTGTCATATATAAGTGTTAGCATACGGTATGGAAAAACCAACAGGCAATCTTCCTCAAGATACACACACACACACACTTTTGGATGCTGCCCCTTACACAGCACTATAAATCTGTATTGATAAATGGAGCACTGAACCTCATTCAGACTGAATCAGGTTGGGAATGAATTGTATCATTTGATGAAAATCGTAGGGCACAATACAGCCAAAATGAAGTTGTAGAGGGCAACTTCCATTAATTTGCATGGAAGAGAATTCTCATTAACATCAGAGGGACTTCAAAGTGGCAGGCCTTGGATGGGTCAAGTCCTTAATTTTTCATTACTCAAAGACCAGAATCTAAACAGTGACCTTTTCCATTCCAGAACCTGGAAATGTTAACTGTCTCTTCTTCTCCCCCCCCCCTTTGGTGTTTGTTTTGTTTGTTTGTTGCTTTGAAGAAACTCCAAAACTCTCTTCTAGATAATAATCTGGCTCAAGTCCCTCAACCCTAAATCCCAAATTCCTTCATTTCAAAAGTGCTGGTTCTAACGTATAAAGTTTTAAACAGCTTAGGTGCAAGCTATCTCAAGGACTGTGTCTCTCTTTATGAGCCTACTCAAGTGTTGACATCATCAGGAGAGGCCTTCCTCTTGGTCCCATCACCTTCACAGGTGTGTTTGGTGTAGATATGGGCATGAACCGCAGTTCTTTGGTTTGGCTCAGTTTGGCATTGCACCCACACAGGTGTTCCATGAGTGCCACGCACTCCCCTCTCCCGCCTCCCTTGAGCACTCGCCCATTCCCCAAGTGATGTGTGTTTCCCTTCCCACCTCCTCAGCCCAACTGCCCACTCACTGATTGCAGTGTACGCTTCCCTCCTCTGCCTCCTCCAGCAGTTGCCCACTCGGGTGAGATGGTGGGGCAGGGAAGCCTGCAGCACTGCCTTTGAGTGAGCAGCCACTGGAGGAGGCAGAAGAGGGAAGTGCACATTGCACAGGGAATGGGCAAGAGCACAGACAAGGCGGGAGAAGGGAGTGCACGGCGCCCGCAGAACGTCTATGCAGCTGCAGTGCTGTACTGAGCCGAACTGCCGAACTGAGGTTTGTGCCCATCTCTAGTTTGGTGGGGACATGAGAGAGGGCCTTCTTTGTTGCTGCTCCCAGACTTTGGAATTCTCTCCCACAGGAAGCCAGGCTGGTCCCGTCTTTGCTGTCCTTCCACAAGTTGGCGGAGATCTTTTTCTTCAGGTTTTCTTCTTCGTGACTGGCAACCTGACTGGGGGTGGGGGGTGGGGAGTTAATGGATAGTTGTGCCTGACTGCTTTGAATGCGTTTTTGCTGTTGATTTTGTTTACTGTATTTTAGTGTGGTATCTGTTTGATCCTTTTTAGTATTTGTATATTTACTGTTTTTAGCTTTAAATATTGTCTTTTATGATGGAAGATGTCTTGGGTCTTCTTTAAGGAGAAATTTGGGATAAAAATATTTTAAATAAATAAAACAAATAAATCAATGGCAAGTGTGGAAGTGTTTCCAAATGCATGGTTAGTCAGCAAACACCCCTATACAGACAGAGATGACATCACCAGGACAAGTGTCATGAACAAAACTAAGCATCCGGCTGAACTGAGCTGTCATCCTTTTTGCACCAATGACGGCTTCCATGGGTGAAACAGCCACCACCAATCAACCACTTCTAAACTTTTACACCAAACTGTTTTTTTTTCCCGTTCAGGCAGTTCACATATGCAGCTGCAAAGTTACTAGTGCATTTTTAGCAATATAATATATTACATTACATGGGAGAGCCACTAGAACCAGCACCTGTCTTTTGGACCTCCATCTTGTACTAAAGCACTCCGATAGAACTTGATCCTCTGGGCCCTCACACCCTCTGTTCACTGTTCCTGCAGGGAAGAATGGCTGCCAGCAATATTCTTACCCCTACCACATATGTATGCCTGAAGCAAATTTCCAAAGAACCAGCTGTTTCTGGGTTATCTTGGCATCTGATTAAATGATTTGCCAAAAAAAAAAAGAATTCCAGAGGGGAAGAGGTACTTTAAAGGCTGCCGGAGAGTGGTGATAGGGTTGGAAGAAGAGTGAAGAGGCACAGCTGTGACAGCTGAAAGCAGAATAAACCACCGCTGATCTGTTTCCCTGCTTATCACAACACCCATTAATCAATTCCAATCTCAGCAGGCCTACCAAGTCTACCACACTCCAACTCTAAAAAAAAAAAAACTGACTGCTCAGCCTTGTAATCCACTTCAAAACCTGTTCATCAGCAGAGGCACTGTTACCCACTAATGTGAAAAGTATTAATGTAATGCTGGGAGGTTGTTCTTTTATTTTTATTTTTTAAAAAAAACATATTTACAAGTCTCCTGCCTTTCAGAAACTCTTCTGCCCCTCACACTGTTTCTTGCTAAGGTGTTGTCTTTAATTCTCCCCCAAGTAGTGCTGGTCTGACTTTGTTGTACGTGTTGCTACAGACTTCCCATTGTAGGCAGCCTAAATCCCATCTGTTTACTGTGACTAAATTACAAGCTAACCTTTACCCTAGCCAGAATGAAGAGAGTCATTAAAAATATATCCTAGGGGTATGTAAGGAAATTAATTAAGACGCTGGGATCAAGCTATGAAAATAATATTGCAAAAATATACGCCAACAATTACACACCAAGCATTGTCAATCCAGCTGAAACTGAATATGCTAAAGAATGGGCCGCAGACAGACAATAAGTTATTTCCAGAGCATTAAAAGTGGTATGTTACTGACATAGTTGCTTGTAACTTGTCATTTCATTCCACTACTGCCTCTGGTAAAAAAAAAAAAAATTACACAGATTTTTGTCATGTTTCCAAACCTACAAAATATGTTTGAGTCACAATTACAGCAGAAAAATAAATATGTGTGTATATCAAAGATGGCATCTTCATTGTATCACTTTCTTTAAAATAATGACTGAAATCCAGTAGTAGGTTGCAACTCAATTAGGCCCACTGAATCAACAGAATTTAAAGAGGAGTTGACTC
Organism: Intellagama lesueurii; assembly: GCA_037013535.1. NCBI lineage: Eukaryota > Metazoa > Chordata > Lepidosauria > Squamata > Agamidae > Intellagama > Intellagama lesueurii. The sequence continues at coordinate 141,921,818 of JBAJHW010000004.1, forward strand.
ACCAAATCCCCAGAAATTCTAGTTGCTAGTTACTACTGGATTTCAGACACTGTGTCTCTCCACGTTCAGCATTTTTTCTTGTAGATAGTCCAGAATCCAACATTTGGGATACAGCACCATAAAATTATAATACTAACCATAATATTGACCCAAGAATCATCACACCTCAAACTGGCCTTCCAAACTTGCAGTCTAATTTTGAAACTTAAACAACTACAATTTGCATGACTATAACATCTGGCCAGGGCTAAATTTTGAATTTTTCTGCTTTTCTCTCACTATTCCCCAAATTTCCCTGTATTCTTAACTCACGAACAGACAAATACACATGCACTCACACATAGAGTCCAATAAAAGTGTTGCTCTACCATATTTTCTGATCTGTCTTATGGTGTTTTTAATTAAGATTGTTGTGTTGTTTTAACTGATTGTGAGCTGCCTTGAGTCTCCTATGGGAAGAAAGGTGGTATATAAGGAGAAAGGTGGCATATAATCAATCAGTCAATCAATCAATTAGCGGTGTATATGTCTGTGTATTTTACAATACTATTTTGATTCCAAATGAGTGTCCTCTTCTGGAAACAAGCCCACCTTTTCCATGAGGCCTTTGAATCAGCCCTTCCGTTCTCAAACCCCTCTTTAGCTATAGGGAGCTTGGTACATTTATGTTTTTGGACTACTCCCAGAATCCCAGTCATCAGTTAACCTTGCCCACCCACCCCAAAGATGTCCAAGAAACTGAAACATATTCTTTCCTGTCTCTTCCCCTCTTCTGTTCCCCATGTTTTCAAGCTGCTTCAGCTCTTCTATATTCTCTAAATCAGTGGTTCCCTACCTTGGGTCCCCAGATGTTTTTGGACTACAACTCCCAGAAATCCTGGCCAGCACAGTTAATGGCGAAGGCTTCTGAGAGTTTTAATCCAAGAATATCTGAAGACCCAAGGTTGGGAAATACTGCTCGAAATGCTTCCAAACACACTCATGGTGCCATGTAAATACACACTGCTGTGTTTGAGACAAAGGGAAATTAAAAGCCCATCCACACTGAGCATGTGTTTAACTTTTCTTGCACCCATGATGCCAGTATTGCATTCCAGTGTCCACACAACACAGGTTTTTTATACCACTATCAAATATTGGTTTATTTTTGTTTTGTGTTACTCCAGTTTGGTCCACTGCAGGATCTGCTGGAACCTTCTTGGGCTCCATGATCACTGCAGATGGTGACAGCAGCCACAAAATTAAAAGATGCCTGCTTCTTGGGAGGAAAGCGATGACAAACCTAGACAGCATCTTACATCACCTTGCTGACAAAGGTCCACATAGTCAAAGCTATGGTTTTTCCAGTAGTGATGTATGGAAGTGAGAGCTGGACCATAAAGAAGGCTGACCGCCGAAGAATTGATGCTTTTGAATTGTGGTGCTGGAGGAGACTCTTGAGAGTCCCCTGGACTGCAAGGAGAGCAAACCTATCCATTCTTAAGGAAATCAACCCTGAGTGCTCACTGGAAGGACAGATCCTGAAGCTGAGGCTCTAATATTTTGGCCATCTCATGAGAAGAGAAGACTCCCTGGAAAAGACCCTGATGTTGGGAAAGTGTGAAGGCAAGAGGAGAAGGGGACGACAGAGGACGAGATGGTTGGACAGTGTCATCGAAGCTACCAACATGAATTTGACCCAACTCCGGGAGGCAGTGGAAGACAGGAGGGCCTGGCATGCTCTGGTCCATGGGGTCACGAAGAGTCGGACATGACTTAATGACTAAACAACAACAAAGGATCTGCTGGTTTGGACACAGCTCACTCTGTAGTAATCTACACACTTTGTGGGTGGGTGTCATTTGGTTATCTTTCCTTATAAGCATTTTTTTTTTTTTTGCATCAATTTTTTCACAGACCAATGCATTACAATACATCCAGCAACAAATACTCTTCCAATATGTGGATTCAAGTATCAGGATTCAAATCTACAACAACAGCAACAAAATGCCATAATGACTCAGAACAATCAGAGAAAACACCACTGTGTGGTTAATGTTCAATACAAGGAAGAGTAAAGATCCATCTTTATCTATGATGGTTCATTCACACGTTCAAAGAATGTCTGTAATTTGAAACTTGGGTCCATGAAGTATTTTGGAGAAATAAATACTCTTTGCATTACACATAGTGTCATTGAAAATAACCAATAAATTACAAGAGTGTAAAGCCCATAACATTCATGCAGCTTTCTTTTTCAAACTGTTCCCAGTGTTGTTGGTGTTTTTAATCACATAATTAAATATCTCACTTAACAACATAATTTCAGGATAATTATCAAGTTTAACTGCCTGTTTATTAGCCCAGTTATCATTCCTTATTTGCTCATTTATGTTTGTAGCTTTTTAGGGGAATGGTTGGGGAAGAACATGAATGGGTTGGAAAGCATTATCCTTTCTAAAGAGGTGGATTCATGTTGTGGCAATTATGGGACATTATTCATTCCTCAGAATTTTTCAAGCACTTTCTAGGGATAGTATTGCAAATTCATGCTGTTCTAAGTGCTCTGAAACATGCTTTATTAGATAATTTATGCACTCCACTCTTGCTTCCATGCCACCAATTTTGCTGACATTCAAGGAATGAGTAAGTGCTCCAACACAGTGCTCAGTCATAGGTCATCAGTATTGGTATTGTACAGGTATTACATTCCACAGTGAAGTCATAGGAGATTTGCCAATATCTTGGTGGGTTTTAGTATATGTTTTCTTGTGGCTTGTATTGTTTACTTGTAGACTGCCAGATCCCTGGGGCAAGCACCTGTTTGTTTCCTATCATAATTGTTGATAGTGGCTTATGTTAAACTCCAAGAGTACACAACGTGTATAGGTCTACTCAAAGTCAATAGTTAGTTGAGTTGAATTCAGCTTTTCTCCAGGGAACCACATATACAGTATGATTTGAAGCCGCACTTTAAACAAATCTGGAAGTCATCTTTGTTTACCCTGGACTATATAAATCTGTTCTGGTCTGATCTCTTTCTACAAAAATGGGTGCCAAGCCAAAGACGAGGAGGAGGACGACGACAACATTTATTGGTGGGAGTAGGGTGGTTTCCTTACTAGTTTTTTTAGTGAAGAAACTTGGAAAACCAGTAATTGTTCTTCATGATATTCATCTCCATAGTAGTAGTCATAACTTTAGGGACGTAGTGCAGTGTTATGAAACATCTGCACAAGTGTTAGTGCCCTAGAGAGCAACTCAGTGGCTCTGAAGCACATATTGTTGCACGCTACAATGAGCATGTAGACTGAAGCAATGTTTGGGGATACCCCATCCTGTTCACATTGCAGAAGAGAGCAGCAAAATGGTGGAGGGGCCAAAGCAACGCTCTTGTGCTCAGGAAAGGTTACAGAATTTAGACCTGCACAGCATGTTGAAGAACATGAGCAGGATGGTCCTGACCTCCTATCCTGCTGGTGGGGTTCCCATAAACAACTGCTTTGCCACTATGTGAACAGAACAGGTAAGTCTTCTTGTTAACTCAACATGGCTGTTCTTATGAAATGAGGATACACTCCATTCCTTAGCCACAACTTACAGCTGTGCACCTGGGGTTGTTGTAGGTCACAAGTTGTCCCAGGGTCATAAGATTATTTACCCATCAAACTATTGGCAGACATATTTGTCTTTAGTCTGCTCTGAAGTGGACAAGGCAGATGCATTGATATAAACTCTTTTGAACATTTTGTCCTGAACTGAGCTTGTAGCTCGCCTGCAGAAAGGACATGCTGTGTTCAGCTATTCTAGCATAGAAAATTAGTTCCTGGAAGGACACTTGCTAGGACATGAGTCCATTTGCAATTTGGAAAGATGAATCAGAATGGGCAGAAACACCCTTGATATTATGGTAATAAATCCTGGACAAATCATCAAATTGCTAAAACCAAAACTTAGTGAGGAATAAAAGAGCTACATAGTAAACTAAGATAAAACTGATCAGTTAAAAAGGATAGCCACTTATGAAGAAGTAGCTAGCCTGCACAGGGTCCTGCTATCAATTGATCCATCATGTAAAGCTGTTTATGATTAGCTTGCTTTCCTTTCTACAATGGCATTTCTCCAGAGATATAGCTTGGCAATCAGACTTGCAAATTAAGCCAGTATATATGTCCCACTGTACCTAGTGTGGATTAGTGGATAGAGTGATAGACTAGAACTCGGAAGAACAGGGTTCAATCCCCCTCTTGGCCATGGAAACTCACTAGGGGAGTAGAATTGTAAAACCACTTTTTAAATACTATACCAGCGATGGCAAACCTATGGCACGCGTGCCACAGCTGGCACGTGGAGCCCTTTCTGCCAGCACGCAAGCTGTAAGTCGCTGGATCGCTACTCCCCCCCGTGCAGCCAAACCTGAGAAGGCGGCAGCAGCCACAGTGCTGGTGCTTTGGCAGGTGGATCCGGAGCAGCTAGCGCTGGCAGGGGATCTGGAGTGGGTTCTTGAGTCACCTCGTGCTGGGATTCCTCCTTCCACTGCCACTTCCAGTTCCGCCGCTGCCACTTCCAGTTCTGCCACCACCGCGGCACGCCACCCGCTGGTTTGCGTTCCCCCCCCCCCCCCAGTTTGGGCACGCAAGCCCAAAAAGGTTCACCATCACTGTTATACTTACTTTGGAAGCCCTGTCAGGGTTGCTATAAGTTGGTTTCAACTTGACAGCATACAACAACAACATACGTTCCAATGACTAGTTACAAATAAAGCATGCTAATAAGATGCATTTCTGAAGAAAATTAAGTGCTATGATAAACAGACACATTTCACTACTAGAGGAGCTCCTTCTGTAAAAGATGCTAAGCATATCAACTACTTAGACTCTCAGAATCAGTTTTTGTAGGGGGAAGCTTATACACATGTATATAGCTGTCTCTCTAGGATGGGACTTGGCAGCACTGTTTACGGTGGCTCCAGTCCGTCCTGGAGGGAAGAAAACAGAAGGTGGTGCTGGGAGATTCCTCTTTGGCACCCTGGCTGCTGGCCTGCAGGGTCCCTCAGGGTTCTCTTTTGTCTCCTATGTTATTTAATATCTACACGAAACCGCTGGGAGAGATTGTCCAGAGTTTTGGGGTTTGATGTCACCAGTACAAAGATGACACCCAACTCTATCTCCCCTTGCAACCTAAATCTGCGGAAGCTATTTTGGCTCTAGATCATCGTTTGGCATCAGTAATGGACTGGATGAGGACAAATAAACTGAAACTTAACCCAGACAAGACAGGAGGCATTCCTAGTCAGTTGAAAGGCAGATCAAGAAATAGGGATACAACCTGTACTGGATGGGGTTACACTCCCTCTGAAAACACAGGTGCTCAGCTTGGGGGTGCTCCTAGATTCATCTCTGAGCCTAGATGCCCATGTTACGGCAGTAGCCAGGAATGCATTTACACAATTAAAACTAGTGTGCCAACTGCGATTCTTTCTTGAGAGGTCTGATCTGGCCACAGTGACACATGCCTTAATTATATCCTGGCTGGATTACTGTTATGTGCTCTATGTGGGGTTGCCTGTCAAAAGTGTCAGGAAACTTCAGCTGCTGACTGGGGTGGGTTACAGGGATAACACCCCCCCCCCCCCCTGTTATAACAGCTCCACTGGCTGCCAATCTATTTCCAGGCACAATTCAAAGTGCTGGTTTTAACCTATAAAGCCCTAAACAGCTTAAGCCCGAGCTACCTCAAAGAACGTGTCTCCCATTATGAACCTGCTCAGGTACTAAGATGGTCAGAGGAGGCCTTTCTCTTGACCCAGCCCCCTTCACAGGTGTGTTTGATGAGGACACAAGAGAGGGCCTTCTCTGTCGCTGCTCCAAGATTTTGGAACTCCTTCCCAGAGGAAGCTGGGCTGGCGCCATCTTTGTTGTTCTTCTGCAAGGAAATGAAGACTTTTCTCTCCAGGCAAGCTTTCGTTCAATGACTGTCAGCCTGAACATGATCTTTTCAGATGGATTGTTATGCATCACTGCTTTGACTGTGTCTTTAGTATTGCTTGTGTTTCCCATTTCTAAGAGGGGCATTTTGTTGTTTCTTTGTAATATTTCTATACTTAGTGTTTTTAGCCTTAAATATTGCCTTTTAATGATGTGTGTCACTTTTGTATACTTATTGTTTCGCTCTCAAATATTGTCTTTATATGCTATAAGCTGCCTTGGCCCTTTTCTAAGGAGAAAGCCGGGGTAAAAACATTTTTAAAAAATAAATGTACACTAGATATACCATTTTGCCTGTAAATGGATAGCCTGTATAGCCTAGTTTTCTCAAGCTGTATCCATTACTAGGATTTCTGTTCTTTGTGGGATACACAAAGGGATATGTGAGGAAATACAGGTTGTCACTAAAGTCAGAACTATTGTGTGTTTTCAAAACTGGTGCTAACACATATCTATCTAACGCATAGACCAGGGATCGCAAACCTTCAGTGCTCCAGATGTTTTTGACTACAATTCTCAAAAGTCCTTCATTGGCAATACAGGTTGGGGATTTTGGGAGTTGTAGTCGAAAACGCCTGAAGTGCCAAAGGTTCCCCACCCCGATAGACCCTCCAGACTTCTGAAAGCAGTATAGGGCAGCAGCATAATGCAACTCACCCTGCAACATCTGGAGAGCTGTATGTTGCTCACCCTTGCTTGTACAGCAAGTGAGTGGGTACCATACGGATGCTTCTTTTCTCTTTGGCAGCTGTGGTCCAAACTGCTCCCATAGTCCCACTCAGTACAGAAACGCACTGAGATGCTTGCCACCCTCACTATCCCAGGTAATAAAAATGATAGCAGGTTAATCAGTTTTGCCAGCTGGCGTTACACAGCTAGATTAATATTTGAATTAGAACATAACAATACTTGGCAAATTTTCATATTATTATAGCATCAGACAATTCACCCACTCTTCTATGTGTAATACTGGATCAGAATACCCAAATTCATGTCTCTCTTTGCCCACCTCCTCCTTGCCCACTTATGGAGGAGGGATCAGAACACAGTCGTATTTTGCAAGCAGGTCTTAGGTTCAACTCCCATTTTCTCTAGTATTAATTAAAAGAGAGAGAGAGAGCTGAAGGATTCCGGCATCATTGTCTAAAAATGTAACTTTTCCAGGCTCTGAGGGGAAAAAGTCAAGCAATATATGAGAGGAAAGATAACCATGCGATTATCTAAAACTAAACAAAAAGGCTGTTTCCATTTCTAAATTTTGAAACTGCTTCGTTTTATGTTTTTGTTTGTTTGTTTTTTGTCTGTCTGAACAATGAAAGACTTTTCGGGCTTCTGTGGTGGGAGGAAGATTTTTTTCTGAGCGTGGTTTATTTTCGCGCCTTGCATGATCTAAAACCATTGTGAACGGCTTCCATCTTGTGGAAAAAGCAGACATTGCACCCAACGGAAACAAGAAAATATGCTGAACATGGTTATGATTTTTAATTTTTCCATAACTTACTTCATATAGCATCCCCTCATACCAGTCATTTTTGTATCTGTTTTGTGTAGTTTTTAGTGCTAATTAAAATCATTCCCTTATCAAGACGCTGTATCTAAGCTTTTTTGTTTTAAAGTAGGATTAGCTCTAGGAGAGTGCTAAAACTGTAAGAAAACTCTAATTACAAGCCAGCTTGTATTTTTTCCCCCTTTATATTTTAAAGAGGTCAAAGCCACAGTCTAAGTCAAGCAAGTTATCTCTCTATTTGTCTTCAGTATATATGTTCTTTTGATACCAACTATATTATATTATATTATAATTATATTATATTATATTATATTAAGGTATTTAATGTTTCATCTCCATTTCTCATCCCTTACAGTCAAACAAATGAGAAGATTTTAATCCTTAAAATATCATCCTTGATCTTGATTGGTTGATTATTTCTGAATCTTACACAACAGATTTCAAAGTGTCTTGGACACACATACAGTTTTCAGATCTGCAGCTGAGCAATTTTATCAGGTGCTGCAAAAAAGAAAAAAGGGGATCATGGACAGGTTTGGCCTGAGAATAAATAAATGATAGTGGTTTGCAGTTCCTTTTAACAAGAGGAAGACTCCAGGGCCAGGTAATTAAAATATCTATGAAGCAGAACTTCCACCTATGTCTTATAAAGCCATGACTTTCATTGTCCACTCTGACTGGATTTAGGCCCCTTTTTGACTTATGTTGGGGGGGGGGGGGTTATTGCTGTAAGCTATAGTCAATACCATACAATTATCATTAAAGAAGCATAGCCATCGAGTGGTTCAACATTAATTAGAAGTACCCGTTTTTAAGTTTTAAAGCTCTCATGCTGGGCTTGCCAAAAAGGAAATGGATTTTACTTCAAAATGGCTTGAAATAAAAGCAGATGAATGCTTTCTCCTTGAATGTTTAAGCATTAAAACAAACACATGACATCACTATCCTTGCGTTTCCTAGTAATTTTTTCCAGGATTGAACTTTTGTAGCTGCAAACTTAATTTTTTAAGAAATACCAGCTGCACTTCAGGGTTTTTTAAAAAAGAAAAATAGTCAGACATCCTGAGGCTTCTAAGCACTGGATAAGTGATGCTATTGTAACAGAAAGGAATTTTCCTGCTTTCCTATTATGATGGTATGAAAAATCTACCCCTTAAGAGTGCTGCTTTCCTGCATTATACAAAAGTAAATGTGAAGGTCAATGCAGGGGGGGGGCCAATGGAGCCAGAACCAAAAAGGTTTATGTTTTAAGTGAGTCAGAAGTAAACCCAAATCTAGAATCTCTGTGTTGCCACTAATCCAAACAAATTTATATATGAACATGCTACACCACACCCGCCCCACAAATAAACTCAACATCATTAAGTGGTTCAACTGGGTTCAGATTGTGGAGGTGATATAAATCACTTCTCCATGAAGACAGTGTTTCTAAAACATGGTCTCAATTTTGAATTTTCAGAATTATTTAAATGGTCAGTTGAGCATGAACAGTTTTTCAGTCAGAAGCGGCTAGATAGTTTAGAACGTCCCTGTCAATAAGACAACTTTTGGCTAGAACTTTTATACCCAGCCTAGAACCTGTGCGCACAGCCTCTGCAGAAAAGCCTCTCCTTGTAACCAGGCTGTCCTGGCTGAAGTGTGCCAGAAGTAGTTCAGCAAATCAGTGGCTCTGTTTCGAGGCTTCAGGCAGGCATGCGTCTTTAAACACCAGGTGCAGAACCTGGCAGGGAGGGAAAACTCGGTTCTTAGTGAGGAAATGTGAATTTTTGGCATACAACTCCCGGAATATTCACTGCTCACGCTGGCTAAAGTATTCTGGGAGTTGTAGTCCACAAAAGTAACTTTCCACATTTTGCTTTCCACTTGTGACAATTGGCAAAATGTGGAGAGAGCTGCAGTACAAACAATGACTTACTAAGCCTTTGTTTGCAGGCTCTCTTTGCTTTCGAACAATTCTTGAGCAATCAGGTCTGAATAGCCATCTCAACAGAAATAGCTTTTCTGGGCCAGAATGTCGTAAGCATTATGTTCACAAATAGAATGAGGAGGTAAACTACAGCATTAAAAGCCATGGGCTTATGGCTAACCTACCTAGGCAGTTTGCAAGAAAGCAAAATAACTGCAGTTCTCCCTCTTACCTCTAGGTGCCATTATTGGACCAAGTGAGAGCTGAAGAGTCAATGATGCATTCATAGTGGGGGTTTTTTGAGAGAGAGAGCAAGTATGTTTTATCACCCTATTGGTTAACTTTTCTTTTTAAAAAGTATACAAGTGAAAGGTACAGAGCTACGTCTGTGGTTCCTAAAAGTTTAGTTTTGTCTTTCCTTTTTCTTAGAAACATTCACATCTCCCCATCTTTTCACTCAGCCTATGAAAACTGCCCCATCAGGGTGGCACAAATCTTACAGATGGAATCCAATGTGACTTTCATACATGGCATAAACTTCCTTCCCTTGTTGACCTGGCTACAGTCCTAGGAGCCATCTGAAGACTGGTTTGGGGAGGGGTCCCAGCCCTCTGATGTTGATTCTGGGATGCAATGGGAAAGGGACATTCTATCCTCCCAAATCATGCCGGATTCTGCTGCTGTATGAGCAGACCACCAGCACTGGATACAGAACGCTAAGCCACATAAAGACCTTCCTTTATATTCTTAGTTATGAGTGCAATAGCATATCACTTTTTGAGTGTAACGGTGTGACTTAATACACTGTTTGCTTCCACTTTGAGAGGGAAGGGGCAAGAATGACAGCTTTGAAATGCGTTTAGCAAAATTAGCCAGTGTTGGCATGGTAATTGATTCAGACAGAAAAGGTCAGTGTTAGTTCAAGAGGAAAGAAGAGCTGAGAGCCATTATATCAGAAGGGTAGGAATAAGTGAACAGCAGAGCCTAGAAAATACAAAGTTTCCTGTTTTGATGTTTAAGACAGCTACATTGGGAACTAGGGAAAGACATTCATAAGAAGATCACTCAACTTCAGGCAGCTATGACTGGCTTCTCCCTTTTAAAAAGTAGCAGAACTAGAGGGGCTTTTGTTCTCATCTCTGGAAACGTGCTGCCAGAGTACAGAAATGGACACAAGGTAATGCTGAGTCAGCATAAAACAAATTTAGATTGTTCATCTTTCTGTCACAAGGAACCATTTTGCAGTCCTTTAAAAAAAAAGCTGCTCTGCAAATGCAGTCTTGTCTATTGTCCTCAAAAGTGAGCATGATGCTGCTGAACATTTGAAAAGAAAAAAAATACTAACACCTGACAGTTTTATCCAACTCTGCTTAATAGCAGGAGGGGGCACATCCAGACACATGTACACATGTATATCTTCCTTTTTTACAGTTACTAGCTCAGCAGCATCCCGCTTAGGAGATTCCAGGGGCAAAAAGCTGAGACCTAGGCTGTTTCCTTAGGATGCCTTGGTGGTACATTTGGATCTTCTGGTAAATCTCGTAGTCACCTGCAGTATGTCAGGATGTACCCTAAAATGGGACCAGGGTTGTCTGGTCAGCACATCCCACTTCCCTGAGATTCCAAGGCCAAACCTGTTACCTGGAGAATGATCCCCCAAATCTGCCAGGTCGAGCTAGGGACCAGGCAACCCTGCTTTCTATATTGAGAGTTGACAGCTGCGCTACGTGCAACATAGCAGGCTCACCTTCCACGGTGTTCCTCTTGTGATGGCACAGTTGCCCTGGGTCCCCTGCAAAAACAACCTATGAGGCATCAGGAGCTGGCCCCAAACTGGGAAGATATCCAGCCTCTTGCTCTCTGTAGTAAATAATCCTTTTGAACCCAGGCAGCAGCAAAGTCCCAGCATCTGTTTCACAGCCTAGAAATGCTTTTGTGCATGTGTGTGTATGCCTAATGGTACAAAACCCAAAAGGTCTTGTCATAACCAGCCTCTTTGATTTCACATAAACTTCAAAATAACAGTTTAATATGATTTTTGTACAGCATTTTATTTATCTTTTATTATATGGAGTCAAAGTCTCATCATTTTAAAAAGGAACCAGTAAGTAATATTTCTGTTTTGCTTTAGCTCTGGTTATCTGTTGAAATTTTACAGCTTGTGTCTACTGTGCACAAGCATTTCACAGACATATATGTGCAAGTAGATACATAAGTATATAAAGAACACGATTATGGGTACAGCTACATTTTCAAGCTTTAGTCAATCCTGATGCACAAAAACTGTTAGAACCAACTTTATATTTTTGTTTTATTGAGCAAAATCCTGTTGTTTAGTGTAGTAAATTACACTAGAGTAGGCCCAATGCATCAATGGGAATTTAGAGGCAACTCCTCCATAACTTCTGTAGATTCAAATAGTCCTACTCTAACTATGACTTACTGTGCTAAAGTAAGTCACAGAGTAGGCCCATTTGAGTCAGTGCAAGAGTTGACTGACTAAATCCCTATTGGTTTAATGTATTTACTCTAATGTAATTTATTACGCTAAGCAACAGGATTTGGGCCTATAGATTTTTTTTTTAAAAAAACTCTCAACAACTGTGTCAGGGCAAGGATAATTTTATGTCTTCCAGTGAAGGATAAGCAAAGTATGTTGTACTATGTATTACACTATTAAGCAATATTTTTTTTCTCCAACTTTTGTTGGCAAGCTGTATATAGAAGCTGCCTCCCTTTTATTTAAATAAATAATCCCATTCCCTGAGCCAAATAGAAGAGGCTTAAATAATTTTATTTTCATGCCTAATTTACTCAACTGTAATCCAGACATCCATGTCAAAGCTTTCCATCCCCCTCCTCATGCAGCCCTCTCCTCACCCTGGAAAAAGACAAACAGAGACTAGGGTGTGGGGTCTACTGCTAAAAGAGATGATCGATATAAATGAGGAAAGGGAATGGGAAGAATGTCACTTTAAATATTTGGCCTAGTTACAGGCAGTGAATACTGCATCTGTCTAGTTCATTAAACATTTACCAAGCCAAGTGCTAAGAAATGTGACCAGTAAAACCAATAAGGGGCCTTCACTGTGGAGCCACATCTTTTTAAAGTGGGTTTTACTGCATCTATGCAGAATAAATTAAATTTTTAAATCAATTTTCTGGCCAGTCACATATCTTGAAATGTTCATTTTGGACTAATTTTATTCCGATGTGAACATAATGTTTCTACAAAAACTTGAAGCCAATTTGCACCCTCACTAAGCTGAGAATTGTCCTTCTGTGGCAGAAGGAACAGCTAAGGTAACTTTCTCACCACTCCCACAAGTATGTGACATTTGTGAGCCAAGTCTTCTCTGCAACAGTTAATTTGCAGTCTTTCCCCTAACCATTGCACAAGCCCTATGAAGTCACTTGAGCCTGCATGCCAACAAGCCTATGTATAGGGTGCTTAGCATCACGTCTCCTCTGCATGGACAGGAGAAACACACCCACTTACTCCACACTCGCCATGGAAAGAAAATCTTGGCTAGGCAGGCATATGAACTAGCCCTACATCTTCTCACCCCAAATCTCCAGAAAGATGTTTTTATGATGATAACATAGCAGTCAGTACCTCCCTTGTATCCCACAATTGACATAATAATTTACACCCAATGTATTCCATTAGGTGAAGATTCTCTTAATCCTTCAGGTAGAGACCAAAGTTTACAGTTTGTAATTTTTTTCTGATCCCAGATAGTTGTAGCTTCACTTCTTCCACATTGCTTTGCTTCAGAATGAGTACTGGGCATACAATCGTCCTGAAAGTTCAGTGCATTTTCTCTGTGTTCAAGTTCAAAAGTAATAATAAGAGATTTTGCTACAGAATCCAACTCGCTCTGGTTCACAAGAGGCTCTGAAATTTTGCGGACTGAACCTTCTGTCAAACCAATGGATGAAGTAGATGGATTGCAGAGAGCATTAAAATTCCCAGCTAAGATGCAAATCTTTTCCACAAAATACCTGAGTGGACTTGCATTTCTGTATGAAGCTGCAGGAAACAGAAGAGGAAGTGAACCAACTACATTGAGTTTGACAATAAATTTGACAACAATTGAAAACCACTGAATAACCTACACATGAATTGAAAACACTTAAGCAGGAAAAAAAATGAGTTATGCATTTTGGCTTGGCTCCTTTCTGCTTTTCTCTTTTTCATCAAAATATGCCTAAAAAGCTCAGTGCATAATTGCTGGCATATCATTATTTACCATACTATAATTAGGAAAATAAAGACCTCTTTTTTGACTTCCATTCATTATATCAATGGCTGGCGTTATAAAATGGCATTATAAAAAGTGTTGAATTCTTTGAGCCATCCAGAAAGCCAAGCTGTATGCCAGCTGTTCATGCGAGTATACATTTTTCTTCTATTCATTTTTTAAAAGCTCCATTTTATGGGGCTCTATACACCCTTAGTGATTATTTGTCTGCATTCCAGAACTGGAAAAAGCCAGCCGTGCTGACTATGGTACGGAACTACAGTCTGAGAAATGTAGTTCAGAACAGTAATTTTCCCACCTCTGAATTATTCACCAAGCTTTTTGAACATTTTCAACAAAGCAAAAAACACAGGAATGAACTCATTGAAAAGTACTTTTTTTTCTCCCCTCCGCAGCACACACACTACATAAAAGCAGTTGTATCCTATGCCTCTCTTTACATATTCCAAATCAAAAAAGCAAAGTTCTGGCTACCAACTTCAAGTTCTTATTATGTCTTTTTGCCATCATCTGCATAAAAAGATATCGGCCGAAATCCTCTCATGTAGCTATACTTTTAAAAGAATATTTAAGTAGTATTTATTTTGTAGCTATATTTTTAAAATGCTGTCATTTTGAGGCAAATTGCCCCAAGTTAAGAAATCACTATAGATATTATCAGCTGCATGCTGGGTCACACAACACAAGGCAATTCACCTCCAAAGGTTATGCTGTTTGTGTTACATCGGTAAAACTAGGCAAGAGGATTTGGGCTATCAGATTTTTGGTTTACATGTAATCTAGGTGATCTTTGAGCACAGTGCTCATCTGCAACTCCTCCAGAACATGTTCACTGCAGTGAAAAGATTAGTTTGTGGTGTTTTGAGCACATAGAATTTATCACATGGGTTTAATACCCGTGGGCAAAGTTAGGGCACTTGCAGTTCGGTACTAAAGTGAGTGATGGATACTGAGAAGGAATTCTAAAAGGGGAGGAAAGACAGCTGTAATGGTTTTATGTTCACAAATTTCATGGGAAACCCAAACCATTTACCCTGGTTCTGTTGAAGTATATAAAGGTAGAGCTGCAGTCAACCAACCACATAAGACTTCAGGATACTGAGCAAAGGTTTAAGAGATAATTTCATATACTTAAGAAAGATGGATGCATTTGTTCTTCAAAACTGCCTCAGAGTTAATATGTGGTTTGGCTGGCCTCAGGCACTGCTCAAGGGAAAAACCATGTTTTTCAAACATAATGGTGCCTTGTTGCTATCATAGCAAAACAAAGGATCCCAGCACTGAATCTTGCATCTCCATAATCATACTCTTAAAGTATTTTTGCATTACACCAAAATGTACTAACTTAGCAAAATACCTTCTAATGAAGAAGTAACCAGGCGATAGACTTGATCTAGACAATGGCGCAATTCCAAGAATTCAAGAGCTTTACCAGTTGCTTTCTTTAATTCCTGGTCAACAGATTCTTTTCTCCTTAATAGATTTGTTACTTCTTTCTGTGTGAATTAATAAGAGGTTTGTTATTTTTTCAGAACCAGTGACATACTACAAGTAATTTTAACAAATGGATGTAGCACAGAGCATTATGAGACTCCCTCTGCCAATGCCTATGTGAAAAACTGAACTTACCTTTTTACAATCAGATACAATTATTTCAAGGAGTTTAGCCAAAGCCACAGCTTTATCTCTTATCTGATTCTGAACCTGGAAGAGAAAAGGAAATCCGAAATTTAAAACTAAGTCATCAACTTTTCAACAATGAATATGTAATGCTTGGTTAGACAAGTGAATGTATAAACAAAGTCTTTGGCCTGGTTCATAAATACCAAGGCATTGGCCAAAATCTTCTTGAACAGGTTTGATATGGGTGAATGGTATGGGTGTGCATGTGAAAGGAGACAACTGCATGTGAGAATAAATAGAGAGAAGTGCGCCAAAATCTGTGAGCATAAGGGGAGAAATGGATGGAGAGGGATGTGGGGTTTCTGATTGTGAGAAAGAGAAAATGAGAGTAGAGAAGGAAATGGGGAAAGTTTCTGGCCCACTTCTGATGTGAAGCCCACCAACCATTTTCTGCCTGAAAGGAATGTGATCTGGACTTCATAAATGTTGTTCACTTTTATTTTATATTATAGGAATCTCCACAAAGCAGTTGTGCACAGGTTTAAAGAGCCACTGATAGCTTTTAAATGTGCAATTATTTAAACTGAGATTTTGTACTCTCTTTTTTTAAAAGACATTTTATTTAAAATATACTCTCTTTAAACAAAAGTCTATGGCATCAGTGGAGTGAGATTTCAGCTGGTCAGAGAAAGTGAGGCTATGCATTCTCGTGAGCGTGCTCAGTTCCCTTCCTAAGTAGGTATCTGCACCTTGGCCTGGGTATCTTGAAATAATGTAACATATCACACACACACACACACACACACAGAGAGAGAGAGAGAGAGAGAGAGAGAGAGAGAGAGAGAGAGAGAGAGTGGGTAGTATGTAACCATTACATGAAAAATGCATCTATTTTTATAGCAATGAGCCAAGAAAACCTTGGTTAGCTTTAGGGAGTGAATAATGGAAAATCTTTTCTGCTGTTCAAATTGGTTCCTCTTAATGCTGCAGGGTGCCTACAAAGTCAGTGAAAGGCAATCAGCAATACAAAAACATAAGGTGCTACTGAAACTGTTCCAACACCTTTCTGTTCTTTAAAAAAAAAAAGTTATGTTGCGATTGTAATGGATTGGCTCAACATTTTTCCCCCTGATATCATGAAGTGAATAGTTTAAGCAGCAATTTCCAGAAGGGTAACCATTGTCTGTTGTGACAAAAACAACAGAATCTTGTGGCAGATGTTTTGTTTGGCCTAATCTCTTGTGAGCTGCAGGCCTCTTTTTCAGATGCAGCAAAAGCTCTTTGTTCCACAAAAAATCTTGGTTGTTTTTGCCACAATAGTTTCAGCAGTGGATGGTTTCATCATCCCATGTGCAAAGAGCTATATGTTTTACATGGCATTTTGACAGCAGTTGTCAAAATACAGTGCAGATAAGGATAACCTGGACACATATGTATATACTGTATATGAGAATAACCAACATGTATATATATATATATGAGGATAACCAACATGTTCTATGCTGTCCCAGACAAAATTTCTGCAAAGTTTGTCAACAGGGGTTTCTGCAACATGACTAAGAAAGTGTTTTGCCAAAAACAGTTCATGATTAGCTCTCCATCACCTCATTTTGTGGGTACCACTTTAAGAGCTCATTCTGCATTCTCTTGGATGCTTTCTGGATGCAGTCTAAAAGATGTGCCAGTCCTCCATCCATTCCATCACAGATGTTTGATATGAACTCCACCTGTGAGGAGAGAAAAATTTTAAAAGGTAGAGGTCAGTAATAGTTTGACAAATATTTATGAGAACCACTGCGGGCTTTTAAAAGAATAGAGTATTTCTTTATATGTATGTTTCTTTATTACACTTCTATCCTACTTTTCCTCTATTGAGCTCAAGATGATGTTCCTATATCTCCCTCTCGCCCTCATTTTATCTTCACCACAACCCCTATGAAGTAGGTCACACTGAAAGCTAGGTTTCATATGAGATTCATGGCTCGGTGGAGACTAGAATCTGAATCTCAGAGTCCCAGCATAACATTCTAACAATGAGTGTTTTTATTTACTGCCCATCATCCCAGATGGTTTTCATGGTGGTGCATACAAATTAATATCATAATACAAACAGACAACAAGTAAAATCCCTATAACTAGACCGAGATTTGTGACAAATTAAAATGGACAGATAAATAAAAATGCTTTAGCCTGATTGTACAAGCGGCTTTAGGAAAAGGACTAAGACACTTACATGAATATCTGGTTAGGTTACAGCAGTTACTCTGTTCAAGACTGGTAAGCAAGCAGTTGCATAAAGGTAAATAATTTTAAACATTACTAAAATCACATAGCTTGTTAAACTGTAAATTACTTCTTGCTGCTGGAAGGAAAGAGCAGCTTTAGTATCTCTCTTATTTCCTCATTGCAGCAATACAGAGCCCACATGGCCTCTAAAACCAAGTGCATCCTAACATCACAACCTCACTGATTATGTTTATCCATCCATTACACGTTGTAACTGCACACACACAGGTGCACCCACTCACAGACAATTACTTTACCTCTGAATTACGGGAATGACCTTTATTTTCTTTCCCAAAATGGAGGTCTGAGCCAGTAAGTGCAGCCAAATGCCCTATGTATTTTACCAAGTTTGACAAAGTCTGCATTATTTTCTTCTGCGCCTCTGCTACCACTGATGACAAATCTGAACCACCACCCTGAGACAAAAGAAATAAAGAAGTGAAAAATGTTTGCTGCATGAACCTTCATAAATGATTCCAATTCATACTGTGAAAAAGTGTAAACTGAGTTACTGTCTCAGCACCAAAAACACGACATTACAATGAAGATTTCCTCCTTAATTTTTAAAGGACATTTGCAATGAGATATCTTACCTGCAAGAGCAATTGCAGATACCCTCCTAAATGTTTTACATCTTCCCTCAGCTCATCATAGATTTTCACAAATTCGTCGTTTTCTCGGAAACAGTTCAGCCAATGCTTGGCTAGAATGACAAGCTGCTTGAAAGCTGAGGTAATCCTTATGCTGCAAGACTGAGCAGCTTGATCAACAATGAAAACTTAAAGACAAAGAATAATAATTAATTAAAAGAATTGCTGGCAATTTTTCGTGAATACATTGAATGAGATTCAGAATACAGATTTGTTAACAAAATGGAGCTTACAGTTTTCTAGACTTTCTTCTGCTTGCTCATAAGCCTCAATCAAAGCCATGACTCCAGAATGAATGATGAACAGTGTTTCCAAAAGGATTTGGGCCATGCTTTCCTCTTCTTCATCAGTCTGTTCCAAAACATCCAAAGCTGAAGCAATCAGATCCTTACAAATACCAGGCAGGAATGACTCCAGTGGATCTGAGTTCTGGCTAATCAATTTATTTGTTGAGCCTGTGATAACAGAACAGCTTTTAGGAAATCTGAATGGATATGTCTATTCCAATACAATTTTGTATTGTTTTGTACTGATGTGTTTGTTTTGGAAAATAATAAAAAATAATAATTAAAAAAAGTGATAACAGAACAGCTTCAGGAAATCTGAATGGATATGTCAGTATTGTGGTGGATCTCTTGCATAATCTTTCTTTCTTGAAAAAGAAATATCAACATAACTAATCAGCAGATTTATATTATTAATTAGGTTTGTCATTTGCCAAAAACAAATATATGTCTCAAAAAAGAGAAGATACAGTAGTACCTCGGTTTACGAACACCTCGGTTAACGTAATTTATGGTTTACGAACGGAAATGCGTTGAAATTACGATTTTTTTCCACAGTACGAAGCAATTTTCCCCAGGATGCATTGTGCCTGGATGTTTATAGCGCCCCCCCTGTTCCTATGGCAAACCGCGTTTCGGTTTACGAATTTTTCACATTACGTAACATCCCAGATAATGCATTAAATTCGTAAACCGAGGTACGCCTGTATATGAAAGAACATAATCCTCTGTACATAAGGGGCCAGGATCCAACAGTGGTTTTGCCAAAAACAGTTCAGGATTAGCTCATATCTTGGTTACACAAGCAGTTTTCTCTCTCAAAGTTCACACAAGAAAGCACCCAAAATCTACACGTGAAGGCAGTTCTGTTTTCCTAGCTTTACTCCTCCACCTTGCCCTGGAGCCAAAACAGCCACTGATTGGCATGGGAGTGTTGGAATGTCCCGGCTAACTTTGTAGATATAGAGACAGTAAACCATGGGGGCTTTCATCATCACGTTAGAGTTTGCACAAGTATGCTGGTGGGATTTTTCATTCCACCAGTCTCATATAGGAACTTGGCTGTGAAATGTAAATACAGGGATATATCCAATTTTAGTCTCAAGTAGAGTGATTGAAATGAATGGGATTTTTTCACCAGCACTAACTGATGGCCCCTTTATTTCAATGTGTCTGCACCAGTTGGAACTAAAATCAGTTCCCAATGATTTTTTCAAAATTTGCTGGGGGGGTTTATAAAGAAAATCACAAGCTACTGAAAGTATGCAACATAAGCTGTACATTAAATGTCAGAACTGTGTAAATACGCACACACCTGGTAAGTATGAGTGGTGTAGTCTCATCTTTACCTCAGACAAACATCCAGAAATTCGCTTGCTTTTCCTCAGACTTCTACTTCTCCTGAATTGAACAAGAAGAGACAAATAACAGAACTCCAGTTAACTTTCTGAAATTCATTCATAAATTTATTTTGCTGATTTTTAAAAAGATAAGTGTCATTTATTTACATTTGCAATATTGGAGGAATGCAACAATTCTCAGAATGCTAGAAACCATTCCTTGATAAATACATTTGTCAGTCTTTGTACTGCCTGCCTACCTTGGCCATAAGTCTTGGCTGCTCCAGGAAGTTGTTATGTGCTGTCAAGTTGATTCTGACTTACAGCAGTCCTATTGGGGTTTTCAAGATATGTGAGGTATTTAAGGAATGGTTTACCATTGCCATCCCTCAGTGAGCTTTAACGGCCAAAAGAAGATTTGATCCCAAGCCTTTTGAGTCCTAGTCTGACACTCTCTCCACTAAACCCCAGGAAATGAGATGTTCTCAGCAGGACACTCTACATGTGCATATTATCCTGCCCCCTCTCTGAGGAAGGGACTCTGTAGCCAAGGTTCTCATCTAATACTTCCCTCCCTTGCACAATGTAGACATTACCAGTTTGTAAGAATATGACACTTAACTGACACGTATCTGTAAGTATCCCTAATGCTCATCAACTCCATGCTCCTTTTCTTTTCCCTATTAAATCCTATTTGCTTAATGATAAATTTGCAAAAAGACAGGATTGAACTTAAAGCTGAAAACAAATCATTCACCTCTTTGTAGAAACTGAAGAAACCGATACATTTAAAAAATCAGGTTCCCATTCATCAGTGGGGTCATAGAAAATATCATCAGCTTCTTTAGTGTTGTTTGTCTGGAAAGAAAAGAGACCCATTTTCTTTAAAGACAGTGAGGGGGTCCAACAATGAAAACCAGTGGCTGAAATCCTGTTGCTTAGCATAGCAAGTTGCAACTAGAGTATACCCATTGAATAAATGGAACTTATGGAGCAGTGGACTCATCAAATCTCCACAGATTCAATGGCCCTACTTGAGTTGCAACTTACAATGCTAAGTAGCAGGATTTCAGCCAGTAATTGCTACATTAAGAATGTTTTTCTCTTTGTCATCTTCATATTTTAAGATGGGAAGACTCTATCACATTCTAAAGAACCTATTCAAAACCCCTCACTCTCCCAGCAAGGTTAAAATACCAGCAAAAACCTTTATGTCCTATCATAACACTAGGTTTAGTCCAGGCCTCTGCAACATACAATAGGGATTTGTATTTTAGATTTCTTAGACTACAAATCCCATAATTCCTATTCTCCTCTTCTTGTGCCTATCGTTCCGCATTTCTCTGCCTCTCCTCCACTCCTTCTTCCTTTTCTGCTGCTACTCTGCCTTAGGCAACTTCCTCCTTCTCCTGCAGCTCTTTGTAATTCTGGCTGATCTCTGGCCAGACCAAACCAGTCATTGCTTTCTGGATCCAGTGATGATTGGCCAACAATCAAAGGACAGGCACTTCTGTTGATGTTTACACTGGCAAAATTTCCCCAAGTGTCTCTTCCAAGATATTGGGAAGTGCTTTCTAATTAAAAAAAAAAATCAGAAGAAACCTCATAGACTTCTTTCATTGCAGCCAGTTTGTCTTCAAATTTCTCCAGATTCCAAAAAGTTGCAACACCCAGCCTGAGATTACGGACCCGCACTTGAAGAGAAGAGCCAGTGCCATTTTCTTTACCCATTACATCATGTCTGGTAAAAGAAACACATGAACATGGAACATCAGTGACCCGCACCTGAGACCTGAGACAATGGATAGCTTAGAGTAAGAAGGAAGATTTTATTTTAGATACAGTTAATAAGCAAAACTAGACCTCAAGAATGTGCTTACTTTTCAAATGAACCACTTGCAACTAGGTAAGAAAAGCAACATCTTTAGAATCATCACAAGTTCTTGGAATGTCACTGAATTTTCACTGCACACACAATTACCAAAATCTGGTCATTGGTTGGTTTGTTTAAAAAGAGGATTAAAAATGTTGACTTAATCTGATTTAATAATTAACCCAAAGGAACATAGACATGATTTCCAATATTTTAGCTCAAACACTTACCTACAAAAGACAGTGTGTTTCTCTAATTTGCTGCTAATAGTGTTGGCCTCTTTGAACATCATGGAGAGTTTCAAAGAATTCCAATTTGGCTCTGTTGTTTTCCCCAAAAAGAGAAAGGAAATGTGTGATGCGTTAATGCTGTATTTTTAAAAAAGAATTGCTGGATAATAATTATGCAATCAGACATTGCATTGGCAATCCCTGAAACTATGAAAACATGTTTTTTTATATAATTGCACTATCAAGTGATACATGCTGCCTAATTCAGCACCAGCTACCTCAAGAATCCATCAGATACTATACCAGCTTGGCAGCCCATATAATCAAAGTAGAGCTGAATATCCTTCTGTGCCTGTGAGTAACCAGCATAACCCATCACGCATACAGACGTACTAGCAATCTTCTACAGCAAAACCAAAAACATCTAGCTTCCCAGATTTTGGAAATCAGCCTGTTGGGAGGTGGAAATGGGTCTAGGAGCACCCAAGGCTTGTTTAGGCATTTGTAAATGTACATGCTCAACATGCAAAGTGGGGAATGTGCCAGCTCTATCAGTTTGCTTGCATGAAAAGTAACAAGTCCGAAGAGGTGTACCTCTTACTCATGGAGACTCTTACTCTTGAATAAATCTGGCAACACGATTACCAGATGTATCAATGTCACACATCATCAAGAGTACTTTTAACTGTTCCACTGCCAATATTATCTATGCCATTTTGTGTGAACAAGGCCTCTCTGCACTTTACACATGACAAACAGGACAATCTCTGAACAAAAGAATTAATGAATACAAATCATACATCTGGAATGGCAATAACAGAAACCTGTTTCAAATCATTTTAATATACCTGGACACTCTGTACAAGATCTGAAAGTTGCCATTCTGGAGAAGAAAAATTACAGGATAAGAATCCAGAGAGAAATAGCTGAGAAAAATTACAGACGTATGTTTGAAACTCATCTCAGTGGACTCAATATAAGCCAAGGTTTCTTACGCCATTATCAAGTGTAAAATATTGTGTTGTATCTGCGGTAATTCCCAGCTATATTCCCTTACTAACTAACCAATGCCAACTCAGAAGCCCCATTGTTGTTCCTGCTTGTCATCTATAGCCTGAGATTAATTCAGCCACCAATCATTGTCATTGTTTACAGAACAATGCTTCCTGAGAGGGGACCTGAATATCAACAGGGGTCTTAAAGGTCATTGCCAGATGTGAAATGCTGTATTATCAACAACTTCTGCCCCCAAAAAACCTAGTCTCTTTGTTTGGGTGCAATATATAAATGTATAAATATTTGCAATGTACTTCCGCTCTTATGTCTGAGAAAGTGGCCTTGCCCACAAAAGCTCACATTAAAAGACAGCAGTTAGTGTTTCAGAAGCCATAACGTTTTTGTCTTCTTTATTTTTTATATTTCATTTGGTTTTGCCTGTTGTGTGTTGGTCATTTTTCAAAGAAGATTTGAATTCCACACATAAGCATAGAGACAGATTTCCTAGCCAGACCTTCTCTCTTTCCTACCACATCTGAGATCGGTATCAACACAATACACTTGATACACTCCATCAAAGGTAAATCATTGCTTGAAATAGCAGAAAAACACAACAGCCTTCATACATATGGTGTGGACCCATTGATTTTATAATCCTTTCTTATTTTTTTTGTGAGACAGAGATAGGGATCTGGTTTGGGGCCAAGCTTTGGCTATCTGTGAACAACATGATTTTGTTGTGTGCTAACATTTGCAGCTTCCCCATCCCCCTAAAAAAGTTTTTCATCTATGTATTATGCAGTAAAATAAATCTACCCTTAGAATATAGTCATGTGAAAAAGAAAGTACACCCTCTTTGAATTCTATGGTTTTATGTATCAGGACATAATAAAAATGATCTGGTCCTTAGCAGGTCTGAAAATTAGGTGAATAACGCCTCAGATGAATAACAACACATGATATACTATACCATGCCATGATTTGTTTAACAAAAATAAAGCCAAAATGGAGAAGCCATGTGTGAAAAACTACTGTATTTTTCCGTGTATATGACCCCCCAACATATAAAAAGGCCCCCTAATTTTGACCCTTGCTGGAGGCGGAGAAGCAGTTAATGGGCAACTGCTCCTCCACCTCCGTCTCTCCTGCTCCAGTGTGACTGCTTTGCCTCCGCCTCCTGCTGTCTCCGCCACGGGAGGGGACAAGGCGGACGTGAGCTGGAGGTGAGCCTCGTCAGTCCCACTGGAGGAGGTGATTGGGCGGGTGAGGGAGGCAGCAGCAAGAGGTGCCCGAGCGTGTGTGACTGCTCCTTTGCCTCCGTCTCCTGCTGCTGCTGCCTCCGCCACCTGAGGGGACAAGCCGTGAGCTCTGGAGGAGGCAATTGGGCAGCGGCAGCGGAAGCAGCAAGAGGCGGGCGTGCAAGTGCTCCTTTGCCTCCGCCTCCTGCTGCCTCCGCCACCGGAGGGGACAAGGCGGACGTGAGCTGGAGGTGAGCCCCATCAGTCCCACTGGAGGAGGTGATCGGGAGGACAGGGGAGGCAGCAGCAAGAGGCGCCCAAGTGCGTGTGACTGCTCCTTTGCCTCCATCTCCTGCTGCTGCCTCCACCACCAGAAGGAAAAGGGGAAAAGCCGTGAGCCCTGGAGGAGGCAATTGGGCAGCGGCGGCGGAAGCAGCAAGAGGCGCCCGAGCACGCGTGCGACTGCTCCTTCGCCTCTGCCTCCTTCCGTGTATAAAACGACCCTCAATTTTTCCTCTAATTATTTTAGGAAAAAGTGTTGTTTTATACACGGAAAAATACGGTAAATACACCTTATGATTCAAGAGCTTGTAGTCAACCACTCTTCACAACATTGCTTCAGTTCATTGAGGTTTGCAGGCATTTGTTTATGCACAGCAACCTTAAGGTCCCGCCACAGCATTTCAATCGGGTTGAGTTCTGGACTTTGACTGGGCCATTGCAACACCTTGATTCCTTTCATTTTCAGCCATTCTGTTGTAGATCTGCTGGTGGGCTCAGGATCATTGTCCTGTTGCGTGACCCAATTTCAGCCAAGGTTTAGCTGTCGGACAGATGTCCTCACATTTGACTCTAGAATGCTTCGGTATACAGAGGGGTTCATGGTCGACTCAATGACTGCAAGGTGCCCAGGTCCTCGGACTGCAAAACAAGCCTCTACCACCATGCTTGACAACTGGTATGAGGTGTTTGTGCTGATATGCTGTGTTTGGTTTTTGCCAAATGTGGCACTGTGCATTATGGCCAAATGTCTCCAGTTCGGTCTCATCTGTCCAAAGAACATTGTTCCAGAAGTCTTATAGTTTGTCCAGATGCAACTTTGCAAACCTAAGCTGTGCTGTCATGTTCTTTTTAGAGCAGAGGCTTTTTCCTGGCAATCCTTCCAAACAAACCAGACTTTTTCAGTCATTTTCTAATTGTACTGTCATCAACTTTAACATTTAACATGCTGACTGGGCCTGTAGAGACTGAGATGTAACTCTTGGGTTTTTTTGCAATTTCTCTGATCCTTGCAGGTCTAACTTTGGGGTGACTTTGCTTGGACATCCACTCCTGAGAAGATTAGCAACTGTCTTGAATATTTTCCACTTGTGAAAAATATTCCTCACTCTAGAATGATGGACTTTAAATTGTTTGGAAATGGCCTTCTAACCCCTCCCAGATTGATGGGCAGCAACAATTGCTTCCCTATGATCACAGCTGATGTGTTTGTTCCTTGGCATTGTGTTAAAACACATCTGAATGCTCCAGACCAGCAAACTGCTAAAACTTCGGCTCTTATAGAGGTGGTCACACTTCCTGATGATTAATTACTCAAGGGCATTTGGTTAGGAGCATCTGACTGCTACTTAGCCTCTTAATTCCTATGGAAGCAGTGAGGTTGTACTTAGTTTTTCATACATGACTTCTCCATTTTGGCTTTATTTTTGTAAAATAAATCTTGACACAGTGGAATATGTCATGTGTTGTCATTCATCTGAGGCTATCTTTACCTAATTTTCAGACCTGCTAAGGACCAGATGATTTTTATTATGACCTGATATGTAAAACTGTAGAAGAGAGTGTACTTTCTTTTTCACATGACTGTATTTTGAAAGAAGCTGCAACCCTATGGGACTTACTTCAAAGCAGATATGCAAAGGATTGTACTGTGAAGATAAATATATATTCAATAGCTTTAGAGTGAATGGGGATGAAAAAGGGTGCCTTCAAGGAAAAATAGACATCAACATAAATTCAGTATGCACATGGTCCCCTAGTTCTGAGGGGAAATATATATTTTCAGTATGGGAGGAATATAGGCTTATTCCAGTCTATGTTGGAGGAAAGAGATAACACTATTTATAGGAATCCATCAATATTTGTGGGCAACTGCATTATATCTCAACCATACCTTTATTTCTGTTTTCCGTACTCTGCTGAAGAATTTGCACTTCCTGAGCAATTTTCTGCTTCTCAGCCTCCAGGGCTTCAAGAATTCTGGCATGATGAATTGCATGATCTTCTAAAATCTAACACAAAACAAGGATTATGTGCTTTTTCAGTGAAAGTGGGGCAGGTCTGAAAAAAGGAAAAGTTCTATTTAAACCCCATATTTTTCATTTTTGCTTTTCTCCGGTACACTGCTTTCTGTCTTGAATTAAATCAGTTCTATTAATCACCTTGTCTTATCTATGCCTTATCTGTGCATTGCAGGCGTTAAAGTAACCATTCAGTGTTCCAACTGCTTTAAATGTATGAAACATAAACTCTGCAGGATTCTGTAATTGAACACATACAGAAATAATATTGAACTAAGTCTTCGTTCCAGAGGCATTTGCCTAATTGCTGGACTAGAATTATTTTGATCCAATTCAGTCAGCCTGATCTTAATTCTTTTAAAATGCCAGAGATATAGAAAGTTGACTAAAGCTTTACTTAGGGCTCATCTACATGCCGTAATACACCTGTTTATGCATTGGGTTTTGCAATTTTATTTTAGTCTGGATAGTGAGTTTTTTAAAACACCCACGATGGGGTTGTTTATTTTGAATCTATTCCAATCACAAGTTTTAAAAAATCATTTTAGCACGTGTGCTTGCCTGCATTGGAGTAAATTGTGCCTATGTGGTTTGCCAAGTATTTGATGCCAGGATCATGGGTTTCAGGGCTGCAAGGTTCCCTGCAGTCCAAACTGTTGTGTTTTTTTCCCCCATCTGTACCATAGATCACTCACATTCACTCATTGTGAAGTCGCACAGGGAAATTTGGGTTTCCTTGGGTCTTTTCACATTAACAGGTCACACAGGAAGAGAAGAGAAAGCTATGTTTGCAGCTCTACTTATAGTCTTGCAGATGGTGCAGTTACAAAAGAACTACCTAATCAGCTGTAAACAAGGGGTTCCTCCTCTCATTATCTTCCCAACTGTATTAAAAAAAGGAAAGCCTTGCCAAAAGTGGTTATGGGATTGCAATTTAAAGCCCATTAACTAGATCAACCTGGATTGTCTCTCCCCGCCACCTTGGGGAAGGTAAACCCATGTTTCTGTCTTCCCCTGAAAGGTGCACGGAATTATAGCGTCAGTCCTCCTAAACCGTGACATCCCATCCCCAAACACACACCTCACCATGGTCTCCATTTACTAGGAGCTCTTAGACTTCTTTGATCTGTTGAGAGAAAGGGACTAATAACTGGTAGAGGATGATGAGATTGGATATGAGATCGAATCAAGATTTGGGTATTATGAAATCTGCATTTAGGTTGTCCAAAGGAGAATCCTGCTTTAACCTTAGGACTCCACTTTGCACTACTTTCTCCTGCCTCCCACCATGGGCATTTCTGTGCCATGAACCCTGTAACTGCCTAACCTCAGTTTCCTTATGGCAAAGCAAGTAGCGACCACAGCAATAAAAAAAATTGTTGCAACTTAGACTAGCACAATTACCTGCACTTAGGAAAAGTCCTGGGAAATAAAGAAGGGAGGAACAGAGAAGTCTTGCTATTCTTAAAGTGTGTGCTGGCACAGCAGCTTTTTCTGCATCAGTTCAAGCAGTCACACACCCGAACAGATGTGAATTGATCTAATTTTTAAAAAAGTAGAAGCGCCAGCAGCAAGGGGGAAAACTACAGATGGGGAAGGACCCTTGGGCAAATTTGTCTTTCCCTTTGCATCATGTGGTCAATGGAAAAAAATATGAAATCAGACCAACGCCAAATCCATAGCATTTCCCACAATTTTTTCCAGTATAGTCACACCCTAAACAAAATGTAATGTTGGTGCTCACTTTTGCCAAAACTTATTTTTAATATCCCCCAATTATTTCCAAGAGGATTCCAAATATCTAACATAGCAAAGAATGCTTACACAACACAGCCCGAAGACATTCATTTCAGTGGCCCAATTCTGACTGGCTCATCAAGCAGAGCAATGGAGTTACATAAATTCTAATTTCCCAAATATCAGCAAAATTCACAAAAGGAGAGCACCAAAGGTCATCTGAGACATTTGTCTGGTCATACTGGTGGAATTTAGTGAAATAATACTAATGTCATGGTGCACTGTCCAATTGATGAGACAAGATGCTAGGTTTCACTGCTTCAAAAATGTACCTCTTTGGCAGTCAGTGTCTGCATTTCCAGCCGCTTCTTGTTGAAGTGTACCTCCAGCTCAAGGCCTTGCTTGGCTTTCTCTAATTCTTGAATTTTGTCTGCTGCTATTTGATTATTCATTTCCTGCAGCTGTTTCCTACGGGATTCTTCCTCCTAAGAAAACGCAGAGAATGAACATTTTGTAGCAATAAATAAATTATTTACCCAACCAAAGTCATTGTCCCAAAACAAATAATTTGGAACAAACGATACAGAACGTGAAGCAGATTCATTCATTCCTGTGTATTTTTTTGACAGACAAAATCAATTTGGAAAGGTGTCCCTGAGGGTCAGAAGCTTGAATACTGCTGGTTACGCAAAAATAGCTACTCTGGGAATCAGGGATGGGGAATAAATACAAAGGTGCTCTCACCCTGAAATGCAGCTTTACAGAAAAAAGAAAATTAATATTGGAATGACTCTGGACAACATGGATCTTTGCTGTTATATCTGCTAACTAGACAGATTAGGTCATGTTCCTTAAAAAGGAGTAAGAGGTTATTTTTACATTCTTCCATATGTACTTAAGTTGTTTTTACTGAAAGGGTTTTTCAGATCTGCTCTGTCATTCTTTTTGTCCATTCAACAACCAACTGCCACGTCTTCCCTAATATTTTATTTCAGTGGCCCAATTCTGCATTTCTCACCTTATCACTACAGATCCACAGTAATTTGTGCATACTTGCAGATGAACTACTTGGAAATACATTTGCTGATAAATTAAGGTGGCCTTCCTCAACCTCGCATGGCCTTTAGATGTGTTGAGTTACATGTAACTCCCCCATCCCGAGACAGCCACACTGCCAACACATGTGGAAGATATAAGACTGAGAAATATTGTTATAAAGAAATAAGCTTTAAAAACATACTAATAAAGCCTAAACATGCTCACTGGTTCTGCCCACCCCCTCCACCAGCAAGAAGTCATGGAACACTGGGAGCAACAGGCCATCAGTTCGAAGACTAAAAAGTAGGGAAAAAATGACCTAACCAAGTTCCTGTTTACATTATATTGGGAAGAGAGAAACATCCTGTGAAGTGAAATACCTCTCCTTTCTAAATTAATTGTATGGACACACATCAAGAGGGGGAGGATCCCTTCCCCCATTGCAACGCACACCCACCCCACTTCCAGAACCCTATTCCATTCTTAACCTGCTCAGTTATTATCAACACACTTAGGAGAGGAACAACTAACTTTTCCTCATCCATGGTCACCTTCTTCACATGGAAAATAATGTGTCAAAAAAGGAGAAACCCCTGCTTGTGTTTACATATGAGCAAAAACCCTGGAAAACTGGGGTTCTTGGTCATGTGTAAAGCTTATATGCAAGTAGTATCTCTAGATACTCTGCACTCCATGTGCACAAAAAGCAATGACAGGGAAGTAAGGGCTAGTTATCTCCCTCAGCATGTTTATTTATTTTATTTATTTATTTATTAGACTTCTTATCCCGCGCCCCTAGACACAGTCTACTCGGGGCGGGTTCCATAAAATTAAATACAAATCATTTAAACAATTTAAAAATAAGACAATTCAAAATAATAATATTAATATTAATAGTACTCAAGATGGATAGAAAAAACTTATAATAAAATAAAATCAAATATTGACAGGAGGGAAGGCTTGTCTGAAGAGCCAAGTTTTTAATTGGCTCTTAAAAATGTTGGTAACAACTGGATATTTATTTATTTTACAAGATATGAAATAGATAAATTTAATTGTATTTATTTAAAATATTTATACCCCACCCTTCTCCATAAAAGGACCCAAAGCAGCTTACATCATTAAAAAAAGACCGCTAAAAACAATAAATTATTCACATATTAAAACAGAATTAAAGGAATTCTGTTAGGTTAACAACTAAGTAGGGTTACCTGTCAATCAAACACAGAGGCTTAGAATTGGAAGCCAGTCACTTAGCTGAACATTTAGCATATCACTGTCAGGTAGGGAAGAACAATTTATTTTTTATTTTATTTAAAATATTTGTACCCTGCCTTTCTCCTTTAGCTTCCTTAAAGATACCGTATTTGTGTTTTCATCCGTTTTAGAAAAGCAAAATCAGCAAAATAAAAGTGGGGCAGTGTGCTCAGATCAGAAGATTACACTGACGAGTATCTGTTGTAATTGGCAATGCAATATGTTAGTTCTTCACAGCTGCTTGATTGCTTTAGTGGCAAAAATCCATCACAAGCAGCACAGCTCACAATCCAGTTAAATTAATGGGTACATTTGTATTTATTTTCTCTCCTCCAAAATGAAGATCAGCACATACGGTCAGTGCAGCTACTAGTGCACACTGAATTCTGAATTTTTTGTTCTCATGTGGATTGCAGCACTTATTCCGTTTCCTTGACTGACAGGTGCATCTTTTGATGGGAATGGTGAGAGCCACGTCCTATAGCACACCACTACAGTAGGATCAAGTCACTTTACTTTAGAATATTCAGTAATGACTTACCAGCTGTGCTTCTAATGATTTTATCTGGCTCTCGTAATTTTTCTGCTGAGAATTAAGCTCTTCTTGGGCCATTTCTTTTGCAATCTGGATCCCCTGTATCATTTCTTCCTTAGCTTTCAGTCTTGCTTCTTCTATTTCTGATTCAAGTCTAAAGGTGTTTTTAAAAGCAAAGTAAATATTATAATTCATGCACAAGCAATCTTGGTTGCTATATAATTCTTTCCTATATGGAGAAAATCTTCATGTGGCTAGTACCATATGTGGTTATTCACAGTAATTAAATGCTCTCCAGCTTCTGTACGTATATAAAATTAAAAGACTCTTAACATGTTACATACTTTTAACAATCCTTTCACCTTTAGATCTATGCATCAAAGTTCAAGGAACTAGCATGCAGTGTTTGTGTCATATGAAAGAGGGAACATTTATCATTTAAGCCAGAAGACCTGTGATTACTCACTGAGCCCTTTGCGCAGCCAGCAACTCATTTTTTGCAAATTCAAAGCCTTTTGGACTGTCCTCTGCAAGCGAAGCCCCACAAGACAGACTTTTTACTTTCCGAACTTCTCCCGGATGGTTAAACCGAAAATAGTGGTCTCCTCCAAGAATGACACGATCACCCTAGAAACATTCAGGAGATATTGGCTATTTCATATGATAAGGAATTAGGAAGCAATGGGGCAAAGTGGAATAATGTTCTGTCTAGCCATCCAAAAGCTACCTTGAATCGCCGTACAGCCTATGTAACCCACAAGTAAATAAATATATTTATCTCCGTTCCAAGCAGCTTACATGATGTAGAAATGTAGGTCCAGAAATGCATTTCCCATTCACGTATGTCTTCGCTTCCCCTAGTGGAATAACACTCACAGCACCACCCGTGTGTTTGATAATGCTACAAATAAGAAAAATTACTTATTAAGCACAGAGCTTTAAAATTAAAAAATACTAGTTGGTCACTTCTGAAGGTACACATACTACCAGCATCCAAAATGTCAACACAATAACTCAGTGAACTTTTAAAAACCCCTTCGTCACAACACAACCTGCTTTGGAAACTACCATTTCATATCACAGAAGAGCTGCTGTTCAATAGGGCTGGGAGACTTTTGATTCCTTGAACTCAGAGAATTAGGCACTAACTGATTTGTTATAATCAGTGGAGAAAACTTGCAAGAAGACTCTGGCCCAGCCCCTCCATTGTCACCTCCATCGCCCTCCTATGTGTGGAAAGTGTTGAGATTTGGAGAGGGAGAGATGCCAGAATCCATGGAAAACTAGGGTTCTAGCTCATGTTGAAAACGTAATGGAAATTCTCCTTCTCAATACTCTCCCTCACCCTTTTGGTGCAGAAAAGTGAAAAACTCAGGGATTTAAGGGAGATAGGGTCAGGGCACTCCCTCTTCATGAAACTTGTTTTCATGGACTATAATGCCTGGAATAGGGCTCAAGTTTCACTAAGATCACAGCTATAATTCATACTATAGCACAGAAACTAAAATACTTGATTTTTTTAAAATTAGGATGTCATTATATAAGGATACTGCAAAAATAGATGAGCAGCCATGCTAGCGCAAGCCATACATTCGAGTCAGTGTCCTATTTCTCCACAGAGGCCGGCTAGTTGTTTCTGGCCAATCAATAAGGAGATCAAACGGAACTGGCCTGTTCTCCCCCAGCAACCCATACTGAGAAATATATTGCCTGTGAATGTGGATGTTTCTAATAGCCATGATTTGTAGCCATTGGCAAATTCATCCACCCATGAATCCCATCTGGCTATTACCCTAATCAAAGCCTCTTTTGCTTCCATTTAAATACGTTTTAGACTTGAATTGGAAATCTACCCAGCGTAATGTCCATGTTAATTTCAATAGAAATTGCAGCACATTGCCATGAAAGAGACTCTGAACACATTTCTCACTGATACATTTCTTTAGGGACACACTTACCAATGGTCATCAGCAATCAAGATGCCAGACAGCTGAATATCATGATGTGAATTTCCCTTGCACCTCCCGACTGTAGTTTCCCCTTCCTTAATCATGTACAGCAACATCTCAGAGAGTTGAGGATCTTCATTGAGATTGACCAAGTTAGGCAAACTGTTGTCCACCTTGAATGTAATGCCTGCTTTCTAAAATGAAGGGTCCAAAAAGTGAGAAATTCTTTTCTTATGATCAAATTCAGTATATTAATTAAATCTGATTTCTCTATTCACCTGCTCTTTTTAGGAATGTAATATAGATAGGCAAAGAAAAAGAGTAACACTTGGAAAAAAATTCATTGTTTTGTACCAATGTCTGAATTTAACTGAAAGACGGTACCTGTAACTCCATTGTTTCCTCAAATTTCTTTTTTTCTGCTTGCTCAAGTTTTTCTTTCCAGGCCCTTTAAAGGGGGTTGCGGGGAGAGAGAGATTTAGCATCATGAGACAGTAATGTTACTATTTTGTAAGTAACTTTTTAAGGCCAACAAAATCCAGAGAAGACTGGAGTTACAGCTAAAATGTCTTTGTTATCTTGCACTGTGAACAAGATGACAATCTTCATCTCATAACATGAATATCAATAAGAGTAGAGACAAACATAAGAGTCTTATATTACCTGTGGGTTGAATCCAGACTTAGTCATATCTAGCATATACACAGTGAAGTCAATAGACCTGCCATAAGTTATGACAAATGTGCTACCCTGCTCTTAGTAGGTCTAATCTGAGTGTGACTATAGACTTAGTTCAACATCACTGATAATTCAATTTTAACCACAGTGAATTCTCTGAGAATTTGATATACAGAACAAATACAATACACAGATCTAGTATATAACAGCCAGATAGGAGTATATTAAAAATGGTGATAGAAATTAAACACGGTCTGTGTTTTATAATTATATCTATAGATAAAAAGTTCATGCAAAATCTTCAAGAATGAGTTCAGCTCAAAAGAATTAACTCTTTCTGAAAATATAATGGCCACAACTTCGTGGTATTGGACGGTGTATATCAGAAATCATTCCAGTGGTGTGCACAGGGTTGCTGGCTATCCATTGTGGTGTTGACTAGAGATGGGCATGAGCCGCTGGTTTGGCAGTTCATGCCAGTTTCTCTTTCATACAAAAAAGTGTTTGGCACTTCCCAACCCCACCACTTCCAGTGGGCACCCATTCAGAGACAGTGCCCGACTTCCCTGCCCCACCTCCTCTGGGTGCTGCCTCCGAGTAGGTGCCCACCAGGAGGCGGGGCCAGGAAGCGTCAAACACCTGTTTGTCCAAAAGATGAACCAGCACGAACTGCTGAACAAGTGGTTTGTGCCCATCTCTATTGTTGACCCAAAACCCTACTAGAAAATTACACCCCACTTTTAGTCTTGGCATACGGCATGTTGTCTGACTCAGCTGCACAGCTTAAACAGAAAATGTTCACATGCCCAGGTTATATAACTGGTTGTGCATTCAGTTGTGCTATGGGTTATGACAGGTCAGCAAAATGTGAAAACTGCTTTTGCAATTGCCCTTATATGTATGGTATTTCAAGACAGGATTCTGGTCAATAATTAGTGGGGTTTTAAAACAATTTATAAAAGATTTCTAAAGCATCAATGTAACATGTAACAAGTGGAAGAACTTTGTAATAAACACTTGGGATCTTCGTTATGCTATGAACTACCACATTTTGGAAAACTGGTTGTGTTTATTGATTACTGATGTGATTCAGCAATTTGATCAACTAATGCTAAGGGTTCATTGGCTGAAATCCTGTTGCATAGTTAGACAAACAGCATAACTTTTGGAAGCAAATCGTCATAAGTTAAGAAGTCTCTGTAGACATAACCTGTTCTATACCGAGTCATGCAACTTAGCATGCAACAGACCTATAGACATTTCTTTTAAGGCAATTTGCTTCCCAAAGCTATGCTATTTGCATACCTGTGCACCACGATTTCAGCCACTGGATCCATTCTAGAATTAGTTGCACTTCAATACCACTGAAATTCATGTGAAAAGTTATCTGTAAGTAACTCAAGTCCTGCTGAGTTTCAATGGGACCTAAATGCAAGTAGCAGAATGGATCCAACTCTATATACAGTGGTGCCTCGCTAGACGATTGCCTCGCAGGACGAGGAAATCGCTAGACGATGCCTTTTTGCGATCGCTACTGCGCTTCGCAAAACGATGGTCTCCTATGGGGAATTTTCGCTAGACGATGAGGTTTCCCCATAGGAATGCGCCGACTAGTGGTCAAAAGCTGTCAGTGCATTCCGACGGGGACCCGCGCTCGCTAGACGATGTTTCCCTATGGGAGATTTTCGCAAGACGACTGAGTTTTCCCTTGGAACGCATTGAAGAGATTTCAATGCATTCCAATGGGAAAACGTGCTTCGCTAGACGATGTTTTCGCAAGACAGCGATCTTCGTGGAACGGATTAACATCGTCTAGCGAGGCACCACTGTATTTCATTTGTTAAATATATGAACTATTTACTTATTTATGGACAGTCACTATATAGGCAACATTTCAATGATAAAATCAAAAATAATACTGGTGAACAGCTTCCTTTACAAAAAAAAATTATTACTCAAATAATTGAAAGTATTATTACCTTTGCATTTCAGCCATTTCTCTCTCTTGGTGGTATAGCTTCATTCGAAGGGATGTTATTTCTTGAACATAATGTCTTTGTTTTTCAGGGTCATGATTCTGAGCGTTCTTCTGAGACAATTTCAACTTCTTAATTTCATCTTTCAATTCTATATTAATAATAATCATGTGGCATCAAGTCAATTCTGGCTTATGGTGACCCTTTTCAGGGTTTTCCAGGTAGGAAATATTCAGAAGTGGTTTACCATTCCCTTCTTCTGGGGCTCAACAATTAGTCAAAACAGTAACCCATATATTAACACATGTTTTGGTGAAATTTGTGAGAAATATGCAGCTTCATCTCATTTTGAGAAATAATTATGACAAATAAAAGGAAGAAACAGACTGAATTCAAAAGATGCTACCTGCAATTAAAGTTTCTGTCTCTGCAATAAATAAAACCAAGTATTTAAGTTGTTTTTTTTAAAAGCATCACATACAGATATCAGACAGTTGTGACGAGCTACAAATAACTCCTGAGATGACAGGAGGTGATTTAACTACTAGTAAGTTAAATTCTTTCCCCTCATATAGAGGTCTTTGAAGCTGGCAATGCATTGAGGAAAATGCTATTGCATCATCATACAAAAATGCTCTTGCAACTTGGGAATGTTTAAATTACAAGTTCTCATTGCTCTCAAGTAGTGCCTATATCTTCCACATTCCTTTCTCTTAAGTGTACACTCTGGAAGATCTGCACATATCTCAGCATAGATAGGAAATGGCCCTTTAAAAAGTAAGAAACAAAATGACGGCCAGGCTTACCTTGGATTAACTTAGCATTGATGTCTTCATTTACTTTGGCAACATTGACTATGAAACATGCTTGTTTAGCATACCGAAGTGTACTAAGAGTTTCTTCTATATTGCTGGCAGCAGGGCTTATTGTGGCAATCATAGCAGTTTTTGAATTTCCACCCAAGCTTTCCTTTAACAGCCTTCATTAGGAGGAGATTTAAAAAAAAAAAAACCAAAGTCACAGTGATTTTTCTCAATTAACGTGAAAAAATTCAAACTTCTACATTTATTTTCTGATGTTGTAAAAGAGTACATCATTGTAACTTTGGTAACTTTGCTACCAAATCCACTCCTCTACATATATTAGAACAAGAGTTCCTAATTTCATCACATATGGAGTCAGGTCTTGCCCACCTTCTCCATCCAAGCTGCTTATGCCCAATCCCAGTGTCAACACTCATCTTCTCTAGCTTTTTAGACTCAAGAATCTTATCAGCACCAACAAAGAGGCTGAGCTCTGTAATAATACAGATGCTTCTGGGGCGCCTCTTCTCTGAAAGGCATGGGAAGCCGCTCCTCCCAAAACCGAAGTGGACAGCAGTCAAGAGGGCATCACAACAGAGAGTAAGCTATAAAGAGGGAGGTGGCCCAAATCAGAAGTGAAATGACTGCAAGCTGATCAGCTCTCTGAGTTCCCAAGCCACCCAGCAATTTCAGGAGCTATGGTTAAAAAAAGTAACTTTTCCAGGCTTTGGACTGCGTCATGGACTTGAACAGAAAAACATGTCACCCACGCTGAACAAAGCACGCCTCTCTCTTAAAAGCCGGATCTTACATGTAGCTGTTAGTTCAAAGCATTGGTAGACCAAGAATCTGAGGTGGGACATAGAGATGGCATAGACTTGTACATCCCTCTATCAAATATTAAGCTCTTACTATTTTTATTCATAAATAACAAAAACTAATCCAACAATAAGTAGAATATGGTCTACCATCTCTAGTGGCATGTTTTCAGGATTGGTTTAAATGCCAGAGTGTGCTCACTGATATATATTAATACTGGTCCTCGGCACTGAACAACCTGACAGCTGTGGTCTAGACAGAAGCATTCCAATACACTCCCTATGATTTACAATAGCCCTTGAAAAATATGAACATATGCTTATTTTACTCTAGGTTGCCTGTCCCTTGAAAGCATAGGGCACTGTCACATCAATCTTTTTAAAGCTCAAATGATTTATATGAGAGAGATAAAGTTCTATGCATATCTGCTCAGAAATTCAGTGGGACTTACTCCTAGGTGAGCGTAGGACTGCAGCTTTAGGCTACAAATCTATGCACACAGAACACAGCAGGACTTACTACTGAGTAAAATGTTTAAGAATATTAACCCTAAAAGTGGTCACTTGATAGCACCATGCCTCTTGTGAATACTGAAATCTTTTCTTCTAGACTGCTGTGGGGTAACTCGGTTTTATTGACAAGAATTAGAAAAAGAATAGCCAAAATGAGTGAGAAGGAAAGGGGAAATAATTTTTGACCAAAATGAGTCAGAGTTAGGTTAGAACCCTCTGGGAAATACAGTTACAGTATTTACTATCACAAATTGTCTTCCCCCAATGATCTGTTAATAATTTGGTACAGCTGGGAAGGAAAAAGTCACGACAAAAAAGCTTGTAATACACAAAATATTTACATACCATGTAAGGACAGATTCACGGTATGGAATGAACACCTTCTTCCTGGTCTGGTTTTGTTCAGATAGTGCTGTAATAACTTTCCCCAAAGTTAACAAGGATTTATTTATACTCACGCCTTCCTGTATGAAAGAAGAAAGAAACAAGCAACAGAACACACTCAAAAGATGGGTAATTTCTAGATTTTTTAGAAGCACAGATTGCAATTCTTTTGAAAACATATCATTATAGCACGCAACATTGTGGAAAGCATGTTTTATATTAACACATATCACCAATCATCTATATACTTCAACCAACCAAAAATCTATATACTTCAAAGATTAGCCCCAGCTCCATTGATTATATAAAAGTAAATTCTTATGTTTTGATTAATGTGCTTATTCTTTAAGTATTCAAAAGGTTCAAAAGAAGAAGAAAGAAAGAAACAAGCTCACCAGGCTGCATAGACATCAAGAGGCTCACTAACATCACGGCACACCAGCCACATACTGGCTGAAATCCTGTTGCTTAGCATAAGCCAAATTGGGATTTTGGGTCTGTTTCTCCCTAGTAAACAAACCATCCCTGCTGCAGCTCTCAAGAACATCCATCCATGTGTGTGCCAAGTTACAGTTTAGCGTATGCTGAGCAACAGGATTTCAGCCACTTAAAATTATTTTCATAGTTCTTATCATAACTATGTTCTACTGAAGTAT
The DNA here is from genome assembly GCA_037013535.1 of Intellagama lesueurii. Classification (NCBI taxonomy): domain Eukaryota; kingdom Metazoa; phylum Chordata; class Lepidosauria; order Squamata; family Agamidae; genus Intellagama; species Intellagama lesueurii. The sequence continues at coordinate 141,960,626 of JBAJHW010000004.1, forward strand.
AAACATGTTAAGTGCACTGTGCTAAGCAGCATATATGTATCTCTGTTTGCTGCTCAGCTCAGAAATGTGGGCATCCCTTTATTAATTTATTTACTTGATTTCTATCTCTCCTTTATCTCAAAACTGGGACTCAAGGCAGCTCACAATGAGAAGGATTAAAAGGGACAGATAAAACCATGACACAATTGAATTAAAAGCAACGAAAAAGCACAGCAATAAGACACCCACCCTTTAAAAGGTGTTCTCTCAGCACTCAGTCAATTGCCAAAAGAGCATCTGAATATAAATGATTTTGCCTGCTGGTAAAATAACAAAGAAAGGGGCCGTTCTAGAGACTGGGAGCAATCACCAGGAAAGCCTTGTGTTGCATCCAACTCCAAGGTTGGCAGGACAAAGAAAAGGGTTTGTTCTGAGGACCACAAAAGCCAGACAGGTTCATATAGGGGAATATACTCCTTTAGATAATCACAGAATAATTCATGTTCAGTTCCAGGCCACTTCTCATGTTATGGCAGTTATTCTAAACTCAGTGAGAATTATTTTTGTGTAGATATACATAGAATTACACTGCATGTTTCCCTAAATGAGTTTAATTCATGCTATTAGTTGTGCCATTACTATATCATTCAATGCCCAAACCTATTACTTGTATCTATTCATTACACTAATATTTGTTTCTTTATGTTTGAAAAACGCACAGATAGAAGATGCTTAATAAGTCTTGCTCACAATCAGCTATAGGCTGGCCTAGAAATCAACAATAGGGCACACAACCTGCCGTTGCCACCATTTTCCTTGTCCCAGTTAAACTTCCAACACCTATGGAAGGATCACAGTATTACCTTTTTCAGTCACTATGTTCATTTACTCATGGGAACAGCTGCTGAAAAACTGCAAATCTAACTAGGGATGAAGCAAACCACTCTTTACTTTTTCACTATGGATGCACTGCATGTTCACTAGGGCACTATGGACATTTTCGCTAAACTGTGCAGACGATTCTGGGAAGCTTTGGCTGTATCAAGGGATACTGCAGGCTACATACATTTGTTTGCATATATCACGGAAAGCAACATGTGTTGAGCTAAATCTCCCATCAGGCCTAGCTAGAGGCAATGGGGAAGAGTGAGGAATGTTATTGTCCAACAGCATTTAGGATGCCCCTAATTGTTCACCCTGTAGATAAAGTGAAGACAGAGTCCATCGCTCAGTAGCAGAGTACATGTTTTGCAAGCAGAAGATCTCAGGTTCATCTCCACTTGGGTTGGCTGAGGAGGCCTCCAGTAACAAATCCGGAGAATCAGTCCAAAAGTCAAAGCTGACAATACTGAAGTGTCTAGCGGTCCTATCCTGTGTAAAATGGCTGTATATATTCATAAATGCTTCCTTGTTTTGCAAGTTAGGTGCCAGAGGACCAAGAATTACACTATAGTAGGATTTGTGTGGCATGGGGACAAACAATACAGCTTATTCTGTTCTGGAGAGGTACCTGATATCAAGCAAATTACTATAATATATATATATTATTAAATTAAATTTTATATATATATTATTTTTTTACCTTCCGTCTTTCTCCGCTGGTCTGAGCTGTGCGGCAGCGCTCACTACCTGCTAGGTCTACAAGGTTAACGCGACTGATAATTCTGTGTTGATGTTCTTCCTTTTCCACAGTATCTGTCTGAAATAAAAGTTAGTTAAATAGCTTTACTACCTAAACAGAAGGCTGTGGCTCAAGCTCAAAATAGCTCCAGATTATTACTCTTTGGAATGAAATGCAGGAAAATGGGCTGAGGCTGAACCCGGACAAGACCGAGGTTCTGAGGGTGGGTGCCCCTGTGGTTGGCGGCTTGGATGACTCTCTCTCACTTGGGGGGGTGGCCTTGGCTGCTAAGAGTGGGGTTCGCAGCTTGGGGATCCATCTGGACCCGGCGCTCACCATGGAAACGCAGGTGGCGTCGGTAGTCCGCTCCGCCTTTTTCCATCTTTGGCGGATTGCCCGGCTGCGGCCCTACCTTGATATGGGGGCGCTCACTACCTTGGTGCATGCGCTCGTAATCTCAAGATTAGACCACTGTAACGCGTTCTACGTGGGGCTGCCTTTGAGGTTGATGCGGAAACTTCAGGTGGTGCAGAATGCGGCGGCCAGACTCCTTAGTGGAGTGAGAAAATACCAGCATATCTCTCCTATTCTGGCCGCATTGCATTGGCTGCCCATTCGGTTCCGCATTGACTTTAAAGTTTTAATGCTTACTTATAAGGCCCTAAACGGTTTAGGACCTCGATATTTGGCGGAACGCCTACTCCCACCAAGGTCTACCCGGATCACCCGTGCGAGTCAGGAGGTGAGGCTGAGGAGCTTGACGCCGAGGGAGGCCCGTAGGGAAAGAACAAGAAATCGGGCCTTCTCGGCGGTGGCTCCTCGCCTCTGGAATAATCTTCCTCCAGAGATTCGTGCCGCCCCTACGCTGGGTATCTTTAAAAATCAATTAAAAACATGGATGTTTATACAGGCCTTCCCTCCAGTCAATACCTGATCTTTTTACCTTTTCTATTTATCTTTATTTTTTGTTTTATAATTGTTATGGAAATTGTTTTTGTAATAATTTTGTGATTTTATCTGTTGTTTTATGTTGTTTGGAAGCCGCCTAGAGTGGTCGCAAGACCAGATAGGCGGGGTATAAATAATAATAATAATAATAATAATAATAATAATAATAATAATAATAATAATAATAATAATAATAATAATAATAATAATAATAATAATAATAATAATAAAAAAATGAGATGGCACATAAGTGGGTACACCAAGAGAGGGAAATTAAGAGTTATGTGAGGGACTGCCTTAATATGTACAAATAAGGTTTAATTCATGTGTGCCTCCTTCACATCCAGCCCATGATTTCCTAAAAAGCATATGAATAGCTGAATTATCTACTCAGTATCCTCCCATTATCTCCTAGGCAGTATATAAAGGGCTGTTATTTTCTCAGTGATTACTATATTATTGGGGGTGGGGAGATAATGATGCTCTTTGTGCCAGTGGGAAAGGAAGAGGTACCTTGTTGAACATTAAAATGATTGTTTCCTTTAAAGTCACATAGTACCTTTGTTTGTGTCATCACCAAGGTGAAAACAGAATGGGATCGAGAACTCTTGTCATTCATGCCTGTGGCAGCAGTAGCTCTATGTTTATTTCCTAACTGGAGCCAACGCTAAAAGAAAGAGAGGTTATGAATACTTTGGGAAACTATGTTCAGGCCTTAAAAGTTAAAATATGAAGTCAAATGATCAGCTTAAACAAACAACAGTACACTTAATCATGATTTATCCAGATTTTCAACCTGCCATAAAGTTGACTAATAAGATTTTAATTCAATGCAAGATGTGAGTAACAGAAGTGAATATGTCATTTGAAAATAATCCATTGTTCATCCCTAGCCACTGAAGGCACTGGAGAATCCTGCTAGCTTTGCACATGTAGAGGAGCCTGTGGAGTCATTCCTAGAAGCTAGTATTGCCCTTTCTGCCTCAACCAAGCATGTAACTGCACTGTACAAATGAAGGGAAGACTTCCTTTGCCTCACCCAGCAACTTGCACTTCGCCAAGGCCTTGCAAGTAGTTTTCCCCTTTTTACCCACAAGTATCCTGCATGCCAGGATCTTGGAGAATGGCCAAACTGCTTGGGGAGATGTCCAAGTACATAGGCACCTCATGTAGCAACATGTGGGGCTGTGAGCCACTGCAGACACCAGAGACAGTGTTAGCTTTTATGGGACAGTTCCATGTGCTGTTCTGTGTGTTGGACAGGCAGACCTGCATTTACACAGCTTACACAAATGAGGTTTCATAGTCTCCTCTCAGCAATAACCCAAAAGTGGCTTGGTAGCAGTCATATTGTTGTTGTTGTTTTGGTGGGATTGGTTTGTGACTTTCTCTTGGTTTTCTATTTTAACTTGTGTTTTACTTTGTTGTGAATCAGTCCTGTTACTGAAGTGAAGCATCTCTTCAAATAAGAGGGAACATGTAAATAAAAATAAAGCCTTTGATGATTTCTCACAGAGGTAATGAAATCAGAAGACCTGGCCCAGCAAATAACTTTGTCTCGAGTATAAGAGTCCTAATACAAAGAAGTAATTGTGACTTCAAATATTTTAGTATTTATTTATAGAGAATCAGGGATATCAGAACTACCTTCTCCATCACTCTCAATCAGGGATAGACATGCCCTCCCCCCCCCCCCCCAAAAGCCATAAAAGCTTTGAAATTTTTTTGGTTCAGAAAGTCTGTTTGTGCTCTCTTAGAGACATGGGGACCATTCTGCCATGTTTTGAGGGCCTCCCGCACCTCATCACTCAAATCCCCCCCCCCATTTTTTTCCACTAGTTCATGCAAGGGAGCTTTTTCAATTTAAAAAACACTGGTAAGACAAAGCATGAGGGTATAAATATTGCAGAATGGGTACACCAGCCCAACAAGATCCAAGAATGGGTATTGGTGGCCCCTGGGCATCAGACGTTTGTCCGCCTACCCTCTTAATGGTTTTTTTATGATCACTGGAAACTAGTAACAATATTTTTACATAGGCACTTCAAAGGCTCATGTATTCATAATTCAAACAATAAAACACCAAACTCTTACCTGGATATCAGAGTAAGAACTAACAACATTCCTGGGAGGGGGAAAAAAGCAATTTTTACTTGTTAAGGAAAAAAAAATCTAAACTACATAAGTATATAAACACACCTAAATCCTACCAATTTTATGTAACTTACATGCCAGGTATCTTCAAGTGAAGCTAAAAGAATTATTCAAGCAGTAAAATAACCTGTGTGTGTCTCCCTGCAGGAATGGAAGCCCACATCTACACACAAGTTTACTGGAATTTGCCATATTTGTGAGAATGAGGCCTCCAGTCCCAAGGACATCATATTACAAAATGTGAGAATGTTTGCAGCCCAGCTTCCCTGTGAAAAGGGAAGGAGATACGTTTGGCTAAAATTAATCATCGGAAAAGAAAAGCAGAGCACGGTTGGGGCTAAAAATCGAGTAAGAAGACGGAATAGCCCATTTAAAAGGAAAAGAGGCAGGGTGGCGGAAAGAAGACAGTATAGCAGGGAATGGTGTGTGGAAGACACATACTGTAGGTCTGGGGAAAAGCAGTTATCAAACAGGAGGCTATGAACAAAAAACTTACAGGGCCAACAAGAAGTCTGGTTGAGACAAGAACCAATTCAAAGTAACCAACAAATTCCTTGACCATAGTCTTCTGCTTCATGTTTGCTTTCTAACAAGTCATGTAAAAGATCAGTACAGTGGTGCCTTGACTTACGAACGCCCCGATGTACGAACATTTCAACTTACAAACAGCTCCATTCGCAAATTTTTGCTTTGACCTGCGAACGGAGCTTTGACTTACGAACAAAAAAACCACGGGGAAAGCGGGAAATGGACTTTGGACTGCCTGGTACTGTAATTTTAAAATGTAAAAATTGGTTTAAAAGGTGCTTGGTTTGGTTTAAAGCTGCTTGGTTTTAAAGGTGTTCTGTTTAAAAGGTGTTCGTTCCCTCCCTCCCTCCTTTCCTGCCCTTTTTTTTAACCTAAGTCATCATAGGTTAAAAAATATATATATTTCTCCCCCTAGTGGTAGAGGACAGATTAAACGCTTTTGCATTAGTTCCTATGGGAAATTATGCTTTGACTTACAAACGGCGCCTCGACATAAGAACAAAAAAACAGCCGGAACGGATTAGTCGGTTTTCAATGCATTCCTATGGGAAATGCTGATTTGACTTACCAACGTTGTGACTTACGAACATCTTCTGGGACGGATTAAGTTCGTAAGTCAAGGCACCACTGTACACAGATATGAGCTGAGGAAGAATTCCACAAACATGCAGACTTACACAGAGAGGTCTTCCACATAGGGGCCAAAGACAGGATGTTCTCTTACACGAAGCTGTTAATCAGAAGAGATGGTGCTGATTAGAAATACGAATCAGCCACAAGGCCATTTAAAATATATATATTTCTACAAGCAAAACAACATCTGAAACTCCTTTTTAAAAGGTGATCTGTGTTCAAAGCACATTTCATTTGTTGTTGTTATGTGCCATCAAGTCACTTTCGGCTTACGACAACCCTATACATGAGCGACCTCTAAAACGGCCTGTCTTCAACAACCCTGCTCAACCCCCTACAAACTCAATCCTGTGGCTTCCTTTAGGGAGTCAGCCCATCTCATATTTGGTCTTCCTCTTTTCCTGCTGCCTTCCACCTTTCCCAGGATTATTATCTTTTCCAGAGAATCCTGCCTTCTCACGATGCGTGCCCAAAGTCAGACAGCCTCAGTTCCAATATTTTTGCCTCCAGAGATGGTTCAAGATTGATTTTATCTAGGACCCACTTGTTTTTCTTTCTGCCACTCCAGGGTCACTTAATTTAAACACCACGAAAAGGAGTCAAAATAAAAATTACAACAAAGTTGTGTGCAAACCACGTTTTAAGACGTTTAAAAGCCCACTCCACCCCAGCTTTTTAAAAAAGCAGGATATTAAAACAAAATAAAAAGATAACCCTGAAGTTCGATGCTCTTTAACTTCACTTGCTCCATGCCTATGTAGAATTTGTTTACCCATAAGCAGATCACACATACAGTAGGTCTAAGACCCCATAGGGAACCTGGGTAGAATTTGCAATAAACTATTGTTAGGATATCAGTGGATCCAAGAAAACAGGAGTTGGTATAATCCAACATCTACCCCTTTACACTTCCTTGCTGAATTCTCAGATGGAATCCTTCAGACAGACATTTATCTGTTTCTGTGCTTCTAACGTTGAAATTGGACATCACTCAGCAAAAATAATCCAGTTCCTAATTTATCAGGAGACCAGTTTGCATCTAAGAGTACTATTCTGGCTGAAATCTAGTACAGTACTAAGTCAGAACCAGAGCATACCCATAGAATTAGTGGGAATTTGGTGGGTCAGTTCTTCCACAAATGTCATTGATTCAACATGCATGCTCTGGTTGTGATTTACCACTGAATTTCAGCTACAATGTGCTAACAGTACATACATAGTACAACAAGTTACCGGTTGTTTCTCCTGTCCGTTTTCACGACTGAAGACGAGCAAATCATGAATTTTTTCATTGTAAACTTCAAAATAGCTCATTTCAAGATGATAAGGGGTCTAACAGAAACAAAGACAAACATTTGGACTATTGTTAATGCATTTTAGAAAAATGTGAAGAACAAGGCTTGCTATTTTCCTTCATAGACGCAGCAGCATGGAAGCATTTTCCCCGTCATGTAATGGTATTGTGGAAAAGAATTCCGAATGAGTGTGAGCAAATGACATGGTCCCAGGGACAGGGCACACTGAATGGGAATCTCTCATTTAGTTGGGTTTCTCTTGACAGAACAGCAAAAGGTGAATTCTTCTCTCTGCTTCACTTCTCAAGAATACCAGCTGTTCAGCAATCAACAGGCAGTTCATCCAGCTCCCAGACAAAAGTGCTAGGATCACATTCAAGATACACTGCTACCATCACAACTGTGTGAAGACTAGCTAGATATGTCTGGATTCACATTAATGGGACCTTCATAGAACTGAGATCTAGCTGTGCATAAGGAGTTACTTCCATGCATTTCTGAGGTAATTTGGCAAGAACAAAAATATACTTTACAGGTGGTAGGGAGTGACTATCCTATTAAAACAGTGGTCCCCAACCTTGGGCCTCCAGATGTTCTTGGACTACAACTCCCAGAAGCCTTCACCACCACTTGTGCTGGCCAGGATTTCTGGGAGTTGAAGTCCAAGAACATCTGGAGGCTCAAAGTTGGGACCACTGTATTAAAACACATTTAAGCTCAAAGCAAGTTCCTTCACAAACAGAATAGAATCACACACAATTTTCTTTACAATTGTCCATTTTTCACCTATTGATGCCTTAACCTGCTAATAAATTAGTATCTTTCTTGCAACTGTTTGTGATGCACAAATTCAAGTTAAATGTACCAGAGCAGAGATATAAACATCTTTAAACACTGCTGTGACCAAGGATCATGGCACTAAAACCTGAGGAACATTCTAGGTTCCTTTCTGCCAAAAAATAAACAATACTTTCAGATGTTCCAAAGCTTCAGGTACCTTAGTCCAGGTTCTACATATGGCAAGTTTATCTGCAATATTCTTAGATATTTTTTTAAAAAAAGTTTTGTAATATCAGGAACACAAGCTCAAACTTAAGTTGTTATAAAATCACCCTTTGAATGATAAAGGCTAGTGCTGTACAGCAGTGTCCACTAACTGAAAAGAAGACAAAGGCAGCAGCATTACAGAGGTATGAAAAACACTGGGCTGAAGGAACAGAATAGGTGTCTATACCAAGTATTTCATCACATCAATTTTATGACACCTTTAAAATCTACCCAGTTGGGTTTCAACACCTAAATATCTATTTAGGGGTTGAAAATTGTAGGAACAACCGGATACAAGTTGCAGTCCTGGGCAACACAAGCTGACCAGTTTCAAAGAAGTATTATGATGCAAGTACATGCATATAGAAATAAATATACATATGATTTGTATATGATCCTTAGTCATAGCTCAGTCTACAGATGTTTATATAACTGCACTGGTATTCTTAAAAATAATGTATGCATTACAGTCATCACAAAGATATGATTAGGCCATCATGATTTCCATTCTGTACCTTACTGAAAGAATCACAGAAATTAAATGGCAGATAATTTCACTCAGTGATAGGATGGCAGAGAAATATGTCCATATAAGGCCACTTCCCACCATATGTAGGTTAAGAATCTTCAGGGAGTGAGCGTAAGAGTGTTTGGAAACCTGGAAAAAGCCTATTCCCTTTTCAAGTATAATAACAAAAAGAGTTTGCAAGGAAAAGGTAAGAAGAACTTTTTGACATGAAGAGCTGTTCAACAGTGGAATGGACCTCCTCAGAAGGTGGTGGACTCTCCTTCATTAGAAATTTTTAAAATAGGAGCTTTTCAAACTCTCTTTCATTGGAAGGTGATCTATCAGGGATTTTTAAACTATGGATTTCCTGCTTTGTCAGGGGATGGGATTTCATAACACTTGGGGTCCTTTCCAGCTCTACAGTTCTGAGAGTTTTTGATGATTAATCTCAAGAACTTTCTTCCTCTCTGAGGTAGAAAAGAGAGTTCAATCCAACATAGGTGAGGAACCATATTATAGTACCTGTTGTGTTTCTCTTTCTTTTATTCGCGTGAAAAGATCTTCACAGAATCTCGGAATTATTCCTCGTTCATTGTCATCAAATCCCATCATCCTACAATGACAAACAGTATTTCTATGGGCTCAGGTTTTAATTCTGCAGAAGTAGACTTTGGAATTCTCTAACCTAGCATCAATATATAGGATACATATGAACTTCACTTGAACCACCACAACTGTTCTGCAGAATACTGTGACGTCTACTGCAATTTTAAAAAATAACGCTTAGCCAATACTGCTTTACATCAGATTACAAGGGTGGGCTGTAGTCTATGACAGCTCATACTAAATAGAATATCTTAGTCCTGAAGGGGCCACAAGATTTTGTATTGGTCTTGCTGCAACAAAATAAAAGTTAATCAAGATTTCTTTGTAAAGTTGTCAATGTGCGCAGGCTAGTGGAAACACAGTACATTCTTCTTTAAATGATCCAGAACCAAGTTTACTTATTGGGCAAAATCCCATTTGCATAGTTATGCCAGTATAACACAAATCCGGGTGCTGGAAACAATTAATTTAAATGAACTGAATGCTTCCTATCCCATCCTTTTAGGTTCTGAGGCTCCCTTTTGCTGTTGGGAAACTTTAGGGAACTTTAAAAGGGGGGCGCTTTTATAGCAAAAAAAAAAATCACCACTGGATTGCCACTGCCAGGATCGGAGCCACAGCCATGACTCAGGAGTGATGTTGACTATTAAAAGCTTCCATGCTGAGGCTCCCAAAGGTTTGCCTGGGGCAAAATGGAGTCCTAGGGAGCCTTAGAACCTGAACGGAGGGTGGGATAGGAAGTATCCGGTTCGTTTAAATTAATTTATTTCTGGTGCCCAGATCCAGCTCAACATGTTTCTGCCCACTGTATCTTTGCTGCTAGGTAAATATGAGTCGTATCAGGTAACTCTGGCAGGCAGATCTATATCATCATCCTCATATTGCAGATGGAGGGCTAAGGCTTGCCAAAGGTCACTTCATGATTAGATGGCATAGTTGAGATATGAACGAAATAATTTCAGAGCTTAATGTCTTAGCCACCATGTAACCATAGCTTATCAGGCAACAGACACATAATGGTTTAGAGCAGGGGTCTCCAAACTACAGCCCGCTGGCCACCTTGACGTTTTATCCGGACCATTTTCTTCAGGCATGTGTGTGTGGGTGCGGGGGGCAGGCGGAGGGATGCGTGCAGGTGGGCGGGCATCCGTGCTGTGGGATGGGGGGGGTGTGTGCGTGCAGTCGCGCATACGCGTGTGCATTCCTGTTCCTTCAGCCCTCAAAAATGTTGAAAATATCCGGTGTGGCCCTCACGGTCAAAAGTGTGGAGACCTCTGATTTAGAGGAGGGTGTTTATCATATATTTATTTAGTTTAAGTAATTTTTTCCAGATACAGTGGAGCCTCGCTAGACGATTGCCTCGCAGGACGAGGAAATCGCTAGACGATGCCTTTTTGCGATCGCTACTGCGCTTCGCAAAACGATGTCTCTCTATGGGGAATTTTCGCTAGTCGATGAGGTTTCCCCATAGGAATGCGCCGACTAGTGGTGAAAAGCTGTCAGTGCAGCTGTCAGTGCATTCCGACGGGGACCCTCACTCGCTAGACGATGTTTCCCTATGGGAGATTTCGCAAGAAGACGAGTTTTCCCTTTGGAACGCATTGAAGAGATCTCAATGCATTCCAATGGGAAAACGTGCTTCGCTAGACGATGTTTTCGCTAGACAGCGATCTTCGTGGAACGGATTAACATCGTCTAGCGAGGCACCACTGTACATGTGAACAGACTTTTCTCCAGAGCTTAAATCAATTTCATACTTCAGTAAGATTTGCCTCCACCTTTCAAAAAGAAATAAAAAACAACTACTAAGAAAAACTTGGAGACAACATATACCCAGTCCTTTTCCTAAAAGTGCAAGAGTTCTAGTCCAACTTACGTATATGACTTTCCAGAGCCAGTCTGTCCATAGGCAAAAAGACAAGTATTGTATCCTTCAAATGCCCCTTCTAGAAGAGGAACAGCCAAGGACCGATATACTGTCTCTTGACTTGCAAAGTTATGACTCTTATCGATAGACCAGAATGAAAAGTCAAAGGTGAAGCTGTACATCTGTTTTGTATTAGGATGGTGCACAACAGTCTCTCGTCCAATCATGGAAATTACCTGGAATGTTTCTTCATTTTTGTCTCTAAATAAAGGTACAAAATAAGAGTTATTTACGGGGGGAGGGGGGGACTGAATGCACCAGATTTAAGATACTGTACTCATAGTAACCTCAATTTCAAGCTCAATGTACATTTGTTTACGGCATGCCTATGGCAGAGGTGATATCTAAAAATTAAAATATGCCTCATCTAAATTTCAAAAGCCATAGCATGGCGGTACTCAGAACATGGAGAAAGTATCTGTTTGGAGTATAGCTCCCATAATACCACAGCCCACAAGGACAGATTCTGAGAGATATGAGTAGACATGGGGACGAAGAAGAAAAAGGAATCGCAATATTTGTGGAAAATCACTGATTCGTGGAATATTTGTCTCTTTGTACTCATCAATTATGGCAATCTCAACAAATAAGAAGGGATGAATAGTTACCTGTTTTTTATTCGTCCCCATAGGCAGAGAGGGAGAGCTAGACTGCCAGAACGATGGCTTCTGTTCCGACAGCCTAGCCTTCCCTCTCTGTCAATGCGCCCACCAAAGAGCTAATCGGCATCCCCTCTCTGCCTGGGGGGGGGGGGGGGGCTGGCAATCTGCTGTTCAGCAGGCCCATAGGCAGAGAGTGAAGGCTTTGCTTCTGACAAGGTAGCCTTCCCTCTCTGCCTATGGGCAGCGGCAGCAGAAGCGGCAGCACAGAGGTGGTGGCAATGGAGACAGCGGCAGTGGAAGCAGTAGGACAAGGTAGGGAGGCGACGGGGCAGTGGGAAGGGGGCAGGCTGTGGGGGAGGGGAGCTCAGCTTTTTTTTTTTTTAGACAGCCACAGGCTATCGAAAAAAACAAGAACCAACGAACTGAGTCATGGTTCATTGGAAAAAATTAGTAACTTCGTGGTTCATCAACCTTGACGAACCAAGATGAACTGCCATTTTGGAGGTTCATCTCCATCTCTAGTTACGAGCCAAAAAGCAACTTGTCTAAATGCTACCAATGCCTTTATATCACAATGTGGTAAGCAAGATTTAAACTTGCAAAAGCTTGTGAAAAATAAAAAAACTAGTTAATTTTAAAGGTGCTACAAGATTTCTGGTTTCTCTTATGCTACAGCATAACACAGCTGCCAATTAGATTACCAACATGGCTGAAGAGAAGAAAAAGCTAAATGTTATGCTTCTGCCCCAAACTATGCAGTTTTTTAATAATATTAAAAGGATCTCCAGAACAAATGGCTGAAATCCTATTGCACAGATCTGCATATGTAACACTAATGATGTTGTCATCAGCAGAAAATCAGTGCTGATAGAAGGCTTCCTTTGGCAATTCTGAAGTGTGCACAACTTGGTCACATTGTATGAGTTGTGCACACCCCTAAATTGCCTGTAGCCAGCAGCCATTTGCTTCTGATAACGACATCATCCGCATTGCACATGTGAACCTTCCAAAAGGATTTCAGCCAGTATGTACATCTAATTGGATCATCATCATTATGTGTAAGATAAAGTGCAGGTTCTGCTCAGGGCTACTGAGATAAAGAAAAAATCATGACATGAAGACCAGTGTGGTGTACAGTGTCAGTGTGGATTGTCAGAGCAGGACTCAGGAGAGATGGGTTCAATTCACCATTTAGACATGAACATTCACTGGGGAGTGGGGGGGTGGCGATGGTACACTGCTCCTTGAACATCTCACACACTTTGAAAACCCTATAATAGGGTTCCTGTGACTAGGAAGCAACTTGATGTACATAACATATAACAATGTCTATTCCATCATTCATTCAAAATACAAAAATGAGGCAAATACCCACTCCTAAGTGGAAGGCAAAGTTCCACTGTAATACAGAAGGCAAAAATAAGGAGAAGGGTGATGGCCTTCATATTAGTAAAGCTGGAGATTGGTTTTTAGGGTACACTTGGTACAGACCCAACCAAAGTCCAGTTTTGTACGTAGTTTCACATAGGATGTCAACAGCATGCTGTGCTAACTGATATATTAAAAACAGGAGATAATTTCTAAAATCTCAGCTTTAGTTCTTGAAAAATAGTGTTTATGTACCTGCTGCTAAAGGGACGGACTCTCACAGCTACTGTCACTTTACTGTTTTCTATCTTGAAAGGAACATCGGTAATGTACATGTTCGGCATTGGAGTATCTTCTTTTAGGAAAGAAGACTGCGGGACGTACGTTGCATTTTCCGGCACACTAACATTTTTACTACTTAGAATGGATGCATTAGAAGTACTAGCTTTCTTTTGTGATATTGCTTCAAGAGATAGAGCTTTATTCTTCTCACTGGGGGCAGCAGGACTTTTAGCATGCTGAACAGATCCACATTTGGGAGTACATTTAACTCCTTCTACTGGACCTTTCCTTGGCGTCTTCTGACCTTCCAAATTTTCAGCTTTAAGAAATCTGCTTTGCAGCCTTTCCGTTCCATTTTCCTTACTGACACGGCATTCTTCAGCCCGTTTTATCCTATCCTCCGTTTTTGCTGTTGTGAAAAACGACGATCTAGGGACCTTGTTTTGACTCTGAAAATCAGCAACAACTATCCTGTGTTTCAGAGGTTTGAAGCTAGCAGCACCAGTTGAACCGCTCTGGCTAACCTGCACATGATTGTTCACCTCAGGATTTGTCTTTTCATCCCTGCAGCCTTTAAGTGGTTGAAGGCCCGTCTTCAGAAGGGGAGACTCCCTACTGTTAGCCTTTGATGCAAATAAAGTTGTATTGGCTTTCTCTGGTAGAGACACTGAGTTTTCTGCTCCAGTTTCATCAGTGTCCTTTGTTTTATGCTTCTCAACTGATCCAGTCCTCAGACGGCGCTGCAATATCAACCTTGTTTCTGTTTGTGTACTTTCACCATCACATGTTGTAGTTGTAGCAGACTGTCCTTGGCTTGTCACAGTCCTTTTTTGGAGGGTCCACTTGCCTCCGGGGGTAGATGCAAGTGAGGCATTAGCCAGCCTGTTGCAGGCAGAAAGCAGATAGGTGGTGTTCAGTTCCTTAGCCAGGGGCTGTGAAACTGGATTGCATCTCTCATTCTCTGACACTTTGGGTGGAAGCTGCTGTCCAACTCTGTCCCTAACACAGGACTTTTCTGCAGCATGCTTTTGTGAACGGGCCACACTAATATGGTTTCCCTTTGGAACAGTATAGATAGGCATTGAGGCATCAAGCAAGCTGTAACTGCAGAGCTAAAACTTCCTTGTACACTGTCTTCCTGAAAGACACATTTGACTTATGCTTTCTCTGCAATATAAAGCAAAATGTGCCACCATGAGATCTGTTTAAAAACAATCGTTATTCTGAAAAACATACTCAGTTATTCTATAGATATGTAAAGTTTCCTTATATGCCTTTTTGGCAAGATGGAAAATGCAACATTTAGATGTTTTACTGAAAGATTTTCCACAAGTCATTCTTTAAAAAAAAAAAATTAAATCCAAATTCAGTACAAACATATTAAATCATATACATTGTGAAACAAAAACCTTGCTATGGTATACCCATTTGTCTGGAATTAAGTCAATGTGACTTACTTCTGAGTAGACATATCAATGACTATGTTATACATGATACTGTCAACAAACAAAGCCTTTCTATGGAAATGGACATGTGTCTAGATGGGCGGGGTATAAATTTAATAAATAAATAAAATAAATAAAAATAAATGGGGGAAAGAGAGAAAAATATTTTAGTTAACATTTAAAGTAAAGCATTATGGTAAAATAGATGGTGTACTCTATTTATTATTGCAGCAAATTACGAGTATTTAGAAATGCAAAACTAAAATCTAGACATTGATTTTCCATAGCACGGGCAACTGGTATGGGTAAAGGTTCCCCTTGACATTTAGTCCAGTCGTGTCCGACTCTAGGGCGCGGTGCTCATCCCGTTTCAACTCTGGCGATTTCTCAAGATTTGGCCTCCAGTCCAGCACATCTAACTCTTGATCCCTGACATTAAGTTAGTGGACTTCTTTCGAGTCCTTGCATACATCAAGGTAACTAAAAATTTGTTTCCAGCAACTGCTAATCAGAAATTCATGAACACTGACAAAGTGGTTGGAGAGAGAGAGAGAGAGAGATTATGGCTTGCCTCCAGGGTTCGGGATTCAGAGAGTTAAACTTCCCTGACGCCTGGAAGCTCCAACTGGCTAACACTGCTACATTCTATGCAAGAGAACCACGCAAACAAAATCCCTGAGACCAAAATATTGGTAGCAATATTTGCCAGATGCGGTGGAATCTTTGCGGACTTTAAAAGATTAAAAGCACGACAGAGTGGGAAAGTGTTAGCTTCTTCACGTATGAAAATACACCAGCATCATTAAAAGGAGCCCTATTTTAACGGGTAGGGGGCTCATAGTTCAACTTCTGCAAAAACAACGCCCTCTCTCGCTGCATGGTGCTGCCCGCGGAAGACGAGCAAGCTCCTCCGCCACAAAAGCAGAGGAACTAGACAGCAAACTCCGGGAGGCAGTGGAAGACAGGCGGGCCTGGCGTGCTCTGGTCCATGGGGTCACGAAGAGTCGGACACGACTAAACAACAACAAGAAGCGTGGAGTCCTCCAGCTGTTTTGACACTCCAGCTTCCATCGGCCCCGGCCAGCATGACCAGTGGGCAGGATTGTGGGAAATGTAGTCCCAAAACAATCTGACACGCCGAAGGATTCCCCGCCGCAAAACCAGAAGAAGCAAAAGCCAGTCCAACTGGTCCACACATCCCGGGGACAACCATTTAAATCGTAACCAGGTAAGGAAAATCCCGAGACACAGAAGGGAGGGATACCTTGTGACCCAGCCGTCCTTTGAAGAGCCTTGACTTACCTGTCCTCCGTAGCCAACAGACGGTCCCTCCAGCGGCACCCTTTAGTCCTCCATTCGAATGCGCCGCCGCTGCCTCCTATTGGACGATGTGGCCGATGACATCACAGGCAGCCCCGCGAGGGAAGAGCAGAGGCGCCGCCCCAGTGAAGTTCTAGCGGCATCTCCGGTTCCCAAACGAACATGTCGGTGCTGGAGGTGGGAGCGACCAATGAGGAGATGGACAGAGCGCTAAAAGAAAGACCTCATAAAGGGCGGAGATTTCCCCCATTCTGCACATGGTACGGACCCGTTGTGTGGGATATCCGGGAGATTTCCTTCCCCAATTTCAATGGGCGCAGGGGCAGAATCTAGCAGAAGGATCTGGAGCACGAAGCTGGGTTCTAAAATTTCTTTGAATTACGTTAGATTGCTGTTTGGTTTTCCACTAAGTGAAGAGGTGGCCCTGGTCGGCTCAGCTGGTGGTGCATTCGACAGCGGTGTAATGGGAAATGGCTCAGTGCAACTGCTACTCATAGTAACAAGCCCGACAGCTGCCTCCGGGAGACTCCAAAATAAAAAAAAAAAATTGAAGGCTGCGGGATCGGTGTTGGGGAACGAGACTATCTTGAAGTGAGTGGCTCTGGATTGCTCATTGGAAACTAACCCTCTCAAGTATTTCGCACTACAACAGGAACAGTTTAAAGAAACACAGTGTTACCTGAGAGACAGTGTGGTATAATGGAGAGAGCGATAGACTTGGGTTAAAATTCTTGCTTAGCCATGGCAAGTCACGGGGGGGGGGGGGGGTTGATAATAGTAAAACTGCTCCTTAAGCATCTCACTTACCTTTGAAAGCCTATTGGGGTGCCATAAGCTGGATGCAACTCCATGGCACAATGTAAGAATACAGTAGACTGTTTCTGGGGAAATCCATTTCTTTTTCAGATACAAAAAAGGGATTTCAGCTAAACTTAGAAGGAAGTCTCAGAAGTGTAGCAGATGACATCATAGTCCCTGCTGAGCAGAAAGTCCTGGAATTCAGCCCTAAGAGCTCTGTCTGTTCTAGGCGCCATTGGCAACCAACAAACTTTCCTGTGCATTTTTCACCCATAGGTATATAAACTTTTTAATTTTATTTCTTCCTCTCAGATTTTGGAAAAAAAACACCTAAATGTCACCTTTGGACATACTGAGTCTTACCAATGCTCATACAGCCATAGAAGCTATGGGCCCCCTATCAAAAGGACATGGAAGACATGAATTCCCCAGAGGGGGGAAGAAATCATCTCACCGGATAGTCCTCCGGCATTGAAGCTGCAAAGATTGGATCACATTCTTCTGTTTGTGTACTACAAGCATTGTGTGGGAAAGCAAACAGCCTAGAATAGTCTGCATTTTCCTAAATAGACTATGCTTTTCTGTCCATTGTCCCTGGATTAGCCAGATGGGCAGAGATTAAGATCAGAGCAGAATAGGGCAGATGATTAACAAGGGGCCAGATCACCATAGTCAACCTGGCCAGAAACCAGGTAAACAGACACACAGTACCCATATTGGTTGTTCTGGGAGGTTCTAGGGTGAATCTTTTGGAATGAATCTTTTTTCTGTGTCTTATCTCTGCCTGAACCTTCCTCCCGCTGTTCCCTGCCAAGCCTCTTTGGGCTGACTCCATTTCTGAGCTGAAATGACTGTATTACCTCCCAGAATCCAGGATTTAGCCAGAGAACCTTGCTAGTCTATGTTGCTGTCCTGAATTCCTGCTCTCCAGCCTAGGAACTCTGTTAGCCTATCCTCTCTTGGGATCCTTGCCCAAGAATTTCCTTATTGTTTCAGCTGGAGTTCCAACACTCCCCAGCTTCAAGGCAGTCTAACAAGACTAAGGAGAGATAGACCCCTAAGCTATCTTCTGGAACGGGGGGGGGGGGGGTGGTTTAGGAAAAGATCCTTCCTTTTTTCTTCTTTTTATCCTCGTGTGTAGGCATCCTTCAGTCTCGAGAGACTATGGTAACGTGCTCTGTATGGAGGACTTGGAACAGCATCTACTGTGGCTGAGAAGGCCAATTCCAGAGTGACCATCCCTTCCACACTGAAGACAAATACAATCTGTCCCCTGTCCAGCTCCCTGATTTTGCTTCGACGCTGTATGCGAAGCTGGAGTGTCCTCTCCAGAGCATGAAGCCTGGGTAAAATAATATGGAGGATAGGCTGTTACCCAAGCAGCAAATCCCCCCTCTCCACATCGCTGAAATAGTCCAATGGAAAGGCAAGAGCCAATACAACTGGTTCCAGCGATGTCGCAGGAGTTGCCAGAACGACACGAACTGCCTCCGGGACTCCGGCTCCGGATTTTGCCTCGAAGTTAACTCCTGAAGCCTTTTTCATCAGTGGATATAGCCACAAGGCAGTGGAGGTTTGAAATTGGAGTTTTCCTTCTCCTAGATGGGCTGCCTTCCAAGGCCGACGAGCCCCACATACCCGGCCTGCTCCCTCACGGCATGGATGGTGATGGTGGCACCTCAGTGGAGGTTTGAAATCGGAGTTTTCCTTCTCCTAGATGGGCTGCCTTCCAAGGCTGACGAGCCCCACCTATCCTCGTAGCACCTCTGCAAACAGTCTGCTCAGGTATTGCAGAACTTTACAGTGCAGCCTGAATCTCAGAACCCCCTCAGCCCTGTGAGTTTGCTTCTTTTCTGTCTGTGTTTTCCCCATATTAGTTATAAACTTTATTGTAATCTTTGCTATATTTTAATTCTTTTGTGTTCAGTAACATCCTAGTGGTGAATAGCTCTGCCTGAGTGTGCTATACTCAGCCCAATCTGTGTCAAGATACACTACTGCCATGGTTCAGAGATCCCTTGGGGGTGTCTTCAAACATGCCAGTTCATACATGTCCTCTAAGAGCATACCTGGTAACAAAACCTCACTATTATTTACCTTTCAGAGAATTATCACCCATCTGTGTGCAACCTCTGATCTATCTCCCTTTGGACACAGATGCTGTACCTCCTGATTCTTCAGCACTGGAAGGAGAATTTGAATGTAAAACCAAAGCTAAAACCACTGAAGTGAATTTGGATATAAATATGAAGGCTATTGTGCATTTCCTAGTACAGGCTACTCCGCAGTGTATTTTTGTAGTCTACCTAATTTTAAACACCAGTATGCATATACAGCACCAAAGATACAGAAAAAACAGTTAATGTTCCCCTGCACAGTCCAATCATGCAATGATATTTATTGCAAGACTTTCCACATTTATTTAGCTCACTGTTCACCTTAAGTCTGTGCTTTGTCTAGAATAACAAACATAAAAGTTATTTTTCCATGTCTAAGCTGTAACTTGTTCCACTGATAGTCTTATCCTTTCACGTTAAGGTTCAAAAAATAAACCTTTCACGTTCAAAAAATAAATCAGTTTCGTAAAAACAGGGCAATATACATTTTCTGGTATAAAACCTAAAATGAGAGAAACATGGATTTTCCTTCCTGGGCAAAAAAATTATTACAAAAGTGAAGAATAAAAATGATGGGAGGGGCATAAAATGAGACCTATATCACATAAAAGATAAACATGTTTTAGTAACTTGAGTTTTAACAGGCAGTTTGCTCCATCATTTTACCTGCAGAGCTGTTAAATTCAACATTATCTTTAATACTGCCAACATTTTATTTATTTACCTTTAATATTGCCAACATTTTGACCTGAAATGTAGACTTCTGTTCAAAAGGAAAAATAAAATCTCTGATCCCACAGCTATAAATACTCAACTATCCCACAAACTGCACCAGAGCACAGACAGAGCTCTGGCCCGTCCTCTGAAGATGCCGGCCACAGAGACTGGCAAAACGTTAGGAAGAAAAACCTCAAGAACACGGCCAGACAGCCCAAAAAACCTACAATAACCATTGGAGCGTGGCCGTGAAAGCCTTCGAGAATACAAAATCTCTTGCATTGTAAAAGGTATTCTGAAGCTGGTTTATACTGAGTCCATGTATTCCAGGGGTGAGAAACTATGGAAGATTTGGGGCTGCATCAGCTCTGAAACTATTTGAACAAAATTATGAAAAACCCAACTAAAATGTTAACAGGAAATCATTAAGTACCTCACTGTTCTGAGCCAGAAGTCATACCAGACTCAATTAGGGGGAAAGAAGTATTTTGCTTCGACCAACATGATTTTCCTCTTGGTTTTTTGAAATGTGGGGAGTGAAAAGATTTCTCCAATTGCCCACAGGTCTGGACTGGGACTGGGAGAGAATATACACCAATCCCCACCCCACCCCCGACTATAATCTCTGTTATCAAATGATTTAAGAAAGTGTGTGGAGTGTTCTCCTCCTTACAGACTTGTCCAGCTGTCCATGTCTCCTTCCCTTTTGAATCTCTGCTAATGTTTTCAACAAGAAAAGTTTTAGCCTGCTTTTCATCGCCTCCTAAATCACTCCACCATGTCTGCAATACTATTTTGCCCCTTCCTTCCTTCAAATCATCTACTGCAGCCAATAGACACCAAAGCCACTGGC
The DNA here is from genome assembly GCA_037013535.1 of Intellagama lesueurii. Classification (NCBI taxonomy): domain Eukaryota; kingdom Metazoa; phylum Chordata; class Lepidosauria; order Squamata; family Agamidae; genus Intellagama; species Intellagama lesueurii. The sequence goes on from JBAJHW010000004.1 coordinate 141,981,374, forward strand.
GTTCTGCACACTCCCAGCATCTGTGCCTGTTAGGCACAGGACCTAACTCTGTTAGACAAAACCTAACTGTGCAGAGATGCAAAACCAACCCCGCTCTCTCCCCTCAAGAATTCTTTCCCCCTTTCAATTCTATACCAGACCAATGTGAGATATTTTATTCCCCAACAAAATGATTCAATAATTATGTTTTAAGAATGTTGGATTGCTCATTAATTATAAACACATACATTCCTGGCCATTGTTTCTCTACTTGTGGCAAGAAAACACCACTATTTAATATATATGTATGTGTGCCATTCAGGATGCAATGCATATATTTTTCCATTTAAGCTAAAGTACATTTTGTACCCATCCAAAATAAAAAGGGAATCAATGGGACTTATATAAATATTGTCTTAACAAGTCCCTCCCATTCAACTGGTCTATGGTAGTTGGGATTAACAATGAGATTTAGTACAAAGTATGAAATGGCTCCCAATGACAAAGTCAGGTTGGATAAAAATCAGTGATTTTTAAAAAATATATATTGATTTAAATCACAATCTAAATTTTAAGAAATCATTTTTAAAATTTGAATTGTCCAAAAAAATCAGATTTTTTAAATTAAAAAAAATTAATTTAGATTTAAATCAAATCTACCCTGGACAAAGCTCATTAAATGCTCTGGAGTACATGACTACTTCAACCTAACAAAGGTATTCATGGGCTAGAGTACTGTTCTGACATTTTGTAAAAAATGAGAGGATACAAATGTGACAAATAATCCATTAGACGTAGAAATAACACTGATTTTCAGGTAAGGGATTGAATCTGCAATCAAAATATGATTACAAAATGCTTTATATAAACTGGAATACTGGTACAGAATTAAATACTAAAATTCAGCACTTGGTACATGTTACAGAAAACCATTATATTTACAAATAATAACACTACTCGTTACTTTTGAGAAGTGCTTTTGTCATGTTTTCTAATAATGTCCATAAGATTATCACCTGTCACAAGACCACTCTGAGATTGTTTACTTCTCTGCTGTTCTTTTCTTCTCTGATCATGTAGGTATGGAGAGTTTAATAACTGGGGTGGGAGAATAGTGCCAGTTGGTTCAACTCGTTTCACAACATCCCAGAAAAGTTTCTTGCTGTTGTTATTAATAAAAGTAATTGCCGTTCCAGTGTGACCCAGCCGACCTGCTCGTCCCACCTGAGAAAAGCAAAGCAAAGTCAACTGATCTGTCTCATATAACTAAGAGAATCCAACAGTTAAGTTACAGCCTTTAAAAGAGAATATGAATTTTAAACTTCAGGATAAAAGTTGTACCCAGTAATAAAACTCATCCTCCTTCATCTCAAACAATTGGATTTCAAGAGCAACTGCCGGGCCCTCCAGATATTCTTAGATTACAGCTCCCGTGTGTCCTACCCAGAATTGGCAACAATAAGGAACATTGATGGTTGTGGTCCAACCTCTTAAGGGTGATCATACCGTTTCCCCGAAAATAAGCCCTAGTATGATTTTTCAGGATGCTCGTAGTATAAGCCCTACCCCAAAAATAAGCCCCAGTTAAGTGAAACCCCACCCTCCACCAAGTGCAGCATTGTGCAGCAATCAGAAGATGACAAGACTGTAAAATAAAACATCCCCTGAAAATAAGCCCTAATGCGTTTTTTGCAGCAAAAATTAATACAAGACCCTGTCTTATTTTTGGGAAAACACAGTAGCTCCCCAACCCCTAGCAAGGCCCAACTAGAGCAGACCCATTCAATGAAAAGGATTTAGGTGAATATTTATACAAGTTCCACTGATTCAATATGACCTCTGGCATATTAAGTAGACAGACATTCCACCTTCTGATAAGCAGTAAGGTTTTTAATCCATGTTCATCAATGTATTTCTATTTTGTATGGTGCTTTCAAAGTTTATTATGCTGAAAAACAACAAATAAGCATATAAAATGAAATTGCGAACATGAAGATATGAGCTTTTGGAAAATACGGTCAGCTGTATTGAAAAGATCCAATTCAAACCAAAATATTGGTCAAAATCCTCTTGGGGAAAAACCATGAGCATAACAACAATGGCACCAGCAGTTTTCTCCTCTGACTTGCCATCTGTCCTGTGGTTTTTCTCTGTATCTGCATTACACTTCTCAAGTGATCAGCTGTCATACAATTATTATCTTCGGCTTAATTAAGTGCATGCAGTCTTTGTGAAAAAGAAAGGAAAGGCAATTAAATATATGCAACAGTACAAGTATTTGCCTCAAAAAAAATCCAAAATGGATAAATGTTGTGATACATGGTGCACTACACACTTCTTTGGAAAACTGTAGAGTTTCATCACTTATATTAGTTGCAACGAAGATTCAATATAATATCCACACAATTTCCTGGGATGCTCTGGAAGGAAACTAGGCTAAAGAAATAAGCAGATTCATAATCTGTAATTGCTATAAGTGCCATTCACTGTATACTCAGATATAACTTCAGAGGGCAGATATATGCTACACACATTCTCAACTGTTGTTCTGTTCTGTGTTGGCTTCTACATGAGAAAGAATATGGATTTATTTATTTTCTTGGATCACGATGCAGAAAGCTCCTTTAGGCACAGTCCATTACAGCACAGGCATTAAAAAACAGCTTTTGAATCCTTTAAAAAGTCCGTGATTTGGATTTTCTCCACTGCCAGGTCCTGTGAAGGACTTGGGGATGTGGTAGCACACACAAACTCAGCACACAAACATCTGACCTGTGGTTAACACTAAAACAAAGAGTTCAAGAAGCCCTCCATGTTTTGGACTACAATCCCAACATTACCTTACCACTGGCCTTACTGAGTGTGGTTGACAAGAATGGTAGACCAAAAAATATGGTGGCCGAATTTTCCCCACCTCTCCTGTAAGGGGTTTAGTAGCACTCTGTAATATTTAAAGCAGATAAATGTATTCACCTGATGTACGTATTCATCCATGCTAGATGGCATGTCAAAATTTACCACAAGCTTAACATTGACAAGGTCGAGTCCACGTCCAAGAACACCAGTGCTTACTACAACATCATACTTTTCTTGAAACAATCCCTAGCACAAAAAAAAAGAGAGACCAACAATATTTTAGATTTCTCATAACTGAGCATCTTGCTGCTTAAATATAGGATCTAACTCCATTGTAATGAAGTAAATGCTTCAAACCAATGTAAGTATTCTTCTACTGGTGGAAAAATGGCAGTCACACATTACATGACTTCATGAGGTTTGCTGTCAAAAGCAAGAAATACAAGATGTCCAGCAAAGTCCCAGAAAAGTTACTGCAAAAGAGGTAACAAATTCTGAACACATTACAAAACAAATAAAGCAGCAGCAGGACAACAAGGAAAAGGAATAAACTAAAACACTAGTTCCCAACCTTGGGTAACCCAGGTGTTATTGGGCTGCAATTCCCAAAAGCCTTTACCACCAGCTGTGCTGGCCAGGGTTTCTGGGAGTTGTAGTCTAAGAACATCTGGGTTACCCAAGGTTGGGAACCACTGAAATATTTTAAGAAACTACATCCATTTATTTGCAGAAGTACACTTTGACGAATAATTCATGAAACTTAACCTTCTCCAATTGCTCCTTTGAATGTTCAGTTATCTTGAAGATCTTTTAATAATAAATTGTATCCGAAACAATTTTATTAAAAAAATGCTGATACACATATTGGAGATCGTTAGGCAAGAATTAAAAAAACCCTGCCAATATGGTATTTTACACCAATAGATGGTGTCACCACTCTTGGAGAACTGTGAAAACACAGAATGGAGAAAGTAAACTAGGAGAGAGTTTTTCTCCTCTTTGATAATATTAGAACCTGGAATATTCCACTGAAATTCAATTATAAGAGACTCAGGACAAATAAATTGAAGGACTTCTTCACACATGTTTAGATGAAATTCACTATTGCAAGCTACTGTGATGGCCACCAAGCTGAATGATTTGGAGCAGACAGGGAGGTTGCTGTTGCATTCATATCCTCCTTTCAGTTGCCAACAGATATATGAGAGGTCACCACAAGAACAAACTGCAGGCCTTTTGTCTGATCCAGCCCGGCTGCTTTGCGTTCACCACAAAACCCTAGGAAGCCTCTCTCTTCACCAGCTACTGTTTGAACATCCCCACAACACCACACCCCAAATCAAAGAATTGGGCCTAGCATGAGGCAGAGTGAAGCTTCCATCTCAGCAAATGTTCATATGTATGAAAAGACACTAAACTGTTGTTTACTATCAATGTATTTGTACTGCCAGGGACACGGGGGCACAAGGCACCCTCATCTGAGCAGCCCACAGAAGGCACTGTTTGCTGATCCATTCCAATGCATCAAGATGACTTGTGCTGGTCCTGCCCCTGCAGCCTGTAGACAAGGCAGATGAAGTTACTCCTGTAGACCACAGCCAAGCTGCCAGAATGCACATGACAGTGACAGGTTTCTGGATCCCAGTTATGTCTAAGGTTTGTGGGGATGATGAAAACCAGAGGGGAAATCTATGCAGCACTGGAAAGTCTACAGCAATTTAGCTCAGAATTGTCCAAGACTGGATACTTAGGTTGTGTTGTTTTTCAGATGTCTGTGGCAAATAACCCAAGTAATTAATAATGATATCTTTTAGGTGTGTCAGATGTCTACAAACCTGTAATATGGCCATCCTTTCTGTCTGTGGCTTATCAGAATGCATTGATATTGTTTGTAAGCCTGTGATTTTATGAACAGCATCACTCAGTAGATCCGCACCCAGCTTACATTCTACAAACACCAGGATTGGAGGCTTGAAAAGTTTCTTATCCTAAAAAACAGGAAGAAAGACCATAACTTAGTCCTGCATAGAAGCACACATACCAGTTACCAATGCCAATAACAAGTCCTAAATTGTTCACATACCCGTTTCCCCAAAAATAAGACCTAACCTGAAAATAAGCCCTAGTTAAATGAAACCCCACCCTCCACCATTGTGCAGCAACCAGAAGAAGAGGACATGACTGTATTTGTAGATTGTTGTACATGAAAAAATAAAACATCCCCTGAAAATAAGCCCCAATGAGTTTTTTGGAGCAAAAATTAATATAAGACCCTGTCTTATTTTCGGGGAAACACGGTACCTGCTGCTCAAAGAATTGTAATTTCTTTTTAAAGGGCAACTTGGAAAAACTGCACACCCCAGTTTTTTCATTTCCTATTTTTAAAAAATGACATCTTAAGCTCTGATTTCAAATAAGATTGAAACAATCAAACTGTTATTTCTTCCTGCACACCTTTTAGCAAAGTTCTGGGCCAAAATGAATTAACGTTGACATGTTTACATCTCTCTAACAGGAGAGCTTCTTAAACCTGAATCAGGCCAATAATGTTTTTCTACTTCTTTTCCTCCCAGTCTCCAAATACACACAATTTGTGGAAGCAAAACAAAGGTGGAGTCTCTTTCCATGGATACTGACATTTAATATTTCAAAAAGCTTTTTCTTTTTAGAAGGCTCCTCTACCCACAAAATAATCTGCCGGACACTGGAGCACGGCTGGTTCTTCTCTCCGATGGTTATTTTCACAGGATCTTGCAGGAGCTGACTTGCCAGCTGTTCAATGCCAAAAGGCATTGTGGCTGAAACCAAGATGGTCTGGTGGTCTTTAGGGATTGTTTCCAAAATATCTAGCACCTGTTGCTGGAAACCCATCTTCAACATAGTGTCAGCCTATTTTGTGGGGGGAAAAACACATATGGACTTGTTACCATTACATTTTCATTTTTTGAAAGACTGCTGAGAGAAAAAAATTACTTCACTACCGACATGTTCTGTCTGAGTTCCTTAATAGTAACAAAGTGACAAGAACATGACCGAATAAAGGAAGCCACCGCCTTGAATTTGCAAGAGCTGGGCAGCGCTGTTCATGATAGGACAGTTTGTAGGTCACTCATTCATACGATCTCCATATGTTGGAGGCAAGCTGATGGCACATAACAATGGCAACAACCAAAGGAAAAAATGGACACAATGTGTTGTGCTGATTAGAGTGCTGGAAGATCGAGGTTCAAATCCCCCCAGAGCCACAAAACTCAGGAGAGAACCTTGAGCTCATTGCTCTTTTTCAGGCCAACCTACCTCACAGGGTTATCATGAGGATAAACTGGGGAAGTGTGGAGTCATGTATGGTACCTTGCACTCACTAGAAGAAAAGGCAGGATATAAATGTAACAAACAAACGAATAAGGACCAAACTGACGATTTTGAGGAACTAGCAGCACAACGTTATGTACTTCCCACCCTTGGGTCCGCAGATGCTCTTGGACTACAACTCCCAGAAATCCTGGCCAGCACAGCTAGTACTGAAAGCTTCTGGGAGTTTCAGTCCAAGAACACCTGGAGGATCCAAGGTTGGAAACCATTCCTCAGAGATGCCACAGGACAAGCCATGCTTGAAAAGGGAGCTCTTTGCAAAAAGGCAAGCTTGAGAGGAGCAGATGCCATTCCTTATTCCAAACACTTTCACATTCTGTCCCGTGTTTCCTTTCCATCCTGCTATCAACAGTCTGCTAAAACAGCAACCCAAAGTGCCTCTTTCGCTTTACAAGAAGTATAGAGAGCTGAGGAAGTTCTTCGACCCACAAAATAACTTGGCAAGCACTGGCACTTTCCCACTCTTGATAGTTACTTTCACAGGATTTTGAAAATGCTGATTTGACAACTGCTTTGATGCCAAAAGGTATGGAAACTCTTCAACCAGTACTGAGGAACTGGTGGCCCTCTAGTTGAAGTTGGACTTCATTTCCCATCAGCCCCAGCCAGTAAGGACAACGGCTGAAGGGTGTTGCAATTCAGCAACCCCTGGAGGGGCACAGGCTTCCTAGTCATCCTCAACAGTGTTAATCCTCAGCTGCCTTTTTGCTCTGGCCTCTCCCTTCTGCCAGAGTTCAGGAAAAAGCAGTGTATGCTTGCTGCCTTATTATAAGGCTGGCACCTAAACTGGTTCTAAGACTCCAGTGGAAAAACCCTACCTTGCCCTAGCCAAAAAATGGGTATACAAATAGTCTTGAAATTTACAATATGCATTTTTCTTAACATTGCACCCATCTGGCTTGCCAAGGCCAACGATAGATGATCAACAGACAGAAACAGTTATTCCACTGAAATCTGGTACAGATTTAATTAATACCCATTCATGCTTTTTTGTTTCTACCTATAATACGTTACTTACTTCATCCACTACAACTATTTTGATGTTATGGAGCTGAATGGCACTTTGCCTTAGAATTTCAAGAAGTCTTCCAGGTGTTGCTATTATAACCTAGCAGAAAGAGAGAAGAAATGTCAATGTTGTAATTTAATCAAAACATTGTTTAATTCCAGCCTACAACAACTCCACTCACCTACAGGCCAGGAGCAAGAAAGATCTTGGCGAACAAGAAGGCAACCAGGGAAGAGTACATTTCAGCAGCTAAATAAGGCTCCCAGAAAAATCTAGAGTAGATTTTGAGCCTGACTCCAATTGTTAACCCCAACTAGAGCAGATCCACCGAATCAATTTTTGAACGGTGAGTTAACTCTTACATAAATCTCACTGATTTACTGGATCTACTCTAGTAGGGGATTATCAGCTGGATCCAGGCCTAATTTCTCTCATTCTGGCACTCTCTTTCTCTTCCTTCACCCAGAAACATCCTCCTGGAATTCTACAGCAACATTCACAGCTCACACTGATAATATATTTCCTCAAAATACCTGCCAGTCATCAAGACTTTGAGCTACTTCATCCCACCTACAGATAAATTGCATTAAGGGAGAATTTAGAAGACAATTTCATATCCTTTTCTTCCCCCAGCTTTTCTCCATTCTTCAAATTCACGAGCAACTAGCTTCTCTCTCACTCCCCTTTTAATACCACGGAGAAAGCCAACTGCTTTGGTTTGTTCTCTGGAGGTTAAGATGACAACATGAACTGGGTTTGCAGGGCAGCTGCTACAGGGAAAGAAGGAAAATATGGAGCAGATTTCTTTGGCGGAGCAAGAAAGACTGTGTCTACATGTTTTTTAACCCTGGTTTTGAAAGTGCTTGTTGTTTTATGCTGGGGTTTGTCAGGAAGGCTGGGGAGGGCAATGTTTGGTTTTCAGAAAGAGAGCCACAGGGGAGGCACATTAGGAAGAAGAATGCTACCTGCACTTGTAATGTTTCTCTTTAATTCCTTAAGAGGGCAGGCTCCCATTTACTCCATGAAAAGGAAGTGCACTCTGCATGTGTTCAGAGGTGTTTTTACTATATTTTTGCTTAACATTAACACATTTTGGCTACTAAGCCCAGACATGATCTGTAACCCGTCTGATTAACAACTAAAGTGGTCATCCTTCAACTCTCCACCCCCAAAAAACTGATTCCCAGGACCCTGTGTACATACATTTCAGACAACACACCTCATTCTTTCCCCCCAGTAAACAACATTATCACAACAAGTTTCACCTTAACATTTTGTTTCAGGCGATGAAGCTGAGGTGGCAATGGCAATCCTCCAACTAGGAGAACCGTTCTCATGTTTGGTAGACCAACCATGAGCTCTTTGGCCTGTTTCTCTATCTGTACAGCTAGTTCTCTTGTTGGTGTCAGAATAAGAGCAGATGGAGCTTCTGCCTAAAAAAGAAAAACAGTTATAAGTTACCAATCTGAATTCTTGCTAACAAATTCTCAGATAATAAAGAGAGCTGTCAGTTGTCATCAGACCTAGTCAACATCATCATTTTTGTCCAACAGTTAATGAGACAGATGACGGTGAATAGTTAAGAGTGCAACATTAGACTATCAAGGAAATTTGCTCCCACGTTATTCAGCTTTAACCACAGAAATGTAAGTGAGTGGGTGAACTGTTAAAAGAGACTTTCTGAAGAATTTTTCATGCAGCTAACTGTGATGTGTTGAAGTCATAATGAGATCGCTGTCATGGTAAGCAACGGCATGCATGTGTGTATGAGTCGTCACACAAAATGAATCATCCTATTTCACATCAAGTACAATATTTTCCTATAGATCATTTTTTCCAAGGAGACAGCTGTGATACAGCATTGTAGTAAAAACAACAAAGCATTTCAGCACTTTTAAGACGGTGGGACTGTATTTGGCACGGGCTTTTTGGGAACTTAGCCTACTGCTTCCCGTGTCTGAAGAAGTGACCTGTGACACTTTCAGCCAATAGGTTGATCATTTCAGTCTATTTCAGCAGACATCAGTGATCAGTTCATGCTGCCTACCAGTTGACAGCAGCTCAACAGCAAGAAATAGGAGAGAGGCTATGTTTAAGTTTATGGAATACCATCTCTTCCATTCCTTTCTATGGCAGCTGTGAGAAAACAGTCCTCTCGGACTATTTCCACGAATATTTGATTTTAAATCCCCACTCTACATATTAAGCTGAATGGCTAGCCAAATTTCCTATGGCCTTGCAATTTCTTCTGCCAGACGAGAAAATATAATAATCATGGTGGGAGGGGGGACAGCTGTTAGCAAAATAGGAAAAAATATCTGCAGCTCTTGCAGTGATTGTACTATCTCTCTGTGTGTAAAAATCAAATAGGCAGAGTTAGCAAAATCTCCACTTGCCCACATGCCCAAAATACTACACTGGGGCTTCTCCTTTTCTCATTTCCTTGGCAACTGTCTCAGCATCAAGATCCCTTCCAGCTCTGCAGTTATATGATGATGATGCTGATGATGATTAAATACAAGGTATATCTCTTGCCCTGCATATGAGCCTTTTCTTGACTGACACAATTGGCAAAGTCACAAATTACAATTAGTATACTGTTCTTTACCATGTGAATCATTACTTTCTATAGATATAAACAAAGAAATTCAAAACAACAAAAAAGCAAGTGCACGATAATTTCTCTAGAATCCTTATTACAACACATGCTGAACTGCTATGCAGTCTCCTCGAGAGCAATCACTTCAAATGAAGGGAAACTGACTTCTCAGGATGCATGCATAAGAACATGCCACACAAAACTCCCCCAGCACATAGGTTTTTGCATATGGGTTTGAACTTACCTCTCCCAGGGCTTTCATTATAACTGGAAGCAGGAAGGCTGCGGTTTTTCCTGACCCTGTGTCAGCCGTGGCCACAATATCTCTGCCTTGCAATCCAACTGGAATCAGCTGCATCTGGACGGGCGTTGGGACTTCATAGCCTGCCTGTTTTAAATTGAAGCTTAAAACATCAGGGAAACCACAGTGTTCAAACTCTACAATCGGTCTTGTGACTTCTTGGCCTTGGACAACAATGCTGAGTTGCTGCTTTAAATTTTCAATCTGTTCATCCCGGAGGCTTAACAGAAAGGCATTCTCTTCATAGACATAAGCACCATCTAGAAAAGCAGACAAAGAATCTGCTTTTTCACTACTAGGTGGTTCTTCTGAGCTTTCCTTCTCTTTGATTTGTAAAAGGTGTTTGGCTTTACACTCCAAGCTACAAACATCCTCGTCAGTCTTGTCACAGATGTACTCCCCGTAACGGCCACAAATCACACACACGGGTTCCCCAAGCTGTGGCCAGCGTTGCGTTTTACTGAAAGATTTTACGGGCTCCTCCACCTTGTCACTGGCATTTTCTGAAGTTGATTGAATCAGGCCTGCAGCTGAATCAAGAGAGACCTGGGGTTCAGTGTACTCTTCCACAGGTTTTAATGACTCAGTCTCTGGGCTTAGTATGTCTTTTACATCTGACTCATTAACACCAAACTCTGCAGTCTTTTCAAAAGAGGACTCATCTGGTGAGGGCTTATGTTTCTTAGCTACATAGGTTTCATTGTCAACAGCATTCCTCTTGACTTTCAGAGATCTTGGAACAAACATTCTTCAGCAATCTGCTATGAAAACATAACAATTAGAATCATTTACCTCAGATAAATGAATACAAACCTGCAAGTAAAAGCAGCTCACCTAAGCTCTTGCGTCTACACCACTTTTCTTTCACTAGATTTTGGCCACAATAAAAGCCTTTCACCATAAGCAATACAGTAAAAGCAAACTAAATACATAAATACGTCCTTGTTTCTCTTTTTCCAAATCAACTATGAAAGAACTGCAATGGACACAGCAATGCTGAAAAACAACTGTTATGTACTATCAAGTTGCTTCCAAATTATGATGACTCTGAATAACCTCAAAAAGGTCCTATATTAGCAATCCTGCTCAGATCTTTCAAGCTAAAAGCCCTGGTTTACTGAGTCAGTTCATCTCATGCTTGATCTTTCTCTTTTTCTACTGTCTTTCCCTTTTCCTGTGAGTCTTGTCTCCTCCTGTCCAAAGTTCAATAGCCACATGTTAGTCATCTTAAAAAAATAACAACATATTAATCCCATCAGTGTGGAATTTTATGTGTCAACTATTCAAAAGCTGCAGTTTGCACAGGCTGCAATGCACAGCCTCTGTACAAAGGCAGGTCAACAGTACTCCACTATCTGCAGTACAAAAAGCAGCATCGAAAGCTTATAATGTGGCACAGTAACCATTCAGACCGACAATACTGAGTGATAACACAGCCATCGCTGCTTTTTTTTTTTTTAATCAATACCTCTCTCCACTTGTGATTTCCAAAGAAGGCGCTGTAAAGAAGTCCGCCTCGGTATGTACTGGCAAAAATAAAGGGGAAAAAGAAAAGCGGGAGGAGAGGAGGTAAAACATAGTAGCACTTTAAAGACTAGTAGGTTTATTTCAGTGTGAGCTTCCATGGATTTCGTGAAGTGGTTTTTGATGTACAAAAGCTCACACTGAAATAAATCTGTTACGTCTTTAAAGTGACTGCAATATTTTTCCCACCACCCTTTCCCCCCCCCCCCCTTTGCCTCCATTTGAAGACTCTGTTCGGACCGGTCGCCTTACCGTGCCCCCGTTCCTCCATCTAGCTGAGGCCTCCTGCTACAGGCGGCTAAAGACAGCTTTTCCTCGATTGTGTCTCCTAAAGGCTGCGACCGTTCTAGATTTTTGAATGCCTCGTCGGTTCCTCCCCCCCCCCCCCATCTCATAAAGATGGACGAGTTCGTTATACGTAACGCTCACTTCCGGCTCTCCTTCGAACACGAGTGCCAAAAACAACCCTAGAAATACACTCAGGGAAATGGGGGAAAAATAGGCAGGGTTCGTTGCTGTGTTTAGGATGAAAATAGCAAGCACCTTCTAGAAAAGGATTATTTTTTTTTTTTTAGCTTGCTGTTTGCTGTTCTTCTAGGAGAAAGGCCTACATTTTTTTAACAGGTCTCGAACTGGAGGTGAGGCAAACGAGACTTCCCACCATCTGTATTTCTAAGAAATGTGGTATTTCTAAGGAACTGTGAGTTTACTGCATTTACCAGTAAGAGTCACGTGGAATGCATGCTTTTCAGCCGGAGAGCTCCTGTCTTTTTTTAAAAAAAAAGACCTTCAAGTCATAGTGTGGATTGGAACTTAAACAAAATGAGTCTAAAGACGGAGAAGGGGGGAAGAGTTTGCAAAAGAGACACAATCCAAAAAAACATAGTTAATCAGGAAAAAAAAAGGATTTCTGAATTGCTGGATCTTTAGTAGACTAGAAACCCGATCCTATGAGGTTTACCGGAAAATATGTTCCCAACCTGAGTCCAAGATGAAGGGCTCTACAGTCGTCTCTCTTTAAAGCCACATTTTTCTCCCAATTCACCAGCTGCAGTCAGGAACCGACCGTTCTTGTTGAACACCGAGATCGTATCCCCGCGATAGGACGAAGCTGCAGTAGACGCTCTAGCCCTCCTCTCCTCGGTGCTCTCTGTAGTTTCTAGGGCCGCCTCTTCCGCTTGGTGGCCGTACATCTTTTCCTTGGCGTGATGCGGAAAGTTCTTGATTCCCTTTGAAGCTTTGCTGGGAGGGCGTGGCTTTTGACCAAGGTGCCAGCCAACCAGCCGTTCCCCTTTTTCTGGCAGCCTCCATGCCATTCTCCCTCTCCCAGCCCTCATAGTTCCCTATATCTTCACCCACCTTCGCGACTGCATTTTGTAACCTTTGAGCATGCTCAGTCTTTGCAAGTCTTTTTGGTGCTTCATTGCCTACCCCCGGTGCTTTTCTTCCCAATTATAGCTCTGTCCATTACACCAGTTTGGTGTAATGGACAGAGCTGAGGGACGAAGACTCAGGAGGCCTGGGTTCGAATCCTCACTCAAGCCATGCAAACTCATCTCACTTACCTTGAAAGCCCTATTAGGGTTGCTATCCGTGGGTTCCAACTTGAAAGGCCCATAACACATAGGGGTGGCCTTTTTATGGCTAGAGAAGGACCCACACTGTGCCACCAGTTTGCTGGATGATGATGACATAGTTTCCTGATATTTCGTAAGGTCCAGCCTGTTTGGACTGCTTTTTTCTGGTCATTGAGGGTTTAATTTTAAACTGGCCTTACTGGCTTTTCATTTGCAGTGTGAAGATATGCATTAGCTTTTGTGTATTGTGTTCTGGTATCTACAGTTGTTGAAGTAGGAACAGACCAACAAGCAGCTTGCCAAGCACTTAGGGTTTACTACCACAGTTATGACCCAGTCATCTGAATTCATGAATAAGTGTGTATTTTCCTGCCAATGACCGTGTGAAATGTCCCATTGCTACCTGAGGCATCTTGTGCTGGATTTATACACAAGCTGAGTAAGCTACCATTAGGTCCTCACGTTATAAAGCACTTCTAAATACAATTTTGCAAAACTACATATTGTTTACATAATTCTTAGGATAATAAACTTTTAAAAATAAAAATAATGCTACAGAGCCTAGGAACATACACAAAGTTTAGGTCTTCAGCATATCTATCTGTCTTTCATTTCACAGTGTTTGCCCACTGTGTAAGTGCAGCAATAATGTGTTAAAAGTAAACAGGAGGTGAGAGAAAGGTAGGATATAAATCTAAGAAATCTACAATGGGTTCCAGCCATTGTATAGTTAAGGCTGATGATAGATTTCCATGTTACCTTCCACAAGGATGGATATTGTGTTTTTCCCCTTTTAGACAACCTTTTTATTATAGCTGTTATTCACTGATGCTGCAGTTCTGCCTCTCAGTCTCACCATCTTCTGAAAGCCTGAAGTCTCTGCTTCTACTTTTTGCCATAGATCAATCTCCCCCCTCAGTGAAAACCTGGGCACACCGATGCACCCTTCTTGTACTTTAGCATCTATGCCAAGTAAACTCTACAGCATAATTCCTCTAGGCACCCCACTTCCTATCTAGGGTATTCCTACTGGAGTGGAAAAGCTGAAATGAGACACAGGTTTTGATTGTGCTAACACATAGAAATAACAGATTTGCAGTATATTCCTGCCCACCATCCATTTGCTCTTCACTTGGAAGAAGAAAAGCTCATTGGTCAGAGTCCTGTTGGTCTCCCAATAATGTATTTATTTATTATTTATTACTTTAATTTATATACCGCTTCATTAGTGCAGAAGTACCATTCTGGGTGGTTTACAAGCAGCTAAAACCAGTGTAAACATACAATCAACAATAAATTAAAACACAAATAGCATTAAACCAAATGGCACCAAAAAACAAATTTTCCAAATAATAGCAGAACAGGAGGCGGGACATTCAACTGAGGTTGGTGTGAAAGGCTTCCCTGAAAAGTAGTGTTTTCAATTTCCTCCTAAACAGAAGCAGGAAAGGAGCCAGGCATAGCTCCTCTGGGAGCTGATTCCATAACATTGGTGTCAACAGTGAGAAGGCCCTGCCTCTTGCAGAAGACTTTCGGGCCTCCCTCAGGCAACAGGCAATTGCGAGCGCAACTAACCCTACCTGTACTGCTAGCTTAGCTAGTTGTACCCCTCAGCTTCTTCACATTACGGAGTAGTTGTGCACCCACTTCTGTGCTCAGCCACACAACTGACAACAAGCAGAAAGGAGAAAAAATACTGGCTTTTTCTCTACATGTGCAATTTTTCCCCCAATAAGATAAACTGGGTAAGCTGAGCTGTTTTCTTCTTGAGCGAATCAAAAACTGCAGTTAAGCTACAACAATTGTCTTCTGTGATGATTGGTTGAGGGAAAGGCTTGATCCGTAATCTGGATTTCCTTACTTTTGCAGGCTCAGATTCAGCTGTAACTGCTTGCTTTAAACTGAAAAGTTGTCTAGAATTCATCTTCTAAAGTACTGTACACAGAATTATTCTGCACAGAGCAAATTTATGGACAAACCAAGAACCTGCAAAATGCAAAAGTCAGCCCTATAAATTAAGGTGTCACTTCATGTTTGTGCATTCTGCATACTAGCTGTTGCCTAGGAAACACATGCATGCTGCAAAGAATCAATTAAAGGTACTGCTCTAGTCTATATGTCCTTTACCCATATTGTGCCTCTTGAATTATTAAATTTAGCAGCACATAACCGGCCTCATTTTGCATCTCTCACCGGTCTCCCACCCTTTATCTCTAACAAACATACGGCTGCCAATTCCCCCACCCATCTTTGTCTGACTGCTGTGTCTTTAACAGTGGCATTGTAAGAAGGAAGCCAATAGGCAACTTTTTCAACACCTCTGTGACAGGAAATGTTATGTTCATTGGTTCAACATAGTGCAACCTTTTAAATCTCAAGACTAAAGGTTAGAGGGATACACTCCACACATCCCAGTAATTTCCCCCCTCACTGGGAGGGAGAGGAGACCTCTCCATCAATCGAGATTATTTTGTTCTTTTGCATTTTGTAGAAAACTGCTGTATGTGAGGGTATTAAGATACCACAGAGGCTAAACTCAGGGTGGGTTGCTGCATGTAAGACCTAACCTTAATCCTAAAGCAATCAAACTCCAGGACATGGTTGCTGGTAGGGGATCTCATCATTTTCATCCACATAGAACATGGCAGGTGGTGGCTTTTCACAGCCTTGGAAATGCAATACAATCCAAAGTTTATTGACTCAGAAAAATGCCCCATTTAACTCAATAGGAATTATTCACCTGTGATTAGGACTGTAGCTCTAGAACTGGAACTACCTTCTGAAGTTTGCACATCTCCACTCCCACATAATTCCCCACTTTCCCCACTCAATAATCTTTAAATATAACATTTTAAAGTAATGTTTCTCTGCTCATTTACAGGGTCAGATTTTGGGGTGAGTAAACAAATATTGATCCAATAAATAATTATTATTTAGTAGTTAGGCAAAAGTCCATGCAGTTAATTCAGACTTCTAACAGTACGCTGTCAAAGTCTACCTATTTACTGACCACAGTATTGTTTTTACATTATTGGAGGCCGTTGCCAATGTACACTGGATTTTAATCTAAGGCTAGATATAATCTGTCAGATCTCTTTGGCTCGCTGATGCAGATGGCAGTCTGACTATGAAGTTGGTTCTCAGAGTTTTTAAGGACATGCATTGGTTTTGAAATTCAGGAAATTAGTATTTTCAAAGTTTGCTGAGAAGAGTGGCCAAATAGATAAAACATCAGTTTACTTTCTGAATAGCAAAGATTCCTGAGCAAAATCCTACAAACCTACATATACATGTATTATTGGAAGTACTTGGTTTGTTCACATGGGCTTCTTTGGCTCCTGACCAAAAAAGAACTGAAGTTAATTCTTTCTTGTTGGCAGTATTGTCTCCAGCACCTATGAAAGTGGCTGGTTTTATCAGTGTACTACAACCTCCTTCTTTAATTAAACCTACCAATTTATTTTGGCCAGAGCTGGTGTGACAGATGTTGCACAGCAAGTCCCTATTACACTGGGCTATTCCTCCTTCCAATGCCTAGCATGATCAGTCAAATTAATAACTTGTTTTCTGCCCCTGAATAAACATTAGAGTTTGGAGATGAGCGAAGCCTAATATGTCTTATCATTTGTTGCTGATGTTAGCCAAATGCAACCAAGTTCAGAGAAGTTTCAGGGATTCCTTCCTGTGTTTATCCATCACTTACAACTAGAGTGAAGTCTCTGCAAGACTTTTTTTTACATACAAGCTTACATATGTGTACACTTAGACAGAGACAATGAGGCTCCACAGCATGTGTGTTCTCAATCAGCTGCATAGTAAGAGCCACAGAAATCAAAATGAGGTCTCTGCCCCTTTCTGGTGCAGTTCTTACATACTCTCCCAAACCCAGAGGGTTGCTTGCTTAAATTAGTAATGCTCCTGCTGATGAATCATTTTCTGAGGGTGACCATGAACCCCCAGAGTCAGTAGGCATTAAGGAGCCAGGCTGTCAACCAGTCTTGGACAACCAAGGGTGCAGACCAAGGGGATCTACCCTGAGTGGAAGATAGGTCTACCTAGGAATAAGAGAACAATGCAGGTACTTCTAGCTCAAGAGAACACTGGCTGATAAAAGCACAGACCAAGCTGGGAGCTATCCACTGGAGTGCCTACATGCAGAGAAAGTTTATTTGCAAGGAAAGCCCACCTTATGTAGGTAGCCCTCCTCCTGAGTAGGCTCTTTTGATCAGATGCATTCAAGCATGCTTGGGATGGCTTCATGGAATTCAGGTTTATAAGCCTCATTCCCGGGGAAGAATGCTTGCTGAAAACAGCCACCACCAGTGACTCCAGCTATTGTCAGCATTCTCCAGGACCTTGGACCTCTGCTCTGATGGAGCCCCTTTATGCTCTGATTTGGACCTCATGTGCCTTTGCCTAACTTGATTGCTCTTCGGCTGGACTCTGCCTGTTTGAAACTGAAGGTGCAACTAAATGGCCAAATTGGATTGGGCTCAAGAAGGGTTGCTTTGAGGTACGCTATGTTATTTGAAGCAATCCTTTCATCCACATGCAAGGATTGAGTGGTTTTGAGGCAGAAAACCACACCGTACTTCAGGCAACCTTATTTAGCCTCTCCCTTCCTTGAAAGGGGGGGGAAAAGAGAGAGAAAACAAACAAACAAAAATTCCCCTCCCTATCCCCTTCTGTCTCTTTGTAGGGAAACAAGAAAAAGCTGCAATTTGTTGTTGTTTCTATGTGGTATAGCACTGAATTAGCTTTCCAATCAAACAATTCAAGGGATTAAAAAAAAAAAACCCTCCACATCCTCTTCTGTTTCCCCCTCCGTGGGACACCAGGAGGAAGCTTTAAATTGCCTAATAACTAATTAAATTGTGAAGCGGCTTAGACAGTGTGACAGCCAATCATCCACTTTGATTTGATCCCAGCAATCACACATGCCAGAACTGAACCAAAACAGAGCGATCCTACCTATACCTTTTTTAAAAAAGGTAGCCCCTGACAAGGTCTTCAAAAGGTGCAAGTAGGCATGGATAAGGGACAGAGTAGTTCACAATTATCTCGTGTCAAGTGGTCACTAGAAAATGGAGTGAACCAGACCATTCTCAAAGTGGACCAAACCAAGGGACAAACTCCCATCTGTTCACACCCTTAGACTGCTTTGGGCAATGCCTTTGGATCAACCTTGCCTTAATCAGAGGCGTCTTGGTGGGACTCGCTAGTGTGAATTTGGACTGGTTTTGATCTTTTTTCCAGAGTGTAATTTCCTGGATTGCCAGGATTCATGCTAGAATCCTGTCAGCTTAGAAACTCATTTTAGGAAGAACGAAAAGAGAAAGAAGTCAGTTCTGCTTATGCTTTCATTTTAAAACATCAACAAGGTATTATTACATTGTCTATTATTCAAACTTCCATAGCTGTTGCCCTAGGCAACTGTACTGATAACTGTGCTGTTCCCTCACCACTGGCTATATTGGTTAGGGATTATCGGAATTGTAGTCCATCAGCATCTAAATTGTTATACATTGCCCAGCTCTGAAGAATCTGTGCAACAAATTGAAACCAGTTTAACTATGACTCCAAAAATCAGAACCATCTGAATTTAACAATGACTCCTACCATAGGGGGAAAATAGTGGAAGATGTTTTGTAGTTCTGCATCTCAATCCTGCCATCTTCTGAAACTCTGAAGTTGTGTCTTTTATCCAAATAGACAGTATGGATAGATAGATTTTCTAGCTGTGAGTCGTGTAAGACTATGATTTTCTGTCTTCTTCATTTGCATCTGGCCTGAAAGGTGGGGTTCTGACTGACTCCAGCCACAAAAGCAGCGGTGGTGGTGGTAGTAGCTGTTGCTGAACATGAAAGTATCTGGAGACCATCTAGCTACTGGATCTGTCAGTCTTCCGCCTCTCCCTCTTCCTGCTATTAAAAATACCGTAATAACAAATAGACTAAAATCCTGTTGCACATCTCTGCACGGGCAGCAGGAATGTCTTCAGCAGCAGTGGCAAATCTCTGCTGATGAAAGGCTTCCTTTGGTAATTTCAGGATGCACAAAACTTTGTTGCACTGTGTACAGGTTGTGTGTATCTTGAAATTGCCTAAGGAAGCCTTTCAGCAGCAGCAATCTGCCACTGCTGATGGCATCATTCTCATTGCACATGCAATGCTACTCAACAGGATTTCAGCCACTAAATAATTGAACAGTTTGCTACCCTTTCATGACACCAGAGATTCCGCTGCCATCTCTCTTTGCCTAATGACAGGACTGGCCCTGACCCTACTAACAATATAAGAACTTTCTGTCAAAAGATATCATTATTTTTAGGCATTAGCTCATTGTAAACTATCCTCTCCACAAACGTGAGATGGTGGGAGGGTGAAGCCAGAATAAGCTGATGTTAGAAAAGCAAGTTGTGGCAAGTATTAAATGGTTTGTCAGCTAAATACACAGTAGGATGTAAGATTAAAGACATAATATATTGTCAACTTACTGTGGCGTTCACCCAGGTCATGAATATTCATATGCTATTTGCATAGACCAATGGGAGTGCTGGGGGTGGAGTCACGAGGTATAAGAGACTCAGCAGCAGCAGGAGGAGTTTAGATAGACATAGACAGGGTTTTGAGATGGAGAACTAGAGTGTTAGAGAGTTGAAAGAGTTGTGGAGTTTGGGCAGGAGAATGGTGGTTGAGGGTGGATAAAGAAGAATGTTTGTTTAAGAGTTAACATTGCTTGTTCTGTCAACACCTGTATCAATAAACAATTTCTATTTGGTTCTTTTAAAATGACATATGGCCTGGACATCTATCATTAATAATAGGTATTGTTGATGCAATCAACTGGTGGCAGCTGAGGGGCACGTAGCGTGAGCTCCTAGTTTGGTGAAACAATCAGGGGCCACATGGAATTGTGACACTTACATATAAGTTATCCACTTTTAAGAGAGAAATGGGAATTATTTAAAGCAGCTAAGAAGCAAAACCTTATTAGTTGGATGTTAGGAATCCACTCATTCACATTTGGTTGATTTCAGTGTGGAATATAAAATGTAACATGTTTTAGAATATCATTCCAATCATTGGGTAATCAATGTATATGTCCCTATGCTAACTAGTGATTTTGAACCAACTAGAACCCCAGTTAACTTCTATTTGTTGAGTCCCAATGAAGACAGAATGCTGCTGCTGCCTTAAGAAAGTTCATTGTATAGATGGTTGACAAATGTACAGCATGGTATCCATGCAGGCTCTTCATGTGAGCCAAACTCCCAGCTTTTTCACTGTGTTCAAGCATGTTGAAAGCCTGTGGAAGCCATGTGCTGTAAGGAAAATGCACTAGCCCTGCACCCTCTTGTGTTGCTTTCAAATGTACGTTGTGTTGCTTTCAAATATGAAAGCAATAGTCTAAGAGGAGGAAGCTGTTGTATCCACATAGGCTCTACACATGAGCCAGAACACACACACACAAATCAGGGGTTGAGGCTGTGTGTACAGACTACCCAGAGAGAGAAGCCTTCCTCCTTCTGACTAACTTTTATATGTTGGAAGCAACAGTAGAGAGAGGCAAAGCTAGCACCCTCACATCATGTGGAGAACACATACTTCAAGAACATCTCTCTATCTGCTAACTCAAGGTTCTTTCCCAAGGATGCAATTTGTGATGCATCAGGAAGAGGAAACGAGGCAAAACAGTCAGGTTGTCAGCCCTAGCCATGGTAACAGGGAGCACGCCTCGCCATGAGCAGGACACCAACTTGGGGCGGGAGAGGAGGGAGGAATGGGCCAGAAGTTTGTGGGAGTCGGTTGTTTCAACATATGTTGATATCATCTTTAAACATAGCTCTTTCTCAAGGTGCTCCACAAAATAAAAACAGGAAAAGCTTTACGCCTGATTGCAACTGACTAAAACTGCAGGACTAAAATATCATTCTAACACAAATACAAACAATGTTGAAAAGTTAAAACCGCAAGAAGTAACACATGAAATATGGACACACATCAGTTAAAAACAGGCTAGCACCTCCAGGTCTTGAGAGTCTGTATTTGCCTAGTCAGGGATGTGACAGGTGTGCCACTAAAAGGAAGGGAATTCTGTGATTTAGGAACTATCAAGGGGATGGGAGACTGTTTTTTTGTCCCTAATAACCTGGCAAATTTTACTGGTGAGTATGTAAGCGGCTTCTATCGCTAACCATACGCCACCAATGAATTCATACAAGAACAGGTTGTATTTTATACAGCCTGTTCCCAATCTGTTCAGGGCTTCAAAGATGGTCATCAGTGCTCAAACCTGGGCCCAGTGCTGTTAGTGTGTAATCTGTATTATATACTCTGATTGTCTAGTTGTACACAAATGAAGGGGTTCCATTTTACACCACCTGAAACTTCCAAACCATGTTTAAAAGCAGCTAGTTTTTTTGATGTTGAGCTTCAGACCATTTTTTGCGCTCTCCTCTTTCACCCTCATTACGAGGTTCTTTAATTTCTCCTCACTTTCTGCCATCAGAGTGGTATCATCTGCATATCTGAGGTTGTTGATATTTCTTCTGGCAATCTTAATTCCGGCTTAGGATTCCTCCAGTCCAGCCTTTCGCATGATGTATTCTGCATATAAATTAAATAAGCAGGGTGACAATAAACAGCCTTGTCATACTCCTTTCCCAATTTTGAACCAATCAGTTGTTCCATATCCAGATCTAACTGTTGCTTCCTGTCCCACATATAGATTTCTCAGGAGATAGATAAGGTGGTCAGGCACTCCCGTTTCTTTAAGAACTTGCCATAGTTTGCTGTGGTCCACACAGTCAAAGACTTTTGCGTAGTCAATGAAGCAGAAGTAGATGTTTTTCTGGAACTCTCTGGCTTTCTCCATAATCCAGCGCATGTTAGCAATTTGGTCTCTAGTTCCTCTGCCCCTTCGAAATCCAGCTTGTACTTCTGGGAGTTCTCGGTCCACATACTGCTGAAGCCTACTTTGTAGGATTTTGAGCATAACCTTGCTAGCGTGTGAAATGAGTGCAATTGTACGGTAGTTGGAGCATTCTTTGGCACTGCCCTTCTTCGGGATTGGGATGTAGACTGATCTTTTCCAATCCTCTGGCCACTGCTGAGTTTTCCAAACTTGCTGGCATATTGAGTGTAGCACCTTAACAGCGTCATCTTTTAAGATTTTAAATAGTTCAACTGGAATGCCATCACCTCCACTGGCCTTGTTGTTAGCCATGCTTTCTAAGGCCCACTTGACTTCACTCTCCAGGATGTCTGGCTCAAGGTCAGCAACCACACTATCTGGGTTGTCTGGGACATCCAGATCTTTCTGGTATAATTCCTATTTGTATTCTTGCCTCTTCTTGATGTCTTCTGCTTCTGTGAGGTCCCTCCCATTTTTGTCCTTTATCATGTCCATCTTTGCACAAAATGTTCCTTTAACATCTCCAATTTTCTTGAACAGATCTCTGGTTTTTCCCTTTCTATTATTTTCCTCTATATCTTTGCACTGTTCATTTAAGAAGGCCCTCTTGTCTCTCCTTGCTGTTGTTTGGAAGTCTGCATTCAATTTTCTGTAACTTTCCCTATCTCCCTTGCATTTTGTTTCCCTTCTCTTCTCTGCTATTTGTAAGGCCTCGTTGGACAGCCACTTTGCTTTCTTGCATTACCTTTTCTTTGGGATGGTGTTTGTTGCTGCCTCCTGTACAATGTTATGAGCCTCCATCCATAGTTCTTCAGGCACTCTGTCCACCAAATCTAGTTCCTTAAATCTGTTCTTCACTTCCACTGTGTATTCATAAGGGATTTGGTTTAGATTATACCTGACTAGCTCAGTGGTTTTTCCTACTTTCTTCAGTTTAAGCTTGAGTTTTGCTATAAGAAGCTGATGATCAGAGCCACAATCAGCTCCAGGTCTTGTTTTTGCTGACTGTATAGAGCTTCTCTATCTTTGGCTGCAGAGAACATAATCAATCTGATTTCGGTATTGCCCATCTGGTGATGTCCATGTGTAGAGTCTCCTCTTGTGTTGTTGGAAAAGAGTGTTTGTGATGACCAGCTTGTTCTCTTGACAAAACTCTATTAGCCTTTGCCCTGCTTCATTTTGAACTCCAAGGCCAAACTTACCTGTTGTTCCTTTTATCTCTTGACTCCCTACTTTAGCATTCCAGTCCCCTATAATGACAAGAACATCTTTCTTTGGTGTCAGTTCTAGAAGGTGTTGTAAGTCTTCATAGAATTGGTCAATTTCAGCCTCTCCAGCATCGGTGGTTGGTGCATAAACTTGGATTAGTGTGATGTTGAAAGGTCTGCCTTGGATTCGTATTGAAATCATTCTATCATTTTTGAGATTGTATCCCAGTACAGCTTTTCCCACTCTTTTGTTGACTATGAGGGCTACTCCATTTCTTCTACGGGATTCTTGCCCACAATAGTAGATATGATAATCGTCTGAATTGAATTCGCCCATTCCTGTCCATTTTAGTTCACTGACGCCCAGGATGTCAATGTTGATTCTTGCCATCTCCTGTTTGACCACATCCAGCTTACCAAGGTTCATAGATCTTACATTCCAGGTTCCTATGCAGGATTTTTCTTTGCAGCATCGGACTTTCCTTTCACTTCCAGGCACGTCCGCAGCTGAGCGTCCTTTCGGCTTTGGCCCAACCACTTCATTAGCTCTGGAGCTACTTGTACTTGTCCTCCGCTCTTCCTCAGTAGAATGTTGGACGCCTTCCAACCTGAGGGGCTCATCTTCCAGCGTCATATCTTTTAGCCTTTTGTTTCTGTCCATGGAGTTTTCTTGGCAAAGATACTGGAGTGGCTTGCCAGTTCCTGCTCCAGCTGGATCGCGTTTAGTCAGAACTCTCCACTATGACCTGTCCGTCTTGGGTGTCCCTGCACGGCATAGCCCATAGCTTCTCTGAATTACTCAAGCCCCTTTGCCACGACAAGGCAGAAATCCATGAAGGGGTGCTTGTTCCTACTGACAGCTTTTTAGAAAATTGTCCCCTTTTGGTGATCAAGTATCCTCCGGTTGCTATGAGCAGAAAGTTTTCGACCACACTAATTAGTCGTAGGCAGATGCATGTAAAATGGACTTGTTTTAGAAATAAGGTAAAATAGGAGAAACTTATTTTACACAGTTAAATCCCCTTGCACTGTTTTAACCTTTAAAAGTCAACAACAACATGGAAAAACTAATAGATTTCTAATTATTTAGCATCTCTAATTCCAGCAAAATGAGATGTGAAGGTAGCATGACCTAGTTCTGGTTTTGCTGAATCCCGAAAGAGAGAAGCTGAAAGCACAATAAGTGGGGACAAGATCAGGAGACTGGGCCTTTCCACTGGTGGTGCTTTTTTCTTGAAAGCAGTTTTGAGTTGTGTTTCTCTTGTTGTTGTTGTTTAGTCATTAAGTTGTGTCCGACTCTTCGTGACCCCATGGACCAGAGCACGCCAGGCCCTCCTGTCTTCCACTGCCTCCCGGAGTTTGGTCAAATGCGTTTCTCTAGGCAGGGATTATTTTTGGACTCAAGTGTGCCACAAAGAAGGGGGAAACATTTCTAACTTGCCTTGCCAGTATGGAATAGCACTATACAGAGGATGTCACATGTAATTTGCAAGCCTTGTATTGTACAGGGTGTGGCAAGGAAAACAATAGAAGAAATTATATATTACATGGAATTCAAAGAACATGAGCTTTGCCTATTTCAGACTTCTCAGTTATTTCTTTGAAGGGTCAGTTATCAGACATGTGGCTAAGTTTAAATAAATTCATTACCCCAAATATAGACAGTTCTATTCACCCACCCCCACCTGTTCAGGTTCCTCAGCAAGGCTTGTTACAGAGCGAATTTCTAAAACTAGTACCAATGTTAAATGAGAGTTATAATACATCTGGGTAGAACTGCAGCCTTACAGCACAATCCTATAAAGAGATGTAGAAGGTGTTCTCTCTCTCTCTCTCTCTCTCTCTCTCTCTCTCTCTCTCTCTGTGTGTGTGTGTGTCTTCACTGCCATGTGATATAGGGTTGCAGATATATTACACAGATGTTTCAGTTAAATTCTTCAGTTTTCTTCCCCCGACAGGGTTTCTGTGCCTTTGGCAACTGCAGACAAGCAGAAATTTGGTAAATTAAGCATTTCCTAGCGTTCAGGAAAACACCATGTGCTAAGCCTTCTTCCCCAGATGGTGGCCAGTATGTTTAAGGGACCTCCAAATCTGCAGATGAGCCTGTATTCCCTCATCCCAAATATATAAAAGTCTGCAGCCTTTAAAAGCCCCAGGCAAATACGATATGTAGATTTCCATTCCAGCAGTTCATAAACTGACTTGAGGGCATAAATGAAACTGACATTCAAGATTACACAGAGAGAGAGAGAGAGATTTTGGATGCAGCCACTAGAATAATTTTCTCATGTGAAACTGCCATTCTGACCTTATACACGTTAAATCAGAAGTGAGTCCCACTTAATTTGTTGGGATTTACTTGAGAGTCTGCATTGGATCACAGCTGTGAGATTTGCTGGTTCTTATTTATTTAGTATCAAAATTTAATTCATTTGATTGCCAGGAGCAAAAAGTCCAAAGTAGGGGAAATCTCACTGCACTTTCTGTTTTAAAATAAACTCATGTCTGGGAATGATACATATAAAAATAAATACACATGACTATGTGTATTTATATGTACATATATACATATATATTTTATGTGTGTTTCTGATGCCCAAACAAAATTATTCACATTGCAGTGGCCAACTAGACTTTGAAGATGTACTAATTTTTCTGCCCCTCTCTCTTGAAGGTGGTTTAGGCATCAGGCTGCAGAACGAGACGTTGGGAGTTCGATTCCTCACTGTGCCTCATTGACAGAGGCTGGACTCGATGATCCATAGGGTCCCTCCCAGCTGTGCAGTTCTCAAATTCCCAGAAAGGATTTCTTTGGTCATCTATTTAAAAACAACAACGGAATAATGTAAAATCTTTATTTCAATCTGCCATGTGAATAAGTCACAGGAGTGCTTTTAAAATCCTATTTCATGCTATGGGTATTCAAAGTAGTAAACCACTGATTTATAAAATTTAATGTATTTTTTGATTAATGTCCCACAGTTTGCACTGGGGAACCTACAGCCAACTAAACCATTTAGCTTGTTTTTTTCCTGCCCAGTAATACAAATGTTATCCTGAACAACTCTGAACTTCATTTGTCAGAATGGAGCAATTGATGGTTTTGAACATCTGTCCCAGTTGAGGCTCTCCTGTAACACCCTTGGGAAACAAATCAAAGATAAGTTAAAGTGGATTCATTGCTCCTTAACACTTTTTAGCCAAGCTTTTTGAGTGCAGTGACAGTTCTGAAGAACTGCTGTAAGCATAAATCTACCTTATCCTTTCAGTCTATGCTAATAGATTATTTTTTTATGCAGAAACAACAGAGTCTTAAAGACTAGAAAATTTATTATGGCATAAGTTTTGTGGATTACATGCTGTTCCTACACAAGTTTATGCCATAATAAATTTGTTAAGTGTTCAGGGTATTGCAATGCCCTATTGATTTTCTTGCAACAGTCTAAACATAGATGAAAACTAATACATGTTAGTAATCCCAAGTAGAATTTGCAAAAAAAAAAAAAAAAAAAAAACCTGGACTGTGGAGTGCTCCTGTGAGTGATGCTGCTGCTGCTGATGGTGACTATTTGTTACATTTATATCTGGCCTTTCCATTACAAAGTAGTGCTCAAGGCAGCTTACAATTCTGTAAAACAATAAGAATTAATACAACAAATTTAACCATATCACCATTACAATCAAATAAAGCCAAAAGGAATTGAGCTTTTAGATTTCTAGGACTCCTGGAATTTGTCCGGAATCCAAGCAAAATTTGGCGAGTGGGAGAGCAGAAAAAAAAGGCAAAAGGGAAGCATCCTTACTGGCATACATGTTTCATGGCATGGGTTTGTGGTTTGAAGAAACAGACAGCCCTAGTGCTTCCTGGGAGTCCAGTGCTCACTGGGAGTTGCCACCATACTCCACGGGAAGGGTAGTGTCACTTCTCTTTAGGATCTATAGAGGGAGCCTCTGACTGAACTACACTTCCCATGGGGCGCACAGACATAAATCTCCGGAAAATAGGTTCTGTCTTTACTGAATAACTTACAGTAAGAGAAAAAATAAAGAAGCTAATAAATGACAAAGCAAAAGTCAACAACAACATGACACTTTGGACTCATTATACAAAGCAGACCAAGCAAGATCCAGTTAGTTTTAGCTGGATCTCTAATGAAACCACAGCCATTCACAAAGGAGAGGAAGATGCTGCTGCCATTTAAGTTTGTCTTTTAAGGAGACAGATCCTGCATACTACAAAGTGTTACTCATGAATCTGCCTCCCATAAGGTGGTGTTCTGCTGTTGCTCAAAGATTTCTCCAGGAAAAAACAATCCAAGATCAGAGTTGTTCCAACGTAAGCTAATTCTGTCCTGAAAACCCATAATTGCCATTTGGCTTTGCCCATTTGGGTAAAAGGGATAAGTAGAAACATTCACCTTTATGAACATGGAAAGATTGAAAGGTAGAAGTGCAGCATCACTAAATGACAGCCACAATTAAAAGGCTTCAAGAAATAACAAAAATCATAGCATCCTCCTGTTCTTCCGTAGAAGAGAGATCATGAAGCCTTACATCAACCATAACTGTACGTTAGTTATAGCCACAGTATAAATAAAAGCAAGGAAAGGGGAAAGGGAAAGGGAAAGGGGGAGGGGGAACAGTTTAATAGATCTACAACAGTTGCAAGACTTAGGAGAATATTTTAACCGAACACTGGGAAAATAACGAAGTAGCACCAGGCAAGCCTCCCCAAGGAGAGTATTTCAAATTCCAATTACCAAGAAGGTTCTCTTTTGCAGCATTCTGTAGCTGCAGGGTAGGCAGGTGTTGTGACAGGTTTAGCCAAAGTACTTACACATGTCTTACCAGTCTCTGGTTTCATAAGCAGAGTCAAGACCAAATATTTGTGCTGAGCAGTCACCCTTCAATCTTGTTAAGCAGTTCACTGCATAGTACTGTAAGCTAGTACCCTTTTAAGGGGTAGTACTGGGACAACTGCTGCAGGACTCATATACAAGGGGCTCAGATCAACATGGCATGGCTGCATTGTGGCCAACTCTTTTCTTTCAGAATCCCAACAACTTGAGCTACATAAACCCAGTGGGAAAAGATCGCAAAGCAAAGTTTGCTGGCAATGGCAGCGTTTCTTTGGCACAAAATTGTTACAGCCATAGGCAGTGCTAACAGTAGCAACGTAGACTGCCACTACATTAACATAAATTGTGGGAAATGTTACAAGATTGGGACAGGCTGGTTTGCATTTTTTTCCTATGGACCATATGATGTAAAAGCAAATGCTCCATGCAGTTTTTCAGCAAACTATGAAGTCAATAAACAGAAGTGAAGCAGAAGTGATGTACTCTGACCATCAGCAGCTTGTCAGGTTATATGGTCAGCAGTATCCCATTCCACCAGATTTCAGGGGCAAAACCTTGGGGGTGGGGGTGGGGGTGGACAGAGGCAGTCTGGGTCAAGGGTTGTGGTGAACTGCTACTTAAAACACAAGAAGAATCCAGGTAAATGGGCCAAGAATCCAAGTAAAACCTAACTAGAGCTTGGAGCAAGGGGGAATATGACTTTTCTTTTCTTTTCTTTCCTTCTTCTGTTATAGCAAAATGTACTTAGCACCTGCAGTAGCCAACACCATTCTCACTAGGATTTGCCTCTTGTGGCCTGTGTGATGTCCTGGCCCAGGGGAGTTTTCCCCTGCCCATCACTGCAGCTGGGGCTTGTGGGTGACATGCTGCCAGACTTTGTGCCACTGTTGCTATGGTTTATGCACCAAGAATGCTCACGAGGCACAGTGCTGGCATTCCATTCCTTTCCTTGTTTCAAACTCCACGATGGACCCAGGTGCAAGAACCCACCAGTTCTCTTTACAGCCGCCACTTTTGCTATGAACCACACAGCCCTGGCAGCAGGTGGGAAGGCCTGGAGATGGGTGTTCAGGCTTTAAAATCATTCCACACATTTAAAAAACAAACTCTGTGTTCCTTCACTGCAGCAGCCCCTGGGAACTGTCTCCTTATCTTAGGACGGAAAGAAGAAAAGCAATCCCATGGAGCTTCAGCCAGTATCTTGAGACCTAGCAACCATACAATATTGACCTCATTTTGGTGATGAGGGGGGCTGCATTTTACACTGTTAAAGCTAAGCCCTTGCTCTAGCCCTCACCCAAACTATGCTGCTAGCCCTCAATATTCTATTGGGATCAAAAAACATTCAACAACTCACTCAATGGAAATGATGGGGTGGGGTAGGAAAATCCTGATGTATGAGTGCTAAAACAACTCTCATTAAAAGTGCTTCAGGATCTCAGGCAGAAAATCTTAGGACTTATTGCTTCTATGCCACAAGGCATAGCTAAGGATTCAGCTCACTGACTTCAAATTGCACCAATTTCATCCTTGGTACTTGGAGCATAAAGTGTTTAAACTTGTAAGCCTTTTTAAAAAATCCTATTTAATAACTGTTGTTGGGAGAATGATTTTGTCCTCTGTCTGCATGTCGTGGCCTTGCCTTGTTCAATGACTTCTCATACAAAAGAAGGTGAAAACCTGCCTGGTCGGTTCTGCCCTGGCACCTAGATGGCTGCTTCTAGGAGTTAACAATTAAATACCTCATAATACCTTGGAATGACACCATGAAGGAAAAAGTAAGACAAGTTAACATGGTAGTTCTGAGGCACCCATCACTGACTACAGCTCTACTGCTACTCCTGTCACCACCACAACTGCTAGGATCCATTGTAGTAGAGTATTTTCTGAAGCTGCAGTGAGCTGTGTGCCAGGTAGTCATTAATAACAATAGCTGTGTACTGTCAAGTCAATTTTGACTGATGGCAACCCTCCCAGACTCTTCTAACTATAAAGTACTTGGAACTGGTTAATCAGTCCCTTCTTCTGGTGGCCATCTGGGACCACACAATTTGTCCAAGATCACACAGGTGGCAATGTGCGCTTAACCCCATCAGCCATGCATACCCCTGGTGATCTTGGCCTCTCTACCAAGATGCACATTGGGGATTCAAACACTCAGTACTTGCCTCTGCAGCCTGGTGCTTCAACTCATTGAGCTATACCAGCTCAGATAATTCTTGCACATAGCTAAATGCCCAGAAAATGTCAGCTTCTGAGAGACTGTACCAACTATGTATAAAATATTACCAGATTCTTTCAAGAACCTGCAACATTCTGCTCTGCCTCTGTCCACCAGATTCTGAGATGGGTCCACTTTTCCTAGCTGGCCCCACCCTCTATGAGGAACAGTGTTGTGTTTTTTAAGCTATTATTTACCTCTGTTCTCAGCCTGTTTTATTTAATCTCTGTTCTTTACACTTTTATTTTAGATGACGACCACTTCAGACAAAAATATTATCTTTACATAGAAGAAAAAGTATGTCGTGCCTGACTGGAATACTGGATTATTTTCTAAGTCACAGTAGTAGAGACCCTTCCATGGCCATTAGATCCATTGTTTGGCTTCTCCTCTCCTCTTTCTGGTGACAAAAGCCCACCACCAGTAAATAGACAAGGACATAACATCACCCTCTACTTCACACCCTGATTACCTTTATAGAAGTTATGTTTGCAGTGATGGGTGCAATCAGAAAGTGAGAAAGGTGATCACACTGGAAAAGGTCACTTTAATGGGAACAATGTGCCTTAAAGTGATTCTTCCATCCTTTAGGGACTCAGTTCAGCCCAGCCTCAAAAAATAGTAGCCCCCCTGCTGGACCAAAAGGATCCAGCTTGGGCACAGACTGGGGTTAGGTTGGAGCACTATTCCCTATATGTCATGTGACCATGGCATAGGCAGACCAAAATGTGAGCTATATGTTACTGCCAAGTTAAACTGCCACTCTCACTGTCTTCAATTATGGGCACAGGATACTCTTCCTCATTTCGGTTACCTTTCTTCACATCTGTTGGTCTGTTGATCTCCTTAGAGGATTACTGTCAATCTTTTAAACAAGACACAGGTTCCTTTGTCTTACTCACTTCTTATTTTCGAAGAACTCCCTGTTAAAAGAGAGGTTGGTTCTTTGACCTTCGTTGATCAGATGTATTTTGTGGACTATTCCTTTACATCAAAATGTGCCGTTCTTATATAAGCATTAGTAAATAAAATTGCAGATTTTAAAAATTATTTTTAGTAGTAGTAGTAGCATAGAGATGTTTCTTTATAAGACATTACTTACAATTTTATGGGCATAAGAAGAGCCCTGTTGGATCAAAGTAGAAAACTCCCTACTCTAGCATTTCTTTTCACACAGTGGCCAACCAGATGCTTCTGGAAAGTCCACAGGCAGGCCATAAATGCAATGACACCCTCCTGCCCATCTTCCCCAGCAAATGATATTTGGAGACACTCACTGGAATCTTACAATGCAATGTAATGTGTACTTGTAAGATAAATCTTGGAAGTCACCAAAACAAATTCCTGTAATGGTTCTGTTCTTAGATCATTATTCAATTCTTTAAAAAAAAACACTATAGTTTATGAATGTGGGATGTTGTACTCCTGTACCCACAATTCAAAACACCAGGAAATGGTCCAATATTGCTGCACAATGCCAGCAGGAAAAAGGATGTCAGGCTTTACACAGCAAAGGGGAGCCTGAATGTTGACAACACCAATGGCAGCAGTCAGGATGATCTACACAGGATACCCTCTTGTGATCACTACCATTCACAAAGTGAGACCAATCAAGGGAAAATCCCTGAAGCTGACTCCTTTTTTCATCAGTTAACCACTTCTTACCCAAACACAAAGCAATTGTCAGGGCTGTTTTTCAACAAGTATGAATGGTAGTGAATGCAAACCATGTTAGTTTATATTAGCAAATATTTAAAAATGAAAACAAAAACAATTTTGAGATGTATATTTTAAGAGAAGAGAAGACTCCCTGGAAAAGACCCTGATGTTGGGAAAGAGTGAAGGCAAGAGGAGAAGGGGATGACAGAGGATGAGATGGTTGGACAGTGTCATCGAAGCTACCAACATGAATTTGACCAAACTCCGGGAGGCAGTGGAAGACAGGAGGGCCTGGCGTGCTCTGGTCCATGGAGTCGGACACGACTTAACGACTAAACAACAACAACAACATATTTTAATTTTAACAGATATATTTCAGTATAATTTTTTATGCATTACATCCCACTTCCTCAGACATATGGCATGCAATATGTAGGTATATGTTGTATATACACAATGTCCATGGTTATGAAGACAGAGACTAAATGTAGATACCTAAGTGTTCTGGTAACAGTAATGTGACAAACTGACATAAATTGTCTACTATGGCAAAATTTGAATATAAATATATTTTGTAGTACAGGTTTGCATCTGCATGCATAGTACATGCAGGTTGGATGTGTACCAGAAGTGACAGCTAAAACCACTGGAAGGTGTGAAAGAATGTTTGTGAATGGAATTCTGAGTTTACTAATTGGGATTATTCTTGGCTGAAAATATAGTATTTTGTATATAAGGGTGTGTGAGAGAGAGAGATTTCAGATTTATGATTAAGAGTTGTAAGGCAGGATGAGCTGTGAGGCAGAGTGAGGAATCAGAACAGTGAGGTAGTTTACCAAAAGTTGTAAGTTATTTGGATTTAAGTAAAGTAAAAGCTATATGATAAAGAACCTGATAAGATGAACATGTTCTTATATAGTTTATTCTTACCTGTTAAGTGAATTTATTTATTCCTTTGGAAGGGGGGCAGATTTACAAACTGTTAGGAAAAAGGAAAACAGGATATAAATTAAGTTAGCAAGTAAAAGAATGATTGAATGAATGACTGAATGAATGAATGAAGAATGAATGAATGTTTGAATGAACTAACGAACGAACTAATGAATGAATGGTAATCTTTTAAAACTATGGTTTTATTTAAGCCTTACAAACTTCTAATTTGTAAAAAAACTAGGTTAAATTTATAAATCTTGTTTATTATTTTTTAGAGACAGCAATCACAAGACATTGTAATGCATACAATGCACACCACTGGTCAGTAGTGAGACAATTATGCAGCGTTACCAAGGTAACTAAGAATGTGTTTTTCACCATAAGTGATTTTGCACACCATATTAGGGCAATGTAAAATCAGATCTTAGCTGTGGCAATGAAGGAACTAGAAAAGATCATTGAGTATAAGGATGTGACACTGGAGACCAAGATCATCCACACTCGTGTATTTCCAGTTACTATGTAGGGATATGAAAGTTGGATGGTAAAAAAAGCTGACAGGGAAAAAATGGCTTCTTTTGAAATGTGGTGCTGAAAGATATCCTGGCCTGCCAGAAAGATAAACAAGTGGGCTGTTTGCTCAGTTTGGTGATAGGAATAATCCAGGAGAAGGAATTCCTGTTCACTGGTTCAGTCCCTAACGTAGTGCAAGGGTTATGGGGGTGGTTGTCATTTCATTTTCAGCACACAGTGATAAAAAGGGTGTGTGGGTGTCATATCTACCAGCTGTCTTCAAAATGTAAAGAATTATACTTTCAGGAAAGATCTGGTTCTGTTTGAATCAAGTTCTGTCTCTGACAGCAGAAATTTGCCCCCCCCCAAAAAAAAAGTTTTACCTGTACACAAGACTGTAAAGAAAATTGCCTTACTTTTGGCTAAAATCCCGTTGCTTAGCATAGTAAGTTGCAACTGGAGTAGGTCTATTAGAATATATGCAATTTATGGAGGAGTTCACTCAATGGACCTATTCTAGTTGAGACATACTATGCAAAGCAGCAAGATTTCACCCAATATATATTTCCAATGTTCCATTTTGGGGCAAGGTGCTGGAGCATGTGGTGGCCTCCCAGCCCAAGGGCTGATGGATAAAATGGATTGTCTATATCCATTTCTATCTGGTTTCATGCCTGGTTATGGGATAGAGAAGGCTCTGGTCACTATGGCAGCAGCCTACACCAGAAACTGGACAGAAGAAGCGGGTGCCTGTTGGTTCTGCTGGACCTTTGGTAGCTTTCAATTCCATCAACCATGGTACTGTATTCTTCTGGGTCGCTTCACTAAGATGGGACTTGGAGGCACTGTCCAGCAGTTATTTTGGCCCTTCCTTGAGGGGCAAACTCAGAAGAGGGTGTTGGGGGATTCCAGTTTGATGCTCTTGCCTTTGACATCTCTTGGGGTTCTCTTTTGTTCCTAATGTTATTTAACATTGCCACGAAACTTCTAGGAGAGGTTGTTCAGTGTTTTGGGGTTGTGGATCATCAGTATGCTGATGACACCCATCTCTCTCTCTGCTTTCCATCTAATGCCGAGAAAGCCATTTTGGTTCTAAACTGGTGCCTGATACCTACAATGGACTGGATGAGGGTGAACAAATTGAAACCTAATCCTGGCAAGACAGAGATGCTCCTGGTCAGTCAAGAAGCAGATCAGAGAATAGAGATCCATCTCATGTTAGATGAGGTTACACTCCTCATGAAAATTTAAGTTTGCAGCTGGATTCATCCCTGAGCCTGGATGCCCAGGTTTCAGCAGTGGCTAGGAGTGTATTTGCACAGTTAATGCTGGTGTAACAGATGCACCCATTCCTTGATTTGGCTACATGTACCCTAGTTACATCCTTGTTGGATTACTGTAACACAGTCTACGTGGGGCTATTTTTGAAGAAGTTTGGAAGCTTCAGTTGTTTCAAAAGGCTGCAGTCAAACTGCTAACTGCAGCCAGTTGTGGGGATCATATCGCTCCCTAGTTACAATAGCTTCACTGACTGCCAGTCCATTTACAGGCTGAATTTCAAGTTCTGGTTGTGACCTATAAAGCCCTCAATGGCTTGGGTCCAGGTTATTTGAAGGACTGTATCTCCCTATACAATCCCCCTTCCTGCAGTCTTTGAGATGTTCATGGGAAGGCCTTTCCACAATCTCACTGCCATCCTAGGCACAACTGATAAGAACCTGAGATAAGGCATTTTCAATGACTGCTCCTAGCTTATGGAATTCATGGAATCATAGAATAATTGAGTTGGAAAGGGCCTATAAGGCCCTTGAGTCAATCCCATGCCCAGTGCAGGAATCCAAGTCAAAGCAGATCTGACAGATGGCTATCCAATTTTCTCTTAAATGCCTCCAGCGTTGGAGCACTCACCATCTCCTGAGGTAATTGGTTCCATTGTTGTACTACTCTAACTATTAAGAAGTTTTTCCTGATATTCCTGGCCTCACAAAGCTAAACTAATTTGCCCTGTATCTTACAATCCTTCTGCCAGCAGGTGAAAATCTTCCTTCTTAACTTGGCTTTTGACCTCTAAATGCCTTTGTGGAGTTATATTTTTTGGGGGGGAGGGGTGCAGCATATTTTTATTAGCATATTTTTCTCAGGTGTTTTACGTATGTTTTAATTTGTTTCCATTAATGATGTTTCTAACACTCTGTTGGTTTAATAATATTTCAATGGCAATGACTAAAGTTGTTATGATTTTATATATATATATAAATATATTATATATATATATATATATATATATATATATATATATATATATATATATATATTATATATATATAAATATATAATATATAATATATATATATATATATAATTTTTAAATAACTGTGGTCTTATTTAAGCCTTTAGATGTGCAGTAGAATTTATGGATGTAACCTAGCTGTCTCCCTCTCAAATATCCCTCTGTAATCCTTTTTTTTTTCCTGCAACAGCCACTTTGAGATCAATGGCAGAGTGTTCTGAGAGACTGAAGTTTTCTAAAAATGTCTTTTGAGTGTTTTCTGATGTCAGAATATCCATTTATCCCCCTGGGCAGAGACTGTTCAATTTGCCCCGCAATGTATATGGAGAGACTCTGTTGGTATAGGATGTCACATATTACAGCAGAAACTGGACAAGGGGAATATTTCAGTTATCTTGTGGGGTTTGACAGAGAATTAAAATATTATAACTCATAACCACAGCAGCAGAGGTGAAACGGAGCCACTGGTGCCTGCTATCTTGGGAGCAGAAAGACAAAAACCGAAAGGTCACCTTTGAATTCTGTGTGCTCAATTACCTTCTCTCTGCAGTTCTTGATATGGTATTAAAAGCAGACTAGTAGAGGCTCAGTGGAAACACTGCTTTACTACTTCACCAGTCTCTGCCTTCTTGCAACCCCTCCGGCCAATCCAAGAGCATTGATCTTGACTGATGTCTTTACTCTTTTCTGTCTTAATATAGTGACAATGGCATAATTTCCTGACCACTGAACCAAATACTGAGATTACACTGGGCAGCTCTTGCACAGCTAACACAGATAAAGTATTGAGGATGCAGAGAAAGACCTTTACAGCCTATTGACTGAATGAGAATAATGGCTTGCTTTTTCTTGCTTTCAGATCACCATCGTAGCCAAGCTGTATTCCTTCTGGAAATATTTATCCACCGTTTGTCTAGCAGAGAATCTTTTCTGTCAGCCTTACTCAGCCTGCTGCTCTCCAGATATGCTCAGCTAAAACTGGCACTATCCTTACCCAATTCAGCCACTGGAGTTCTGGCTGGTAAAGATGGGTGTTGTAGGCCTCCACATTTATAAGGTGCCAGTTTAAGGAAAGCTGCTCCACACACACTGCTGATATTTATAATGCAAGTTCTAGTACAGGGATGGGGAACATGTTGCCCTTCAGATGTTGTTCAACTGCAACTCCCAACAGCCCTAGTCAATGCTGAGGGATGATGGGAGCTAGAGTCTGGTGCATCTGAAGGGCCAAACATTCTGCACCCCAGTTCTAGCATACACAGTTCATGTGCTGTGTACTGGCTATGCATGTTGGCTTCTTTTCCTTCATCAGTCGTATGTGTTGCAGAATACATCCAACTCCCTTGCCCCCGTGCATTACAAGAACATAAATAACAGTTATTATGCCATCTCCAGGGAAGACAGTGACGTTCTTTCAGGCCCTTTCCTATGAAGTTCCCTGAAACGTTTCGAAGCCAAATCTCACATTTTGCAGTAATTGGAAACCACTACCAAAGAGAATGAGGGAATTTAATGTCTCATAAAGCTGAAAGTTTAATTGAGGCCAAGTTCCAAGCTGATAGAGCAGGGAATGAATGCTGTGAATTGCCCCTCTCCCAAGCTGGCTCCCCTCTATAGGTTCGAGATGCAGTTTTCAAAGAAAAATGAGGGAAAGAATGAATTAGGAGTCCCTACATATAGACATATAGAGAAAGCCAGAGAGTTCCAGAAAAACATCTACTTCTGCTTCATTGACTACGCAAAAGCCTTTGACTGTGTGGACCACAGCAAACTATGGCAAGTTCTTAAAGAAATGGGGTGCCTGATCACCTTATCTATCTCCTGAGAAATCTATATGTGGGACAGGAAGCAACAGTAAGAACTGGATATGGAACAACTGATTGGTTCAAAATTGGGAAAGGAGTACGACAAGGCTGTATATTGTCTCCCTGCTTATTTAACTTATATGCAGAATACATCATGCGAAAGGCTGGACTGGATGAATCCCAAGCCAGAATTAAGATTTCCGGAAGAAATATCAGTAACCTCACATATGCAGACGATACCACTCTGATGGCAGAAAGTGAGGAGGAATTAAAGAACCTCGTAATGAGGGTGAAAGAGGAGAGCGCAAAAAATGGTCTGAAGCTCAACATCAAAAAAAAACTAAGAACATGGCCACTGGTCCCATCACCTCCTGCCAAATAGAAGGGGAAGACATGGAGGTAGTGACAGATTTTACTTTCCTGGGCTCCATGATCACTGCAGATGGTGACAGCAGCCACAAAATTAAAAGACCCCTGCTTCTTGGGAGGAAAGCAATGACAAACCTAGACAACATCTGAAAAAGCAGAGACATCACCTTGCCGACAAAGGTCCGCATAGTCCAAGCTATGGTTTTTCCAGTAGCGATGTATGGAAGTGAGAGCTGGACCATAAAGAAGGCTGACCACCGAAGAATTGATGCTTTTGAATTGTGGTGCTGGAGGAGACTCTTGAGAGTCCCCTGGACTGCAAGGAGATCAAACCTATCTGTTCTGAAGGAAATCAACCCTGAGTGCTCACTGGAAGGACAGATCCTGAAGCTGAGGCTCCAATACTTTGGCCATCTCATGAGAAGAGAAGACTCCCTGGAAAAGACCCTGATGTTGGGAAAGAGTGAAAGCAAGAGGAGAAGGGGTCGACAGAGGACGAGATGGTTCGACAGTGTCATTGAAGCTACCAACATGAATTTGACCAAACTCCGGGAGGCAGTGGAAGACAGGAGGGCCTGGCGTGCTCTGGTCCATGGGGTCACGAAGAGTTGGACATGACTTAACGACTAAACAACTACAACAACATATAGACTCAAAGAAACAGACTCCCAAGGCTGGTTTTTGCTTTAAAAGACAAATTGTATTGGAACATTGTTGCATGCACTTGGATGCAATTTGTGGTTTGCCCATCAGGTACAGTATGGTACGAAGGACAAAACAAAACATTTTGTGAGCAAACTTCCATCGTGTACCAGGACTCCTTTTCTCCCTCAGTTTTTAAAATCTGCTCCAGAAGATCATCCTACCCTCCAGAGCAGGTTTTGAGGACACGGGGGACTATATAGTGTTTACTTACAGTCTCCTCCATGTTCCACTGACTGCACATGTCTTGTTAGCTAAAGGAATTAAGTAGTTACCTCCCAGAGTAACTGCAAAGTACCTCTCAGAATCATTGTAGAATAACTCATTATTTCCTGAATTACATTTTCAGTTTGTTACATTTCCTTTGCCCTTGCCTCTCAAAGCAGTGATATATATAACATGTAGGCCCTTCATCAACAATAGGAATAGGGTTTCTCTCTAGGAACTATAGTGCCTGATAAAAAGCATACTGTACTCCCAATTTTCCTTCTCATTTAAATATACAGCCCCAACTTTTAGAAAAGCTTTCATTGCCTCCTATATTGGAGAAATCCAGTGGCACTGTATACACAGGCAGCAATAATTTTATTTTATTTATTATTTAATTTATATATTTATAAATTTATTATTTATAATTTTATTTTATATTTTATTAATATGCTGCCTTTCTCCCCATAGAGAACCCAAGGCAGCTCACAGCAGATAAAACAACACATTGAAAAACACTATACAAATATCACATTTTAAAAAACAATTAAAGATGCATTAATATTTTAATAATCAAGGATAAAAGCAATTAATAACCAATTTAAAACCTTTAAGTTAAAAACCAGCATTCTTGAGATAACTTACGGCTGAAATGCCTGCCTGAAGAGGAAGATCTTTGCCTGAACAACAGAAAGACCAAAGGGAGAGGACCAACCTGGCTTCTCGGGGCAGTGCGTTCATCGTAGCCGCTAATGTCTATGTCAGACCATTAGAAATGAATGTATCTTTACATAATATTAATAATGATATTTTATGCTGTCAAAAATCATGTCACCACTGTGTGAACATTTAAAATAAAATGTAAAATGAAATTGACACGAAAAAGAATAAGTCTTCAGAAGCTAAGAAACCTTTTTCTAATCTTTCCCACAGTGATTAGTCAACTGAGTATAACAACTTGTTGGACCAATCTCCCTGTGTTATAAGCAACCGATTTATCTGATTAGAAACATGAAGCCTTGAGTCTGCCAACGTGATGTACATTTGTTTCAATCCATGAGAATTCAGAAAGCTTTTAAAACGCAAGAACTGCAGCTCTCCATGACAACAAACATCAGAACAGGGCAACCTGACTTTGGCTGTGAAAGAAAGGCAGAGATACTGTTCAAAATAAGACTAAATGAATAGAAAGCTTTCTGAATTAAGTGTTGATGGAAATGTAACAAACAGAAAATGTAATTCAGGAAATAATGACATATTATTTCAAGAATCTAAATGCCTTTTCTGAATCCAGACTCTCCCTTGCAAAATGAATCCTATGCATTTGGCCTAAGGTCCAAACGTGCTCACTAGAAAGTTAACTGCTTCCTACAAGGGTGCATTTTGTCCCCTTAACTGTTCATTCTGGGTGAAGAAAATATCACACAGAAAACTAGACTAGATACAGATGAAGGAGGAGTGAAAATTGGTGGAAGAAACATCCATAATTGAAGATATGCAGATAATGCCTTCTTACTGGCAGAAAAGCAGCAATGATGTGAAACGACTGTTAGGGAAAGTGAATGAAGAAAGTGCCAAAGCAGGACTGCACCTGAACATGAAGACAAAAATCATGACTACAGAACTGTACAACTTTAGCGTTGACAACAAATAAATTGAAATAGCTAGAGATTTTGTATATCTAGGTTCCATTCTCAATCCAAATGGAGACTGCAGCCAGGAAATTAGAAGACTAAGACTTGGAAGGGCAATGGTAAAGGAACTAGAAATGATCATCAAGTGTAAGGATGTCTCACTGGAGACCAAGACCATCCACATTTTTGTATTTCTGATCACCGTGTATGGGTGTGAAAGCTGGACAGTTAAGAAAGCAGCCAGGAGGAAAAAAAATAGATGTATCTGAGATGTGGTTCCGGAGGAACACTTTGCAGATACCCTGGACTGCTGGAAAGATGAACAAGTGCATCCTGGATCAAATCAAGCCTGAACTTTCTCTGGAGGTAAAAGGACCCGCCTTGGATCCTTTTAAGGGGAAAGGCAGGGTAAAAATATTTATAATAAACAGATAAAATAAATAAAAATGTCAAAACTGAGGCTGTTCTACTTTGGGCACATCAAGGTAAGGCAGGATTCCCTGGAAAAGATAATACGTAATGCTGGGAAAGGTGGAAGGCAGCAGGAAAAGAGGAGGACCAAATATGAGATGGACTGATTCCCTAAAGGAAGCCACAGGCTTGAGAGGACATTTTGGATATTGCTCATTCATAGGGCTGCCAAAAGTCAGAGGCAGGTTGACAGCACATAACAACAACAAATGAAACACGGTTAGGACAGTTAACCTTATAGCACAATCCTAAACTTGTTTACTGAGAAATAAATATTTCAACAAGCTGTTGGTCCTAAAGCCAGCTCTGTAAACTGGAAATACTAGCTTGCTAACCAATCGACAATCAGGACAATTGACATCAATTATCAAAATAGTGAGGCTTCCGCTACCTTGTCCTGCACGTTGAATTTTCAATGCTAGCATTTCTCATATTTTAAAGAGAGGGACAGAATTTTAATTTACTTTAGCTACTTTAGTTTCTTGGAGTCATTCCAAGACTTCCAGACCACACTATTATAAGACATTGCCTTTAGTACATTTTGTTTACATTTCAGGGCTATGGGACCAATCAAGCCTTATTAGGTTTAATGTTATGTTTATTTTTCCCCTTTAAAAAGCCCTATGCCTTCTGCCTCCCACAGTTTGTAGATAGGATAAATTGTATGTATGGTGCAAAGAGGGAAAAGGAAAGATTGGAGAAGTTCTTGGTATCAGCCAGTGCCTTGTTCAAATCCAATTAAGGGCTTCTAGCTACCAGTGAACCAGGAATACTATATCCAATACACATGGGATATTCATATTTGTCTCCCATGGGAGACGAATATGAATATTGGCACCACAGATGCCTCGCTCATTTGGACCCTTCCCCCATAACCAGCCATTCCACTTACTATTTGCTGTGCAGCACACAGCCATCATAGTTCGTGACACGCCAATCATGGAAGTAGTCCAGCCGGTGCTTTCCCACCTCTCCGCACAGCCCACCACTCCATCGAGGGAGCAGGATTATGAATCTCCCTGCTCAGCTGCTGAGTGGTCGGCTGTGCAGGGAGGCGGGGAAGTGCCAGCTAGGCTACTTCTGCGATTGGCACATCATGAAGGATGACCACCCCATGAGCTGTGCAGTGAGCAGTAAGTGGACCAGACAGTTTTGGGGGAAGGGTTCAAACGGCCCAGGCACCTATGGTGCCGATATTTGTATTCGACTTCCCTGGGAGACAAATACAAATATCCTTTGTCTAATATCCAACATACCAGTACTTTCCAGCCACCTTTGCACTGGAGAACAATAAGACTTAGGTAAAGGACATTAGGACAATCTGTACACATTACTCATTGTCTCCTTGTCTGAATTCTGAGTGATCTTTGAGCCAATTCTGATTTCCATACTTGGTATTATATTTGCACAGCTGACAAAAATGCATTCTACCAGGTAATTCTAAAAAGGGTGGCAGTCCAAACAAAAATTTCTAACATAAAAAACGGGCTTCAGATCAGTACCAAATTTGGAATAGATGTAGCAGAAAGTCTGCTTTTGCTCTGTGCCACATTTGGGGATGTTTGGGCAAAGGATTTTTAAGATGATTTTTTTTAATGTAACACTGTTTTTATTCTGTACAGAACCAATCAGGAGCTCCAGCTGATTTAAAACATATCAAATACATTGATAAGAAAAAAAAATTGCAAACATGGAAAAAATGGTCCCTGGTTCCTGCTTTTTTATATATATTATAGAAATTTAGCTATTCATGGCTGTAATAGACTATTTGCAATTAGTGCTTTTCAAACTTTCTCTCATAAGTTCCCAGCATTCTAAATAAGGGATTTTCCCTTGTGTGGTAGTGGCACTGGGGGACTCCTGTTGAACATCTTGACCTGTGGATTGTCTCAGGGTTCCATGATTCCCCATACTATTTCACATATACATGAAAAACCTGAAAGAGGCTGTCCAGAATTTTGTGATCTGGTACCATAAGTGTGCTGATGAAACCCAACTCCATCTGCTTTTTAAGATCTTCCAGGAGGCACTTCTCTCAGTCTCTCTCAGGCCCCAGTCCATTTCAGCCTTGCTGCCCAAACAGCAAGGTTGTTATGAGTTGTTGGCTTTAAGTTCTGTGGGTCAAGTGAAGAGATAGCAGAACTCATTGCAAACCACCCACTGGTACATTTGAGCAACGTCTGTTTTGGC
Organism: Intellagama lesueurii; assembly: GCA_037013535.1. Classification (NCBI taxonomy): domain Eukaryota; kingdom Metazoa; phylum Chordata; class Lepidosauria; order Squamata; family Agamidae; genus Intellagama; species Intellagama lesueurii. The sequence continues at coordinate 142,024,568 of JBAJHW010000004.1, forward strand.
AGCGGTGCCCAAATGACTTGAGGTCCAGACTGTAATTCCTGGACACTCAGAAGGACCTCTGCTTCAAAAGCGAGCGGCAAAGCCGTGATGAGTCGTTGTCTTTAAGTTCAGTGGTGTGGGCCATACAGCTGCATTGTGACCATTATTGCTGATGAAGCAGGCACAGCAGCATTTAGACAATGTCTGTTTCAGGGGTGTTTCCAAACTGCACCAAGGGACGGGCTCTCCACTGAGGCACAAGTTGTAGTCTGGAAGCCAGCATGCATTCAGGGTAAGAATAACGGATCATTCATTAAGGGCTGGGCAGCCCATCCCCTCAGTGGCTGAGGTCGCAACCATTCAGAAACAATTTGGGAGCACTGCGTGCAAAAATGAAGGTGAGGGTGTGAAATCAGGAAGCATGGAGGGGGAGGAGATTTGCCAAAGTGCATCTTTAGCTCAGAACACAATCTGAAATGTGGTTTCTTCCTTTGTTTGCAAGTTCATAGCCAATCTCTGGTAAGGCATTTCCCACCAGCATCACCCTTTGCTAGCTCTTTCCCATTGGGAGTGAGACTCCACTAGGGCGGAAAGTAGCAAGATGCCTAATTTCTTCTCTTTTTATGTACCTTGTTTAAGGTTCTTTCTGATCCTCAACCATCCCTCTCTTACTACAAATTGGTAGCTGAAGAGTTCCCTCCATTGTTTGGTATCAGAAACAGAAATCAAGGAAAAGGTTCTGCATGGGGGCTTGTTCCCCAGTGGAATGGGTGAGTTTTCACCTTTGTTTGCTTCCCTTCCCTGAGGGATGAGCCTCCAGGGGAGAGTTGCAGCAGACAAGAGTCAAGGATCAAAGTACAGGTTCATTTTAGGAGGTCGTTCTTGTGTTTTCACTTTCTATTTGTCTGTCTCTCCTGTTCTGTGTTACCGTTCTGATGACAGAGTGCCATTGCACCAAAGCAGAGGAATAACATTTGTCTGTTTTACATTCTGAACACCAAGTAGTCAGCCCGACATGTCTCCTGGGGCAGCCTGTTATAACTGGACAGTGTCTGAACCCAAGGGCTCGGTGCAGAGTGTTGTCTGTTTGTGACATGTTTCTGATAGTTATATTCTGTGTTCAGGACTAACTTGAGTAAGGGAGCTTCTGACATTCTTCCTGCTTACATCTTACTAGTGCAGTCAAAATGACTGAATTCTACACCCACCTCCTTAAGTCTTTCTTTGATGGGAAAGACTTATGCAAGAGTGCAGCTGATGGGAAACTCCTAGGTAGGGACTTGCTATGAACTTGCAAGCAAAGAAAGAAGTTTGCAATCCTATGTAGCAATGAAGCCAGAAAAATTTCCCAAAGCAATCCAAGCTATGTGTTGCAAATAGAAAGCAGTTATGGTCTACAGGATTAGTTCCTTTTATTGGACCCTTTTTGTTTTCACGCACATAAATGAACACAAATTACACTTTGCTGAAAAAAACACTATATGCCACAAGTATCTGTTTTATCACATGTTCAGAATTGCTTGGCTCAATGCGTACATTTGAAAGAAATAGCTTAGGAACTCAAATGCCCTACATGTGTTACATGTAGCTATCCGAGCCCTACTTACTTCCCAAATTAATTACGGAATGGATGCACTAGAAGGCTGTGGTGCCTTCCTCTCTGTCTTCATATGCAATCCTTTCCAGCAATATGGAAGTAATAGAATTGCACTGCTCCCAGATTCCAGTAGAGGTGTAAGACACTGGCCGAAATACTGTTACTTGTTGTAGTAAAATGCACAATGGTAGACACATTGAATCAATGTGGTCCTGGTGAGTCAACTCCTCTGTGTGTTGCATGGATTCAAAAGGCCTACTCTAGTGCAGTTTACAACATTAAATAATGGGACTTTGACCAATGTCTCCCAGCTGGAAATTGTTCTTCTAAATCATGGGTTCCCAAACTGTGCGCTGCAGCTCCATGGGGTGCCCAAGATTCAAGCTAGGGACACCATGGGAAAAGGAACAGAACATAGAGCTATGAAGGCTGCAGAGGAGCTCTTCATAGCTCTATGTCAAACAGGAACTGGAAGTGAAGACCATGTGCCTGCCTCTCCTTGGCCCATCTCTATGGTTCCTGATGGAGGCACTTGCTGGGTGGTCTTGTGAGTTTCCTGTGTCAGGACCTGGAAGGAGGTGGACCCTTGGGGTTATTAGGGGGAAGAGGAGATGGGATGGCTGGAGAGGGGTGTCAAGATCCTGCCCCTGGTGGCAGAGAGATTCCTGGTGGCCCCTACAAGCAAAGGGAGCCATCACCAGTGGCCAGTAAATCAAGGGAGCCGCAAGTCCAAGATGTTCGGGAACCACTATTATAAATATGTATACAGTGGTGCCTCGACTTACAAACTTAATTGGTTCTGGAACTCCGGTTGTAACTTGAAATGGTCGTAAGTCGAAGCACCATTTCCCATTGAAATGAATTGAAATGCAATTAATCCGTTCCGGCCGAAGAAAAAAATCACCAAAAGAAAAAAATCACTGCAAGACCCATTGGAAACGCGAATAATACCTTCTGGCCGAAGGGGGGGGGGGGGAGAGAAAAGCTAGCGAAGCGTGCAAGACCCATCGGAAATGCAAAGAAAGCAAAGCAAAAAGCAAGCAGATCGTGCAAGACCCATTGGAAATGGGGGGGGGAAAACCCAAAAAGCAACCAAACCCCCCAAGACACATCGGAAATGGGGGGGAAACAAAAAGCAAGGAAACCCCCAAGACCCGTCGGAAATGGGGGGGAAAAATACCAAAAAACAAACAAACCCCCCAAGACCCATCACAGCACAGAAACATAACCCCCCCAGCCCAAAGCCACGCTGCAAAACCCACCCAGAACAGTTTTTAAAAAGCAGAAAACAGCACCTTACCTTACCAGGCAGTCCGAAGCCTCCTCCGATCGCACTCACTCTAACCGTTGGGGCGAAAGAGCTACAAAGAAGCAGCCTCTTCGCCTACCAACGGTTAGCAATTTGAATTTCCTGCCTTTTTCCCCTGCCTTTTTCTGTTCGTAACTGGAAGCTCCGGCCGCAAGTCGAAGCAAAATTTTGCGGCCGGAGCTGGTCGTAACTCGAAATGGTCGTAAGTCGGGACGTTCGTAAATCGAGGCAACACTGTAATTGGATTATATGTTGGTATGTGCAACTAAGGAAGTGTGGAGCAATAAAAACTGAAAAAAGTAAAATAACCTGAGAACAACAACAAAGACTTACAATAACCCTGACCTGCCTTTCCACCTGCAGTTTATTTCTGGCCTACTCTTCTGGACATGTGTGAGGTACTCCAACCTGTAATATTGGATAAATACAGCTGGGTGCAGCAGAAAAAAATAAAATGTGATATGATGTAATATTGATGTTATGTGATATTGATGATATGATATTGATATTGATATATTATACATAAAATGTGATATTTCTGTCTAGGACAGAAATAGAGGGACATGACTTGAGACATAATTCAGCTTTACAATGTCCTGGGTGACTTTTGAATTGTCACTGTCTTTCTACCACATTACTTCATAAGGTTGTCTGCTGTTGTTATCTGCCATCAACTCTGAATTAAGGTGACCATATGAATGAGTGATCTCCAAAATGTCCTGTCCTCCGTAGGACTGCTCAGCTGTACATTTTTTAAAAGTCATTTATTTCTTTAACTTGTATACCACCCCACAGTACATAGGACTCTCTGGGTGGTTTACAACAGTAAAGGTAAAGGTAAAGGTTCCCCTTGACAATTGTCCATTAGTGTCCAACTCTAGGGGGGCGGTGCTCATCCCCGTTTCCAAGCCGTAGAGCCAGCGTTTGTTCATAGACAGTTTCCGTGGCCACATGGCCAGCACGACTAGACATGGAATGCTGTTACCTTTCCACCATGGTGGTACCTATTTATTTACTCGCATTTTACATGCTTTCAAACTGCTAGGTTGGCAGGAGCTGGGACAAGCGATGGGAGCTCACTCCATGGCATGGATTCGAACTGCTGGTCTTTCGACCTTGCAGCCCAGAGGCTTTGTGGTTTAACCCGCAGCGCCACCAAGTCCCATGCGTACAACAGTAAAATCAGTCAAATAATATCCAATGCAATACAACATACATTTTCCACCCAAGTAGAACTTCAGTCCCTTGTACTTTAACAACCAGCTCCTATACACAGTTAGGTATCTTTAAATTTGCATAGGATCAAGTTCCAAGAACACTTTCAGATGGGGCTCTTTCTGTGCCATTGCCCTGTCCTCATTCACTAAATTTTAGGAGAGCTTTAGGTAACCTCATACTCCACTTGTAAGCCTCCCTTGTTTTCCCATGACTTCTTAACCACAGAATATCAACTACAGAGGAAAACAGCTGCATGGTGCCTTCTAATTGCTAGTGTGAGGAGCTCTCTATATGGAAATGCTCCAAGTACACAAACGATCGAGACCTCTGAAAGCATAAGCATAAATTATACAGCTGTGCAGTGGTAGGAAGGGTCAGTCATCTACATTATACACACACCAGAGCTCCATATTGCATATGGTGCCCTGTTCGCACATAACCCTCCTGTAGGCAGCCACCTGATAGGACAGCCGAAACTGCACTTGCTTCTCAAAAGAATCCATCTGCAGGGAAACATTCTTCAGTTCCACCTTTTTAAAATGCCACTGCATTATGTACAGATATCTTAAAATCTAATAAAACATATTGCATTAGATCACAATTTTGGGAGGACTAGACAAGGCATCTAGGTTTACTCTAAATGACAAAGGTTGGTCCTAAATGTGATGTGACCGGTTTCCATGCTTAAAGTGTACCAAACAGACGTGCACCTGTAAGTTCTAGCAGAAACAGCACCTTTTTTCCAGAAGAAAAGTGGGATATGCCATTGCATAGATCTGGTTGCTAAAATGAAAGGGACTGAAGTTCCTACAATGTTGGAAAATGTGTGTTGTGTTGCTTGTGTTACACTGGATATTATTTGTCAGATTTTAATGTTGTAAACCCACCCACGCACCCCCAGGAGTGTTGTGCGCTATGGGGTGGTATACAAGTTAAATAAATAAAATGGATCCTGAACAGAGAACTGATACCAAGTATGGTAATACTTATTGCTAATAAGAATTGGTGTGGACATCACTCACAATCCAGGTATGGAGGCAACGAGCAATGTGTGCAGATTTTCCTGATACTCTTTATCTGAGTCTTCTTATTCTCCACTGCGAAGGCTGGTGGAAAGTACTGGTATGTTGGATCTAGGATTACTGGTTCACAGGTAGCTAGGAGACCTTTTCAGCACTGACTGGACATGAAGAAGGCACTGGGCTGTCATCCAAAGACTACAAGTGAATCTTCTTTTAGTCACTTGACTATTGTACTCTTGGTCAACAAGAGGCCTTGGTATTATAAAAATTTTTTGACATGTAGTGGTGTTGGAAAAGTACTGCACCCGGACCAGGAACACCTGAGTTTTGACCATCCATCCAGGCATGAATGGCAACGCACTAACACCAGACGCAGAATCTCAGCCTAACTTGCTGTCAATTCTGCCATCCAAAGCCTCTTAGAGGGAGGGTAAAACACACATGGGATTAAGCCAGGCTTTCCAAACCCGGTGCCTTCCTGATATGCAAGACTACATCCCCCATTGTCCAGTGTCTTGGACTCTATCCAGATGAGGCCCAGACCTGGTAAAATGGATTAAATTATTTCTTTCTAAAAAGGGAAGGATACTGGAAAAGAAGGCGAGAGTATACATTCAGGGTAGAAACACATGATTTTTTAAAAGTTTACATTTAATGATTTTGATTTTGTACAGCGGCCGGCATAAAAGGGCTACCAAATGCAGCCTTTTCTAAAAAGAAAAAAGAAAAGATGGAAAATAAAATGTCAGGGAGTTAAAACTCCGCAAAGGCTCAGAGCACCACAAGGGACCCTGTGCTAACCTATACCTGAAAGCAGCCGCTGTCCGTCTAACGGAGAGCTCTCTCTCTCTGGTGGTTCCCGGGAGGGGGGGGGGAGGCTAAAGCAGCCGGAGGGGCGCGACCGGTCACGCTGCCCACCCGCGCCTCCTTCCCGGCGGTCTCGGCTCCAGGCCTCGGTCCAAGTGCCCCGATTTTTTTTTCCCAGCTGCCCGAGGCGCTTCCCTTCCATCCCATCTCATTTCCTCTCTATAAGGGGCCCTCCCGTTGCCCAGCCTCCATCCTAATCGCAGCCTCGGAACCGGATGATGATGATGATGATGCTCCTGGACTTATGATGCTGGTGATGACTCTTCTGCTGCCCGCCGTCAATAAGGGCCCATTGTAGGCACAGCCGGCCGACCACGTGACCCCCGGGGAGCCAAGCCGGGAGAAAGGCAACTCCCCTCCTCCTTGCCTTGCGAACCCCCCTTCTCCTCCTCCTCCTCCTCCTCCTGCTTTTTCCCGACTGCTCCGCCCAAGCCCGCACACTCTCGGGCGGGGGGGGGCTTAGAGCGAGCGCGCATGCGTCCTCGCGTCCCGGTTTGCTTTGCTCGCGCTGTTCCCAGTCCAGTGCGGCAGCAGGAGAGGAAGGAAAGCTGTGGCGGCGGCGGCGGCGGCAGAACCAGCGCCGCTGAGGAAACGAAGCTTTTTTTTTTAAAAAAAGAAAGAAAATAAGCCCCAAAGATTAATAAAACGCAATACGGGGAAAGCCAAACCCGGGCGTGGAGCCCAAGGCGGAATAAGAAACGCCACACCCTGACTCCTTGGGTCCCTCCTCGTCGTGACGCGCCGGTCGGGAGCGCTCGGACATCGCCTTCGCCGCCGCTCTTCTGGCGACTGCAGGAAAAGCCCGCCCGCCGGCCCCCCCCCCCTTGGAGACGCCTTCCCTCCGCCCCTTCGGCGTTTGGGGAGAAGGACGCGGGGTGTTTCTGGCTTGGAGGTGAGGGAGCGGAGCGGAGGCGGCGGGGCTACAAAGCAGGAAGACCCGCTGGAAAGCGCCTTCTTGCCAGCCCTCCTCCTCCTCCTCCTCCTCCTCCCTGATCATCTGTCAGAGGAATCTCCAAACTTGCCATTGCTTGCCGTCGTATTCCTGCCTGATTATTTTTTCCGCCCCAACGGGAAAAGAAAAAGACGGATCGAGACAAAGCCCCCGAGAGGAAAGGAGAAAAAGAGGACACCCGAGCTGGTTCCACATTCCTGTGCAGAAGGGAGGAAAGACCGGGGTGGGGGGTGGGGGGAATGCCTCCCTCCCAACGCCGCTGACTTCCTCGGACTACTGAAGTCCGCAGCTGCGATCGCCTTCTTTTATTAAATTAAATCCGTACGTTTTCGTGGCTTTGACAGCCACACAGTTTTAAAGGGGGGGGGGGGCGTCTTCGAGAAGAGGATCATGTAAATCAGTTTTTTTTCCTCCCCCCAAAAATATAATCTAAAAGCATCTCTGGGGAGGGCGGGAAGGAAAATGGGGGATGCTGCAGACGTCAAGGAGATGAGAAAGACGTTCATTGTCCCTGCCATCAAACCGTTTGATCATTACGACTTCGCCCGAGCGAAAATCGCCTGTAATCTAGCGTGGCTGGTGGCCAAAGCCTTTGGGACAGGTAGGTGGCCGCCTCTTGTAACCCCGTTTTGTTAGTTGGGGGGTGGTGAGGGTTTTGGTTTTTGGCTTGGTTCTGTTTCTGGTTTGTGTGTGCGAATCATCTGTCCGCGGAGGAAATGTAAAAGGGATGCACCAGGGTGGGGAGATGTACCCAGGATCAATAGCCAGGGGCTGATTTTTAAATTGTTATCTAGTTATGTGTTCGGCACTGTCTGAAACAGTGATTTGTCTTTCAATTAATTCTTGCAATACAGATTTTACAGTGTGCTGTGTGTAGGTGGTTCTGGTCGTCCCTTCCCCCAGGCTTTTCCCACCTTCCTTCTCCATCATAAATTAGACACTGCTTTTCCATTTAGGAGCTGGCACAGAGAACAGGAGATATCTGCGCTCCCTGTTAGGTTTTGACATATGGGGTAGCCTGCAGCCATTTGGGTAGTGTAAAGGAAGAGAGGTTCCTGAGAGAAGGGCTTTTCATGTCACTTGTCACCCTTCACAATCCAGAAGGGTTTTCCCCTTGTCTGAATGCATAAAGAGAATTCCTTGAATGCGCTCTAAGAGGTGAGGGACTGCCCTGCTGCTTACGCTCTCCTAGGCCTTACAGAGAACAAACCTTGTTCAACAGTACATTATGTTAGCCTCTTATTTATTCAGCCTGGGCACAGATTGGGGAAAACATAATTGAAAAGAAAGCTTCTTTAGTGCATAGTATGTAAATATGAGGTTGTGAAGTTGGGATCCAAAAGGTTTTGCCTCATTTTCTCTGAAGAATAACAGGAAAAGGTCCTTTTCCTACTTGCAATTCTGCAAGGGTTGCAGTTGAAGCCAGGGCATTGTTATACATTGTAACAGGCAAAAATGTGCTGTATCTGTTCTGAGACTGTCCCTGAACAGGTCACATGGAAACTGTCAGTAACACAAGGTTTTAAGTTGTCTCTGCCGAATTTAATGTCACCTATCTCTGCTGCAAGGTATTCAGATTGCTGTGAAAATGGATCAAAGCAATAGCAGATTTTATACCCAGCCATTAAAATAAAGTGGCTGTTCATTACTTTAAAAAAAAAATGGAGAAGCTGCATATTATTGTTGTATTATTGTTGCTTGCAGACCTTTGCAAAACAGTGATTGGTTTTTTGTTTGTTTTGATCCCCAATTATTGCAGAAACACTGATGCATTGTAGTTGGAGAAACCTAATTGTGGGAAGTGTTAGAAACAGCATAGCATTATTATTCTGCAAGTATAATAATGATCATGTTTTACTCAACACATTATGATCATATTGAAATTCAATATTGTTTGATAAACAAGAGAAACAGCATTCCTGCATTTTAAGCATTTAATCACCAAGAATACAATAATAAGTTATAGAGGAGCACATAAGTGATGAGTTTCAATGAATGAACAAACCCCCAGCCTGCAGTCCTGTGCACTCTGAATTCGCAGTGAACTCAATGGAACTTACTTGAGCAAACCTGTATATAGGATCATTCTGAAGAAAGGTACACTTTCTTCTAAACATGTGAAAAAATAGTGGCCTGAGAAAATGCAACCAAATTTGATGTGTGTGGTGTGTGATATCTACCAAGATACTGTACTGTACTAACATTATGTTACTTTACGTGCAGCAACAACATACAGGATAATATGTAGCACTGAAGTACAGTACTAAAAGTTGCAAACCGTTGTGATCAGGTTCAAATATTTAATGTTGCGAGCCAAAAGGAAAGGAAACAGAAAGGAAGAGACATAACATGAAAGATTGTAGTATCTTGCCCAACTTGCATGAAGCAGAATCTGGAAGATTTGCATTGGGCAGACCCTTCCTTTCCATTTATTCTTCAGAGAAGCAACATTTATCACAGTGTTATTGGCTTGTATATTATGTCGACCATACTCAGTTGTTTCCAGCTAATAGGCTGAGTGGCTGATTATTGGAGCCATCGGTTGCCCATGGTCTAAGCAAATGGAGGCTTACCCTGAAAATTTGGGTTGTGGTCTCCTCTTTGCCAAGACCGTGAGCCACCCCTGCTTCGAGTCATCCTTTACTTCACCCTTGAATTAGAACAGCTGCCGCGCATGAAGTTGCTCGTATTGTTCCATCAATCATTTATTTTTTATTTAAATTCATCCTTTCTTTCCTCCAGTGACTTCAGGTTGACAGACATGGTTTCCCACCTTGTTACTTTATCCATAGAGTAGCCCTGTGAGGAAGGTTGTAATGAGAGAGCATGACTGATCCAGGGTCATGCAGTGGGTTTTATGTCTTAGGGGAACTTGAATATCAATTTCTTAAATCTCAGTCCAGCACTTTTGTCAGTGCTGCCTGCCTTGTCTTGTTCCATTGTTTATATAGTCTGAAGATCTGTAATCTTGATTGTTTTATTGGAAGTGAAAAGTCCAATGTCTTATTATTATTCTTTTTGATACCTAAGAAAAACTTTTTGCCTCCAGAAATGCATGCTCTGTAGCTGTGGTATCAGACATTTCATGAGGTATCAGCTCTTTAGGGGGTTCCGTTTATCCCACTGCCTTCCTTCATGTTCACTGCCCTTAGCAGTACATAGAGACTAACCCTCTTAAGTCTCATCTGTGGCTGCTGTTGCATGCCACTGCATCTATCCACAAAAGGTTATTCCATAATTAATTTGAGGGATAGGATGACCTGTATTCTTCTCATAAGATGCACATATTGGTAGTGATGTGCTTTGTCTGTTAAAGGCGGCTTTGCATTTAAAACACTTTGCCCCATCCTGTTTGAAGGGTCATCAGAATTGAAGTCATGACCTTGGTTTGAACATCCACTCAAGATGTCAATGTGCTGAGTTGGGGCCATGGTGAGAGTTTTAGTGCTTTTAACAATTACCAAGCTTTTTCTGATGTATACATTTGTTGCAATTGATAAAGTGAGCTGTTTTGACAAAAACTTAAAACACTTTAGTCTTTAAGGTACTATGGGAATATTCATTGTATTCATTTAAAAAGCCATGGTAGGTTTATGCATTTAGATTGATGAAATTCTGCCAGATGCACAGAAACGGTCTCTGAAGCCTTCTTTTCTCTCCAGCATATGGGCCCAGAAGTCAGCATTATTTCTGCTGTTCCACATTTTATCTTCTTCTGCTTTCCCAACTCTGGTTGTTTAATTAACTGGAAGCTCACCACCTGTGACTCTTAGTGTGCAATCGGACAGTGACAGTGTTGGAAAGGGTTGCTTCACTGGGGGTAATCTTTAAAGTGACCCTCCTGAGCACATACAATCCAGTCCCAATTGCTCCAGCATGGCTCCAGGAAGGAAGGAAGGAAAGGAGGGAGGAAGGGTAGCCTTGCTGCTGGTCCAAAAAGGTCTGGTCTGGACATGGAGCAGGATTGGGCTGGTTCGTGATCATACATTGTTTGGTCACTGGAAAATAGAGCAAACCAGACTGCGCTATGGGCTATTCAAAAAACAAATTAAATCACCATCTGATCACACCCTTAGATTAATTCAGCTCTTGAAATGGGCCTTCTGTTGAGCTACTCCTTTCATGCAGTGTGCATTTCTTAAAACCTGATTATTAATTGCATTCTTCAAAAGAAATTTTTTTGGCCCTCCAGATGTTGAACATCAGTTCCCATCACCCCTCATTATTGCCAGGCTGGTTGATACTGGTTGGTACTGGCATTGAAAAACATCGGGAGAGCTACAGGTTAGCCACCACTGGTGGTTTGAAACAGTACTGTAGGGTAATAAGAACTATTTTCTTATTGCAGACAAGGAGAGAGCTGAGACAAAGGTTACCTATTTGTTTCAGCAGAGATGAGATCTGGTGGAGTGGCTTCCTGGTTAACAAGCTCAATCTTGCTCTATCAGCAGTTTGGTTACAATCATAATCTATACATGTTTACTTGGAAGTGAATACTATTTTGTATAATGATGCCTTGAAGAGATAATGGCTGATACATTATTTATATTCGAAACAAGCTATGGTTTTGTAGTGTTCATCTTTCTATATACATTGCAAATATGTTTCATCCCATAATCAATCATTCCATAATCCAGCATTCTAAGAACATAGTTATTTCTATATGTATAAGTGCTGAAGGAAAGTGCAGTTGCCATTGGCTTTGTGCAATATTCATTCAGGCCTCTTGTTTCTCCAGTAATGAAATGAATGTATGTTGGTCAAATGCAGATTGCTAAACAGAGTGAATAGGTTTAATGGCTCCGTTCCACCAAGAGATTAGTGTTACTAAAGATGATTGGCTTTGGATGTATATTTCTTGAAGATTTTGACTCAAATGCCATTGGTTCACTGTTCTTTAGAAATAATCCTCCTTTGTGTTAGAACAAAAGGTACATTTTCAGCTAACTCTTCCCCAACCTGGTTAGAGCGGGACGCCCATTGGGTGGAGGTGATGGGCATTGTGGTCCAGATATCTTTATGATGTCAAAGTGGGGAACACTGCTGTGCAGAATGAGTGTGTTTTAAAAGTTGAATATCAAGGTGTTTGAGTTGAATATAGATGGTGCTCAACTACAGTTCCATAAAATCCACCCTACTGACTACTGGGAGCTGAGGTACAACAACACCTGGAGACTCAAGGTTGGGAACCACAGAAATGCATACATGCAGTAATAAAATGTATGTTGGGTGCAGAGTTTGTGTTTTAAAAAGACTGTCTAGAGGCATTATATCTCAGGTCTAATCTAGCAATTACATACACAGTGCCCTGGGCATTGTGTGCAAGAGGGCTTTTGAGTAAACATGTATAGGATAAACTGGCACTGGTCTAGATCAGCAGACTGCTCTGGTTGTACAGGGTAGCAAAATCTAACTTTTCACAGAGAGGCAACTGCACATCTCTAGTTACATTCAGAGGAGCAATGGAATTTAAACATCCTGCCTCCAAGAACTATTTTGATATTGATTTGTATGCTATACTGAGGTGTTGGGCAGGATTATGGGGCATGCTTTCAGGTTCTTTCTTTCTTTCTTTCTTTCTTTCTTTCTTTCTTTCTTTCTTTCTTTCTTTCTTTCTTTCTTTCTTTCTTTCTTCTTCTTCTTCTTCTTCTTCTTCTTCTTCTTCTTCGTTACTTTGAAATTGCAGTAGAGGTATAAAAATGCACCTGATCTGAGAACCCTAATTTTACAAATTACAATAAATTAAGTACGAAATCAGATTTTATTTATATAAAATTTTAAAACAGGCATAACAACATAGTTGAAAATAATACAGTGTTTAATAACTGTTTGAAAAATAATCAAGGATTCTACAGTACAATGGAATTCGTTATGGGGTATCCTGAGTTTATTGGTAATGAGGATAATTTTTTTTCCTTGGGCAGCCTTCATTGTGGTAACAGAAACTTCAAAGGGGAATCTTGTCTTTATAGGGCTTTCTCATTCCTGTGTACAGAATGCGGACACTAAAGATTTTGTTAGCATTAACACAAAAATGTGCTCTTTTTATTTTTATCTTTTAAAGGTTTATATTGTTTTTCTTGCTTTGGGAGTTTTGGTTGTCTGTTTTGTTGCAGATGTCTTTTCAAGTGGAAGATATTTCTTTTCTGTCTGAGTCAGCTGTAGCAATGTTGTCCTTGAATGACGACCTGAGGCCAGTAGCTGTCTGAATAAGGGCAAATAAATTGATATTTGGTCCAAACAAGACAGAGTCGCTCAAGATGGGTGTGTCCTGATGAAGGTTGTGCTCCTTGTGAATGACAGCTTTATAGCAGGTTAGCGCTCAGGAACTGTGAATTTGCAGGTAGAGCCTGTAACCAGTTGTGCATTTTATCCACTCTGGCTGCTTATTTTCCTGGGACAAAAATGTTTGTCTCCCATCTGTTTTTCTTGAGTATTTTAAGAACAGTTACTATAAGGTAGGCAAATGTGGCTCTCTAGATATTGGACTGTTTCAGTTTCAGTTACTGAAACAGCGACGTCTACATTGGCTTGGGCATGTCGTGAGAATGGCTGACGGTTGGATTCCAAAAGATCTCCTGTATGGAGAATTAGTGCAGGGAAATCGCCCCAGAGGGAGACCACAGCTGCGATACAAGGATATCTGCAAGTGGGATCTGAAGGCCTTAGGAATGGACCTCAACAGATGGGAAACCTTGACATCTGAGCGTTCAGCCTGGAGGCAGGCGGTGCAGCATGGCCTCTCCCAGTTTGAAGAGACACTTGTTCAGTAGGCCGAGGCAAAGAGGCAGTTCCGAAACCAGCAAAATCAGGGAGCTGGTCGGGACAGATTGTATTTGTCTTCAGTGTGGAAGGGATTGTCACTCTCAAATTGGCCTTCTCAGCCACACTAGACGCTGTTCCAAGACCTCTATTCAGAGCTTGTTACCATAGTCTCTCAGGGCTGAGGATGCCTACTTAGATATTGGACTGGAATTCCCATCAGCTCTAGTCAGCATAGTCAATGGTGAAGAATGCTGGAACTTTCAGTTGAACAAAATCTGGACAGCCACACTTTTCCCATCCCCACCTTAAGGGCTGCTTAATACCGTATATGTCTGCTCTGCAATTAAAATACTCTTCAGTGGCTTTGCTGAAACATATCTTAATTCCAGGATAAACCTAAAGGGTGGGAAGCCATCCCTAAGGTAATGGGCATGGCACATTTTGTTGAGTAAGCAAGAGAGACAATGCTTTTTTCTGTGGTAGGGTCCCAACTCTGGAATGATCCCCCACTTTGAAATCCTTCAGAACTTTCTCTATATTTCCTTATTTCCCAGACTGAAAACACTCTTGTTTTAAAGGACTTCTGTTATGTAGCACCTATTTCTGCTTCTGTCCATTACACCATGCCATATTCTTGTGCCTAGAGTTTTATATGTTTGTGTTTGTTTGTTTGTCTCTATTTATTTATTAAATCATTGATTACTTGTATTTTTATGCTTATATTTCATGATAGCTATGCTGAATGTTGCTCTGCAGAGATTTAGTACAAAATCTTGTTGCAGTTTTACTGCAGAGTGTGAAATCATTTAAAACATGGCAGCAAAGTGCTGCTGATTAACAAGATGGAAGTCTTTTATTAACCGTGCAACTGTTGTGCCACAAAGAACATGACTAGCACCTTATTAATTAGTTACAGTTATATGCTGTAATTCATGCAATCTTGAGTTACCCTGGAGTAAAATCCTAATAGGATTCTGGCCCTTGTGATTTAAACAGAGTTTAGGAATCCTTCAGTCTCGAGAGACTATGGTAACGTGCTCTCTATGGAGGACTTGGAACAGCCTCTCCAGAGCACGAAGCCTGGGTAGAATAATATGGAGGATAGGCTGTTACCCAAGCAGCAAATCCCCCCTCTCCACGTCGCTGAAATAGTCCAATGGAAAGGCAAGAGCCAATACAACTGGTTCCAGCAACGTCGCAGGAGTTGCCAGAACGACATGAACTGCCTCCGGGACTCCGGCTCCGGATTTTGCCTCAAGGTTAACTCCTGAAGCCTTTTCCATCAGTGGATATAGCCACAAGGCAGTGGAGGTTTGAAATTGGAGTTTTCCTTCTCCTAGATGGGCAGCCTTCCAAGGCTGACGAGCTCCACCTACCTGGCAAAGTAAACAGAGTAACACACCACATACCTGTGTTGAGTATTACACTTAAAACTGTTTCGTAGTATACAGAGTGGAGAAGGAGAACCCTTGACAAGAGTATTACTTGATGACACAGTGGCCGAAATCCTGTTGTGTAATACAGTATAAGCAAAATCTTAAATTTTTGTCCATTCCTCGCTGGTGAATAAGGAGCCACTATTGTGATTCTTGGGGGAACGTACATAGGCTGGTTGGGTGCATGCATAGCAGGGAATCTATTTACCAGTAGTGAACAGACTGGTAAATATTGGATTTTACTTATATTATGCAGCAAGATTTTTGCCAATGTTAATTAGAGCTTGGAAAAATTACTTTTTGGATTATAGCTCTCAGGTTTCCCTGTAGTCCAAAAAACTAACTTTTCTAAGCTCTGAGTGTTTCTGTTTCTGCCGTCTCATGAACTGAGGTTTTCTGAGAGTTATAATCCTGAAAGGTAACTCTTCCAAGCAGAGAAAGACACTGGGGTTGCCTCTGTCCAGCTTTGCCCTCATTATGTAGTACAGATCCTGCAGTACTGTATAAACTTTTGCTTGTGTCTCAAGCTTCTTCAGGAGGGCATAAGGTTAGACTGTGTCTCTGTAATCAAGGCTTCAGCCTCTTCATGGTCAGTGGTTACTGAAAATGGAACACAAATTACTTGCTTCCTGATGTTCCCTCCTTCCTTCCTACTTGCTTGAGTTGATACTCTTAACCAACATTATACTTAGGGCAGGCTAGTATGCAGGAATAGCTAGTTAAAACTGTTGATCAGCTTTACAGTCTGATTTCAGAGCTCTTTTGGGTGGAGAGGAAACCAGGAGAACATTAATTTGCTAAAGTTAGTATCAGATTCTATGTTTATTGGAGTGTGATATACACTTGAAAAAACTTTCAGTAAAGATGAAATTTAACATTAAATCCTACAGCATGCAACCACTGTTCTTACAGAAGCAGAAATAGGTCAATCAGAGATCTGAATTACACAATGAGAGCACATAAAAATAAATTATTTTCTTTTTAAAAATAAAAAAAGGGTTTTAAAAATGTTTACTGTTAAAATGCTTTTGCATCTGAAAGAAAGCTCTGTCCAATGATAGTTTTACTTTAACACATGTTATACCTCAACAATCTCATTATAGAATAGGGATTATAAATTCCAATTCTATATTATGAGGCAATGTTTTTGTATCATCTTTCCCCCCTTTTTATAACTTGTAAATAGGATCAAACTGTTTTTGGATTGGTACTTCAGTTTTGTGGGGTCATAAGCTTCTGTAGATTACTTAGATTGTTTCTGTCACTGCTGTAAATAGTCTAGTAATAACCAGCAGAAAAATTTCAAATTTCAAATTACATTTGTGTCTCCATAGATGCATACTTTTAAAAAAAAATCATTTTCCATTAGGTAAGGGAAGATTATAGGGAAGGGGATTTGGATCAGGGTATTGGGGTAAATAAAAAATACAGAATGTGATAGAGAACAGTATATATCATTATTACATTTGTCGATGTGTTTTCTTACTAAGCTTACTTCACACTTATCTTACCATTTTTTCTAAGTCTTTAAAACCTAAAATTATATCTTATATTTTCTTTCTAATAATTTTAACCCATTCATGTTCTCATCTCTCATCCAATTATACAAAGGTTCCCACTTCTTTCTAGCCTCAGCAATTTCTTTGTCTTTTAATACTTCACTTAAAATATCCATCTCTGCTGCTTCAAAAAAAATCTATTAACTCCTGGGTTGTTGGGAGTCTCCTCTTTTTTTCCAGTATTTGGCATATAAAATTCTTGCTGCTGTAGTTACATATATGATCAAATATCTTTTTTTCTTGTTCTATCGAGTCTGGTATTATAGTCAACAAAAACAGTTCAGGTTCATATGGAATTGTAGAGGGTAACATTTTTTGTAAAAACTCATGGACTAGTTTCCAAAACCTCTTAGCTTCCCTACAAGTCCACCACATATGATAAAACATATATACATACTTTTTAATAGAGTTATGTAGGAAGATGAAATCACAGACCTGATCAACCCTATTTCCAACTCTGGGCGCAACTAGATAAGAGAATTCAGAGTGATCCAGATTATGTTTAGAAGACTCTTATCTTCAGTGCAATTTATTTTATCTCACACTTCAATGATCCTTCCGTTTATACAGGAGGCGTTCCTTCTCCCATGAGCGAGATCCAGACTGAACTTCAGATTGCTTCAATTTCTCACCCTTTCAATTTTTGCTACCCTCTCTCCTGCCTCTTTCCCCACCTTTTGTTGTGGCTATCATTCCATGAACTGCAGTGACTTCCTTTTTTTGTTTAATTTAGTAAATGGCATAGCACTACAACAATACATCAACCTATACTCTCTTATATCTGAAATAGCACCATGTCACTTAGGATAATATTTTTTAAAATATGGTGAGAAGAGGAAAATAGAGGAGAGGGTTTCTCCACTATTGTTTCTATTGTCACAACCCACTGCATACATAACGGGGTTGTCACCAAAGAGAACACTGACCACAGCTTTATTTGGGAGTAAATTAAGCAACCACACAGACTGCAGAACAGGATAACCAGAAGTGCTCCCAATCACATCAAATAAACTGCAGCCCTAACCAGAAAGAAGCGAAGGGTGGGCTGGATTGCTTTTCCTTGAAACATATATGGTCACCGGAAAATAGGGTGGACCAAACTGCACCAAAAGCAAACCAAATATTGAGCTATATGCTCATCTGACTGAAGATATTCCCTTTCCACAGTTCTTTTGACGTGATACATTGTTGGAAATTTTGGGAAGCCCTGATGGAATATTCATAATTGCTTTTAATAGTTTACCTGAATGATACTTGTTCTTTTGAATGGAAATCCTGGATGTTCACTGCCTGCAACTTTGTGTAGATGTAACCCCACTGGATGGTTTGTTTCAGCCTACCCTGTTTCCCTGAAAATAAGACCTAACCTGAAAATAAGCCCTAGTATGATTTTTCAGGATGCTCATAATATAAGCCCTACCCCAAAAATAAGCCCCAGTTGAGTGAAACCCCGGCCTCCACCATTGTGCAGCAACCAGAAGAAAATGACAGGACTGTATTTGAAAAAATGTAGATTGCCGTACATGAAAAAAATAAGACATCCCCTGAAAATAAGCCCTAATGTGTTTTTTGGAGCAAAAATTAATATAAGACCCTGTCAGACAGACAGACAGACAGAAACCTTTATTGGCATACTGTTCAAATTAAAACACACTAAAATACAGCTAAAATGTTCAACGGCTAGCAGGTGGCGGGGAACAGCCAAATGCATATTTAGGGCTCGGCATTCTGCGAAAGCGCGCTACGACGTCTCTGTATGATGAAATAGACGTACCTAGCAGTTGTCAGGGTAAGTTCCTTAATGGTGCCACTTAGAAGATGTTGAATTTTTCTCAGATCATCCCATCCAGAGTGGGAGGAGAGGAAAGAGCTCAAATAAGACAGGCGAATGTCCTTATACAAGATACAGTAGAATAACATATGCTGCAGGGATTCAACCTTTCCCTGGCCACACGGACAGACTCTCAGTTCTATAGGTAAACCCATATACCTGCCCTGCGCTAAGCTCGATGGTACTATATTGCACCTGGCAAGGGTAAATGCCCATCGATCTTGTGGCTGTTCTAAATGATAGAGATAGTTCGGTCTACTGCCATGAGAGAGGGGCAGGTGAAAATAGAGTGGGGAACAGACTCTTTGGGCAGCGCTACGGAGAGTTTGCCCCTCTATATCCAGAACTCTTATTTTAATTGTATGAAACACCCTAGAGGGGGGTATTGAGCCCAGCAAATCTGGTGACAACCCCAGGATCTTGATTTTCTTAAGAAATAGGGCCAAACCTTTTGGGAACAGACTGTCGGCAAGCAACGCTTGAAATAAAGTGTCCTGGGCTGAAAAGAAACAGATCCTAATCCAATACTTAAAAAATCTGACCCTGTCTTATTTTCGGGGAAACAGGGTAGTGGGTGAGGAAATCTTAGGAAGGGGCTGTGATTCATAATTTCTGTTGAGAGGCAGAAATGGTGAAAGGCAGGAGCTGTGGTTCTCTGGAGGATGATACAGGCCCTTACCTCCTTGGTTTCAGTAGCAGAACTTCAATATATTTGTGAAAGGTCCCTGGAAGGGTGAATCCATGCATTTGTATCTGAATTGCATTTCATTTTATGGCTTTAAGGACAATACATTTGAAGCCATTTCCATTGTGCTGTGGATTTCCTACCTTGGGTGATAAAGATATTTAGGACTTTGACCCTGAGCTATTTGCATAAAAGAGACATTTGCATATTTCATGGTGTTTTTTCTTACAAGCAACTCCTGCTTTTACAGTGTTACTGAATGGAACTCAAGAGTATATATTTTGTAGCATCCAGTTTGGGCAGTGCTTTTATTATTGTTGTTGTTTTGTCATTTGAAAATAGACAAAACGAAGTTCTCTCTATGTACACATTTGGACACTGCTACTGACAGTGAATAGAGGATTAAATTGTATAATGCGGAATATGAAAACTATTAAGATAGTTAACAAGTAAGACTACACTTTCAGGTTGGAAAAAAAATCACATGATTAATTATATTTTTTAATAGTGATCTAAATAATGATTTAAATTATGCTTTAAATCATGATTCAGATTGTACCATCCTATATCTGGTTCCACAAGTACTGTATAATGAATCCCTCTTACTGGTCCTATCTCAGAGTTGCTTAGTACATTGGATTGTTGGATTATTTCTTCCTTAATGCTAAATCACAAAATGCTTTTCAGGTGCTCTTAGCTTAAAAAGTGATAATGTAGATCTGACAGAGCGACAGAAAAGGAATAGCAAATGATCAAAGACCTGAAGCATCTTTCTTACAAAGAAAAGTGAATGAGGTTGGGAACTTGATTCAGAAAAAAAAGATGTGATAGAGGGAGGGAGGCAGAGAATATTTTATTAGTTCTTTTGTATATCATGGAGGGAGCAAAAGAGAGGAAAAATAGTTTTGTCTTGAGGACTAAGACTTTAGGGTCATCGGAAATAATCAGGGGCTGTAGATTCAGAAAAAAATAAAGGGAATACATTGTCGTAGTGTGTGCAAATAAAGTACTCACCAAAGGTCTGTAATTCCATTCAGTAGAGTTATTAGCATATCATAAGTCTCTAACAATGTCAATGAGTACAGTGGTGCCTCGACTTATGACCGTCCCGACTTACGACCATTTCGAGTTATGACCAGCTCCGGCCGCAAAATTTTGCTTTGACTTGCGGCCAGAGCTTCGAGTTACGACAGGAAAAAAGGTGGGGAAAAAGGCGGGGAATTCAAATGTACTAACCGTTGGTTGGCGAAGAGGCTGCTTCTTTGTAGCTCTTTTGCCCGAACGATTAGAGTGTGTGCGTCGGAGGAGGCTTGGGACTGCCTGGTGCTGCTTTCTGCTTCTGAGTAAGTACATTTACAGGGTTTTGCAGGGTGGGTTTGGGCTGTGGGGGGTTATGTTTCTGTGCTGTGATGTTTTTTGGTGTGTTTGGTGTTGTTGTTTTGGCCCCAGCGCCTTCCGATGGGGCTTGCTGTGTTGTTGTTGTTGTTTTGTGATTTTTTTTCCTGCCCCAGCGCATTCCAATGGGGCTTGCATTTTTTTGTGTGTGTGTGTTTGTTTTTCGGCTCCAGTGCATTCCGATGGGGCTTCCTTTTTTGGGGGGGGGGTGTTTGGTGATTTTTTCCCCCGGCCCCGACGCATTCCGATGGGGCTTGCAGTGTTTTGTTTTGTTTTGTTCGTTTGTTTTGTAATTTATTTCCGGCCGGAACGGATTAATTGCGTTCCAATGCATTCCTATGGGAAATGGTGCTTCGACTTACAACCATTTTGAGTTACGACCATCATTCCAGAACGGATTAAGGTTGTAAGTCGAGTCACCACTGTATGTGAGCCCCAGTTTACCAATACCAGGGATGGCAAAAGTACTTTATTATCGTTTAGAGGTATGCCAAGGCCAAGATGAGAGCCAGCATAGTGTTGTAGTTCGTATGTTGAGCAGAGACCTGAGAGACCCAGATTCATGTACCCGCTTGCCCTTGAAAGCCACTGGGTAATCTTGGTCTGCTCACTCTCTGACATCTGAAGTACCTCACAGGGCTATTGTCTCTTGGTGTAAATGTGTAGTTATTTTGGGTGGCTCCTAGCTTTTATTTTATATTATGTTAGTACTTTTTAAAAAAATTACCTTGGGTATTAGTGAAAGTAAGCTGCAATAATTTTGAGCTAATTGATCCCCTCTCTTTTTTTTGTGGAAGGAGCATTTGTAGTTCTTTTAGCTCATTAATACTTTCGCACATTCATAATCAGCCAAATCCATAGATTGCAGGAATTTAGTCTGCCGAAATGGGATTACTTTTAGAATATGGAATTGCAAGTTTACTCAGAAAATCTAACAGGTATGGTGGAACAGGGCACAGAAGATAATAATTTTAAAAGGCTTTAAACTTCATTGTTTATTGTTTTATTATTTGGTAGTGGAAGGTGGGTCTGTGTTGTTTCTCCAAAGCAGTTAAAATTTCACCTTCATGGAAGAAAATCACAAAAACTTGACACAATTGTTTTGTTGAGGGGAGGCGTATTTTATGGTTCCAATTTACGTTCAGATGTATTTCAGGTTAGTGAGATGACTACAGAACAAAGATGACTATAGGGAGAAATGTGGTTGATTTTATCTAGACTAGAAGATTGTGAAAACTATGTATCAAGACTGTAGGAAGCAAATGTACACTTCTGGAGGCGTTGGATTTACATGTTTAAATAGATCTTCCTGAGGAATCATTTGAATTATGATTTCAATCAAATGCACATTGTTAAGTGTGGAATTCTGCTTCATGTACAAGTTTAAGTAGTTCTACCACATTATTGTAATCTGGAAGGAGGCTAAATTTAATTGTAACCTGTAAGGAGCATAGGAGCTTCCTTAAAACATGTCCCACAGCTATTCTATGCACATCTTTTGGTACTGACGCAGCTATGTTTAGTCAAAAATATCCAAGCATGTTTGGAGGTTGTTGCTGAGGAGTGCAACTACTGTATACGCTTCACCAAAATAAAATGCGCTTCTGTCTGGGATGAATGAGCTTTGGGAGAGATGCACATAGACTGATGAGGGAAGAAGAGCCCCTTGTGCCCTGCAGATAGAGAGCCAATGAAGACAAGCCAAGACTGGAGATATATGGTCAAATTTACTAGTCCCAGAAATCAGTCTGGCTGCTGCATTTTGGGCCTGCTGTAGTTTCCATACTGTTTTCAAGGGCAGCCCTGTGTAGAGAGCATTACAGTAATCTATTTTGAGATTACTAATGTGTGACCCACTGTTGCTAGGCATTTCTTATCCAGGTCGGGACACAACTGGGCAATCAACCAGAGTTGATAAAAGGCATTGTTGCCATTGCAGATATTTGAGCTTCCATAGAGAGTGTTGGATAATGCCGAATCCTGTGAAACCTCACCTGTCTGAGGCTATATAACCCAGACTCAGGTTTATCATATGTGTGAGAAGTAAGGTAGAATCTTTAGCTCTCAGTCTTGAAGAGCAGAGGAAATGTGCTTGATTGTAATGTGCTTCTTAAAACTAATTACAATATACGTATTCTAAACATGTTGGAGTGCAACCCTGCCAACACACACACATACACAGCAGTGAGCAGTGGCCATGCTGGCAGGAGGTAATGAGAGTTTTAATCTGAAACATCTCTAGTGTACCATGTTGGAGGAGGCTTTTGTACAATAATCTCCTTAATAAAGTGAAGAGGTTTATATGGCAACTACATCTTAAAACAATGGCTACATTTTGCACACCAACACAAAATGACCTAAAAACCAGCTTGCAGTTGTGTGCAAAATAGCTGAGTTGCCATCCATCCAATTTTAAGGGTGCCATCTGCTGCAGATTATCAGCTAATGCACAAATGAAACTAATGGGGCCCTCCCAGGCCTAAGTTAGACCTTGTGTGACAACTACTCTTGTAATTTTAAAATTTGCCTTCTTGAAAATGACACAATTTAGGAAGCTGTGCTTCCAACAGCATGATTACTGTAGTAGTCTTTTAATGTCTTATAGTTATTTTAAACTCTTTATTCTTTGGTACTTGTCCTGGAAAGTAGACTCTCCTTTTTAATTCACTGTGTTTGTGTTTTTCCTCCCCACTTCTGTAGAAAATGTACCAGAAGAGCTTCGGGAACCATTTTATACAGATCAGTATGACCAGGAACATATTAAACCTCCTGTTGTTAATTTGCTGCTTTCTGCTGAACTCTACTGTCGTGCTGGGAGTCTTATTCTGAAGAGTGATGCGGCCAAACCGCTCCTGGGCCATGATGCTGTTATCCAAGCTTTGGCACAAAAAGGCCTCTATGTCACTGACCAAGAGAAGTTGGTAACGGAGAGAGACCTGCACAAGAAACCCATTCAGATGGTGAGAGTTAGCATTAGATCATGGTTTCTGAAGTGTTACATTATTCCTGGCAGTACTGGTGGCATTTCTGGTTTGATTTAAGTTTTTTGAAAACTATTATGTAAAAAAGTTTACTCAGTTGAAGTTATGTCTTTTTTCTCTTTTTTTCTGTTTTCCTTTCCTTTCGGTTGCAAGAAAGAGATACAGATTTAAGATGTAGATGTCAAAATCTTTTTGCCAGCATAGTAAAAAAAAAAGGTTACCTTTGGTAGCAAATTGCTACAAGTTATGAAGTCAGTGTATGTTATGCCTTCAGTAGCTCCAGTAGCATCATGGCAGGAGTGATATCTATGAAGCACTACTGCCGGCACATTGCACAGTTGGGTATGACCAGTGGCATTGCATGGGGCGGGGCTACAAGGGTGACCATCCTGAGCACAACATTCTTAGGGGCACGCAGGGCATCCTGCCCAAGATACTCCTGCAGCCACTCCTCACACTCTTCTTCCCCTTGCCAGCAGTCCAAGTCCAACCTACCAGGGGTGCTGGGCCCACTGCTGCCACCAGCACAGAACTTGAGCAGCTCCATGGCCGCTTCATGGTACCACCCCAGTGGCTTCTCCTGCCTTGCACCCCATGCCCCACCCCACCCTGCCCACACGTTGCATCACAGAGCTGGCACATGACCCATGCCCCACAATACTTGCCCCGGGTGCTGGCAACCCTTGTTTCACCACTGGGTGTAATGGGGATGCATGGCCAATTGCACAATTTCTTGTTGCCGGGCATAATGCTCAGCACATTTACGCAAGTATAATTTTACTTTATGGATATATGGAACAGGCTTTTGCTCACTATTTGTTGTGTGCTGATTGGCGTAACTTCATATGCAATGGATAATGTCTACACTGATTTCAAATGTTGCACCAAAAGTTGAACCACTATGGTAGCAATTGGATTTTGTCCAGATAGTCCTATATTTCATCCCTGTTTCTCCATTCCTTCATAATATTCAGGTGCAGGAACTCTCACTGTTCAAATAATGGTGGTTCTTAATAGCAAGAACTTGAAATTATTTACGTGGGTTTCTATTCTGACTTAGTCATGTTTGGAGGATATCTAGCTTAAATTTCTTTGATTTCAGTTTGTTTACACTGGTTAGTTGTCTAGTTTTAGTGATATTTTAAATACTATAGTTTATGTACCTATGCATATTCCTAAATGCAAGCTTAGAAAACGGCTTTTGTAAGAGTAATTCACTTAGATATGGTTTAGAAGCCGATGCTGCTGCTGGTGGGAATGTAGCTGTCTGAAAAAAGCTAACTCAGAATGTGAACCACGGTCCTGAATAGCCGCATTCATGGGGAGAAATATGAACACAGTGGACATGTTCTGTTGTGTTTTTTTTAACTGAAGTTGGCTGCCCAGTTGGATAACAAGTACTTTCCATGTAATGCTATCTTGCCTGTTTGCCAGGGTAAAAATTCTCAAAACATCTGTACTTACGTGTCTGTTCTTTGCCTGACTACATGTATGGATGCCTAGAATTGAGGCCAGCATTACCACTATTATCTTTGAAGCCTGGCATAAATGGTGATTGGTAAACATTCTTCCTGAGTGCAATCCTGGGAGGTACAAATGTCTCTCTTAACCAGTTTTTAGTTATGAAACAAAGCAGCACAATTGCTATGACACTGAGTTTTGAGAAGAGACAGAGTTGGAAACCCTTTCTTCCAAAGCTGTTATTCAAAAGACAGCATATTGATGACCAGTCTTCCCAGCAACAAGCAGCTGCAGGAGAATCAAAGGTGCAATTCTGTTTCCATAGGATTACAGCTACACTGAGTAAGCCTGGCACAGAACCCAGAATGAGCCGAGGGTGCATTGCCAGGATTCTTTGCAGTCCATAGCAAGTCTGTGCCCACCATGGCAAATGCCCAACACTGGCAGATGAATAGCTCTGGAAGAGGTTCCCTGAGGGTAGGAAGTTTTGGAAAACAACTGGCTTAGGTAGCCTTTCTTTTTATTCTGTGACTGATTAAGATTTTTCATAGTTTGAAATAGAAGGTTGGGAAAAACAATACAAAGGATACAAACTTTTAGTTCTTTTTAGTGACTTGGTTGTGTGCAAATTTGAAAGGAAAGATGGGGGTAAAGGTGGCCTGAGAGGAAGGAGAATAATACCAATTTGAGAATGTAGGTGGCAGACCCAGGCAAGAGGACCTCACTGCCTGCCAATAAACACAACTATTAACTTTTAAAGATTTTACTGAAAGAAAGATAGTGGGTAAATGAAGGGCCACAGCTTTGATTGGTTGCAGAACAAGTTTGGTGCAATATGAGTAGATCCTTGCATCATCTGCCCTTTCTGCCAGCCAGTGCTCACCTTTACCACACTCTGGGCCTGTGACCACTAGGGAACTCCTCAGTATACATTGTAGCAGGGGTGGCTGTAGCAGCCCACCTAAGCCAAGCTTGTCCCTGTCAGCCTCCCCACAACTCTCTGATCCATGTAGAGGATGTCCTAAGCCTGAGATGGGACTGAATACCCATCTCCCTCACTGACTATCCGTTCCTAAGCACAAATCTACCCTCTTCTGCAACCAAGAGGCTGCAACAAAGTTTACATACATTATAATACAAAATCCACTCCTGCTTATAACTTCCTAAGAAGAATTCAGTTAAGTACAAACTCTACCTGACAATAAGATGATGGAGAGTGGGCAAAGTATTGAAGAAGACTGATCGGAGAGGAGCTGAGGAGCTCCTTAAATATGCCTCTGATGGACCAAAGTGAAGACTATCTCCTTCTGGTCTGTCAAGCAAGCTTATTCAGTGTTCCTCAGCCAGCTCCTGATTGGCACAGATGCCTCCTACCCAACTGGTTGGATTTCCCGATCAGCTCCTCTACGTTGGCTCACTCTCAGTCCTTGAGCTGGCCACCTAGCTCCTTTGGACTCTGGCAAGGCCTGGACGCATGCTGGGCCCCAGGTAAGCTGGCCGAGGGATCCTAGTGAATCATACAGTTAAAATGTACCCCTATGCCTATTCTTTTTTTTAAAAAAAAATTTGTAATTTAAAAAATAAGTTACAATTCTCTAATTACATAACAAAAAAGAAAAGAATAATTACCTGTAAATACAGTTACACTTCCAATAATGTTCTTATCTATAGTATACTAATAATGTTTCAACATTTATATATATTTTACTTCTAGTCCTTTAGTTATTCAATCTAGCCAGCATTTTAGCCCATTTCCCATTCTCCTGCACCAGAGGCCAACAAGGGATACCATACTTCCATAAATTTATTTTGTTTTATTTCACCTCTATAGAGTTTAATGCGATAGGTCAGTTTTTCCATCAGAGCCAGTCTCCATATTCTATTCTCAAATCTTTGCAAGGACAAGTCCTGAGCGTCCTTCCAGTGTTGGGCAATTTCATTATGGGCTCCTCCTAATATAATCACAATTAGTTCTTTATTCACAATGTTTTCATTCCGTCCCGTAAATAACGAAAAAAGTAGCAAAGTTTCATTTGAGATTATTTTTTCTTTTGTTATACTTTCCAACCACTTATTTACCCCAGACCAGAATATTTCCACTCTTGGGCATGTTAACCACGTATGTTCCAAGGTTCCTTTATTCCTGCACTTCCTCCAACACATGTCTGATATTCTTTTATTTATTCTATTTAATTTTACAGGGTATAAGTGCCATCTGTGCACTACTTCAAACACTTTTTTTAGCTTGAGATGATACTGATTTATAAGGTTGAGAGGTTCATATTCTTTTCCATGTGTTTTCTAATATCCCAGTTTTTAAATTTGTCTCCCAAACTATCTTGGATCCCATGTTGTCTCCAAGTTGTTTGTCTATAATGCTTTTATAAATTACTGAAATTAACCCTGTTTCCCTTTTATTTCCTATCTCTATACAATATTTATCTATTTCTGTTAGTGGTCTACTTGAGCCCGGTATTTTATATAACTGAGTCACCAAATTTCTAATTTGGGTTATCTGGTACAAGTTAGATACCTATGCCTATTCTTTTTCTTGATTGTCTTGGACATTTATCCCAAGGGGGTGACATGAATGAAATACATGCCTAAACTTGTGAATCCCATATTTGCCACCATTGCTGCTAGAACTGTAACATATATTTTATACTGAGTCAACACCCAGATGTGTATTGTGGATAGAGTGATGAACTAAGACTCTGGAGAACAGGGTTAAAATCCCCACTCAGCCATGGAAACTCACTTGAGGGTGTGGAAACGGTAAAATCACTTCTAAAATATCTCACTTACCTTGTAACCCCTATTAGGGTTCCTGTAAGTCAGTTTCAACTTGACAGCACACAACAACAGTCAATGCCCATGCTCTCCTTTTTTATAAGGGTATAGATGCCAGTGAAAACTGAATTTGTCTTAGATTGTTCTCCTGTGTTTTTACTCAAGTGCCTCCCGATTGAATTACCTTTGTAGCTGAGACATGTGCTTACTAATTCTGTGGCATGTGTTTTTAGTTTTATTAATAATAGTCATCCTTTTGAATGTGGGCAACAGTAACACACACAGATTATCATTACTTATTCAAACCTCCTGGAATCCTATGCTGGAAGAAGTCGATTTCATTCAACCAAGATTGAAACTTTAATTTCTGAGGACTCATCCCTCCAAAACAAGATGGAGCTACTGAGAATGACTCACATCAATTTGCTTTATTATTTATTTAAAATATTTTACCATACTTTTCTCATTAAAAAGACCCAAGGTGGCTTACATCATTAAAAGACAAAATTTAAAAGCTAAAAAAAAAGTATACAAACATTAAAAAAACATACAAATACCTCTACAATGTTTTTTAAAAATAAACAGGAAAAACAGATTCAAAGCAACAAAGCACAACATTCTATTTAAAAAACCCTCCCAAACAGCCAATCACTAAGGAAAAGCCTGTCTGAAGAGAAAGGTCTTTGTCTGCAAGCAGAAGAACAGCAAGGATTGGGCCAGCTTGGCCTCCTGTGGGAGGGATTTCTAGAGTCTGAGTGCTGCCACAGAGAAGGCCCTCTCCCATGTCTTCACCAAACATACCTGTTAAGGTGGTGGAACTGAGAGAAAGGCCTCCCCTGATTATCTTAACACCCAGGCAGGCTCATAGACATGGTCATTGGGACAGCTTGAACCCAAGCCATTTAGGGCTTTATAGGTTAAAGCCAGCACTTTGAATTGTGCCCAGAAATGGATTGTCAGCCAATGTAACAGGGGATTATGTGATTTACATGGCCCAGCATCTAAAATCAGCTACAGCCCTGACTTTACAAAAGTTGCTAAAGATTCTCCAATAAAGCGAGCTATTGGCTTCTCACTGGAAAGAGAAAGCTCTGGGTTGCAAAGGGGTTCCTCTATTTTCAAAATGGAAATTCAAAGTTTATTGCCTTTTTATGACCTTGTTTGGTCCTGAAATCTAGCACTTGAATAGGCTGCTGTCTACCATTTCTTCTCGGTTGCATCTTTAAAGTATGCACAGCACTTTGTTCCAACCTCAGGCTTCCCTATTTTTTGGAACAACGCCATGCCTGATGAAGAGTTTGTTAAGTTGGAAGTTTGTATAGAGAAAGTTGTGCCTTTTTTGTTGGTGTAGTAAAGGAATTGCCATTACATGAACTTTGGAATTTGCCTTATGGCCAACACAGCTTATCTTGGTCTCAGAGGAGGTGACTTAGGCCCCAGCTGCTCCTACTTGCTTGTGCCCCTAAACTGAAAGCACACCCTTCTGTTCTCCCATGAGACCTACTAGCAGTGAAGTCTTCCAGGCTTGCCCCTTAAAGACACAGCACACAGCAGATTTGATATGATACATGGATGGGCTGAGTGTAGCCTATAATGTCTGCCCTTCTGTTTTGCTTCATGTGAATATGGATTTCACATCCTATCTGCTTTGGTTTCTGTGTACTTGACTGACATCCTGCTCTGCCTGATAGGGTTTCCTAATAAGGTGGACGAAAACCGGCATGGTGCAGGTTTCGAGTTGCAGGTTTCGTCCTTTAGTGTGTTTGAGGCAAAGCAAGGAGTGCGGAATGCCTGTTTTGTGGGAATTGCCCGAGGCCTCTTTTGCAACTAACCGCTTTCCCACAAGTGAGGGCAGAGTAAATAACAAGGCAAGAATTTCCAGCAAGCAGGAAGGAACTCTGGAGTGGAGAAAATAATGCAGGAATATGTCATCCATGTCATCTTGGTAGCACCAGTATGCCCTTGTGGCTTTTGAATTTTACTTTGCTAGCCTAATAATGATGTTTGTTCAACTGCCATCACAGCTTTGCACTTGGGGTATTTTCACCTGTTGGTTCTCAGATCCTTCGATTCATAAACTCTGATGAAAGGAGCAGGGTGCAACCTGTTGTCAGGTCTGTGTGCCCCCCGTTTCAAAAGGAAAAAACAAATGACATTTCCAGTTCTGCCCCAAAAATAAACTGTACACATTAATGCCGCTTAAATGCAAGGTGTCAGTACTTTTTTTTAAAAAAAAAGTAAGGGTTGGCACAGGTTGAGAAGAGTAGTTAATGAGATAAGTAACAGATTAGTGATGGGTGTGTAGGTGGCCTGTAAGGACTGTGAATCCTAGATACACATTATGTATCTAATATTCTCAGTATCAGAGTAGTTGCTTTGCTTGAAAGAAAAGTGCTTCCTCCTAATATAGAAAATGTTGCGGAAGTCCACTTAAAGAGGTATCAGGCTATAGTATAAACATTTTGTTCATTGGCTCATGTAGCAGTACAGCAGTGTAAGCAGAGAAAGAGAACCACATTAAATATATAAAGTCTGCGATATTTATAAACCAGGATGAAGCACTGGGATTTTTGGGGGATGGTGGTGGTTACATTGTTGTTGTCATATGCTGTGAAGTTGTTTGCAACTTAAAGTGATCCTGTGTATTAATATCTTTCAAAAGGTCCTGGTATCAGTAGCCCTGATCAGGTTTCGCACACGAAAAGCTGTGTCTTCCTTTATTGTTTCAGTCTATCTCATGTTAGTCTTCTTCCTTTCCTATCGTCTTCAACTAGCAGTGTTGTCTTGTCCAGTGAGTCTTGGCTTCTAGTGATATGTACACAGTACAATAGCCTCAGTCTCATCTTTTTAGCTTCTAATGAGAGTTCAGGCTTGATTTGGTCTAGTACCCACTTATTTGCCTTTATGGCAGTCCATGTTATTCACAAAGCTCTCCTCTAAAATCACATTTCAGGTGAGTTTTTTTTATCTGTGAGTTTTCTTCAGTGTTCAGCTTTCATACCTGTATGTACATAGTGGTCAGGAGATCCATAGTATGGATGCTTTTGGCCCTGATCAGTGACACATCTGTACATTTCAGGATATTTTCTAGTTCCTTCATAGCTGCCCTTCTGAGTTACATAATTCTTCTGTAGTCTTTTTTTTAATCTTCATATTCAATTCTAAACCCCCCCCCCCCCCATTTGCACTTTCTTCTTTAACCTTGCTCAGGTTATTTTAAGTTCTTACTATTTTCCACTAGTAATATGCTATCATCTCTGTGTCTTAAATTGTTCATGTTTCTAACACCAATTTTTCCCCATTCTATATCTGAATCAAATCCAGCTTTTCACATACGTACTCTGCACAGACTGAGCAGATGAGGAGATAAAATGCCTCTTTGTCTGATCCCTTTGCCAGTAGGACATCATTGCCTGTATTCTGTCTTACCAGCAGCCTCTTGTCCATAGCATAGGTTACAGGTCAAGACAATCAAATATGGTGGCACACCCATTTCTTTTAGGACACTTCTCACAATCTACATACCTTTTCCTGTGATCTATGAAGTGCAAACTTATTTTCTCTTGAAATTCTTTAGCCCTATTTAATATCATATGACTGTCACAGTGGGTCTGCTTGACGCAATATAATTGTTCATATGTAGACATCACCTGCCTGTTGCATTCACTATCCACTATCTCTATGCAATAGCAAAACATTCCTGTCGCTCTCCTGCAGAACCACGAAAAACCATGTGGCTGCTCTTACCAGGACACTCACTGGGCCCTTTTCCTAGTCACTTGTGTTTAATAAGAGGCTGTTGTACTGACTTGCCCAAGAGTGGATTTTTGTGGCTGAGCAAACTGGGTTATTCACATGAGCACTGGTGCGGGAGCAGGGCACTATATTCTTCCCAGTAAAGTGGTGTGTAATGATAGAGAGTAGGGTTTGGACCATTAATTTTTCATAGATTATAAAGTATATGTTGATTGCTGGTCTAAGCAGATCTATCAAGACATTTAATTTCTTAATCATGAATATATGCAGTTGTCTGCAACAAATAAGTTATGCTTTAACTGTTTAAAGATTGCAAATGTGTACCTTGCTCTGTAAATTAAAATCAGTTGACTATGGGATTTTTAACACATCAACAACCTGTGCAAGACTGGTAATTTCTCACCACACCTAATCTATGGGTATAACTTCAGGAGACCTAATCAGTAGTCGGTTGGTGATCATCACTAGGTAACTTCATGTGCATTTGGCTGCTGGGTAACTTATTTAACCAGTATCTGTTCCCATCCTCCCTTTTTATACCGGCCAATAAATGTCCTTCCTCTGTCAATTTAATTGTGATCACTGTTTCTTGTTGGCTCTCCATAAAGTTTTTATTGTTGGTGGTGTTAATCGTCCTTGATAAGCATTTCAAGGGACCTAGTGTGGAAGGAGTGCATGCCTCAAATAAAGCCTTTGAAAGTGTCAGTTTTACTTTAAAAGGGTTATTCAAAAGACTTTTACCAGTATGGCATTTTCTTTAGCTCATCTTCTTTTCCTTAACTTTTCTTTAAACATTGTATATTTTGCTGCAATTTTAAATACACAGGGTGGTGGAGATTATAATACTGGTAGTCATCTATAAAATCATAGAAGTGTAGTGCTGGAAGAGACCCCAAGGGTCACTAAATCTAATTACCTGCCAAAGCAGGAAATCTATGGCTTAAAACAGCCCTATCAAGTGGTCATTGAACTGCTGTTTAAAAACTTCAGCCAAGGAGAATCCACCACCCTCCAAGGCAGTCTGTTTTATTATTGAACTGCTCTTACTGTAAAGAAGCTCTTCCTAATGTTCAGGTGAAAACTCCTTTCTCATTATTTTAATCCATTACTTGGAGGCCTCCTCTGTAGAGCTATGGAAAACAAGCTTTGTGCCATCCTCCCACGTGTCAGCCCATTAAATATTTGAAGAGGGCTGGATAGCTCCTACTCGTGTTAGAAGAACGATGAACAGATGTTTGAAGGCTGTTCACTGTTCTGGGGCTGTGATCAACCATCAATATCGAGGTAGCCAGCCCAGCCAGCCCTCCACTCTAAAACTGGTGCTGTTGAATGCCAGGTCTGTATCCAATAAGCTCCAGATGATTTATGATCTTATTCTGGAGGAGGATGCAGACCTGGCATTCATAACCGAGACATGGATTGGTGGTGAGGGGGGTCCTCCCCTAGCGCTGGCCTGCCCACCGGGTTATGCCGTCCTGCACCAGGGTAGACTGGAGGGGCGGGGGGGGGGGAGTAGCCATTGTTTATAAATCCATCTTGGAGGTTACTAGGCGCTCCTCGGTGGTAAGGTCGGGTCTTGAGGCCCTCCACGTGTCGATTGGGGCCAGGGATGGTATTGGGATTTTGCTGGGTTACTGCGCTCCCCGCGACCCAGCCACTTCCCTTCCAGAGCTGGCGGACTTTATCTCCGCGGCGGTGTTGGGGTCCCCGAGGCTTTTGGTTTTGGGTGACTTCAACATACGCGCAGAGGCAGAGGTCTCAGGGCCAGCTCTTGAGTTCTTGGAAGCCATGGCTTCCTTGAACATGTCCCAACATGTCAACGGCCCCACCCACGTGGGTGGTCACATGCTGGACCTGGTCTTTTCCACCAATTGGAGTGAGTGTGGTCTGATGGTGACTGACCTTGAGTCGGTCCCTTTGTCATGGTCAGATCACCACCTAATAAAATGTAACCTCTCAGTGGCACTCCCCCCTCGCAGGGAGCAGGGACCTATTTTTATGGTCCGCCCTCGAAGGCTACTGGATCCTATTGGATTCCAGGATGCCATGAGAGGTGTTATGGCTGACCTGGCTGGCGCTCCTGTCG
The DNA here is from genome assembly GCA_037013535.1 of Intellagama lesueurii. Classification (NCBI taxonomy): domain Eukaryota; kingdom Metazoa; phylum Chordata; class Lepidosauria; order Squamata; family Agamidae; genus Intellagama; species Intellagama lesueurii. Next base: position 142,058,257 of record JBAJHW010000004.1, read on the forward strand.
AGGTTCTGGTTGACAGCTGGTTTACCGCTGCCGCTAGGGCAATAGACACGATCGCGCCTAAACGCCCTCTCCAACGCAGAGCTCGGCCTGTGCCTTGGTTTAATCAGGACCTCAGAGTGATGAAACGGATTAGGAGAAGGCTAGAGCATAGGTGGAGGAAGAACCCGACGGAACATAATTGGATAGCTGTCAGGGTCGCAACTAACCTCTACCTGTCTAAGGTAAAGGCTGCTTGTCGTACATACTTCACTAACCGGATAAGCGAAGCTTCAAACCAGCAGGCGGAGTTATTCCGTATAGTGCACGACCTTTCCAGAGTTGGTCTGAGTGATGGGCCTCCCCCTAGTTTTTCACCGGACCAATTTGCAGTATTTTTTAAATCTAAAGTGGAGGCCATCTGCCGGGAGCTCTCTCCTTTTTTGAATACAGTGAGTCGAGCTGAGATGTCCAGCGCTCCGTCTTGCCTGGTGATTCTTGATCTCTTTCAGCCTGTGATGCCAGATACTCTGGACAAAGTGCTTGATCGCTGTTGGGCCACCATTTCCTCCCTTGACCCTTTCCCTGGCCTGGCTAATCAAAGCAGCCAGGCCGATCACAACTGAATGGGCCACTGCAATAATAAATGGGTCTTTCCTTGAGGGCAGGTTCCCACCTGCCCTCAAGGAGACACTCATTAGGCCCATAAGAAAGAAACCTGGCGGCGGACGAAATTGGCAATTATAGGCCCGTCGCCAATGTTTCTTTCATTAGCAAAGTGGTCGAGAGGGTGGTGGCTGACCAGCTTTAGGCTCTTTTGGATGAAACAGATGCCCTGGATCCATTTCAGTCGGGCTTCAGGCCACGCCACGGTACAGAGACGGCATTGGTCGCCCTGTATGATGACCTGTTGAGGGAGGCTGACGGGGGTAAAACATCTCTGTTGGTCCTCCTCGACATCTCGGCGGCCTTTGATACCGTCGACCACGGTATCCTCCTGGGGAGGCTCTCTGAGTTGGGAATTGGTGGCTTGGCGTTTGCCTGGCTCCGTTCCTTCTTGGAGAACCATCCCCAGAGAGTACAGCTTGGGGAGAGTGTCTCGGCCCCGTGGAGTCTCAATTGTGGGGTTCCACAGGGGTCGATTATCTCCCCAATGCTGTTTAATATCTATATGAGGCCGCTGGGTCGGGTCATCAGGGGGTGTGGAGCATCATGTCATCAATATGCTGATGACACCCAGCTCTACATCTCCTTTTTACCAACTGCAGGTGATGCCGTCCTGTCCCTTCAGCGCTGCCTGGGGACTGTATTGCAATGGATGCAGGAAAATGGGCTGAGGCTGAACCCGGACAAGATGGAGGTTCTGAGGGTGGGTGCCCCTGTGGTTGGCGGCTTGGATGACTCTCGTTTGGGGGGGTGGCCTTGGCCGCTAAGAGTGGGGTTCGCAGCTTGGGAATCCATCTGGACCTGGCGCTCACCATGGAAACGCAGGTGGCGTCGGTAGTCCGCTCCGCCTTTTTCCATCTTTGGCGGATTGCCCGGCTGCGGCCCTACCTTGATATGGGGGCGCTCACTACCTTGGTGCATGCGCTCGTAATCTCAAGATTAGACCACTGTAACGCGCTCTACGTGGGGCTGCCTTTGAGGTTGATGCGGAAACTTCAGGTGGTGCAGAATGCGGCGGCCAGACTCCTTAGTGGAGTGAGAAAATACCAGCATATCTCTCCTATTCTGGCCGCATTGCATTGGCTGCCCATTCGGTTCCGCATTGACTTCAAAGTTTTAATGCTTACTTATAAGGCCCTAAACGGTTTAGGACCTCGATATTTGGCGGAACGCCTACTCCCACCAAGGTCTACCCGGATCACCCGTGCGAGTCAGGAGGTGAGGCTGAGGAGCTTGACGCCGAGGGAGGCCCGTAGGGAAAGAACAAGAAATCAGGCCTTCTCGGCGGTGGCTCCTCGCCTCTGGAATAATCTTCCTCCGGAGATTCGTGCCGCCCCTACGCTGGGTATCTTTAAAAATCAATTAAAAACATGGATGTTTATACAGGCCTTCCCTCCAGTCAATACCTGATCTTTTTATCTTTTCTATTTATCTTTATTTTTTGTTTTATAATTGTTATGGAAATTGTTTTTGTAATAATTTTGTGATTTTATCTGTTGTTTTATGTTGTTTGGAAGCCGCCTAGAGTGGTCGCAAGACCAGATAGGTGGGGTATAAATGAAATAAATAAATAAATAAATAAATAAATAAATAAATAAATAATAATAATAATAATAATAATAATAATAATAATAATAATAATAATAATAATAATAATAATAATAATAATAGCTCAGTGAAATAGGTATCTTCTGGAGAGCCCAGAGGCTGGGAGTTCAGTTTCCCACTGGGCAACTCAGAAGAGCCAGCCTTTGTGGCCTTGGGCAAACTGCACTGTCCCAGGATGCCCCCAGAAAAAGGGAATGGTAAGCCGCTTCTGAGAGCTCTCTGCTTAAAAACCTTGGAAAAAAGGCTGCCATAAAGTCACAATTAACCAGATGGTATGCGATTACCATATTGTCCAAAGTAAAGACCACACTTCCCCCCTCATATGTAAGTCTTTAAACTAGGGGTGTGGCCAACAATTGGGATGTTGCAATTTTTTTTAATAGCACCAAACTTTAAGGGTGTGGCTTATAATCAGGAGCAGCCTATACTCGGAACAATATGATATATACAATATTATTGTAGCACTACTCAGTCTTTAACAGTATGTAACCTCCTCTTAATAGTCTAAAAATTTTTAGATGGAAATGCAAATGCCAATCCATTTACCAAAACTCTTTGAGTACATTTCAATTTGCTTTATTCCTAAATTGGATTTGCCTGTTTTCCAGTCCCATCCCTCATACACAAGTTTAAATCTGTGGAAAAGTTTATAGAAGATGAAACAATGCTTAATTTCTTCAGAAGATTAAGAAATGGCTTTCCTTAAAAAAAAATAATTTCACATGCTGGAGTTTACTATTGTGTTCTCATTTTGCATTTCAATATATGTTGACTTATTCAATAGATTTGACATAGTAAAGCATTACCATGATTGAAAAATGTGTGATTAAAGTATTGAGATACCTCACAAAAATGCGGTTGTGTAACATTCATTTATTAAATTGCCTTTAGGTTAACTTTCATATTTTCAGTAGAAATTAAAATGGATTTCTCTTTGTAATGTTTCCTGAAGTAGAAGACATTTTTGGAAAAGAGGGAAACAAGTTATACAGTGACAAGGATTGTAAATTAAGGAGGAACTGTAATAAACAGAATGCTGTGGGCAGAGGTAGTGACATCAGTTTGCATATGCCTACATATCCATATGTATCCATCGCCTGCCTGTCTGTCTTTCTTTATGTGGGCAAGGCAAGCCTTGGCTCAAGGCTGTGTTCCGTTTGGTTACTGGGAGACTTAAAGCTCAGCCCTACACTGTTCTCAAAAGTATGCCTTACTGAGTTCAGTCATCTATTCCTTATTAGTATAGGATTGCTGGCCAAGCTTTTATACTTTCCCTCCATTCCCCTGATATCCAGTACAGGCAGCCAAGTGGCCATCATTGTAATTTTCTCACAATGCTTGCTCTAAGGCATTAATTTTCTGGAGCATCACATCAGAGGCATCACAATGAAATTACAGTGACAGATGCCCGGGGCTGATCACTGGGGGCTCACAGGTGTAGTCAGGTAACATAAGGTGCTTCTACGTAGGCCAGTGACTAGCAGCAACTCTGCTTTTCCAAGCACAAGCAGAGGTGTGTTATATTTCTAGACTCTAAATCCCAGAATCTCCTAGTTAGCGTGGTCAGTGGTTGTGAGTTGTAATCCAAAAAGTAACTTTTTTCAAACTCTGGTTCCACAGTTGTCTTTCCCAACTGTGTACCTGAATAGGTGCGAGAAGAAAAGTGTGTGTGTGTGTGTGTGTGTGTGTGTGTGTGTGTGTGTGTGTGTGTGTGTGTGTGTGTGTGTGTGTGTGTGTGTGTGTGTGTAAGGGGCACAACCACCCTTCTAATGGTTCTTACTGCATGGATGTGTCAGAGAAAGTAGACTTCTAATCCATGAAAGCTCACTGAAATAAATCTACCATTTAAGATGTCATAAAGCTGTTGTCTTTATTTTTTGTTTTTGTTTATGTGCTGGAACAGCCTAACACAGATACCTCTTTGACAAATGGATGGAGTGATTTTTTTACTATTATAGTTGCACAATAATATAGTTATTGTGCAGCTGAGCAAATCAACATTCTACATGGCAATTCTAAAAATGGGGTCAGGTCAAAGAAAGAATTATGACTTTTAAACTGGGCTTCAGATCAGCAGCAGTTTGATATAGCTATAGCAGTATGCTCCAGTCTGTGCCAAATTTGGAGACTTTCAGCAAAGAGTTTTTGAGTTATAATTTTTTAAAAAATTAAAACTGTTTTGTCACGCGCGCCCCTGTACAGAAATAGGTGACCCTAAACATCCCCAAGTTTAAAATAGCTCATATAAATCAAAAAGGCCAATCTTGCTTATCTTAAAAGAGAATGATTGGTGCCACCTCCTTTTTTTATTTGGAAAGAATCCAGACTGCAGGGACTGAAGTATTGATCCTCAAAAAAGGCCTTTCGGAAGGGAAAAGCAGTGACTTTGTTATAAACTGAGCATACATGGAATGGTTTATTAGCAAGACTGTTGCAAAATAGAAACATTATTGTAGCCTCATGGCAGGAAAAGGAAATATTTGGAGGGCAATGAAAGTTCACAAAAACAAAAGACCAGTTTTCTCCGAAGAGTAAAGAAAACAAAACAATAGGGTTGCTTTAAAGAAAGTAATGGAGTGACAGTCGTCCGGAAAGCAAGACATTTTGCCATGTATCTCCAGGGAATTAGCATACAATTTTGTAAGACATATTCAAAGTATTTCTTCATTACAAATGTACAAAGCAGTTCTGTTTGTCCCGGTCTTGTGTGCTTTCAGTAAACATTCTCTCAGGATTTCTGAGACCAGGCTCTTGACACAAGTCTCCAAAGAGGAAATCAGCTCCAGGTGTGGGGCCATATGAACTTTTGACCCTGTGAGTCAGAACCCGATTAGCTGGTTTTCAGGAGGAGAATGTTGAACTCCTTTCTGGCCAAAGAGGGATTCATGCCAGCAAAGGGATTCTGTGTCTGGTTGAAAAATATTTTTAAAAATATATTTCTTCAAAGAATAGAGAATCATTTATTTAAGCTGTGAAATTACTGGTTTTTGCTTTGTGGTTGGGGATAGTCTTCCTTGATCTTAGCATTTGGTGCCTATATCCTGCCTTAGTCTCAGCCATTTCACTTGTCACTATACAACTGCCAATTAAAAAAACAGCAACTCCAGAGATGTTATGTGGCATCAAGTCACTTCTGATATGTAGCAATTATATGAGTTAATGTCCCCCAAAATGGCATATCATTAACAGCTCTGCTCAGATCTTGCAAACCAACAATATCTCATATTAGGTTGTTCTCTCTTCCTCTGTCCTCTCCCGACTTTTCCCAGCAATATTGTCTTTTCTGATCAGTTCTGTATTTTCATTATATGTGCATAGTAGGCAGCCTCAGTTGACTCATCTTTGCTTTAGTGAGAGTTCAGGCTTGACATGACTGATCAACCACTTTTCTCCTTTTCCAACTGTCTGTGGTATCTGTATGGCTTTCTTCCAATACCACATTTCAAATGAGTACTACAGGATACCCTAGTGTGTTCATTACCTTCACTTGTCAAAAAACAGCCCTGACAATTGCTTTGTGTTTGGGTGAGAAATGATTAACTGATGGGGTGGGGGAAGGAATCAGTATCTGGGATTTTCCCTTGCATGGTGTCACTCTGTGAATGGTAGTGAGCATGAGCGGATATCCTGTAGACCATCTTGACCACTGCCATTGGTGTGGTCGATATTCAGGCTGCCCTTTGCTGTGTAAAACATCCCTTTTCTTGCTGGCAATGTACAGCAATATCAGACCATTTCCTGGTGTTTTGAATCTTGGGAAGTACAATATCTCACATTCATAAGCTGGTTTTTTTAAAAAAGCATTTTAATTTATATCCAGGGTGACTTCTAACACAGGCCAAAATCTTGTTGCACAGCTACACAAAATGTGTAACTTCTAGCAGTGAATTGCTATAAGTTAGGAAATCTCTGTAGACATTATCTGTTGCATACTGATCCATATGTACAACAGAAAATACCTTTTGTGTAACTGTGCAACAGGATTTCAGCTTATGTTTAGAAATCACCTTGGATATAAATGAAATATACAAAAATCGCTCCATCATTTATCAAATAGGTATCTGTGTTAGTCTGTTTCAGCATATAAACAAACAAATTTAAAATTTAAAAAAAATTAAAATTCTGTTCTTTTGTTTATGACATACTATAATCTGTATATCTTTGGGGATGTAGAGGTTGATTGGTGGAGACCATCTGGATATGGAGCATATTCTGAAGTATACCCTGGTTGGACTGGTTGTGTATTTGATCCTTATAGTCCTCTAACTTGGAAATCACCCCTTTTATCCATTCTTTGGCTTTCCTTACTTTGCAAAGGCCCATCTAGTTCAACATTGTGTTCACACAATAGTCAGTGAGTAGCCTGTAGGAAGCCTGCCTGCAGGACCTGAGGGAAGTTGCACCTCCATCTGGCATTTGCAACAGCCAATTTGACCCAACTCCGGGAGGCAGTGGAAGACAGGAGGGCCTGGCGTGCTCTGGTCCATGGGGTCACGAAGAGTCGGACACGACTAAACAACAACAATCTTGTCTAATGTATGTTGATGACCCTAATTTACATGAAATTATCTAATCTTGTTTTATAGCTGTCCAAGTTGGAAGTTATCCCTACATCTTGTCCTCACTCTCTCAGGTTCTACCTATTTTGTCATCTTGCCTAAATAAGACAAAAAGGGCGTGTCTACTAGGACAGGAGTGGACTTGGGATGGTTGGTATATATCCCTTGGTTGGTATATATCACTTGGAATGGTTGGTATATATTCTGCTAGAGACCAGAAAAAGCACAGTATGTGGTAGACTTGATTTTTGTAGGTTTTTAAAAAAACACTTTAGCTCTTATGACTGTGAAAAAATGCTTGAAAAATAAACAAGTCTTTCTTTTGGAATGATAGAAGAGTCAGTTGCTATCTTGCAGTCCCATCTACAGCACAAGATAGTTGTGAAAATAAAATGAGGAGGAAAAGTGTGTGCAGCTGCTGCAATGAGCTCCTTGTAGGAAAGATGGGATGTAACCTACCGTTTTCTTTTTCTTCTTCTGAGACTCTGTCTGAACAGGAATTATTGAGTTTCAGGGCAGACCCTTCTGATAATCTTTTGATATGTTAACATTGAGAACACTGTAACTTCATCAAATGTATGCTAAAATATATCCATTAATATTTTAGGGAATGTTGGGAATTAAACTTAAATTACTGTATATAAAAATACCCCCCAAACATTTATAAAACTGTATTCCCCCCCTTCTTCAAACTGTAATTATCTTCTTCTTAGAAGAAGGCAGGTTATATATAGACTGTCATCTCAGTTTGCCACTAAGCGCCTCACAGCTATCTGTTCAGCCTATCTGGCTTCAATCAATAAAGCCTGTACTGCTCAGTTGAGTAGCTAGTACTGGAATGAACAATGCTGTGTTCTTACTGGTGTCCTCTTGCTTAACAATGTTCCAGTGTATTTGCAGTTCTTGTGCTTAATGTTTGGCTTCCCAAACAAGCATCGAATTGCATTGCCCAGTTTGATTCTAGATTACAAATCAAACTAGGGCAGTGGAAGAAATAGCCCTAGTGAAGAGTTTCAAGGACATGGGTGTCTACATTTTGGCATCCTAAACTGAAAGGAACACCCAGACTTGTGGATTCGGCCCCATTCCAATCTTTGCAGATATTTCTATATATCCCTATATATCCCTTTAAGCATATGCTTAAACCACTCATAAAAGCCTATTTTACCTTACAGAAAAAAAATGCTCAATCTCATCTTTCATTCTCCACCGTTTTTATTACTAGATAATACATAAACTCTTACAATGTTTAAAAAAATATATATTAGTTGGGTAAGTCTTAGGAAACTGATCCCCCATAAATATGGATTAGAAGTGAATGATGTTCCAGCAGTAAAGCCCAACAGACTTGGGAAGATCTGACTGTAAGCTCAATATAAGCTTGAGCCTTTTCCTGAGGCCTTTTAAAGTTGCAAGCAACACTAACAACCAAAATAGATTTGCTTCAGTCAGTGGCCCATAACCTTTCCTAACCTGGCCGGGTTGATTTATTTCTGATATTTGGCTATTGTGGGTAGAAATTATTCTTATTAAAACCCACCTTTATTCAAAAAAGCTCAGGGCAGAATATACATCATAGCATATTTATTGTCATGAAGGACCAACGGGGTGAGTTTTAAAAGAGAGGAGAGAGAGAATAGAATATTCCAAGATGACTCAGTGAGTTTTATGTCTGAGTAAGGATTTGAAACTTGTTATCCTCACTCATAATTTTTATCCATTACATCACTCTGGCTCCCAAAATAATTATAATGTAGGCTCCATCCAAACATAAGGAGCCTGATTGATTAAGCTTTGGGCCAGACTACTGTCTTCTTCCTTCTGTCATGCACTAGAGCAGGGGTCTCCAAACTTTTCAGTATGAGGGCCACATCATATATTTTACACATTTTCGAGGGCCAAAGGAGGGAAGAGGGACCCAGGGGATCCCCCACCCCCAGTGTCTTTGTAAAGACAGCGGGGGTGGGGGATCGCTTCTGTCAGGCTTCGCTCCTCTTCCTATTCCTGCTCGGGCATAGGAAGAGGAAGGGGGACCCAAGCGATCCCCCACTCCCACTGTCTTGCAAAGACAGCGGGGGTGGGTGATTGCTTGGGTCCCCCTTCCCTCCTCTTCCTATGCCCGGGCCGGATAAAAAGGCAAGGTGGGCCAGATGTGGCTCACGGGCCTTAGTTCGGAGACCCCTGCACTAGAGGAGAAGGTTAAAAGCATTATTCTCCAGTCATTTCATCTAAGAAGAAGCTGGTTTGACACATACATTTGGATGTGTCTACTTAAAAATAAGTCCTGTTTTTTAATGGGAATTCCCAGTAAGTGTTGAATAACTGTAGTGCAGGATAACAGTTTTGGTAAAACAATTCAAGATAAATAGCGCATTCTGATCCTGTCGTATTTCAGTAATCCATTGTTTAAACTTTGCTAACTATAAGCCTTGAGTGTAAGTCACAACTTTTAAAAGAAGGAAGTGGATTCCTTCATTCTCTTCCTTCTGGCCCAAACTGGAAGGGAGGAGAGATACTTGAGACTACTTTGGTTTGGTTTAATAATACTAATAATAATGAGTCGTCAGGTCAATTCTGACTTAGACAAACCCTTTTCAGGATTTTCGATGTTGAGAATACGCTAAAAGTGTTTTACCATTCCCATCTTTTGGGGGCATCCTGGGACTGGGCAGCTTGCCCACAGACTGACTGTACTTGCAGGAGGCACAGTCGGGAATCAAACTCCCAACCTCTTGCTCTGCATCCAGATACCTAAACCACTGAGCTATGTTTGCATAGTGCTGATTTGTGAGCCACATCCGTATTTCATGTCTTTTTCAAGTAATAAGGATTAGAGTTACATATTAAAGAATACAGTAGCTCTGCAGGGTAGGCTAGTAGTATTTCCCTGTATTAGAGACTCTTATGCTGAGAGTCTTGGGAGAGTTATGGGATACATTAAAAACAGAGAAAGACATCCGTGTCTACTGGCTTCTATTATATGGTAATGCTTAGTGCTGTATAAAGGGAAGGGGTTTGGAAAAAATGGTATTGCAAGACATCATTTGATAGAATTGGGCTCCTTAATGGTTGATGCACATTCAGTGAATTAATGAATATGAATGTGGTGCATGAATTTGCTTCTGCAGCTTTGAAATCTGGAAATGTTTATGCATAACAGATTAAGAATTTAGGTTAAAATAGGTTCTGAAAAGCTGACCTTTATGTTTACTGAGGCCTAATTAATGATCAGCAAGCATTGAACCCTTGATATAAGTGGAATTCTGTTAGATGCAGTTCAGTGCATACTGTAATTGTTATTCACAGTGAGAGTCTCCAAGTCTTTTGCTAAGGACATCCATCAGTGAAATTTTGTCTGATTTTATTTTTCCTATCAAGGTCCTCACCTTTCGCTCCATGTCTGCAATGTCACAACTTTAAAGCTGGAATTAAATTGCTAAAATTGTTTGTATAAAAATATTAGCCAGTTGAATTATAGAAGTTAGGATGAAAGATCACACAAAATCTTGAGTCCCATAAGGCATATTCAGAGGGGACTATTAAATAGCTATATTAGTTGAGGCAAGTTTCTGAGAAGATAGTCATGCTTTAACTATCAGGTTTAGACATCACTGGGTAACTTGCAATTGTATTCTTCATCAATCACTTGATTTACAGCATAATTCTTAAGCATTGACCTAAATTTTCTTGCATAGTAGTACCAGTGTAACACTACAGTAATGGCATAATTTTGGAAGGAGAATTAGCTTAAGTGAAGAAATCACAGCAGATAATTCAATTCTTCAAAAAATCTCCAGTTTATGAATGTGGGATATAATGCTTCTGTATCCACAATCCAAAACACCAGGAAATGGCCCGATATTGCTGCATCATGCCTGCATTGCCAGCAGGAAAAAGGATGCCTGACTGACTATACATAGCAAAGGGCAGCCTGTATGTTGATGACATCCCTGTCAGCTGTCAAGATGGTCTACAAGATACCCTCTAGTGCTCACTGCCATTTCTTCTAGGCATTTTGATTACTTTGTGACTCCAAACAATACATACCTAGAGAAGCTATTTAAAAACAGCCCTGGGAATTGCTTTGCATTTGAGTGATTTAAAAAGGAGTCAAGTTTTGTGATTTTCCCCTGCTTGCCTCCTCTTTGTGAATGGTAGTTTTAAAGTTATAACTTTTCGTTTGGGCTTCCCCATTTTTAGAATTATCTTGTATTATGTTTGTTTGCTCTGCCAGCACAAGATCATTGCTGTACTCTCATGTAGCAATAGCAACTGCTATGTACTGAGTTGCCACCATAACTATTCAAGAGGATTTTAGCCAATTATGATAAAAAATATATAATCATATTTGCCAAAATGTTTTGCCTAGAACTCTAGTGGAACATTTGAAGCACTTTTAATGCTGAACCAGACAATTAGTCCATGTAGTGTAGCCCAATATGTCCTTTGCTGGCTGGCAGCAGCTCTCCTGATGTCAAGTGTGGAGGCGCCTTTTAGTCACTTGCTAGAGGATCCCTTTTGAACAACAGCAGCAGCAACAACAAAATGTTGTGCTGGCGACCTTCTGTATAGTCAGTCCCCAAGATCGTGGAAAACATATACTTCTTTTGCTACATTTCCAAGAATCTCCCAGCAGGAGGAGCGCCTTGCTGGCTGAGAGATTCTGGGAGTTAAATTGAAAGACAATAACATTTCCAGGCCCTGTTTTCTCCTGTATATACAATATAAGGTAAATGTTCTTTGGTGAGAAAGTAAATCTTACAAATTTTTCTAGATTTAAATTTCAAATGAAATTAGTAGAAGCAGGTAGCTTGAAGAATCAGAGGGGTCAGGTGAAGAAAGTGGTGGAAATAGAAAGTATGCCACAGCAGACACCCCAAATTATTTGGGAGCATGCCTCTGCAGTTAATAATTGGATTTCCCATATATCCAATTATTTCTAATCATAACATACCCTTCAAGATTTCCTGAGGCAAGGATGGAAGCAGGCGAGGCAGATCTGCAGCAGTGGCACTCACTTTAAATTCCTTGCTGAGAATAAAGATTCCTCTGTATGTTACAGGCAATACTGTTATTAAACTCTAAGGTTATATACAGTGTTCTCAATGACAGAATCGGTACACAGGTCCAGTGGTCTCTGGGGTGATATCAGATGCTGTGCAGTAATTTATGTTTAAAATTTCCAAACTGTCCTTTCTGCAGAAGCTGTTTACACAAATATATGTGCTATGCATTCTGTTTCATAAATGTAGCATACAGTAGGAATTTTATTATTCATGTATGTATTTGTATTACTTATATAATCATCTCAACAACATCATCTTAGAACTTCAGATCTGGAAGGGACCCTATGGATCATTGAGTCCACCCCCTGTCAAGGAGGCATAGTGGGGGAATCAAACTCCCAACCTCTGGCTCCACAGCCAGATACTTAAACCACTGAGTTATCTAGCAATATGCTGACTTTCTCCCCATAGAGGAACCAAGGTGGCTCACAACAATTAAAATCATACAATAGTAACAAGTTAAAAATACCATATTAAACTATATATTAAAAAAACAATTAAGCATTGGTCAAGATTCAAAACAATTTTAAAAACATTTTAAAATATTTTAAATTTCAAAACTAGAGCATTCCCTAAACCCGCACTTATCACTTAAAAGCCTGCCTGACTCTTTCATTTCATTTTTAAAAAAATGTTGGGGGCCCTTTAAAAGGACAAGGCATGGAGACATTTTCACTGGTTATATCCCAGTTTGCTGTTCCCTGAAAGGAGCTTAGTGTGATGGCTGGAATTGACAAATGTCTAAATAAGCAGTACTATATTCTTTTCACAAAGCACAAATTGTCCAGTCTTGGACTGGAAGATTTTGCTGATTCTCCATTAGTTCGTTCATTGCTTTGCTACTTTAGCAAGACATAGTCTTGGTTTACAGTAAGCTATCTTTAAAAAAGAAAAAGAAGACTCATTAACATTTGGAAGCAGAAAGTATATTTGGAGTAGATATCTATATTCTTTTTTTATAAAAAATGGTCCAGGGCAAATTTTTGCCCCACTTTTGCAAAATTAGGTGCATGACTAGGGTACCTTGCAAGATTGTACACACCTTCTCTCTAACATGAATGTTCTGTTTTCCACTTTTAAAGTTATGACTACTGTGTGAACTAAAATCTGGCTGGATAGCTCAGTGGTTTAGGTATCTGGCTGAAAAGCCACAAGTTGGGAGTTGGAGTTTTATTCCTCACTGTGATTCTTGTGAGTACAGCCAGCCTGTGTGGCCTTGGGAAAGCTGCACAGTCCCAGAAGAAGGAAATGGTAAACCACTTCTGAGTATTTGCTATCTGGAAAATCCTGAAAAGGGTCACCATAAGTAAGAATTGACTTGATGGTATATGATGACTATGATGATGTGAACTAACCAAATATGACTTTCACCAGAGCTTGCTACCATAGGGAGAAATGATCTGCAGATTCTAATTTCATTTAGTCACATGGTTAGATAAAGGTCAGTGTAGATATAATACCATCTCATGGGTGGTTATGAAAAATTAAGGGAGAGGGAAGAAGGAACACATGGTCATGGGATGCTCCCAATCTCCTGACTAGAATTAGTGGATGGAGACTGATACATCTGTAGAGATCCTAAACATTAAGTTCAGGGCAGCATGTTAATGCTAATTGCAACAAAGAGTCTTTTGCCACCTTAATGACTAACAAGTTTGTTTTGGCATAAATGTCCATGGACTGTAGTCTGTGTCTTCACGTGCATGTAGATGCAGATGACAAACATAACAGCAATAAGATGCTTCCTTGTTCTTGCTGCAGCTGGCTAACAAAGCTGTAGCTATCTAATTTGGGGCAGAGACAAGAGTATCCAATTGCAGCCCCTCTCCTTTATGCCCTCCCCCCTCCTTGTCACTCTCCAAAAAGAGAGGAGAGAGTAGGGAAGCAAGCAGCACAGAACTGCAGTTATGCATATGAGCCACACAAAATTTAACATTTGCAACACTGGGTTATAACTCAGCCTGCATAAAGGAAAGCAGCTGGCGTTGCTCTTCAGTTTCCACTTTCTGCACAAGCCGAAAGGAACAAGTCTGCAGTAAAGGTGTTCCTGCCTGCAGGTAGGTTTTTGCTCATCTGTAGAGCTCACATGTGAGCAGGAATGTCTCCTCCACAGTCTTGCTGTTTCCACCACAGAAATTGGTGACTGAGAGACAAGGAATAAGCTGCACCCCTCTAAGCGTGGTGAACTTACCCAGGAAGAAGTCTTATGAAATGTCTTGATTTGGGACAGTAGAGATATAGCTTACATATTTCTACTATGTCCCTCGGCCTTGTGTACCTGAGGCAGGTGCATTATTTACATCTCTGCAGACTAACATAGCTACCCTCTTGAGAATTTCAGTAAATGACAGTATCTAAAAGAGAGCAGCTCTTAATGCCATAGGCGAACAATATCCTAATTCTGCAGAGGCCTTTGTAATGGGACTGTGAAAGGGTATTCAGTCCATCCGTAGGCACATGGAGGTCAAATAGGTGACCAGACATGTCACCATAAGGAAGTTCCCACAACACCTACAACCAACAAAACCTTTATTGAAAATATGTAACTTCGAGAAGTTACAGGCATATATCTGTTACACAGAAATAAGTCTTACAGCTATGGAGAATAGTAGGCACAAATGCTTAAAAATGCATAAAGACTGAACTTGGGTTGCAGGCAGATACGTAAGTCAGAAAAATATGTTTCAGTTATAAGCTTTTAGCTGTAAAAGACAATAATTTATATCATATTTATTTTTGTAAAATTTCACCCCAAAATACAGGAGCTTATACCCTGAAAAGTACATCTCTTAAAATATCAATATTCTTAAACAAAAAAATATATGAGGGTAAAATACATCTCTTAGCTTTTAAGTACATTATAGGGACATGCACAGAAAATCAAGTTCCATAGGTGTTCACCCAGCCATCTGCCACTTTGTCTTTATCTGTTGCTGCTACTGTGTCTCCTACCTGCTTCTTTCTTCTTTGTGCCTGGTATTTTCTATCTGTGTGGCATGTGTCTTGCTTTTCTATATTTATATTTCTCTCATTTGTTTACATTTCCCTTCAGCTGTCAACAACTGAAGCTTGCTGATCTAGCAGATTGCTACCACGTGTAATACATCTTATAAAGCTATGAGAATTTACATTGGCTTTGCTAACTCAGCAGATGGCCATCCCAGAAAATCACTATGATGGCAAACTGCCAGGGAAGCAAGAGTTTCTTTATATTTTGACTTGTTCCCTTAAACACCTGTGACACTAGCAAAATGTCAGGAGAGCAAACTTCTGGTGACCAAATTTGGTGGGGTACCAATTCACTACACCTACATTTCAGTACACTGAGATTTTTATGGTTTAGGGCGCTTTTTTTCAATGTTTTCTTTCCGAATGTTATCCTTTAATTTTCCTTATGACTGTTTACATTTCCACACTCAAGTGTTAGCTTGCTAGGAAAGAGATTTATTTTGCATTGACCTTGCTTTCCCTGTCATGGCTTGGGTGGAGAGTTAGCTTCCTGATTTCTTAAGTATAATATGCATTTTTGAGGTTGCATTTTTCTGCACTCCCCATTATTATTTTGGCACTCTATACATACAAAATTTCAGACCTTGAAATCTCTACAAAAGTAAGTGGGTAAAGGAAACAGAAGCCTAAGGTGTGTTAACAAATTTTAATGGCATTGTCCAGAAGCAGGGATGGGAAGGAAATCAGTTTGATTTACATTCGTATACCGAAGTACACATCTAGCACCTCTTTAGGCTGCCCACATAATAAGATGCACATTATCTTGGACATCTGAGGCCAGTAATGATTTTAGAGATAACAAACACAAAAAGAGCTATGTATATATTTTGAAATTAAAAATGTGTAGATCTGAAAGAGGCATATTAATGCTTCAGTCATTGTAGAATGTATGCAGGTGAAAAATTTATAAAAATGTGAAGTTCTATGTGGTGGCGGTGGGGGAATCTTGTTCCTTGCTGGGACAATGGAGTGGATTGAAAATGACAGCTGGAAACTGAGAAGCTCAATAAGAATTTGCACAGCCCTGTCGAAAGGGAGTTACTCCTCCTCCAGCTCAGATTATGAATTGGAATAAGCAATGTTGTTCAGGAAAGAGGACAGTGTGGAGAATAGCTATGTTGGCCAACAAACAGCATTCAGAAAGCCAGATTCCATATCAGAGTGATGTTTTTGTTGGCCACTGTTTTTTGTTTTAGTCACAGCATTCAGAGTCAGTTTCTCCATGTCAGGAGGCATGATGTTAAAAAAAGTGTTACAAAAGGCAATGTTGGAGGAAGTGATGGAGAAAGGGAAGGATCAAAAAGAAAGAAGCAGGCCACACCGTAAAGTCTTTATGCCCCTGTTGTATTCCATTACTGATGGTGGGTGGAGAAACAGCAGATATTCAAATATGGCTCTTTCAGGTGACCTACAGCTGATGTTGGAAGGAGGAACTAGGGATTTCTGAGGCCCCAGGATAAATAAAGGTGTTACAAAGAAACGGCCTTGAGAGACATAACTTGAAATGTGGGCTTGTTTAGAAATCTTTCATTGTGGCATGTACTTCATTACCATTCAAAGTTAGAAGATCTGGCAGTGTATTGATGTCATCTTTCTATCTCATCCCAGCCTTCAGTCCTCAAACAATTTCCCAGTCACTAGGCTTTCCCTTTTGTCTAGCCATTATTGCTTTGCCAGCCTGTCACAGTAGCTTATTCACTAGATGGAAATGTGCAGGTCAGCTTTCTAGTAAATCTGTTAGTCTACAGCTTATCAGTCTGAAGGGCTGGCATTACAGTAATGACCAAAGGGGACACCCGTTTTAATGTGTTAAGTGTATTTTTCACCTGTCCATCTCTATTTCTCTTGTGTTGCTAATGCGTTTGTTTTAAGTAGAAGTCTGGGAAATGTTCCACTGAGACCTCCTAACCTAGATCCAGGCAAAAAGCAGAGCCTGACAGAATCTGTCTCATCACTTCCTACTGTGTTGTGTGCGGCTGCACTGCTTACTGAAACCTCTTTAAAAACAATTCTGCGCCCTTGCTTGGTTGCTGTTGTGTCTTCCTTAAGTGTGTTAAGCTTATACCGTTTCTAATTGTGCCCTTAAAGGAAGCAATGTGGACTAATACAAAACTGGAGAAAATATCTTATCATAGGGAAATATCTCAAAACTGGGTTTAAAGAAAAGAACCCAATCTGAATTTATTTACAAAAAATTCAAACAACAGTGAGACCTAAATATGCAATGCATATTGGGCTGACTGTCCTTAAAATCAGGAAATTAAAAATATATATTTCCTGGTTTACAGATTTACAAGAGTGAATAGGACTTTTTATGACCTCGTTTTTAACAGAAGCTTGTAAGAAAAAATGTTGTACCTGTCTCCAGGGTTATACCACTAATGGTTTTCAGAGATGTGAATTTTCTAATTTTAGACGCTGACTGAAAAGCTAAGAACATGTATGAATGCAGAAATCAAGGAGCTCCAGGCAAAGGGATGTGTCACATATTTGACAATGTGACCTTTAAAATGAATGCAAACACTTTAAAGTCCTTTTAAAGATTGGATTTTTTTCTCCAATCTTTTTTTTTTTTTTTTTTTGCTCGATGGCAGAAGCATGGATTATGCCCGCCTTAGTTGTCTCTGTGGAAAAAGACACTTGCTTTTGAAATGTTTGGCTTTGTAAATCCTTAAAGCAGTTTTCCAGGTCACCTGACCCACAGTGCCTAACTATGAGAATCCTTAAGCCAGGTATTTCAGAAATTACTAGCTGTACGTAGAGATTTCAGCAATGAAAAAGATCTTCCCAGGCTTCTGGTGAGGGGCATCTCCAGTTGCATGATGGGAAAGTTTGTAGTGTTGTTGTCTGTGCAATAGGTGTCATCTCGCTTCTCACCTCAGACAACAAAACAGCTTCGGACACACTTACTGGCTTAAATTCTGTTGTACGACTATGCATGTGCAATAGGAATGATGTCATTAGTGGCAGCAAATCATTACTGATGAAGACACTTCCTTTGGCAATTTTGGGGTGCATGGGACTTTGTGGCATTGTGTGCAAGTTGTGTGTATCATTAAATCACCAAAATAAGCATTTAATCAGGGCCAGTTTGCTGCTACTGCTGCTGTTATTCCCTTTGCATACACAGATGCACAACTGGATTTCAGCCATTTTGTACTTACACATTTTAAGGAAATACAGTGGTGCCTCGCTAGACGATGTTAATCCGTTCCGCGAAGATCGCTGTCTTGCGAAAACATTGTCTAGCAAAGCGCGTTTCCCCATTTGAATGGATTGAAATCTCTTCAATGCGTTCCAACGGAAAACTCGTCGTCTTGCGAAGATCGTCCACAGGGAAACATCGTCTAGCGAGCGCGGGTCCCCGTTGGAATGCACTGACAGCTATTGACCGCTAGTCAATGCATTCCAATGGGGAAACCTCGTCGTCTAGCGAAAATCGCCCATAGGACACCATCGTTTTGTGAAGCACATTAGCGATCGCAAAAAGCCATCGTCTAGCGAATTCCTCGTCCTGCGAGGCAATCGTCTAGCGAGGCACCACTGTAGAAGTTTTCCAGGTTATTTTGATCAGAAAGCCTTGCATGGGTTCATTCCTTATTGCATGTTTCTGAGATTTCTCATATTCCATATTGCCTTTAATTAGATGATAATGGGACATGACTTCCATTGAATAAGGAAGAGGATCATGTAAACATTTTGTTTGAATGGAGAGGATGCCACAGTAATTTCAGTGGGAGTGTACAGAATGGGTAGAGCAGAAATAAGATGCTACATCTTGCATAGTGTTTAAAGAGACTTTGCAGCTGCATAAATTAACTTGCAGATCAGTTTAAAGTGTAATAGTGCACTGAAGAAAAGGTAAACCTCTTACAATAATGAATGGAAGCCTAATGCCCTGATAGTCTTGAAACCAATGTAGTACTTAATGGCTGGACTCTGGAGTTTATACTGACAATACTGTATGACATTCATGTTGCATTATGGGATGTATTCTGATGCATTAAGCCTCCTGATTTAGAAATGCTGAGATTTAGGTCTAAAATCCATGCCAAGAGGATATAGTTATTCATACTTACATAGTTATAGACAGTATTTGTATCTATATCTACACAAAAAATGCAGTTCCAAATTCCTCAGGATGTTGTCATTGGATACACTGTATTTGGGAAAGTACTCTTTTCAATCACATGTAAAAATAAGAAAATACTGTTATAGGTGTTTGGAAATGGCTCTCTGTGGGCTTTCTTGGCCAGAAAATAATCTGATATAAACTCTTGGAACTTAGTGCAGCCTATCTGTGGTTACCTTTTAAAGAATCCTCAAATCCCTGTGAAGTAGGTTTGGCCAGCCATCCCCAGCATGACAGCCACCAAATGTTTTTGGACTTCAACTTCCATCCAGAGCTTGGAAAGTAACTTTTCCAAGCTTTTCCTATTGTTTTTTACCATTAGCTATTGTGTTTAAGCCATGTAAGAATTGTAGCAGCAGACATTTGGAGAATGGACATCACTAAGTTAGGCAAAGCTGGGTTAAGCTGTCACCTAACCCAGTCATCTTGGTCAGAACAACCCACTGAGCTTCAAAACCAAACAGATACTTAAACCCAAGTTTCCTTGTCCCAGATCCATGACTCTCCTCAGATACAACGGTTCAGTTGAAGGTAAATATGCCAGCAACAGCCTAGATTGTTTTTGCTTCATTAAAGTGACCAAAATCATATTATTTGACCATTCTCTATGGTATTGTGTGTTTTCTGTCCATTCTCAAAAAAGAAAAAAAGAGTTTATTCATTTCTATAGAAGTAGTACTACGTACTACTGTTGTGCTGTTTTTCCTTTTATGGGCCCTAGGCTTAGAATGTGATTGTAGATTGAACTCAACTCAAATTAATAGTTGTTTTATTTTAAGTAAAACTGCTTTTTAATATCGACACCTAATTCCCCCCTCTCTCAACTGTTCTTTTTTCCAAAAAAAAAAAAAAATCAACACTTTTCATAAACTGTATCTTCATTAGTTTAAAATGTCTATTAGTCATGGGTAACGCAATTTGATGAAAATCCATTATTAACAAAACTAACGATCCCACCATTTCCCCCTCAGCAATTAACATTGGTACCATTTAGTTTCCATGACAATAGGCTTCCAAGGTGAATTGCAGCCTGTCAGTTTTGAAATAATTACTTTAGTGATTTCTCTGGTTTATGGTAGAGATCTATCCATATTAGAAATTTATGTTGTATCCTTAAAACAATCAGGATACAGATATCTCTAGTTTTTAATCACAATATAGTCCATCTCTGCTGCATTGTCAAATACCAATACTATAAAAAACAAGACTGTATTATCTATTTCTGGGATGAGCAGACTTGCAAGATACACTTTATTTTTCACTAGAACTGTATGAGCCATCAACCAGGGATTGAAGCAAAGGGCATAACCTTAGAATTAAGGAATTCTGAATCCATTAATTTGTTTTAAGTACCAGAACTGAACAGAGCTCAAAGTGCTTCACTATAAAGTCTGCTCTGTGCTTTCTTGATTTCTGCTTTATAATTTAGAGCACTTGGGGGATAGGGACTGGAGACATTTTATGGCTGCTGCTGTTAGACAGATCAGATACAGAAGTCGATTCCAATCTAATTGTAATTCATCCACAAGATCCACCAGAAGGTCCAGATCTACCTTCTGCACACCGTTGCTATCTTTTTGCACCTGCATCCCTGTGGCCAGAATCTTGTTGAGGAAATGCAGAGCAGAAGCAGACACTTACATCTTCCATTAGGCTGTCCTTTACATAAGCTGCCTTATACTGGTAAGAAACTAGGTGTGCGAACAGATGCATGACTGATCATGAGAATGATCTGCTAGGAAGAATAGGCATGGTTTTCAACAGGATTCTGGATTATATTATATTCTATTTGCACTGTGCAAAAACATTCTTGCACAAAAGTATATACATACACACATACGTATTTTCACACTTACACATGTCCATGTCCAAACTCAAAATGGCATTTGCAGTCATTTCTTTGGTGTTTAGATACTGTTCAGACACCCCTAAAATAGGTCCTGTGCCAGATTATCAGGGATGGGGACTCAAGTCATGAGACCTGCAGTCACATCAGACTTAAATTACATCGTCCACTTGACTTGGGGTCTGTTTGTTTTTTCGATGACTCGGACTCAACTTGTGACTCAGAACCCACCCACCCCCTCCCTTTTTTGGGGGGAACCTTGTTTTTAATGGGGACTTGGACTTGGGGCTTGGGACCAAAGACTCTGACTTGGACTTGGGACTTGAACCCAAAGACTTGCCAACATCTCTGCAAATAAACTGTAATGTATTTTTCGTACACAATGACAAGATCATGGTACTGCTTGCTGTTGATACATTTCACAAGGTGAGACTGAGAGGGCATGTCTGCAAAGCTGAATTGGGGTGTGGTGCTGACTGCTGCCCTAACCACATTCCGTGGCATTGGGCAAACCATCTTCCTCTGCCCTGGCTACTATATCTGCAGTATGGGGATAACTGTGCTGATGATTAAGATTGCTGAGATAATGGCTGGGATCACTTTGAACCCTCTGCTGATAAGCTACTCTTAAATTTAAATATCCTACCATAAAAATTTGCAAACAAAATCTGGTTTTTCTTTCATTCTTACTTACATATTAAAACTCAATTCTAACAGATTAGATTTAATTAATTATAGTCTGTGTTTCTGCTTATTTCTTTTACAGTATTTTCAACAGATAAAATGTCATGCCTTCAGTTCTGGATTCCACCTTGGAGGCCCCTTCCACTGAGTTTCTTTCTGTTACTTATTTAGCTTACCTGTCTTGAAATGATAATGATTCAGCTCTACAATTGCTCTTTTAAAAGTATAATCCTATTTTACAATCCTGCTTTGTCTCTCAGAACAATAATAATATGCCAGCCAGGTGATTTCCTACAAGGTGACATTCATCTAAATAGTCCCTGTGTCTGAGTCCCATGTCTTGTACTAACCTTGCAAACAAGCTAACCAGTGAATAAATTCTGGAATACAGAATGTAGGATTATAGGAGAATATTTTTTTTAATGTACTCAGTTTCTGCAGTGAATTTGTATGAACACTATACATAATTCTCTGCTTCAGTAAATATGTGTAGACTGTTTTTGTTTAGTCGTTAAGTCATGTCCGACTCTTTGTAACCCCATGGACCAGAGCACACCAGGCCCTCCTGTCTTCCACTGCCTCCCGGAGTTTGGTCAAATTCATGTTGGTAGCTTCGGTGATACTGTCCAACCATCTCGTCCTCTGTTGTCCCCTACTCCTCTTGCCTTCACATTTTCCCAGCATCAGGGTCTTTTCCAGGGAGTCTTCTCTTCTCATGAGATGGCCAAAGTATTGGAGCCTCAGCTTCAGGATCGGTCCTTCCAGTGAGTACTCAGGGTTGATTTCCTTAAGAATGGATAGGTTTGTTCTCCTTGCAGTCCAGGGGACTCTCAAGAGTCTCCTCCAGCACCACAATACAAAAGCATCAATTCTTCGGCGGTCAGCTTTCTTTATGGTCCAGCTCTCACTTCCATACATCGCTACTGGAAAAACCGTAGCTTTGACTATGCGGACCTTTGTCGGCAAGGTGATGTCTCTGCTTTTTAAGATGCTTTCTAGGTTTGTCATTGCTTTCCTCCCAAGAAGCAGGGGTCTTTTAATTTTGTGGCTGCTGTCACCATCTGCAGTGATCATGGAGCCCAAGAAAGTAAAATCTGTCACTGCCTCCATATCTTCCCCTTCTATTTGCCAGGAGGTGATGGGACCAGTGGCCATGATCTTAGTTTTTTTGATATTGAGCTTCAGACCATTTTTTGCGCTCTCCTCTTTCACCCTCATTAAGAGGTTCTTTAATTCCTCCTCACTTTCTGCCATCAGAGTGGTATCATCTGCATATCTGAGGTTGTTGATATTTCTTCCGGCAATATTAATTCCGGCTTGGGATTCCTCCAGTCCTGCCTTTTGCATGATGTATTCTGCATATAAGTTAAATAAGCAGGGAGACAATATACAGCCTTGTTGTACTCCTTTCCCAATTTTGAACCAATCAGTTGTTCCATATCCAGTTCTAACTGTTGCTTCCTGTCCCACATATAGATTTCTCAGGAGATAAGGTGGTCAGGCACTCCCATTTCTTTAAGGACTTGCCATAGTTTGCTGTGGTCCACACAGTCAAAGACTTTTGCGTAGTCAATGAAGCAGAAGTAGATGTTTTTCTGGAACTCTCTGGCTTTCTCCATGATCCAGTGCATGTTAGCAATTTGGTCTCTAGTTCCTCTGCCCCTTCGAAATCCAGCTTGTACTTCTGGGAGTTCTCGATCCACATACTGCTGAAGCCTACCTTGTAGGATTTTGAGCATAACCTTGCTAGCGTGTGAAATGAGTGCAATTGTACGGTAGTTGGAGCATTCTTTGGCTCTGCCCTTCTTTGGGATTGGGATGTAGACTGATCTTTTCCAATCCTCTGGCCACTGCTGAGTTTTCCAAACTTGCTGGCATGTTGAGTGTAGCACCTTAACAGTGTCATCTTTTAAGATTTTAAATAGTTCAACTGGAATGCCATCACCTCCACTGGCCTTGTTGTTAGCCATGCTTTCTAAGGCCCACTTGACTTCACTCTCCGGGATGTCTGGCTCAGGGTCAGCAACCACACTATCTGGGTTGTCTGGGACATACAGATCTTTCTGGTATAATTCCTCTGTGTATTCCTGCCTCTTCTTGATGTCTTCTGCTTCTGTGAGGTCCCTCCCATTTTTGTCCTTTATCATGTCCATCTTTGCACAAAATGTTCCTTTAACATCTCCAATTTTCTTGAACAGATCTCTGGTTTTTCCCTTTCTATTATTTTCCTCTATATCTTTGCACTGTTCATTTAAGAAGGCCTTCTTGTCTCTCCTTGCTATTCTTTGGAAGTCTGCATTCAATTTTCTGTATCATTCCCTATCTCCCTTGCATTTTGTTTCCCTTCTCTTCTCTGCTATTTGTAAGGCCTCGTTGGACAGCCACTTTGCTTTCTTGCATTTCCTTTTCTTTGGGATGGTTTTTGTTGCTGCCTCCTGTACAATGTTACGGGCCTCCAACCATAGTTCTTCAGGCACTCTGTCCACCAAATCTAGTTCCTTAAATCTGTTCTTCACTTCCACTGTGTATTCATAAGGGATTTGGTTTAGATTATACCTGACTAGCCCAGTGGTTTTTTCCTACTTTCTTCAGTTTAAGCTTGAGTTTTGCTATAAGAAGCTGATGATCAGAGCCACAATCAGCTCCAGGTCTTGTTTTTGCTGACTGTATAGAGCTTCTCTATCTTTGGCTGCAGAGAACATAATCAATCTGATTTCGGTATTGCCCATCTGGTGATGTCCATGTGTAGAGTCGCCTCTTGTGTTGTTGGAAAAGAGTGTTTGTGATGACCAGCTTGTTCTCTTGACAAAACTCTATTAGCCTTTGCCCTGCTTCGTTTTGAACTCCAAGGCCAAACCTACCTGTTGTTCCTTTTATCTCTTGACTCCCTACTTTAGCATTCCAGTCCCCTATAATGACAAGAACATCTTTCTTTGGTGTCAGTTCTAGAAGGTGTTGTAAGTCTTCATAGAATTGGTCAATTTCAGCCTCTTCAGCATTGGTGGTTGGTGCATAAACTTGGATTACTGTGATGTTGAAAGGTCTGCCTTGGATTCGTATTGAAATCATTCTCTCATTTTTGAGATTGTATCCCAGTACAGCTTTTCCCACTCTTTTGTTGACTATGAGGGCTACTCCATTTCTTCTACGGGATTCTTGCCCACAATAGTAGATATGATAATCGTCTGAATTGAATTCGCCCATTCCTGTCCATTTTAGTTCACTGACGCCCAGGATGTCAATGTTTATTCTTGCTATCTCCTGTTTGACCACATCCAGCTTACCAAGGTTCATAGATCTTACATTCCAGGTTCCTATGCAGGATTTTTCTTTGCAGCATCGGACTTTCCTTTCACTTCCAGGCGCGTCCGCAGCTGAGCGTCCTTTTGGCTTTGGCCCAACCACTTCATTAGCTCTGGAGCTATTTGTACTTGTCCTCCTCTCTTCCTCAGTATAATGTTGGACGCCTTCCGACCTGAGGGGCTCATCTTCCAGCGTCATATCTTTTAGCCTTTTGTTTCTGTTCATGGGGTTTTCTTGGCAAAGATACTGGAGTGGCTTGCCAGTTCCTGCTCCAGGTGGATTGTGTTTAGTCAGAACTCTCCACTATGACCTGTCCGTCTTGGGTGTCCCTGCACGGCATAGCCCATAGCTTCTCTGAATTACTCAAGCCCCTTCGCCACGACAAGGCAGCAATCCGTGAAGGGGTAGATTATACATGCACAAAAATATTACTAAAGTCCAGTTTGTTTGGTTTATTCCACCTGCTTAAGAGAAAGTAAACTTGAGTACAACAGTGGGAAAAAGAATCAGCTGTGAGGTGACCCCCCTCCCCCTCTGTAAAAATTCTTCAGCCATGAACTTGTTCAGCATCTTTAAGTAAACCTTTCCCTTTTCTTTCTCTCATTACCTCTTTCTATCTCAGCTTTACAGTGTTAATTTAAGGACAGGGCAGGCTTTGTGGGATAGCCACACATATTTATTCATTTGTATGCCACTTCAGTGCATACAGCGGTTAATTTTAAGTTCAGTTAAGAAGTCTCCCCCCACCCACCCACTGCCACCAAAATTTTGCCATAGCCAATAACCAGTGGGGGAAAACATTTTAAAGAAAGCATTTCTGTTACCCACAAAATTTCTGAAAGGCAGTTAAAGCAGGGAAAATACTTGTTTTGCCTGGAAATCAGTCTGTTAGTTTGTTTGTATGGGCAACTGCAAATTCCTGCCAAAATTCAGTACTGTTTTTGGGAGTGGTGGGGTGGTTTAAAAATGAAAGTGGAGGGGATGCATGGCACATGTTCTCACTTTATCTCATTCATGTATGAAGTGGACTAACAGAGGGTAAGATTTAACCCTCCTTAAGTCCCCTCATCGTTTGCTTGATTTCGTGTATAAAAAAATATGAGAAGGGAGTAATTAAACTGTAGATGGACAAGGCTTCAAATCTGGTCTGCCTGTTGTGGCCACCTACTAGCAAGAAATAAAGTGGTTTTACAACTGCGCAGAACTGAATATGAGGAAATATAAGTGCCTACATTTCCCTTTTTCCAAGCACAAATGGGATGATGCTGGCTGTACATCAGTGATAGGATACCAATCATTGTAATACATGACTTTGTGGCTTTACTTCCTTGTTGCCAGAGCTGAGAAAAGTTACTTTTTTGGATTACAACTCCCAGAATCTCTTGGTCAGCATGCCCTTAAGTCCAGAAAACTAACATTTTCAAGCCTTTTAAATTTATTTAAAATATTTTCCTCCGCCTTTCTCCTTAAAAAGGGCCCAAGGTGGTTTAAATCATTAAAAAAACACATTAAAAGCTAAAAACTGTAAGTTATTCAAATATTAAAGAAGAATCAATAACATTATATTTAAAATATTAGGTAAAATATTTTTGTTCTTTTTGTCCAACTGATTGTGTAAATTAAATTATTTGAGACTTCTGTGCGAACTTGTGACTCTAGAAGACTTTAGAAATAAAACACATTCTTAAAACAGTTGTAATTAAATGCGCAATTCTTGATTGTGATTAAGCTAAAAAGGACAGGAAAATAAAATGCTTAACTATATATCTACATCTGAGGAATCACATCCTATCTTCTTTGTTTCAGTTACAAGATCAAAAACAGTTTATAGTACAGTATAAATGTTATCAGATTTAAAAATATATGTTTTATTATGTTGTTTGAAATGTGTCCTTTATGCAGAATGGTTCTAGATGTGTTAAATTATAGGAAATAGTTATCATTTTTTGCTAAATGGGAGTCTTGTGGGTTATCTTCCTGGCAGAGTGGGATTTGACTTATTTTTTTAAATACATCAATGAACGTACTATGAACCATTTTCCACTGTGTGTTATTTTAAAAACAACAAAGAACCTTATGGTACCTTAAAGATGAGCAAGCTTTGTTTGGCATGATTTTTGCTGGACTGCATAGCACTACTTCACATGTGTTTTATTCCATGGTTTTGCTATGTAGCATCCTGGGTGCAGTGGAGCACTTCAGCCAAAGTATTATCCAGATTATAGATATAATGACCCTATTCATTACCATTGGAAGGGCTTATGGTTGATAGAGATTGAGAGATTTGGTAACTAGGGTGTAATTCAACCATGGAAGAGCATTTCTTCTCAGACTCAACTAGCTACTTTTCATTAAGTGTCTACCCCCACCCCCATAGTACAAAGCTTGGTATCTTTGTTCTATGGGGTATGTAAAAACTTCAGGTTGCAGTCCCTTGTATCCTTCACAGTGGCAAAAAGTGTCTATAGAGGGAATGCCAGCTCTGGCATTTTCTTGTGTGTGTTTTATATTCAGCTTGACCTTCAAGAACAAACATTACCTAAAGGAAATCTTATGTAAGAAAGTGCATGCATAAGTACCGTATTTTTCCGTGTATAAGATGATACTTTTGTCTAAAATCTTTAGACTAAAAATTGAGGCTCGTCTTATACACAGAAGTAAGCTGAGGAGAGAACCAAAACAAGTGGAGGGGGAAAGGGATCAAAGCGATCCTGCTGTGCTTTGATCCCTGCTTTTCCCCTCCACTTGCTAAGCCCCGCGGGGCTTAGGAAGTGGTGGGGAAAGCAGTGATCAAAGCAATCCTGCAGCCCTTTGATCCCTGCTTTTCCCCTCCTTTTGCTAAGCCCTGTGGGGTTTAGAAAGTGGAGAGGAAAGCAGTGATCAAAGTTTCTAATTTGGGGTTAGAAAAGTGGGGGTCGTCTTATACATTGGGGGGTCTTATACATGGAAAAATACAGTATTTATCTGATCAGCTCTCTTGCTTGCATATACAGATAATTTAATGTGTACATATGTTTGTCTAAACCTAAAATTCCATGATATGCTTGGAGTAGAGAAGCACTCTTGAGATTTCCTACACCTTTTGACTGCCTCCATGCAAGTTTCCAGATAGGAATCACTGAACAGGGCAAATGCATAGATTTTGCAGTATACAGTTACTTCTCAAAGTCTAATTATGTACTTCGCTTGTACTTTGATTCATTGCTTCTCTCTCTAAGGAGGGCTCTGTTAAAAGGTAGGACACATGCATTCTGTGAGGTTTTCTCTGTACGTGTCTTCTTTTTTACAAGCAGTATTTGGTATCGGTACCATAGTATCTAGGAAAATAACATAAATGAATTTCTATGTCTTGTAATGGAATTAATTTAACTGATGATTGTACATTCAGCTTTTTGGAACTGTAGCATTCACCCTGTTCATAAATATTTATGTTGTGATTTGCATGCACCAATAGGAGTTCGAGGGAGGTGGAGTTAAGGGGGGGTGAAGAAAAAGGAGGGAGATTAGAAGAGGAGGAAGGCAATTTTTAGTTTTGATAGTTGGGAGTTTGGAGTGAAGAGTGAGAGGGTGGTAGAGAATAGAAAGGAATGTTATTTTAGTTGAGAGCTAATGACACTGAACTTTTATTTCTTGTAACAATAAACAATTTCTACTTGGATTTTAAATGACATGTCGACTGGACCTCTGTCTTTAATAGTGAATAACGTTGATGTAATCAACTGGTGGCAGCTGAACGACACGCATGTAGCTTGTGCCTTTGTTTGGTGAAACAACCAAGGGACAGGCGGGAACGTGACAGGAACATTGTGCTCTTCTTCCTCTTTGTCCTCTTCGGGTGCTCTCAGCTTTACCCTGTAGAGAAAGCAGCCAGTAAAGTGAGAAAGAAGATGAATCAGAAGCATACGTAGCTGCTTGGTAAACTTCTCATCTGTGCTGGCTTGCCATGTGATAATGATGACACCACTTCTCTGGTGGATTTCTGATCAAGTGCAGGAGGATAGTGTTGGTGAGAATTCAGGGAACAATCTTACCAATCTTATACACACAGTGAACTAAGGGCTTGGCTGCACAGCCGGGTTGGATCAGACAGGATTGGGTTAAATAGGGTTGCTTAAAGTCAGTTAAAATACCACTGTGGTGTAGTAGGTAGAGTGACAGCCTGGGACTCAGGAGGCGTGAGTTCAAACCCTGCTCAGCCATGGAAACTCACTGGGGGTGTGGAACTGGTAAAACCACTCCTTAAAAATATCTCATTTACATTTAAAGCCCTCTTAGGGTTGCTGTAAGTCAGTTCTGACTTGATGGCACATAAGAAAAAAAAGTCTAGGTTGAATTGAGGTGCCTGGTGCAGTCCTTGCATCCACATGCAGAATCTAAGTGGTCTTAGGTCAGGAAACCACACTGCACATCAAGCAACCCTGTTTTTCATGATCAAGATTTTCATTCCCTTTAAAGGAAAATATTTTTTTGAGATTATTAAACTGCTAGCTGGCTGGACCTTTGGAGAAACCAGTTAATGATCTTGAGAAATGCAAATCTTTCAGTTGGGCAGGGAAAAGGGGAAGTTTTGCATATCTTTTTAAGAATTGCTAACGTATCAGTGATGCTGTGAAAGGGTTTAAGTCCTATCAAAACATTGTTGATACACTATATCAGTTAACAACCATTAAAAAGAAATACAATACTTCCAATTTCTCAGTACAGTATTGTTAAACAGATTCTGCAAAGGGATAGCCAGTGAGCTGCTTAACAGTCTTGGGAAATCTTTCCCTTTTAAGAGAAACAATCTTTCTTTTTTAAAGAGAAGGAAGGGACAGCCAGGCAGCTGCTTTGGTTTGATCCCAGCAACCACACATGCTCAAATTGAACCAAAACAAAGTGATCCTACCTGCACCTAATAAACAGTGGCCCTGATAAGGACCCAAGAAGGTGTGGACAGGAATGCTCTGGGGATGGGCTGGTTCATACTGGCAATTATTATATGTATGTCATCTGGTTGCCAGCAAAAGGTGCGAATCAGCCCAGTTTGAGAGTGGACCGATCAACGGGGAAAAAGCCCATGTAGTCCCTCCCTAAGTTCTGACATTTTAACTTATTTTGGTCATCCAGAGTAACATAGTAAACTGACAAAGATTTCTGGTGAGGGACAAGAGCACCAGCTGTAGTCTGCTTCATTACTCAAACAAAAAAACAAGTTCAGTCCAGAACACTGTATAGAAGTGAGACATATATGCATGACTGCTGCTATGCCTTGTTTGTTTGCTATGTTTATATCCATCTTTTTTATAATACACCCATCATTTTTGATGTAGATATGTGCTTTTGTATTCTTTGAGATTATTTTTGTATTTTTCTGGACTCTTTGACGGATATTTTTACAGTAGTTCAGAGTATGCAATATGCTATTTTAGATAAAATTATATGAAGGTAAGCAATAACAAAATTATTTCAAATACTGTACTTGAATTTAAAGTGGTTTTAAGTAGTTTGCAGCTGCACCATTTAAGAAACTTTTAATAAGTCTGCATCTTTAATTTTGAGCACTAACTTTACCAAGGTGTTTTGCTCTGAAGTAATATAAACAACAATTAAAGACTCTATTAGAAAGTCACATTATCAGCTGTAGGCTTTCCAGGTCCCAAAGCGCAAGCTGAAGTCTCAAGAAATTGCATTGCTTCTCCAGTTTCCATACAGGGAGAAACATCTCAGAATGAACAACGCTAGAGGTTGGGAATGGTTGATATTATTTTGTGGTGGCTTTAAAACCCGGTTGCCTTTTTCTTTCCAGTCCGAACTGACAGTGTGGTTCATTCATTCAACCTGAAGGTGTTTCTGTGAGTGTTGTCCTTAATATTTGTTTAGGAGATTATGTGGCAAACCTCTCTGATACACACACACTCACATATACAGACATACACTTTATTTTGCAATTGTTGCACAACAGCCCACCTCCAGTGACCTCACCAGCACAGGAGCCTGGCCTTGACCGTGAAATCTCAGGTATTGGGAAACTGCTGATCTGGCAATTAGTTTAGCTAATTTCCATTAAAACATTTGGTTAGTCCCA
This sequence comes from Intellagama lesueurii, assembly GCA_037013535.1. Classification (NCBI taxonomy): domain Eukaryota; kingdom Metazoa; phylum Chordata; class Lepidosauria; order Squamata; family Agamidae; genus Intellagama; species Intellagama lesueurii. The sequence continues at coordinate 142,089,173 of JBAJHW010000004.1, forward strand.
GTCTGCACTGAAACCTCCATTTTACTGTTGTTCTCCGAGGTATTGGATTGCCTCAGTTAATAAATATTGTCCAAAACCCTGCTGACAAAAATTACATGTTTAAGGGCAATGACACAATCAGTTTGTCCTTCTCTCTTGCTCTCTGTTGCACAATTACTTTCCCAGTCAGAAAATACTTGGGAAGTGCTGTGAACAGCCACCTGCAGAAGTAAGGTCACTTGTGTGGTTGCTCAATTATGCTGTGCAATCCTTACGAGATTCTGGCCATCATCTTGCTTTAAATTGAGCTTTCAAAGTATTGGAATATCTTTTATGTAAATTAAATACCTTTACAGTGTACATACTGCAAAGAAGACTGGAAAAACTCTTGTTTTCACAATAATATTTGAACTGTTTAAACAAGATTTTTCTGTGCAAAGCCATCTAATTCCCAAATAGCATGAGACAAACATAGGAAGCATTAGTGATGGTGCCTGAGAATAATTGTGCTTCAGGATTTGGTAAGCTTCTTACCAAGCAGACGTAAATCTCCAGCATGGCTGAAGCTTCTGGAATTCACACAAAGGAAGCAGTAATTACAGGAGATTTTACAGATTATTTCACAGATCAAGTCAAGTTTAACTACAAAAAATCCAATTGCAGTTTTGTATGGTTGCCACTTTTTACATAACACTTCTGAATCTTGTATTTCAAAAGCAAAAGTCTGCAATAATTCCTAGTGGGAGGAATAAGCAAAGGGAGAAGGCTTTTGCTCCTTCTTTCAGTCACCCCACAGAGATGTCCATGCAGCGATATATATATATATCCTCCTAAAATGTTACACCTTGAGCTGCGGGGGGGGGGGGGGGGACGAACATTTTCACTGCTTCATGCACAACGTCCTACAACCACAATAGAGAAAATTCCAGGCTTGTTGCTACACCAATCTTCATATGTTTCTGACTACAAGTCCCTGAAGTCCCAACCAGCATGGTCTACAGTAAGGGATTATGGAAACTGTAATGTATAACAAGTTGTAGTAAATGACAAAGTGATGCTCAGGATGTTGCAACAAAGATTTTTACCCTATATGGAATAAGAAATGCCCAGTGTTTAGACTTTATTCCAAAAAGGAAAAGGCACTAGAGATCACATTTAAATATACATTGACTGCTGATGCATACCAAAGAATTTCAGAAAAAAAGTCAGTCTATGCTTTATAGACTACAGCAAAGCCTTTGATTGTGTGGATCATGAAAAGCTATGGATGGTTTTAAAAGTAACAGTTGAGCATTCTGATGTGTAATCTATACTCCATAAAGAAACAACTGTTAGAACAGAATATGAAGAAACAGAATGAGTTCCTATAGGCAAAGCTGTCAGACAAGGGTGTGTTTTATCTTCTTGATGTTTCAATCTGTATGCAAAACTATCATGCAGAAAGCTAGACCAGATTCAGATGAAAGCAGATTGAAAATTGATGGAGGAGACATCAGTAATTTAAAATATGCAGATTACACATCATACTGGCAGAGAGCAGCAGTATTTTCAGATGAAGGTGAAAGAAGAAAGTGCCAAAGCAGGACTGCTATTGAACATTCAGAAGATAAAATGTGTGACTGCAGGAGAACTCTGTAACTTTAATGCTGACAATGAAGTTGAAATTGTTAAAGATTTTTTATACCTTTGTTCAATCATCAAATCAAATGGAGATTGTAACTAAGAAATCAGAAGACTGAGACTTGGGAGGCCAGCAGTGAAGTAACTGTAGGGAAGTGTCACTGGAGATCAAGGCCAATATAATCAACAAAATTGTATTTCCCATTGCCATGTATAGATTCGAAAATTGTAAAATGAAAAAAGTTGGCAGGGGAAAAAAATCAAGTCATTTGAAATATGGTGCTGGAGGACAGCTTTGTAGATACTCTGGACTGCCAGAAAGATGAACAAGTGAGTCCTAGGTCAAATTAAGCCTGAACACTCTCTGGAAGCAAAAATGACAAACTGAGGTTGTCATACTTTGGGCACATCATGAGAAAGCAGGATTCTCTGGAAAAGACAATAATAATTGGGAAAGGCTGAAGGCAGCATAGGGTCACCATAAGTTGGAGATGACCTGACAGCACATAACGAGAATAGTATACAACATCTGAAAGGCCTCTCTATATATAGAGGAAATGCTTTGCTTTTGGTTTTTACCAGTCACATTACAAATTGTAATTCCTCATTTTAGAAATATATTGATTTTTAATTTTATGTTACCTAAGGTAGTTTGAAACACAAAGATAACTCATTAACATCAGATATTTAATAACTGAGAAACAGCAGGTTTGTTTCTATTCATAATGCTGTGCTTATAACTGGTAGGTATCTTGAAATACAGAATAGACTGCATGTAAATGAGCTTGCTGGAGTTGAGGGTTTTTTGGTGTGGAAGGAATAATACTCCGGTGGCTCCATTGTAATGAAAGGACTCGTATTCTCCAGTTTCACATCTACTCCCCGCCCCATCTAATTTTCCCCGGTGGCTAAAAGATTCAATTGTAAATGGAGAAATCTTAATTTGAGTTTTATTTCTTCGATGTTATTGTTTTACATCTTGCCAATTATGTCTTATGATTACTGAAACCTTAGTGTTCCCTTAGTCTACTGTCTCTCATATTTTGCAACAACAGAATAGTAAGACTGACCTGTTAATTTTTAGTAATAAAGGTTGCTGAATATCTTAGAATGTAGTGTATATTTTAATGCTAGTTGTTACTATTCCCAATTAGCCCATTTCTTCAGTAACCACTGGTGGTGTGCTTTATATTGGTGTTTGTTGGTGAATTACTTAAGGCAAGTCTAGAGTAGCAGCTTCGCTAGATGGCCTGTATATAAATCGAATAAATAAGTCTAATTGTGTATTCTTGTGTTTGGGTGAATCTCTTCTTTAAGTTTGTTCTTTATCTTTACCACTGGGGGGGGATTATTTAAGTATATAAGTATGACCTTGAAGTGCACAACATAATTTTTTAAAAGGTGCAGTAATTTCTGCAAGTAAATTGTCTCAAAATACCTGTCACCACTTCTCATTGCAGAGTGCTCATTTAGCTATGATTGACACCCTGATGATGGCGTACACTGTAGAAATGATCAGTGTGGAAAAGGTGATTGCGTGCGTTCAGCAGTATTCCTCCTTCTTCCAAGCCACAGACCTTCCCTATGACATAGAAGATGCTGTCATGTTCTGGATAAATAAGGTAGGATCTTTTATAGACATGCACTTCATTTAACTTAGTTTTGTTTTTCTAAAATGTTTATGCAGATCATCCACCACAGAAGATCACCAAAATCAGTTTGTTTGACTGCACAGTTGGTGATGAGAGCCAGAATTCTACTAGGGGGAAAAGCATGTGCAGGAACAGTCACCCAACTAGCTAATACTGATTTCATAATGTATACATGAATGGTCACGTGAAGAACAGCCTACTATAGGGAGAATCCACTTGCATGATTACCCGTCTGCGTTGTCTGAAAAGGATACTAGTCTGTGTTTAGATGAAACATAAGCCATGGGCTCATGTGTGCTTCACTATCAATGAGTAATTTAGTGAACTGGGAACATGTGACTTGTTAATAACAAGCAAATGTTGGTCGTGGTCCAAACAAATGCATTACTTTAAGATACCTCTAGGAGAATGATTTCCCTACTATTGCATACCTAACAATCACATATATATACCACAATAAGCTAGAATTCTTAGCAATGAAACAAACCATGTGTTCTTAGTCTGTTTGTGCCATTTGATCCCAGCTCTCTGACTGGTCTCTTCCAGTGTCATGGTTTGATCTTGGCTTATGATACTGCCTCATCCAGAGAGAGAAAAGGAAGAGTGCCATGTTTGGCCATCATGATACTGTAAAGAGATCATGGACATAAGTTCATGTTTTGTTTAATTTACAACACAAGTGATTAGGTGGTGTATGCCAGTATATTGTCTCATTCCAAATAATGCAGTGTCTTTAAAAAAAGAAGTCTGAAATATTGTGGCATCTTAGTGTGCCCACTGTTATTAGTGATATACTGGACTTGGCAATCAAACCAAGTATTGCCATCAAGACTCCACTCCTCCTGTTTCTCACCTTGTGCTGTGTCTTTGTGAAGACAAGAATAGTCCCCTGCCCTCTTCACAGCCATGTTTTGACCTGGACATGGTAGTGGGCTTGTTGGTTTAGTTCTGCACTGCTGAGTTGGCCATATACAACGAAACACAAGTAAATCGCCCCTGCCCTTCCTTCCACATTTAGTACTGGGCATGGTATTGGTATCACTATGAAACTGTGGAAACAACCCATTAATGTTGGGACTCACAATATTCACCAGACCATAGTCACACTTGCTGTGGTGAGTAAGGAACCATGGGCCAAGGACATAGTACTATAATAAACTTGTTAAGCTCCTCATTTTTTCCTCCTTTTACATCTGTCAGCAGCTGTGAGCATTTAATCACACTACACCAGTTTGTGCTTAAATTCAACCTGTGTTGTGTGTGTGTTGGCTGCTAGAGGAGCATGCCAACCAGTTTGCATCATAGAGATGTGGCTGGGAGGGGGGTAAATCTCCCTCAGGTCTGCTCACATGGGTTCTGTGTGCAAGACCTGACGAGGTGGGGATACAGAGTAACAGTGTTTTTTCATTACTCCATTCCCTTCACCAGTTGCTATGTTCTGCAGTTTGTCAAGTCTAAGTATGTCTGTCTAACCATAGAGGCCTGGGATAAAAGAGACATTATGTTGCTGTACTAGCCACCTTGCAGCTTTAACACTTCTGGGTTTGTTCAAAATGGTATCTGGACCCACTCATGCTGCAAGGCACACTTTTTTTAACTGGATAATATGATGGTGATCTGGGTGTGGAGGAATTCTCTCAGTCCCATTGTCATGGAAGGCTCGCTGCCTGATTGCTAGAACTCACAGCTGCTGTGGGAATGGAACGTTGGTAAGGAAGGTCTGCTCCAGAAGACTGATGTATCCAAGTGGATCTTGGGGAGTTTTTTGGTCAATTGCCCTGGTTAACCTTTCAAATACAACAGTTTATCTTGAATATCTGTCCCACAGATTGGAGACAGGCTAGGCCCATGGTTTACTAGGGAGCTTACAGTGATAAAGTGAGTTGGATGGAGATTAGAGTAATGAAAACTTGGAGCAGGTTTCATTGAACACAGGCTAGAGCCCATCAGAAGGCCTAATCTGTGGTAGTGGTGGCAGCAACAAAGCCATTCTTCTCTGTGACCGTTGTGTCTGTACAGAGTCAGTCAGCAGAGTTGTCGAGGCCCTGTTACACCCTGACCCACAAGAAGAGAATGCAGACCACTCAACAGCCCACTGTGAAGAATTTGCGCACCACTTTGTCAGCAAGCCCACGGCCAGAGTGCAAAATGTCACACATACATAACCTTTTTGGTATTAAATTGGCCACAAGTATGCTAGTTACAGCTGCAATAGCCCCTGGCACTAGCATAGGGAAGAGATCCCCATCAGCCACCCTGCCTGATGTCTGATGCTGATCAGAGAGACAGATTCAGAGTTAGCCACACAGGCATAATAATCCACTAAGTGGCCTTGCATGTCTCCCAGGGAGTGAAGAATACACAACAGCCCCTGACCTGGGTATTTATGTGACCTCCCCACACCCACCTTATAAAAGGGCTCCACCTAGGAGAGCATCCTGCACCCACAGAAGCCTACCACGTCCTCCTGAATCTATCCCCATGCTTCAAAAATGCCACAAGAGGCAGGAAGGGTTATAACACCTACCCCCTGCCTTGTGCCACAGCTAACGCAGCTGCAACCACTCGCACAGTCCTCCCTTTACATCATGTAACGTGAAATCCATCCCCCTCTCTGAAAGGTAAATACTGAAAGGTAAAAGCAAAACTGTTCCACTACATGAAATGACAGCTCAGGATAGGTAATAACCCTCCAACCTGACTTCCCTACGAATTGTCCAATCTTGTTCATTATTTTCCTTCTGGGCAATGTCCACTCTTGCAGGATTGGCAGCCCCCAAACTATTGCCTCCTCTCCAGTCAGTCCAATGACAGGTTTTGGAAACGGGGTTTTCAGCTCATATAAGTCCAGCATGGGTGCACTCAGGAGGTCAAAGCCCTTTCTCTGTGCCAAGTTGCTTTCTCCTAATTGGATGATCACAATATCCGGTTGCTTGCATTCCTTGGCTTTCTTCCTCAGCACTGGCATCAGGGTGCTCCACCCCATTCCTCTCCAGCCAATCCTGCAGTCTGTTCTCCAGTGCGAGATCAGTTCCCCATCCTGTTGACACAGCGTACACCCCAGCCCAATGCACAATACCATGCCGGCATATCTACACCAACCTTCTTCAAGCTGAAATGCGGGGTGGGAGACTATTTGTGTACCAGTGCCCCTGTTGTAATGTGAGATTCATTTGCCCCAGATTTCCACTGCCCACTAGCCATTATATGCTCACTCATAAACCCAAGCTTGGCAGCTGCTGTAGCAGCCCCAATCCTGAAGGACTGAGCTCCAAACTTGCCCAGCTACAGCTTGCAGGCTACGAGCACCACCCTAAGGACCCCAGCAAGCTAAAATTTCATAAATGGCAACCAGTTACTGTACATAAACAAAGGGCCAGGCAATGGCAGGTGAACCTGTAGGTATGTTCTTTGCACTCTGATCAGGCAGGGGCCATCCTTCCCAGAACTACACAGGATGATCTTTTCCCCTCTCCTCAGCTGGTCTGCTTTAGATCTCCCAGTTACCAAATGTACTTTGTTTGCCTCTGTCATGGCATCCCTTCTGTTGAAAATGCATCCCAATTCATTGTGTGCTCATGCAACTACCACCTCACTGATTCTGAATGCCCCAAAAAACATGACTCTGAAGGTACCTGAAAAAGTAGTTCCTCAGTCTTTGACCAGCATATTTTAGGCAAGACCTTAAGCAGCACTGTGAAGATATGAGGGGTGATAGGTTTATGGGAGTCAGGAGGTGCCTGAGTAATCTGCACCACCGTTCTAGTGCTCTGCAAGTCAGAAAAGACCAGGAAGGGCTGGGGTAACGCTGTAGCGTACTAAAGAATGTGAGAGCTACTAGGTGTCCTGTGATTGTCCTGTGTGCCTGACCTCTCCCCTGTAAAGATGCCATGTAGCTCAGGACCCTGCTGAGAGAGGATCCACATCATCGTTATTCACAGCCGGTATGTGTGACAATGAGAATACAGTGTTCTCTTCCAGGCACAAACTTGCATACCAGCCTCATAATCTGCTCAAAGTGTGAAGTCTGTTAATGACCCTTACCACTCCATTGTGTCACACATGAATCTGACCATATGGTTCCTAAGCAAATCCTTCCATATGTATACTGCCACCAGTATGGGGGGAAAAACTCCCAAAAATGTAAGGTCCCCACAAATGGTGGTACCTCCCCAGTGCTGTGGCCACCGCTGTGCACACCAAACAACACTCCAAACCCACTGCTGTCAGCTGTGCCCAACTGAACCTGCAACATCTCTCCTGCCTTAAGTGGAGTCTGTCAGAGGGTTGTCCTAATGAAATGTGTCCAGAAATTTTCCCACACTTTCTAATCTGCTTAAATCCCCTTTGTAATCCTAAAATTATGCCTGAATTCCAGCTATAGCTCTTGCAAGGTGATCACAGAAGTCTCTTCCCACAGAAACTGCCCAGCAAGGAAAATTAACATGCTCTAGTACTTCCTGTACCTCTTCGGGAACTGTTTCCCCCCCCCCCCCCCCGGCAATAAGCTGCTGTATAAGAACAAGTTGTCAGCCTTGGCAAAGAGGAAGCGCCTAATACAGTGTCCAATTTTATCCCTAAATACATAAGGCTAGAGGTCAGACCCCTCTGTCTTGTCCACAGCCAATGAGATGCCTAGCTCTTCTGCCATGGTTTTGAATGCCTGCACCCTCGCCGTGCATGCAGAGAACCGGGATGGACCAGCTATCAAACAGTCTTTAAGAGAAATAGTAACGTGCAAACTTCCCATCTTATCCTTCAGTGCCAGTTCTAGGAATGTGCTAAAGGTTTCAAAGGCAGCACAGGATACTGCAGACCCCATTGTCGTAACACCATTCCCCACTGAACTTAAACCCTAGCAAATAAAAGTTCTTGGGATGCACCAGCAGGAGCCTAAATGCAGATTGTATATAACGCTTTGCCATTTGAGCCCCTTTCCCTCAAGAACTCTCTAACCTGACTGCACGGTCAAAAGGTGTGTAATGAACAGAACAGAGCTCTGCCGGGTTAGTGTAATTAAACGATGATGGCTTAGGGTATGACAGGTGATGGATTAGCCGAAACTCACCTGGTGTTTTCTTCAGCGCCACTCCTAGTGGGGAAATCTCCATGAAGACAGTGTACCCAGACAACATTTATTAAATGTATGCTCAGCTGCCTCCTTCCCCTCCCTCTTTTCCCTTACCTTTTCCCCACAATGCCATTCTCTCTCTTCCTCTGTTTCAGGCTTCACCAATTTAAACACATTCATATATCTCCCCCATTCAGAATTTCCTCCTGCAATGTTTCAGGGAGATGGATCTCTGGGAGAACTTTGTTACCATTAAAATTTCATGTCTTTGGAAGAGGAGCTGAATTGGCACTACCTGGGGCTCACACTGCTTCAGGCCCAACCAGTGCCTTTCCACCCTGCTCTCGCCTATGCAAAGCCCACTCAGGGAGACCTGGGACATTAGCTGCCATCTGCCACTAGGCCTCATCCCTTTCACTTTTTGACGAGGACTTACCTGACATTCTTGCACTGTCTGAATCCTCATTCCTCCTGCTATGCTTACTCTGCTTGTTTCTCCAAATGACCTTCATTTTCTGACATTGTGAAAAGGGAACATGATAAAGAAATTGTCTCTCTCTTTTTTGTATGATCTAATTGACAGCAGTAACTAAAAAGAATTTAGGTCTTCACTAAGGTATACTGGGAATACAGTTCAGAACTGTAAAGATTTCTTGTGAAGCCAGAAATTGTAATGCCCTTGAAATGGGCTGAGGGTAGAGCATTGTGTCTGTTTTCATGTAATTTAACTGCACTGTCTTGAAATTGTTCTTGGGATGTTGCATAATAATATATTAAAGAATCTTTAGACAGAATTGCCACTTATATTATGTTCTGCTCAGAAAGAATGCAAAACTCATTTAGGGCTATTTGGTTTGTCATTTTAGGTAAATGAACACTTGAAAGACATCATGGAGCAAGAGCAAAAATTGAAAGAGCACCATAACGTAGAAACTCCAGGAGGTCAAAAGGTATGTGAAGAAAATGCAGCAGCATAAGAAACATCTGGGACAATTGCAACAAAGGACTTTCCTTTCTGAAGTGTGTTAATCTACAGTTGTATAAGTATTCTACAATGAAGCTTTAGAATCAGACCCCTTAGGGCAGTGGTTCCCAACCTGGGGTCACTGGATGTTCTTGGACTAAAACTCCCAGAAGCCTTCTCCACTAGCTGCGCTGGCCAGGATTTCTGGGAGTTGTAGTCCAAGAACATCTGGGGACCCAAGGTTGGGAACCACAATCTTAGGGGATTCCACTTTAGTGATAAGGCATTAGAAGAAGTTAGGAGAATTACTGGAGAATTTTGCTTCGGGTATCAAGCAGCCATAAAATCGGGTTCTCATTTCATTGAAAGCAATGTAAAAGATGAACTCTCATTGTGTAATATGTGGTAAGGATTCGTCTCCATGTGCTACTCCACCCATGCCATAATGTAGAGTATGAAGAACTAGGAAATAGGGTTCCAGTCTTATGATTACATCCATGTGAAACTATCACCGGAAGAGCACTCAAGCCAGACCATTTCCAGACACAGTGGAGTGAACTGAGAATTCCTGTTACTATCCTCTGCAGGCATCAGCTTTTCAGCTATCAAAAAGCTGAAGGACCACCTCCTTCCATATAAACCTACCCGGCATCTAGCCGGGGAGCCCTCCTTGAAAGAGCTATCCCTCAAGGAGGTAAGAGGGATGGCTTGTAGACAAAGGGCCTTTTCAGCAGCTGCCCCCAGACTATGGAACGCCATCCCGAGTCAGATTCATCTGGCGCCAACGTTGATGACGCCAGGTCAAAACCTTCCTGTTCCAGAAGATTTTTAATTGAAATAATATCAACTGTGAGTCCTGATGGCAATTTTTCAGAGTACTGTGTTTTTAATTGTATTTTAATTGTTTTATCTTTTTATTGCATTTAAATTGTTGTAAGCCGCCCAGAGACCTTTGGGTAGTGTGGGCGGCATATAAGTTAAATAAAATAAATAAAAATAAAAATGACCACATATAATTAGACCATTGTTTGCAACATGCTAGAAACCGAATAAGCATGTTGGTCATCATAAGCTAAAGAGTCTGTACCATCCCATCAGGACATGGTGTTGGCATTGAAGCATGATGTGGAATTGATGTCTTCCAGCAGCTGCTGCATACCAATGGGGCTGTCCACCTTTTGTGTGTGTGTGTCCCTGCAGCTGTATCACAGCTTCTTTTGTTTTGGGGAGGAAAATAGCTCTTTCAGATTCAATAACACCTTTCTTACCCTCCTCTTCTCTTTTCCTTGTAAGCAAAGAAGAATCTGAGAATGTAGATTTAGAAGAGGTAGCCCTGTTAGTCTGTGCAAGCATATCAGGCAAAACCCGGGGGTAGGGGGGAAGTATATATATATTAAAATTAAAAGCAGACAAAAACCTGTGGCACTTTAAAGACTAACTGTTATAATAATTTGAGCTTTTGTAGACAAATCCACTTCTTCAGACATATGTAGTGAAATGTGAGAATGCAGGAAGCGAACATTCCATAAAAGAATTAGCTCAAAAATAGAGAACTAGAAATGTGATTTTTTTAAAATAATAATTTTAAATTTTGAGGTTATATTTTTCTGTGTACAACATTGTATAAATAATTGTGTATTGGTCCCAGAAATATCTAGATATAGGGGCTTCTTATTGACTCCAGGTGACCAAATCGTGTTCCTTAGAAGTTAAAGACTCAGACAAACAAATCAGTTGAGCTTATCTCTGCATTCAGATATGGTACTTTCGTTGTATCGCCTCATAATACTTTCACTATCAACTGGTTCTGTTTACATTTTCAGCTTTGGGTTTAATGTGCATATTTTAACAAATGCAAGTAGCCATGGAGGGGGGGAGGAGATGAAAATTATCAGGATTGCAGCAAGTGGGGAATGCTTTAAATTCCTTTCTTCATCTGCATTTTTTTTTAAAGTGTGTGCCTGAAGTGCAAGAATTCATGTAGTGTTACATCTAGTATTCCTCTAACTTGGTTCTTGCCCAGGAAAGTACATGCCACACTAAACCTGTAGCTTTTAAGGTGCTGCAGGAGTTAATAAGTAAGATGTTATAATTTGAATTGGGTTGAATCCAGACTTAATCATGCTTATTGTAGGAGCCAGTAACATCCACAGGAAAAAGCTAGTTATGATCAAGTTAATTTCTTTGAATTCAGCGGGTCTGCCCTAAGTATGACTAAACCATTGAATGTTGGGCTTCAGGTGGTCTATTAAAAAGTTTGCTGTTTAATAAATTCTAATGAAATTAAATGGAAGGCTAATTTCTTGAAGACTTCTTTGCCCATGCCACCAAGGGGCTGTACTAGCTCAATCATATTTTGGCTTATTAAGATGAAATGGCATCAGGTGAACATGGTGACAGTACAGAGCTGACCTCAGGCATTATAGAAGACAAGTCTAACCTGTCTTGGTTTTTTCATTCTACTAATTTGTTATTCCAGATGAGTCCTTGTGTATGGATCACACATTTTTTCACTAGTGTTTTTTGCAGTGTTCCAATGTAGACTTCGTAGCTGGTATACAGAAATGCCTCAATCTTAAGAGGATCTATTAGTCCCTTTGCCATTCCATTTACTTCATGTTTCTTCGTGTTCATGACTACCCACTCTGCTTCCTTGCTGTCTCCTGAATTGTGCCATTTACTGTGCAGCCATCACAAATATGTTTCTGCACCAGTTTTCATAGAGTTGCTGACATAGGCACATAACTGCAGCTGTCATTTCTGATGACTTTGGTCTCCCCTTTTTTGCCTTCTCCTCCCCCAACACCCAGTTGGTTTGCATTGTGTACATGGGAACTAAATTATTTGCTTCACTGGAGAGTTTAATTAACTGACTCGGAACTGGGTCAAATTAAGGAACACTAGTAGGCTAAGTCATATCAGTTCATAAATTTCCACCCCGCTGCCACCACAGTGTTCTGATGCTGTGACTAGGGGGCTATATCATATCATAGCTTTAACCTTCATTTAGAGTAGTAATCCTACCCACCGAACCCAGCTAAGAGTGGAAGGAACTGCAGAGCACCTTTTTGCAGTAATTTAATGGCAGATACTCCACTAGAAATGTGTATTAGCATCATTTTAACTATGTATAGTTTTTAAGATGAAATGGCGAGTGGTTCAGTAAACCTCAGTGCACTAATACATCATTTACTATATTTGCAGCCCAGTTTGAAATATTGCGATTAGGTTTTTGATAATAACTTGATTTTTTTTTTATTGAACAAAATCATAACAAACATAACAACATCTAATAACACGTTAAAAAAATCTATACGAATCATGCTCCCTCCCAGGACTATTTGGAAGTTACAACAATTTTTTCCCTTTTTATGGAGTCCCATTCCCTTTGCAAAATAGTACTGACTCTTGTAGACGTGCATGTCCCTTTCTCTCTATTAACACAAAATCAGTGAATTCTCCCCATCTATGAATATGTTCTTACTTATTCACCTCTTCTTAACTTTAATATTACATGTTAATTTGTTATTAATAGCTATATCCCAAACCTCTCCGCACCATTCATTTAACTTAAAATTATACATTTTCCAGTTCCTAGCTACAATTAATCTTGCTGCTGTTAATAAATTGGAAATTAATGTTTTTGTTGTCCAATTACATTGTGCCCTATCAAGTGTTGAAAAAAGTGCTATTTTAGGACATTCCTCTAACTTTAACTTAATTATTTATCTCCTTAATGACAAATTGCCAAAAGTTCAATATATTTTTGCATTACAATCACATATGAAAATAAGTACCTACTTTCTGACAACCTCTCCAATACAATTAGTATTGTATCTACAATACAATTAGTAATTAGTATCTAATTTCACCTGAATTGACTGCCAACTTCAGATTAACCTATAAAAATTTTCCTTTATCCTTACAGACACCTATTTCAGTATTCTTATACCCCATACATTTTTCCAAGCCACGATACTTGAATTATTTGAAGTTGGCAAGCACCAACAATTTGTGCATACCACTGATTTACAGAGTGATTCACTCACTTGCTCAGATTTCTTTACAACTGCCTTTAAACTTCAAGCTTCATTCTTTGCTCACAGCCTATGTGTTTATTTAACACAGATAGTCTGACAGTAGTTTCAAGTTACTGCAGAAATAAATGATTAAGAGGTTATGGGCCACTATGCTGGCACTGTTTCTGTTCATCCAGACAGGAATAGTTAGCTATGACATCTTTATATAGAGATTTCACCGTTCTCCCCTCTTCCTTACAATATTATAAGACAATGATACTCAGCACTTACTGTCATTATGAAAGAAAAAACATACCAGATGGAAAGTCATTGCAATATAAAAAAAATTTTTAAGCATCATTGCAAATGTGAGCATAAAATAGAAGTGGAATCAGATATATCTACTGAAGGGAATAGAGTTATGAACAGAGTCTAATTCCATGTCCTGCAAGTCAGCTGAAAGGTAGTTCTAGTTTTCTTATAACCATTTTTTAGTGTTCTGTTTGGAGCTGCAGCATCTTCTGGCTCTCTTCTCTTGATATGTCTTAGTGAAAATGAGCACGATCATTTCAAAGAGAACAGGAAATCTAATAAATTATGGCCCTATTCTTTCCACTGCTGTGTCTTTTTACCTCATTTTCTGTCTCATGATCATTTCCAGGTGAGAACTCTATACAGTAATGTTGGTCTCTGTCTTGGAAGTTCAGAGCCCCTTTCATATGCTACAATCTTAAAACTGTATGAAATGCAAATACGTTTTTAGATCCCAGGGTTCCTCTGAGCACGTTCTTAGCCTAGAAACTTTCTGTGCCAGAACTATTCACAGCCTATTTGCATGGAAGTCCACTCCTGGTTATCTCAAATTATTAGAACATTTCAGTGTGGCTTTCCAGGGCCTAATTGGTGAACTAGATCATATTGTGTTTGTAGTGTTCTCTCTTGTAAAATCTTTTGTCCCCCTCACCTAAATGTTCAGTTGGACTACATTCATTTCCCCTAAGCTATTACAACACAGATGTTAAGAGTACAAGCTACAAAACAGGACTTTCTGAGTTTAAATCTCATCTGTGCCATGAAAGTCGTACCATTGCTGTTATGCACCATTAAGTCACCTCCAACTTATGGCAACCCTAAAAATGAGAGAGATCCAAAATGTCTTTTGGAGATCTCAGCCCTGATCAGCTCTTTTAAACTAAAGCTTGTGGTTCCTTTAGGGAGTTAATCCATCTCGTGTATGGTCCTTCTCTTTTCCTGCTGCCTTCCACATTTGGGAATGGGGGTACTTTAAAAGTCACAAATTGCTGCTGGACCAGCAACAGTATTGCTGATCTCACTAGTGATGTTTGACTTTTAAAGGCTCACACAAAAATACACACACACATACATCCTGAGGCTTCCAAAGGCTACCTTGAGGCAAAAGGGAGATCAAGGGAGCCTCAGAATCTAAAGGAGGGGAGGGGGGATAGGAAGCTTTTAATTAGTGAAAGTTAAACATTTCTGGCATCTGATCTCAGTTGTTTCTGGTGCAAAGTTACACAACAGGGTTTTCCCCATTTAATTCCAATGCATTTGTATAGCTTTCAAGAAGCTTTATTACAGCACTATATATCCCAGAGTAGCCTCAAGGGAGCTTAAATATTTTTTTTTGCCATCTTAAAATCAATTTCATGTAGAGTTGTATCAAAGGAGCTTAAGATTGTCAAAGCACACAGCAGAATCAAATTAAAATCTTGTGTAAACCTGGTTTACAAGATAATTGGTATCAGGTTGTTCCTAGTATTGGGGACATCATTCCCATCAGGACAGTTAAACGCATTTTAAAATAATTTCTAGCACTGAAGAATATGCTGACCAAACTAGGGGTTCTTGCAGCAGCTTGTAGATAAAATGAAAGATGTCACCCTCATAAAAATCATGATCATAAAAGATTTTTAAAAATCCTAGTAATAATTTTAATTGAAGCTTAAATATGACAGAAAGTCCTTGTAAATATAAATTAATACATTATAAAGAATGAATAGTTGCACAGATAGTTTCGTCTGTGCATGAAGTTCCATAGCAGGTGCTACCACCAAGAAAGCCTTGGTCCTGGTAGACTCTTGCCCCATTTCAAATGAAAAGGTCAAGCAAAGAAAAGCTACCTGACTATGTCTAGACTGATGAGCTTCCAGATGGCAGAATCAAGGAGGTATTTCTTTAAACTAGGAAGCTTTAAAGACCAGAACAAGCACTAAATTAAATTGGGCAAGAAACTAACTATTGTATATCTGTGAAGATTCTCAGCATCCAGGTGAGGATATCTGGAAGTTGAGTCATGGCAACTGGACTTCTTTCTTGTTAGGTTGAAATGTTTCACTACTCTTCCAAGTAGCTCCTTCAGTCTGAGGAGAGTTGGTAGGAGACTCCTGATATATCCTCCACATTGGTTTCACTTCCCCCTGGTCTGAATAGGCTCATTAGATGGAGAAAGGACCATGGTATCCTTTGATGTCACACCCTCTTCACCAGCATTCCCACCCCTGATGCCCTAACAACTGTAAAAAAGAGACTGGACGAAGACAACACCCTCTCCACTAGAAACATGGCTGTGCCATGGGTTTCCCGGTGTTGCCCATTGTTACCAATGTATACATGGAAGAAGTGGGAAAGAAGACACTAAATACCTTCCAGGGGACGACTCTGATCCATTGGTTCAGGTTTGTGGACGACACCTGGGTGAATATCAAGATTCGAAAACTACAGACCTTCACAGACCACATAAACACAGTGGACCTAAATATCAAGTTCACCAGGGAAGACACCAAAGACAACTGGCTGGCTTTCCTAGACTGTGCAGTCATCATAGGATCCAGCAGCATTTTAGGAATAGAAATCTACAGAAAACCTACACACACTGATTCAATACCTGCAATTTGACTCTCATCATCCATTACAACACAAACTAGGGGTCATCAGGACTTTAAACCACAGAGCAAGAAATATCCCACCTCCAAGAAGAAGGAAGATGGACATCTGAGGACAGCCCTTATGGCCTGTAGATATCCAAAATGGGCCTTTAACAAGGCAATGTCCCAACCCAGGAGGACAATGGAACAGTCTGAGACCCAGAGCCAACAGAAAAACCTGGTCATTCCTTACATGGTGGGTGTGTCTGAAAAGCTCAAAAGGAATTTTGATAAACACCACATACCCATGCACTTCAAACCCACAAACACACTAAGGCAGAGACTTTTCCACCCAAAAGACCGGACACGAAAACATAACAGGAGCAATATAGTGTATGTGGTCCAATGCAAAGAGGAGTGTTCAGAGCTCTACATCAGAGAAACCACTAAACAGAAGAATGGCCCAGCACAGGAGGGGCAATGGCTCAGAACCACAATCAGCAGTGTTCCTTCATTTGAATGACAAAGGACACCCATTTGGTGACCAAGATGTACTCATTTTGGACCGAGAAGATAGGTGGTTTGAGAGAGGGAATCCCTCACTCAGCAAGGGTGGAGGCCTTAGATATAATCTATCTCCTATTCATCATGCTGCTCTTTCATCCATCCCCAGAAAGATTAGGACCACACCCACCAAAAAGACCACTGTTAATGACCCATGACAATGGGTGGAGAAGGACTGCAGAAGTAGGATTATCCCTCATCCCTAGTCCTTTGTCCTCCTAAGGAGCCTATTCAGACCAGAGGGAAGTGAAACCAACATGGAGGATATATCAGGGATCTCCTACCAGCTCTCCTCAGACGGAAGAAGCTACTTGGATGAGTAGCGAAACGTTTCAACCTAACAAGAAAGAAGTCCAGTTGCCATGACTCAACTTCCAGAAAAACTAACTAGCACTTTATAGTTGGAATTAGCCTCCTTTAGTATCAGTAATGAGCACCAGTTAGTGGGCTAATTACTACATTCTTGCAGCAATGTACTTTCTAGTTACTCTACAGAGATACCACTTCTGGGATGTATTACAGCAGCCTTCTTCAGCCTAGTGCCCTCCTGATGTGTGAGTGAACCTTGATTCTGGGTCAGAGTGCCCACATCATATTTGATGTTTGTTGTAATCTGGACACCTAATGGAGGCAACAATTCTGAACCTATTGAATCTTATTTCTGATCATAATGGGGTGAGTTTAATTCATGACTGATAAGTATTATGAGGTGCTTGCTACCATTACTTGTTCTAGATGTTTTAGCAAGGAGGTGGGGACCCTGTGACCGTTGAGATATTTATGATCCGCATCTCCCATCAGACCCAACAGCATGACCAGTGATCAGAGATGATGGGAATTTCAACACAATAACATGGGGAGAGAGAAATTTCCCAGTACAAATTTAGCACAAATGTTATCTCTACATTTCATATTGTTGCACAGAATGTGTTTTATCGCTGTGTTTTGTCATTGCCCAAATACAAGTGCAAAACTATATATTTCTTTTAAAAATAGAGCTGTTTTGCAAATTCAGCACATTAATAAAAGTGTATGAGTGTCTGATGTTACAGGTTTAATAAAATAATTGCTGTAAAGGTGTGCATAGGTGTGTTGCTGCTAGAGAATCCCTTGATTTCTGTGTTGCGGCTTCTTTCTGCTGAATGATCTGATATTACCGTATTAATTCTAATATTAAATTAATTATTCAATTAGAATAGTGAATTAGAAACAACAATGCTACTATTCTAGTGACAAAGGGCATTGATTTATTTAAATCTTTATCTCTGAGTAATAATTATTTTGTTCCAATCTGCTGAAAAGTGTAAAAAGCAAGTAATTATTATCCTGAAGTCCTCTTATTAACAACTTTTATAATGAATGAAAATGTTGAGAATGTTCACACAGTGCAATTAAATATAATTGCTTTTGCATAAAACTAAGATTGTTTAGGGGAAAATGTCACACTGGAATAGAATTGTAAACTCTGGTCAAAATTTTCACTTTGCTTTTTGCTTTCCTACTTTTTCTGCTGCTTCCTCTGAAGTCTCCTTCCAAATGGTTTTGGAAACTGGTTCCTGTAAGTTGGCCCAACAGCTTCACTTCAATGTAGTACCTTTATGTTTGTGAATGACTCTGTCTTATGTCATGCTGGTTAAATCATTCATTTCATTTGTGCTTTTTCCCCATTCAATATTTTTCTGAAAATTGTTCTCCAGAGAGTCAGCAGAGTTAGTTTGCGGTAATCTGGGAACTCTGTAGTTAGCATTATGACTGAGTTCTGAATATTTTGTAATATTGTGTAACTTATATGTATACATAGGTGTGTACATTGAATAATAATTGCAGCATGGGATTTATTTAAAGGGTTGAGAGGGGTTACCCAGAGTATGCCGTCCTGTTTGTAATTCTGGGATAAGGATCAGAATTGCCCCCAAGACTGTTTTTCTGGGTCCCTTGGTTCCCTCAATTGAAAAATGTTTTCAGAGGAAAAGGTAATCTCTTCTAGTATAGTTTTCTTTTATTTTTTTTATAATGGCAAACAATTTAGAGGAACCGTGCACCTCATTAAAGGGCCTTGTAGAATGGTTGTTGTGAGTTTTTCAGGCTGTTTGGCCATGTTCTGGAGGTTTTTCTTCCTAACATTTCGCCAGTCTCAGTCTTCTAAACCATCTCAATAGCATCCACCCAAATGTACAATTCACCATGGAAAAAGAAATAAAGGGCCAACTCTCTTTCTTAGATGTCATGGTCATACACAAACCTGACCTCCTATTGGGACACAGAGTCTACAGAAAACCCACCCACACAGACACAAAAACTCCAACCACCACCCACGACAAAAAGAAAAGAGAGGCATAATCAAAACACTGGTAGACCGTGCGAATCGGAACTGTGAAGCTCAATTTCTCAGCACCAAACTCAACCACCTGAAATGGGCCCTACAGGCAAATTCTATTCCAAGAATGAAATCAAAAGAGCTATCAAACCAAGAAAACAACACCGAAATGAAGAAGAAAAACAGCACCCTACAAATAAAGTATTTCTGCCATACATCAAAGGGGTCATGGACCGCATGGGGAAACTGTTGAAAAAACACAACCTGCAAATAGTATTCAGGCCCACCACAAAAATACAACAAATGTTACGGTCAGCAAAGGACAAAAGGGTATATACTCACTACTGCAGGAGTATACTGGATACCTTGCAGTTGTGGCCAGATTTATATTGGGACCACAAAATGCAGCATCCAGACCAGAATCAAAGAACATGAAAGACACTGCAGACTAAAACAACCAGAAAAATCGGCAGTAGCTGAACATGCCCTGAAACAAGCTGGACATGAAATCCTGTTTCAAAATACAGAAGCAATATGTGTTTTGAAACAGGATTTCATGTCCAGCTTGTTTCAGGGAAGCACAGGGAAGCCATTGAAATCCACAAACACCAGCACAGCTTCAACAAAAAAGAAGAAAGTCTAAAAATCAACAAAGCCTGGCTCCCAGCACTGAAAAATACAGGCTGCAAAAAGGTCAATGAACTCTACCCAGCCACAAGGACTGTTGATCACTGCACACAAAAGACTAGCCAATGACACCCATCAATCACAGTGACAGATCATCTCCCCCCTTATCACAACAAAACACCTATAACAAAAAACACCCTGAGCACAGGAAACACCCAATCTCCTGAAAAGAACAAAAACCTTATCCCACAGCTACAAATACTCAACAATCCCACACATGACACCAGAACACAGACAGAGTTCTAGCTCCTGTCCTCTGTAGATGCCAGCCACAGAGACTGGCGAAATGTTAGGAAGAAAAACCTCCGGAACACGGCCAAACAGCCTGAAAAACACATGACAACCATCAGATCCCGGCTGTGAAAGTCTTTGAGAATGGCCTTGTAGAACTTACTGTTTTGTAGACTTTATTGCCTTCGGGTTTTGTTTTGTTTTGTTTGGTCCCTTGAAGGCATCTCTAACTACTCCATTGTGCTCTTAAACAAAATTTTACAGCAATTAACATACAGGCGTACCTCAGTTTACGTACGCCTCGGTTTACGTAATTTTCGGTTTACGAACTGAAATCCGTAAGAAATAATGCCTCGGTTTACGTTTTTTACGGGGGGGGGGGGTCGCTGTCCGAAAAGGACGCATTGTGCCTGGAGGTTTCTAGCACCGCCCCCATTGCTACGGCAGTCCGCGTTCCGGTTTACATAATTTCCGTATTACGTAACGTCCCAGATGACAGATTAATTTCGTAAACCGAGGTACTACTGTACTTTGTTTCATGCCTGATTAGGTTTTTCCCTTTATGCTGTTCTGTGAATGAGGGTGATATCTAAAATCATACATGTGGAATGGATATTCCTGGCATATGAAGAGTACTGACCTCATAATTTATGTACAATGAGTTGTGGATTATGTATGTTCTTATGCTACATAATCTATATGAATGATTTTGTTCAGCCTTTCATCCAGAGATTATTTCTGCTGATTCTCTGTTACAAAATGGGTACATAGATGGAAGTGAAAAGAAAAAATTAATTTAGTGGCACCTGGGGATAAACATTGCCTTGAGGCCTAGCACTATTATGTTGGCTTGTGATTTATTCATTAATAGGGGGCAGTACTTATTTGATGTATTCATATAAAGCAAAGATAAACACGTTTGCTTGGTATGAGAGCTATTTGCCCCTCCTAGATTCTGGCATGGGCTGCACCCCAGGGAAGGGTAACTCAAGACTAGGCTACTGTAACCTATATAAATCTCAGCCATGCTAAAATAAAGCAGTCAAAAAAGTCTAGCTGCGAGGTTTTTGTCAAGGGTGGATACATTAGTCTTATAAGGTGAAAAAGAATTCTCAGGTATGAGTTTTGCCACCTGCAGTCCTGCTGTACATCTAAAAAGCAGTAGACCCTTATAAAAAATCTCTTTTTTTTAAGTTTTATTTTAGGCGTTAGGGTTAGGGATGGGGACAGGGGACATGGGATTAAACAGGGGTTGTAAATCAACATGAACAATACAATATTCATTCTTATCTATTACATTTCAAAGATACAGTAGACCCTTATCAAAAATCTAAGCCCATCTGGAGAAGGGGAATTGATTAGCCACCAACAGCCATGAAAAGTTCATTCTTATGTTAGTACAGTGGTGCCTCGACTTAATCCGTTCCGGAATGATGGTCGTAACCCAAAATGGTTGTAAGTCGAAGCACCATTTCCCATAGGAATGCATTGGAATGCAATTAACCCGTTCCGGCCGGAAAAAAAAAATACACCCCCCCCCCAAAAAAAAAACCCACTACAAGCCCCCCATCAGAACGCGTCGGGGCCGGAAAAAAAATCACCAAAAACCAAAAAAACAATGCAAGCCCCATCAGAATGCACTGGGGTTGAAAAACAAACACACCAAAAAAAATGCAAGCCCCATCGGAACACACTGGGGCCGGAAAACAAACAAAAAATGCAAGCCCCATCGGAATGCGCTGGGGCCGGAAAAACAACAACACCAAACACACCAAAAAAATCACAGCACAGAAACATAACCCCCCCAGCCCAAACCCACGCTGCAAAACCCTGTAAATGTACTTACTCAGAAGCAGAAAACAGCACCAGGCAGTCCCAAGCCTCCTCCGACGCACACACTCTAACCGTTGGGGCGAAAGAGCTACAAAGAAGCAGCCTCTTCGCCGACCAACGGTTAGTACATTTGAATTTCCCACCTTTTTCCCCACCTTTTTTCCTGTCGTAACTCGAAACTCCGGTCGCAAGTCAAAGCAAAAATTTGCGGCCGGAGCTGGTTGTAACTCGAAATGGTCGTAAGTCGGGATGGTCGTAAGTCGGGGTACCACTGTACTTTATCACACATCTTATTTAGTGAAAATTTACCCAAAGAAGTCAGAGAGCTGCTTTTCAAATATTTAGTAAAGGTATATCAGCATTGTGCTGTCAGTGGGCAAGTTTGGACATCCCCATGACCCATGGGTATTCTTCATGGGAATGAGCTAGAGTAAATCTTGGATGCATGAACATCTTCTGCCGTCTTTTCTGATGGGATCAAAGGAGGAGATTGAAAGCTTCTGCATTTGTTTTAAATTAAACACAGTATAGCATGCTGTTCAAATCCTAAATTGTGGTTCATTTTAGCTGTTGAAACCAGCTTCCTAAACTGTGGTCTAAAACTGATTTGTTTAAATTCTCTAAGGTTAAAATGAACCGGACTTTGCAGATGTTTGAACAAAATGACGTGTTGTGTTTAGTCAAAAGCAGAAGGTAAATGGGTCCCATTCAGGCTTTTTACCTGTAGAGGAAGCACAGACTGTAGACTGGTATCATGACAACTTTGTCTTAGGTTGAATCTGCAAACTCTGTCTTGCCTTAATAGCAGTCTGCATTTAGGAACAAGAGGCATCATGTGTGGTCCGATATTTTGTTTTGTTTGGTTTTGGTTTTGACTATCCATTTTCTCCCCTATTCTCAAATCTTACACAACCTTTACCTAGTGAAGAATTCTAGAGAACTCAAAAGCTCACTTTGTTTGGTAACTTTTTAGTAATCCAATAAAGGATCAAACCAGAACTTTTTTTTTCTATGTATAAATCACATGGCTACGAGTACTTTTTCCTACATAATTTAGCATAACATCTGAAACTCTTCAGTTCCCTTTTTTGTATCTTTGCTGGATTAAATAGTAACTGTCAATGCTGAGCAGTAAAAATGCAGGAGGTGATACCTTTACTAGACCACTAAAGAAATTAAACAATCAGCAAGTCAGTCAAGTCTACTTTTTCAGGCCATGCACCAATATGTTGTGGATAGTGCAGAAAAAGGTGGTTTTCAAACTACATCCAAGGTAGCTGTTGATTGGGTACCCCTCACCCCAGCTCCTCAAATAAAGAATCACCAGGTAGTTTAGGGCATAGTTTGAAAGCCACACCTCCAATGTAGCCTGCATTTTTTCTAATTCACCTCTAAGAGGCAAAACGGGCACAACCATCTGCCATGGATTTTGGGGGCCATCATTTATAATTTTTCTACAGTATCCACAGCATATCCATGTATGACCTGGAGAAGTGGACTTGACTCACGAAAGCTCACTGATTGGTTTGTTGTTGTTGTTGTTGTTTGGGGTTTTCTGTGTGGTCTAAATAAAGGTATCACCTACTCCTGCATTTGTATTGTGTAAGGACCACATGGCTTTCTTTGTTTTTTTCAGAAGGGTTGAGCTGGAAACAGACAACCATGCTTGACATATGAGAGAGGTTTTCAGATGACTTCTGGATATTTCTATTGTTGTGGAAACCTTCTGTGTTCATAGGGTTTTGCATGTGACAACAAGCACTGCAGTACATTGGAGACATGGAGAGACCAAAATCAGCCTGCAGCACATGGACAAAGTAATCCATCCATCATCCTCTATTTGCAGCAATGTACTAAAGGCCTGGCTATTTTAAATGCAAAGTATGAAGATATATTTGAATGCACTGCTCTTCAGTAAACCGGCAAAAATCTAAAACCACAGAAGGATTTTTAGTTATCAGGACAACAATCAAAAGTGTTGGAAACCTTACAGATTTCCCCTCCCTCATGTTTTCACATAAAAAGATATTAAAATGTGGAGGAAGTTTCTTGTTGTCTATGTCTGGACTGGGGAAAATCTTCTCAAGGAGCGAGAGCTAGATTTCTAGAATTTCTTTTCTTTCTTATTTTTACCCCCCGTTTCTCCTTTAAAAGGACCCAAGGCGGCTTATATCCTTGAAAGATGATATTTAAAGCTGAAACCAATGAGTATACACAGTGGTTTACATCATTAAAAGACAACATTAAAGCTAAAAACAATAAGTATGCAAATACTAAAAAGGAACAAACAGATACCACTCTGAGAGATGGTAAATAGAAGTAGTACAGTGGTGCCTCGACTTACGGAATTAATCCGTATTGGAACGGCGGCCACAAGTCGAAATTTCCGTAAGTCGAAGCACCATTTCCCATAGGAATGCATTGAAAACCCGATTAATCCGTTACAGCCAAAGGAAAAAATACCAAAAAAATAAAAAAATAAAACACTGCAAGCCCCTGGGGCTGCAAAAAACAAAACAAATCCAAAAATAAACAGAAACATAACCCCACCAGCCCAATCCCACCCTGCAAAAGCCACAAAAAACAATTTAAAACAAGCAAAAAGCAGCACCTTACCTCCACTGCCACGACCGCCGTTGGCAGGAGGCCTCCCGGACTCCAACTGCCACTGCCAGGCCGGGGCTCCAGCCGCTGCTGCCGGGCCGGGGATCCCGCCGCCTCTGCAGAGGCTTCCCGCGCTTCCAAAGCCGCCCCTACCGCCATGCCGGGTGCCAGTGCTTTGGAAGCGCGGGAAGCAGGCACCCAGCGCGGCGGTCGGGGTGGCTTTCGGCTTCCCGGGGGGGGAAGCCACCCCGACCCGCCGCGCCGTGTGCTGGCTTCCCGCGCTTCCAAAGCACCGGCACCTGGCACGGCGGTCGGGGCGGCTTTGGAAGCACGGGAAGCCGGCACCCAGCGCGGCGGTCGGGGTGGCTTTCGGCTTCCCGGGGGGGGGGAATCCACCCCGACCACCGCGCCGGGTGCCGGCTTCCCGCGCTTCCAAAGCACCGGCACCTGGCACGGCGGTTGGGGCGGCTTTGGAAGCCCAGGAAGCCGGCACCCGGCGCGGCGGTCGGGGCAGCTTTCGGCTTCCCGAAATAAATAAACCTGTTTTATTTAAAAGACAGTGATGACTGGACCTTTATCTTTCTGAAGCAAGGTACGTTGATTTAGTGATCAACTGGTGGCAGCGTGTGTAAAGGAGTTTGGTTTGCTTTCATGTGCTCTGTGGTTGGAAGATAACCAGGGGCAACCAGGGGCAAACGTCACACTCCCCCATCCCTCCTTCCTGCAATTCTCTGAAACGCCCCAAAACTGTCTCTAGAGGGTTTTCTAGCCCTTGAGCATACTTTTCAGGATTCAGTAAAAGGAATTAATTAAGGAGGGAGCATTGCTTTCACCTGAATTCATTGCTGTTTCACCAAGGCAATGTTCACTTTTGGCTATTGCCTGTTATTCAACAAAATTGAAAACTGTAAATTATTTTGTGCACACAGAATACAGAACGGGTTTATATCCCTGAACTGTGGACATGTATAGGTGATACTAGCTGATTCCACATTTTACATGGTGGTGGAGATGAATATTATTCATGCTCCTTTCAGAAAGCCTTGATGAAATCAGAACAGCTGGTAATCTTTTCTTCCATCTTTCCCATTGCTTGGTTCTGTGGAAATGCGGCATTGCTTTTTATTTTCTAGAGTACTGTGTGGATGTTGATTCTATACTTAGTGACTGAAATATTGTCTGTGTGTGACTTATTAAAAACTGACTTTGTTCTGAATGGAACTGGCATTGAATTCCTTTAAAACTGAAGAGTTTTTTATATGTTTAATACTAAATCTATATGATGTAATAAAATCATGTCTGGTTTAGAAGAGGTCTTTTTTGCATGGATGGATTAATGAATCTGCGGTAAAAATTCTGTTCTTGCATATGTTTCTGGGTGTGCATCTATCCATTTTCCCCCTTTTACATCACAGGCTCGCTACAGGAAGGAACAAGCCTTGCTTAAGCAGTTGCCCTGCATTCCATTGGTTGAAAATCTGTTGAAGGATGGTGCAGATGGATGTACTTTAGCTGCCCTGATCCATTTTTACTGCCCAGCTATAGTCAGATTGGAGGGTAAGGCTGATTTTTATGATTCATGATAATACCTCTGTTTATGAGAGAATAGCTGGAGCTTGGGGAAAATTGTGGCTTTTTTGCACTACTGTTCCCCGAATCCCAGAACAAATGTTTCAAAGCTCTAAGAATGATATAGTTTTCATAGTTTATTTTCGTAGATTTTGGTAACCAACGTTAAGCCAGAATTCTCTGGCTCAGGATCAAAAGCTAGAATGTACCATGTAATGGAGGAAGGCAGGGCAGAACAAAGGGTGAGTGCTCAGCTGCAGTGTGTGCTAATTTCCTAAACTATGCTTTCTGGAACGGTGAATAATCCCTTAAATCAGACCACAGTGATTGAACCAATGAGTAATATCTTAGTATAACATTTTAATGTGTCAAGATAATTTGAAATTGACAGATGGGTTTAAATGAGATATTCTTTTTGATTGGACATCACAATAAACCATGACCTTAGGTTTGCATACTTCCTCTTCCTTTTTAGCAGACTTGACTCATTTGCTTTGGTTCCTGATTAATTTCATCTTGTCATTTCAACCAAACCTGCCAACCCACCATTAATAGTTAGTTATTTGAAGCAAGACCACTTCAAACCATGGTTCGTGAAACTGGCTTCTTCTTTTTTTCTTTTTTCTTTTTTTTTAAGTTCAGATGATCCACATTTCTGACACAAATTTCTATACAACAGTTAATAAAGAAACAGAAGCAAAAGCTTCTGATCACTTTATGGCCATAGGGTAAGGAGATGAGAAGGAGTCTCTTTTCAGCTTACCGTGATGATCAGTGTCATGAGATACAAACACAACAGGCATGGCTGTATTTGCACACATATAAGCAAGTAATTATTAATAAACTACTGTATAAATGAGCTTCATGCTCTTGTGCCCTATGAATTTAATTATTCCTTCACATAAGCGCATTAACACACTAGGAGTGTGAAAGATGAGCAAATAAATAAGTAAATAAAGTGCCAAAATACAGGACTGTGGTTAAGGGCACCCAAGGAAGCCAGAGATGTTTAGATGTTTTTTTAGATGCTTATAAAAAAGGAGGAGTGAAGTACCTACATGTGCAAGTATGTTTCTCATTTACACAATAGTTTAGTATACCTTTATTATTCTGATCACATATGAATGTTCTTAATGGACAAGTATCATCATCATAATTTTAGAACCTACAGAACTGGAAGGGACTCTATGGATTATCGAGTCCAGCCTCTGTTAAGGAGATACAGTGGGGAATCGAACTCCCAACCTCTGGCTCCACAGCCAGATATCTAAACCACTTACCTATGTAAATTGGTTTAATGTTCAGAAATGCTAGCAAGCTTTTTTTTAATTGTGCAAGCATTTGTTAGAAATAGAGAAATTTTGATGTATTTGTTCATTTTTTAAATCTATATAATCTGGAATGGTCTTGCGCAAGAAAACAATTAGCTATAGCATCCTTCACAATGAACTGTTGTTTTAAATTTATTCAGAACAGCTGAAAGCAGGGTGTTTCTTTCCTAATGAGCCTATGGATCAGAATTCAGAAACTGTGCTCTCTTCATCCCAGCCCTGCTGTCCAATCCCTAACTCCTTAAAAAAACAAACCAATGTAGAATACGGTGTATGGGCTGGGTGGGTGTTGGGTTAGTTTCATCCAATACTTAGGCCTTCTTTTTCATTTATTTATAGATATCTGTTTGAAGGAAACAATGTCATTGGCTGATAGCTTGTATAATCTGCAGCTGATACAGGAGTTTTGTCAGGAGTACTTGAACCGATGTTGCCATTTCACACTTGAAGATATGCTCTATGCTGCTTCTTCAATAAAGGTAATTTTGAAAAGTGCCATGTGTTTGAATTATTCTGCACAGGGAGGGGTGTGTGCTCTGGTCATATATTCACATCTATATACATATTTTATTCTGTTTATGGTGTGAACGTATGTTACAAAAGGAGTAAGCTTTCTTTAATTTTGGGGGGTTTAACTTGGGTTGGAACTCTGCCTTGGATGTAACTCACTTTTATACTGTGTACGTGTTTACACACACATGAGTATACTTTGTATTTTCTTGTGGGCTTGCTGTTGCATAACCAATTGCCCTGACACAGCCAGCTTTATTTATTTATTTATTTATTTATTTATTTATTTATTTATTTATTTATTTATTTATTGAATTTATACCCCGCCCATTTAGTCAACTGACTACTCTGGGTGGCTAACAACATATAATATAAACAATTTAAAATATAAGATCAAAATAACACATCAGACGATACTCAAGATGGGAGAAAAAAGTAAATCAAGTAGTGGCTGGAGGGAAGGCTTGCCTAAACAGCCAGGTTTTCAGTTGGCCTTTGAAAATGCCCAGCGAAGGGGCCAAACGGATCTCAGAAGGGAGGTTATTCCAAAGGCGAGGAGCCACCTCCGAGAAGGCCCAGTTTCTTGTTTTTTCCTTCCGGGCCTCCCTCGGCGTTAGGCTCCTCAACCTCACCTCCTGGCCAGATCAAGTGATACGAGTAGATTTAGGTGGGAGAAGGCGTTCCGCCAGATATCGAGGCCCTAAACCGTTTAGGGCTTTGTACGTAAGCATTAGAACTTTGAAATCAACGCGGAACCGAACGGGCAGCCAGTGTAGGGCGGCCGGAGTGGGAGTGATATGTTGATGTTTCCTCACCCCACTAAGAAGTCTGGCCGCCGCATTCTGCACCATTTGAAGTTTCCGCATCGATCTCAAAGGTAGCACGTAGAGAGCATTACAGTGGTCTAATCTCGAGATTACGAGCGCATGGACCAGAGTGGTGAGCGACCCAACATCTAGATAGGAACGCAGCTGGGCAACCTGTTTTTATCAGTGTTCCCCACACTTCTGATACATGGGCTGCATTATGTTCTGAATTAAAACCAGATACCCTTCACTTTTAGACTGTAGGACAATCTCCTTTTTAAAGCATGCTGCAAATTTTAGTGAATAAATAACTGGATTGAATTTAATATTTTGTACGCTGAAAATGTTTTATATTTCCTCACACATTCTAGGCCTGATTCAAAGACTTTGATATTTGTATCAGGTTCCTCTCCTTGTTTGCCTGGAAGTAAGTGCCATTCATATAGGGACGTGGTGACGCTGCGGGTTAAACCGCAGAAGCCTCTGTGCTGCAAGGTTAGAAGTCTAGCAGTCGTAAGATCGAATCCACGCGATGGAGTGAGCTCCTATCGCTTGTCCCAGCTCCTGCCAACCTAGCAGTTTGAAAGCATGTAAAAATGCAAGTAGATAAATAGGTACCACCTCAGTGGGAAGCTAATGGCATTCTGTGTCTAGTCGCGCTGGCCACGTGACCACGGAAACTGTCTTCGGACAAACGCTGGCTCTATGGCTTGGAAACGGGGATGAGCACCGCGCCCTAGAGTCGGACACGACTGGACTAAATGTCAAAAGGAACCTTTACCTAAGTTCCATTCAGCTGAGTACAGGTTTTCATCTAATCTTTCTTAAATTTGGAGCCCCAAAAACATGCCTGTGGGCAAAATGGGAAAAACTGCTTATTATCCTGTTTTTTTTACAAAGCTCTAATTTTGAGTTAGTTTCTCACATCATGCTAGCATGTCTCCATGCCAGTGGCATGGGGGGGGGGCAGAGGGGCGGCCACCCCAGTGTGCAACCTTGTTAGGGGCACAGCCACCACCCTTTTGCCCCCCCTCATGCTCTGTCTTGCCGCTGGGCTGCTCCGGGCAGCTCTGTCTGTCTGTTCTCCCTCCCTCCCTCCCGCTGCCACCTCCCTGCCTGCTGGGGCTGTCTGGCGAGCAGGGCAAGCCAGCCATCCCCAACCCAGCACAAGTACAGTACCGGACAACGAAGGGGAGTAGGCTGCCATGTTGAGGAGAGCACACCATTAGCCTCTGTTGGACCAGGGCTGGTGGAGGGGGTACAGCTGCTACTACTCCTACTGGGCGGCCGGTGCCATTTGGGCTGGGCTGGGCTGGGCTGGGACTGCTGGAGATCTGCTGTGCCTCCTCCTGGCCTGCCTGCTTCCAGGCTGCTGGCGGCACTGAGCCTGGCCAGCAGTGTTTTCCTGTTCAGCCAGTGGTAGGAGCAGAGCGCGGCTATGCAGGCAGTGCAGGAGGTGGCAGTGGCAGCATACTAGTGGGAGTTGGAGGCTGAGCCCAGTGCAAGGTAGGTGAGGAGGAGGTGGGGCAAGATGGGGGAAGGAGAGATGATGATGGAGATGGAGGAGGATGGTGCCCTGGGGTTACTTGTATAGAGAATGGAGGGAGGAGGAGGGGTTGCAAGTCCACAGGTTAGGGGGCACAATACGTCCCCTGGGTACTGGCAGGCAGTGCTATGCCACTGCTCCATGGTAGCCATCAAAGTACCTATAGATCAAGACAGGCATCTTGAAGAAAGCCCAGATACTCACAGGTGGGACCAGGACCTAGATAGTATCTCCTTTTTATCAGTGGATCAAGCCGAGACGTCCGGCGCATCGCCTTGCCCAGGAATTTTAACACAATTTCAGCCCGTGATGTCAGTTGAGGTTAACAGGGTCCTTGATCGCTGCAAGGCCACCACCTCCTCACTAGATCCTTGCCCGATAACAACTGAGTGGGTGGAGGCTATTACCATGGGTCTCTCCTTGAAGACAGGGTCCCTCTTGCCTTCAAGGATACACTCATTAGGCTTATCCGGAAAAACTCTGTTGTTATATATATCCCTATGTATTAATGTCGCTATTTGCTATTTTGTTACTCTGTTGTTTTTTGTTATTTGTTGTAAACTGCCCAGAGTGGCCTTGGCTCCATCTGGGAGCCAAGGCCACTCTGGGCAGTTTACAACAAATAACAAAAAACAACAGAGTAACAAAATAGCAAATAGCGACATTAATACATGGGGTGAAAATCAAAAATCATAAAGTGAAGTGAGGATAAAATTATATATATATAAAAATAAATAAATAAATAAATAAGGTGGCCAACACAATTGTTGGAGTACAATATGATTAAGCTCTTTAAATTGAGATGCACACATGACTTTATCTACACGAACGTCCCCTTCTATCCTCCATTTAGGACAAGTCACAGTTAAACCTAGAAGTCCCTGTGGAAGTATAGTTTCCTGTTTCCAGGTCAGAAAACTATTGTCACTAGGTCTAGAACCGCCAAGGATATTAACGGAACTTTAAACCATGGTTTAATAAGCTGATTTGTTCTATCATTAGTGACCATAGTTCTTCATTATAGCTAAAACAAGAGACAATCACCAAAATCATGTTGCATAGCTGCACTAATATAGAGGGAATTGCATCACCAGTGGTAGCAGCTTGCCAGTAATTTAAGTATCCAAGCTTTGATTTCAGGTTGTGCATGACCTCATTGTGCACAATGAGATGAAGTCACATGCAACCTGGAATCAAAATGGAGATTCTTTAGTTAGTAACAATCTACTGCTGGTGGTGATGTCATTTTCCTTATACCAGTGTACCTCTGTGGCAGGATCCGGGGCAATGGTTTCTGTAAAACAGCCTACCTAATCTCATGCATTTCTGACGAGTGGAGTGAAGCTTCTTCCCCTGACATGGGCAAAGGGCTCACTCATATCTTGGCTTTAATAGCTTGAGATAATCTATACCAGCTCACTGTAGCCAGGACTGATTCTAGTTTGCAGAGCAAGCAGCAATTGAAGTTTGTCCATTTTTATGAAATAATGTTTTGCCTTAACCAAGATAAGAGGCAGATAATTGCTATGGGAGGGAGGCAGTATGAAAGTAAATGAGCTTGAGGTCTTGGTTTGCTGTTATATCTCCAATAATTTGAGAAACAGCAATACTTTCCCCTCTAAGTAGTACTATTTTTGTTGCTTTTAGAGCATCAAACTCCTTGCTGTTGTCAGCAATTTCAACATGCATTCTAGTGCTGAGTGCCAAATGGTTGAGGCTATCAGTTTGACAATACTATTGATCTGTTCAGGGGTTAGGAGGAGTTTATTCAAAGACAGTGTTTGAAGTTGCCAGGACAGACAGAGTGGAATATATGTTAAACTGTGGCTGTACTTAGACATGTTAGCCACAGTTTAACGCCATGGGGGACACATCTTGGATGTCCACACCCCCACCCCAAGTACTGCAAGGCATTCAGAAGCCCTTTTGAGCTAACCAGTTACTCTCCAAGCTCAAATCAGTAATCAGTGTTAGTTAAATATGGTTTAAGAAAAAGTATATAGCACAGTAATTTGCATGTCAGTTTGCCGTTGACTTCTCCCTAGCTCCTTCAGAGGTTGGTGGCCTCTCATCATCTCCAGCAGGGTGGCCACGGTCAGGGATACTGGGTGTTGAATAATATCTGGAAGGCCACAGGTTCAGATATAACAAGTGAGCACATTTAGTTGAAATGAAAGCCTCCAATCCCCCCTGTGGTCAAATTGGAGAAAGTAAAGAGGATAGCAGAGAGAGAGAGAGACAAGACCTGTGGCATGCGCATGAAAGGCTAAACCAGGGTCTAGCATAAGATGTGAGCAAGGCCAGTGCCTGTGGTGTGCTAGCCTCTCTCCCTGCTTCCTGACTCCACAACCTCTTTTTGGCATTCATAAATCCAGATCTGTTTCCATGCGTTCTGTGTTCCAGGGCACTAACAGGACAACATTGACCGAACTGGGGTGACTGTTTAGGACAGAGAGGTGTCAGGGAAAACCTTCTAGTTCTGTTAGTTCAAAGTAACATACTTTCTCACACTGACATTGAAATGAAAAGGTATAAGAAATGTAAACACCAGTACAATTGGGTGGAAAACACCATGCTGTGCTGATGGATTTTAGTCACGCGGTGGTGTGTATGTTAGGCGATAAGTGTGAATAGGTTTTCATTCAATGAACTTGGAGAGTTTGCTACACACGGTTTCCTTTCTCTCCAGAGCAGAGCTAAGAATCATTCTTGGAGCACTGCAAGAAAACTGACTTGTGAATTGGATTCATGGGATAAATACATACTGAGAGAAAAAATGTACAGAAAGGATTGTCAAAACTTTGACAAGAAAAATCCTTAGCTGGTCCATTAAGTATGTGTGAAATTCAGCTGTGCTTTAACAGAATAAAATCCCAGGCAGGAGGTTTTATAAATCTGCTAGAATGTTTGTGGGATGCCACTTTCAAATGTGTTTGTTTCCTTAGGCGCTCTTAGGTTAGGTTGCTGAAAAATTAAAGCAGCGGTAATACAAACTTTCAGTGTTAGTACCATTCTGGCCTGCGGTTAGATCCAGTGAAATAATAAACGTATGTTTATAGCATTTTACTTTTGAAATATCAGTCTAAAAATAATTTTACCAGCAGGTAAAATCTCTCATTATTTTAATTGAAGTTAAAGGTATTGGTGAGAAAAATATATTACGATAGGATTCTCAGAACATGATCTGCTTTGATCTAGGCTGGATTTCTTACACTCTTCATCCAGCCTGCTTTGATTCACCATAGCTGTTCTTGCATTGTTTTCTTTTATAACTCTTCCTCTGAGGAATGTACGACTTCTGCTTAGCAGGGAGCTGGTTTGCTTCATATCTGCAGTATGTGCAAACTGCAAAGCATATGATTTCTGCCTTTGGCACTTTGGGTTGGTGCAATTAGCATAATCAGCATTCAGGGTAATTTCTTTTCATTGATTTGCCTACAAGATACATTTGCTCCTGTGTGGTTCATTCCACCTTCCTAAACAACAATCAAAAAGCAGTTGCTTATTAAACACCCTATTTTCTCTCCAGAATTGTCATTTTTAAAACATCATTTTTAAAAATTGTTTGGTAAAATTTGTGTATAGGCGAGGAAAATACCGAGCAACAGAACCCTGGTTACCTGTTTAGTGCAAAACCTGACAGGAGATAAATTACTTGTTTGCAAGATTGAATGCGGAGTGCAATTCAGCAAAACCACCTGCTCATGAACAAGGAGACAGTGGTTCCATGCTGGGTGTTTGCATTGGTTTTCCCTTGGTTTAGGCAGCAGGATGGGAATGATCAGCCTTTAAGGATATTCCTTTCTCTAATAAGCCAGGTTGAGAAAATCTTCAGTCTAGTTTTACAGGACTGAACAGGGAAAGAGATTAGGCTGCCAGAAAAATCTGAAAGAGATTTTTGGGAGAGTCTCCCCTCTAATCGTGAACTACACAGGCAGAGATTTCTTCCCTTTTCTTTCCTTTCTCTTTTTCACCCTGTTGAGTAGGTACTGTAGTTTAAAAAATGATACTGAAATGTACCGTCCAATTACCTGCAGCCCACGCACAGACTGAAAGAAAACTGTTCATCTTTAAAATGCTACGTAGTTTTGACTTGTTTTGCTAGCACAGGAGAGCTACATGAGTTTAGCGGTCAGGTTTGTAGACTGGAAATCAAAAGACTGGAAACTGGCTTCCTGTTTACAAGCTCAGTGGGTGACCTTGTGCTGATCACCATCTTCCAGGCTAATCTATTTTACAAAATTGTTGTACCTTGGGGGACTTTGGCAGGTCCAGGGTCAATGTTCTGCTCCTGGGATTATTTAGGGACCTAATGACCACCAAAAAGAGGAAAATAATGAAACTTGAAGGGGCTGGAAAATCACTTCTGTTTTTGAAAAATGGATGTCTTCAGGGGATGCTGTGATCTACAGTATTTAAAAGGTGAATTGATCTCCTACAGGCTTCCAGAATTGGCACATAAGATATTTTCCTAGGGGAAATTTGGCAAGAAGGGAGGAGTTTAAAAAAATTGGGATTATATTTGCATGATAAAAATGAGAAGACCATATGTGCCTCCTTTTACTTGTTAGGGAAAAAGTCAGCTATAGCTTTAACAAATAAAAACAAATAAACCTCATTTCATCACCGCATACTTGGAGTTGCAAATGAAGGCTTTTAAGCACAGCCAACAGTACTTCTTCCTATCCTTGATTGCTAGGTTGCAGGTTGTTTTGGTCTGTCTTAAGCAGGTCCGCACATGGTTTAATTAGATATATGTATATCTGTGTATATGTATGTGTGTGAGTGTGTGTGAAATTTTCTGATTCCTTCAGTTTCCCTTTATACACTGTGAAGTAGGTCATGTTTAGCCATTGAGAGTTAATTGCTTTCAAAGGGAATCAGCAAAGAGAGGAAACTGGATCATTTTCTAACTGCCTCCTTGTGGCACCCGTCCTACTTAAAACCATTCAAGAAGTCTTCTGAACAATTCACTGCTGTCCAAAGGAACCTTGGTTTGACTGCACTATGAAGAATAATCTGATGTCCCTTCTCCGCTGTGTCTCAGCTACTTATAAAATATTAATGTTGAAAGAGCTCAAGTCTGAACCCACTTTTCTCAAAAGTCGGTCAGCCAGAATGAAGATGCAGTCAGGTACGATAACACATGCTTCACTTAACAGTGAGACAAGACAGACCCATTGGTGTACTTTCTGAAATGTTTATTTCGGAGGGATACGTGTATACCCAATGCTACTGCTGCCTTCATGGTAGCATTTGTATCAATGGGACATATTTTGTTCTCTGAAAAGCTACTGGTCTCTTTCACACTGATCAGATTGATCTGTTTGGGGAAGGAAATTATACACACTATGGTGTGCCTCCCATCTTTTTATTTGAAATTCCTGTCTTATTTCAGTGTTCAATTGAGCTGTAAAAACCTAACATTGGTACCACAAGATGTGGCTTGCATCTGAGAGAACACATACTGAAAAGGCACCCAGAAATAGTTTGTGGCTTTGAAGGAGGATATTTGACTTAACTTCTTGCAGCAAAAAGAACAGAATATTGTGGCACCTTGGAGATTTAGCATATTTTTTATGGCACAGAAATAAACTTTCACAGATTATATGAGCTCTAGTCCACAAAAGCTTATGGCATAATCAACTTAAAATAAAATGTTTCACAAGAGTCTTAGTTGTTTTTAGCCTTTGTTGTCTCCCAACCCTTTTAGATCTACAGTATTTTCTTTGGTTTTATGCATTTACTTTGATTTTTATACTGAGACAATTTGCTTTTTCAAAAAATAAAAAATAAGTATGTGTTTTGTTATTGTTGTTCAAATAAATGTAAACTGCTCTAAAAGTCTTCTGCCTAGGTAAGGTAAAGGTAAAGGTTCCCCTTGACATTTAGTCCAGTCATGTCCGACTCTAGGGGGCGGTGCTCATCCCCGTTTCCAAGCCATAGAGCCAGCGTTTGTCCGAAGACAGTTTCCGTGGTCACGTGGCCAGCGCGACTAGACACGGAACGCCGTTACCTTCCCACCGTGGTGGTACCTATTTATCTACTTGCATTTGCATGCTTTCGAACTGCTAGGTTGGCAGGAGCTGGGACAAGCGACAGGAGCTCACTCCGTCTCATGGATTTGATCTTACGACTGCTGGTCTTCTGACCCTGCAGCACAGAGGCTTCTGCAGTTTAACCCACAGCGCCACCACGTCCCACGTCTTCTGCCTAAGATCAGGATATCTAACAAACAATTCTATTGGTTGCCCAGGTTGTGGTAGCTCTCTTGTCTTGAATGGGAGGACTGGTCATCCATGCAGTACCACACTTCAAAGGACCACACCCAGCAAATGGGCCTACTCTAGTTGTGACTTACTAGGCTAAAGGAAGTTGCAACTGAAGTAGATCCATTTGGTTCAACACAAAATAAGAAGGGGTTGACTCACCAAATCCCCACTGATTTGATGAGCCTATTCTAGTATGACTTACTACATTGAACAACAGGATTTTAGTCAGGTTATCTATTCTGTTTTAGGAATAAGTGTTCCCTCCCTGGCAACTCACAAAGAGTGCTTTGGGGAAAGATCTGAAGAGAAAGGTTCACTCTACATGTATAGGCTCCCCATATAATGCATAAACCTGATTACTGAGAGAATTCTACATATTGGGGGCAGAACCCTATTTTCATAGGGTAGATTCCCTGTCTTCTTCAAAATGTAGATGGGCGTGAGGAGTAAAGGAAGAGACCTCGCTCTTCTGCTTCCGATATCAAGTAAATAAAATTTATTTAGGTTTAGTAGCCCATATGCCATATGCCATGTTGAGTTTTCGAATTTTAAAATATGTTAAAACTGAAATTTGCCACAATTTATCTTGAGCAAAGACTGCTCAAGAGTAATTTTATTCTTCAGGTATCTGAGAAGGCTGAATGTTTCAATAGCCATTTTTTTGAGGAACCACCCTTTTTCTATTGCGTATTTCAGACAGTAAATGAAGGTATGGGATGGTGTATCAAGTTCTAACAGGGGATAGTCAAAGTAATGTTGGTCTGGGGTACCTTGAGAAATCATCTCCTCATCTGAGCTGTTGGGACCACATTGCAATGAGGAATCATATGTGACCGCCTTAGCTTTTTAACTGTCAATATGTTGAGATAAAGGGGTAGATCAAATGGGGTAAAATATTTAATTCCCAGGCAAAGTGAGGAGCATTTCCACCTAGCATCCTCTCCAAGGGCATTCCAGTCTTGTTAAGTCATTTTTCCCATAAGTAAAATCTGCTTCCCATCATGGTCAACTGCATGAGCCATAGTGACTTGAGTTGTCATTTACCTCACCTAATGAAGGCAGGAGGACCTTGAGAAGAGGCTCTGTAAAGCCATCTCAATACTCCATGTAGGAAAAGCCAGTCCTTCAAACACCAAAATGCAAGCTCTTCAGGGCTTTAAATATTAAAAACAGTGCGCTGAATTGTATTCAGAAATGGAACAGCAGCCATCATAACTGCTTCAAAACTCATGGGAGCTTCCACTTATGCTAATGTTATTTTATGCCAACTTTAGTTTTTAAACCAATTTCAATGGCAGGCCCATATACAGTGCATTATTTTCATCTGAACAAGATGTTAAGATATAGCTAGATAATGGTGGCTAAACTGTTCCTGCCATATTGTATCAAGCAGCATCCTTGTCAACCACCTTTACAGCAACATTTCTAAGGCACCAGTCTTCTTTCTTTATCTGGGCTCAAAGAGGGGAAGTTTGTTGAGATTCGGACTCATCCAAAATCGTCAGTTAGCCCACAATGCTACTTGTCAATAGGGGAGTGTGTGTCTTCTTCCAAAGGAAAAGGGAAGTCTTATAATTTTTGCCACTTCCACAGCCCAGATGGGATGTGATACCCCAGAAGATTCAGGACTTCTGGTGTGTTCCCCTGATGGTTGATGGGTTGGCTACCATCACTTTGGGTGGGGGGTATAGTACCACGCTGAGGCAGCTGAACGGAATGCCTCTTGCCCAAGTTGGCAGAACCTCTCACCAGAAGTACTTCTGTCTTGTCTGGATTGAGCTACAGTTTTGTGTGTCTAGTTTTGTTTTGTTTTTAATTGACTCAGGGTGCAGTGCTGTGGTACACTACCAGCTGCTTGATCTTGTGCACGTTTCAGAATAGAAAAGAAAATTATTCGTTTATTCCACTGCATTGCGACCTCATTTTTGTGCTGGCACATTAATGGTTAGCTTACTGAAAATGCACACGCGCACACATACACACACACACACACACAATATGAAGGTCAGAATACCTTTACAAAAAAACAGACAGAAATCTCAAGCTTGCCGTCTGGTGTTAAATAACTGTTGTTGTTTTCCAAATAGGTGAAAATAGTGTGTGTAAATAATACTTTAGCTATAAATCAGTGCCCAGGATCCAGACAACTGTGAAACTTGTCCTGTGAGTGTAAAGGGGCTTTCAGCATGCTTTCCTTCCAACAGGTCCCCACTCCCATCAATGCCACATGACAAACTGCTTTTAAAATGGAGGATCCTTTCAAAAGCAGCGTGCAACGTGATATGAGGTGTGGCTCTTCAAGATAGAAAGTAGAACATTCCAGTGGGCCAGTGTAAGCCTCTTGAATGAGCCTAAATCACAGTGGGGATCTTAACATCTATTACACAGAATGTTTTATTCAGATCATGTATAATTAGCCTCAAAAATGCTGACATGATTGCCTCACTACCACCTTTCTTTCTTAAATGGAAAACATTTCAATATGTTTCCCTTCATTTTAATTGCTGTTGTGCTGAATATAAAAGCCAGTTTATTTTATTCTCCTTCCCTTGCAGTTTTTGGCTTGTGTTTGATCACTGTGGCAACAAGAAACTTGTTCTGAGTTACAAGCAGACAATGTCTCTGTTCAGAAAATTGCGTATTGGCTTAATGACCAATATAAAAAAGCATATGAAGTCCCTTCCCAGTTTGTGCAAGCTGTGATTTAATCAGGAGCCTCTATTTAATCTTAATTTCCTGTCTTAGCTGAACTGGGAAACTCTGCTTGCCAGCTTCTGAACAGGCTCAAGATTCTAAACTGAATTTTAAAATGGTTTTAACATCCTGGGCTTGTTCCAAGGTGGCAAACCTAGCTTCATCACTTTGGATGAAATACGCTTAATTAGAAATGTATGCACTGAGGCCAAATTGCCAAAAAGGAAGGAGCAAAGGAGTTCTGTGCATGGACAAAACGTCAATCATAAATTGGGTTATTAGGTTTGAGCATTCATATTTGACCCAGTGACCTCTATGGTGTTGAGGCTAACTAGTTTTTTTTACTGATGCAGTTATTAGCCCAGTGTTGTCGTTGTGTGTGTGTTCATGCTTCAAGGTGCTGTAAATTATTTAATTAGGTCATCATGTGTTCTATATTTTATATATTCAGAAAGACTTTTCTAGGTTTGCAGCTCCAGCAAGATTACCTTGCACAAGAATTGAAGTGGGAAAATTCTGCTTTAATTTTGAGAGAAATACAATTGTGTTTTCATGCCGTTATGAGAAATATTTGGGCATTCATAGCTAAACTGGATGGTATTAGCTGGATGTTAAAAATGTCTTGGATTGAAAGGGTAGTAAACAAAGAAGATATAAAGTTTCTGAGTAAAGACCAAGAAATCACAAAACACATAATGTGCAGAAAGCTAAAATACTTGGATCATGTAATAAGAAATCAGAAGATTGTACAGCTGAACATTTGAGGCAAAATTAATAGGAAACAAAATGCAGGAGAGGACTATATTGGCCGAAATCCTGTTGGATAGTGTAACATAATTCGTAACATTCAGTTGGTTCCTACCAAGCAAAGAGTCATTGCTGCGATTCTGTTGATTATTTATGCTAAGCAACAGGATTTATCAGCCTTTGGCTGGGAGACTGATTTGGAGGCAGTGCAACATTGTTGTATAGAGAGATCACAGCTAGCCAGTCAGTATAGCCATGTTAACATCTAGTCTCCAGTAGCAAAAGAACAAGAACAAATAAAAGGATAATACAAGGCCTTTGGCACAGTTGGACATGGTCCCACCTTTCACTTTGGTTTCTTACACTTTTCCCTTGGGTCATGTGAACTTTGATCTGGCTAAGTGCAAAGTTCTACACCTGGGGGATAAAAAAACAAACAGTTACAAGATGGGGGATACTTGGCTCAGTAATACTATGGCTGAAAAAACAGCAAATGCTATTTTAAGCAGCATTAACAAAAATATAGTCTCCAAATCCTGTGAAGTTCTAGTTCCCCTCTAATTAGCACTGATTAGCCCTGGACACCACGCTTTAAGAAGGATGCTGATAAACTAGAACAAGTTCAGAGAAAGAGAACAAGGATAATCAGGGGACTGGAAACCAAGCCCTATGAGGAAAGACTGAAAGAACTGGGTGTGTTTCGCCTTGAGAAAAGAAGACTGAGGGGAGACATGATATCACTTTTCAAATACTTGAAAGGTAGTCATACAGAGGAGGGGCAGGATCTGTTCTTGATCATCCCAGAGTGCAGGGCACGTAACAATGGTCTCAAGCTACAGGAAGACAGATTTAGGCTGAATATCTGGAAAATTTTCTTAACTGTTTGAGCAGTATGACAATGGAACCAATTACTTTGGGAGGTGGTGAGAGCTCCAACACTGGAGACGTTCAAGAGAAACTCAAACAACCATCTGTCAGATATACTTTGATTTTGATTCCTGCATTGAGTAGGCATTTGGACTCAATGGCCTTACAGGCCCCTCTATGATTTAGCTACTACTACATGAATTTTGCTGCCCATTGTGTGATTTCAGAATCATTTAGGTAAGCTTTGCTCAAAGGAAATCCTAGGGAAGACAGAGACAGCTGTGAGTAACAAGAGATATTTCCCCTTCCTAAGGCAGCTCTTAATGATACTAAACTGTTTCTAACAGAAGGCTGAGACAAGAGAGTTTGTGTATTTGAAAGGCAGCATCTGCATACATAGCGAGAAGTGTATCTAAAGCTGTGTGAATTTAGCTGTCACTGCCTGGAGATGTATTGTGCGCTCAACTCAGCTCAGCTGACACCTCAGTAATATTCTGTTTTATTTTATCTTTCACCTTCGATCAGATTTCTGAAAGACAAAATGCCTTTAGTAAAATGTTGTGGAATGACTTTGCGAGGACACCCCATAGGTGTGTGTTTTATTTTTCTGCCTAAGTAGGAAGTTATCTTACAAGTTGCCCTTGACACCTTAGAGGTCCTGCTTTAATCTTTTCCCTTTATCGCCATCTAGTGGCCAGGTGAGAAAAGGACATTCACTCACCCTACAGTACTTTCTTCCTGAGCTTGTCTGTTCTGCCATTGGATTCCTATTTCTAGCAGCCAGCCCCTGGTTTTCAGCTTCCCACTTCTGTTCCAGATCAGTATCTTACATATTATGGCTGTTTCTACTGCTAAGGCCTTAGCATAGGGAGCTTGTCAGAATTGGATTAGACAGCAAGACATGTACCGTGGCAATTGCACATTCAGTTGGAATGTGGTTACAAGTAACTACAGGTTCTTTATTTACAACAACATGAAGGTAAGGTAAAGGTTCCCCTTGACATTTAGTCCAGTCGTGTCCAACTCTAGGGGGCGGTGCTCATCCCCGTTTCCAAGCCAGCGGTTGTCCATAGACAGTTTCCATGGTCACATGGCCAGCGCGACTAGACACGGAACGCCGTTACCTTCCCACCGTGGTGGTACCTATTTATCTACTCACATTTTTACATGCTTTCAAACTGCTAGGTTGGCAGGACAGGAAATTCAACAACATGAAATTGTATGCAATTCCAACCCATCTTGCAGCCCTGCATGTGCCCTAAAACCTATTCTGGAGAACTGCAGGAAAGAAGGAAAGAAAATCTCAGTACTACTGCAAGCATGGCATTGGTTCTATTGTGTCTTTCAACATGTGGGCTAAATTTTTGTTGCATAACTTAACACCCACAGAAGTGTGATGACATCACTGGCTAATAATAGTTTTAGGAAATAAAAAACATCCTGTTTCTACCCTGCAGCTTTTCTGACTTCCATATAATTCCTTTCATCATGTGATTTGCTTAGTGAGAGCTCTGGAACAGAAAGGGGATACTTTAATTACCAAAAATTGCCATTCCCAGCAGATGGCATCGGCAGGGGAGATTTTTGGTAATTAAAGAGTTCATCCTTCCATGCTCTGGCTTCCAGACAACAAAGGGGAGCTATAAAAGCTGCAGGGCAGAAGTAGGAAGTTTTTAGTGAACTGAAAAATGCCCCCTTGCCGCTGATGTCTTAGTCTTTTTATTGATGATTTTAACTGTATTGTCTTTTTCGACTGTAAACCACCCAGAGTAGATTCGTCTAGATGGGCAGTATAAAAGCCAAATAAATAAATAAAATAAATAAATGATGTCATCACCCTTCCACAGGGGTAAATTAAACAGCAGGATTTCAGCCATAGTTTTAGGTACTAATCTAAATAAGAGTTTTCGGTTAGTATGGTTCCCATCATAGCTGTCACGTTATATATTTCATGTGAAGTTTCATGCAATAGAAAAAGATACATGGAAATGGATAAAAATGAATATAATACTGTGATTTCCTAACAATTCTAGCTAGGTAATGTGATATAGTGGATAGGGTGAAGAACTAGGACTCAGAAGACCTGGGTTCCAGTCCACACTTGTCCATGAAAACTTGCTGGTGAGTGACAATGGTAAAACCACCACTTCTCACATACTTTGAAAATCCTATTAGGGTCATCATAAGTTGGATGCAACTTGATAGCACATAACACATGCAAACTGTCTTTAGCATTTATCTGTTAATATTAATTAAATATCCATCTTTTATTATAGAGTAATTATTTAGTGTTCATGGCAGAACTCTTCTGGTGGTTTGAAGTGGTAAAGCCTTCATTTGTCCAGCCTCGAGTTGTGGTTCATCCTCAAGGTAATTTTTTTTATTGTTTCATGTTGTGATAAACAATACAGCATGGCCTCCATGAATGTGACCAAAAGAATGTTAACTCACTGTAATTGATCAGCCACTGTTGTTGTTTTTTAATATGGACCGTTTTTGAACTGCTGAAAATATACAGGCTGAACTTATTGGGATATAGGTGGATGACTTCTTAATCCCCACTTCCACAGTGTGAATAGCAACATGAGCTTTGGCATTTTTTGTGAAAGGACCATGCTTTGTGGTAAAGCACATACATGGACCAGAAGGTACCTGGTTGAGGCCCCGATAGCGATGGATGGATGGATGGATGGATGGATGGATGGATGGATGAGGTAGTAGGCCGTGTGAAAGACCTCTGCTTAAGTGTTTGGAGATCTGCTGTGATTCAGTACTAGGCTAGAAGAACAAACAGTCTGACCTATTAGATGTAGTGCCCTTGTACACCTTAAGCCTATTGTGGCTCATGCAGGTATGTGAACTTGAAATGTAGATCCTCACTTGTATCATCCTTGTAGGCAAGGACAAAACATTACAACATTCTTCTCCCCACCATCACTAAGATGAATAGTATCCAAAATGACTAAGGAGGAGCCCTGTGGTGCAGTGGTTAAACTGCAGTACTGCAGTGAAAACTCGGCTCATGACCTGAGTTTGATCCCAGTCTCAGGTAGCTGGCTCAAGGCTGACTCAGCCTTCCATCCTTCTGAAGTCAGTCAATTGTGTACCCGGGGGGCGGGGGGGGGCAACGTGTAGCTTGCATGATTTATAAAAAAAATTGTAAACTGCCCAGAGAATGCTTTAAGCATGATGGGGTGGTATGTAAGCAGAATACTTTGAGTTTGCTTTAACACGATTTAGAGAACCCCTCCCAAATGCAGCAGTGATCAAGCAATTAAAACAACTAAACATTGAAACACAAGAATAACAAGGCAGGACAATTAAACATTTCATAGCTAATGTAAATTACCAACAACAGCAAAAAGCTTGCCTGAATAAAATGATCTTTATTTGACAGCAAAAATAAAAAATAAACAGGGTCAAAGGAACCTCCTGCAGGGAGAGATACACAACTGAGCTCTAGCAAGATCATAGGTCCTCTCATCTGTCCCGACTAACCTTGAATCCTCCCATGTTGGAAACCAGGACACCTCATTGTCAGATCTCGAAATATGGACAGGATGGTATGGGAAGAGGGTAGCAGTTTGTTTGTTTGTTTGTTTATTTGGTAGGGGCTTTAAAAGTAATCATGAGAGAAATAGTTACAGCTGTATATGTAATGACCAGCACTTGGAATTGTACCTGGAAGTGAATTGGTAACCATTGCAGATATTCTAAAAGGAGTACAGTTATAGTTATATAGACCTGTTTTTTTGAGTACAGTGGCTGCTGCATTCTGGAGCATCCAAACCTTTGCTTGTGTCTTGACTTTTATATTGACAGGCATCATAAATACTTTAATTGTATTTTTTTACCCCTAGCTGAAACTCCAAAAGAACCATCCTCTGTTCTTGCTGCAAATGCCAGTAGAAGAAACTATCCAGATGTTTCACCAGGTTCTGACCTGACACCTAGGTAATCATCTGTTTTTATGCATACTTGTAATGTAAGTCATAACTGAGCAGAATAATTTTTATATTTTCTCACTTTGGTTGTCTTTTTTTTTTCTTTTTTTTCTTTTTTTTTGTTTGTTTGTTTGCTTATTTTGGTTTTAAACTGGTTAGAATCATCAATGTCAATTTTTTTTTACTTATTTAAGTCAGTTTCTCT
Organism: Intellagama lesueurii; assembly: GCA_037013535.1. Lineage (NCBI taxonomy): Eukaryota > Metazoa > Chordata > Lepidosauria > Squamata > Agamidae > Intellagama > Intellagama lesueurii. The sequence goes on from JBAJHW010000004.1 coordinate 142,134,090, forward strand.
TTAGTTGGCTGATGCTTATGGATGTTTTTGTTTTATTGTATGTTTTTATAGATCCCCCTGGCTTTGTAAGATAAGAGATAGTAGATATTTTTTAAAAATAAACAACTATAACATTTTTTAAACTTTCTTTTCCCCTTTCTGAAAGGGACTCAGATTACTACAGAAAGGAAGTGTGTTGCATTCTGCACCTCCATTTTCTCATGCAAGGGAGAACTTAAAAAGTGTCTGGAAGTGGGTTTCTTTTACCTAAAATGCTAATATTCTGTCCCCTACGCATTGAGTAAATAGGGAGGGGGGAGAGTATTAACTTAATATACTAACATAATGATATGTCTGTTTGCAGGCTAAGCAATGTACAATGTTAAAATAAAACCAATATTACATAAAAAGAATAAATATTGTGAAACATATTAAAGCTCCAAGTATATTAAGCCATGTTAGAGTGACATGAAAAGCACAGTTTGAAAGGATGGATTAAGGAGACATATCGTGAGGTTTCAAACATTAGAATTAGTGTTAATTTAACTTGTTAATTAAATAATTTATTTTGAAATAAATAGGAGACATTTATGAAAAACAGCTTTTGGGTTCTCACCATTGTATGATGCCTTTTTAAATTGGATCCTTCAGAAGTGCTCTTTTTGTTAGTTTAAAGTGGCCTTCCCTGATCTGGCATGTTTTCACAGGTAGACGACAAATCCTGTAATCCTGAGAATTTGGCTGGGGATGGTGACAGCCAATGTGTCTCCAAACTGTCAAGCTGAGGAAGTCTGTCTGTCCTAAAACAGATTGTCAGAGATCTGCATTTCCCCGCCCCCTTCTTTCCACTCACACCTAGCTGCATCTTTTTTTGCTCCATAATCAGTCTATATATATCTCTAGATAGATGTACACTGATTTGGAAGTGGGACCCTGTATTTGAAAGGATAAATAAGGGGCATAATTTTATTCTTACTAATAAGAAGAGAGGAAGGGTTTATGCAAAGTGTTCATAATTGTACTGTAAACAGCTCAGAGAGTGCTCTAGCACTATTGGGGCAGTATCTAAATCAAAACAACAACAGCAACAATAACAATTTAATGGCCAAAATCATCCTGTTTAGTTTCACTAGTGGAAAAGGAATAACTCACAGTGTCAAATTGCCATTAATTAACAAGTCCCCACTTGGGTTTCTCATTGTGTGCATGTTTGGTAGCTTGGAGCACACTTAGGATTCCAGATGGGGACTCCTTAATTAGCAATAGTTTGCCACTGTGAGAAACACTATTTCCCTTCCACTAGTATTCATTACTACAAGGATACTGGCCATTATGTTATAAAAGTAATGTTGCACGTTGAGATTGTTCAGGTAACAAATAAGCACAGAATGGAAATTAAAATGACATTTCTTTCCCTTAAAAAGTAGTATTCTAAACTAATTAACTAATCTTTAACCAAAAAAAATCCCAGAAGTTCTATAGCTATTTACACTGAAGAAACCATATGATGGCAAAAATAAGAGTATCTTTCTCACCACACATGTTAATGTTTTTTTCCTGACCTCTGTCCATTTCTTCGGAGTGCAAAGGATACATCAGAGATCTAGAAATTTCTCTGATAGAATTAAGAGTCAGCATTTTAAGAGGGATCGGCGCTCTGTCTTTTTAGACTGGACTAAAATGAGTAAACCCCCGATATTCTTTCTGTTTGAAATCGGAAGAATTAGAATTTCAAATCACCTCTAACAGTGCAGGGGAAATTGCCCAGCTGGTGGTTTCTTAAGCAGAAGGCATTGTGATGATTAATAATAATTAATGCAATTAATAATTAATGATAATCAAAGATGATTAATTTTAAAAAAACTTGTTACTTTGAAAGTGCTAAATAAGATTAAAACATTAATTTGCTGCCATGTATAATGCCCATCAAAAATAAGCAAATTAAATTTTGGTGAATTAAAATAAATTCTTTCCAAGCTTGGAAACTGAGAGAGTGGAACCTCAGTCTTATTTCTGAATATGGCAACTTTCCTTATTAATTAATAGCAGAGAAACAGAAATAATAATACATTTTTTCTAATTTTTCTTTAACCTGGCCGATCACACAGCATCTGATTCATCAAATTCTTGCAACGTATTTGTGACAGATCAAAACAGGCATTATGGCCTGTGAGAGCATACATCGTACATGTGTGCTTGTTTTCCAGGCAACATGAGAATGTCAGTCTTGTCTATAGCGACAGACTCACATGGGTACCCATCTGGGGGTTGTCTCTTTCTGATCCATTCATCAGTTCATCCCTGATCAATGTCTAAGCAAGCTCCAGACACTCTAGGTACTCAGATGGAAAACCAAGGAACATGGAAAGATAGGAAGGCACAATTCAGGTTTTCATAGCCTGCCCAAGATGCACCATTTGGAACTAGATGCAAAATAGTAGGTCAGACACAGGCACTAATTACTTATGGACCCCATGTGCCTGGGACAGCTATGGCTCATGGTATTCCACAGGTAATTAGCTCTTCTGCCTGACCTGCTATTTTACTTCAGTTTTATATACACAGGTACAAATCTACAAATCTAGGGACGTGGTGGCACTGCGGGTTAAACTGCAGAAGCCTCTGTGCTGCAAGGTCGGAAGACCAGCAGTCGTAAGATCGAATCCACGCGACAGAGTGAGCTCCCATTGCTTGTCCCAGCTCCTGCCAACCTAGCAGTCCGAAAGCATGCAAACACAAGTAGATAAATAGGTACCACCACGGTGGGAAGGTAACAGCGTTCCGTGTCTAGTCGCGCTGGCCACGTGACCACGGAAACTGTCTACGGACAAACGCTGGCTCTATGGCTTGGAAACGGGGATGAGCACCGCCCCCTAGAGTTGGACACGACTGGACTAAATGTCAAGGGGAACCTTTACCTTTACCTTACAAATCTACACATTGGATCATGGATTCTAAGTGTCCAATTTAGGCTTAATACTTGTAAATATTAAACAGTTTGAAGTTAGAAATTCTTGCAGTAGTATGGCAAATCACCAGAAATCTACTGACGACCTAGTAAGAAAACCACTATAATGAATGTTGTTTTTTATTTAAAAAATTATAATCCCCAGTATAAAGTCATTAATATTCCAAATTACAGTGAAAGGATTGTTGCTCCCTTAGAAACACTGTTTATAACAGTTCTTTGTTCTTTTTCACTTTGGCCCTCAGGCAGCACATAGATTTGCTTGTGGAATTAATAAAGCCTCGTAGAGTTCAATGTCTCGTTAAGTATCTGACATTCTATTCAGTAGGAAGTCAATTAGCCTTTATAGACTTCTGGTTAGTGGTGCTTATATGTTTGTCTGGAATACAAGGGGCAATGCAAAGCTTACCATGTCTATATGGGGGTATTCTGTCAGCAGATTCCCACTGTATGAAAAAGCTAGTTGGTGTTCTAAAAATCAGAAGGAAGACTTTGTTGCCCCTTATGATCTGTTCTCCCCATGTGAACTGTACACACAGTTTGTGAGAACACAGCTAGCCCTTTACATGTTTGCAAGTTTGCAGCTGGGAATCAAGTGTTTTAGAAAGTTTGTTAAATAGAATATATAAGTACCATTATGTAATGAACAGTCTTGCTTAATCTAGGAAAGGTTTAAAATATCACAGTATAAATACGTAGATGATATTTTAAGCAAGTGTGATACTGTAATACAGCTGATGGCTTTCTCAAGTTGCCCGGGCAGACAATGTATTGGAAAATTGCATTCAATTCACTGACTGAATGAAAGGCATAAATATAAATTGTAATGCCAATACAGACATTACTGGATGTTTTCTGACACAAGGTAAAGTTTCAATTAAAATCCTACTTTCGAAACTTTGAAAAATAATTGCAACTACACTGATTCATCAGTCAGTGCTTTGTGGACTAATTACAAGATTGACTGAAATCCTGTTGCCTAGTGTAATAAGTCACACTACAGAAGGCCCAATGAATCAGTGGAGATTTGGTGGGTTAATTGGTCCATAAGTTCCATTGATTCGAATAGCCTTAGTCTACTTTAGCATAGTAAATTGCATGTAGAGTAGGGCCATTTGAATCAGAGGAATTTACGGAGGAGTTGACTCACCAAATCTCCACTGATTCATTGGGCTTTCCGTAGTGCGACTTACTATGTTAAGCAGCAGGATTTCAGCCTTTGTTTCTTAGCTTATTCATGTCTGGAAAAAAATTAATCTAATAAAGTAAAATTTACAAGGTTTCATTTTTAATTTTTCAGTGTAGAAAGTCCAGCTTTTCCACCATCGCATCAGATTTCTCCTGCTAGTCGCACTCACCAACAGCCTTATTCATTTGCTCCAGGTAATAGCATAACACTGAAAAATTAGGCTTTCAGCATGTTGTTTTGTCTTAGAATTCCAGATTACATTCATACAGTGCAATGTGTTGATTAGAATTACTAGATTTTGCCTGGTTTGTCTCTTTCTGATCCACTTATCAGATAGTCCTAATATACTTTTTTATTATTCATGTCATCTAAAATATCAATGCCTTTTCCCTCCACTACTACCATACATGCCTCTGGCTCTCAGAACAACACAGTGGGACTCCTGTGATAGGTTATGCTGAAGGCTGTAACTGACCCCAGATCACCTTGAAGGCTGAGCAGGGATTTGACCCTGGTTCTCACAATCTAAATTGGACAGTGGCATGAAAAAGTCAGAGTTTGGGCACATCTTTTGGACTGCAGCTCCCAGAAGCCCCCACCCAGGGAAGTTTGGGAGTTGTAGTCCAAAAAAGTAACTTTTTTAAAAAAAAAGCTGTTGAAAATATCAGCTACAATATGGGGAAACATATGTCACTTTTTGAGTTAAATGGGTGTACATTTTTGTAATCTGATGTATGGACAAGCAATATACAAACTTCTATCCAGTGATAGAAGCAAGATAAACAGCTACTTGTTTCCTCTTACCCTAGATTTCTAGCTGTGGGTCATTCTTTTTAACGATAAAACATTTTTAAATAGTGGAACATTATCTGCAAACATGTAACTCCCATAAAATATGGCTGATAGAATGGTTGTGTTGTGAGTTTAATTTATTCTAATGAGACATTAATTCAGCTTAGTCAAGATTTTGCCTGGATAATAGTTACATGGTCAAATATGTACCTTTTAATTACTTTTCTGCACAGTGTCATTTGAGATGTGATTAGTTTATTTAGCCTGTTCTGATTCACATCAACAATAGAACTGTGTTCCGGATTTTGAAAGAATTTGAATTACTACCTTAGATTCAAATGCTTTTAAAAAAAAACAATTCCAGAATAATTTGTCTCTTACATTGCATTGTGTGTCAATTTGCAACAGGCAGCATTAGAAGATCTACATCTATGTCTTATATGGATGGATATGTAGGAACATGGCCCAAAGAAAAAAGGTAAGTCCTTTATTATTTAGCACCATATTCCATCAGTGCAGTGATATATCACTTATAATGTTATCTTTGATGCAAGAGGAGTGAATATCCTGCAGTTCAGATGCATGCTGATTAAACACATAATACAGTGGTGCCTCGACTTACGAACTTAATCCGTATTGGAATGATGTTCTTAAGTCGAAACGTTCGTAAGTCGAATCAGCATTTCCCATAGGAATGCATTGAAAACCGATTAATCCGTTTCGGCTGTTTTTTGTTCTTATGTCGAGGCACAGTTTGTAAGTCGAAGCATTCGTTCCCATAGGAACTAATGCAAAACCGGTTAATCCATCCTCTGCCACTAAGGGGAGAAATTTTTTTTTTAACCTAAGATGACCTAAGGTTAAAAAAAGGGCAGGAAAGGAGGGAGGGAGGGAACGAACAGTTTTTAAACAAAATACCTTTAAAACCAAGCAGCTTTAAACCAAACCAAGCACCTTTTAAACCAATTTTTGCATTTTAAAATTACAGTACCATGCAGTACCGGGCAGTCGAAAGTGCATTTCCCACTTTTTCCGCGGTTTTTTTTTTTTGTTCGCAAGTCAATGCAAAATTATGTGAACGGAGCTGTTCGTAAGTCAAATTGTTCATATGTAGGGACGTTCGTCAGTCGAGGCACCACTGTACACAGGAAGAAGCACGTTGTGGATTTTGAAGCTCACATCACTTTTTACCAGATGTAATGTATCTTGTTGTTTGTTTTTGTTTTGTTTTTGTTTTTGCTTGTAAGACATCTGGAATAATGAACAAACAAGTCAAAATAGTTGGACGATATATTTACACACATTAGGTTGTCAATTATGTTTGGGACATTTGTCCCAACTGAATTATGTAGAGTCACTTTTCACAAATGCATCTAGAAGCAGGGGAACATATCCTTAAGCATAGTGGAAAAGAGTAGAAGCATTTGCCTGTTCAAGGTGAGAACAGTTGGCAGTGCTGATGACTAGGATCAGCCATGTGATCAGCTTAAGCAGGGCCTTCATTCTCTCTGCCTTGATGGTTTGACCTCAAAGAGATCAGCTGGTAGTATCTGGATTGGCTGTGTAGTGCTCATTTTCCTTACATGATCTCTACTTGATCCCTGAATGGCTGGGATCATAGCTGAAGCAGAAAGAATTCCTTGACAAAAAGGTTATCAAAGCAGCTGCAAATGTGGAAACAATGGCCAGACTCTTACTGCCAATTTACACTTGTGCCAGGGAAATCATATAAGTCTCTGTGGCAAATTGATGCTCACCGTCAATATGCATGTTGCATTAATGGTTGCTTGTCAGGCACATGTTTAGGAACATAACCAACACCTCATTAATGAGCAGCAGTCTGCCATCAATGCCTATGTGATTTCCCTTACACAAGGATAAATCATCAGTGAGACTCTGGTCAATGCTCTAAAAGAAAAAGTTGAAAAGAGGTAAGGATAGGGCTTGGCTTGGCTTTGTTTGAAATGTCCCAAAACCTTAAATTGACAAATGCTTGTTGTGGGCTTAATCTCTGCTAAATGGCCAGCTGGCTAGGTAATGCTAATAGAATACGAATGCAATATTATTATTCTAATTTTCATAATATTACATTTTCAGCACTTTATTGTTAGTTTGCAGCTTACAGTTATGGTGTAAAAGAGAACGTGCTACTGTTGAGTGCTAAAGATGTTGGTATTTTTCTGACATTTTAGTATGAAAAGGGAACAATAATATTAAATAATAGATGAAATAATATAAATATTAACACTTCAGTACTAAAACATTGGAATATTTCCAACATTTTAATATTAAGAGAGGTTTGTTTGAAACGCTTTCTTTATTTTTCTGTTCCTTTTTAGATCTTCAGTGCATGGAGTTTCATTTGACATTTCCTTTGATAAAGAGGACAGCATCCGCATGACGCCTTCCAACAGAGGAATGACCCGATCTCTCAGCAATGAAGGACTGGCACAAAATGCTAGCCGTTTGCCGAGACATGTTAAAAAGAGCATGGTCTTCAAACCTGTAAATGGTGAAGAGGAAAGCGAAGATATTGAAGAAGAAAAAGATGTTGAAATGTGCAGTGATTTAGAGGCCAATAGCAATCAAAGAAATGCAAACCAAATTAGCCCATACAACCTACCAAATGGAGCCCTGCAAAACAGATTGGTTACTGATGAGTTTGGTAATCAGATTGAGGCCCCAAGCATTGAGCAGGCATTGCAGATTATCCACGACAATGAGAAATCTTCCAGTGTTACTCAGCCAGAGCAATTTACAAATGGGTTTTTCCTGCACAACAAGGAGATCAGTCTCCTGAACTCAAATGGAAAGCCCAATCAGGGCAGTCCTGACATTCTTGCAGATACAAAAAGTGCCCTCAGTCCTGTGACTGACAATACAGAAGTGGATACTGGAATCCATGTACCTTCAGACATTCCAGAGACAATGGATGAGGATTCTACCTTGAGAGATTATACGGTGAGTCTGGACTCTGATATGGAAGAACCATCCAGATTTTTGCATGAATATGATAGCAGAGGTGTGAACCATAAGGAACAAGTCAGTCCTTGTCCAAGCTCAGTTAGTGCCAAATCACAAGCGGGCAGCAGTGCATCATCAAGTTCAGGAGTTAAAATGACCAGCTTTGCAGAGCAGAAATTTAAGAAACTGAATACAGATAGCAGAAGTAGTGGAAGCAGTTCTCAGAAAACCACCCCTGAAGGCTCTGAGCTGAATATTCCTCACATGGTTTCTTGGGCTCAAATACCAGAGGAGTCCCCTCTCCCTCAGGGAAGAGACACAACCCATTTGCTGGCCTCTGAAATGGTGCAACTGAAAATGAAGCTGGAAGAGAAGAGGCGAGCAATTGAGGCCCAGAAGAAGAAGGTTGAGGCTGCTTTCACTAAGCAGAGACAAAAAATGGGAAGAACAGCGTTCCTCAATGTTGTCAAGAAGAAAAGTGAAGGAATTTCTCCACTTAGAGAAGAGGCTGCTGGAGCAGAGGATGAGAAGGTGTTCACTGATAGCAATAGGCCAAAAGAAAAAGAAGCTCAGAAGCCAGGAGAACAGCTAAACAAAACAGTGGCAACGATAAAAGCAAGCACAGAAACACCACAGGCTAAGTGGCTGAAGTATCCAAACACCCCAGTTGATCCTGAAAAGCAATGTAATTTGGTCAGCCCCTCTGAAGAAAACTTAAATGAAGGTGACCTTTTGGAATATACAAAATCTATTGAGAAGCTGAATGCATCTCTTAATTTCCTTCAGCAAGAAATGCAACGCCTCTCACTTCAGCAAGAGATGCTAATGCAGATGAGGGAGCAGCAAGCTTGGGTTATCTCACCACCTCAGCCTTCTCCCCAGAAGCAATTTCGGGAGTTTAAGCCTTCAATGAGGCCTGCTGGATCAGCATCTCCTGTCACTCCATTTTCAGTGGAGTCTCCTCGACCTTCCCACCAGTCCCCACAGTCATCTTCTAGGAAGAATTCTTCTCTCCCCAGTAAAGTACAAAGGACTCCTAGACCCAATGAACTGAAAATAACACCTTTGAATCGCACTTTGACTGCCCCACGGTCTGTGGATAGTCTTCCTCGTTTGAGAAGATTTTCTCCAAGCCAGGTATCCATTCAGACGAGATCATTTGTTTGCTTTGGAGATGATGGCGAACCTAACCTTTTGAAGGGGGCCAAGACTACAACAGAAGTGGTTACCGATAGAGAAGAAGTGGGTGAAAAGGAAGAAGCGAAAAAAAAGGCAGTGGAGCAAAAATCAGAGGAGGAGCCGATCAGACCTGTGGAGTCTACAGTGTCTGAAGTACTGTCACAGCCCATTACTGAGACTGTCTGCCTTACTCCAAGTGAGGAGCCGCCGAAGCCACCAGCATTGCCAGTGCCTGCATCTAAATCTGTTAGTCTCATAGAAGTTTCCCTCACAGATTTAAAACCACCAGAAAAATCAGAAGATTCTGTTGAGAAATCAGAGGGTGAGAGTGACAAAGAACAGGTGGAGGATGACCAAAAATTGTGTTGTGGATTCTTTTTCAAGGTGAGTAGGTGCATCATGACATGTTTCTACAGCAATATTGTAGTTAAAACAGGACAAAAAATCAAATTATATCATGCCAGAAAGCATAGTTGCTGTTAAACAATATTTTATGACAATCTTCTGAGAGATTTAGGGCCTTTCAACAACTGACAAAATGTGTGAAAGGACACGTTTGTCAAATTCATGTGGACTTTTGTCCCTGAAGTGCTTAAGTTTCTAACTGCCCTGGATCAGATTACATTGGCTGAACTCCCATAGTAAGTTGCAGCTAGAATAGGTCAATTAAGTCATTAGGGATATGACGAGTCAACTCCTCTATAAGTTTCATTGATTCAGTGGACCTACTCTAATTGCAGCTTACTATGGGATTTCAGCCAATGTATTGTACTCACCCTAAGAACTAGTATTTAGAATTGTACTGCAGAATGTATTCAGAATCCCAGATCAACCACATTTCCCTGGTATCTCTCCCTGTTGTCTCTTTATCCTCATTTTCTATATATACTTTAGAGTATGTATCATGTTAGCCATATACCAGTTATTTAATTTTCTCTGTATATGGAGTTGTTCTGTTCAATGCAATTTTTTGTGCCTAATAGCGGAGACCCATTGAATCAATGGGACTTACAATGATGGTGATTTAAGAGGTCTCAGTCATTTTGTAGATGTACTCTAATTGGAAATTAGTTAAGACTAAAACAGATTTAAGAAACTCTCCTCCACAATACAATAATTTTAAAGTGGGTATAGTACAAGTATGTTCTGTCTATCGAGCAAACATAAAATTATAGAAAAGAAGCTCATTGTACCATCCCATCTTTCAGTTGGGCAAGCTGGTATATCAGAACAATATCATTTAAATAACAACTTGATCTTGTACATTCTACTATATCCCAGTGCCGCCGCCACCCCACTTCCTTTCTGTAACTTTAGGCCATCCTTCAAAATGTTTTGACCCCCATCTTTTTTTTTCTTTTTACTTCAATGACTACCCTGTGGATAAAATGGCTACCCTGTGGATAAAATCTGCCATGATATTATAATATCATTTAGTTTATTCTTTCTTAAATATTGCAACTAGGATGATCAAAAGCCTGAAAATGATATGGCAGTGAAACGGGCAGCATTATTGGAGAAGCGACTGAGAAGGGAAAGAGAAACTTTACTTCGAAAACAGCAACTGGAAGCAGAGTTGGAAACTAAAAAAGAAGAAACAAAGTAAGATCAAGTGCACATGATAGTCATTCTGACTTAAATTTAGCTGACTTAAATTTATCCTGTCAAAATCTGAATAGCTAAACCTAGAATTGGTGTTTCTCATAAAACCATTTCCCCAATCTAAACCTCATGAACCAATTAAACTATTTTGTTTGTCTGATTATCTGTTCATGGCAATATCCTGATCAGTTCCAGAAAACAAACTTCTTTTACATAGAGGTACAGGAAGAAATGTGACAGCTAACCAATGCACAGTAACTTACAAAACTATCTGCAGTATACTTGAAGAGACATTTTGTTAATGCTGTTGTTAATCCCAACAAGAATAGACTCAGTAAATCAATGGCATTCATGTAGTTGTTGATGTACTTAAAATCAGTGGGTTCTACTCTGATTGGGACTAATAGTTGGATTTAGCCCTTTACAGTTAGATTAGATTTTAAATGAGTCTGCCCTAAGCCTTTAGACAGAGTTCTCGCATAATAGGAAGCCAGGGTTTCTCACTACAGGCTGCAGCTAGCCTTGGGCTCAGACATTCCCCACACCTTCTTCTTATGCCAGAGGAGGAGTGGAGAAGCAGACAAACTCAAGGAACTGCAATTTGCTTGAACTGCAGTAATCAAGGATTTGAAGCCGCAGTTGGATCAATGATTATGATGACCTGATGTGATCAGTATAGTCATTCTCTTTCCTTGGTAAAGTGGTAACAGCCTGTAGTAAAGAAAATAAAAGTGATTGAATAATTGATTGATTGATTGATTAATTCATTCATTCATTCATTCATATCTACTTATATATGTATTTGACTGCAAATCTTAATATTATAATATAAATCTCTTATCTAGCCAAATCATATTGGCCAAAAACCTATTTCTTATTCCCATCAGTATAAGTCAAATGGGATAAATCGCTGTGGTAAATTGTCATTAGTTTAGAAGTCAGCACTCGCATTTTCCATCACATGCCAAGTCACATAATTTATATTTGGTGAGAAAATACAAGTCTTGGCTTTTTAACTGGTGGCAATTCGTTGCCGTGATTGATGCTGTTTGAATTATGCTGGTGAGCATAACAATAGGATTCTGACCATTAAACATTTTTTTAAAACCTTTTTTTATTTTTTTTAAATGTTGCTAAGAAATCAGATTACCCATTTGATACTGACAAGAACACAGTGCTAATGAGATGGTTCTTTTCCACTAACGCCGTAATTTTTGATGACTTGTGATAATCAAACATACTTTTTGGGTGTGAGCAAGGGATGATTTACCAACAATGATGTTGATATTCCAAGGAGGAAGTCTGAAGAAGAACGTCAGAAGAAGGAAGATGAAAGAGCACGGCGTGAGTTCATTAAGCAAGAATACATGAGACGGAAGCAGCTGAAACTCATGGAAGACATGGATATTGTCATAAAGCATCGCCCCCATTCATCCAAACATAAGAAGCCACGTCCCAAATCCATTCACAGAGATCACATTGAGTCACCCAAAACTCCAATCAAAGGTCCTCCAGGTAATAAACATAGGAGTAGAGTGGTGCTAAAACTCCAGCTTTGATTTGCAGTACTATGTTGTTGAAATATGATACACATCTAATTCTTAATCTAGGGACTTTAATTCAGGGAACCATCGTGCAGTAAGTTTCCTGTTAAACCTGTCCCACCCCTCTAGCTGTTTGTTTTTACTTGTCCCTAGAAAGGGGGGGATCTAAATACTTTTCATATAGGCTGCTATTTTTTGTCATGCATTAACTACACTTAGAAAGATACAAGCAACTGTCAGATTGAGTCAGCATAAAAGAAAGTCAGAGTTTAGAAAAATTACTTTCTTTAAAAACTGCAACTTTCAGCAACCCCCCTGCCAGTATGACTAGCGCTGGTCATTCTGGCTGGGATATTCTGGGAGTTGTGGTTCGAAAAATAATAATAATTTCGCCAAGCTTTGAACTGCACCCATATTAGAACATTTTCTCTGTTTTAACTAGGAGTTTATACCTATAATCCCTAAATCTGTTTTGATGCTTAGGTTTAGAACCACTAAAATCATGCTTGAATTTATATGCCTCAGAGGTTCACAAGAAGACAAAAAACCAGTTCTAAATTATGCACCATATGTGTACAATTCAAAGAAACAGTAGAAGGAGGAAATATTTCTTAGAAATCTGGAGAGTGAGTGAGTGAGTTTGTTTGTATATCTAATGACCACATTCTGTGTTCCTTCCTGTCCTTTGCTTGAAATTCCTGCTATTTATCTTGGTTCACAACTTGACTGTGTTGTGTATGTTGTTTCCTCTGTAGTATCCAGCCTTTCACTGGCATCACTAAACACAGGAGATAATGAAAGTGTGCAGTCAGGAAAGAGAACTCCAAGGTAAATCCTCAGTTAATGGTTTCCTTTTGATAGAAATCATTGAGTTAAATCAGAAGAAATCACATTAATGTCGACTTAAGTCACATTGATTCAGTAGGTTTCCTCTAGTTGTGCTCCATAATTGGATTTAACCTCTTGTCTTTGATATGCACAATAGTGTTCATTCAATGATGCAACGGTTTAATGTGTACTTTAAAATAATACATGAATTAAGTATTGATAGTCAATGATGCTCATCTAACCATCGGATTGCACCGTGGCCAGAGGTTAATCCTGCGCATATTATTTCTCATCCCATGGTGACTCAGTCACAGTCCTCCCCCCTCCAGTATACAGCTTTGTCTATATTTACAGTGACATGATATCACAAGCATAGGTACACATGACTCAATTGCTGCAGGCTGGAGGCAAGATCTATGGTGGTTTCATTCAGTGCTTTCCGGGGGCTAGCACAGGCCTTCTGGTTGTTTAAGATCTGAAAATAAGATTAGGTTGCACTCCTATACACAATTAACCCAGTACACAGGATTGGACTTGCTTCTGAGTAAACATGTATATATTAGAAATGCAACAATACAGCTCTCCTTAATTTTTAGAAGTAATTCCTTGAGAAGTGTCTCTTCTCACTGGTGACAGCTACAGATAAATGAGATTGACTAAATTGTGTAAACTATGAGGAATTTGCAGGGGAAGTATACCTGAGGGTTTCTGGGATGTGCAAGATTGGTCCTATCCCTATAACCTAGGGGACTTTGGTCAGACTGGGGGCCACATTTACCTCCTGCCAGGACTTGCTGTAATCTCTTCCCCAAGAAAAAGTGGGATTTCCCCCCTCATTTTGCTAAAACAGGAAATGACCGTAAGGTCACTTAAAACAAAAACAAAAACTTACATTTTTCAATAAATAAAACATAGCTGTGTTGCTTGCTTTACAGAAGAATTGTGTTTCCTGTTTTTGCGCATAATTTTTTTCGGTGGCAGTGAGGGGGTGTTGGAGGCTCAGTCAGAGGGAGGGAAATCAAGCAAAGGAGCATGTAATCCATGGACGATTGTCACCCACCCCTGTTATAAACTTCCTATGATTTTGTCAGCTTTGTAGTCTCTTCTCTCATTACCATAAACTTTGTTGACAATATCACAAGGAAAAGTAATGCAAATAACACCTTCTTCATGCTCCCTAGGTGCCAGAGAAGGGTATTGCTAAAGGTATAAAACAGATTTACATATTCTGTGTTTCTTCCCTTTGGCAGCACTGCAGGGAGATAGGGTGGAAATGTCACATAATCTACTAGTAACTGGCAAGCAGTTGACAGACTGATAATGGTTGACATTTTGCCTACCTATTCTTGTGGCTTTCTATGTTATAGACCCTCTAGATCCCTGGAAGAATGAGCCTGCCATTAGTTCATTCTGCTCAGTGTTCATTTTTAATATAGTGTGCACCTTAATATTGTTCCAAATACCTGTTTTCATCCTTACATTGAACAAATAGTTTTTGAGACAACATTTTTGTTTGTGCCTGCATGCATACAACATCTAGGTCAGAATCTGTGGAAGGGTTTGTATCGCCAAGTCGTTGTGGGAGTCGTAATGGGGAAAAGGACTGGGAAAATGCATCAACCACCTCTTCAGTGGCTTCTGCTACAGAGTATACAGGTCAGTAGTGAGAATGTTCTTTGAATGGAACTGCTTGAAAATGATCATTCCTATAACTAGGTGGTACAAACCCTCTCACCCTTCCCATGTACCACTCTGGACATACTGGAGGACGGCCCCCCTCCCCTGCCAACCTCTATCAACCCTTGGCCTTGGGGGGGGGGGGAGAATTGCACCATACTGCAGTGTGCCTGGCCAGTACTTCCACTAGGAGGGGCTGTCCATGCTTCCCTGTTCAGATGAAGTATCTTCCACTTCCCAGGGTCCCTCATACCCAACTGACTCATGCCTTTTAGAGGGAGGATCGGAAGCATTCATTGATTTTCCCCCTGAATGTTACTACATGTAGTACTACTAGTATGGTAACTACTTTCCATTTAGTTAATACATGTGCAGCAATTTATTCCCTTCTTGAGCATTCACAAGGGGAATGGTTCCCTACATTTTACTCACACTTGTTGGGCCTCTGATGACTCACTTTTCACTTCACAAGCCTGAAGCCTTTCAGACTTGCACTTAAAACAATGATTTGGGGAACTTTTGATTTCTCCATGGTAGTCCTTGGGCTGCCCTTGGAAAAGTTAATGTTTTGGACTGCAGCTCCCAGGAGCCCTGCCAGTTCCTCTCCAAAAAATACTTTCCGAAGATCTACTGTATATTGGGGCATCTGCATCAGTCTCTGTGGGAGAAATCTTAAAAATACTTAGTTGGAAACAAGTTCCATGGAGCTTAAATGGAGTAAGCAAATTTGGGGATGCAGTGTCAGAGAGACATGTCACAGTTCAATTTTCCTGCTGAAGCAGAAAGATTGTCTAGCAAAAGGAGGACCAAAGCAGCAACAAATATGAAAACACTGGCCAATTATATCTTTTAAAAATCCCAATATTCTTCATCATAAGGATATTTAGAGTGAAATAAAGCACATGAAAGGCAAAAAAAAAAAAGCCCAAGTAGCCTCCTTTTTAGCACTTCTTTGAATAGTGTCATATGGTAATGCTGACAGGTTTAGCAACACAAATCCTACTATGTCCATTGCATGTTAAAAAAATTTTTTTTCAAAAATGGGGGAAAATTCATAGTGTTTAGACTTGCTTCACTAAACCTTATTGATCTTATCTGTCTAGGACCAAAGCTCTTTAAAGAACCCAGTGCAAAATCCAACAAGCACATCATCCAGAATGCCCTAGCTCATTGTTGCTTGGCTGGAAAAGTAAATGAAGGTCAGAAGAATAAAATATTAGAGGTAAGGTTAACCTGTAAATGGAGACAGGGAAACTTAAAGTCTAAACTTGAGGCTCTGACATTTGATATAGAAGAGTAGATGGAGTAGGTTCTGTGTTTTTTCAAGCATATTCTATGGTGGAAGGATTGCCATGAGAGAAAAAGAAAAATTTCCAGATAGATGACCTTATGATTAAGTCTTTTTCAGCAGAAACCAGAAAGAGCTTTGTGGCATTGGAAAGACTAACAAGCCCACTGAGTCTGAAGAAGTGGGCTACGGTCCACATCATCATCATCATGTGTTGTCAAATCAATTCTGATTTATGCTGAACCTTTTCAGAGTTTTCTAGGTAGAGAGTACTCAGACATGATCCATCATTCCCTTCTTCTGGAAGCACCCTGGAACTGTGCAGCTTCCCCAAGGCCACAAGGCTGGCTGTATTCACAGGAGGCACAGTTGGAAATCGAACTCCCAACTTCTGGCTCCACAGCCAGATGCCTATCCCATTGAGCTATCCAGCCACCTAAAGTCCCCAAAAATAGAATAAATATGGATAGTCTTTAAGGTGCCACAGGACTCATTGTTGTTTTTGCATGAGGTCCTGCACAACTCCCACCTTGGCAGACTAAAAAGGAGAGGATGACACTGAGGCCTGTGGGATATTGTCATCTTTGCTCTTTATCTCATCTGAAAAGAGAGTCTTGCGTGGCAAACCTATGCTTTGTCTCCCACATCTCAAAAATAAAAACAGGTGATTCTGTTTGTCAGGGTAAGGAACTCTGGCAAAGGGAACATTTGTTCCCATTTTAAGATTAGGTCCTACAAGCCCTGTTAAATTACAGAAAGAGAAAAAAAAACTTTTTAAAAAATTTGTAAGACTTGTATTGAAATCTCCTTCCAGCCTATCAAGATACATAAAGCTACATATATTCTTGGGAGTAGCTACAGTGTAAGCACAAAGTGTTGCTGGATCAGGCCAGCAACCTATCTGGACCATCATCCTGTTTCCCCTAATGGCTAACCGGAGACTTCTAGGGGCACACAGGAGTGTGAATGCAATGGCATTCTTACCCTTGCTAAGTGTTAACAATACTGTTGAGAGGCATGAAGCCTATGTATCCAGAAGGATAGAATATACAAGGGCACAGATTACACATCTTGTAATTAAGTATTACAACAAACTCTGCAACATGAACAAATTACATAATTCAAAAGAAGAAAAATTCACCAAAAAAGGCTTAGTATAATTGGTTAAAAGGTGCAGATAAATTAATCCCATCGTGGTAAGTGTGCCCTTCCACCTAAATTATATCCTCTGCTCTCATGGTCACAAAATTCATTTGTTCTGATAATAGTGAACAATGCACCAGTTGCATGTTAATTTTATACTTTACAAAACTCCAGTTAATTTACTAAAAAGAGACAAAAATGGCCACCCATCCCAAAAATTATCCTCTAAAAAGAATGAATTAAAATAACATGAAATGTCAACCATTACTCAATCAATTATTGTTGTTCATGTTTAGCTATTTAAATAAAGACTGTTTAAAATTGTTTCTTCAAGAATTTAACAAATTAGGAGTGATTTTTAAACAAATTATTTCAAAGCTTTGGCGTATCCTGGTTATATAGATTTTGCAAGAGACTGAAGTAAAAACATCTGGTACACCAGGAATAGATCTAATTCTTAAAATTACCACTTGCATTCTTTAAGACTTATCCACATATGCATATATACACATATATATTTTTCCTCTATAGCTGATTGTTCAGCAATAAATAATGTATAATTTCGCTCCATTTTAAAGACAAACCATTGCATTGAATCCAGTAGTCATGTATATACTGAAATCTCAGGGACTTAAGGTAGCGATGACTGATTTTTCCCCTCAATATCAGTGAGTCTTCCCTAAGCATAACTAATTCTGGATCTGATTGATAATCTTTGAAAGGATGGGGGAATTATATCTGTGATATTAGGTCCATGTTGCTCCATTTATATATGCAGACAAACAGTTAAGGCTACAAACATCAAGTGATGACCATGAGTGTGTGAACCTCCTTCATATTTTTCAAGCACATAAAACAAGGTTGTGTCATAAGAATTTTAGTAAGGCAGTTTTAATTGAAAGATTCCCTACCTGAATTTTAGCTTTCCCATGACATGAATTCATTCTTCATTCTTTCTTTCTTTCTTCTTCCCTGTCGGCCCTCCCAAAGGAAATGGAGAAATCAGATGCCAACAATTTCCTCATTCTCTTCCGGGACTCAGGCTGCCAGTTCCGATCGTTGTATACGTACTGCCCTGAAACTGAGGAAATCAGTAAGTTGACAGGAATAGGCCCCAAGTCCATCAGCAAGAAAATGATCGAAGGGCTTTATAAGTACAATTCTGACAGGAAGCAGTTCAGCCACATACCCGCGAAAACGCTCTCCGCCAGTGTCGATGCAATCACCATTCATAGCCATTTGTGGCAGAGCAAGAGACCAGTAACACCGAAAAAACTCTTACCTGCAAAGGCATAGTACCTTGCGGTAGGGAGTGGGGAGCCTTGCCGAAGACCTTTGTGGCAAACGTGCACTTTTTATTTGCTGCCTATCTGAAAATAGGTTCCTATTTGCCAACAAGACTTCTTTGACCTTCAGTCTTCAAGAACAAGCTCTGTTGTCATGCACAACTGGAATGTACACACAGTATTAGAGACTTGTGGGAAACTCACACTTAGGTGATCATGCATTCATCTTCTCATGCAAGATGAGTGACAGGTGTAAATGGGTATGTGCTTACACGCAGTTTATAGGAGTTTATTTCTTCTCCATTCTAAAACACTGAATATTGAATGTTTGCAATTCTGTAGTGACTGAAATTAAAGCTTTTTTTTTTACGTTTATTGCCTTATACTTTGGTTTGTTATGGTTGCTTTGAAATTTGCTTGTGCTCTTTATAACTTTACTGGAGAAATGCGTGGTCTTTATTTTCCATACTGTTAAATTCTTAGTGCCCTACAGATAGCAAAGGGTACAAGTTTTTATGCAAAGAAATGGGAGTTTGTTCCTTCTTTTCCAACTCTCATTCACTTCAAGAGAAAGTTCAGGAAAGCTGCTGGTACAGAATACCCAGAATTAAATGTTGCTAGCATGTCTTAAATTCTGACATGAAATGTCTGTCATTTCTTGTTCCACAAGAAAGCTTATTGTTTAAATGGGTTATAATTACATTTAAAAATCTGCCATGGCCCTGATCCATGGAAGAATAAAGTAGGATCTCCAGATTAACTGGTGGGTCCCCACCCCATTTGTTTCTTTTTTGACCAGGGGTCCTCCTTATAATCCTCCCCAAACTGCTATTTAAAAAGTGTGCTGAGTAGCTAATAGTATGGGGATGCTATTATGACATAAAAATACACACAAGCAGAACAACATCACTGATCCCCATACATATAAAAGAGGTGATCGGATCAGGGCTTACACATTGCTTCCATTTCAGAATCCTGAATAAAACAATATTAACTGTGCTAAAGCTGTACAATTCACATGAGTCCTTCTAATACAATTACAAAGCAATTTATCTAGGTATATGTATTATATAAAAATTATTTGGATATGTCATCAGGATGCTAACCCAGCATTTGGACCAAAGTAGATTTTTTTTCCTTGACACTTAAAAGAATTGATGTATTTTTATTTTAACAAAAAAACCAAAAAAAAAACCTGTATTGATTAGCATACATAACGTTTTGAGTGTGCTGAAACCATGAATGGCACATATCTACAAGATTACAGCAACACAAGTTAATTGAAATAATTAGAGTATATTCTCAGTATTTAAAAAGGGCTGCACATCTGATTAGGTTAGAAAAGCCATTTCTGTTTAGCTCTGCATTGTTTTTTAAGGATTCTATTCAATATAGCAAAGTTTCAGCAGGTGAAGATGTTCAAACTTGAAACCTTTCCTTATTTTTCTGGTTTTTTTTTTTTTTTTTTTTTTTTTTTTTTGTGACATTTGTGCACCAGAAGATTTAGTTAGGGGTGGGAGGGAAATTGGTAGAACCTCATTCTCAGGAAAAGACTTGAATAACTGATAAATGTGTTCCGTTTCAGTGTTGTAAAAAGTGTTGGAACTTAAAGACGGTATTGAAATACCTGTCTCAAGTGTATACTTTATTATGTATCCCACACAGGAGAAAGTAAAGCAAAAAACAAAAAACAACTCTGTGCACTTCTCCCATTGAACTGCTTGATTTGGAGAAGTAGTATTTCACTACAGTGTGCTTGTGTTCTTTATATAGAAGATGTACAGGAATGGGAAGTCCTTAAATAATTTAGAGAACAGTACTTTTTTAAATTATTAAAAGGCCTTAGGCATCAACGCATCTGGATTGTTTATCAACACTTTCTCAGAAATGCATTCAATATTTTACTGTAACTTATGTTCTTATATTTATGTATATTTGTTAAAACTGTAAAAAAAATCTGTTTAATAGGTACGTAGCTCAAACCTATTTGTGGCTAGCTGATTCCTACTGTTTGCATGTACATGGACCAGGATATCTAAACCACCTTCGATTCTAGGCTTATCCTCCAGTGAATGATATAGGGAACATTTATGGCACACCCATGTAAACATACATGTAAGGTTTGAAAAAAAAAAAAACCTGGCTCAAATGCATCTGTAGCTGGTGGAAAGATGCTAGGACATAAATAGAATAGACAAAAGCAGAAATCACATGAAAGGATTTATAATTAAACTATTCTTGCTAAAAGAGAAATGTAATTTTAAAATGTGTACCATCTACTGATTCATGTATGCCTGTCTACGCAGGGTGTGTTCTGAAATGCCACAACAGAGGATGTTGTTTTAAATTATTGAATGTATTGTGATTTTTGCCTACAGTTCAGAAAAAGGCGTCTGTGCAATGTCTAAAGGTAGAATGTGAAGAATGCAGTTACAGATTAAGACACATGGGGTTGGAATTTTACTGCATACTAGGAAAACAAGGACAAAGGATTTTTTTTTCTTTTACGCTTTCAATTTTTCTAATGACAGTACATCTTCGTTTGGGATCTTGTTTAGGAGAAAGACAAGCCTTTTGTGAAGAAGCCTGGTGTTTATCAGTGACATTATCAGAACACACTGGTGGTTTCATCAGAGGTGTGTTGTTTTTATTGTTTATATTGCAAAATTTGCCAAACATCCTAATTTTCCAGGCCAGGTATTCAAACTCTGACAGTCATTGTGGCTACTGAAACCATTTTTGGATGACTGTTAGTTTTAAATTCTTTGGCTGTTTAAAGCCAAATGCTGTTTGTTTATAATTTTATGGGCACCGTCCATTGAGAAATGTACAGTGTCTTGTGTGCTTACATGTCCACTTTTGTGGAGTATTGCTACCTTGTTTTTTTCCCTCCAGATGCTGTGCTGTACAATAATTGTCATATAGCTGCTTACCTAGTACAGTGTAGTTCTTCCCTTCCATCTAAATAAAAAAGCATGGCACCAAACAGTGTGGTTGCATTTATCATTGGTACATATTTTCTATAAAGTCTCTGCAGCCGTTTCATATACCAGTTGAGCAACCAGATTTCCTGGTGTGCTAGTTTGTGAGGCATTGTATGGGTCTCACCTCCCTCCACCCAAGGTGTCTTATGGCACCCTTAGGCAGGAACTACACATTTGCAGATAGCTCACTGATTTTTCACATTAAAAAAGGACATGGCACAGCTGCTAGCCCACCAGTGCTGGGTAGTTTCCCAGCTACTAACAGCACTGGGGTAGGGGCAGCAGCTAAGACTCCTTGCCCACTCAGCATGTGGAGAAAATGGAGCTGCTGAAGCTGCCTACCTTCTGGCCTGTGCCAAGGTAGCTGGGAAGCCTCCAAGCACTGGCCCCCTGGTGGCGCTGTTCTTGCTCAGGGCAGAAGGGGGACACCTGCAGTGGCTCTGTTTTTGCTGCATGTCAGGAAAATGAGGACTCTTAGCTGCTGCGCTGACACTGACACTTTTGATGTCTGGGAGGCCTCTGAGCACTGGCTGGCTGGTGGTAGAAACTATGCTGTGGTTTTTAAAAATAGGAATTGGCACCATTTTAAAACTGCAGTAGGGCTTGCATTGTGTGCAGCAACAGAAGTCTCTGCAAATTCAATGTGGATTTAAGACAATGTATAGTTTTTGCCAAGGTCTGCTAGCAGGGAACTGGAGAGCAGGGGCAGACAATATCTTAACAGGCAGCCAGATTTAGCTTCCGATTTGCCACCAATGGGATGCAGAGACATCTGTGTGTACTTCCCTCCTGAAGGCCATCTAGTTCAGTGTTCTTGTTCCAGCAGTGACCAACCTGATGCCTCCAGTTGCTCTGAGAGAGAGAGATCTCACTGATGATGGAACAGCTTTCTCCATTGTACCTGAAGACAGCAATGTATCTTAGAAAATGCAAGACAGGCTGTGTGGCACCTTTTAGCAACTGCCTCTCTTTGCCTAATGGTAGGCAGAGAATTTTACTTTAAATGGGGATGTCACCAAAACAGTATTTCTGTATGGAATTCTCTTTCTCCTTCCTAAAACATGTTGGAACACTCACTCTCATTGAGAAAAACACTCTTAAGTTTCTCTGTTCCCAGCTCACAGTACTGGCCGATGGAGAAGCTCACAATTTAACTTCATGTCACAAAATGAGTGTTCCCCACACAGACACTAGAACTTACAAATATTTTCAGTATTACGAAAAGTTTTAAAATATATTGAAGAAAATGTCTTCACCTGCAGCACTGTGACTATATTAGCAAAGCATCTAGTGCGAGTCTGACAAAGCTCAGTAGCAAGTAGTATTTCATCATGTGTTTATTAGCCTACATCTTGGTAGCAAGTCCTGGCAATACCTTTGAATGTAAACATATTTATGAATGTTCCCAGATGTGTATTATCATCCCTTCAATCAGTATGACTGGTTGTTTTGACATACCTTGAATACAGCAGTACAAGAATTTGGATGAGAGCCGTCTTATATAAATATCATTAAAAGTTTTGTAAGCAGTTAGTGCTCATTTGTGAACAACGTTCAGCCGAAGTAATATTGTATGAAAGATTCTTTAATTAATAAGTAGATTGAAAACAAAACAGAAAAAGCAGAAGAAGCCATGCTGGTCCATTAAAAAAAATTAGATTCCATTTTTGAGTTGTATCATTAGATTTTAGTAACAAACAAAACAAAAATAGTAAGCAAGCTTTCAATTTCTCCAAAATTCAGTCCCCCATTTAGTGTCTTTGTTGTGTTTGGTACACCTCTAGAACTCCTGGTTAGTGGTAATACTGGGTAGTAATGGTAGATGATGAAGCCCAAAGAATCTGGAGGGTACCAAGTTGCAGAAGGCTGTGTCAGGTGTTGTTGGATTCTGTAACCAATGGTCAATGATGATAGAGTTGCAATCATATTTTGTCTGCAGGGCACAAGATTTTCCACACCTAATCTGAAGAAACTGGTCTAAATTCACACAGCCTGTATGAATTTTGAAATCTTATTAGTGTAAAACTATAGCTGGCTGGACACTTCACTGAGCTGGAGCACCAAGGAACTGGGAGTTTTATTCCCCCCTGTGCCTCTTGAGAGAAGAGCCAGCTTGTGTAGCCTTGGCCAAAAGGCTGCACAATCCCAGGGTGCACCCAGAAAAAGAGGAATCCCACTTCTGTGTATTTTAATATCTAGATAACTCTGAAAAGGGTCTCCACAAGTTAGAAAAGACTTGATGGCACATACCTGTTATTTATAAAGTGTAGTAGCTGAGATGTGGAATATAATTACTGTGGAGGTTGACAGGATAAAAACATAGGGTGGGGTAAAGAGGAAATCGGTCTTCTGAAAACCCTAACTGTTCTTGGTGGATATCCTGAATTAGAACATTGGGGTGTTTTAGAATTAGGGGAGCGGAGTGCACAGACCATCCATTAATAAACTACGGAGCCCAAGACTATGCAGGGATGTTTCAGGAAGAGAAAAAATGGTAAAGAAAACTTTTTTCTTTTCTACTGTGCAGATCCTCTGCTGCCTTGGGTCCTTTTAAGGTGAAAGGCGAGGTAAAAAATGTTTTAAATAAATAAATTAAATATTATATAGACTCCATTCATTCATTCATATCCCGCCCAGCTGGCAGCCAAGTCCACTCCGGGCGGTTTACAACAAATAACATAAAACAACAAAGTAACAAAATAGCAAATAACAACATCAATACATAGGGGCAAAAATCAAAAATCATAAAGTGCAGTGAGGATAAAATTACAATACAATAAATACAATTAAAAGCGTAGAAAAATATAAAAACATGGAGCATGGCAGTATGATAGAAGTTATATTATTGGACACTGTTGTATCAGAGTGTAGTTTGTTCAGGTTTTTAGCCAGGTTTTTAGTAGCTTTTTGAATGTGCCCAGTGAAGGGGCCAGGCGGACTTCGGGCGGAAGAGAGTTCCATAGTTGTGGCACTACCGCCGAGAAGGTCCGATTTCTAGTGGTTGTTTTCTGGGCCTCTCTCGAGGTCAGAACTCTCAACTACCCTGCCTGTGACGATCTTATAGGATGGGCAGACCTAACTGGAAGGAGGCGCTCAGCTAGATATCGAGGTTCCAAACCATTTAGGGCCTTATAGGTTAGTACCATTACCTTGAAACTGGTATGGAAGCGAACAGGAAGCCAGTGTAAGGCGGCCAGGGTGGGGGAGATATGTTGGTATTTTCGAACCCCACTCAGAAGTCTGGCCGCCACATTCTGGACCCGTTGCAGTCTCCGTAGCAGTCCCAAGGGCAGCCCCACATAGAGAGCATTACAGTAGTCTAATCTCGAGACTACCAGCGCATGGACCAGGGTGGTGAGGGACCCAGTGTCAAGGTAGGGACGTAGCTGGGCAATCCGCTTTAGGTGGAAATAAGCGGATCAGACCACAGACGTTATTTGAGATGTCATTGATAGCGATGGATCCAAAAGCACGCCCAAGCTTCAAACCTCATCCTTCATGGAAAGAGTGCCCCCCAAAAGATAGGGAGGCACCCAGACCACAGACACTAGGGGGCCCCACCCACAGGATTTCCGTCTTGTCTGGGTTCAGCCTCAGTCTGTTGTCCCTCATCCATCCCAACACCACATCCAGGTAGCACTCAAGGGACGGGACAGCATCCACTGCAGAAGGATGGAAGGAGAGATAGAGCTGAGTGTCATCTGCGTATTGGTGACACAAAGCTCCAAAATGCCTGATGACCTCCCCCAGCAGCCATAATGCAGCCTGAACCTGGACTAGAACGGATCAAGGGCATTGGTCTCCTCCAGGATAGCCTGAAGCTGATTCGCCACCACTCTCTCCACCAGCTTGCCAATAAAGGGATATTGGCGACTGGACAATAGTTGTTAATATCATCAGCTGCCAGATTGGTTTTTTTACGGATAGGCCTAATGAGTGTCTCCTTGAGGGCAAGGGGGACTCTAGCATGGAATCCCTCTAGGAGTATACATATAATGTAGAAAGGAAATTTAAAAAGCTGTGGGGCAGGAGAGAAAATTTTTCTTTTTCCCTTCCCCTAGTAAAACTCTCCAGTAGAGTCTAGTAGCACAACAGGATTTGTTTTCTAGGCTGGATGGATCTGCGAACAGGAGCACTCTTTTGGAGGCCTGGGATTATACTGTAATATTTCATTGCAAATCCTGTTCCCTTGGCTTTAAGTATAACATTACTTCCTGACATAGTAAATTTGATAACTTCTGAGGTTTATAGTTTTCAAAGAAGTAACCATGGTAGAAGCATATCAGACAAAGAAGCAAAACAAACCCCTCCCGCCAAAAGGATGCAAAAATGTTGTGGCACCTTAAAGACTAAGTGTTATATTGTAATGTGAGCTTTCGTGGATCAAGTCCACGTCCTCAGACATTAAAGTGCATCTATATGACTGTCATATTTATGCATGGCCCCATGACCGAGGTGGGGATCTAAACAGCCAGCAAAGTGACGGTGGTTTGTTAGGAATGAAATAGGCTACCGGGGTGTAAATAATTTCAGTCATCAGTGTGCGAGGTAACCATAGCATACTTGACACAAATGGCAAACTGTGGGGCCATGTATAAATATAACAATCATATTGTTTCACTTTAATATTTGAGGACGTGGACTCCACAAAGGCTCACATTAAAATATAACAGTTAGTCTTTAAGGTGCCACAATATTTTTGTCTCTTCTTCTTCTTCTTCTTCTTCTTCTTCTTCCTCTTTGTCTGATATTTTGAGGTTTGGCAGGCTTATGAATCTTATCAGAACTATGACATACAATGTATTTTTTAAAATCTCCTTACAGTTTAATATGTAGAAATTATTCCATCTCACCTTCCATTGTTTATGTGTCCTTGAAGTCTATATAAAAAGAAAGTACCCAAATTTAAATCACTGCTCTGTATTTTAAACAGTTCCTCAGAACTAGTCAGAGCAAAGAATCATCAGGCAAAAAGACAATTTTAAAAGCACTTTGCCTATGCTGTAGAATGTATAGTACAGATATTTAATCCCTTGAAAACATTTAAAGCTATTATTTCTAATTAATAATGGAGTTACTCACTTTGATTTGCAGTTAGGAAGACAGCTTTGTATGGGTTAATTTTTAATTTTTAGTAAGGGTCACTATTTAAGTTAAAAAAAGAGGCTTTGCTGAAGCAGTGGAAAATATGAAGAAAGATTGGAATCCAAAGACTCTCAGATGATAATTACATGCTCTGGTAACTAGTCAGAACCTTGTGCTGCAAAAAACAAGGAAAATGTGATGGTGATGATGTGGTACCGGATCCCAATTGTGACAAGCAGACAGCTGTCTGAGCATGACCTAATCTGAAGATGGGGGGACCCGTCAAAGGTCAGTAATGGCAGAAAGAAGAAAAGGGGTGGATGAGACAACAGGTCAAAAATGGAGAAAAAAAATTTTTGCCCTCCTTCTACACACATGTGCAGAGGGGTAGAGAAAAAAAAGAGAGAGAGGAATATGTCTTTTGTAGTTCAGTTCTTTGAAGTGCATGGTACCATCAAGTGATAAGTGAATGGATTGCACTCTTTTGAACTCCCATTGTGTTTTATCAGTTTCATAATGTATAGGGGTGGATACACTCACTGCAGCAAACATGGTAGAACAGAAGGGGTACACCTAACCCTATAAATTCATATTATAACAAGAAACATGGGCAGAACTCCCCTGTGTGCATATGTGTGTGTTACTTTCCTCTCAGGATTATTCTGAGTTACCTTTGTGCCACATTCTTCATTCAAAGAGACCGGCCACAAGCAGTATACATGAGGTTTTATCTTGACAATGCATTCTTTGATGTAGCCTACTTATTGTCCGTTTTCCTGCCCATCCAGTCCAAGAAAGCAATTGAAGTGCACATATATGCAAATGTACCTGAACGCTGCCTATGCCATATATTGCCATGAGGTGTGATGCAGGAACAACAAACCTCCTCTTCCTCCACTGCACACTACTGAATTCCTGATCGTACTGCTTGTGTGATCCAACCCCAAGCTTAGCAGGTGTAATATTTTACTAGAAATTCAAGAAAATTTAATTGATGGGCTGGCGCAGTGCCAATGAATAAGTTTAATTTTCAAAAGATTAATCAATAATTATTTTACCGTGGCAAATAACTGTGATTAAAGTGGTTTATTGTCAGGTGACTCCTCAAGAAAAATTTATTCAGAAGATTCCCAGCAATGCTTTCATTTGAAAGATACAAATAATACACTCCTACACCTCCCCTGAAATAAATCTATTCTGGGCAAAGAGATTTACCTCAGCAGATCCTCTCTATAAATCTAAGATGTGACCCAGTTAGGTTCAGAGCTAGAATTATTTCTGAGGTGGTAAGCTTTGTTGGGTGTGGAACTGGTAAAGTCACTCCTTAAATACCTCACTTACCTTGCAAACACTATTTCAGTTGCTATAAATCGGTTCCAACGTGATGCTACATAACAAGAAACTTTGTTTAATGCAATTGACAATTAAAGTCCTATTCAGGCATTCAGCTGAACCTGGGGCTGGTTAAAAAGATGGTAGGGATGTGGACATGCACATAAGATCCTCTCCCAATGTTCCCATTCACCCAGACGTCATGTAGGTCATCACACATTGAGAACGGCATTCTGTAGAGGAGATGGGAAGTGCACTCGGCTTGTAGAGTTCCTGTGCTCCAGAGTTCTGCCTTATCAAAATGTGCTTATTCTCTCTGTTGCCAGACTCCACACTACAATGGACAAAGATCTAAGTGACTTCCTTGTGTGTGTGAAAAGGGGCTTTGTGGACAGGCTTGGTTTACATGTCACCCCAAGGCCAACATTTGTTTACCCCTCCTTGAGTCCAGGCAAACACCTACATGGGTATCTTAAATGTTTACAGTATTTTCCCCCAAAGAGAATGAAGACATCTGCGTTCACTATATATGTCCTGTATGATTAGTGAAAGATGGAATTAGTGTTTGGTAAACTGAAGAAATGAAAAATGGCGGTGATGACTGGTTTCTGTTGTTGTAGGTAGGCCAGAAAATACAACAACCAATGATGGGCAGAGCCAGACGAAGAATTAGGGCCTCAAATATAGACAGACATTCTTTCTCATACATACACACATACAAATAGGCAGGCAAGCATTTACACACACACACATATAGACACTCTTTGCCTTTGGTAAGGTGTCAAACAGAACCAGGCATGCTGGAGGTAGGTGGGTCAATGGCCCATTTGCCCTAATGGATAAGCCTATGTTGTAAAATGATTTAATACTATAACAAAGTGCCTCAGTTTGTATCCTTGATACAATAAGAGCCCACAGAGACAACAGTTCTATCAAACTTCCTACCACAGATTTGTTCCTGGTGTGTCCTAATTTTCTTACCATATGACAGGGTTAAACAGTTGCTATTCTTGGGCTCCACAGCTTATCATCAGGTGGTTTGTCCACATAAGTTTTAAGGTGTATGGGTAAACACACACATACACGTGTTTGTGTGTATGTGGGGTAAGTTGTATCATAAGAAAGGAGAAAACTATGACAAATAAAGTTTCAAATATTTATTATATTAATCTACAGACTGAACTTAATTGTTGAGGCCTTTTATTTTAGAAAAAACTTTATCAAGTTTTTTCTTGGATAATTATATGGTTACGTGGGAGTGGACACCTAAATTACAAGTGTGATTATGCACAACTGATCAGCTCATTTTAGTACACACCTACAGACTCACTGTCTGTCATCATTACTAAGCAATCCAGCTTTGAAAATCATTGCAAATATGTCACAATTTTATGTTCTTTGTCTTTCTAGAATAAATCAGTTTAAGACAATAAGCTTGTCATTTCAATAGGACACATTGGTACTGCTTATCATCTCCTGAATCCCCTTAAGTGATAGTAGTTGGGATTCTGAGAAACTATGGCTAACAGCCTGTTCAATATTTAGGCGCGTGGAATTCCAATGGTGGAAACTGCTGCAGCAATCTAATGAGATGCCAGTCATGTGCCTTGTTAAGTGTGACCATCACCTCATACTGCTGAATGTACTGTTGAATCCTTATTTACTGCTGTTATCAGCTGTCAAGTCGCCTCCAATTTATGGTGACCCTATGAATGAGCAATCTCCAAAATGATCTGCTCTCAACTGGCCTGCTCAGCTCTTGTAAACTCAAGCCTATGGTTTTCTTAGGGAGTCAATTCATCTTGTATTTGATCTTCCTCTTCTCCTGCTGCCTTCCACCTGTCCTAAAATTATTGTGTTTTCCAGAGTATCCTGCCTTCTCATAATGTGCCCAAAGTAGGACAGCCTCATTTTCAACGTTTTTGCCACCGTAGATGGTTCAGGCTTGATTTGCTCTAGCACCCACTTGTTTGTCTTTCTGGCAGTCCAGGATATCTACAAAGCTCTCCTTCAGCACCACATTTCAAATTAATCTTTTTTTTCCCTGTCAGTTTTCTTAACTGTCAAACTTTCACACCCATTACATGGGACTGGAAATACAAGAATGTGTATGATCTTGGTCTTGGTCTCCAGTGACACATTCTTACACTTGATTATCTTTTCTAATTCCTTCATTCCTGCTCTTCCAAGTATCAATCTTCTGATTTCTTGGCTGCAGTCTCCATTTGGATTGATGATTGAACCAAGGTATACAAAACATTTCAATTGTTAACGCTAAAGTTGTATAGTTTTTCTGTAGTCATTATTTTTGTCTTCTAAACTTTCAGCTGCAGTCCTGCTTTGGTA
Organism: Intellagama lesueurii; assembly: GCA_037013535.1. Classification (NCBI taxonomy): domain Eukaryota; kingdom Metazoa; phylum Chordata; class Lepidosauria; order Squamata; family Agamidae; genus Intellagama; species Intellagama lesueurii. The sequence goes on from JBAJHW010000004.1 coordinate 142,164,276, forward strand.
TTTTCTTCTTTCACTTCATTAGAAGTCATTTCAAGTCATTGCTGCTTTCTGCTAGTAAGATGGTGTCATCTGCATATCTTAAATTATTGATGTGAAGTACAAAGGGAAGGGACCGGATAGCAGTTTGAGATTGATAAACAAATAGTCAAGGAACAACTTATTGCTTTGAATGAGTTCAAATCCCCAGGACCAGATGAACTGCATCCAAGAATATTGAAGAAGCTGGCTGAAGAGATCTCAGAACCACTGTCTATTATTTTCTTGAAATCATGGAGGATGGGTGAAGTGCCAGATGATTGGAGGAGGGCTAACATTGTCCCTATCTTCAAAAAGGGCAGATAGCAGAAACCTGGGAACTATAGACCAGTCAGCCTGACATCAAGTCCAGGGAAAATTCTGAAGCAAATTATAAAGCTATCACTCTACAATGCAGTAATAACTAGACATCCACAAGGAAAATCCTGCCAGACTAATCTTATCTCATTTTTTGATCAGGTAACCTCCCTGGTAGAAGGTGGGAATGCTGTAGACGTAATAAATCTTCACTTCAGCAATGTCTTTGACAGGGTGCCTCATGATATTCTGGTTTGCAAGCTAAGTGGGTGTAGCACGATTGTCAAGTGGATACATCGTTGGTTATAGAATTGTACACAGAGAGTGTTTATCAATGGCTCCTCCTCAAACTGGGAGAAGGTGACAAGTGGGTACCACTAGGTTCAGTCTTGGGCCTGGTGTTCTTCAACATTTTTATTAATGTATGAAGGAGTGCAGGGAATACTTATCAAATCTGCAGATGACACAACATTGGGTGGAATAGCTAATACCTTGGAAAACAGAAACAAAATGCAAAAGATTTTGATAGACTTGAGCACTGGACTGAAAACAACAGAATGAAATTTTACAGGGATAAGTGCAAAGTTCTACACCTTGGAAAAAAAATCAAAATATACAGTTACAAGATGAAGGATACTTGACTGAGTTATACTATGAGTGAAAATGATCTTGGATAAATATGGGCACTTTGTATTTGTATCCAGAGATACGAAGTATAAACCGCTGTACCACAGGTGCCGCGGTGGCCCAATTCCCACCCCTAGAACCAGCCAGACCACTCGCTGGGCTCCACACGTTGCTTGGGTCCATTTTCGGCAGCAGCACACCAATCCTGGCAGAAGCCCAGCTGGCCTGTCTCCACACTCAGCTGACCACTCATCGGCTGAGTGAGAAGACTCCCCATCCCACCTCCACGCTGAAGTGGTTGGTTGCGCGGGGAGGCAGAGAAGGGCCAGCCGGGCTCTTACCAGAATTGGTGCATCACCACCAAAGACAGACTCCAGTGTCATGAGGAGCCTGGTGAGTGGTCCAGCTGGTTCTGGGGGTAGGAATTAGGCCACCATGGCACCTGTGGTGCCGTGGTTTGTATTTCATATCTTTACATATGAATACAAAGTGCCCAAGTCTATCTTGGAATTGTTGTAGATCACAAGTTGAATATGAGCCAACAGTGCAATGTACAGTATATCACAGAAGTGAGTACACCCCCTCACATTTCATAAATATTTTAGTATATCTTTTCATGTGACAACACTGAAGAAATGACACTTGGCTACAATGTAAAGCAGTGAGTATGCAGCTTGTATAACAGTGTAAATGTGCTGTCCCCTCAAAATAACGCAACACACAGCCATTAATGTCTAAACCACTGGCAACAAAAGTGAGGCCTCTTCGCTGGCCAACGGTTAACTGAAAGTTCAAATTTCCCGCTTTCCCCACCTTCCCTGCGTTTTTTTTCTGTTCGTAAGTCGAAGCTCCGTTCGCAAGTCGAAGCAAAATTTTGCGACCGGAGCTGTTCGTAAGTCGAAATGTTCGTAGGTAGGGGCATTCGTAAGTCGAGGCACCACTGTACACCCCTAAGTGACAATGTATACTCACTGCTTTACATTGTAGCCGAGTGTCATTTCTTCATTTATGAAATGTGAGGGGGAGTGCTCACTTCTGTGATATACTGTAGCTACAAAAAAAAGGCCAATACTATTATAAACTGTATTAACAGAAGGATAATCTCCAAGTCCTGTGAAGTATTATTCCCCCTCTCTTCAGCACTGCTTAGGCCTCATCTAGAGCACTGTGTCCAGTTATGTACACTACATTTCAAGAAGGATGCTGACAAATTGGAACAAGTTCAAAGGAGGGCAATAAGGATGCTCAAGGGGCTGGAAACTACACCTTATGAGGAATGACTGAAAGAACTCGGCATGCTTAACCTTGATAAAAGAAGACTAATGAGATATATGATAACTTTTCAAATATTTGGAAGATTGTAGTACAGAGGGGGTCAGGATCTGTTCTCGATCATCCCAGAGTGCAGGGCATGTAATAATGGGCCCAAGTTAAAGGAAGCCAGATTTTGGCTGAATATCAGGAAAAACTTCCAAACTGTTAGAGCAGTACAACATCTGAACCAATTATCTCAAGAGCACTGAGCAGGGGGTTGGACTCAATGGCCTTATAGGCCGCTTCCAACTCCACTATTCTATGATTTTATGTTTCTTCCACCAATTTTCACTCCTACATCTGAATCTAGTGCTGCTTTCCGTATGATACATTCTGCATACAGATTGAACAAGTAAGGGAATAAAATGCACCCTTGCCTGACACCTTTGCCTACAGGAAACCATTGTCTCTCCATATTCTGGATTGAACATTTGATGCTGAGGAGAAAAGGTGTAGACGTACAGCTAAGGACATGTTCGTACAAGCACATGCATTATTATTTCTTAGTCCTATGTGCATTGTAGAAAACTATCACAGTGACTACCTCTGGAAATATATGGCCCGAGTTTAAAATATTGAAGTGAAAAGATAAAATGAAAGGCATACATAAATTGCAGGTTTAGGGTTAATGCTCACAGGATACATACACTACTGTACACACGTAAACTGATTTGATAAATACACTTCAGCCCTAAAAACTATATAATATTTCTCTATATTACCATATAATGCTACAGATAATAACAATGCTGTACAGTGGTGCCTCGCTAGACGATGTTAATCCGTTCCACGAGGATCGCTGTCTAGCGAAAACATCGTCTAGCGAAGCACGTTTTCCCATTGGAATGCATTGAAATCGCTTCAATGCGTTCCAAGGGAAAACGCAGTCGTCTTGCGAAATTTCCCATAGGGAAACATCGTCTAGCGAGTGAGGGTCCCCATAGGAATGCACTGACAGCTGCACTGACAGCTTTTGACCACTAGTCGGCGCACTCCTATGGGGAAACCTCATCGTCTAGCGAAAATCGCCATAGGGAAACATCGTTTTGCGAAGCGCAGTAGCGCTCGCAAAAAGGCATCGTCTAGCGATTTCCTCGTCCTGCGAGGCAATCGTCTAGCGAGGCACCACTGTATAAGGATTAATACTATATAATAATAACATTATTATTATTATATTATATTATAATATTATATTATTAAATTACATAATAATAATGTATGGATATGCATAGGAATCTCTTCAGCTTTTGGCTGAAAACAATTATCAAGATTCTTTCACACATTACTGCTAAAGTGGTATAAGACAAAATATCCATATGTACATGCACACACACATATAATTAAAGGAAAAAGCAAAACACAGGCCTGGAAACACGGAAAGTAAGAGAGAATGAGAGGTGTCTCACAGAAAGCCACAGGCTTTGACAGCCTCAAAACCAGGTCCTAGTCAACAGGCACAGAAAAGCAGTCATGGAGGAAAGTTTTGAAGAACTTGTCTCTTGCAAGTAGCAGCTTAGAAAGCTTGCCTCACATTTCATGAAAGTGATGGATCCAGACTACCCTGTTTCATAAACTGATGTTTAGACATGAATGCTACTGGTCAGACAAGTTTTAACCTGCCTCAGCAAAGGGATTGTTACAAGATTATTAACCAAACAAATTACCTCAGTTTTTGCACATGAGGGGAAGAGAGGCATGCTACACAAGATTTTAAAATATCACTTTGATAAACTGTCTGCATACACGTGCATATTCTGCCAAGTTTAGTTTTTAAAACTACACACATACACACCAATTGACTTAAAACTGCTGAATGCAACCCTGGAGCACACAGAACATCCAGTCCTAACTGGAATCTCTAGAGATCAGCAGTACGAGTTAGGAATAAACAGACTTAGCCTACAGAGGTAGTTTTTTGGGTAACAAAAAAATAACTCAAGGCACGAGTACACTCTTGAATTAAATCGAGAGCTGGTTCAATTTTTTTAGAAATTGATATAACACCACATAGTTTTGTATCAATGTGAGCATCCTCACGGAAGTTGGCTTTTTCCAACCTCCAGGAACTCTGCAGAGCCAAGAGGGAGGGTGCAGTCCCGCATTCCAGCAATGGGGAGTTTCCAGGAAGTGGCATCAATCCAGGGGAGAGAGCAAAGCAGGTTCCTAGCAAGACACGAAGCTGCCCACACTCCATAACACAGGAGATAGCTTCAGGGCTCCCTTTGACAGCATGCCAGAGGAGGTTGGGAGAGCAAGAATTGTGAGTTTTAGCACAGCTGCGGGGGTGACAGCAGCAGCAACCTATCCCCAGTCTCCTCACTTTTTTAATATTTAATTTTAATATACGTTTTGAACTGGCTTTTTAAAATGAAAGTATACATAAACTACACAAAATTTGAAACAGCAACTTCCCTCATGATTTGTAGTATGTTTGCTAGAGGAGGGCAGAAACAAGAACAGTTGGGATATTGCTACAGTCCTTCTGTGCCAAAATATTTGGAAGGGTTGTAAAGGACTTAATGAAATGGTGAAACAAAAGTGTGAGGGAGTGCAACACAGACAACAGAGAAACATACACACCCTTTAATCTCTCAGGTAAACTAATGTTGCCATGCCCACTTCACCAAATGAAGATTAGAAAGCTATCTTTCAGTGTTCAGACTTTTGCTTTACAAACATGTTGCCTGCATGTTTTCCAAAAGATGCCCCCTGTATCTGTACTTCTTCAAACTTAAAAAAAAGGGTCTCCATTTTTACAATCAGACACAAGATCCCCTTGCAAGCATGATTCTGATAAGCCTGTTCGTCCAGTAAGGAGTTAACAAATTATCTTTAACAGTAAGCTAATTGTATCCTGATTGACAAGGTCAAAAGTTCAGAAGCCCCAGAGATGGAACTGATTTCCCCTTTGAAAAGATATGTGAGGAGACTGTTCAGTCTCGATATCATGAGATGTTTACTAAAGATAGATGGCAAAATATGGAACAAAATAAAAAGCCAATCCATGAAATCAAAAATGGATCCTCATTATTTTGTATGATTTTTAGATGCAACCCTCCCTAAGCCACTGTCATATCATAGATCCCATTTGCACCCACAAACTACACCACAGAAATCTTCAGTCCTGCAGTTCATGGCTTTGCATTGGTGCAAAAATGTGGTTATGAGGCATGGATCCTCATGGATCCACATGATTTTCATGTAGAATCACCCCCAAACCACTGTTCCATCATAGGTCCCATCTGTGCCCACACACTGCAATACAGAAATCATGGGTCTCTCAGTGCATGGCTTTGCTGTGGTGCAAAAATGGCAATCCAAGGCATGGATCCTCATGGAGTCACAAAATTTTTATGTGGAATCTGTCCCCAAACTACTGCCAAATAGTAAGTCACATTCGTACCTACAGACTACAACATAGAGATCATGTCCTTCAGAGCATGCCACTGCAGTGGTGCAAAAATATGGATTCCAGTCATGGATCCTCATGGACCCACATGATTTTGATTAAAGATAATCCCCAAACCACTGTCCAATCATAAGCCTCATCTGTGCCCACAGGCTACAACACAGAAATTATGAATCCAGTGCATGGCTTTCGATACCATCGATCATGATATCCTTCTGGGCCGTCTCTCTGGGATGGGACTCGGAAGCACTGTTTTACAGTGGCTCCAGTCCTTCCTGGAGGGGAGAACTCAGAAGGTGGTGCTGGGTGACTCCTGCTCAATGCCCTGGCCATTGGCCTGTGGTGTTCCTCAGGGTTCTGCTTTGTCACCCATGCTTTTTAACATCTACATGAAACCACTGGGAGAGGTTGTCCGGAGTTTTGGGGTTTGGTGTCACCAGTATGCGGATGACACCCAACTCTATCTCTCCTTTCCACCTAATTCCAGATGAGCTATCTTGACTCTAAACCAGTGTTTGGCATCAGTAATGGGCTGGATGAGGGCAAACAAACTGAAACTTAATCCAGACAAGACAGAGGTGTTCCTGGTTAGTTGGAAGGCAGATGAGGGAATAGGGATACTACCTGCGCTGGATGGGGTTACACTCCCCCTGAAAACTCAGGTCTGCAGCTTGGGTGTACTTCTGGATTCATCCCTAAGCTTGGATGCCCCGGTCTCGGCGGTGGCCAGGAGTGCATTTGCACAGCTAAAGCTGGTGCGCCAGCTGCGCCCGTTCCTTGAGATGTCAGATCTGGCTACAGTGACACATGCCTTAGTTACATCCTGTTTGGATTACTGTAACACGCTCTATGTGGGGCTGCCCTTGAAGACGGTTCGGAAACTTCAGATGGTGCAAAACTCTGCAGCCAGACCACTGACTGGGGCCAGCTACAGGGAGCATATAATGCACCTGTTACAAGAACTGCACTGGCTACCAGTCCGTTTCCGGGCTCAATTCAAAGTGCTGGTCATTACCTATAAAGCCCTATACAGCTTGGGTCCAGGCTACCTGAAGGACCATATCTCCCTATATACACCTTCTCAGCGATTAAGATCAGCAGAGGAGACCCTCCTCTCGGTCCCATTGCCAGCACAAGCACAGTTGATGGGGACATGGGAGAGGGCCTTCTCTGTGGCAGCTCCCAGGCTATGGAACGCTCTCCATCGGGAGATCAGGATGGCCCCTTCCCTTTTATCCTTTCGAAAAAAGCTAAAGACTCCTCTCTTCAGGCAGACTTTTAACAATTATAACTGAATCCCTGAACCCCATTTTAGCAGATAATTTTAATCTTTTTTATGTTTTCATATTTTAATCTTTTAATTGTATTTTAAATCATATATTGTTTAATTTGTCTTTTAATATTTAACTTATTGTGTTTTTAAATTGTGTGAATTTTAATGTTGTGAGCCGCTTTGGGTCCCTTGTTGGGAGAAATGCGGCATATATATAAAATTAATAATAATAATGGCTTTGGAGTGGGAGAAAAACATGGATCCAAGCTATGGATCCTCATGGATTCACATGATTTTTAAGTGAGATCTGCCTGAAACTAGATCCTGCCCCTCTGCCCTGACCCTGGGTATTGCCATAAACTGCAACATCACGGGCTTTATGGCCATTGTGTTTCTGCTGCACATCTCAGACTGACTTAAAGAGTGTCACAAAGAACAAGATGGAGTTCTCTCCAGGCCCATCTCCAAAGGCTGATTGCAAAGGCAGTTGCATCTTTCTTCAAGACTATACCACTAGGTGTATCAGGCCTGTTCAATGTTGGTCAAAGAAATTAGGTGGCTTCTTTTAAAAGACAAATCACATTCCCTCCAATAATCGATATCCCCTAATGCATGGTGTGTGGTGTGGGATAGATCCAGATCTGGGATGCAGAAGGGGGTGGAAGTCTTCACCCCTCTCACAGAGATAAGAGACTTTGGGGGGCTCCTGGAGGCAAGGAGAAGGGAAGCAAAGAGGAACTTTTTTGTTTGTGAGAAGAGAACATGATTCTTGGGCAACTCTGCAGGTGTTATCAAAAGAAGGCTTGCTACTAGTCAGGCTGCTGCTTCTAGACACAGGAGCCAGGCTAGGAAAGCAGTTGGCAGCCCGGCCTACTAACCACCACTGAGCCCTATGAAAGCTTGGTTTTCATTCAGAAATTGGTGGTTGCTCTGCTGGATTCCATAGCCTGGTCTGTTTACATGGTTGCCGCAGCAACATGGTTCCGGGCCAGCCCAGGTCTACTGGTCATTCGTGCTCTGGACTGGGTCGCTGATAGAAGCAGCTTCAGGTCTCTCCTGCTTGGTTTGGCAAGATTTTTGCTTCAACCAATCTCTCCAGCATCAGCACATCATGGCACTGAGAAGAATATCCAGAGCATTCACAGCAAGTGACCAGGAGGGTTTGTGGGGTAGAATGGAGGACAAGGGTGGGCATCATTTTGCTCCTAGCACCCAGCCAACACAGTGTATAAAACAGGAGAGGAGAAATCCCAGCCACTTCTGCTGTCAATTTGTTAGTTTGTTAGTTGTTGGAGCATGGGGGTGGGTGGGTTCTGGTCTCCAACCTATAATCATATAAAAATAATTGCTACTGGAGCCCTTTAAAAGTGGAAAAACCAATTTTTCACACACCCCAAAAATCCATCAATGTCCTGGGGGTGCATTTTGCCTATCCTAGTATAAAGGCCACTTTTTCAGATCTAGGAAAGGAGTCACCAGAATCGAAAAAACACACTTCCTTTGCTATATATCAAAGCAACAACCTGGCTTTCACTGAGTGATGGGCTGCCTTTGTGGGTGTTTTAAATGGATGGTTGTGCCTAACTGCTTTGAATGTGTTTTTGGTGTTGCTCTTATTTACTGTTTTTTTAGTGTGGTATATGTATGCTTACCTTTTTAATATTTGTATACTTACTGTTGTTAGCTTTAAATATCATATTTTAATTATGTAAGCCTCCTGGGGTCCTTTTTAAGGAGGAAAGTGGGGTAAAAATATTTCAAATAAATAAAATAAATAACTAGATACTCAGTCTTGGGATTTACTTCTGAATGAAATGCAGAGGGTTAAAATAAAATAAAATAAAATAGGGATTTTCAAAACAGCCCAACAAAGCTCAGAGGTTGTGAACAGAGTGTGAGGGGAAGTCTGAAAGCAAGGAGGGAAAGAAGAAGGAACATGTCTGGATTGGTGAGCATTCGATAGAATTTTGTCCATAGGATAAAAATGGAAAGAAACCAAAGTTTCAAGATGAATCAGAGGCATTTTGCAAAAAGAAAAGTTACTTCTCAGTGTCCAAATACACCTCTCATAACTTGACCATCCAGTCATAGGTCTTCAATTAATCAATTAATTCATCTGATCATGTAAGCCCAACATACATTTTAAAAAAAACCAAATTTATTTTTAATTGAAAAATAAACCTACAATACAAACATCATAATCCACAAAAGAAAGACAGAGTTGAGAAAAGGAAAAATATAATTAGTTTATACAGACTAATACCTCTTAATCTAGATTAGGCATCCTTCAATCTCGAGAGACTATGGTAACGTGCTCTGAATGGAGGACTTGGAACAGCGTCTAGTGTGGCTGAGAAGGCCAATTCGAGAGTGACAATATCTTCCACACTGAAGACAAATACAATCTGTCCCCTGTCCAGCTCCCTGATTTTGCTGGGTTCGGGACTGCCTCTTTGCCTCGGCCTGCTGGGCAAGTGTCTCTTCAAAATGGAAGAGGCCATGATGCACCGCCTGCCTCCAGGCTGAACGCTCAGATGTCAAGGTTTCCCATCTGTTGAGGTCCATTCCTAAGGCCTTCAGATCCCGCTTGCAGATGTCCTTGTATCGCAGCTGTGGTCTCCCTCTGGGGCGATTTCCCTCCACTAATTCTCCATACAGGAGATCTTTTGGAATCCAACCATCAGCCATTCTCACGACATGCCCAAGCCAACGTAGACGTCGCTGTTTCAGGAATGTATACATGCTAAAAATTCCAGCTCATTCTAGGACTACTCTATTTGGAACTTTGTCCTGCCAGGTGATACCAAAAATGCATGGGAGACAACGCATATGGAACGTGTTCAGCTTCCTCTCCTGCCGTGCACAAAGGGACCAGGACTTACTGCAGTACAGGAGTGCGCTCAGGACACAGGCTCTATAGACCTGGATCTTGGTATATGCCGTCAGCTTCTTATTGAGCCATACTCTCTTTGTGAGTCTAGAGAACATGGTAGCTGCTTTGCCAATGCATTTATCCAGCTCAACATCTAGAGAGAGAGTGTCAGAGATCGTTGAGCCAAGGTGCAAGGACACAGCCCTGTTTCACTCCGCTTCGGATGTCAAAGGGATCTGATGTTGAACCATCAAAAACTACAGTGCCCTTCATTTCCTCATGAAAGGACCTGATGATGTTAAGGAGTCGAGGTGGGCATCGAATCTTGGGAAGGATTTTAAAAAGGCCGTCCCTGCTAACCAAATCAAAGGCCTTTGTGAGATCTATGAAGGCCACAAAGAGTAGCTGTTGTTGTTCCCTACATTTCTCCTTCAACTGTTGGAGGGAGAATACCATGTCAGTGGTGGATCTATTAGCTCGAAATCCACACTGTGATTCTGGATAGACTGTCTGCAAGCACCTGGAGTCTCTTCAGCACAACACGGACAAGCAGCTTCCCTACAACGCTGAGAAGAGAGATGCCACGGTAGTTATTGCAGTCACCCCTGTCTCCTTTGTTCTTATACAATGTGATGATGTTTGCATCCTTCATGTCCTGTGGTACTCTCCAGCAAAGACAAAAGATTTCATACAGCTCGGTGGTGATGATCTCTTTACAGCACTTCAGCACTTCAGCAGGGATGTTATCCTTCCCAGGTGCCTTGCCGGAGGCGAGGGAATCCAAGGCCGCTTTTATTTCTGCTAAAGTTGGTTCGCTGTCCAACTCTTCCAAGACAGGCAGGCACTCAATGTTATTTAGTGCCTCTTCGGTTACTACATTCTCTCTGGAATATAGCTCAGAGTAGTTCTGCACCCAGCGTTCCATCTGCTGTGCTCAGTCCTGGATGATCACACCTGTAGCAGACTTCAAGGGAGCAGATTTCTTCTGTATTGGACCTAAAGCCTGCTTAATACTGTCATACATTCCCTTGATGTTACCTGTGTCCGCTGCTTTCTGTATCTGAGAGCAGAGCTGAAGCCAATAATCGTTAGAACATCTCCTGGCAGCCTGTTGGACTTTGCTACGAGCAACTCGAAGAGCCTGCAAGTTGTACTCACTAGGACAGGCTTTGTATGCTGCTAGAGCTCTCCTCTTATCCTCGATGGCTGGCATCAACTCCTCCGAATGGGCTTCGAACCAGTCTGCCATCTTTTTGGTCTTCTTGCCAAATGTGGACAAGGCGGTGTTATAAACATCGTTCTTGAAATGTTCCCATCGTTCAGATGCATTTGCATCAGTCAGGCCTGGAAGGGTTTCCTCAAGCGCTTGGGCAAATTCCTCCACTTTTCTTTGATCGCGAGTCTTGCTGATGTCAATACGTGGTCTTCCTTCCTTTTTTGTGTGATACAATCTCTTTGCTCGCAGTTTTACTCTACTACACACCAGGGAGTGATCAGTATCGCAATCAGCACTCTGGTAACTGCGTGTGATCGTAATACTAGGAAGGCTAGAGCGTCTAGTGAGGATCAAATCGAGCTGATGCCAATGCTTGGATCTTGGATGTCTCCAGGAAACTGTGTTGAAGCTTCGTATTAAAGAACGTGTTGCTGACACAAAGACCATAATAACAGCAAAACTCCAGCAAGTGTTGGCCATTTTTGTTCATCATGAACGATGAACCTCTTAATCTACAACTATTCTTATTACTAACATTTAGTGCTCCCCACCACTGGGACTATTTGAGATACCTGTTGTTGTTGTTGCTGCTGCTGCTGCTGCTGCTGTTTTCTCTTTCTCATTACAAAACCCCTTGTTCCTTTCAAAATTGCTATTTTTCTGGTGCTGGCTCCTGACCTTTCCCTTTCACTAGAACAAATGTTATAAAATCCCCCCCATATATTGCTAAATTCATTCATTTTCAACAATCCTTTTTTAAATTTTAATCTCACATGTCAACTTATCATTAATGGCTAAATTTCATACTTCTTTATATCATTCACTTAATTGAAAATTAGATTTAACTTTCCATTTTTTTTGCTATAATTAGTCTTGCTGCAACTACTAAATTTGTAATTAATTCTTTTTTCGACCATCCAAAATTCATTCTGAGTTTCCCAGCCACCATTCTGTCCCCACCATCCTTAAACAAGCTTGTGCAAAGGGGTGTAAACCCAACCATTGGTCCAAGTAAGAACAAAAAGAGGGATTTCCCTGGAAAAAAGGGGGGTACTAGTTCTAATCCAAAGAATTATGAGGGTGGTTTTTTTTTGGGGGGGGGGGATAGGAATCCGCACCCAACATACATAAGCAGATTTATTTAAAAATAAAAATAAAGAAGAAACATACCACTACAAGCCCAATTTTATAAATGTGGGAAGAATATCAATGTCACTCCAAGGGTCCTCAAAAGCAGTTTTTTTTTTAAAACAGAGGGCTAGAGAATAAGAGCCAGTCATAGTTCAAGTGACCTGGCTAACACAAATTTTTAAGGAGGGAAACCTCTTGATAGCAAATGGAGCCATATAATTAATTTTTTTAAAATTCAAAAAGGCAGCCAAGTTTTTTTTAAATTACAAAATATGGGTTGGCCAAGCAAGCACCCACCCTTTTGCTAAAAGTGGCAGGAGGACATTGCTACCACTTATAAAACAAATGTAATCACAGGTTTTTTTTTAAACTTAAAAAGAGGCCCAAGCATTTTCAAAGTTAAAAAACATATTTCTAGGCCAAGTAGGCACCTATCCATTTTCTTTTGAAGGGTGGAAGGAGGATTGTTGCAACCCATAAAACAGGGTTTCTTTTCCTGTGTTTTGACATGTCCCAGTGCAACAGAGGGAAGCTTCTTCCAGATCTTTAGGGCAGCCAACAGGATGGGGGGGGGGGAAGGAGGTACTGGGTCCCCATACAAGCATCCAAAGGAGAGGAAGGAGAAGGATAAAATTCAACTCCCCCCCCCCCATCCCCTAGGACCAAACTGCTATTTCTTCACTCAGTCATGGACAGGTATGGGATTGTGGAAAGAGATAACCTGGATCAGTTCAGAGTTTAGTCCATTGCTATCTCTTGGCAGTGGTCTAAGTGGGTGCAAACTCCACCCAAACAGAGAGGCACTCACAACATTATATTTTTTGCTCTTCTTTCTCTCTTCCAGCATGTCCAGAGGTGGTGCCTGTGTTCCTGCTCTGCAGGTGCCCCAAGAGAAGACGACCCTGCTCCTTTACTTGCAAGTTATGACCCCAAATAGCTGATGCATTGCCATCACAAACATTTCCTATAGCTAAACAAAAACCAGCTCCCTGTCCTCAAGGAGCATCCAGCCACATAGTTTAACATCAGCAGAAAAAGGGGAGGAAGAGGACACAAGTGTAGGAAGTGATGAATGGAAAGAAAACTCAGGATTGCTCATACTTCCTTAGCTTTGCGAGAGATGCAGAGGACTTGGAGGTGATGAACGGGGGGGTCAACCACAGGTACACTGCAAATTCTGTGGTTGACATCTGTAACTAAATATGGTTGGGCTCTGAGGATCTCCTCTCATTTCCTCTTCAGAGACATGGATTGATGCTCCTTTGACAACTGGGTTCCAGGTAAGCCCTGCAGCTCCCCCAGATTGTGGTCAATGTGTGGCTGGTCAGCTGTGGCTCATTCCAGCAAAACCTCTCAGAGGATAAATGGAGGTTTTAGGACAGAAAATATATCCAGGATCACCAGTATTTTCTAGGAATGATCATAGGTTGGCTGCCAGCTGACATGAGGAACTTAAGGGGGCCTGTCAACATTTGCCATCTACTGAGTCATGGGCAGGGGGAAGAGACTTTAGTCTTGGATTACGTACTTCAGATTGGCAGCCGCTCTCCAAAATATCCCCTCCAAAGTCTTCCAGAAATGGAGATCTGAGGGACCTGACTCCTATTTTTTCATATCCAGAGATGCCACATATCCCAGGAATTCATTACCAAGTAGGTGCCCTTCCTCTGCGCAGCAGTGAGAGACCCTGCACAGATATGGCCTTGTGTAAAAAACAGAATCTGGGCACAGCTTCTTTTCATATTGAGGAGCTGTCCAAATCCCCTCAAAGGCACACTTATAGAAGGTTCAGGAAATCCCTTCTCTATTCCTAAATGTGATCTTGCCCAACAGAGCTTGTAAATGCTATTTTTGGGGGGTGACATTCCCCAACCCCCAATTTGGCTCAGAAATACTAGGAATTGTTGTCCAAAAGAGTAACCTTTACAAGCTGTGGGTATGTAGTGACCATTTCTGTTGGTTGATCTCTGGAACTCAACTCTTATGAGTTACTGGAGAGCAAAGGATAGGAGGTGATGGTGGTCTGCATGGTCTGCTTGAGACTTTAATGGAGCACCACTGGAAACAGGAATCAGGGCTAGTTGCTAAAGCCCTGATTTCATCTCGTGGGGCTCTTATGCCTTCAGTTTCTGTCCTGTTGTGTCTTCTCATCTCAGTGTCACTAAGCAGCAGCAACAGGAGCACAAGGAGGAGAAGCTGCTGAATGAGACTAGTCCAGTGGAGTCTGCAGCATCCTGGGTAAGGAATGAAAGGATGTCTTCTCTCCCAGTAGGACGTCTCCTTTCCCTCCCATTCCACAGCAGGCTGCATGATGGCCAAAACTGTGCTTAGTGAGGTAGGCTTAAATTCAGGGCTCACCTACACATTGTATGTGCAAACAGGCAAGAATTCCTGTTCCTAGACCCCAAGAATGCGAGTTGGGATGTTGGTACAGAGAGATGCCAGCAACCCACTGCTTCTCCCTCTAAATGTTGCTTCCATCCAATACTGCAGGATTCTAAAGCCTGTTTCAAGTATGAAACATGCATATGGAGGGGGAGAAACTGGCCAATGGGTGGCCTTGCACTGGAAAACAGGGCTCTTGGAGGAAGATGAAAGCACCTTTCCCTTGTTCTTGTGGCTTCTCCATCCATTTGGCCCTATCAACATTACACTCACACCAAGTGGTAATGCACACAATGTACAGGAAGGATCGTTCCAGAGAATTATCTCGATGTCTCTTGTCTGAAGAGGCCTCCCTTGTTTTAAAGGGAGAACCAACTTTATCCAGAGACAGCAGGGGAGACCTTTTGGACTGAAGAGGCAGGTAGGCTTCAGGGTGAGTATCTTAACTTCCAGTTCATTATTTTCTTTAATTTACAGGATTTGCTGGATGTGGAAGCCCCAGACAGCAGATGGAGCAGCCTTGAGGACTTGGTTTCTGACTGCGCATCTGCTTTAGAAAAGTGAATCAGCTGAGGGATAGGAAGGCGTGCCCTGGTTTGGCCCATACACATCCACAGGCTTCCCCTCTACATTAGAGCTAGGGCAATGGCAAGTGCCAGATGATTTATGCCCAGTTTTCTAGCTCCATCACTAGAAAGACAGCTGGCGCTTGGCCAACCTTATTTCAGCTAGCATGGTAGGTGTCTTACATCCAGTTCATGGATACAATAAGGAAAGGGAGCTCCTGTATTCAAAGACAGTTTACCTTTGGAATGAGGATAGGGCAAAGGTATTGCTTGGAACCTTCCTGGAGAGACCAGGCTGGCCACTGCTGGCCTGTTGGCCTGGAAATGGTCCCATCTAGCAGTAGTTGCCTTAAGATTTCATGTTCTAATCCGTTGTGTGGGTTATTTCTCCTCATCTTCTGGTGGCACCTCCTAATCTTACCAACATGAAGACAGAAGAAGAGTCAAGCCTTTGGATATGTTAGACTTGTCTTTCTCCTATAAGAAAAGTGATGGCCTCTAAGAACTAGTGTCTGGGCTGCAGCACTTTCTTCACTGCAAAGTGATATATGGAAGGGGCCAATGGATTCTGATAAGTACCAAAGAGGAAGAGGGATTTCACCCACCCCTTGCCAAATGCTTTTCCTTCCAGATATACCTAGCTCAGCACCATTTCCCCTCCTGCTATACAGGAGGGTCAGAAGTGTGGGAACCTTCACCCAGGTAAGCCAGTAATGTATATGAATGCAGAATATAGTTCCCAGAATCTCCCTGCTACCATGAACCATGGATTTTGATTTTTGAGAATTGTGTTCCAAAGAGCAATTTTGCCAGCTTTGCTCTTTTGTACCATGGAGGCTATTTTTACATATCAGAAACTGTTGCATGGATATAGCTGCAAATGAGTTTTTTTTCCTCATAATCTGCTGCAAGAATGTTATTGTCCCAATAGCCAAGCTGAGTGGCTCAAGGAGATGGGCTAAGCAAAATGTCTTCCATGGGATTGGCTCTTCCGAGGGGCTGATGTGGAATGCAGCTGTGATAGTAAAATTAAATACTGTTATTAAGTATAATACATAAACACACACACATTCTATACACGAACACAACAATGAATCTTAAGCCTGGCTGGATAGTTTGGCTGTGGAGCCAGAAGTTTGGGGTTTGACTCCCTACCAGGCCTTGTAGGAGAAAAGCCAGCCTGAGTGGCCTTGGGTATGTGTCCATTTCTGTTTTAGGAACAAGGAATAGGGGCCATGTGGTTCCCAAGATGAAAAGGATCACCCTCTCTTGCATCTCTGTTAACAATCTTAGTATTATTTTAGTATTAGGCATCCTTCAGTCTCAAAAGACTATGGTAATGTGCTCTGTATGGAGGACTTGGAACAGCATCTAGTGTGGCTGAGAAGGCCAATTCGAGAGTGACAATCCCTTCCACACTGAACACAAATACAATCTGTCCCCTGTCCAGCTCCCTGATTTTGCTGCTTCCATGACTGCCTCTTTGCCTCGGTCTGCTGGACAAGGGTCTCTTCAAATTGGGAGAGGCCGTGATGCAATGCCTGCCTCCAGGCTGAACGCTCAGATGTCAGGGTTTCCCATCTGTTGAGATCCATTCCTAAGGCCTTCAGATCCCACTTGCAGATGTCCTTGTATCGCAGCTGTGGTCTCCCTCTGGGGCGATTTCCCTCCACTAATTCTCCATACAGGAGATCTTTTGGAATCCGACCATCAGCCATTCTCACGACATGCCCAAGCCAACGTAGACATCGCTGTTTCAGGAATGTATACAGTGATGCCTCGCTAGACGATTGCCTCGCAGGACGAGGAATTCGCTAGACGATGGCTTTTTGCGATCGCTAATGCGCTTCGCAAAACGATGTTTCCCTATGGGCGATTTTCGCTAGACAACAAGTTTTCCCCATTGGAATGCATTGACTAGCGGTCAATAGCTGTCAGTGCATTCCAACGGGGACCCGCGCTCGCTAGACGATGTTTCCCTATGGACGATCTTCGCAAGACGACGACTTTTCCGTTGGAACGCATTGAAGAGATTTCAATGCATTCCAATGGGGAAACGTGCTTCGCTAGACGATGTTTTCGCAAGACAGCGATTTTCGCGGAACGGATTAACATTGTCTAGCGAGGCACCACTGTACATGCTAAAAATTCCAGCTCGTTCTAGGACTACTCTATTTGGAACTTTGTCCTGCCAGGTGATACCAAAAATTCGTCGGAGGCAACGCATATGGAAGGTGTTCAGCTTCCTCTCCTGCCGTGCACAAAGGGTCCAGGACTCACTGCAGTACAGGAGTGTGCTCAGGACACAGGCTCTATAGACCTGGATCTTGGTATATGTCGTCAGCTTCTTATTGAGCCATACTCTCTTTGTGAGTCTAGAGAACATGGTAGCTGCTTTGCCAATGCGTTTATCCAGCTCGACATCTAGAGAGAGAGTGTCAGAGATCGTTGAGCCAAGGTACACAAAGTCATGAACAACCTCCAATTCTTGTGTGGAGATGGTAATAGAGGGAGGTGAGTCCACGCCCTGGCCCATGACTTGTGTTTTCTTCAGGCTGATTGTTAGTCCAAAGTCTTGGCAGGCCTTGCTAAAACGATTCATGAGTTGTTGGAGGTCTTCAGCAGAGTGGGCAACATTGGCTGCATCATCGGCGAAGAGGAAGTCCCGCATGCATTTCAGCTGGACTTTGGTCCTCGCTCTCAATCTAGAGAGATTAAAGAGCTTTCCGTCTGATCTAGTCCGGAGATAGACACCTTCTGTTGCAGTTCCAAAGGCGTGGTTCAGCATGACAGCAAAAAAGATCCCAAAAAGGGTTGGTGCGAGGACACAGACCTGTTTCACTCCGCTTCGGATGTCAAAGGGATCTGATGTTGAACCATCAAAAACTACAGTGCCTTTCATTCCCTCATGGAAGGATCTGATGATGTTAAGGAGTCGAGGTGGACATCGAATCTTGGGAAGGATTTTAAAAAGGCCATCCCTACTAACCAAATCAAAGGCCTTTGTGAGATCTATGAAGGCCACAAAGAGTGGCTGTTGTTCCCTACATTTCTCCTGCAACTGTCTGAGGGAGACTACCATGTCAGTGGTGGATCTATTAGCTCGAAATCCACACTGTGATTCTGGATAGACTCTGTCTGCAAGCACCCGGAGCCTCTTCAGCATGACACGGGCAAGCAGCTTCCCTACAACACTGAGAAGAGAGATGCCACAGTAGTTATTGCAGTCGCCCCTGTCTCCTTTGTTCTTGTACAATGTGATGATGTTTGCATCCTTCATGTCCTGTGGTACTCCACCTTCCCTCCAGCAAAGACGAAAGACTTCATACAGTTCGGTGGTGATGATCTCTTTACAGCACTTCAGCACTTCAACAGGGATGTTATCCTTTCCAGGTGCCTTGCTGGAGGCAAGGGAATCCAAGGCCGCTTTTATTTCTGCTAAGGTTGGTTCGCTGTCCAACTCTCCCAAGACAGGCAGGCACTCAATGTTATTTAATGTTAACAATCTAATCTCTTTGGATTTGGGTTGTAATTTTGCCTTCATTCATGGCAACACTGGTGAGCAGTGGGGCACATGGCAAGCCCTATTTATTAAAATAGTGTCAGCAGCACAGAATGAGAAGATTACTGCAATTTCTAGGAAAGAGAAACTCAGAGGAAAAAATATTCAAAGGACTTAGGAAGAGGCAAAAGAGAAAACAGTCTGTTTGATTTTGGGCACAAGATACAGAGGATTTTGAAAGAAGGATTTTATACAGATGTAGTAAAAACTTGACAGTATTCAGAAAAGTTAATTTTTTGGACTACAACTGCCAGAGTCCCCCAACCAGCATGGCCTGTAGGATTCTAGGACTTCAGTGCCAAACAGTCACTTTTACATGGTCTGGTCATATCTAGGCCTGCATACACCCAGTGTGGTGTAGTGCATAGAGTAATAGACTAGGACTCAGGAGACCTGGGTATGATTCTCTAGCTTTCCCATGGAAGCTCACTGGGGTGTGTGGAACTGGTAAAACCACTCTTGAAATGTCTCACTTACCTTGAAAACCCTATCAGGGTCACTATAAGTCAGTTCTGACTTATCAGCACATAACAACAAATGCTTGCTATTTCTTGCCTGGGATCTGCATTTTTGCACCACTGCAAAGCCATGTGCAGAATTATCCATGATTTCTGTGTTGTAGTCTGTGGACACAGATGGAGCCTATAATTGGACAGTGGTTGGGGCAGGATCCTACATAAAAATCATGTGGATCCATGACAATCTGTCCCTTTGATCCATGTTTTTGTGCCACTGCTAAGTCATGCACTGAAGGGCTCATGATTTCCGTGGTGAAGTCTGTGGGCATGAGATTTAAGATTTGGTGAGGATCCCACAAAGAAATCATATGAAATCATAAGGTTACATTCTTGATTACATGGATCTATCTTTTACTCAGACCCACAAAATAACTCCCTTTCTGGAGATCTGTCACTCCATTGCTTTTTTTAAAGCAAACCTTTTTTTTACTCTTTCAAGAAAATCTGTCTTCAGTCTGTTTATGTGGCATTTCTCTCTAAATATCTTCCTCCTCTCCATCTACTAATTAGAGATGGGGGTATTCGCAGGGCTTGAAAAATGCACTCGTCCACTCGTCTGTGATGAGTGAAAAATGCTGCTCGACGAGTCACAGCTCCCTCCCTCCCTGCCTCCTTCCCCCCCACCTGTCTCTCTCTCTCTAATCCTGCAGTCCTCCCCTCCCCCTCCCATTGCAAAAGGAAAACTGCCCTCTTATCGCGAGAAGAGAGTTCGAGCAGCACATAGAGATATAGCTCTGCAGGAGAATGTAGAGTAGTCCCATGCTGGAGAATATGGAGATTCCCTGCTCCCAATTTCAACCAAACGAGGACACATCCTGGGGTGGGAGGGAACCGTGGCTCCTTAAGAGGCCGGGTGCTTTTGCTTTCAGTTTTATTTTTGCTGGAGACATTCAAAAGAAAGGCATTCAAAATACAAGCTTCATGACCCCACAGGCACGCAGGTAATAAAACAGACCAAGTCTCAGGGTATAAATCAGTGACTCCCAATCCCAATAAATTGCAAGGCTATAGTCCGGTCATGCTGACTGGTGAAATTTTTGACTGACTGGTGAGACATTCTAAAAATTTTCAGGCCCTGGGTATTCGTATTCATAGATGAATACGAATATCCCCCCACAGGTGGAAATAATGTCCACTCATAATTCGGCCGCTGCTGCGGGCACAGCAGCGCCTCCCTATCGCGCTGTGCTCCGCAATGGATTAGCCACTCCTGGCTGGAGGCGGGATGACAAGCCTCTCTGCCAAGTCGCAGAGTGGCTAATCCGTTGCGGAGCACAGTGGACCCTCGTTCTTTCCACCTGCAGGGGGATATTTGCATTTGTCTACGAATACCCCCATCTCCACTACTAATATATACAATATTTCATTTCCTCTTGTCGGTTAGACCAGGATCCCCAACCCCCGTTCCGCGGCCCAGTGGCAGTCCGTGGCCTTGGCAGGACCAGGCCACGGAGACAGATCTCCTGCTCCCCGCCTGTACTTCCCCCACGCACGCCCACCCGCACATACAGCCCACCCACCCGTGAGCGTGTGCCGCCCACCCGCACATGCGCGAGCATGCACCCCACCCACCCGCAAGTGCGCCCCGCCTCCCCGAGCATGAACCCCGCCACAGTTCGGAAAAGTTTGGGGACCACTGGGCTAGACTGTACCATACATGCTGGGTCTTATAACCAAGTGGCAGTTTTTCCCTTTTGAAAGGCCTTTTTTAAAAAGATATTTCAGCCCCTGCAGCTTGAATTCTTTCCAAATAAAATAAAGTGGGCAGGGCCATGCATTCTCTTTCAAGATAAGCAAGGTTGGTCTTTTCAATTTATGTGATCTATTTTAAATCTGGGAACACTTAGGGTCTCCTATTTCTGAATCGGGGAGAGGGTGTAAAATAGTTTTACATTTTTTAAAAAAGTATCTCGAAAAACCTTTGCCCATAACAATCTGTGCCTCCGATCCATGTTTTCCCAAATTCCGCACAGCGCGAGAGCTGACTGCCCACTACAACTGTGCCCAATTTGGTGCCGATCAGAATCCCAGTTGAAAAGTTACACATTTTTGTTTGGGCTGACCCCATTTTCAGAATTGCCTTATAGAAGGTTGATTTGCTCTGCGAGCACAACATCGTTCCCGCACTCTTGTGCAGCAATAAGAAAGGCAAAGTAATCACTGAGGGGAGGTGGAGAAGCGTGGGAGGGACTGGGGAGGGGAAAAAAAAAAATCCTCACCGACAACCAGCAGTTCCCGTGCTCCCTATTGGGCCTTCCCTGCCCAGCCCCACCATCACGCCCCCCTCGCCCGCTTCCTCCGCGGCCCTTCGAGATGCGGGCTGGCTGCCAGGCAGCGAAACATCCGCCGTCCTCCCCAGGCGCGCTGGGCAGCCCGCCGGCACCACCCCTGCGCCGCCCCTGCCGTGGCTTCCCCATTCAGGCGGCTGCGCTGTCACCCCGCCGGGCCCTGAGGAGCCGGTCTGCCGGGCAGTGATTGGCGAAGCCGCTTGACAACCGCAGTCAGGCCGCCGCCGCCGCCGCTCCTCCTGCCTTGGGTGCGGAACGCAGGGACGGAGCCAGCGAGGTTGACTCGCCGGCTGGGCTGCCAAACGCGTCCCGAGCCCGGCTCTTTTTTTCCTCGCCCGTCTTCTCCCCACCCTGGTTGGAGGCGCTGCCGCCATTTTGTGTGTGTCCCCCACCCCGGCCGGTCTCCCCTCACGCAGCCTGTGCTTTTTGGAGGGCGCCTCCGCGGAGGTGAGTCTCTTTTCGCTTTCGGACCAGGTAAACCCAAGCCATAGAGGGGTTAGGATGAGGATGATGGGGGGGGGGGGAGGGAGTTGGGCAGCGGGACGTCTTCACTGGCCTGTGTGGCATCGCCCCTCGGGGGTTAGGCAGCTGCTTGGGAACACGGAGGTGGAGGGGGCGAGGGACGTAGAGAGAGAGAGAAAGGGGTGCCCGAGGCCTGAGAGGGAGGCCTGAGGGGCCTCTCGGGGTCAGAGGTGGGTTGCCAGCCCGAGCCCTTGTAAGAGCAGGCAGGACAAGCGAGTGCCGCCGCCGCCGCCGCCAAAAAAAGCTGAGGGCTGGGCAGACAGCGGCCGGAGGGGCGAGACAGCAGCCTCCCTTGGGCTGCCCGGATGCTGAATGGGCGAAAGGACCCGGCTTCTTGTAGGGTCAGCCCGACCCTTGTCTCCGCTTCGTCGCCTGGCTTGGCTCTCCCTGCCCCCGCCCCAGACAACGCCTTGCAGATAAAAAGGTGTCTGTGATTACTGCCCCCCTTTAAAAAAAAAAAAATCTGGCAGTGTTGCATTTTTTCAGCCTCCTTCCCCATCCTCTGTTGAATACTTTCTCTTGCTCCTTTGTTGCTTGGTACTGACAATGGCGAATTTTAAGCACCTGCTACTCCCTCGACTGTGCCTAAAAAGTAAGCTAAAACTCTCCTGGATGCACAAAAGAAAGAGTAGGTCTCTGTTGTGCTAGCATGCTTCACAGATAGCACGCCTCAAACATAGGTTTGCCCTGTCACTCACTGGAGGGGAAAAAAAGTGTGATGCTTTTTGCTCTAAGACTTGTCCATTCTCAAGTTTTGTTTTCTGGAAAAAGCATGCTGGACATGGCAATGCTTACTGTATGTATGTCATTCCCAAAAAGCCCATACTTACTAGTACATTTATTACAAAGAATGGTCTTCAGGGTAGTTCTTCCAGTCTGTTTCAGCAGAATCACCTAACAGGTTCAGATATCCAGTTATAATCCTTTGTTTCCATGACTGAGCTGCAGTGAAAGAAGGTTAGATTTTTATGTGTGCACATGTGTGTATGCTTGTATATACACATATCTTTCTTTCACATGTCTTATGTGAGAATTCTGTGGGCATACAACTAAAGGATGACAGTTATGGATGCAGTCTAAAGAAAAGAATGTGAACTTGAGAACATAAGGATAACAAGGAGTTGCGTATGTTGCGGTGACTGTATACAATAGCTCAAGAGAATAATGGAATACCCTGTTCTTTGCTTGCTCCACTGTACCGGTAACCTTAATCTGAAGTATGCCATGAACATAAATCGTACTCACAATTTTCTGGAGTAATGTGTCAATGGTGGTTTAGAATCCTGAATAACAATAGGTCACATTGTGAGATAGATCGGCTAAGCAAAATAGAACACAAAGAGAGCTGTGTTGAACAATAAGCAAAGCCCAAAATCAAAACTACGTATCAGAGTGATACCTTTATTAGGCTAACTTTAAAAATGAAAAAAGAGCACAGAATTAGCATTAATACATCATGCCTGAGGAATGGGCCCCAATTGCAAAAGCTTGCAAACCATTTTGTGTCCTTTTAAAGAAAAACCTGGCATAATAAACATAGCACCTTGATATGGAGTTTGAAAATAAGTATAAAATACTAATATATGTGTTGTGTCTGTAACATATTCTGATTTCTATATGATAATCTTTCAGTCATGTCCCTCCATCTCTATCCCTATCCATCTCTATCCCTATTAACTGCTGTGCTGAATAATACTATACGTATCACCTCACTCTAGTTCCATCCATGCTCATTTGTTTTATTTTGATCACCGAGACAAAGAATGGTTGGATAGTGAATTGTAACAGAAACAAATGAAAACAAGGAAAATGCACTGTATGCAGTATGATTATTCATTTGAGCATACAGTGAAGTTCAGTTTAGCCAGTTTTACATAGGGGTTCATTTGCCTGTATTTGCCTGTTTTCAAACCTAGCTCATATCTTTCCTTCTGTGTGTTTGGTTTTTGTAAAACTAGGGAGTGCTTGGAAGGGGAGGGGAAAAACAAAGAAATGAATGTGTCAGTGACAGCTTTAGTTTTTGCTGCTGTGTTGTTGAAAGAGAAATATATACCACTCTTCTACAGGATTTACTTGAATACTGCCCAGGAATTATAAGATTACTCCTTCATATGAAGGTGGTATTCAGGCTTTACAGCAGCTGCCATCAAAGGAAGAGAAACTTGCTTCCAGTTTCCTTCAGTAAACCAGACCTCAAACTATTTTTTTTTTTAGGAGTCACTGGTATCTGGACCTCTACAGCCTTTCTATATCCCTTCAATTTTTCCTAGATATCTTAAGTCTCATCAACCAAAGCATTGTGATACTGAAACGATTTTATTGATGAGGATGGAGTAACAGTCCTGTTTTAGCACTATCATAATGAGTGCAGTAACTTTATACTCTCTTACTGTTCTGAAAGGAAAAATGATAATCCTCAAGGGTGTGCATGCATTGTCCTTTTGGTCAGTCTAATCAAGGACTACCATGGAGCTGGAGAAGGTTAGCAGTTTTTGTGAAGGGATCATTTTTCCTTACAGAGCCAAACACTTGAACAATAATAGAAAATTACCAACTCTGTCTGCTGTGTCATGACCTGGCTTGGGTAATTTTTGTCATGACATAATTTAACTGAAACAAAGCACTGCTGCTTCCCCTTGATTTCAGTAGGGGAATGAAGCTCATGCATAAATCTCTTCCATGTAATTAATGGAATGCAAAAGTGCTTAACTTTGATTGGAATGGCCTAACTGTATCGTGGTAAAAATAAAGTGGATACAGCAAAGAACAGCAAAGCAGTGGGCCATTTATTTCAATAGAATGTGTAGAATTATCAATTTTATTCAGGAATTTGAAATTTCACGGAATAAAGTACCTTTTTGTAAATTTGATGGTATTTATTCATATAGTTAATAAAATATTTCTAATTTACCCAGTATTGACAGATCAAAAGGCAAGGCAAAGTTGATAAATTGAGTTTTAATATTTAGAGCAGTTAAAATTTTAAAATCTTGACAAAGACAAAACAAAATCGCAGATTGAAACAATAAAAGATCTAGCTGTTATCTCAGTAGGCCACAGATGCTTGAGTGAACAGCTAAGTTTGAACTTGCCACTGAACTAATAGCAGTAACAGCATCAGTTGAGTCTCCAACGAAGAGCATTCCACAATTAGGGTGCAATAGTTGAGAAAGACCCCTTTCATATTTCTGTATGATATACTGCTCCCAAGGATCTGACATTCAAAACCAAGCTATCCAAAAGTACTTTGCATCATAACAAGACTAGGTTGTTAAATCGTAGTGATACTGGGAAAATTCCTTTCTACCCCAGTTATGAAGGTTGCACCTAAGCTCAGAAGAATCAGGGATATCTGAGAAGGGGAGGAAGATGATTGAATTGATCCTGACAACCAAAAAGTCTCAGGACTTCATTTCCAAGACTGGTCACTGTTTCATTTTCAAGATACGTTTTTGTTTTGTAGAAATTGTGCAATGTTAGAATATGGTCAAATGAAGAATAAAGTATCATATCCACTGAATATTCAAATTTTTGCATATTAAATGCCATTTTGCTTGTTTTTGTATATTTAACAAAATAACAATTCTATTCCAATATTATAACATTTACTTCAAATTGATGATGAATTTAAGATACAGGTGGGTACAGTGTTTTTACATGGTAAATAGAACAGCATTTTCTTTGAGACACTACTTTTGATTATCAAAGAAAGAACCCCCCAAAGAATTTCGATTTTTATACTAAATCAATTTAATATGGAGAAAAGAGTAAGCTCCATTGAGCACATGGATCCATACCTAGGAATAAACATGTGTATGTATGATCATGCTAATAGGCATTCTGTTAATTCAGAACACAAGCAGCTTGGCCTGTGCAGATTAAGTTTATCCAGATCAAGATACCTTGCTTCCACATGGAACATTGGCCAAAAACACTTGTAGAATATATAGCACAAGCTGACCAAAGTAATTAGCTAAGCTGCAAGCTATAGAGAAAGGTAGAAACCTCTTTGCCTAGTATTGGACATAGTTATTGTGATTTACTTCATAAAGGCACTACATTTGATCTGGGTTCTTGCAGAATAGCAATTAAGTCTATAAAGTTGTTTAGCTTTATGTAGTCTTTAATAAAAATATTGCTGCTTGAGAATTGCAGCAGTTAAGACTGCCACTCTAAACTCTGCAGTACATCTCATTGAACAAATATGCACTTGCAATTTAGTATTCTTGTATAGGATTGCACCAACAGCGGGTAAGTGGGAACATTTTGAGGCAGATTTCTCCATACTGGCTGAATTGTCACTGTACTTTTTTAAATCTTGTAATGGCTTATGCAATATAGAGATGCCTTGTTGGGAAATTTGGGAAGGGTTAGTCCAGAATGCCTCTTGTGGTAAGTTAACTGTGGGTGTGTCCACACAGAAGTTTGTCCCAGGTTGACATGAAGTTCTCTATATCACTCCCTGGCATTTAAATTATTATTGCTGTTCACATAGAAATGTTTAATTATTTCAGATAGGTGCATTTCAAGTGTCTACACATTACACAGCCCCCCTTCCCCCGACCCTTCTCTGCCATTATCACTATCTTCTCACCTGCGTTTTTTGTTTGTATTCAAATCTGTCTTTTGTTAATGTTTAGCAAGTGAAATAGTGCTCAACTGCCAAGAAAGTAGGCATTTGAACGTGTGCTGTAGTGGGTTAGCAGTATAGCACTGTGTTTATTCATTTAAGCTATATTGTAAACTAAGAAAAATGTTTTTAAAAATAAATGTACAAATTGCATTGCAGCTGTAGTTCTCACCAGTGTGAGCAGAAGGCAGGGAAAAGGAGTAGGGTTCATTCCCACACAATGCCCACTCTGTGACATGCCCCAAAGGACCAATACAGGTAATCACACAAGCCAGAAGCAAGATAAAATAATGTGACTGGAAGCACTATAAGAAACTACCTCCAGACCAAACAAAATATAATGAAAACTCTTTTATTACTGAACAAATAGCTAAATTTTGCTTATATTTGATTAAATTTCATACTAAGAAGATGGGTTAATTAGAAGGTTTAAATTCTAAATTAAATTTTAAACTTTGAATTCTGAATTCTCTGTAGATATTCCCTTATGTTACCTACCAGGGTATTGTCCTGTAACTGTGCTAGATGTATTCCTATGGTTTTATACCGCAATAAAGTTATTCATTCATTCATTCATTCATTCATAATGCATACAGTGGTGCCTCAACTTACGAACGTCCTGACTTACGACCATTTCGAGTTACAACCAGCTCCGGCTGCAAAATTTTGCTTTGACTTGCGACTGGAGCTTCGAGTTACGACAGGAAAAAAGGTGGGGGGAAAGGTGGGGAATTCAAATGTACTAACCGTTGGTCGGCGAAGAGGCTGCTTCTTTGTAGCTCTTTCGCCCCAACGGTTAGAGAGAGTGGGTCGGAGGAGGCTTTGGACTGCCTGGTGCTGCTTTCTGCTTCAGAGTGAGTACAGGGTTTTGCAGAGTGGGTTTGGGCTGGGGGGGGGGTTATGTTTCTTTGCTGTGATGTTTTTTTGTGTTTTGGTGTGTGTGTGTTTTTTCAGCCCCAGCGCGTTCCGATGGGGCTTGCTGTGTTGTTTATTTTCGGTTGTGTTTTTTTTCAGCCCCAGCGCGTTCCAATGGGGCTTGCTGTGTTGTTTATTTTTGGTTTTTTTTTTTTCAGCCCCAGCGCATTCCGATGCGGCTTGCTGTGTTGTTTATTTTGTTTGTTTGTTTTTTCAGTCCCAGTGCGTTCCAATGGGGCTTGCTGTGTTGTTGGGTTTTTTTGACGATTTTTTTTTTCAGCCCCAGCATATTCCGATGGGGCTTGCATTGTTTTTTTTTTATTTTTGGTAATTTTTTTTTTCCTGCCCCGACGCATCCCGATGGGGCTTGCATTGTTTTTTTGGTTTTTGGTGATTTTTTCCCCCCCCCGGTCCCGACGCGTTCCGATGGGGCTTGCATTAGTTTTTTGGGTTTTGGTGATTTTTTTTTCCGGCCCTGACGCGTCCGATGGGGCTTGCAGTTTTTTGTGTGTGTTTTTTTTTGTGTTTTTTGGTAACTTTTTTTTCAGCCGGAACAGATTAATCGCGTTCCAATGCATTCTTATGGGAAATGGTGCTTCGACTTACGACCATTTCAAGTTACGACCATCATTCCGGAACGGATTAAGTTCGTAAATTGAGGCACCACTGTACTAATGAAAAAGAACAGATGTACTTGGGATTAGTGCTATCACCATGTAATTGACAGATAAGAACAATAAGAAACAACACAGATAGTGAGACAAATACCTGTCACTTGCTCCCTGTTACAGAGATTAGTATGATATGATATAAGCTTAACCATCTCCATCCATTAATTGTCAGATTGGTCCAATATGAGCAGTCCTCACAGGTAATGCATAGTAGACAACAGTGAAAAGAACGTACTGTACATTATAAAAGGCTGTACTCCTTTTAGACAAATAATTAAGTCAAAATGAGTAGAAAACCTGAGAAGTATTGTGTATGCCTTGTGAATTTGAAGCTATAAGTCTTGTCATAGATGTTTGACCTGTATCCACTCATTCTCTTCTAAAACTAGGGAGTTAGTAATGGTTGCATCTACTCTTTGACGGTGATTCCATCCTCAGTTAGTTGCCAGTGCATTTGTCTAAAATATTCTTATACCAGTTAACAGGATACACAAGGAAACAGGATTCTTGCATTTTTAATTTGCATATAAGAAGGAATTCCAGCAGGCAATCTCATGACCATACAAGGTTTTGAATAGCAGCATTTGCTGAAATTCCGTCTTTTATATAACTTGGGGAAAGTAAGTACCCTTTTCTCTTTTTTGTCTAGTTTCTCTGTGGACATCTGATTGTAAGTAGGTTTCTGTTGACAATGCTATTAAAGCTGTTGCTTAGTGTATGTGAACTGCTAAGCAACATACTGTGCCGTTTTTGCAACAATAGCATGTATAAATATTTAATAAAATTCATAATACTCACTTAGAAGGTATGTGAAATGAACTCTTTTAACTTATAAAAAAATCTTGCAATCATATTTCAACTATATATGTGGTATTCTAAATCTAAGGAGCTTAGTGCATAGTTAAACATGTTGGGTTACTTTACATATAGCACTGTGTTGCTCTTTTTAAAAAGCCCAAAGAAAATCCCGTATCTAGAGCAGTGGAGAGATAGGAGAAATTTAAGCGGCTGTGTTTAAAGATTATATCATTTTTGAGTTTAGAATTATCAAACAGTTAGGCCCTCTGAGATTCCCATTCTGTAAAGGGAGTATCTCCCAAGTATCAAATGTCGGTCCCCAACTGCTTAATGAGAACTGAAAAAAATTATGATGAAATGCTACCAGCTGTCCTTAGCAGGAAAAGACATCTCACTTGCCTAGGGGCTTTGTGGTTTCTCATCCTTCATACAGAGGTATATAGTTATTGAATGTTCTTTCACTGAATCCTGTGGGCCAGCTGCCTCTCCAATCTCCTTCATCAAATTTGGCAGCCAAAAGTATACTATAGATTTAAGGTTACGTCTGTCACTGGATCCACAAAAACATATAATTATTCTCATTCTAAACTGTGCATTAAGATATGGAGGCAAGTTAAAGCCAATCCAGTCAAATGCAAAATGTAGCTTGCTTTCATCAAAGTCAGCATTCTGTATATTACCATGTGTTGATAGTCTCTAAGATTGGTTATTGCAATACTCTCTATGTGGGGATGCCTTTGAAGGCGATACAGAAGCTATAACAGGTGCAAAATGCATCAGCTAGGCTTGTGATGAAATGTGGAGGTATGACCATGTCTCCCGAGTTCTGGCGCATCTGCAGTGGCTTCCTTTTTTGCTTCTATACTAGTATTAACTTATAGAGATTTCATTACCTGTTGGAGCAGCTTTCCCTAAGATTGTCTATCAAAGCTATTTGGTCTTCCTAGGCTTTGCGGTTATGGGTGGTCACCCCAGGAGAGGCCTAGAAATATACCAGCAGGAACTGGGCCTTTTTGGTGATGGTCGCAACGTTGTGGAACACGTTGCCTGTGGATATATGCCGGGTTGTCTCTTTCTCTTGACCTTCAGGAAACACATAAAATCCTAGCTTTTTGAGGAGGCCTTCCTCCCCTTATGATTTTCTTGCTGTTCTGTGTGATCATACCAGAATTTAGTTTGCTGTTGCCTTTGGGTTCCCCCCCCCCGTTGTTTTTATGATTGGAGTGTTTTCTGTTGGTGGGTGGGTACATGGGTGGTTTGCGTGTCTATTTGTTGTTACTACAAAATGTTTCATGCTATCCATTAAAAAAAACATTTCTGCCAGTGCATTGTGCTATTTGTTATGCTGGGGATAGGCAACAAATTATACCATTCTTTGTTGCTGGGCATAATGCAAGCATGTTTACACTGACATAACTTTATGTGACATTGGCATGAACAGGAATTTGCCCACTGGGTATGATACAACAGGCTTTGCTAGCCAACATGTTCAAATCTTTGTTTTGAAAATAAACCCTATCCACATACACTAAGCATGTAATTTTAGTTAATCTCAATTGCTACTCTGCAACCATGTACTTACAATATGGATTCCAGATGGGGGTGGGGGGGTGAACTTCAAGTAAGTGTTCTGGACTGTCAGGTACATAACACTGAAACATGGGAGTTGCCCTGGGAATGCAGAGTTGACAAGGAAACATACTATAACTTTGTCTATCCAGAGAACTAAGAGCTCCTGAGAGGTGACTTTCCCCTAGGAAGATAATCATAACAAGTATGATTGCTGCCATTTAACTTCATAGTCCTTTAGATCAGCCTTTCTCAACAGGGCCATATGGCCGGGGGCTGAGGGGGTTGGCACATTTGAAGGGTGCTACAGACTGGTGGTGGCGCTGCGGGTTAAACCGCTGAAGCCTCTGTGCTGCAAGGTCAGAAGACCTGCAGTCGTAAGATCGAATCCACGCGACGGAGTGAGCCCCCGTCGCTTGTCCCAGCTCCCGCCAACCTAGCGGTTCGAAAGCATGCAAAATGCAAAAATGCGAGTAGATAAATAGGTACCACCTCAGTGGGAAGGTAAATGGCGTTCCGTGTCTAGTCACGCTGGCCACGTGACCACGGAGGATTGTCTGCGGACAAACGCTAGCTCTATGGGTTGGAAACGGAGATGAGCACCGCTGCCTAGAGTCGGACACGACTGGACAAATTGTCAAGGGGAACCTTTACCTTTTACAGACTGGAAACAGTTCTTCACACACCATTTTATAAGGTTCGTTATGCAATTTATATAATCCTGATTCAGCATGTATTTCATATTGTGTTTATGGTCATGGCCAAAACAAGGTTGAGAATGGCCACTCGAAATAATAAGGCCCTTAGTACTATCAAGGAATTCCTCTGCTACAACTACCTGAAATCAGACTTAAAAATCTTATTCTATATCGTAAAACAAAACTATCTTCCCCTTTAAAATCTTGTAACACCTATCCAGGCAGGCTCTCAACTGGACCTTTCAAAGAAAAGCGAACAAAAGCTTCAGGGAGGAAGCTGACCATTTGTTTTTTTGTTTTTTTTTAATGATGCAGCAAAGATTTGCTGCCCAATATACACTTAATTTTTCCCCCCATTTCCTCGGCCCCTCTACAGAGCTTAGTGAACAATCTTATTGAGTCACTTCACGATGTTAGCAAATTAAAGGAAGGGTCACTTTTGGTCTATTTACAGCTATCACATATACTAGAAATAGACAAAACCAAAGCAATCCTACCTGTATCAAAAAAGTAAAAGACCCTGACAGGAGCCAGAAGGGAGTTGGTTGAAACACTCTGAAGATGATTTAGTTGACTCCAGCCATCACATTGTGTGGTCGCTGTCAAAAGGAGTGAAACAATCTGTCCCCACAGCAATCCAAACAGCAGGCTAAATGATCATCTGATCACACCTTTAGTTAGCAAATGTTTCCTCATGTGGTATATTTGAGAACAGGCTTCTGCCTTTCCCAGCATGGTTTGAAAATGGTTCTTTAATTAACAATTTTACATTTTTCTCTTTGCCATGTTCTATTACTGAAACCAGTTCTTTAATTGGTCATTTCCTGCCCCCCCAATGGCCTTTCAGTTGCTTATGTTCTCTTTACATTCAATGCAATACCACCCTTGCTAACTAAACATTAATAATTGTTCACAATTGTGTTTTAGTGGAATAATGTTTAAAGAAAAAGTAGAATCTGTGGCTGTGGGGGAAGAAACTGTACCAGTACATCATCAATATCTTATTTACCAATATTTGCCTTAATTGCACTTTCTGAGTCCATATTGGCCAGCTGGTGCTGTGGTAGTCTTTAAAGATGGGGAAAACAACTGCACTACACCAAGCCCTTAGTAGGTGGCACTGCAATGGAGGAATGCAGACAATGCTCTTTACTGTGTTGTCCTTCCTTGAATGCCATGTTTCCTACTGTATTCTTTCCCAACTGGATTCTGAATAGATTAGCATTCCCCATCCTTGAACCATTAAAAGAAATACAGTTGGGGAACAGAAATCCAGTAATGGCAAGATGGAGGGAATGCCCCTCACTAGATTGATTGGTCACGTGCCAATTGATTGGTCACATGCCAATTTAGAATACCACATATATAGTTGAAA
The DNA here is from genome assembly GCA_037013535.1 of Intellagama lesueurii. Classification (NCBI taxonomy): domain Eukaryota; kingdom Metazoa; phylum Chordata; class Lepidosauria; order Squamata; family Agamidae; genus Intellagama; species Intellagama lesueurii. The sequence goes on from JBAJHW010000004.1 coordinate 142,196,948, forward strand.
TATTAAAAGAAAAATCCCCAAAATATGCATTTTTAACAATGTATTTTAACAATAAGTTCCACTAGAGGGAGCCAGAGACCATGCTATGTGTAGCGTTCACTAAATAAATATATTTCCACGATGTCATTACCAGAACTGGCCATGAGAAGGGGACAGGGACCATGCTATGTATAGCATTTGCTATTATAATAGCATTTGCTATAATCTGCACTTTTCAGCATCTGCGGGGGTGGGGGCTTAGAACCAATCCCCCATAGATAGGGGGGTGCTACTGTACATGTTTCTTTATGTAACCATACTTTTACCCTGACATGCCATTGCTTCTTGGAATTTTAAGTATGTTATGCTAGAGTAAGGTGTGCATTGTTTAGATCTTGTGCTATGTCTCATCTCTGTATGCTACTGGGGGATGTAGTAGGACCCTTGTCTGATCTGTCCCAAATCTGTTTTTGGTAATAACTAAGTGAACACATTACTCCATTTTCAGAGATCACCTAATGTGAAAACAACCCATATGTCATATTAAGATGTTATTACCTTTACTAAGAGTTGCTTTTCATATCTCTAGTTTATTTGCATCGAAATAGGTTTCTAATGACAGTCCAGTTTTTCCATAGAAGTTCATAACCATGCTACAATTATAATTGCTTGAGTTTGCTAGGTGCGGAGAATAACTAAGTGTGAACAAACACAAAAGAATTTTGAATCTGGATAATATCCTATAGGATTGAACCATAGCATCTGAAGTTTAGGGGTAAATAATTTATTCTGCAAGGGGAAATCTAACTAATACTATGCAGCCTTAGGTTTCAAGATTCAGCTAAATCAAAGATTGGCTACAAAGGTACAGTTTTCTTTATTTCTGTTAGCATTACATTTGGTGTGCTAATCATGCCGTTTTAAATATGAGAACTTCAGTCCCAACTGTGGGAAGAATAAAGAGAGAAACTCTGAAGTTGAATCATCGTAAGAATGCCAAAGATTAAATTGCCACGCCTGGCATACCACAAGCATTAGCTTTCTATAGTACTTTACAAATAGTCACTCTGTTGGTTGATTGGTCCTTATGATTGGCCACCTCTGTAGATCAAATGAATAATAATGGCATCAGATGAACTCAGGTAGGGCTACTTCATACAAGATTATACTCCAAAGCACATAATGTTGTCATGTATAACAATGCCTATGGATTTGGTGGATGCAGGCAATCTTTTACTGAATTATAAATTACCACAATATGCATATAATATGTGGTATGCTATTTGTTTGTCTCCTATTGAATGATAATGTGATGTATACATAAAATGATAATTTATCACGTACTGGCTGAAATCCAGTAGTAAGTCACAGCTGGGGTAGGGCCACTCAATCAATGACACTTACATAGATGTTGACTTGCTAAATCCCCATTGATTCAATGGGTCAACTCTAGTTGTGACTTACTGCTGGATTTTGGCCAGTGTCAGTTTTCAATTTGTATCCCACTTTGGAAGTTAGTAGTATTGTATAAAAAGGCAGCTATTCATTTATAAGATAAACTATATCACAACTGCTGATCCCTCTGCCAAACCTTTGGAAGAGCTCAGAGAGAAAACTCACACGCATAGCTTGTGACAAAACATTCACTGTACATACTTGTTATACAAGTACAAGTGCAGCAAACCATTGAATATGCCCCTTCTAACTCTCTTGTTTGCTCTTTGTAGACAGATGGTATTATGAAGCATGCATGCTCACTGGATTTTTGGGTTTGCCGTGAAAGATAACATAAGGGAGTAGAAAATGCCAAACTGTAGAAATCTGCTTGCCTTGGTTTTGAGAAGCTGGACTTAGTAGAACAAAATGTAGTGATAATCCAAACAGCATTATTTGTAATTATTTAATAATGACACATCAAGTGGAAGAAATTGAAATATTACTGAATACATATGCAGATCACAACCCAATATTGATGACCTTAGGACAAGCAGTAAGAAGAGGGGGTTGGAGACTAAACAGCCACTTATTGAGAGAGGAGACCTTTTTGACTAAAATTAAAAAAGAATTAGAATTTTTCTTTCAAATTAATAAACCTCAGGATATAGAGATGACAACGATATGGGACGCAGCCAAAGCCTATTTTCGTGGCTTCGCGATAGAATTCAATGCACAAAAGAAAAAAGAGAGAAACAAACAATACCAAATCCTAATAACATCTCTAAAGAAAGAAGAAATGGAATTAAAGAAAACACCTACAGCTAAGTACCTAATAAACAAGATAAATATATTACAACATAAAATTAACTTACTAGAACAAGAAGAAATGGGGGGAAAATTTAATTTGCAAGGCAAATTCTTTTTGAAAACGCTAACAAACCAGGAAGATGGTTAGCATATAGAATAAAAAAGAGAGAGAAAAAACAATGATCAATGTAATATTGGATAAGGAAGGAAAGGAAATATACAAACAAAAGGAAATCGAAAAAGAAATTAAAAACTTTTATACCAATCTTTATAAAAAGAAAGAGATTGAACAGGAGCAACAATGGAACTATTTGGATAAACTTCCGGATTGGAGATTTAGTTCTCAACAATTGGAAAACTTAAATAAACCAATCACGGCGAGTGAAATTGGAGAAGCATGGAAAAAACAGAAAAATGGGAAAGCCCCTGGACCAGATGGACTTCCAGCTGAATATTACAAAGCATTTGAAGAAACTTTAAGTCCACACTTCAAGAAATTACAGTGGTGCCTCGACTTACGAACATCCCTACTTATGACCATTTTGAGTTACGACCAGCTCCGGCTGCAAAATTTTGCTTCTACTTGCGACCGGAGCTTCCACTTACGAACAGAAAAAGGCAGGGGGAAAAGGCGGGAAATTCAAATTGCTAACTGTAGGTGGCGAAAGAGGCTGCTTCTTTGTAGCTCTTTCGCCCCAGCAGTTAGAGAGTGTGCATCGGAGGAGGCTTCGGAACTGCCTGGCTTCTGCTTCTCAGTGAGCGTGTGTGTGTGTTTGCAGGGAGGCTTCGGAACTGCCTGGCGTCTGCTTCTCAATGAGCGTGTGTGTGTGTGTTTGCAGGGAGGCTTCGGAACTTCTTTTTAAAAACTGTTCTGGGTGGTTTTTGCAGGGTGGGTTTGGGCTGGGGGTTTATGTTTCTGTGCTGTGATGGGTCTTGGGGGGTTTGTTTGTTTTTTTGTCCCCCCCCCCATTTCCGATGGGTCTTGGGGGTTTTGGTTGCTTTTTGGGTTTTTTTCCCCATTTCCAATGGGTCTTGGGGGGTTTGGTTGCTTTTTGGGGTTTTTCCCCCCATTTCCGATGGGTCTTGCATGCTTCCCTTGCTTTTTCCTTTGTTCTCTGTGCATTTCCGACTTTGTCCCTTTGTTCTCTGTGCATTTCTGATCTGCTCGGTTTGTTTTCTGTGCATTTCCGATGGGTCTTGCACGCTTGATTGCTTTCCCCCCCCCTTCGGCCCGAAGGGATTAATCGCGTTTCCAATGAGTCTTGCAGTGATTTTTTTCCCCTTCGGCTGGAACGGATTAATAGGATTTCAATGCATTCCTATGGGAAATGGTGCTTCGACCTACGACTATCTCGAGTTACGTCCATCTTCTGGAACGGATTATGGTCGTAAGTCGAGGCACCACTGTAATAGAAGACATTGAAACTAGAGGGGAAATCCCAGATTCATGGAAAGAGGCACATATTTCCTTAATGCACAAAGCGGGGATGGGGAAAAAACAATCTCTCTCTTGAATGTTGATTATAAGATATATACGACCATTTGGGCAACAAGGCTAAAGGAGGTACTTAAGGAAATGATACACAAAGATCAAACAGGTTTCATCCCAAAAAGGAAACTATCATCAAATATAAGATCAATAACAGACATTTTGGAATATTATGAAACACATCCAGAAAAGCAAATGATGTTAATCTTTTTAGATGCAGAAAAGTCCTTCAATAATGTTGATTGGGAGTTTATGTTGCTGCTATTAAAGAAGATGGGAGCAGAAGGAATTTTTCTACAAACAATTAAGGCAACATATACTAAACAGAAGGCCAAGATTAAAATCAATGGTCAAGTAACTGAAAATATTCAAATTGAACAAGGCACAAGGCAGGGTTGTCCACTTTCTCCGTTATTATTTATTCTAACATTAGAGATTCTAAATAGACAAATAAGAGGGAATGCTGGAATTAAGGGTCTCAGAATCAGGGGAGAAGAATTTAAGCTGCAAGCATATGCTGATGATTTAGCAATAATACTAGAAAACCCTCTGGACAGTTTGGAAGAATTAGTGAGAACTATAGAAGAATTCGGAGCTGTTGCAGGTCTTAAAATAAAAATTAATGACTAAAAAACATTCATGACATAAAGAAAGAAGACGTGGAAAGACTGGCAATGAAAACTAATTTTGAGGAGGTACAGAAAGTGAAATATCTAGGAGTTATCATTACAAAAAAACCAAGTAATTTGATGAAAGAAAATTATCTTACAACACAGAAGGAAATTCAGAGAGACCTGGAAGAATGGAATAAGCTACAAACCTCTATGATGGGAAGAATCTCGACAATAAAGATGATGATATTACCAAAACTGTTATTTTTATTTCAAAATTTACCAATTTTATTAAATTATAAATACTTCAAGGACCTGGACAGCCTGACTTCGAAATTTGTATGGAAGGCCAAGAAACCAAGAATAAAACTTAGAATACTGCAAGACTTAAAAGAAAGAGGTGGTTCAGGATTACCGAATTGGCTATTATATTATAAGGCATGTGCCATGGTCTGGATAAAAGAATGGATAACATTAGAAAATCAAAGATTATTGAAATTGGAGGGTCATGATCTAAAAATGGGTTGGCATGCATATGTGTGGTATGGGAAATACAAAGAACAATCACATTTTGCAGAACATATTCTGAGGAAGGCACTCTGCTTAGTATGGCAAAAATTTCAAATACAAACCTACAAGAAAATTCCAATATGGGTAGCACCAATAGAAGCATTCACTTTGAAAGTATTGAATCAGAAGGGAGCGTTACTCACGTATAAAGACTTATTAACTAAAGATCAGAATATAAAAGATAAAAAAGATCTAGAGAAACTGGGCCTCGCTACAGATTGGTGGTCAATGTTGAAATTAGAATCGAGATATAAAAAGGACAAAATTATGGGCTTTTTTGAGGGGAAAGTCCAGGTGGATTAATTATGGATTTACACTAATGGGAAAATAATTTTTAAAATGTATACATATTTATTAGCGGATGAGAGAGTGAAGGAGGCAATGATAAAATGGGCACAAAACTTTGGGTACAATATTGATATTGACGAATGGACAAAGATGTGGAAAGAGAATCATAAAATGATTAAGCCAGTGAATCTTAGAGAAAACATCCTTAAAATGTTTTATAGATGGCATTTTACCTTTGTAAGATTGGCAAAAATGTCAGAAGGGAACAGTAATGTTTGTTGGAAGTGTAAAAAAAAATCCAGGGACTTATTATCATATGTGGTGGTCATGTGAAAAAGCAAAAAAAATTTGGATACAGGTTTTGGAAATGGTAAAAGAGATTGTTCAACAAAAATTACGTTTTAAACCTGAAATGTTATTATTGAATATAATGCCAGAAATTATTGACAAGAAAATAAAATATAGTCTCTACTGTATATATTCACAGCAGCTAGGTTACTCTGGGCCCAAAAATGGAAGAATGTAGAGACACCAACGATGGATGAGCTATTAAAGAAGCTATTGGACATTGCAGAACTAGACATGCTTTCAGAGGCACTACGGGATCAACCAAGAGATTTTGTAAAGCAAAGCTGGAAGCTGATATATAATTGGGCCCAGAAAAAGACAGGAACTTAGGGGGGAAATTAGTCTATAGTGAACCACTGCTCACCGGAATCCCTTTGAAGATATTCCGATGACCAGACGACGGTGAAATCTCTGATCCATAGGGGAAGGATGGATGTTTAGCTGTGTGGGTTTTTTGTTAATTATCTGTTAGATTGTTTAGTGTTTTTAAGTTTGTATGTTTAGATATGAATAAAATGGTTTAAAAAAAATAATTATTCTAAAATATAGGGGATTTTGTTCTGCAGTGTGATAACCAAAACTTTACCTTTCAGAATAGACAGATATTTTGCTTTAAGGCTTATTGAACTTTCTTCAAAAAGTAATATTTAAAGTAACCTACACTGCTGAAGGTTAATAATAAATAATCATGGACCATCAGGTTGATTCCAACTTATGGCAATGCTTGACAGGGTTTTCTAAATAGATTACTCAGACGTTGTTTACTATTCCCTTCTTTTGGGGGTACTGTGGGACTGTGTAGCTTGCCTAAGGCTGTACAGTCTGGCTTTTCTCCTGGGAGGCACAGTGGGGGAATCAAACTCCGAGCCTCTTGCTCTGCAGCCAGATACCTAACTAGGGTGTGAAAACCTGGCAGTTTCATTTTAGTGAAACATATTACGTTGATGTTAGTAGTCCTCTGTGCAAAGTTATGGTATCAGCTGCAGATGTTATTGCATAATTGGGCTGGATGATTATTGTCACAATATTGGACTGCATTAATTTTAATGTTTAAGTCTGCCAAAAAACTCTTACATAAAAAATGATCTGGAATAATGCTTGTGGTGAAACCTGCCTGATCACTCAGTTCTGTTAAGGAGGTCCTCCTCCATGTCCCACCATTGAGAACAGTTTGTTATGAGGAGAGGGTTTTTTCTGCCACAGCACCCTAATTGTGGAATGCCCTTGGAGGCTCAATTGGTATAGACATCATTTCAGAGCCAAGGCAAGATGTACATATTTATTAGTGCCTTTGGGGGTTGAGAATCATGGCCTGCACAGGTTGTTAGTGTAATAGTTTTAATGTTTTTAATGTTTGAATGTTTTAATTTTTGTGCTGTTTGATTTTAAATTGTTTTAATTATCACTTGTTTTAAAATTGTTTTGTACAGCCTTATAACCTCCCCTGAGATCCTGTGATATAGGGTGGGCTATAAATGTTTAAATAAAGTAAGTAAGGTTTTGTTTGTTTTGTTTTGTTTTCCAGTCTACCACAATGACGGCAGAAGAGACAGTGAATGTAAAAGAAGCTGAAATAGTCAAACTAATCCTGGATTTCTTGAATTCGAGAAAACTTCACATCAGTATGCTGGCTTTAGAGAAAGAAAGTGGAGTAATAAATGGACTGTTCTCTGATGATATGCTTTTCTTAAGGTAGAAATTATGGTCATAATATTAAAGATATGTCTAAAATAAGCTGAAATGTTTTTAATTCAGGACTGCAATGTTTTGATCTGCCTTCGAAATAACTGTATTTTGATATTCCTGTTATCCATTTGTCTATGTTAGCTAGATACTAGCAGAAATCCTGATGGTTTATGTAAGCATGTAATGGCACTCATGCAAATAAAGTTTGCTGTTTCCAGGCCGTCTTATTATGCATCCAGTGATCTCCAGATTGAACAATTGATCATACAGCCAGTCATGAAGTAGCCAGCTGGGAAACAGTGAAAAAAATGTGTTTGCAATTGCCCTTATGCGTGTGGATTCTGGTGATAGTGAATAAAATTTATCTCTAACCCTATTTAAATGTGAGAGAATTCTAGAGTGCAATAGTGAAATGGAAACATTTTTTACAATGGTTTCAAATGCGTCTTTTAAATCAAATGTCCAAAAATGCTATACTGTTGAAAACATTGAGCCACTCAACTATATCGGAGATTGTATTTCCCAGCAGAAAGTAGCATTAAACACATTGTATGAGTGATATATTTAGGTTTACATCTTGATCCTATGCATATTTATTTGGAAGTTCTGCTGAGTTCAATGGGATATATATTTTTATTAAGTACGTGTAAGAATGTATTGTCTTACCACAGATTCAGATGAAGGCCAAATTAATTCTTCTGTGATATAGAATTAGAGTTCCATGATTGACATTTTTAACTTTCTCTGATTTTATTTGGCACTTTGTTGAAGAAGATCCTTCAGTTCATTCTGATGTTAGAACAGAAAACCTGTCATATTATGTTAAGGGGGCTGTGGCTTCTCTGATACTAGTATATGCCTATTTAGGAGCAGGGTGTTTTTGATTTAAATCATGATTTAAATTTTAACAAATCAGGTTTTTTTGACAATTTAAATCGTGATTTAAATCAATTTGATTTTTAAAAAATCATTGATTTTTTTCTCACTAGCTTATGTAGAAGAAATAAAATAAATTTATTTTTAAACTTTGCAAGCAGTAATAGTTTCATTCATTAAATGGTAGTAGGTATGGTGGTCTCCTGGCACAAAATATGTTACATCATAATAACTGGTAGTAAAACCCTAGGCTTGGTATGTATTTAGTTATTTTGGACACATCTTTAGTTTTGGAAAAGTTTAATTTCAATTTAAAGTTATTCCTAAACATTTTAATATATATTTTATATGTCCATCCTCAAGATGAGAAGTCCTGATTTTCTTTTGGATGTGGTTACTGCTATTTGAATTATTGTGGAAAAAATCCAGCACATATGCCAAAAGCTCTCTTGTACCATTGATATATTTCTGGTATAATAATTTGAGAGTAGCATGCCTTGATCCTCTCTCTCTCTCTCTCTCTCTCTCTCTCTCTCTCTCTCTGTGTGTGAGATGAAGGAGGGAGGAACCCATTAATTTTAACTTGGGGAGTAGCATTCTTGTGCTCAGAGAAACGTCCATATAGACCTGCTGCTTCCCTTATTTCCATTCCATTACAAAAACCACATTAGAATTCTGTACCTAGAATAACTTACTGAAATGAGCTAAGATTGCTTGGACAAGTAGTTAAGAATATATTTACTCTTGTTATGTGTGCCAAGATGGAAAAACTGAACAGACAGATCAATAGCAACATCCATTGAGATTACTTTTTCTAAATATAATATTTTAAAACTTTATTTCATGAATAACTATCATTGCATCATGTAGACATTTGCTGGCAGTGCTTAACTGTATGCAGCTTTCAAACTGAAGCTGTTCATCCTTGGACTGGAATTAACTTGTCTAGTCCAAGAGGCTTTGGAGCTCTTTGCCCATCAACTCTTATTGCATCTAGGAGATTGTCAGTTATTTCTTTTCCAGATGCAAGCTTACATATGTGTTTCTGCTCTTTTACTATAAGGTACAATCTCTGGATGCTATATATAAAAAAGCATGCATCATTATAAGCTAATATAGAGCTGTTCTGTTTAAAAGTTTCAGAACTTATTATTAATCTAGTGAAATAATGAAATATTTTGAGGGGAAACTAGTAGATGTTAAAGCATTCCATAGACTCCTACTACTTTTTAAATAGGAATATTTGCTATTCTCACAACAGTGTGTAGTGCTACAAAGGCATGTTGTTTACAAGGATTTAGGTTTTACTTTTATCTATTTAAATGAGGAGATAATCTTATTAACAGCTTTCAACAGCATTAACTTTGTAAAGCTCTCTGGTCAGCTGCTTTGGGGGGGAGGGTTTGTGTGCTGTTCACGTTTAACATGATTCAATAAATGTCTTTAATTTTTTTAAAAGACAATTGATCCTTGATGGTCAGTGGGATGAGGTTCTTCAGTTCATCCAACCTCTTGAATGCATGGACAAATTTGACAAGAAAAGGTAAATTAATAGTAACTCTGCAACAGTGATACAATAATATTACAAAAGTTACAGTCACAGCCATATTTATATCATTATTAAAGGAATGGTCACTGTAAACCCTGAGGTCTAGTGCTCTTCTGAAAGCTAAATTAGAGTTTTGGACTAGCTTTGTACTCTTTATAGTAATAATTATTATGTGCTGTCAAGTCAATTCTGAGTTATGGTGAACTTTTCCAGGAGTTTCTGCATGTAGAGTACTCAGAAGTGGTTTACCATTCCCTTCTTCTGGGAGAACTCTGAGATTGTGCAGCTTGCCTAAGGCTATATAGCCTGGCTCATCTCCCAGGAGGCACCATGGGGAGTCAAACTTCCAACCTCTGGCTCCGCAGCATTAAGTACAAACCCTGTATCTTGTCCCACCACCTACATGTATGTACCTGAAATTTTCAGTCTAGAATTCTCATGTAATTCTGCAAATAAATGTGCACAAATGGTTTTGGGATATTTTACTAACCCATGCCAAATTCCAGTGGATCTCAGGATATTAAAATATTTGAAAACAAATTCATGTTTCGTGTCAGAAGAATGGCACTTAAGTCTATGTTTAAAACATCTGATACCATATTTTCACCCCAGTGCTTTCCATTGGATCAGAAAGTGCCTCATCAGCAAAAGCAATACATTTTACTGGGATATTTCTTGACCTGGGGCATTTTTTTGTTTTCAGAAAGATGACTCTATATGGATAAAAACTGGGGGTTTGGGTACAAAAGAAAAACTGGTCAAGGGAAACAGATTGAGCAGAGGGCTGGACTTGATGGTCTTAAATCTATAACTGAAAGAGAACCAATTGGTTTTGAACATGATTTTTCAAAATTCTAGGAAGAGAATGTCCGCAGGAATGACCTCTGCCACCATGACACAAACCTCTTCAAAGCAGTGAACTGCGGTTCTGGCCTTTGAATTCACCATGGTTGGTCAGACAAGGCAATGTGAGAACTAAACATAGTTTGCTGTAGTCATCTCTAAAAGAACAATACTTCTCTAGAGTATATAGGCACTGGACAGTTTATTGCATTGTAAATTCCAATGGAAAAAAAAGCATTGTTGTTTATCAGTCTGAATTTTAACTGCGGTCATCCACATTAAAATTCACACTAATGTACTGTATTATTCTCAATTGATTATATGTATATCTTCTTTTGTTCAGGTTTCGGTATATCATACTGAAGCAGAAATTTTTAGAAGCCTTGTGTGTAAACAATGCAATGTCTGCAGAAGATGAGCCTCAGCATGTAAGTCTGCCATGAATGTATGCTCAAGTAGGCCGGATTGGGTCCTTTTAAGGAGAAAGGTGGGGTAAATAAATAAATAAATAAATAATACGGAAGCTTTGTTCACAACTGACCCTTCTCTTTCCCTGTCAGTATTAATTTCTTTTTGATTCTCTGCCAATTGAAATGAGAGTGGGCGTGGTGAGCTTTTGAAAGTATCTTGTGCTTCAGCCATGGCAACATGAATATGGCATACTTTTCCAGAGAAGCTTCCTGGCATCACACCTGATGTGTTTTTGTCAGCATGAGAAAACTTTTTATTTGCCCAGGCATAGGGTGACTTTGATGTGTTTCCTTACTTGCTGCCACTGTTTTATATTGGACTATGTTTGGTTATACTATCTCTGTTTTCAGTTGTGAGCCACCATGAGAGCGCATTTGTGGGATATAAATAAAATATATAGGCAGTGACATCATTCTAGGAAGAGATGTGAGGGTTCAAATATGGCCTCCTCAGGTTGCGACATAGACACTAGAGGCTTTTGAGGTACAAAATCCAAACTAGGTTTTATTGGGACATTAAACAACGCTGTTTTAGTTTCAAAGTCATTTCTAACATCGTCTCTCGTCGCCAACGGGTCCCACGAGGGCATCCAAACATCTTTGGTAAAAGGGTTCAACTCAACATCGTTCCAAGGTCCCCTCGAAAAAGGGTTACTGCCATCCAGGTCCCAAGCATCCACTCTTGGATCTAGTAGCGGTAGGGTTTCCTCGTCTCTCCCCTCTGGATTGAAGGGGTTCTCCTCTCCGGGTACGGGAGCCCACGGTCCAACAGGGTCCCTCTCCTCCAGGCTTCCTCCAGCCTCCATGCTCGTCTCTCCTCCTCCTCTCTCTCCACGGCTTCCTTCTCCTCTCTCAATCTGCGACGCCATTCCCGCGCCTCTGATTCCCCCCAATATGAGGGTCGTGGAGGCAGACCTCTCCTTCTTCGATAGTCTGCCTCTTCCCTGGGAACCCGGACCTTTTCACACTTTCCGGTCCAGGGATCCTTCACCCATATCAATTCCCAGCCGCCCGGTATATCATCTCTCCCTCCTTTTATATCCCCTATTCCCGCCTCCACTGTGGTTCTGCCCCTTTCTTCGTTTCCCGCCATTTCCCTCTCAGTCTGCATGGCTACTGTCAGTTTAGACAAACCCCGTTCTAACTCACGGGTGTCCACTCCCCTTTGTACCGTCTCTACGTGAGATGCCTGCGGGTCTGTTTGCGCCTCCTGTTCTTTCCTAAGGGAGGACGACACTCCAGCGAGGGCTTCTATCCCCTCGCCTCGCGTCTCACAAGAGACTGCATTACTATTCCACCAATGCAACTATAGGTGATAGGATGGGGAAATCTCTTTATGGCTTATCAGAAACTATGGTCTCATTCCTGTGTCCTAAATGGTGGACCAAGGTTAGGACAAAGTATATTAATTAGCCAATTAATAAGTCATTGCTGGGATACCTTGTGGTGCATGTGACTGCTGTCTTGGTGCACAATTGAGAATTCCAGCAGGGACTTAATAATTGCTGGCTAAGAACAACTGAATGTTATGCCTTTTGCCTTCTACATGCATAACAAGGCAACAGAATTTCATCATTATGTGGACATGAAGTTAGAAGAAGAATGACTGCCCATTTGGGATGGCAGTTGCTTGAAAATATACATGTATGTTTTTTCAGTGTAAGAGTGAAGAGTTTCTTCAGTTTTAACCCAAGGGTGAAAATAAGTAACAGAGGTATCAAACTTCAATGCATATTGCCTGGAATCCTGTTGGTGGAGCTGCATGGTTGTTAAGCTAAAGAATGTTATCAGCCATAATTAGTCTTGAACATAAAGTTTCCTATCCCTGCCCCTCCCCCAGGTTTTGAGGCTCCCTAGGGATCCCTTTTGGCATGGGAAGCCTCAGGAATTCAGGATGGGGAGCCTTTAATATGTGAAAACTGTTACTGACAGTCCCGATCCTGGTGGTGGGACCAGCAGTGGTGATTTTCTGTATTAAAGGATTCCCTCCCACTCCCAGTCCTGAGGCTCCCAAACGCTTCCCTGGGTTGAAAGCAATCTCCAGGGACCCTCAGAACTGGAGAGGATGTATAGGAAACTTTAAATTAAATATTAATGTCCATATATAATGATGTCATTAAGCTTTAAGACTATGGAGTTACACAACAGGATTGCAGTCATTAATACAGATTCTATTGGAGAACATTTTTAAAAGTCATTCTGGATCCGACCAACACTGTATCTATGACATCAATGTATTCCACAGTGACCAGTCAGATGCCTACAGAGGATGTGCATGCAACAGCTCCTCCTGCTTATGTTCCCTAGGAAGTGCTCTGTATTGCTGGTATTTAGAGGACACTGGAGGTAATATGTAACCATCATGACTAGTAGCATATTTGACCTAGCAAAATATCAAGGTAGGAGGAGGGTTCATAGAAAAAAATTATGTTGAGTAGCATTTTATTGGTCAAATGCTTTGGAATTACATTTCTGTCTAACAGAGGAAGCTATCTTTTTATTTATGATACTTCAGAGATAAAGTGAAGTTATCTTTGTCTTAAACAGCAGTGCTTTTTTTTTCCAGTTGGAATTTACAATGCAAGAAGCTGTTCAGTGCCTACATGCTCTAGAGGAGTATTGCCCTTCTAAAGATGACTACAGCAAACTGTGCTTACTTCTCACATTGCCTCGTCTGACCAACCATGCGGAATTCAAAGACTGGAACCCCAGCACTGCACGAGTTCACTGCTTTGAAGAGGCTTGTGTCATGGTGGCGGAGTTCATTCCTGCTGACAGAAAACTAAGTGAGGCTGGATTTAAAGCAAGCAACAATCGTTTATTTCAGCTTGTGATGAAGGGACTACTGTATGAATGTTGTGTGGAGTTTTGTCAGAGTAAAGCAACAGGAGAAGAAATTACTGAGAGTGAAGTGTTGCTTGGCATTGACCTTTTATGTGGTAATGGTTGTGATGATTTGGACCTTAGTTTGCTCTCATGGCTTCAGAATCTGCCCTGTACTGTTTTTTCTTGTGCTTTTGAACAAAAGATGCTTAATATTCATGTTGATAAACTCCTAAAACCTACAAAAGCTGCCTATGCTGATCTCTTGACACCCCTCATCAGCAAACTTTCTCCCTACCCTTCATCACCTATGAGGCGGCCTCAATCTGCTGATGCTTACATGACTCGCTCCTTAAACCCTGCATTAGATGGACTGTCCTGTGGGTTAACAAATCATGATAAACGCATCACAGATCTTGGAACAAAAACATCTCCTATGTCCCACTCTTTTGCTAACTTCCATTACCCAGGAGTACAGAATCTTACTCGAAGCCTAATGCTAGAGAATACAGATTGCCACAGCATTTATGAAGAGTCTCCTGAGCGGTAAGTAAAACTCCTTTGCAATGGAAGATCTTCATTTTCTTATGTGCTTGCATAAGAAATACATAAGATATAACAATGATGGAAGCAATGTAGATCATTTGTCTATATAGAACCATCAGTGCATATAGGAGCATTGATGTATAACAAAAACAGACATGTGCCCTACTGAGTCAAATCCACTATATTTCATGTGGGACAGGGAAAAAGTGAAGGTGAACTGGAAGAATATAAATTCCATGTTGGTTTCAGCAGAAGAGTGTGAATTAGGAGTAAACTAGACTTTAACTGGTGCACTAGAGAAATCTTGCAGCATACAAAATGGAAATAATAACAGTACATTAAACATACAGTCTATATCAGTGTATTTCAATAACAATATGTGATCAAGCATTGTCAGGATATAATGTTTCAGTATTAAAAAAATACTATGATGACTGAAGAATGTTTTATTAAGCAAAACCAAATCTGCATAGATTTTAAAATGGCAATATACAAAGACATTACCAAGTTAAACCACAGATGAGTGTTCTGAGTTGATGGAAGAAAAAGAGATGACATTATACAGGATTTTAGGAGGGAGATCCAGGCATTAGAAGCAGGAAAACAAAGGAAGATAATGGAGCTAGAAGATTGAAAGTTGGTGTTGAAATTGGATATCACAGAGAGACACCGTGTAGGAAAGGCCATAGAAGGAACTGGAAGTGAGAATGAGGAGTATGTGCTTGATTCAGGCATGTTCTGAAGATGTAAAGTGATGGACTTCATGTAGGGATCTTAGGAAGAGCATTGCATGGAATGGCTGATGGGAGTGAGTTTTGCATAAAACTGAGATAGTAGTGTGGCAACAAAAGGTCAGAGAAGAGGGGTTAACATTGGTAAGCAAGAGATCAGCAGTGTGTGAAAAAAGGTTTTCACCAAGAAGGGAAAGTCACATTTTTAGTTGTGCTGTACATGGAGAAGTGACATGAGTTAGCATTTGCCTGCATGCAGAGAATAAATGAGAAGGAAGACTATGGAAAGGC
This sequence comes from Intellagama lesueurii, assembly GCA_037013535.1. Lineage (NCBI taxonomy): Eukaryota > Metazoa > Chordata > Lepidosauria > Squamata > Agamidae > Intellagama > Intellagama lesueurii. Next base: position 142,212,292 of record JBAJHW010000004.1, read on the forward strand.
TTCTTGCCTTCTTATAGTGACAAGAAATTTTGGAGGAGAGGAAGTTACCATGAATTTTAAGCAAAAGAGTAGATTGGAAGTTGGATGAATTGAGGCAGGAGAAGTTTAAGAATGCATTGGGGTGGTTAGCTGGTCCCCCCCCCCCCCCAATTTTTTAAAACTGTGTGGTAGGGAAAGTCTGAATATGATAGGGAAAAAGCCAGACAAGAGGAATAGTCTTTGGGCATACAAGATGGAGGGCAGGGCAGTATCTGCAGGTGCAGATCACCTTAATATTCTCTTAATATTCTCTTTTTGAAAAGTTATATACAGTTCTGATGCCTGCAGTGATGCTTTGAGTGTCTGCATTCTATAGCCACATTTCTGTAGTTTGACACATAAAAAACAGTATCCTATATCAATATTTATGTGTGTGTTGAGCCCCTGCTGTGGAAGATACTGCAGTAATTTGATGAGGTGTTGATTGCACACAGCCAGGCACACCATTGGTACCTTGTCAAAGTGCCCTGGTGTCTGCAATTGAAGTGGAATACACATAAATATTGAACAGAATACTGCCCCAAAATGCTAAATCAATTTTATAAGTTGTGCTACATTTTAATCTAATTCTCCAGCCTATATAGTTATGTTATACCTACTTGTGTGGATGCAGTGCAGTAGAATCTGCATATAAAAAATCCACAGAATTTTGGAAAGTTAGAGCAATGACTAGGTATTCTTTTTAAGTATATTCACTCTTGTGAAGTCAGTTCCAGGAGTTGTGCTACATAGTCATCAGTATAATGTGACAAAGTAGTATTTCCAGCATGTCGCTTAGCAACTACAGCAGCACAGTGAATCCAGGCTGCACACATTTTATTAGAAGTCATTGGGCTGGAATGCAACAAAGTACCAAATGAACAAAAAGAAAATGCACAGGTTGTGGCTTATATGAGACTGATTCTTTGACATTTTTCCAAAACCACAAATTAGTTTACAGCTTTAATAATATTTGTAATTGTAATACATAACTGTCTTTAGTAGCAGAGTTATCTAAACAGTTAGATTTGACCAGTATGGAAGGAACTAGTGAATTTACATTGCAGTAAGACGTTGTATTGGATAGATCTAAGTCTAAGATAAAGTGTGGAGGAAACTGCTGAATTAGAAGTCTGTTTTCTCTGCATTTTGGAATGTGGTGTGCTGTATTCTGATTCTGTAAGCTAGATATGGGTAGTCACTGTAATCAGGTCTGTTTTTGCTTGAGATCAGTTGTCCTTTACTCTCTGGAGATATAGATGCCTTCAGAAATAAGGTATAAATCAAAAGCAAACAGTAAGAAATCTGTATTTGTGGCAATTAGCAAAGTGGGATTGGGGATTCTTCAGCTATATTGCCCTCCCTCAAATGTAGTGCTTCCACGTGCTGGGCAAAAGTGACAATAGAAAAGAGGGAAAGTTCTTGTTCAGTACATCTTTTTTTTTCATCTTATACATAGCTAAGAAACATTACTCGATTCGAAGGGATCTATGGTGAGACTCAGACTAATGTGCATGTGTCTGGGAGTAGCCTTTTGAAATCATTTGATTTGGTTCTGAACAAACATAGTTTTTAGATGTTTGGGTTAGATTTGGAGATTCAGGGTTCATCCAGATGGCACATACCGTGTTTCCCGGAAAATAAGACAGGGTCTTATATTAATTTTTGCTCCAAAAATGCATTAGGACTTATTTTCAGGGGATGTTTTATTTTGTTCATGTACAACAATCTACATTTATTCAGATACAGTCCTTGCTGCACAATGGTGGAGGGTGGGGTTTCACTTAACTGGGGCTTATTTTGGGGGTAGGGCTTATATTACGAGCATCCTGAAAAATCATACTAGGGCTTATTTTCAGGTTAGGTCTTATTTTTGGGGAAACGGTATGTACCCAATGATGTGCTGATAACATGTTGTTTTTTCTCTTGCCCTGATTATGTAAGGCTTAACTAACTGCTAGCAGTCCCAGTCCTGTGATAGAGTGACAAATACACTGGTTTTTATAGGTTTTGAAAAGCCACCTTCTGTAGCTTTAGTGTTGCTTTGTAGTGAGTGAAATTTGGATGGCAAGAATGTCTTGGACTGGAAGCTTTACATGTTAGCACTAATTCACTAACAGGCAAGCAAAACAAAAATCTAGCACAGAATATAATTTTTTATAGGTGTTAAAGAGCTTCTTCACAATTTTTGAAAGAGTTGTTTTGAAAGACAACTGTTTTCTGAAGTAGATTAGCATTGGGGTGAGATTCGGCTGAAAAGGGCTCAGAATGGAAGCTTTTAATGATAGAACTAATTTACTTCTTAACAAAAAGTCTAGCACAGGAGACCTTAAACTTGTTTTGTCAAGCTTTTTGAAGGATTTTTAAACAATTTCTTACAGCCTGCAAATTTTTTAAGAGAAGAGGAGGGGAGTTCTAGGAATGATTGGAACTTGTCAATAACCCTGATAGGATACCCTCTCATTGGCATTAAGTGGTACCGATAGGCACAAAGGCCAAAGGTGCCCTCTGTTGCAGGCTTAAGCTAGCTCAGTTACAACCTAGCATTTTCAGCATTTTGACTGGAATTTCTGATTAGGAATGTCTTTTTTTGTTGTTGTTGTTGCCCAAATGAATTGATTCACCAGAATCAGAGTTGCAACATAAACTCTGAACAGTTCCTCAAAGTGTTTTAAAGTTTAAGATGTAAAGGCTCTTTCTTTCAAGTTCCTTTAAGGCAGCTTAAAATCTAATTGGGAATCTTGGAGTTCCCTTAAGAGTAGAGTCTGTCTTCATGAGTAATCTGGGTGTCATGGGACCTAAAATGGATCTTTTTTTGCTTTGCTGTTTTCTAATTGTGACCCATAACGGTCTTCACCTCAGCGCCACCCCTGTTCTAACCCTAGTGGAACACTCTCTGGGCCTCTCACAATGATTATTGCTTTGGCAGTGAACATTTCACATTCTGGAAAAGATACTTTCTTCTTTATCCTGCTGTGGGACTGAATTCTTGGCCAAACAGCAAACTCCAACTTGGGTCAGCTATTTTCAAGGGAACAAATTGTTCTAGTAGTAATATTCAAAATAGTAGTGCCTAGTTCCTCCCTCTCTTTTTACATTAAGTTTCCATGTAATCCTATCCCAATAGCTGTAGTAAGCTCTTTCTATCCTAAACTTGATTTGGCTTGGAAAGAGCATGTATTAAAACTGTGATTAACTAAATGTGTTTTGAAAATATTTAATATAAAAAAACTTAAAGCCTCTTGTTTTGATTCCTAAATCAATGATAGATGTGACACGCCTGTGGATGCCCAGCGCTCGTCTGGCAGTGAGGTTGTCTGCCAGAATTCAGGTCCAGAAAAAGAATCAGCAAATGGAACACAAATTCAGGGACAAACCAAGCAAGAAAAAAATGAGGTAATGGTTTTTGGTTTTTTGCTTCCAACTAATGAGGACCTTTTGAATGCTCTTATTTAGGTAGCTTAAAACAACAGAATGTCTGTTATAATGGGAACTCCTGTGTAACCTGCTAATTTTGAAGCTTATTTTTCTGTAGTAAATGTGTTTTCTCTGCAGTATATCCTGCATCTAGTTCTTCATGCTTCCAAAAACAAAGGAGTATTTATCATTTTGTATGGAAGGATTTAATATTGTCTTTTAACTATATAGTCTCTTTCTCATACAACTCTATATAGATGTAATATGGATCTGTGAGGGCCAAATATATTTATAATACAATAATACTTCAGCATACAATTCCAATATTTATAAGCAATGATGTTTGGGGTTTTAAATGCGTTTACCTATACACTACCACTCACCAAAGTTTAAACATTGGACAGTGGTGGCATATAGCAGCCGAGGGTATAGACGACAATGCTACAGCGGGGGGAAAATTGGTGCATTTTCTAATGGGTTGGGTCCAAAGGTATACTGGTAGAAGAGAGCTTTCTCATCCTTTCATGCCATTGCAATCTTTTGTGTCTCATAAAAAGCCTTTCTTGACAGTTGGGGGATTACAGTGAGAAGATGGATGAGGAAAAATGTGTCCCTAACTTTTTTCAGTTTCTCGTCTCCTGTGCAGCTTACCTAGCAAGCCCTACTGTTTTGAAGGATCCCTTCATCCCCAGGAAGGGACTCAAGAGTCTACAATGGAAAAGACAAGAGGGGAAGAAAGCCCAAACTCTAGAATCCTATTCAGACTAATATAGGAAACATGGGTTCTTGGTGTAGAGCTTGCACATGAGTAGGACCCATTTCCTTTTTGAAAACAGCACTGAAACTATGAAGAACATGAAAATGGATAGGACAGAACTAGGTGCCTTTCTTTGACGTTTATAACATGCAAATAGGGCTTACATCTTCAACTGAATTCCAGCAAAGAGATTTTTTCCTCTATAAACCTGAAATTGCATATTTCAGGACCTGCACTATCTAGCAAGACATTTTTAAGACTACATTCCAATGAATAGGAGCTGCTCCCAATATTGTACATGTGCACAAGGTCCAACTCTACAGCCCATTTCTTAATGGGATTACAATATGGGAATATTCCCTTTTGACCACTAAAACCAGTGTTTATACAAGTGGGAGAGAGAAGCAGTGGTAACTTGGTTTCAAGTATTGGTGTGTTGTTGCTTTTTAAATTCCCAGCTGAGGCAGAAAATGGTGAACAGGAGTGTTCTCTTTCATGTTTCTGGACTTCAGTTGCCAGAATTCTCCAATAATTCCACGAATTGCAACCCAGAAACCCAAATCAGCATGCCTTTAGTTTTCAACCCATCCACCCAAAGAACGCCCTTGGGTTGTTCCAGGCTTCATGTTACCTGTTGCTTCCTGTTGTTAATTCAGTTTTTTAAAGCTGTTGCAGTGCTTCCTGGGAGTCAGTTATTTGAGAAGCACATCAGCAACACAAGATAACAGGAAGCAAGCTTAGGGTTGCTGATGGTGCATGTAAAAATACTTGAAAACCTTTATTGTGGGAGCAAAACCACAATTCTGTGCTGCAATTTCCAGAATGCTTGGAAATGCTACTGGGGCCAAAGTAAAAATGAGCACATGTGGGGACCCTGTGAAGGGTGTGCTCTTTCATGTTTTTGAACTGCAGTTCCCAGAATTCTAGGATAATTTTACTTTTGCCGAAGTAGCATCTCCAAGAATTCTAGAAATTGCAGCAGAAATCAACAGCCCTAGTGAGGAATTCTCTTCATTTCTCAGTCTTACAAGCTCCGGTATTCTAGCTTTGTGTGATCATCCAGTTCCTGCATTCCCCTCTGCCAGAAAGCTGTATTAGCCTTCACAGGTTCCTAAGCTGATCTATATGTGTTCATTTTCACTTTTGCTCCAGTAGCATCTGAGGAATAAACATTTGCTGGTGAACAATTAACTTCAGCAAAGTATTAATTAAATTACGGATAAAGGGACTGGTCTTGGAAATTATTGAAGATACCCTGAGTGTTTGTAAAAGGGTAGAAAGATATAGAGCAAACACACCTACTCTATAACACCCAGTCAGCTACCTGCCAAAGAATATACCAAACGGAATATGCCAAAGGGAATATACCAGAGTGCATAATCTGGGAAAGGATATAGTACAACATCACTGAAATCCTATTGAGTAGCTACACTAGCGTAACTCAGTGTTATGCAAATGGTAACTGCAATAGGGCCACGGGAGAAGTGCTGTTCACAAGGCACTTCTGCAGGTGCATTGTGCAATCTTTCACCATTGGAACTTGTGACAAATTGTACGTACAATTGACTCATGCAATCCTTGTTTCCGGAGCCTAATGCCTAGCAAAGTTATACTTGTGTAATTTTATATTATGTGGTGGCATTCAGGATTCTAGCCCATATGTTCTTGGTATGCTTAGCGAGCAATTTTGTTTGCTAATTCAGAATTGCCATCATTTATCATGTTTGCTTCCATTTAATTCATAACAGGATCTACTTCAGTTCATTCAAGTGATTTTGTGTGTGTGTGTGTGTGTGTTTTCCTTGATCAAAGCAAGTAATTATTTTTTGAGCTGGCAAGTGAAATCCTGTTGCTTCACATAGAACAGGCCCAAATCTGTGGGGATTTGGTGACTCAACTTTTTCATAAGTTCCATTGATTCAAATGAACCTACTGTAGTGCAACTACAGGATTTCAGTCAATATGTGGTGTTAGTAACTATAGAAATAACCATACGCTTCTTCTATTTCTGCTGCTTCTTGATCTAACTGCAGGAAATTTCCTTCTAAAAGTTGGTCTTTTGGAATCTCAGTTATGATATTTCTAGACCTTTATGTTTTGTAACAAACTTAATAGTGTCTGTGTATGTTTCCAGATGATTTCTTTGGCAGGGAGCTGACAGAATATGAAATGCTATCAAATCACACAGATAAACGGCAGTCATTCCTTTTAATAATATGATTTTGGTGTTGAGGTAGCTGTAGTAAGAGCTATTATGGTTAAAGCTTTTGCTCCATTTAATTATGCTCGATCTTTTTCAGCTTCGTGATTCAACTGAGCAATTTCAAGAATATTACAGACAGCGGTTACGATACCAGCAGCACTTGGAACAAAAGGAGCAACAGCGACAACTGTACCAGCAAATGTTATTAGAAGGAGGGGTAAACCAGGAGGATGGTTCAGATGCACAACAGAATCTTACAGAGCAATTTCTTAACAGGTTAGCTTTGACATATTTGTAGCTGCAGACTTATATTTTGTTAAAGAACAAAGCCTGAAAGCTTTGGGGATGACTACACAGGCATTTGTCCCACTGTTTGGTCTGCTGTGGGGACAGGTTGGTTCACTTCTTTTGCCAGCAATCAGATGGTGTAAGTGCCCGTGCGAACCAGCCTGTTCCCAGAGCATTCTTACCATCACCTTTCTGGGTTCCTATCATGGGCTACTCTTTTTTAGATGTGGGTAAGGTAGGATTGCTCTGTTGTGTTTATTTTCCAGCACATACAGTCACTGGGATTGAACCAAAGTGGAGTTTATTGCTTTAAATTTCCCTTCCACTTTCAATTTCCCAGTATCATTAAGTGGCCTAAGAAGACAGCTTAGCCACTTCATGATATAGGGAATTTAAAACTTCATGTGTTCCTCTGTGGATGGACAGGAGAAAGAAGCAAATTTTTAAAAAATCCTATTATGGCAGCATTGATGTGATGTACCTTTTAGAAAAAATAAAATAAAAACCCCAAAACCTTCCTCCCAGAATAAGGAGGGGGATGTTGTTGTTGTTTTCTTAATGGAGGTGGGCCACCTAGGGCTGCTTGAGGTCTGTATGCCATGTGGATGCAAGGATCACACGAAATGGCATATGGGACCTCTATTTGATCTTAAGCAACCCTGTTTAGCCCACTTCAGCTCACTCCACTTGAGTTGTCTAACTAGGTCCTTTGCCTTACATTGTGATTTCAATAGCATTTATTTTGAATAAATAGAGGCTAGAACTAGAAACAATAATCTTTGCCTGATTGTAATTTCACTAATTTCAATATAAAATTACTTAATTGAACAAAATTTCTTAAACTCCTGAGCTTTGTATATCACATCAATTGACAGCATATGCTAATGCTTTGTTTTGTTGTTTATATAAACAGATTTGTGTTGTTGCCTTCTCTATCTGGTAAAGTAAATATTGCTGTTCTAACAATATTGCTATTAGTAAGTATGTAATATCCTTTCATAACCTTTGTTGAGATTTTTTTTTAATATATTACCCTCCAGGTCTATTCAGAAGCTGGGAGAGCTGAACATGGGGATGGACACTCTGGGAAATGATATGCAGACACTAAGCCAGCATTGCAATGGGAGCAAAGGAAATGGTTCCAACCTTCCAGATTCTACTCAGAGAATAAGTGATAATGCAAACATTAATACAAGCACTCCTCGGAAACTTGGCTCAGCTAACCAAATCCCATCCCTTGAAGAGTCACCTGTCCGTGGAAGCCAAACGTAAGTATTTAGACACTTTTATAACTGTTGGTGCTGTTTGTTAATGAAACATTTAATGAAATTGTTAAGAAAGCATTATTAACATCATGTATAAATCAATATGACATGCAAGCCCTACAGTGCATTGCACTTCATACCATTATATGATAGTACAGTTGCTTGTAAAGAAATGTTACTGCACCTAGCATTTCAGGCTGTTCCCTATTGCTTTTTGTGATTCCATTTTTTTTCTTGTTCCTGCCCTTTCAAATTGTAATGATTTTAGTATGAATATTCTCACGTCATACAAATTTAAAAGGAAAAAATATTGCTTATCTCTTTATACTAAATTTAATTTTGTCCATTAAAACAGAATACCAGAGCATTCTGCCATGCAGACACAACATGACAGTTCTCCAGGAGGCAGAACAAGAGGTGATGAGGTAGGACTTCGTAGCGCCTTATGTTACCCTGCCTCTAGTGGACCTTTTAGTTTCAGAAACGTCCTTTTTAAATTGCCAGAACCAGAATTTTCCTGTTAGCATAAAGATATGAAACCTGAGGAGAAACATAAGAATTAGGCTGTTCTTATTTTTATTCCAACTTTGTATTTAAGACCCTCTCGTCCACATACTGTAACTATCCAAACATGATGCAACATCATGCTTCTTTTGTAGAATCAAGATGACTGTGATTAAATTGTTCATAAAATCAGTTAGTATTATTTTAAGACAGAAAAGACCTTTATGTTTTGCCACTTGATTTTGTACAATAGTGACACCTAGTGGCACAGTATAAGCATTTTGCAGTACTATATAAGAACTCATACCCTTTCTCAGTGTTTCAGACCCCTCACCACCACCATCAACACATGCAGCTGCTACCTCACCTCCCTTTTCTGCTGGCTGCTGCTCTCTGTTGTTGCTGCTTCTTTTATTGTTGGTCACCAGCCTTCCTTAAAGATGCACCAGCAACTCCCAAGTAGCTGATGTGTTTCTATGGAAGAGAACAGCACCGCTTTAAACCATGCCAGCCACTTTGAGCAGCTGGAACTTTTTTAAAGAGTGCAGCGAGGAGGAGGAGTAAATATCAGTGCTGCTGCAGAAACTGGAGAGGAGTTGAACCAGCCTGCAAGCATGGACACAGTGGGAAGGTGTTGGTGGGCAGTTTTCATTGAGCCAAGTAAGTCAGCTTGCCAGTGGACAGCAGATGGGGTGCATGGAGGGAGAAGGTGGCACTGGCAGACTATGTTAGGGTGAAGATTGGGGAAAGGGGAAATAATAGTAGGTGCAACAGGCCCCCTGCTGGAGGTAGCAGCATAATTCATCACTCCTAATGATCTTCTGTAGAAGATGGCCATCTCTACATCTCTCGCGATCGCCAAGCCACTCTTCGACCTGGCAGAGAAGCTTGTCGTCCCGCCTCCTGCCAGGAGTGCCTCAGCAATCGCGATCTCCAGAGCGATAGGACGGCAGCGTGGACCCCGCGGCATTAGCACATGGGGCCGGACCCTCGTTAGCTCCACCTGTTCGGGGGTATTCATATACGAATACCCCATCTCTAATCTTCTGCCTAAGAAGGCTTCTTTACCAAGTCTAATGGTAATGCCAGCCCTGCCCAAATATCCTAAATGTTCTTGTCCAGAAAGGTAACTAAGCTTTCTAACTAATTACCTTTAATTGATTAACTTAATTAATTAATTAAAAGTAATTAATGAATGAATAATTGCATGCCATCAAGTTGATTCTGATTCTTCTATACACAGGTTGTATAAATCTACCCATCTTTTCTAGAATTCAGTGGCAACATGTTCCCTCTCCAATATATGTCAAAATTGTATGGAAAGCTATGTTCCTCTACATGCTGTTCGTCCAGAACTCCAATAATCCCTAACTATTGACTACAGTGGAATTCAGTGAATATCTGGAGGCAAGGGTGTCTTGTGACCATGGCAGAGAGTGTCTCCCCCACACCTTTAAATTTAATTATGTTTTGTCTCCCTGTCCCAGTCCATGAGTCACCTCTATCTGGATGGCTACCAGCTTTCCATCCTTGATAATGTTGGAGATATGGGAAAGTGTTTGGATGACAATAGGAAATGTATGTTCTGGGTTCCCAGCATTTACCAGGATCTCATAAATGCATATTTTTGCAAGGGATTTAAAAAGCTTTGTTTTAACATAAGTACACTTAATATGCATCACAGTTGTCTTCATTCTGGGTTTTTCAGTCATGTGAAGAACTTCTATGGGTGTTTTTTGTACAATCACTATAAGCTTTCATATTTGTTAGTGGAGAGGGTATGCAACATTTTCCGAAGAGGAACAGATTTTTATGTATGGCATTCTTGAATATGTGCAAAACTGTGGTGGAATAGTCACTTGCATTGTAACTTTTGACACAACAGGATGACAAATCAAAAAAGCAATTCATTTGTGTCAATACCCTAGAAGATACACAAGCTGTCCGAGCTGTGGCTTTTCATCCAAGTGGCACTTTGTATGCTGTTGGCTCAAATTCCAAAACGTTGAGAGTGTGCGCCTATCCAGACCTTCCAGACTCAAGGTCAGAATAATTTATTGAACTTGTGCTGTTGCTTGCCTTCCATCACTTAATGTCAGTCATTGATACTCATTTCTGCTGTGTGCTTTTTTGTTGCTCATTTTTTCTATTTTCTGTTCTCTAAACTTCTCAGCAATTGATTGATTGCAGGTCTTCAGTTACTGAGCACCGTAAAGATGTTTGCTAAATATTTTGTTTGAATAGGGCAATTTTGAATAATTTCATAACACTGTGGCATTGCTTTTTTCCTTTTAATAGAAGCCTGAAACATTAATGTCAAAAAAGACATAAGGAGAATGATATGTGGGGATTTTCCCCCATTGTCCTTACTGCACATTTATTGCCATTCTGACTACAAGGTTAAGAGCAGTCAATGCATTCATACATGCTTTAAAAATAAGGATTGTTTTGGTATCTGCACTTGCTTCTGTTTCAGTTTCTTTTGCAAAGAAGCTACCACAGATTTTGCTGTTGCCATTGGTTTACTTCAATTGGATCCCACTGGTTCTGCTAGAATTGGTGACTCCCCCCTTCCTCCTGCAGCTTCCTGTGTGCTCTAAAAAACTGTTCCAAGGAACTGGGAAACCATGTGGAGGAGGTATTTTGGCACCACAGTGGGCTGCATTAGGGGGGAGGGAGAAAGAAAGTCTAAATTCTGCTAGATACCCAAGTAAATTGTTCCAAAAGAAAATTTAGCTGTGAAATAAAGTTTTACTCTGGCCATTCCTTTTTGTGTATGATGAACCGAGTCCAGCCTTTGTGTAATAAGCACAGATCTGTTCTGCTGAAAAGTTCTATTTTTAAAAAATCAGTAATCAGATAAGTCAAACCTTGATGACTACACAAAGGTGGATTTATTGAGCACCCCAATATGATCAACTAATGAGGATGATACCTTTATTGAATCAGTAAAAAGTTAGAAATAGGTTGAGCTTTTGAATTCTATGGACCCATCTCATCAGGTAAAGCTGGTATGGAACTTGGGGTTCAATCAGAAAGTACAAAAACAGGCCCAGATACAACAATCATGGCTTATGCATTTCACCAGGAAGACAAAATAGAGTTTTAGGATTCTACATGAGACAGAAGAAGCAAAGGTGTGGTAAACAGCCTGCAAATGAATGCCTTTGTTACTTCTGTTTCATGTGGATTCTATAACTTCATTTTGCCTAGGTGTCTGCATGAGCCAGGGCCATCACACCTAGCCCAGTTTTTGGACTTCCTTCGTGAACCCCAAATTTCAAATCATTTTAACTGATAAAGCATTCTGTAGAATTCAAAAGCTTATTTGTAATTTTTAGTGCTGCAATAAAGGTGTTGCCTAACCCAGGAGTTTGCTTCTGTGGGTGGATCCCACAGCTGTTTTTTGTATCTGATTTTAATAATCTAATTAGAAATTTTCTTCTTAAAGTAGAGCTTCATAATAATTCTGTAAGGCAAGCTATTTATGAAAAATATTGAGTGACTTGCCAAAGGCCTCTAATTAATTTAAGGGCTAAACAGAATTTGGGATACTGGTCTCCATCGCATAATTTGGCATGCTTCCTGTTGGAACAAACTGTTCATGATAACACCATACTCTTCCAATTCTGTGTTAACAAATCCAGCTTTTGCAAATACAAATGATAATTAAGAAAATATACTTCCATCTTGACTGCTCTCCTTTTGTCTTCTGAGATATCCCCTTGTGCTTCTAGGCTCCTTGGCGGCTGCTCTGCCATGGCTCCACCATGCAATCATGGGTCTCTTCTAATATTTGAGCCTTGCAGTTGGAAAACACACATTGAAATTGGATGAACTGGATATACCCTTCTCTATTGGAGTGTGGTTAGGAGCAGTGATATAAAAGTCATAATGCATCTTTATTAGGAAACACACACAAAATGTTGTGGCTTCTATGTCAGCACTCTCTTTGTATGATGCGGTTATATCCAGTTCTCGACAGGTAACTTGTGCATGTTACTAGCAACCACTTGAGTGTTATTGTGCAGAAGTGAATACTCTTCTGTATTCACTAATAAGTTCCAGTATTAGTGGCCAAATAACTCATAAACTATTCCAGCAAAGTCAGTGAGATTACTTCAAAATGTTTTCAAACCATGCTTCCCTTGCATTTTGGTTAAAATCTGAGTAAAACAAGAATCCAAAGGAAATGAGCTTCAACTTCATCATGAGCTTTTTCACCTCTGTGGTCTTGTGTGGCTGCAAGCATGGCAAACTAGGACTGCTGTTTGTGGCAAATACTTTGGCAAGAGAGGATACATCACTTGGCTTGATGCTTTTTCAGTCAGTTGGCAACTTGCTGTATAAAATGTGGCCCAAGTGCAGTGTTGCTTTTAAAGTGACCCATTGCAAGCCATCTCCTTTACCATGTCACATCTTATAAGCCATAAATATGTTACTCATTTACAATATTCTGTGAAGTATGTGCTTAGTCTCTTTATAACTGTTTGCTTATATGCTGTTTAGCGCCTCCTCTGCTGTTCCTCGAAAACTGGTATTTGACTTAGACAGATCTTCGCTGTCTTCTTCTGTAAAGATGACAACAAAGTAACTAGTAAATTTATTTCCTCTTACAACACTTTGGAGTTGGCAGATCATTAGGTTTTTAATTTCTTTTGGCTTTCTGTTATGTGTCTACTGCATAACTATTTGAATATGCTATCTTCTCCATGCTATACTTCTCTGCTTCCACAGTTCATTATCTTACTGTACCAGCACCACTTTCTAGCTTCTGCAGCATGACTTTTCTCTTTTAAACAAATCAATGCCCTGCTATCACAAAACAACGGCTTGGTTGTATTAATTTTCAGTTGCCCTGTTAGCAGTTTTTTTGTTTGTTTATTTTTTAATTTCAGTTGTTCAAAAGCCAAATGTTAACATTATTCCACGGCTTTTTACACAGTGTGTATAATGGCTGTACATTGGCAAATTCTTGCATCTTGTATAAATAATGGTCACATGTGGATAGAAAAGAAAAAAAATAGGTATATTATTATTTGCTTGACCTTTTAAAAGCTATGAATTGTTTTTAAAGTTGCAGTTTTCAATATACAAAGTACTTTGACATTGAAAATTACAATTAAAATTGTACATGGTATTTTACAGGTATCTGGGTCAGCATCTGTAAATCTCTGGTTTGTTCTCCAGTTCCTAATATTTCATTTATTTTGCATTTATACTCAGTATCTTGCCTTATAGTACAAGTGATTGGTTGGGCAATTAAGGAAGAAAAATGTGGGCTTTTTCCCCACCTTAAATCTGCTAGCACAGTTTTGTATAGGCAGTGCAGCCCTATAAGTTGGCTTTAATTATAGCACTTCCAGAAGTGATCGCTTCTGTTGTAATTAAACTGAGTGATTATAGTCAGTTTAAAATATAATTTGTCCATCAAGTGTATGTAATCTTGAAAACCCATTGTGTGTTTCATTTTCAAAAATTAAAACCTCTCACAAGACTTGTAGACAAAGGGTATCAACAGACCACTATTTGGTTTCATAAATGTAATAAATAAAAATTGATTTTAAGTGCAATAATAATGTTTAAAAATAAAAATGTTTAAAAATAAAAATATTTTCCCAGTGTTCTTACTAAAAAGCACATGTATTAGATATAGATGGCATTAGCTTTCGTTACATATACTCATGGACACATGTGCACTGAAGGATGTGGTAATCTTATTATCTTTAAAATATTTTTCTAGTGGTGGCAATACTCCTAAACAACCAGTAGTTCGTTTCAAACGGAACAAACATCACAAAGGATCAATCTATTGTGTGGCATGGAGTCCCTGTGGACAATTGCTTGCTACTGGTTCTAATGACAAATATGTTAAAGTGCTACCCTTCAATGCAGACACTTGTAATGCAACAGGTGAGTGCAAGCTGTTGGAATTATTTGAGAATATATGGGTGTTTACGAAATATATAGTATATATTGTACATAATGCATGAAATTAAAAAGCTTGATTTATATAAGATATTTTGTTTTAATTCACATTAAGTACCTTTCAAATTGAGACCAGTTATAATAATTAGATACTACTGCTATTCTACTTCATTTATATAGATCCATCAATGCATGTTGCACATCTGTAATTAACAACAGGTCCTTGCCCAGAAATCTTACAACCTGAATTTCATGAGAGAAGAAGAAAAGGAAGAAGGGATAAATAGAAGGGCCGTATTCCATGTGAAAATTTATCAGAATATATAATCCAATCATAATTATTTGACCTTTGGTATGTGAGAAGAATATTATACATATGCCAGAACTGTTTGTGAGAGAAATGTTACAGAACAGGATGCAGCAAGACAACAAAGATACCTATGGTATTTCTGTTCTTAATTTTCCCTCTTTAGTTCCTGCACTCAAAAGTAGTTGTTGGGTTTTAGCGCAAAATGTTTCCAAAACTACTATTATAAAACTTTGAGTTTATTCTAGGTTCTAATATTTCAGTTCAAGCATTATGTGGATATAGTATTACTCCCTTTTCAAGTAACAGAGTCTGTGCTACATGCATACTTGTGCGGCTTAAATTAAACAAGATATGTCTTGCAAATGTGGTAATCTATTTTCTGTATACAGTATTGTAGACATCCTAGAATCTCATCTCATCAAATGGCTGGCATATTATCAGACATTATAAACCAGATACCACTGGAGGTGAATCCATTATCAGCACATAGCATCCTTGGGTCACTTCCATGTTTCCAACAGAGCCCACTACTGATGTTGCTTTGAGACACTCTCCGGAAAACACCCCCAAACTAGAATCCAGGTCTGCCAGGAACAAGTTTCCCACTGTTCTTCTGACGTGGCAAATAAATGATGGTCCAGTTAAAATTCCCCACAATGTATTTTAGTGGCACTCTGTGTGCAGTAAAAATAATACTTTTCTGTGCTGATGCAGAGTATGGTAACTGCTTCCCTCTGTGTCAGAAACCTGGGAAGGCCTGCTGTGGTCAGAGAGGACTTATTACAGGGCACCTCACTGAATGATGATTGCTCACTGAGTGATTCAGTGTAATGTACATTTTCCATTGGTCTGCTAACAATTCAGTTTCATTCCTCTGAAATCAGCTTGCTCCTTGTGTGTCAAAATTTGGGTCCACATTATGTTCATATAGGAAGAAGTAAGTAATTATTACCACATTTCTCTCTGCTAAGCTCATAATTGTTCACTTTGCTCTTCATTTAAATCCCTTTAGGACCAGATTTGGAATTCAGCATGCATGATGGAACTATTAGAGATCTAGCTTTCATGGAAGGTCCTGAGAGTGGTGGTGCCATTTTAATAAGTGCTGGAGCTGGGGACTGTAATATCTATACAACAGACTGCCAGCGAGGACAAGGACTTCATGCTTTGAGTGGCCATACTGGTATGTTGCTGATCCAGCTTGGTGGTTTCTGCTAAAGTAATAACACAGATTGTTGTAAATGCAAATATTCATGTGGCTAGATGAATTATTTTGATAAATATTAAATGTACATGTTAATGTGTACATATTAAACTCACAAATGTTTGCCATAACCACCCAAATTCGATGCAGAACTTAGGAATCAGAAACCTATCAGAGATTTAGGCATGTGTAAGTAAAATCATGTTCAGCACTGCAGGAGTATACCGGATACCTTGCAGTTGTGGCCAAGTATATATTGGGACCACAAAACGCAGCATCCACACCAGAATCAAAGAACATGAGAGACACTGCAGACTAAAACAACCGGAAAAATCGGCAGTAGCTGAACATGCCCTGAAACAAGCTGGACATGAAATTCTATTTCAAAAGACAGAAGTACTGGACAACACCAGCAATCATTATGTTAGACTACACAGGGAAGCCATTGAAATCCACAAACACCAGCAGAGCTTCAACAAAAAAGAAGAAAGTCTAAAACTCAACAAAGCCTGGCTCCCAGCACTGAAAAATACAGCCTGCAAAAGGTCAACAAACTCTACCCAGCCACAAGGACCGGTGATCACTGCACACAAAAGACTAGCTAACGACACCCATCAATCACAGTGACATATCATCTCCCCCCCTTATCACAACAATACACCCATAACAAAAAACGCACTGATCACCATAATCACCCAATCTCCCGGAAAGGACAAAAAGCTGATCCCACAGCTATAAATACTCAACTATCCCACACAGTATACCAGAACACAGACAGAGTTGTGACTCCTGTCCTCTGAAAATGCCAGCCACAGAGACTAATGAAACATTAGGAAGAAAAACCTTCAGAACACGGCCAAACAACCCGAAAAACCAACAACAACCATCGGATCCTGGCCGTGAAAGCCTTCAAGAATACAAAATCATGTTCATTTGCAGTGGCAAATTGGCCCTAATTAATGAGGTGTTCTTGCATGACCAGTTGCATGATAAGCATGCAACCAAGAACGTAACTAGCATCATGTTTATTAGCAGC
Organism: Intellagama lesueurii; assembly: GCA_037013535.1. Taxonomy (NCBI): domain Eukaryota; kingdom Metazoa; phylum Chordata; class Lepidosauria; order Squamata; family Agamidae; genus Intellagama; species Intellagama lesueurii. The sequence continues at coordinate 142,229,222 of JBAJHW010000004.1, forward strand.
TAGTTGCTGCTGCAACTTAGCAATTTCATTTCCACATGCATCAATTGCCAACAAGGTTCTGATTAGTCTTCTCACTTGCATGTTGCTGAAAAAAGTGCATTGCTGGCTATTACAAGAAAAATGTTTCCATTACCTTTAAAATATGAAATGAATACAAGCCAATATTTTTTTTAATGTGCAGGTCATATTTTAGCACTTTATACATGGAGTGGATGGATGATAGCATCTGGTTCCCAAGACAAGACTGTGAGATTTTGGGATCTCAGAGTACCCAGTTGTGTTCGAGTTGTTGGAACAACATTTCATGGAACTGGTAAGATTACTGACGTTATTACCAAGAAAAATACTTGCTTTGGATAGCTAAAATAATTGTTGCTTAAAAGAGGGTGCTCTTTAGAAAGAATATGGAAATTAATGGCTCCTTTATAAAAATTATGCAAAGCCTAGCAATCTTTCTTTAGAAAGACATCTTAAATTTTTTATCCAGAACTGTGGACACAGTTGACAGAGAATTAGTTTAACAGGTAAGAGGTTTTTTTCTTTGCTTTGCAGGAAGTGCTGTGGCTTCTGTAGCTGTAGATCCTAGTGGCCGTCTTCTAGCCACAGGCCAAGAGGATTCCAGCTGTATGCTCTATGATATTCGTGGTGGGCGCATGGTACAGAGTTACCATCCTCATTCTAGTGATGTCCGTTCTGTTCGCTTCTCCCCTGGGGCTCATTATCTCCTCACAGGATCTTATGATATGAAAATAAAGGTGACAGACCTCCAAGGTAATGTAACTGCTAATTCACCCAGAAACAAGATTTTATTTTTCAGCATCACATCACAGTTACTAAAAAGCAGGGAAAATAGATAATTGATGCTGAACTCCTATAAAGTATGAAGTCTCCTTTGTTGGTCAGATCCCTTACCTTCATGTAACTTTTGAAGCTCAGATGTGACTGTTAGGGAGAGCTGAAAAGTTCTTTTATACACTGGGGCTGCTTGCTATCCTTGCTTATTATGGAGTAAGCCCACTGAATTAAATGGGACTTATTTCTGAGTAGCTATGTATAGATTTTCTTGCACTGTGCAATTAAAAAATGAGGGATGAATTAAACTTTCTCTGTGTTGTTTCCCTCCTCTCCAGCAAAAAACGAACAGTGGAATTAAATTACCTGGCTTTGAATTAGTTGAACTAAATAAAGCAATCTACATGACAGAAATAAATTGAATTACAAATGTGTCAAGTTCATGTATGCAATAATGATTTTTCATCCTTTTTCATAGGTGACCTTACCAAGCAGCTTCCAACTATGGTAGTAGGGGAGCACAAGGACAAAGTAATTCAGTGCAGGTGGCATACACAAGATCTTTCCTTCGTGTCATCTTCTGCAGACAGAACTGTAAGACTCTGGACCTATAATGTCTAAAAGGCAGTTGTCAAGGCAAATTATATAGATAAAGCACAGGCACATAGGACTACTGGAACACTCAATTTGACATTTAAAAAGAGCAGCGTTTGGCCAGGAAAGTGTATCACGGAGAAGAGATACTTCCCACAGATACCTTACTTGCTAGAAGGTGTTGGTGTGTTATAGTATTACTTTTCAGTGCTTTCCATGTGATCTCATGCTGCTATGATCTATTGTTGTTTTGTTGCTGAGGTCTGTTGAAAGAACTCTTGCAATGTCAGTGTGCACTCAAAAAAAGTAAGACTAATTATGTGTTTACAGTTTAATGTTAATTGCATTCCCAGGCCTTTGCCTCAATGACTTCCACAGAAATGAAGACTAAACAACAGTTTAGTTCACATGCAGTATCATTCGGTCCACACAAAATAGATTTTTTAAAACAAAAAATTATGCTGTGTACCCCACTGTTGCTTACATCTTATCTTAACTGGTGGTCACTTTTGTTCTTCATCCAAATTTTGTATTTCCTTTTTAGAACCTATAACTCTAAAGGTGGTTAGAACTCTAAAGGTGGTTAGATAGTGGCTGACTCTTAACACAAACATATTGGCTCTCAACCTGGCCTGGTTTTTATTAGATTGTGTTCAACACTTAAGCTTTTTGTGAAAAAAAGCATTGGTGTGCTGAAAAGTTATATCCAATTTTGAATGCGATAAAATCTTCTGTGTAATGTATTGTACTGTAGGAAAGGAAGCAAGCATTTTGATGTGGTTGGCACAGCAATTTTAATTAGAAAGGCCATGATCCCACAGACCCTTATGCACATGTGTGGGAAGACTATGTATGCAAATGGGGACGTTTTCGCCCAAGCTAATTTGCTTTACTGAAGAATTTAATATATTTCAAATTTAAAAGTAGATTTTTCTTCAGCAGTGAAAAAATGACAAGATGTCTTGATAACAAAGAAATGTTGACAAGCAAGTGCCGTTTCCCCCCATGTGTGCATACAGAGTACTATAAGAATATTAAAGGTAACAGCATGGCTTGAAATGCTATGTCTGCATGATAATGTAAAACTGAATTATTTCCCAGTTCACAAGCTTATTTGGATTTTGTTAATTTCTTGCACTGTCTATATAATACAGAGTTACAATTTAATTTAATTTCTAAATATCTTTAGAGTATTACGTTTATGTATTGTTTTATATTTTCATATTGTACAGTTATATTGCTTTTAAATTAAATTCTTAAATATTTAGACTATTTATTTGAAGTTAAGTTTTGGTTCTGATTCATAAATTCTGTGCACTGTAGCAAGATCTTTTTAACTATCGTGAAAAGTTGGTTACTATAGAATTGTATATGTGCTTTAAACGCAATAAAGACTATGACACCTGAAAAAGTGAAAGAACAAATTATTTTGGCATTTTCATAATCAAACACTTTATATACTAACAATTACACATTGCATTGACTCAATCTGGACACCTGATATTCCCCTGTTAATAGTTAAACTTTATTAGCCAGTGTTTGGTCAAATGTGTTATGACAGGAGGATTGCCAGAATCTACAGAAATTTTGTTGTTTAGTCGTTAAGTCATGTCCGACTCTTCGTGACCCCATGGACCAGAGCACGCCAGGCCCTCCTGTCTTCCACTGCCTCCCGGAGTTGGGTCAAATTCATGTTGGTAGCTTCGGTGACACTGTCCATCCATCTCGTCCTCTGTCGTCCCCTTCTCCTCTTGCCTTCACACTTTCCCAACATCAGGGTCTTTTCCAGGGAGTCTTCTCTTCTCATGAGATGGCCAAAGTCTTGGAGCCTCAGCTTCAGGATCTGTCCTTCCAGTGAGCACTCAGGGTTGATTTCCTTCAAAATGGATAGGTTTGTTCTCTTTGCAGTCCAGGGGACTCTCAAGAGTCTCCTCCAGCACCACAATTCAAAAGCATCAATTCTTCGGCGGTCAGCCTTCTTTATGGTCCAGCTCTCACTTCCATACATCACTACTGGAAAAACCATAACTTTGACTATGCGGACCTTTGTCGGCAAGGTGATGTCTCTGCTTTTTAAGATGCTGTCTAGGTTTGTCATCACTTTCCTCCCAAGAAGCAGGTGTCTTTTAATTTCGTGGCTGCTGTCACCATCTGCAGTGATCATGGAGCCCAAGAAGGTAAAATCTGTCACTGCCTCCATATCTTCCCCTTCTATTTGCCAGGAGGTGATGGGACCAGTAGCCATGATCTTAGTTTTTTTGACGCTGAGCTTCAGACCATTTTTGGCGCTCTCCTCTTTCACCCTCATTAAGAGGTTCTTTAATTCCTCCTCACTTTCTGCCATCAGAGTGGTATCATCTGCATATCTGAGGTTGTTGATATTTCTTCCGGCAATCTTAATTCCGGTTTGGGATTCATCCAGTCCTGCCTTTTGCATGATGTATTCTGCATATAAGTTAAATAAGCAGGGAGACAATATGCAGCCTTGTCGTACTCCTTTCCCAATTTTGAACCAATCAGTTGTTCCATATCCAGTTCTAACTGTTGCTTCCTGTCCCACATATAGATTTCTGAGGAGATAGATAAGGTGGTCAGGCACTCCCATTTCTTTAAGGACTTGCCGTAGTTTGTTGTGGTCCACACAGTCCAAGGCTTTTGCCTAGTCAATGAAGCAGAAGTAGATGTCTTTCTGGAACTCTCTGGCTTTCTCCATAATCCAGCGCATGTTAGCAATTTGGTCTCTACAGAAATACTGAGAAGCTAATTTAGCATCCCATTCAGCATAAAGTTCCAGTTGCTGTGCTTCACTGCGTATGATGTGTTGTTGCCTGCAACGAATGGTGACCTTAAGAGGTTTTTCAAGATATGTAAGATGTTTAAGGAGTGATATTATTAGTTTTGCTCTCCAGTTTCCATGTCCAAGTGGGGATTTGAACTCAGGTCTCGTGAGTCCTAATCCAACACTCTGTCTACTACATCATACCCACTACACCACACTCTCATGTTTCTCTGCATTAGAAATTTTTATATCTTTTCTGCATCAGTTGCCCAAATATACTAAAGCTTATAATGTAGGCATGAAAAATAAGTGGTATGTATGTAGGTTTTACTAGATTTCAAGTAGATAAATTCACTATTCAGCTTTTTGTATAGTTGAATATTGAGTTCTGCTGACTAAGGGTCTGAATCAATGGGGGCAATATCTTTTATTTATTTGAAATACTGATACATTGGCTGAAATCCACTTGGCGCAACTATGCAGGTGTAAGTGGCAATGACATCATCAGTCCACATTGGCTTTTAATTTCCTTTCATTAAAAGCTTTCTGTCCGTCTCTCAGGTTCTAAGGCTCCCTAGGTACCCCCTTTTGGCATGGTGAAGCCTTGCGACGGGGGTGTGTGTGTTTAATATTGGAAAATCACTGTTGGTGATCCAATTCTTGGTGATCTAGCAGCGTTCTTCTGATATTAACGCCCCGCCCCACCCCGCCTCATCCCCAGGCTCCTGAAAACCATTATGCTTAGCAGCAGTATTGCAGCACGTACAAAATCTACACACACAGAGCTTTCAAACTCGCGGCAACCCGTAACAACAAAGGAAACGCGGGCGCCACCCGCTTCCCTCTAGCTCGGCACCACTTCCTGTTTTCTGCCAGAGCGCCTGCGCGGCCTCCAATTGCAGAAGCAAAACACGTAACAACAATAGGCGAGTGCGTACGCGCAGGATCTCTTTATGCCTTCGAACAGGCTCGCAGTGGATGACCGAGCTCATGGATGAGGGGGGAGCCGAGGAGAATCTTGCAGCGGAGTTCTTTCACATATACGCACTCAGGAGCCGTTGCTGACGGCCGTTGGAAGGTGAGCGTGCAAGGAGGGGCCGGGATACGGCGGGAGGGGGCCGTTGTTCTGAGGCGGCGGGAGGGGCGCGGGCGTCTTCGGCCGGCGGTCCTTCCGCTCTGCTGCACCTCCCCGCTTTTGACTCGGTCCTCCTTTCATTTTCCCTTCCCCGTGGCCCTGGATTAAGAGGGGTCGTTCCTGCCTACCCACCCGCCCCTCCTTCGTCTTTGAAACAAATACATGCCTGGCGGGCGTTCTTTAGTCATGGCAGGTTCTCTCTGAGGCGGGGAGGGGGGGGGGCTTGCCCGGTGCATTTGGGGGCCGCCGCGAAGCTTTCGCAGCTTTGCCCTTCGGACGAGCGGCCGACTCTGGGAAGCGGCTTGGATGCGCGACCAGCCTCTGCCCTGGGAAGCGCCGCGTGTGGGTCTTCCTCTGGGCTGGTCAAAAAATGGCTTTTCATGCCGTTAAGTTACAGGTGAGCACGTTGCGACCGTCGAGGTGTGGATTCTCAGTCGTTCTAGCCAGAATAGCTAGTAATAGGAGATCACGGGAGTGGCATCATCCCACCGTAACTGAACGGTCATAACAACCCCACTCCTCCTAAAAACTGAGGTCTGGCATTCAGTGCAGAAGTACCACTGGAGCTTCATAGGAAAACACCCACACCCCATGATTTGCATTCAGACAGCCCCTGGGGAATCCCTCTTGCTGAGAGATGCAGCAAGATTCTCCATAGGCAGCGCTTTTTCCCCTTTATCTTCTGTGTAGTTGCTGTTCATTTTTACATGGGGGAAAAAGGAATATGCTGGGCAGAGCACAAAGATGGGTGGTACATCCACGCAGCTGTTGAGAATAATTGGGGTGGGGTGCAAGTTACTTTGTAACAGGGAATGCTGTGTTGATTTAAAGACATACCTTTTTTTTTTACAACTTTTTGTGGACTTCAGACCACTTCAGATGATAGTGGGAATAGAGTATGTTGCTACTGCTTAATCTTTTGATCAATATTGTCATCTCGGGCTCTGTTTCTTTATCTTTATCTTAGAACTACAGAGCTGGAAGGGACCCTATGCATCATGGAGTAAATCGGGAAAATGTGGGGAGTTGGGTTTAGTTACTTTAGTATAAATGTAGGCTCACTTCAGTAGTTTAGAGGAATAGAAAGACTGATGGTTTAATGCAAGGGTACACATTCCACATTTGCTGACCAGGAAGCTCCCCCCCCCCCCCCCCCAACCCTGTTAGTTGAGACAGCAATTCACTGAAAATTTAGTAAGGGATCAGAGGGAGAAAGTCAGTAGCAGTGTTGAAATACAGTTCTCAGTGGAGATTATTTATAGGAAATCTTTCACTTCCACCACTCTTGAGAGGAGACAAAAGTGTTGAGCTGAGGTTGCTCTACTTTGGGCGCATCATGAGAAAGCAGGATTCTTTGGAAAATATGATGATGTTGGGAAAGGTGAACAGCAGCAGGAAAAGAGGAAGACCAATTATAAGATGGGATGACTCTCACAGGCTTGAGTCTGCAGGAGCTGAGCAGGGCTGTTTAGGACTGGACATTTTGGAGATACGTCGAAGGCAACTTGATCGTACATAACAACCACCACCATCAGTACTTGCTGAACTATTTGAGGAGAACATATTTATGTTCTCTTTATTATGTCAATGGTTCATGTTTGGTTATGTTAATTGTTCATGCATATTCTTGTTGCTGAGAGGCGGAGCCGAGAGAGATGGTATAAGAGGCGGAGCCTGAGAGAGTGGGGGGGTTCAGTCAGAGAGATGAGTAGAGTGAGAGTGTGGAGAAGGGGATAGAGTGTGGAGTTTGGGGAAATCTGAGGAGTGATTAGAGTTAGGAGTGTATTATCAAATAGAAGATTGTTGTTAATAATAAATTCACCTAAAGAAGATATTCATGAATCACTTTCAATTTCTGTAATCAATAAACACGTTATATTTAAATTACTTTGAAGTGTGGACCTGCATCATCTTCCTGAAGTAATGGTGATTTAGTGATCTCCTGGTGGCAGCAGTGTAAAAGAGGGGATTGTTTGCCTTTGTGTGCTCTGAGTCTTGACGGTCAAGCAAGGGGCACAAGGGTGAACGCCACAATTGGTGTCCAGCGGCGGGATACGAAGGAATCCAGTGAAGCCTGAGTTTGGACTCAAAGAAATCCAGTCAAGCCTGATTTTAAAAAGAATTTTTCTTGAGTCAAGGGTACCTTTTAGACAGAGGTCTGTGGCAAAGAAGTTTGGTTCCTCACTAGAGCTTTTGGGAAAAGCTTAGTGGTGGGGGCTTCTGAACCCAGATCTGGGGGGGGGGGGTCTAAGTTAGGGAACGACTCTGAAAGAAAATTCTTGTATTTTACCTCATGATTTGAAGACCCAGTGGGCTAGCTTAAGGCTCAAGGCTCTAAGAGTTTAGAGAGCACTTGTGAAAAAGCAGAAGCCAGGGGTCAGAGCAGATCTGAAGGAAGAGAGGAGAAAGCCTTTGCTTGAAATAGAATCATTTTAGTGACTGGAAGTAAAAGAAGAAAGACAGGTCCTTTTAAAATCAGTAAACACTCTGTACTAATCATCCCAGAAGTAAAAATGCCACCCGAACGTACCAAAAGGGGGAGTCCTGAGGCTGAGGTTTTACCTCAAGAAATGGAGGGAAACAGTGACCCTTTTACTCAATTGGAACAGGAGGAGGAAATTGATGAGGGGGCCTCAGAGGAACAAAAGGAATTAAGCTCCCAGGAGTTTGAAAAATGGAAGCTGGAACGGGAATTTAAATTTAAGGAACTACAGCTCAGAGCTGAGCAAGAGACCAAACAAAGGGAACTAGAATTGAGAGCTGAGCAAGAGGCCAGACAAATTGCTTTTGAGCAGGAACAAAGACAACTAGAAATGAGAGCTGAGCAGGAGCAACTAGAAATCAGAGAAAAAGCTGAGGCTGAGGCTAGACAAATGGAATTACGACAAAAGGAAATGGACTTTCAATTACAGATGAGACAATTAGATATTTCTGCTCAAAACAATAACCTTAACAATAACACCAGTGTTGGAGGGGGAATTCTCTCAAAAATTGATCTTAAGAAGTTTCCCCAATATAAAAGAGGGGACTGTCCCGAATCTTTTCTCATTGCTTTTGAGCGCGCCTGCTGGGACTTTGAAATCAGAGATGATGAAAGGATGATTGTTTTGAGGGCTCAAATAAGTGGAGATTTGGCTGAGTTATATTCACAGATGCCCCTAGAGAAGGCCAGAGATTTTGAGGCATATAAAAAGATGGTTTATTCAAGGTTTTGTATTAACGCTGAACACCTGAGGCGAAAATTTCGCTCTCTTACTAAAAAGCAGGAGGAATCTTATTCACAGTTGGGAGCTAAATTGCTGCAATGTCTTGAGAAGTGGATGGAAAGGGAGGATATCACTTCTCTAGAACAAATGAAGAATTTGATTGGGTTAGAACAATTTTACTCCATATTACCTGGAGAATTGCGTTATTTAGTTAGGGACAAAAATCCTAAAAATCTACTGGAAGCTGGTGAACAGGCAGATTATATTAATGAGTACAGGAACCCCAGATTCTCAGAGCTAAGAGTTAACAGACCAAACTGGGACAACAATAAGAAGCCCTTTAATAAAAATTACCTCAACAAAACAACAGGAAGAGAAGGCCAGGGTAGTACTTCACCTAAATTGCCAAGGCCTAGTCCACCAAAGCCAATAAACCCTGAGTCAAAGTTCACCAAATCACCTCAGAATGAGAGAAAGAATTATAAATGTTTTAACTGTGGCCAGCCAGGCCATTTACAATTCCAGTGTGTGCGACATAAACCTAATACAGGGAAGAATGATAATCAAACCAAAAAAGTGTATTGTTTAAAACAAGTGGAATCAGCTGAGGGAAGCAGTAACCAGAGACCTGTTTCCATGACAACCACAGCTTCTACTGATCTTGAGGAGGAGGACATTCCTGAAGTCCCTGTAGTACATTGTTTTTACATTAGAAATGACAGTACCCTTCTCAGAAACGCTGGTGAAGAGACATCGCTATAAGAGACACAGGGTCTCAGATTTCCATAGTACATTCTGATCTGATAGCCCAGGATGACATAATTCCAGGCAGAACAATGACACTAAAAGGGATTGGGAAAGAAACCGTGGTGTTAAAAGTGGCTGAGATTCAAATGGGCTATAGGAATTGGTCTGGAAAGTGGCAGGTAGCCATTTCAGATGAAATACCAGCAGCTTTTCTACTTGGGACTTAATAGAGCATGTCAAGAGTGCTTTAGTGCTTACACGCTCAAAGGGGGGTCAGACCTCACCCTCTGCAGCTGAGATTGATACAGTATCAGAGAGAAGCCTGGAGAGAGAGGTTTCCTTGGATACCCAGCTTACTAGTGGTGCTGAAGCTGTTCTCATGCTACTGAAGAGTCCCAATAAAAATAAATTTGCCCAGGAGCAGAAGGAAGACTTTAGCTTGGGGGGTTGCTTTGAAGCAGCCAGAATGCCCACTGAATTGTCTCCTGAATGCCCTGAGAGATTTTGCAGGCATAAAGACCTTTTGTATAGGGAAATGTTAGCCACACCATACAGAGGAAAGGGGGAACCCCGAAAGCAATTAGTGGTCCCTAGTAAATACAGGGAGAAAATCATAAATCAAGCTCACAGTAGTTTGGGGCTCACATGGGGATCACACGAACCAAAAGAAGGGTTGCCCAGAACTTCTTTTGGCCAGGTATGGGTAAACAGATTACTTATTTTTGCAAAACTTGTGATGTCTGTCAGAGACGAGGGACAGGGCAGGACAGGACTAAAGCCAAATTATGTCCTTTGCCAGTCATCTCTACCCCATTCCAAAGGCTGGGAATTGATCTGGTGGGTCCTTTACCTAAAGCCACCAGAAGGAGAAATAAATACATACTGACCATTATGGATTTTGCCACCAGATATCCCGAGGCAATTCCTTTACGTAACATGGAAACTGACATGGTGGCATATGCCTTAATCAATTACATGAGCCGGTTGGGATTTGCTAGCGAAATAGTCAGTGATTTGGGAACGAGCTTCACCTCCAAACTGATAAAAAGGTTATGGAAGGCTTGTGGGATTACCCAAATCAACTCTACTCCATATCATCCTGAGACTAACGGACTAATTGAAAATTTTAATGGTACATTAGTGCGCATGATTAAGGCTTATGTAGCAGAGAACCCAAATGATTGGGACTGCAAAATACAACCCTTACTATATGCCTATAGGAGCATTCCGCAGGAAAGCACTGGATTCAGTCCTTTTGAGTTGCTGCTAGGACGGGAGGTGCGCGGACCTTTAGATTTGCTCCGCATGAACTGGGAAGACCATAGAGAAAGTGACCCAGAGTCAGTGGTAGAATATATGCACAGGTTGCAAAACACCCTGCAAAGGTCTCTAGAGATAGCCGGAAAGAACTTAAGGGCTGCCCAGACTAAGCAGAAGACCTGGTATGACAAGAAAGCCCGTGAAAGAACTTTTGGGCCTGAAGATGAAGTTCTTTTGTTTAGGCCAGTCAAAGGCCACAAGCTACAATTAGCTTGAGAGGGTCCCTATAAAGTAGTTTCTAAAATGAACTATGTCAATTATGTAATTCAGGAGGAGGAGGAGGGTCGCAAGGTTGTGCATGTCAATATGCTCAAACCCTACTATCGAAGAAATCTCTGGACCCTATATGCTATTAGAGAGGACCCAAGTGATAATGAAGAACTCATGTGCTGGGAAGGGAGAGGGGAACTACAATTTAATCCAGAGGAGGTAAATCTGGGCCACTCCCTTACCACCCAACAGAGAAAAGAGGTAGTGGAGATCATGCAGAAATATCAAACCATCTTCACGAATAAACCTGGGAAAGCCAAGGGGGTAGTCCACCGAATTGACACTGGGGATGCCAGCCCCATAGCTGTTACCCCATATAGGATCACTGGGGATTATGTCGAGAAAGTACGACGGGAGGTCCAGGAGATGTTAAAGGCAGGGATAATCACCCCATCTGAGAGTCCCTGGGCTGCACCCATAGTACTTATAGACAAGCCTGACGGTAGCATTAGATTTTGTGTAGACTACTGGAAACTAAACCATGTCACCAAGGCGGACACCTATCCCATGCCACGCCTGGATGACTTAATTGAGACCATAGGAGGGTGCAATCACATCACATGCATCGATCTGACCAAAGGTTTTTGGCAAATTCCGATGCACTCTGAGGACCAAGAGAAAACCGCTTTTCGAAGTCCTCTAGGATTGTTTGAATTCCGGGTCATGGCCTTTGGGTTAAAAAATGATCCTGCTTCCTTCCAAAGATTAATGGACCAGACCTTACATGGCATGGGCGATTTCACTGTCACTTATATGGATGACATTGGCATTTTTAGTCAAACGTGGGCTGAGCACAAGGAGCATTTAAGTCTAGTGCTACAAAGAATCCAGGAAGCCGGTTTGACAGTAAAAGCCAGTAAATGTCACATTGGAGATTCGGAGTTGAAATATCTTGGACATTTAGTGGGTGGGGGAGTTATCAAACCCCTGGACTCTAAGGTTGAGGCTATCGCTAACTGGCCAAACCCCACTTCCAAGAAGCAAGTCCGTTCTTTCTTAGGACTGGCGGGCTATTGTCGGAGGTTCATCCCTCACTTCAGTGCGATCGCTGCACCATTGTCGGACCTCACACGGAAGAAGGAGCCGGAGAACATCAGTTGGACCCCTGAGTGCCAGCAGTCGTTTGACCAGCTGAAGGAGGCGTTAACAACTGGACGCACCTGATTACACCTCATCGCACCTGATTACAGCCGAGAATTCACCATCTTCACGGACGCATCGAACATCGGACTGGGAGCGGTGCTTTGCCAGGTTGACGGAGGAGGAACTCTACACCTGGTAATGTACATCAGTAAAAAACTGCAGCCGAGGGAGAAACATCTGGCAACGATTGAAAAGGAGTGTTTATCTATTGTATGGTCCTTACAAAGACTTAAACCGTACATCTGGGGGCAGAAATTTACTTTATGTACTGACCATTCGCCATTGCTGTGGCTGAGATCCATGAAAACTAACAGCAAACTGATGAGATGGGCTCTTTTGCTGCAAGACTTTGACTTTACTATAAAAAGTATAAAGGGAGCTCATAATATTGTGGCAGATGCGCTGTCCAGGAGACCAGGCGAATGATACCAGGACTTTTATTATAAACTGAAATGGACTATAATTCACAGTTAATTAGTTATGTAAAAGTTTCATGATGGTGATTTCTGTATGGTTGAAAATGTTAAATGTAAATAAGGTAAAGTATATTGTTGAATAGTAGTGAAATGTTTAGAGTATAAGGTATAGTAATTGTTATGTTAAATGTGTTATATGGTAAGTAAAGTTAAATGCAAGTGTGCCTGTTTGTTTAGGAGGAAAAACGTGTTTCCCTTCCCAAACAAACATATTTAAGGGAGAAGGTCTGTAGCGTTCCCCTTTATTATGTCAATGGTTCATGTTTGGTTATGTTAATTGTTCATGCATATTCTTGTTGCTGAGAGGTGGAGCCAAGAGAGATGGTATAAGAGGTGGAGCCTGATAGAGTGGGGGGGTTCAGCCAGATAGTCAGAGAGATGAGTAGAGTGAGAGAGTGGAGAAGGGAATAGAGTGTGGAGTTTGGGGAAATCTGAGGAGTGATTAGAGTTAGGAGTGTATTATCAAATAGAAGATTGTTGTTAATAATAAATTTACCTAAAGAAGATATTTATGAATCACTATCAATTTCTGTAATCAATAAACACGTTATATTTAAAATACTTTGAAGTGTGGACCTGCGTCATCTTCCTGAAGTAATGGTGATTTAGTGATCTCCTGGTGGCAGCAGTGTAAAAGAGGGGATTGTTTGCCTTTGTGTGCTCTGAGTCTTGACGGTCAAGCAAGGGGCACGAGGGTGAACGCCACAGTGCCAAAGTGCTCATAAGGAGAGAGAGGACTATTATGTGTGTGCATGTACAGATCTTCATGTATGTGACCCCAGATGTGTCCTCAAGGCTGGAAGGGTTTCAGTTATTATCACTAATAGACAATATTTTGCTCATATTTCTTAAGTTGTTTCCAAATCCTCATTAAGCAATAAACAACTTTCTGAACACTTCAGGTGTCTAAAATTATAGTACAATCATAGATGTTTAGAGCAAAAGTAGAGCAATTCCCCCCTTGTGTTCTATTGTATTCACTTCTGCAAAGTTTTAGAAAGTTTGTGTAAACCCATTGCTTAACTGTATGTATGTAAAATTGCATATTGTGAGACACATAATTCAGATAATTTAAACAGCTGTTGTAGAAGGCAGTTTGCAAACAAAACTGCTTCTCATGTCTTTGAGAATAGCACAAACCATACCTGATAGGATCAGAGGAGATTTTCTTTTTTCATATTTCATCTGTTTAAAATAGGAGGATCAGATCATTTGAGTATCTGCATTTCTGTCTAACGTTTTAAAAAGTCATGGGTGGGGTTAAAACTGAATAAGCCACTTTGGATCCTTTTAGGAGAAAGGTGGAGTAAGAATATTTTAAATAAGTAAATAAAAGGCAAAATAGGGAAAATTTACATGAAGAAATCTTAGGAGGGGAGATTAATCCACACTGACAAAAATAGATAACTTTTTTAAAAAAATCAATGCATTTGAAAGCACCTATATTTCCAAGTGATATATTGAAGGACAAGAAAATGGCTTTGGGCAGCCAAAATCATGTTGCTTAGTATAGTAAATTGCACTAGTGTAGGCCTATTGAATTGCTAGAGATTTGATGAGTTTGTACATATGTTCTGACAGCATGCCAGATAACAGTAGCCTAGAACTCAGCCTGGAAGTCTTTTAAAATACCAGTGTTCTAGTCATTATTATTCCAAGGTGTTTCAGTTATTAAGCAATGTGCAATTCCAGTTAGGTTTATATAGCTTTGGGTTTTTTTTTTCTTGGAATCTCCTAAAAACAACAATATCTACTTATTCTACAATGTATCAAGTGGAGGGGAAGAAAGCCCTTCTGTCTTGTACTTATTTCAGATTAGTGAAGGACTGTCAAATGCTGGAATTTTTGTTTTCATTTCTCCATAAAGAATAGCTATTTTGAGGAGAATTTTTTTTATTGCTTCTTGTTTGTTTGATATTTGATACTGTACTTTCCAATCAAAAGATTTTAAAGAAGCTTAGAAATAACAGAAAAATAACACTGCAAACACAAAACCCAGTGATAGGCACATAACAAGCAAACCAGTAGCCTTTAGTCTCTTTGCTGATAGATGAGATTATAATGTACTTTCCTGTTGCTCTCCAGAATTAGGGCAACTGGAATTTGGAGCAGAGTGTTTTTGCTGGCTCTTTGAGAATAGCACAAGGGGGAGCAAGATCACAGTAGCTGCTTTTCTCAAGCCAGTGGCTATAGCTGGTTTGGCATTTCCCATAAGTTCTTCCTGAGAAGTAGCATGTGCAAATTCCCTAACCAACTTACACCAATTACAGATAATCAATCATTAGAAGAAGGAATTCCTTAACTCCTGAAAATATCTGATTTTCACAGCAGGATTTTTTTCTCTCCTGTAGTTTGCAAATTAATTTACTTTGTGTTCTGATTTATCTTCAAGAGCTATTCTGATTTCTTAGACTCGAAGGTCCCTCTAAATCCTGGCTGTGCAAGACCTTTCGGCTCTAATAACAGATTATCTGTAATATATAGTTTAACCCTTAGTGGCCCATAGGCAGGCAGAGACATTGTAATTTTGTAAAGAGAGTTAAACAGAAATATTTATCAAGGAAGAATACCTTACATCTCCTCACTGTTGGTAGCAACTGTTCACTAGTCTTCATTGGATAGCTGAGAAATTAGGAGAGAGGTTAAAGTCTAGCAGATTGAGATTTCAGTTCGTCTGGAATTTCCTTCAGCAGATGAAACAAGTATGTGTTACTTATTTAATCACAGTACTTTGTTTGCAGTTAATTTATTTAGTCATATTTAGTCAATATTTAGTCATCTTGAACCATGTCATAGCAACTCTGTAGTCTGTAATTTCCTTGTGGAAAGGTAAATATTTGTTTTCTGTTTTTGGGGATGAGCTCCGGGTATTATATAATGGGGGGAAAACATCAAATCAAGCAAACGATAAAGGAAAAAATGGGCTTTTCTCCATGGATTCTGTAACTCACATATATGGGCCATGTGCCTATGTAGAGATCTATTTGGAATATTCTGGAATTGAGTATGTTTTGGTGGGAACCCCTCCCCCAACTAATATGTGTATGCTTCAGTGAAGTCACCTCTGTTCTTTTCATCTGCTGCCTGAGCAGCAGCATTTAGGAAATGTTCTTTTTTGTCAGCTTTTGGTCTCATTGAGTAGCTAATTTGTATTTTTAATTATTTTTTTTGTATACAGTTTTGAGACTGAACTGTTTTGTGTTTTGTATTCATATTTTTCTCTTCTCATGTGTTGTTCCTGCTTTATATGGTTGCAGCCTCAAGGTTTGGGGGTAGGGAATTGGCCCTTCCAACAAACTATTTGTTTAGGAGTTGATTTCCCTCAGACTTGTGCTATGTGTGCAGGGTTTACTAAATGAGGAGTTAAAAATAGAGAATGCATTAGGTCAGAATGAGTTTTACAACCTTTGGCTTAGACAACCAGACTTTTATACTGCATATTAACTCCAAAGGGCTTTTCCATTGTGTCTAGTCAGAGAACAAAGTGATGTACTAGAGAATAAGAGCTTGGAGGTGTCTAACGTACTTATGTCTTAGAAGATAAAAGCAGGTAAGAGGCTATGTGGAATACACCTTGAAGTACAGAAGTCCAATTTAAAATATAAGTAAGAAATGATTAGTTTGTTCCTTTTTTACTTTTTTAAAAAATGGGTTAAACCAACAAAGAGTCTTTTGGCAACTGAAAGACTAACAAGTGTATTATACAAGCTTTTGTCAATTATAATTATTTCATCTTAGCTCAGATGAACCATACAGTCTCAGTTGGCAGGTATAGGGTGCTTCCAGATGGAGGGCTCTGCATGCTAGCAATTAGAAGGCACTGTGCAACTATTCTGTCTCTCTCTCCTTAACAGGTTTTCCATGGTAAGGAAAAAAGAAAAGAAAAGGAGGGCGATTCAGAAACATGGGAGAATTTTGAGTGGACGATGACTTTGTCTGAAGACCCTGCAAAACTGTGGCTGAAATCCACTTGCACAGCTTTGTGCCATGCAATTATGATGATGTCATAATCCCATGATGGGAATATTTGATTTCCATTAACTGAACACTTGCTGTCCCCCCTTTTCAGGTTGCAAGACTCCCTAGGGCTCCCTTTTAACCTTGGGGAGCCTCAGGATGGGTGGAGGGAAACCTTTAATCATCAAAAATTACTACCAGCTCACTACCCACAGGATTGGAATCTCTGGCAGAAATCTGATTATGATGTTTGGCTATTAAAGCTCCCTCCCCCTTTCTGAGGCTTCCAAAATCTCCTCCAGTGCAAAAAGGAACCCTAGGAAGCCTCAGAATGAGGGAGAGGATAGGAAACTATCAATTAATTTAAATTAAATCTTTCTATTGTAGGATTATAACTGCATCCTACTTTCTTGGTGTACAATACATCAAGAGAATTCCAGCCCATGAATGAAGCTGTGCAGTGGCTTGACAGAAGCCCCATCTAGTAATGCTCATATGCTCCCATGGTTTGGAGGCAGAGGAATCATAAACAGTTCAGAGGGAAGTGAAATGTAGAATATTCAGAGGGAGGTGGGGCTTCATCGCAGCAAGACTGGTCGGATTTCAGGAGAGTTCCTGAAACTGACCGAGACCACTCGGTTTCAACACACACACACCCCAAACTTGGGTAGGAAGGACTTTTACTAGGAGAAGTGAAAGTCTGAAGTAACAGAATCTGACTGAGAAGGGAGGAGGGCCGGGGGATACCTGGATTGACCTGTCTTTGAAGTCACATCTGAAAGCAGAAATCAAAAGGGCGCCATGTTGGCACAAAGCTGTGAATGCCCCACTGCAAAGAGCGGGAAAGTACAGAAGGATTTTGGAAACAATCTTGACAAGAACTTGAAGTAAGTGGCCTGCTTTATATATGGAACTCTAAATAATGAAGAGAGTGGGTGCAATTGTCAGAGAAATTGACTAGATCTATATCTGACCAGACCTGTGGGCATCTCCCCCCCCCCCCCGCTTCATCTGAGGCTTGACTGGGAGAAAGAGAAAGAGAAGAAGAAAGAAAAGGGGGGGGGGGAAGAAAATGACTTTGTTTTGCAGCAATAAAACTCGCCTTCGCAAGACAACATAACTGTAGCGATCACCCCTGGTATGAATATTCAGCAGTGTATTTGCATGTAGTAATGAGAGCTGCCAGGAGGTGGAGCCAGAGAAACTAGAAGGGAGGAGTGAGTCAGAGTCTAGAGAGTTCAGTGAGAGACAGAAGAGAGAAAGATTTTTTGGGGTTTGAGGCAGAGAGAGTGTTTAAGGAGTGATTAGTCAGAGTGTGACCTGTATTAATTAAGATAGAAGAGGTTAAAGTAAAATACTGAAGCTTTGTGTAACTTTAAGAATGTGCTTAAGAACTAGTCCTAAAACAACTTGTAATCAATAAACCTGTTTCTGTTTAAAAGTTCAGTACTGTATGGACCTCAGTCTTTCATAGGAAATATAGGTTGATATAGAGATCAACTGGTGGCAGCGTGTTAAAGGGCATGTTGGGATACCTTCATGAGCTCTGGGTTTGGTGAAACAAGCAGGGACCATGGGGTAAACACCACAATTGGTGTCCAGCGGCGGGATACAAAATAATCCAGTGAAGCCAATGTTTAAAAGTGAATTTTCTGGAGTCGTGGGTACCTTTTCGTCAGAGGTCTGTGGTAAAGAAGTGGGTGACCTGCTAGAGCTTTTGTGGAAAAGCTTAGTGGCGGGGCTTCTGAACCCAGATCTGGGGGAACTAAAGATAGGAAACTGACTCTAAAGGGAAAATTCTTTTTTTGTTTACCTCAGGATTTGAGAGACCCAGTGGGCTAGCTTGAAATCCAAGGCTCTGAGAGATAAGGGAGCAGTGTTGGATAAGAGCGGAAGCCCGGGTCAGAACAGATTAGAGGTGATAGGAAAATAAAAGCAGAGGCTTGAAAATAAAATTATTTTGGTGTCTGAGAGGAAGAATAGCTCAGACATCGAGAGACAGTAACTAAAAGGTTGTGAGCTGGAGAACAGCCAGAGAGAGAGCTGCTGAGTAAAGCGCAACAACGTAGTTACTGGAATTAACAGCAGAAAAACAGGTCCTTTTGAAAAGCAGTACAGTGGTGCCTCGACTTACGAACGTCCCTACTTACGACCATTTCGAGTTATGACCAGCTCCGGCTGCAAAATTTTGCTTCTACTTGCGACCGGAGCTTCCACTTATGAACAGAAAAAGGCAGGGGGGAAAGGCGGGAAATTCAAATTGCTAACTGTAGGTGGCGAAAGAGGCTGCTGCTTTGTAGCTCTTTCGCCCCGACGGTTAGAGTGAGTGCGATCGAGGAGGGACTGCCTGACTTCTGCTTCTCAGTGTGTGTGTTTGCAGGGAGGCTTGGGACTGCCTGTTAGGTAAGGTAAGGTGCTGTTTTCTGCTTTTTAAAAACTGTTCTGGGTGTTTTTGCAGTGTGGTTTTAGGCTGGGGAGGTTATGTTTCTGTGCTGTGATGGATCTTGGGGGGTATGTTTGTTTTTTTGGGTTTCCCCCCCCCCATTTCCGATGGGTCTTGGGGGGTTTGTTTGTTTTTTGGGTTTTTTCCCCCATTTCCGATGGGTCTTGGGGGTTTGGTTGCTTTTGGGGTTTTTTTCCCCATTCCCAATGGGTCTTGGGGGGTTTGTTTGTTTCTTGGCTTTTTCCCCCCATTTCTGATGGGTCTTGGGGGGTTTGGTTGCTTTTTGGGGGGGTTTCCCCCATTTCCGATGGGTCCTGCATGCTTCCCTTGCTTTTTCCTTTGTTTTCTTTGCATTTCCGACCTTGTCCCTTTGTTCTCTGTGCATTTCCAATCTGCTCCATTTGTTTTCTGTGCATTTCTGATGGGTCTTGCACACTTGATTGCTTTTCTTCCCCCCCCCCCTTTTCGGCCGGAAGGGATTAATCATGTTTCCAATGAGTCTTGCAGTGATTTATTTTATTTTTTTTTTGGTGATTTTTTTTCGGACCGAACGGATTAATGGGGTTTCAATGTATTCCTATGGGAAATGGTGCTTCAACTTACGACCATTTCGAGTTACGTCCATCTTCAGGAACGGATTATGGTCGTAAGTCGAGGCACCACTGTACAGACATTAAAGACTAATTCACTCAGACTTAAACATGCCACCCAAATGTAGCCAAAAGGGGAGTCAGGAGGCACAAAGTTTACCTCAGGAAGTAGAGGGAAATGGAGACCCTCTAGCTCCAGTGGAACAGGAGGAGACTGATGAGGGTGCCTCAGAAAAACAAGGTGTTCTAAGCTTCCCAGATTTTGAAAAATGGAAGTTGGAACAGGAATTCAGGCTTAAGGAACTAGAGCTCAAGGAGAGAGCTGAGGCCAGACAAATGGAAGTAAGACAAAGAGAATTTGAGCAAGAAAACAGGCAAAGGGAAATGGAATTTCAAATGCAGATGAAAAAATTAGAATTAGCTGCTCAAAATAACAATAATAATAGCAACAACTCTAGTGAGGGAAATCTCTCAAAAATCGATCTAAAGAAATTTCCCCAATATAGGAAAGGAGATTGCCCTGAATCTTTCCTGATTTCATTTGAGAGAGCGTGCTGGGACTTTGAGATTAAGGATGATGAAAGGATGATAGTTTTGAGATCACAAATAAGTGGAGATTTAGCTGAGCTTTATTCTCAGATGCCTCTGGAGCAAGCTAGAGATTTTGAGGCATATAGAAAAATAGTATATTCTAGATTTGGCATAAATGCAGAACACCTTAGAAGAAAAATTCATTCCCTTACCAAAAAGCCTGAAGAATCTTATGCCCAAGTGGGGGCTAAATTGATTCAATGTTTGGACAAATGGATGGAATGTGAAAATGTCACTTCTCTAGACCAAATGAAAAATATGGTTGGGTTAGAACAGTTTTATTCCATTTTGCCTGGGGAATTGCGTTATTTGGTCAAAGACAAAAATCCTAAAAATGTATTACAGGCGTCTGAATATGCTGATTCCATTAGTGAGATTAGGGATCCTAAATTTTCTGAGGTAAAATTTTACAGGCAGAACTGGGACAACAGTAAGAAACTCTTCAATAACCTTACACCTGATAACGGCAGCTAGAATTGTATATGCCAGTAAGTGGAAGATGACAGCGATCCCGACAAAGAAGGAATTTAATGAAAAAATTTTGGAACTAGCAGAAATGGATATTTTGACAGACACATTAAATGACAGACTGGATAATAATAAATGGGAACCTCTTTACACCTGGATGAAATCTACATCAACTTAAGTAGACTAGATTAGATCAATACTATGTTAGAGGGTATAAGATAAGATTAAATGAATGGAATATATTGTAATAAATCACTCTGGTTGCAACGGATTGAAAAGTAGAAAAAACACAATAAAATATATACACAAAAGAAACCCTTCAATAAAAATTACAACAGTAAACTGTCAGGAAAAGATGGCCAGCTTAGTACCTCACCTAAGTTGCCAGGGCCTAGTCCGCAGAAGCGAATGAACCCTGAGGAAAAGTTTGACAGATCTCCTCAGTATGATCGAAGGACTTATAGACAGTGTTATAACTGCGGCGAGTTTGGGCATATTCAATCAAATTATATGAAGAACAATAAAAATAAAAATGGAAAAGATGATAGTCAGACCAAAAAGGTTTACTGCATAAAACCAGTGGAAGCCACTGAAGGAGACTGTAACAATGGTTCTGTCTCCATGGCAACTAGCACGACAGAAAATTCTGATCTGCCACAAGCCAGAGTTGTTCAGTGCTTTCTTATAAAGGCAGATAATATTTTACTACAGAACCCTGGTGAGAAAATTCTTATTAATGAGAAGTCTTATGTGGGGGTTGTTGATTCCTGTTCCCACATAACCCTGTGTCACCCTGATGTGGTTCCTAAAGAACAAATACTTCCAAATCAAACTGTTACCATCAAGGGAATAAGTTCTATGCCAGTGATTTTACCTATGGCGAAAGTCAAGATAAACTATCAAGACTGGGTTGGAATTTGGGATGTAGCAATTTCTGATCAAATACCCACACCTTGTTTGATCGGATTAGATCTCACTAAGCATGTGCAGAGTGCTTTTGTAGTAACACGTTCCCAGGGAGAGCAGTTAATAATCCCTGAGGGAAAAATGGAATCCTTAACTTCTGAAAGTAACCTGGAAGGCCGCAGTTTAAAAGAAAACTCTGACATGGATGAAATGGCAGAAGTTATATTTAGGAAGAACCCTAATAATTAATCATTTGATAAGGAACAGAAAGAGGATACCACCCTTACGCAGTGCTTTGAGAAAGCTAAGGGAACTCCCTCTTCATTAACGCCTGAACGCCCAGAGATATATATAATAGATAACAATCTGTTATATAGGGAAGTTTTGTTAGCACCTCAGAGGGGTGGAGATGGAAACCTCAAACAACTTATTGTGCCTGAAAAATATAAGAGACAAGATTTTAAGCAAAGCGCATAGTGATGCTTTTGGAGCTCACATGGGAATATCGTGTATTAAACAAAGGGTTGCAAGGAACTTTTACTGGCCAGGAATGGGTCAGCAAGTTAAGCAGTTTTGTCCAGTTTGGGATACGTGCCAGAGAAGGGGTACAGGAAGCAACAAAACTAGGGCTGAACTGTGCCCTTTGCCTATTGTTTCAAACCCATGCCAATGGTTGGGTCTGGACATGGTGGGACCCTTGCCCAGGGTGACTAGACGTGGAGATGATTTCATCCAGTCTAGTAGCGATTGTGCCAATGGATGCCCTGAGGCAGTGCCCCTAAGAAAAATGGTAACAAAGCTTCTAGTAAAGCTGGATGCATGGGTAAATGCCATGGATCTGTGGCAATTCACTCCTTTGCATGAAGCTGATGCTAAGAATAGAGGGGAAGTATGTTCTCTCTTGCCAAGTTATGGTACTGACCCTATACTGTTGCATTACCACAATAAAAGTACAATTGATTGGGCTCCAACACCTCAGTTAAAAGAGTGATGGGCATATAAATTTAAAGGTCACTCAGTGCTACAGGCTGCTAAGGAACTGGATGTTGCTCCTGTGAAAAAACACCTTTCTCTTGAGATGGTGAACTTCAAACCTCTCCAAACTCATGAGACTGCTTTGAATTGTGCTACTGCATCTCCATATCCCAAAATAAAGCTAGTCTGTGAGCTAATTCTAAAAAAGAAGCCCACGTTAATGAAAAGACAAAAGATTTCCTAACACCACTTCACTTTGCTGCAGGATGCAGTAGTCTGTCTGTGGTTAAGTGCCTTCAGCAGCATGGGGCTGGTGGTCATGCGGAGGACGGGGAAAACCTTCTTCCTTTGCATGATGCCTGTTCTTATGGACTCTGTGAAGTGGCTGAGCTATTTGTTGGACGTGGTGCAGTTATCGATGGGGCTAACTTGTGGAAGTTTACCCTTTTACCTAAAGCTGCTCTGTTAACAAGCTTAAAGAGGGTTCAACAAGCAGCTGCAAAAGCACTTAAAATCCTGCTAGGCAAACCCTTGCACGAGAAACCAGATGAAATTTTACTTTAACCTCTTCTATCTTAATTAATACAGGTCACTCTGACTAATCACTCCTTAAACACTCTCTCTCTGCCTCAAACTCCAAACTCTCTCTCTCTCTTCTCTGTGTCTCACTGAACTCTCTAGACTCTGATTCACCCCTCCCTTCTAGTTTCTCTGGCTCCGCCTCCTGGCAGCTCTCATTGGTACATGCAAATACACTGCTGAATATTCATACCAGGGGTGATCGCTACATACCTCCCCCCTTAAGAAGTTTGTTCTATGAGGGGAAACCCAGCAGTTTGCCCTCATAAACAAACAGCTAAGTACATGCACATATAACAACTTACCAATACTTATACATACTTGCCATATGGGCTTCTATCAAGTAATACATTTACTATTTAAACTTACCATATTATATCGTCCTGAAAACCATACATTCATAAACATTTTCCTCTAGATTAAATCACACATTACAGATAAAAACATAAACATTTACATTTACATTTAATCATTGGGTCTTCTGGACAAAGCATCCGCTACCACATTTAAAGATCCTTTGATGTTTTTAATTTCAAAGTCAATCTTGGAGAATCAAGGACCATCTGGTCAGTTTGCTACTGTTCATTTGCAAAGTTCTCAACCATTTCAAAGGTGAGTGGTCAGTGCACAGGGTAAACTTTCTTCTCCATCTGTATGGCTTACGTTTCTTCCAGGTCCATACAATAGACAGGTATGCCCTCTTGATGGCAGACAAATGTCTCTCACGAGGTTGAAGTCTTCTGCTGGTAAAAGTCACTGGGCGTAGACTCTCACTGTCATCCACTTGGCACAGTCCAGCTCCAAGTCCGATGATCAATGCACCCACACAGCTGAGGAATTCCCGATTTGAGTTTGGTGCAACAAAGACTGATTTTGAAGTCTGCACTCTCTTCAACGATCGACAGTCAGCTGGCACTCTGATGTTCACTGGATTTCCTCCGCTCTCCTTTTCTGGGCAAAGCCTGCTTTCTTTCTGGCTCATGGCTTCACTTTCTCAGCTGGGGAAAGGTTAGGCAGTTTCTTCTCCTCCTCCAGAACATCTATGGCTGCGTCCTTCTTTGAGATCTTATTGCTCTGGCTTTTACTCTCACCCATAAACTCGCCCACAGGAACTTTAGTCGCACTAAGTGAGGAAACACTATCATGGGTCACCTTAAGATTCACCAACAAATTTCTTTTAGGTGAAATCTCAAACACTTGGCTTATTTCAGAGGTGTTGAGACTTCAATCATCTGGTTTCTCGGGCAGGAGTTTGCCTAGCAGGATTTTAAGTGCTTTTGCAGCTGCTTGTTGAACCCTCTTTTAGCTCGTTAATAGAGCAACTTTTGGTAAAGGGGTAAACTTCCACAAATCAGACACATCGATAACTGCACCACATCCGACAAGTAGCTCAGCCACCTCACAGAGTCCATAAGAACAAGCATCGTGCAAAGGAACAAGGTTTTCCCCGTCCTCCGCATGACCATCAGCCCCATACTGCTGAACAACACACACACCCCAAACTTGGGTAGGAAGGACTTTTACTAGGAGAAGTGAAAGTCTGAAGTAACAGAATCTGACTGAGAAGGGAGGAGGGCCGGGGGATACCTGGATTGGCCTGTCTTTGTAGTCACATCTGAAAGCTGAAATCAAATGGGCGCCATGTTGAAACTCGCCTTCGCAAGACAACATAACCATAAACTACTGATGGATTTAAATCTGTGAAGCAGCCAGGGAAGCCCTCCCCCCCCCACCACCATTGCGTTTACTACTTGTTGGAAAGAAATCCAGATAATACTTCCAATAATGGAACAAGACGTTCTCAAGAATATTCAAAACATTATATTTAATGGACTACACCAGATAAAAGCAGAGATGGATCAGATATTTGAACAAATTAAAGACATAGGAACACAAATGGACTCTACAGTGAAGACAGAAAAAACCAGACCTGTGACAGGAAGTTAGCTATTTAAAGCACAACAGACAATTTTGTTCTTAAACTCCAGAAGTCTTCAGGAAAAAAAGGTGAAGATGCAGTGCAGTGGAGAGCTAAGTTGTTAACCCCTCTTATGAAGATTTCAGCAGCAGAAGTGCAGCAAATGATGAACTTTACTATGAAAAGGAGAAGAATCAAGATGATGGGACATCTGCTGTGGCAGATGGGACAAAGGAGGAGGCAATACATGGAGTGGATTAAGCTCTTGGGAACAGATCTAAATAAATGGTTAATAAGATGGAAGATGAAGAATATTGATGTAGAGTAGCAGATATAAATTTGGCAGAATATAGATGATCAAAAGATGGAAATGTTAAATTTAAGAGGGTGTTTTGTGGTGAAAGAATATATGATAAAACAAACACAAACTAATGATTATAACATGATTTTAGAGCAATAGATATAAACTTGGCAGAATAATATAAAGCCTATAAAATTAGTAAGTCAAAGATAAAAAGAAAGAGAAGGTCCAAGAAAATGGAAGATTAGTAATTATAGATATTTTGGAAAATTGCTAAAATGTCCTTTTTTCTTTGTATAATTTCCCTTTTTAATATAATTGTATAAGCGGATGTAAGAATACTTTTTGCTCTCTGGAATTTTACCCTTTCTTACCCTCACCCTCCCTCTTTTACCTATTTGTACCATAACCCCTATACCTATGAAAATTAATAAAAACATTTTTTTAAAAAATGTAGAATATACAGACAGTGTTAACTGACCTAATTGTGACCATTTGCGCAAAAATGTTGAACGGTAAAACATTCTTGTGCTGTGAGCTGATTAATGCATATAGTGTACTAAAAAGCTTTTGCCATTGTTTAAGTCACAGGAAATGGAACTGCATCTCTTATGGAACTAAAATCCAGCTATTTTATGTTGAAACAGTGACCAAATTCTTGTTACTGGGAGTAATAAATTGCACTACACTAGGCCCACTGAATCAGTGGGGATTGAGTGGGTCAAATCATCTATAAATTCCATTGATTGAGATGGGCCTTACGTCTGGGTCGTAGTATGCCCATCCCAGCCAGTGGAACTTATGAATGACTTGACTCATCAAATCTTCATTGATTCAATGTTTGAATTTGCTTTGTTTAAGAATGGTTGACTAAAGGCCAGTGGCAGAGTGTTCTGAGACAGTGAAGTGTTGCTTCACTGCTTATTGAGTATTGACATTCCTTACTCCAAGTTTGTGTCTATTTTGTCTTTTTTGTTTTCGAACTGACCTGCTAGTCTTGTGTACAAAGTAGCTAGGATACAATCCAAATCTTATTCTGTTATGCTGAATAAAAATTGCTAGTGGAATGGATTTACCCTCCTATCTGCATGTAGTGCCCATCTGCTGTGGTGACACCCCCGCCCCCCAGAGAAGGAGTGTGAGGGGAAGTCCCATTGTGTCGGTGTGTCTGCTGATGTCATGGTGGAGGTAACTCAGTATAGACAGAGAATAATATTGACAGAGTAGTTCAGTTTGATTCAGTGAATTTGCATTTTACTGAAACTATACATTGTATTTTTTGACAGAAAATGCTGTTTTCTTTGGTACTATGTGCAGTCCTACTCATTGGAAAGAGTGAAGCTCAGAATGATGATGAATGGATTGATCCAACAGATATGCTGAATTATGATGCGGCATCAGGAACAATGAGGAAGCCTGACAAGGTAAAGGTATAGTCATTCTTTTCTTTTTGAATTGGAAGTGCTGTTCAATAATCAAATTTAATTGTGGCCTTCTGTCCTCAGTTGTTCAATGTTCCTTTTATGAGTGCCTAGATCCCCTTTACAGGACACATCCTGTTTTAGATTCATGAATGTAGAGTTACATCTCCTAATCTTGAACAGCATCATTGGAACCATGGTGGCAACCTGAACAGAATAATTACAAAGGAAGAGAACTGGAACTAAATAGTTGCTGAATGCTGATTGATTTTGGAAGCTTTCACTGCTTGTTTCTTTGTATTTTATTGTACCACTTTTCTTCCTATTTCTCAAAAGAGGAAGTAGTCCAGAAAAGAGGTTTCTTTTCATATCAGAAGTTCAGACACATCTCTGTTCTACCTGCTTGTCTCATCTGTGCATATAAAATTGTCCCTGAGGGTAAGAGTATGCAGCTCCTCCTTACATGAGAAACTCCATGGACTCTGGAATCCCATGAAACTTTGGACTGGGTAGTTGTATTTACACAAAACACCAGTGAAACATGATATATATTGTGCTTCATTATAAGAAGGGAAATATATTTCCAGACATGGGTATATGCTCAGTGTGTTACAACAGAGCTTTTGTCTTATATGGAGCAAGAAATGCCTGATGTTCAAGCTGGATTCCAAAAAGGAAGAGGCACTCGAGATCATATTGCAAATATCTGCTGGCTGCTGCATTGTGCAAAGAATTTCAGAAGATCAGTTTATGCTTTATCGACTACAGCAAAGCCTTTGACTGTGTGTATCATGAAAAGCTGTGGGTTGCTCTGAAAAAAATAGGTGTGCCTCAGCACTTGATTATACTGATGTGTAACTTGTATTGTGGAGAAGAAGCTACTGGTAGGAGAGAATATGAAGAAACAGAATGGTTTCCTATAGGAAAGGTGCATTTTATCTCCCTAACTGTTCAAACTATATGCACAACGTATCCAGAAAGCTGAACTAGATCCAGATGAAGGAGGAGTGTAAATTGATGGAAGAAACATAAGTAATTTAAAATACACAGATGGCACCATCTTACTGGCAGAAAGCAGCAATGACTTGAAATGACTTTTGATGAAAGTGAAAGACAAAATCAAGACTGTTGGAAGAACAACTTTAATGGTGACAATTAAGGACACTGAAATAGTTAAAGATTTTGTATATATTGGTTCAATCATCAATCCAAATGGAGGCAGTAGTCAAAAAATCAGAAGAAGACTGAGAGTAAGAAGGGCAGCAATGAAGGAATTAGAAAAGATTGTCAGGTATAAGGATGTGTCACTGAAGACCAAGATCATTCACACTATTGTATTCCTGATTACTACGTGTAAGTGTGAAGGCTGACAGGGAAAGAAATTGGTTCATTTGAAATATGATGCTGGAGGAGAGCTTTGTGAATACCCTGGACTGCCAGAAAAACAAACAAGTCTTGTCATATTCTGGGCACATTATGAGAAGGCAGGGTTCTCTGGAAGAGACTAAGTTGAGAAAAGTTGAAGGCAGCAGCAAAAGAGGAAGGCCAAATATGAGATGGATTGACCCCTTAAAGGAAGTCACAGGCTTGAGTTTACAAAAGCTGAGCAGGGCTGTTGAGGACAGGAAATTTTTAATGTGCTCATTCATAGGGTCGCGGTAAGTCAGAGGCAACAGGATGGCATGTAACAACAACAAATAGTAGAAACAATGTAATCATGCTGGTCAGCTTATATTGCATCAAGTGAAACAATTTAGCATTCATGAATTGTATCCAGACTTAGTTATGCTTAGAGTGCATATTGTGTGCCGTGTGCCATAAAGTTGGAACTGACTTATAGCTACTCTAATAAGGTTTTCTCATTTACAGGAAGTAAATGAGATACCTAGGGAGTGGTTTTATCAGTTTCACATGTGAGTTTCCATATCCCAGTGGGGATTTGAACCCATCTCTGCTGAGTTGTAGTCTTATCACTCTGCACCACACTGGATTTTTTATGCTTAGAGCCCACTCAAATTAGTAAGTCTACTCTTAAGTATGCAGTGGTTTGGATATAATGTACTATGTTCACATGAAATAGCAAATTCTATTGATTTCTCTCCTTATACAATAGTGCCCCTGTATCTGCAGATTCAATAGTTGCGGTTTCAGTTATATATATGGTTGCTGCTGCTGCAGCCCAGCCTGCAGTGTGTACACAGACCTACCTCCTTTTCTCCCCCTTCCCCCTTCACTTTCTTTGATGGGTTCATTTCTATCCACAGTTTCAAGTATCCGTATTTTATCCTGGAATGGATCGGCCATGAATATGGGGGGAGGTGGGACTACTGTATCTAGCTTTGTATCTCCCAGTAAATATGCAAAATGAAGTCAACAGACGGATACACAAATTCAAATAATCTATAAACTGATAGTAAAAGTATTAAGAGGTACATATGATTAAAATTACAGGAACTGAATCAAGATGCTTCTGGAAATAAACTATTAACAGAGGCCATGGCGGATGTCTCCAAGTGCCAAAGGAAGCTTGATTCTCTGATTCATAAGGTTTGTACATGTGCTGTGCTATACTGTGTGCTTTGCTTTTTCCTATATTGTTCAACTCTAATTTAAATAGATTCAGATTTTCTTGGAACATCATCTTAGCAAAAAAATTCAGTACTGATACTATACTGTATCTTTTAAATTACAGTACTGTTATGGTTCTTTATATGTACTTTATTCTGAGTAATTAAAAAATGTGACAAATAGCTAAAAAGTCATATGCATTTCTTGAAGGTGTTGTGAAAATTGGTAAAATAATTACCTAGATTTAAAGATTTAAACACTCTGAATATAGGGGAGCAGATTTTTATGCAGATAAGTACTCGCTTTTGATTGGTGTGTAGATTTTTGTTATCACTATTTAATGTTTTAAAGTTTTATTTTAAAAATTACTCCAGGTCAGAGATTAAAGCAGATAAGAACCCTTGCAGGTTGACAGTGCAAAAGCTATTTTTGTTTTTAGGTTTTGTTACAATGCAAAGCAAAGTGTGCTGCTTATATACCACCTCATAGTGCTGAAAGCACTCTCTGGGCAGTTTACAGGTTAATTATGCAGGCTACCCATTGCCCCCCCCTCCCCCCGAGCTGGGTACTCATTTTACCCACCTTGGAAGGATAGAAGGCTGAGCTGGCTACCTGGGATTGAACCCCAGGTCATGAGTACACTTTTGGCTGCAGTACAGCAGTTTAACCACTGCACCACGAGGCTTGCTTTTAACAATGGTTAAAATCCTGTTGTTTAGCATAGCACATCACACTAGAGCAGATCTGTTGAATCATTGGGGGTTTGGTGAATCTATTCTCTGTAAGTTCCATTGATTCAAATGGGCCTACTCTAACTATGACTTAAGTTGTCTTTATCTTATTTTCATATTTGAGTTGCATTTTGTTTTTAATACATTATTGTAAACCACCTTGAGAATGTATTTTACGTCTGAATTTATGTAACAATATTCTCAGGCTGGGCCCCTGTAAATACCAGTTTAGAATATTCCTAGAACAGTCAATGATATGTGTTTATAGCAGCTTCACATATTTAAACTGCATGTTGGGAGACAGGCCTTTTTAAAATAACTGGCCTATATAATTAGTAGCTCACTAAGATGTATTTATTTATGTATCTTACCTTTCTCCTAAAAAGGACACACAGTAACTTACAGGGAAAAACAATATTTTTTTAAAAAAAGAATTCTTTAAAAAGAATTCTTTTTTAAAAAATTAAACAAATTCAATATTAAAAGGAGATGATTAAAAACTACTGAAAACATTTTAAAAAAAGCACAAACAATCTCATTTTTTAAAAAACGTCTTAGCCAGTCACTGCAGGAATGCCTGCCTGAAGAAAAAAGTTTTTTTTCCTGTTTGTAGGACAGCAAAGAGGGGGCTAGCCTGGTCTCCTCTGGGAGGGAGCTCCACAGTCTGGGAGCAGTAACAGAGAAGGCCCTCTCCCGTCTCTCCACCATCTATCCCTGTGAGAGTGGTGGGACCAAGAGAAAAGCCTCTGTGGATGAGCTTAACAGCTGGGCAGGCTCATAAAGGTAGCTGTGGTCTTTGGACTCAAGACATTTAGGACTCTATAGGTTAAAAACAGCACTTTAAATTGTGACCAGAAATGGACCAGCATCCAGTGCAGCTGCTCTAACAGGATGGCTGTGTGATCCCTGTAACCAGCCCCAGTTAACAATCTGGCTACAGCACTTTGGACCTGCCCTACATAGAGCACATTACAGTAATCCGACTGGGATATAACTGAGGCATCTTGTCACTGGCCAGATGAATTCAACCCATGTTGGAGTCACGAACTTAGCAGGCTGATGGGCTTTGTGGTGATCACCAGATAATTAGGATAGCAAAGAGTCTCTTAGAGATAGACGTTAAAGAAGTCAGCCACACACGCAGGGATCTCTGCCAGCAGTGCTCCTGGTGGGCGACTAGTAGAAGAGGCAGAATAACACAGAATGGGTTCCCAATGAATTCTCCCAATGCATCCTGCCCTGCCCCCAGGAGACTGTGCTTTTATTAACCTTACAAGCTCACAGATAGTGACAGCATTACAGATAGTAGACAGGGTTCAGATAGGACAATGGTTACATCATGTTATTAGGATTGGTCTGGGGAAAGGCAATTAATCAAGCCCTCTGATTGGCCTAAGGAAAGGCCTCTATGGCAAGCTCTCTATGATAATGAGAAAGAGGAAGAATGGTGGCAGCTCCTCCCCTCAGAAGCAGCCCCATGTTGCTAGGAGAGTTTTCTCTCACTACAACACCCATGTGGCTTAGCAACCTTGGGAATGGCACCCCCACAAACCCACCATTCATATTAGCAGGGGGCAGCTTACAGCAGATATGAGTTTGTCATCCATTATCATTGACCATGTTGGTTGAAGCTAGCAGGGGCTGAAGTTGAGCAACATCTGGAGAATCACTGGTTGTCCATCCCTGAGCTATATATTGTGGCCTACCAGTGGTTTGAATAGTTCTTTGTTTTTGAAGTTCTGGTAGACAGTGAGGCCAGAGTTTTTATCATGCACCCAGTAGGGGGCTATTTTTGGTTGGTGGGCCACATTTGGCTTGATGGGTCATAACTTGTGCAGATTATGTATTAAAATGGCTTTCAGAGCTGGATCAAATCACTTAACTACGAACAAACTTTTAACTCTGAATTACAGTGAATTGTTTCTTGGCCAAAGCTGTCTTTTCATTATTCGTCATGTAAGTTTAGTTATTACATTAAGCGGAGAGGTATTACAGGGAAATGTAATATCAAAATGTTTTATTATTACAGCTTGAAGAATATGAAAAAAAAGATAAAGCCAAGTTATATGACAGCAGTAGCATACATATTTTTAAGAGATACTTGAATAAGATTTT
This sequence comes from Intellagama lesueurii, assembly GCA_037013535.1. Taxonomy (NCBI): domain Eukaryota; kingdom Metazoa; phylum Chordata; class Lepidosauria; order Squamata; family Agamidae; genus Intellagama; species Intellagama lesueurii. The sequence goes on from JBAJHW010000004.1 coordinate 142,261,247, forward strand.
AAATGAAGCTGGAAGAATTGGTCTAGTAAGTATTTCAATGCTAGATAAAGATGGTGAGTCCCCCATCCCCCCCCCATCCTGTGTAATTGCTGAAACTTCAAGTTGAAAAAAAGTCAGGCGTTATTGAGGTGGGGAATACCAGGAATGCTTTGGCACTCAACTATATATATATTTTCTTACTATATACAGTCATGTGAAAAAGAAAGCACACCTCTTTGAATTCTATGGTTTTACGTATCAGGACATAATAAAAATAATCTGGTCCTTAGCAGGTCTGAAAATTAGGAAATTGCAGTCTCAGATGAACAACAACACTTGACATATTACACCATGTAACAATTTGTTTAACAAAACTAAAACCAAATGGAGAAGCCATGTGTGATAAACTAAGTACACCCTTACTGCTTCCATAGGAATTAAGAGGCTAGGTAACAGCCAGGAGCTGCTAATCAAATACCGTTGAGTAATTGATCATCAGCAAGTGTGACCACCTCTAGAAAAGCCAAAGTTTTAGCCATTTGCTAGTCTGGAGCATTCAGGTGTGTGTTAACACAGTGCCAAGGAGGAAACACATCAGTCATGATTGTAGAGAAGCAATCGTTGCTGCTGATCAATCTGGGAAGGGTTAGCAGGCCATTTCCAACAATTTAAAGTCTATCATTCACCTTATAGTGAGGAAGGTTATTCACAAGTGGAAAGCATTCAAGACAGTTCCCAATCTTCCCAGGAGTGGACATCCAAGCAAAATTCACCCCAAGGTCATATGATGCAATGGTCAGAGAAATTGCAAAAACCCCAAGAATTACCTCTCAAGACTCTACAGGTCTCAGTGAGCATGTTAAATCTTAAAGTTCATGACAGTACAATTAGAAAAAAGACTGAACAAGTATGGTTGGTTTGGAAGGGTTGCTAGGAGAAAGCCTCTTCTCTCTAAAAAGAATGTGACAGCATGGCTTAGGTTTGCAAAGTTGCATCTGGACAAACCACAAGACTTTTGGAACAATGCCCTTTGGACAGATGAGACCAAAGTGGAGATGTTTGGCTATAATACACAGCACCCTGTTTAGTGAAAACCAAACACAGCATATCAGCACAAACAGCTCATACCAGCTGTCAAGCATAGTGGTGGAGGGATGATGATTTGGGCTTGTTTTGCAGCCCCAGGACTGGGGCACCTTGCAGTCATTGAGTGGACCACAAACTCCTTTGTATACCAAAGTATTCTAGAATCAAATATGAGACAGCTAAAGCTTGGCTGAAATTGGGTAATACAAGAGGACAGTGATCCTAAACACACCAGCAAATCTACAACAGAATGTCTGAAAAAGAAAAAAAGATGTTGCAATGGCCCAGTCAAAGTTCAGACCTCAACCCAATTGAAATGCTGTGGCAGGACCTAAAGAGAGCTGTGCATAAACAAATGCCTGCAAACCTCAATGAATTGAAGCAACGCTGTAAAGAAGAGTGAGCCAAAATTCCTCCACAATGATGTGAGAGACTGATAATGTCATATGATAACTGAAACAGTCTATGTTCATTGATGAGATGGGTTTTGTTCTTTTGATTTATGTGGGTTACAATGTGAGGCAAAGAATTAGCTTCTCACCTGGGACATTCGGGCCATGTGCCTTATTGTAAGGCTTTGGATCTAGGGTTTCAGTAATGATGAGAAGGATCTGGATTATTACCCAAGTCTTTTTAATAGGTTATCTTGGTTGTCAAATTCGTATTGAATTACTTAGCAAGTATGAAACATAGTAAGCAAAAGCCTGCTTTGTGCCTGTGAACTGTAGACATTCTTCTGTGGGAAGGTATCCCTTCTGACTAATTTCCACACTAGTGGCCACTCACTTCCCACATTCTTTTACATATTTTAGCACCTTAGAGCCACCACTCCTAAGTGCCATTAATAACAGTGTTAGCCTAAAAGGACAACCATCCCTCCAAAAACCCTTGCCCCTTCTATTATACCCCAACAAGAGCTTCCTTGCCCGAAGCTGATATATTTTTGTATTCAGATATTGAGTGAAAACATGTCTCTGTTTTAGTTAATTTCTTCATTCCATCTGGTAACACATAGCCTTGTCTAACTCGGGTGTTTGTAACTTGTTTAATGTGCTCTTAGATGATACCAGTCTCAAGATGTATAAATCTCGTACATAAAATAAATAAATGAGAGTTTAGTTGAAACAAACAAAAGGGATTTTATTAAGGTTAAATATGTAAATAGTGTAAAGGGTCTGTATCTTCTAGGGTCTATAACACAAAGGTTATACAACTAAATACATATATATTCTTTCTGTATTGTAAGTAAAAATAACTTCACATACTCTCTAACGTTCGTACTTCACACACACAACATTCTCAGGAAAGACTTTTTCTAAAAGACTCTAGAACAAATTAGCTCTCCTGATTGACTCTAAAACAGACTTCTATGTCTCTCTCTTTCTAACAAAAGAAAACTTTAACCCACACTCTTCTCTTACCTGTCAATCAAACCAGACACCTCCCCACTATGTTTCATTGACACCAACCAATCAACTTTCAACTTTGTCCTCACAGAGAGGACAAAGTTGTCCTCACAACTTTGTTGTCCTCTACCACACACACACACACACACAGAGAGAGAGAGAGAGAGACCGAGATCGGGGGGGGGGGGGCTTAGAATGGGCAGAATCACCACATACTATTCCATACATTATTATCATTGCCCCCTCAATAACAACTACAACAGTCCATCAGTTAGTCAGTGTTAAGCATTAAACTGTCCACTTCTAATTAACTGTCAAAATCTTTTGTCTATTATTGTGTGTTTGCAAAAGCTTGCATTGTTATTTCAAGAGTTGTTTTGTGTGGTTTTCTTTTAGCCTGATGATAACGCTGGGGATATGCATTATGATGCTGAGATCATTCTTACCAAACAGATGTATAATGAGATCAAAAGGTTCCTCAATGAAGAAGGGTGGAAATCAGCTGCTTTAGATGATGCACTCAGTGATATTCTGATTAATTTTAGGCATCATGATTATGAAGCTTGGAAATGGAAATTTGAGGACTCATTTGGGGTTGATCCATACAATGTCTTCATGGTGAGACAAATTTCTTGTATTGAAATGTTCCTCCACAGGCCATGTTTCAGACTGCAATACCTAGAATAATTGAACATTTGCCATGTGGGCACCAGGTACCCTACTGTGTACCTACTCTATCTCTCCTACAGTGCTGTGCTTTGTCTTACTGGAGGCTGAGTATATAGGCTCTTTTTTGTAAACATCCAGTGAGCAGTAAGTCAGGGCTGCTTAATTTGTAGCTGTGAATGACTTTCTGTGTGATTTGGTAATTCTCTCAATTATGGTGCCTGCCTGGAGGTGCAGATGGATATGAAACACCTGCCAGTTCATATTGCCCAGCAAGCAGGTTTGAGTTCAGCTTGGTAGGATACAAGATGTATAAGTCTAAAATAATCTCAGTTCAATGTGCATTTATATTTGGGGGTTTTTAAATCAGTTTGTTCTAAAAGTAAAATTATTGCTACTGGGTTAAAGCAAAAGCAAAGTATGCTGCTTATACCGCCCCATAGTGCTTCAAGCACTCTCTGGGCGGTTTACAAGTTAATTATGCAGGCTACCCATTGCCCCCCCAGCGAGCTGGGTACTCATTTTACCGACCTCGAAAGGATAGAAGTCTGAGTCAACCTTGAGCCGGCTACCTGGAATTGAACCCTGGGTCATGAGCACAGTTTTGGCTACAGTACAGCAGTTTAACCACTGTGCCATGCGGCTCTTAAGCATTCATCAGCTTGAGTTTCCCACTCTTCAGTTTTAATCAAGAAACCAAAATAAGGCCCACCCACTCTCCCACCCACCCCCATTCACTATTTATGCATTGTACCACTTAAGGCAGAAACTGAAGATTTTCTGTAACATTGATGTTGCTTTCATTCGTTAAAAAAAAAAGACTGATTCTTTTCAAAACCTTGGCTATTAGAATTCAGGTATTTTGTGACTCACACATTATTTTTATCTTCTGTTTCCTAAAAGGTACTTCTGTGTTTGGTGTGCATTACGGTAATCGTTGCTACAGAACTGTGGACACGTATTGGTTGGTTTACACAGCTAAAACGTGTTATGTTCCTAAGTTTTCTCATCAGTTTTGGATGGAACTGGATGTATCTATATAAGGTAAATGATGAAGACTGCATTAAGAAGGGATTGGGAGGTAGGTATTTGCCTGTCTGGGATTGAAAGCGTGTACACATTATGTTAAACACTATCTAGTTCTTCAGCCTAAGAACTAAATATGAGGTAAAGGTTATGCACAAATTCATGTTATTTCTCTTTGCATTTTGGTTCTCATCTAGCAGTGAGTACATGGGGTAACGTGCTCCTTTTGTGCATCTTTGCAGATGATTTGGAAATTTGACCTTTACCTTTTCTTGTTAAAACCATGTGGCTGTATTCAGACAATGCAATTAACTATATTTATCCCCACCTAAGCTAGCACACTTCTTCCCCTCTACACTCTGCTATTGAATTTGGAAACTCCTTCTTCATGGCCTCCGTAAATCACACATATGGGTTTTGTAGTGCACATGCATGGAACTTTGGAACATTCTAGAGCTTAAGAGAATAGACCGTTAGTCTGCTCCACCTCCCAGCGCTCATGTATTGGCACACAAATATCCAGCTCTCTCAGTTCCTTTAGCCGCCGCTGTTGAAGCTTCTAGGAATGCTAGAGCTACCATTGGTCTCCATTCATATATCTAGCCTTTGGCTTCTTTTATTATTATCTTAGTTTTCTTTCTTTCTTTGTTAATCTCTTCATTATTCCTTTTGTTTTTTAAAAAATTAGAGTTTTCGAATCCCCCCCCCGTTTCTCCCCCTTTTTAATGGCCCCTGGGGGACTGTTTAAGAAGAACGTTGTTTGTGGCAGGAAAGTCCCCTTGCCAGATGGACAGTCTAAGTGCCTCTGCTGTTTGGGTGAATCCCATCAGCCCCATTCTTGTCCACATTGCCATAGGTTTGGGCATTCGGCTGTTTAAAACTGTCAATTTCATGTATTTGTGGGAGAAGTCTCTTCAACCTTCTTCTCCTAAAATGGAAGATTCAGCCCAGTCTGCCTCTCTGACACTTCATGTTAAACAGGAAAAAGCAGGGGCTGGGTCTTTGGTGGCGTCGGTGCCTACCCTCGCCTCTCTGACCACGCTGGACATTGCTGTTAAAAAATTTAAGAGCCTCTCCTCTAAGGCTCCATCTAAACAATCTAAGAAGCCCAAAAAAGTTGAAACCAGAGAAACCTTCAGTTTGGGTAAACCACCTACCCGCCTCTGAACTTAGCTTTATCCGACCTGGTTTTGGAGATGACTGCTCATTTGATTCCTGCTCCTACCCTATCTTGGCTTAAACCACTTTTGGATCCATTGAAGTCCTTCTCTCCTTTTCAACACTCGGATTCTCCATCTTCTGATTCCAGCTGTTCATCTCCTGGATCCGAAGATCCTTCAAGGTCTTTTTATTACCATGGTGCCATTGTCGTCCCAATCTGCACCTCCAAAATTGTGGCCTGAATCTTCTGCCGCTCTCGGAGCTCCTCCGAGGTCCCAGCCTTCGGACCCTCCCACTTTGGAATCACAGGCGTTGCTTCAACCTTTCTCAGCTCCATCTTCATGGCAGCCCCCTTAAGACTTACAGACATCCTTTTCCCAGGCGTCTCTGCTGGATCAGCTAGGAGCCTCACAATTTCAGGCCCATTATGTTTCTGGGCAGTATCATGAAGGGGTGCCTCCTGTGACCCCCTTTGTGTCTCTGGCTTTGAGTTTCCAAGGATCCACAACTTCACACTTCTTCCCTCAGCCTCCTTTGATGACAGCGGCACCCTCCACTCCAACCATCTCAGCTTCATTCCACATCTCTCAGGCACTCAGCTCAGCTCCTACAGCCTCTCAGGTTCCGATTAAGCAGCAACGGATTGCTGTTCTCTCGACTCAGTCTTTCTTTCCACTCCAACAACTTGCCTTTCTCTTGCCTCCAGCTCTCCAGCACCTTGTCCAGCTCCAAGCTGCTGTCTCTTTCTTGGCTCCAAAGTCAGAGGCTCCAGTAGCAGCTCCTTTGGATCCGAAGTGTCGGAAATGCCATGGCCGTGGGCATCTAAAAGCCCCACCAATTAAGAGGGCACATTTCTCTCTTCCTGATGCATCAGCTATTTCCCACCATCAGAGTCAACCTTTGGATCTATCCTTCCTCGGATCCATCTACCAGCACACTGCTTCCTTACCACCAGCATTTGTTTGTTCGGGTCCTTTGGTCACCTTATATCCAACGCTCCCTAATCCTAACCAATGTATCCCCTTCCAGCAGCAATTTCACCTGTCGGTTGCAGCTGTTGGATCCGATCTCCAATCTCATCTTGTTCAGTCAACCCTTAGATCTGATTTTCATCTCCTTGGCCTTCAACCTGTTCAATCTCAAACTGCCTTGCTCCACTCTCCTCCTCATGAGCCTTCAGTCTCTCCATCTCCCTTGGATTTGTCCTCCTATTCTGGATCCAAGCCTGAGCCTCCATCAGCAGTTGTTACCACACCCGAATCGGAAGTTGGAGATGTTAACCCACCCTCCCCATCAGAAAATACCAAGGCATATTCCAATTTCGTGGTTCACATAGCCTCGTCTCTTAACGTCTCCATACATCAACACTGCATCATTCAGATCATCTTTATGATCAGATTACTACTGATGCCTTCTCTCCAATCCATTTCAGAATGGATCCCTTGCTATTAGCTTTGGCCAAGAACACTTGGACAAAACCAACCTCCTCAGCTCCTACTTCTAGGAGAGTGGAGAATTACTACAGGGTCCATGACAAAGGAGCATCCTTCCTTATCAAGCATCCACGCCCCAGCTCAGTAATTGTGGCAGCATCCCAAATTCGATCTTGGGTAAAGCAGATACTGGTTCCTAAGAGCAAAGTGGGTCATAAGCTAGACTCAGTTGGGAGACGCCTTTTATGATGTGCCCCTCGCGTGTCCCCAGATTATTTCACTAGCCTGAGGCCCACAACACGTTCCCTCCTTTACGCTGCCACCAGTTGATCTCTGTCAACAATGTTTAATTAGAAAGGTTGAGGTCCATGCTGAGTGTAAAGTTGAACCAAAAAGGTTTATTGGATACAGTTCACTTGAACAGGTTCTTCAAAGACTTTAAAGTATTCAGTACCTTTGTAATAACTTTAAGAATGTGCTTAAGAACTAGTCCTAAAACAACTTGTAATTAATAAACCTGTTTCTGTTTAAAAGTTCAGTACTGAATGGACCTCAGTCTTTCCTAGGAGATATAGGTTGATAGAGATCAACTGGTGGCAGCGTGTTAAAGGGCATGTTGGGATACTTGGGTGAGCCCTGTGTTTGGTGAAATAAGCAGGGGCCACGGGGTAAATGCTACAATTGGTGTCCAGCGGCGGGATACGAAATAATCCAGTAAAGCCAATGTTTAAAAGTAAATTTTCTAGAGTCGTGGGTTCTTTTTAGTCAGAGGTCTGTGGTAAAGAAGTGGGTGACCTGCTAGAGCTTTTGTGGAAAAGCTTAGTGGTGGGGCTTCTGAACCCAGATCTGGGAGAACTGAAGATAGGGAACCGACTCTAAAGGAAAAACTCTTTTTTGTTTACCTCAGGATTTGAGAGACCCAGTGGGCTAGCTTGAAATCCAAGGCATAAGGGAGCAGTGTTGGATAAGAGTGGAAGCCAAGGTCAGAGCAGATCTGAGGTGATAGGAAATTAAAAGCAGAGGCTTGAAAATAAAATTATTTTGGGGTCTGAGAGCAAGAATAGCTCAGACATAGAGACACAGTAACTAAAAGCTTGCGAGCTGGAATAAACAGCAGAAAGACAGGTCCTTTTTAAAAGCAGTACAGACATTAAAGACTAATTCGCTCAGACTTAAACTTGCCACCCAAACGTAGCCAAAAAGGGAGTCAGGAGGCAGAAAGTTTACCTCAGGAAGTGGAGGGAAATGGAGACCCTCTAGCTCCAGTGGAACAGAAGGAAACTGATGAAAATGCCTGAGAAAGACAAGGTGTCCTGAGCCCCAAGATTTTGAAAAATGGAGGTTAGAACAGGAATTCAGGCTTAAAGAATTGGAGATCAGAGAGAAAGCTAAGGAGCTAGAAATTAAAGCTAGGGCTGAAGAGAAAGCTCAGGAACTACAGCTCAAGGAATTAGAGATTAAGGAGAGAGAGAAGGCTGAGGCCAGACAAAAGGAAATAGATTTTGAAATGGAGAAAGAAAGGGCCAGAGAAAAGGAGAGGGCTGAGGCCAGACAAATGGAATTAAGACAAAGAGAAATGGAATTTCAAATACAGATGAAACAATTAGAATTAGCCGGTCAAAATAATAATAATAACAACAACTCTAGTGAGGGAAATCTCTCAAAAATCAATCTAAAGAAATTTCCCCAATATAGGAAAGGAGATTGCCCTGAATCTTTCCTGATTTCATTTGAGAGAGCGTGCTGGGACTTTGAGATTAAGGATGATGAAAGGATGATAGTTTTGAGATCACAAATAAGTGGAGATTTAGCTGAGCTTTATTCTCAGATGCCTCTGGAGCAAGCTAGAGATTTTGAGGCATATAGGAAAATAGTATATTCTAGATTTGGCATAAATGCAGAACAACTTAGAAGAAAATTTCGTTCCCTTACCAAAAAGCCTGAAGAATCTTATGCCCAAGTGGGGGCTAAATTGATTCAATGTTTGGACAAATGGATGGAATGTGAAAATGTCACTTCTCTAGACCAAATGAAAAATGTGGTTGGGTTAGAACAGTTTTATTCCATTTTGCCTGGGGAATTGTGTCATTTAGTCAAAGACAAAAATCCTAAAAATGTATTACAGGCGTCTGAATATGCTGATTCCATTAGTGAGATTAGGGATCCTAAGTTTTCTGAGGTAAAATTTTACATTCAGAACTGGGACAACAGTAAGAAACCCTTCAATAAAAATGACAACAGTAAACTGTCAGGAAAAGATGGCCAGTTTAGTACCTCACCTAAGTTGCCAGGGCCTAGTCTGCAGAAGCGAATGAACCCTGAGGAAAAGTTTGACAGATCTCCTCGAAGGACTTACAGTGTTATAACTGCGGCGAGTTTGGGCATGTTCAGTCAAATTGTATGAAAAACAATAAAAATAAAAATGGAAAAGATGATAGTCAGACCAAAAAAGGTTTACTGTATAAAACCAGTGGAAGCCACTGAAGGAGGTTGTAACAATGGTTCTGTCTCCATGGCAACTAGCACGACAGAAAATTCTGATCTGCCACAAGCCAGAGTTGTTCAGTGCTTTCTTATAAAGGCAGATAATATTTTTCTACAGAACCCGGGAGAGAAAATTTGTATTAATGAGACATCTTATGTTGGAATTGTAGATACCTCTTCCCACATAACCCTGTGTCACCCTGATGTGGTTCCTAAAGAACAAATACTTCCAAATCAAACTGTTACCATCAAGGGAATAAGTTCTACTCCAGTGATTTTACCTATGGCTAAAGTCAAGATAAACTATCGAGACTGGGTTGGAATTTGGGATGTAGCAATTTCTGATCAAATACCCGCACCTTGTTTGATCGGATTAGATCTCACTAAGCATGTGCAGAGTGCTTTTGTAGTAACACGTTCCCAGGGAGAGCAGTTAACAATCCCTGGGGGGAAAATGGAATCCCTAACTTCTGAAAGTAACCTGGAAAGCCCCAGTTTAAAAGAAAACTCTGACGTGGATGAAACGGCAGAAGTTATATTTATGAAAAACCCTAATCATCATTTGATAAGGAACAGAAGGAGGATATCACCCTTACGCAGTGCTTTGAGAAAGCTAAGGGAACTCCCTCTTCATTAACGCCTGAATGCCCAGAGAGATTTATAATAGAAAACAATTTGTTATATAGGGAAGTTTTAGCGCCTCAGAGGGGTGGAGATGGAATCCTGAAACAACTTATTGTGCCTGAAAAATATAGAGCCAAGATCTTAAGCAAGGCGCATAGTGATGCTTTTGGAGCTCACATGGGAATATCGCGTACCAAACAAAGAGTTGCAATGAACTTTTACTGGCCAAGAATGGGTCAGCAAGTTAAGCAGTTTTGTCAGACGTGATACGTGCCAAATGAGTGGTACTGGGGATGACAAGACAAAGGCTAAACTATGCTCATTGCCAGGGATCTCGACCCCTTGCCAACGCGTGGGTCTGCAAAAGTCCGTAGTAATACCAGAGCAAAGCTTGGGGAGTGCTCAAGAAAAGAAGAGGGGCTGGTGTGATGGAAAGGCCCAGGAAAGAGCATTCTGTCTTGAGGACAAAGTAGTGGGGCTGAGACCCATAGAGGGGAGTAAATTGAGGGTCAGAACATGTGGATTTGTTGCCGCAGCACTGGAGGGCTAAGGAGTCTAGTCGCTCTGCAGCTGCAAAAGCACTTAAAACCTTGCAAGGCAAACCCCTACCTAACAAACCAAAGATTAAAGAAATAGAACCAGATGAAAATCTCAATGCATCTAAAATAAATCAAGTGTTTGAGATTGCACTTAAAAGAAACCTGCCTGTGAATTTGGAGGTGACCCATGATAGTGGTTCCCCACATAGGGAGAACTTCGCAACAAAAGTTCCTGTGGGCGAGTTTATGGGTGAGAGTGAAGGCAAAAGCAATAAAGTTTCTAGGAAGAACAAAGTCATAGCTGCGCTAGAGAAGTGGAAGAAACTACCTACCCTTTCCCCAGCTGAGAAAGTGAAGCCACGAGCCAGAAAGAAAGCAGGCTTCATCCGGAAAAGGCGAGCGGAGGAAATCCAGTGGACGTCAGAGTGCCAGGTGACTGTCAATCATTGGAAGAGAGCGCGGACTTCAAAACCAGTCTTTGTTGCACCGAACTCGAATCAGGAATTCCTTAGCTGTGTGGGTGCATTGAGCATCGGACTTGGAGCTGGACTGTGCCAAGTGGATGACAGTGAGAGGCTACACCCTGTGACTTTTACCAACAGAAGACTTCAACCTCGTGAGAGACATTTGTTTGCCATCAAGAGGGCATACCTGTCTATTGTATGGACCTGGAAGAAACCTAAGCCATGCAGATGGAGAAGAAAGTTTACCCTGTGCACTGACCACTCACCTTTGAAATGGCTGAGAACTTTGCAAATGAACAGTAGCAAACTGACCAGATGGTCCTTGATTCTCCAAGATTATGACTTTGAAATTAAAAACATCAAAGGATCTTTAAATGTGGTTGCAGACACGTCTCGAAGACCAAATGACTAATGGGTGGATAAACAAAGTTTGTAATGTTGTATTAAATGTTCTGTTTGTGTACTAGTGATGAAATGCGATTAAAATGAGATGTTTCTTGGGATGCTGATGAACTGAAAGGTGTATAGTGATGGGAAATAATAATGGTGAGTAGCGTTATTAATGTAGAGGTAATGTAATTTATATTAATGTGATTAATGTAAATGTTTTAACTATATTAATTGTCTTGGATGTTTAAAGTAGTAATTTTGATTTGGTGAACATAGTAATAGTAAGAAAAATTGTATTATAGGCCAGGGTATGTATAAGTATTGGTAAGTTGTTGTTATATGTGCATGTACTTAGCTGTTTGTTTATGAGGGCAAACTGCTGGGTTTCCCCTCATAGAACAAACTTTTTAAGGGGGGAGGTATGTAGCGATCACCCTGCTTTGGCTCAGGTAGAAGATTATTGGCATGTGCCAATGAGAGCTGTTGGGAGGCGGAGCCAGAGAAACTAGAAGAGAGGGGTGAGTGTCTAGGGAGTTCAGTCAGAGACGGAGTTGAGAAAGAGTTTTGGAGTTGGAGGCAGAGAGAGAGTGTTTAAGGAGTGATTAGTCAGAGTGTGACCTGTATTAATTAAGATAGAAGAGGTTAAAGTAAAATACTGAAGCTTTGTGTAACTTTAAGAATGTGCTTTAGAACTAGTCCTAAAACAACTTGTAATTAATAAACCTGTTTCTGTTTAAAAGTTCAGTACTGAATGGACCTCAAGTCTTTCATAGGAGATATAGGTTGATAAAGAGATCAACTGGTGGCAGCGTGTTAAAGGGCGTGTTGGGATACTTGGGTGAGCCCTGTGTTTGGTGAAATAAGCAGGGGCCATGGGGTAAACGTCACACCTTCATACTTACAATTTTTCAAAGACACTATCATGGCGCATCCTGATGTCTCCTTTTTCCCTAAAATGGTTTCCCGCTTTCACCTGTCTCAACCTTTAGCCTTCTTGACTTTCTTCCCCAACATGTCTTCCACTTTGGAGAGGGATCTCCACATGTTGGATGTTTGTAGGGCACTGGCCTTTTATATTTCTCAGACTGCTTCGTTCCATTTTTATCAGAGGTTGTTTGTCTGTTACGATACCTCTTCAAAGGGTTCTCTCATCTCTTTTCAGCGCCTTTCTCACTGGGTTGTTTCTACCATAATTTTTGCTTACCAGCTAGCTAAGATACAGTTGCTGCAATTTGTTAAGGCGCATTCAACGAGAGCTGTCTCTGCTTCGACTGCCTTTTTATGTGGCGTCCCTCCCCAGGAGGTGTGCAAAGCTGCTATGCGGTCCGAGCCTCCATCCTTTGTGTGTCACTACAGACTGGATGTTCGCGATAAAGTGCCTGCGGCTTTTGGAAGAGCTGTGCTATCAGCTTCTGTGGTATGACATCCCACCTGTGGGTAAGTCAACTTGCTACTCACCCATATGTGTGATTCACGGAGGCCACAAAGAAGAAGAACAGGTTACTTATCTGTAAAAGTGGTTCTTCAACTGGTCCTCCATGAAGTCACACAACCCACCCTCCTGTCACTCTGTCCTTCCTTCTCGATCATGGGACAGTGGTGGCCATGGGGAACTGAGAGGGCTGAGTATTTGCACACCAGTACATGCGTGCTGAGAGGGGGAGGGTCTATTCTCTTAAGCTCTAAAATGTTCTGAAGTTCCGTGCATGTGCGCTACAAAACCCATATGTGTGGCGTCACGGAGGACCACTCGAAGAATGACATTTACAGGTGAGTAACCTGTTTTTATTTTGATTAAAAGCAGCTTGTCGTTTTCTGCAAACCTGATAAATGATGGCTGAAATCCTATTCACATTGCTGGTGGGAGTAAGGGTGATGGTGTTATCAGCTGTGGTGATTTTTCAGGGGGGGGGGAAGAGTTTCCAGTGCTCCCCCAGGTCCTGAGGCCCCTGTAGGGTCACTTTCATCATGGGGATGCTGTGGGGGGCTGTGAAAGGGGTAGGAGTCTTTAATTTCCAGAGATTGCCTCCACTGGTAAAATCTTCCTACTGATGGCTATTTTTAATTGCATTTGTAACATTTTAATTTTAATCAAACCCCCCTTCCCCCCTTTTGGAGGAAATGCAGAATATATCTTGCATTTCCTCCCAAAATTTTATGTGGGGTCCCAGATTTTATGGTACACGCCTGCTAATTAAAAGTGGAAGTGAACACTTTTGCTGTCTTCATTGCAGCTGCACTTTCTGACAGTGGGGATGTGCTAGGCATGCTGCTGTCACAATAATTGCTCACAACATCCAAAAGAATTCTTTACCAAATATTTAATTCTGCCTGATTTCAGTAACAGTAGTCTTTAACCTTCTATATTCTGTGTCAGTCTTGGCAATCAGTATGCTACATCAAACTCAACGGGCTGCTTTTTACAGCTTTGAAAGAATTGTATGAATTCTTTTTAAATCCAGCCCACAGCCCTCGATTGTTCATGAAATCAAGCAGAATCAGACAGTGTAGAAATGCTTTTGTTGTGAAGCACATCAGCATTTCTCTGCCATCTTTTAAGAAGACTAAATCAAAGGGATTAAGAACCCAGATTTGAAAACCACAGAAATATAATCTGCTTTAAATAATCATAGGTAAGTTCACCTGGTCTATCTCCAGTTATGTACCCGTTTAAAAGGGATAAACCAGAATTATTAATCATATAAATTAAGCGTAGATCAGCATAGTTACAGCCATAATCTTTAAATTGCCTGTGATTAAGATTTGGATGTAAAATAGGTTCTGGGAAGGTCACATTGAACCGTGCAGAAAGTGTCTCCTCATTTGTACCTATCCTGGCATTACAATCCCCAGCGACTATTATAGAAGCATCAGGATACAATTGTGTAAAATGATCAATATAGTTCTCTAGGTTGACCCACATTTCTCTGCCATCTTTTAAGAAGACTAAATCAAAGGGATTAAGAACCCAGATTTGAAAACCACAGAAATATAATCTGCTTTAAATAATCATATATATTTCAAGAAGTATTTTGAAAGTTTGAACTGTGGTGTATATGAAAAATGTTAATCAGTACATTAGATAGTGTATTAATTAGGTTTCCAAGTTTATTTATTAGACTGAACTAAATTTGTACAGTAAATTAATATTATTCATCTTAAACTGGTTTTCAAAAGAGGGTCCCAAATGAAATTGATTTAATGCTTTTGTTCAAGTGTTAAAATCCTTTAGTCTCTGTTCTAGGTAGCCTTTGCTCAACATCAAGCTGAAGTTGCAATGGTGGGAGATTTTGATAAAGTTTGTGCAGAGAAGATCCATTGGAGTGATGGGATTATTGGTAAGCAGCTGATGACTTGAGTTTTGCTACCATAATTTCATGTTTGATGTATGTTTTTTAAGATAGTGATGTCTATTTTTAAGAATTAATGTATATATCCAGTTAAAAACTATATATTGCACAATGGTTATTAATAAGCACTATAGTTGGAACCAGTTCTACAATAGTGCTTTGGATCCACCTAATGACTTATAGCATGCTGCGTCAGAATATCAGAATGCTTTATTGCAACATGTCATTTATGCAACTGGCTGATAGATAATAATCTAATTATATTAATATCTGGTGGTAAATTCAGTTAATAAAGTTGTCCTTCAAAAATGAAAGACATACGCAAAGACACACATGTTCTTCATTATGATCCCTGTGCACATACACTAATGGGTCTGCACCTCTGTCAACCAACCCTTCCAGAATCTTTCAGACTGAGAACTTTCTACTGCTGATCTCCCCAATCTCTTACAGTGCCTGCTCCAATGCACCTCTCCCTCTGTTGTTTTGTCTGCCATTGTGATCCAACCAAAATAGATATCCTCCAAGAGTTTTATTTCCAATTCACTCTCTAGAAACCATTGTTATTGTGCTTCTTGTTCTTGTAATTCATAGTTATAGTTTTTTTGTTGTTGTTGTTTAGTCATTAAGTCGTGTCCGACTCTTCGTGACTTCATGGACCAGAGCACGCCAGGCCCTCCTGTCTTCCACTGCCTCCCGGAGTTGGGTCAAATTCATGTTGGTAGCTTCGATGACACTGTCCAACCATCTCATCCTCTGTCGTCCCCTTCTCCTCTTGCCCTCACACTTTCCCAACATCAGGGTCTTTTCCAGGGAGTCTTCTCATGAGATGGCCAAAGTATTGGAGCCTCAGCTTCAGGATCTGTCCTTCCAGTGAGCACTCAGGGTTGATTTCCTTCAAAATAGATAGGTTTGTTCTCTTTGCAGTCCAGGGGACTCTCAAGAGTCTCCTCCAGCACCACAGTTCAAAAGCATCAATTCTTCGGTGGTCAGCCTTCTTTATGGTCCAGCTCTCACTTCCATACATCGCTACTGGAAAAACCATAGCTTTGACTATGCGGACCTTTGTCGGCAAGGTGATGTCTCTGCTTTTTAAGATGCTGTCTAGGTTTGTCATCGCTTTCCTCCCAAGAAGCAGGGTTCTTTTAATTTCGTGGCTGCTGTCACCATCTGCAGTGATCATGGAGCCCAAGAAAGTAAAATCTGTCACCGCCTCCATATCTTCCCCTTCTATTTGCCAGGAGGTGATGGGACCAGTGGCCATGATCTTAGTTTTTTTGACGTTGAGCTTCAGACCATTTTTGGCGCTCTCCTCTTTCACCCTCATTAAGAGGTTCTTTAATTCCTCCTCACTTCCTGCCATCAGAGTGGTATCATCTGCATATCTGAGGTTGTTGATATTTCTTCCGGCAATCTTAATTCCGGTTTGGGATTCATCCAGTCCTGCCTTTCGCATGATGTATTCTGCATATAAGTTAAATAAGCAGGGAGACAATATACAGCCTTGTCGTACTCCTAGTTTTTTTAAAAAAAAAGTTAAATAGTGCATTAGAATTTTTTTCACCCCACTTTTTATGGCCTCAGAACTTTCTTTAAATATCATACATAATTTCAGGGTAAACTCTCTCATACAGATCTCCACTGTTTTTGTCTGTGGGAGGCACAGTAGAACCTCTGCCTTGCAACATCTTTTTGCATTTTTAACCCAAACTCAGAGAAACTGGAGCACGAGGCTGAAGTACTGTCTGTTTGAAAACGTCCTCTTGGCTGCATTGTCAGTGACACCATCTGCTTCAGGTGAGGTGGAGAACATCTGTTAATCACTCCTATGGTATCTCCAGATTAACCTCCTTCAGCATTGGAGGATATCTTGGCCCATGCTGGCATGTTAATTCATATCAGAAAATGTCTGTGCATACGCTTTTACAGACTACATCCTCCCGAAGATGACCCTATCTTTTTAATGCTCAAGGCCCAGAACAGTACCCTAGTCACCTTGCCGATAATCTCCTCCTTGTTGAGATCTGCAAAGGAAATAGACAAAGAGCCATAAGCAGTACTGGCATCAAGCAAACGTCTCAAGAGTTTGTATAGAGTTCAAGAAGAAGGTCCTAAAATCACTTCCAACATACCGCACTGAACTCTGTCATTGTGGTATCTTCAAAAGGGAAGAGGTTATCAGCTGCTCCACCAGATGATGGAAGGAAATTGGACCTATTGGGACACAGAGTTTATTCTATGGCTGCTTTGTTGGTGAAGATAGAGGATCAGTGGATTTACCTTGAGCCTTATTGCAAGACAGAACTGGAATCATCAGGACCTCTAGGACCCAAGTGAGTTGTTGGGGTGGTTTGTACTCCATTTGAGGCATTATCCGATAAAGAGGAAAGGAAACTATTTATTTATTTATTTATTTGATTTATATACCGCCCATCTAGAACGTGTCTATTCTGGGCGGTTCGTGTCTGGGTCTGTTGGGACACAAAGCTTATCCTGTGGCAGCTTTATCAGCAAGCTTATCTTGGGAATTATTAGAAGTGCCTTTGGGACAAGGCGGCAGCCTTCATCTACCATTTTCCTGGCAATGCAAAACAAGTTACATTGTTCTTCATTAAAGAAGCGGCTAGTATATTGAGACAAAAGATGAATGTCACTTGACATGCAGCCAACTGCTCTTCCAGTGCTTTAACCAGGGCTATTATCTCAAGACACCATGCTTAGCTCTGTTACACTAGTTCATCACAAAGTGATAGACTCATGATGGCAGATACGTCCTTTGACTATCAGGGTCTGTCTTCATTTAAGACAAGAAGTTGGATGCAGACCATAAGCTGGCAGGTACAGCCAGGAAAACAGGAGTTCATCCATTCACCTCTCAACGTACACCACCAGCTCAGGTGAAGGGTCAGGCTGACTGTTGGTACCATTATTATGGGGCAGTCTCCTATAGACCTCAGCAGTCCTTTCCACAGCAACAACTCTGTGTTCATCTACCCAAGCAGGCTTCCTCTACAGATCCAAATAAAGACCTGCAGCAGCAGAGAGAGTTTTGATAAGATTGTCAGGATTGTCACCTTGCCAGCACCTCAGTAGTGCTGTCTGTGTGCCATAAATATAAGTGCTTCACAGAGTTGAGCCTCCTGCACTGATACTGAACCTAGAATGTTTGATAACAGGCATGCTCAACATCTTCAAGCTTGGAATAGTATCACTGCCAATTGATGGGTCCTTGTTGTAGTCCAATGGGGCTATCAAACAGAGTTCAGTCATCTTCCATCTGAGAGCATATTGTGTTTAACACTACCATTGGAGATTTTGTTGCAAGGGATAGAGACTCTTCTTGGCAAAGGAGCTGCAATGTAGAAACTGAGACATCAAAGCCTTATTGGCTGCTACTCCTGGTACTTCACAAGGAAGGATAAAGGCTTTCATCCCATCTTAGATCTTTAAGGTGTCAAAATCTGTATTAGCACAAGGTGTTTTGAATTGGTGATTATGGCCAAACTTTTTTCCCTTTTGAAGAAAGAGTTGCTTTGCTACAATAGACTTGAGAGATGCCTACCTCATTATAATCATACATGCTTTCCATCAGAAGTATCTATGTTTTGCTCTAGAAGATGCATACTGTTGACAAGAAGTACTCCCATTCAGCCTTTCCACGGCACAGAGCGTTTTTACGAAAACAATGGAAGTGGTAGCAATATATCTAAGGAAACATGTTATTTTTCTTTGCATCAACAATTCATACTGTTGTGGCTCATTTTTATCTGTAGTACTATCTCAATATTGTCCCTGTCAGTCTGGGACTGCACATTGTATAGGCAAATCATTCTTCCAGGATGTTACTTTCATAGGCACCAGAGTGATTTTGGCGAAGGCCCTGGTTATGGTACCAGAAGATCAAGAAGACTAACATCTTGATTTGTTACCAATCATCCAACAGGCATGCTACTTCACATTTTGAAATTGCTTCCTCTCATAGCTTCTGTGGAATCCAGGGGTGTGCAGAATTGAAATGTGTTTTGTGTGTGTGTGTGTTTGTTTTGTTTTTGTTTTTTAAGGTGGTGTCACTTCTGTTTTTATGTCTTCTGTGTGCTAGTCACTGTTAAATATGGAAGAAATCAGCTTTTGAGTGGTTTTGGTCCATTTTCCCTGTTTGTTTGTTCTGACATTAGTAAGCCCTAAAGAACCCTAAGAAACTATTCCAAAAAAGGAGGGTTAAGCAACAGAATCTACTCCAAAAGCAGACAACCAAGCACAGCTACCTAACCAAGATCCCACAGAAACAAAAACATTTGGCAATGTCCACATTTGCTAAACTGTATGCCTCACTTTTGCAGCTGCTAGCTGCCAGGAGCTGAGGCTGCAACCACTGCTAAGTACACACAGAGCAAGAAAGATGGGGTAGAGGGAAAGATAACACAAGAGGCACTACCACCATTACCTGACTCCTTAAGGAAAACCTTACTTAAGTGCTTGAGGCACTGGTGAAATATATTTTCCCTTTGCAGAGTACAAACAATGAGCAAGCCTCAGGAGAAGGCACCATGGTTTCACCTAAAGGCAGCTGCTGGTGCACCACAGGGGTGAGCATGGGTAGGGGCCCCATCACCTTTTTGTGGCTTTTCTTGCTCCGCTTGATGGGCACTTGTTTTCTGCATCAAGAGCTCCAAGTGGCAGGGCTGGCTGGTGGCCCTCAAGGAGGAATTGCCCAGCCCGCTTGCAGTCCTGGAGACTAGCTTGGTGCTAATCCTCTGCTCACCATGCTGCAACTTTAGGTGGACAACCTTTTGCAGGAGGTCAAGGAGAGGGAGCACTTGAGCATCAATTGGGGAATGTGCTCCTTCGTCCAATCCAGGCTCTTCTACATTTTCAATATTCCCACCCCTCCTTTCTGGATATTCTGATTGGTTGCTAAGAAGAGCGCTCGCAACACTA
The DNA here is from genome assembly GCA_037013535.1 of Intellagama lesueurii. Taxonomy (NCBI): domain Eukaryota; kingdom Metazoa; phylum Chordata; class Lepidosauria; order Squamata; family Agamidae; genus Intellagama; species Intellagama lesueurii. Next base: position 142,280,793 of record JBAJHW010000004.1, read on the forward strand.
TTAGCTAAAACATTTCCCTGGAAATTTGACAGACAAAGGGCAAAGGAAAAGTTTAACAGAAGAGGGAAACAGAGAAAATTATGAATTTTTTATATACTCTTCTGTTTATTTCTACTATGAACTGTCAGGCCCTTAACTCCAGTAGCAATAGTTGCATTTTTCTGAAATCTCTAAAGGTATTGTAATACAGCCGGATAGGTGGGACTCGTCAGCCATGGAAGGCAGCCCATCTAGGAGAAGGAAAACTCCGATTTCAAACCTCCACTGCCTTGTGGCCATATCCACTGATGGAAAAGGCTTCAGGAGTTAACCTCGAGGCAAAATCCAGAGCCGGAGTCCCGGAGGCAGTTCGTGTCGTTCTGGCAACTCCTGCGACGTCGCTGGAACCAGTTGTATTGGCTCTTTTCAGCGACATGGAAAGGGGGTATTTGCTGCTTGAGTAACAGCCTATCCTCCATATTATTTTACCCAGGCTTCGTCCTCTGGAGAGGACACTCCAGCTTCACATACAGCACCGAAATAACACGGGAAGTAGCAGTTACTGGTTATAAGTCTTTGCTCGATTGGCATAGAGCATGACGCCAGGGGCTAATTCCGACGATGGGAGAGGTTATTGCACCTCACTAGGTAGCTACCGCCTGTCTTAAGCTGGGCAGTCCCCAGCCAGTAAGGTGCTGCCTCGCCACGGTCTGTTAACCTCACGGGGTGCATGGGGTTTAGGGTGTAAGCCGACAAGCAGTTCGATAACCCTGCAACATGCAACAATCATAAGAAAACTTCTGCCCTAAAGTTGGGCACCTGGAATGTTTGGACAATGACCCCTGGCTTTTCTGACGACCTGCAGGAAATAGACGACATGTGCAAGACAACTGTAATCGACATGGAACTGAGTAGGCTGCAGATGGACATTGTTGCCCTGCAAGAGACGAGATTGCCAGTCATGGGATCTGTCAAAGAAAAAAAAATTCTAATTCTTCTGGCAGGGAAAACCATTGAATGAGACCAGAGAATATGGTGTTGGCTTTGCAGTCAGAAATACCCTGCTGAGATCCATTGTCCCACCTACTGTGGGGAGTGAAAAAATCCTGTCTCTGCAGTTCCACTCATCAGCGGGACCGGTCACCCTCATTAGTGCATATGCACCAACGCTGTCGTCTACAACAGAAGTCAAAGACAAATTCTACGACGATCTGGCAGCTACTATCAAAAAAATCCCCGAAAGAGAGCCACTGTTCCCTCTCAGAGACTTTAACGCTAGAGTTGGTGCTGATCGCAATTCTTGGCCCACTTGTCTAGGCCGTTTTGGCATTGGGAAGATGAACAAAAATGGCCAACGCTTGCTGGAGTTTTGCTGTTATTATGGTCTTTGTGTCAGCAACATGTTCTTTAATACGAAGCTTCAACACAGAGTTTCCTGGAGACATCCAAGATCCAAGCATTGGCATCAGCTCGATTTGATCCTCACTAGACGTTCTAGCCTTCCTTGTATTACGATCACATGCAGTTATCAGAGTGCTGATTGCGATCCTGATCACTCCCTGGTGTGTAGTAGAGTAAAACTGTGAACAAAGAGATTGTATCACACGGAAAAGGAAGGAAGACCACGTATTGACATCAGCAAGATTCGCGATCAAAGAAAAGTGGAGGAATTTGCCCAAGCGCTTGAGGAAACCCTTTCAGGCCCAACTGATGCAAATGCACCTGAACGATGAGAACGTTTCAAGAATGCTGTTTATAACACCGCCTTGTCCACATTTGGCAAGAAGACCAAAAAGACGGCAGACTGGTTCGAAGCCCATTCGGAGTTGATTACAGCCATAAGAGGAGAGCTCTAGCAGCATACAAAGCCTGTCTTAGTGAGTACAACTTGCAGGCTCTTCGAGTTCCTCGTAGCAAAGTCCAACAGGCTGCCAGGAGATGTTCCAACGATTATTGGCTTCAGCTCTGCTCCCAGATACAGATAGCAGCGGACACAGGTAACATCAAGGGAATGTATGACGGTATCAAGCAGGCTTTAGGTCCAATACAGAAGAAATCTGCTCCCTTGAAGTCTGCTACAGGTGTGATCATCCAGGACCGAGCACAGCAGATGGAACGCTGGGTGCAGCACTACTCTGAGCTATATTCCAGAGAGAATGTAGTAACCAAAGAGGCACTAAATAACATAGAGTGCCTGTCTGTCTTGGAAGAGTTGGACAGTGAACCAACTTTAGCAGAAATAAAAGCGGCCTTGGATTCCCTCGCCTCCGGCAAGGCACCTGGGAAGGATAACATCCCTGCTGAAGTGTTGAAGTGCTGTAAAGAGATCATCACCACCGAGCTATATGAAATCTTTTGTCTTTGCTGGAGGGAAGGTGGAGTACCACAGGACATGAAGGATGCAGACATTGTAACATTGTATAAAAACAAAGACAGGAGCGACTGCAATAACTACCATGGTATCTCTCTTCTCAGCGTTGTAGGAAAGCTGCGTGCCCGTGTTTGTGCTGAAGAGACTCCAGGTGCTTGCAGACAGAGTCTATCCAGAATCACAGTGTGGATTTCGAGCTAATAGATCCACCACTGACATGGTATTTTCCCTCAGACAGTTGCAGGAGAAATGTAGGGAACAACGACAGCCACTCTTTGTGGCCTTCATAGATCTCACAAAGGCCTTTGATTTGGTTAGCAGCGACGGCCTTTTTAAAATCCTTCCCAAGATTGGATGTCCACCTCGACTCCTTAACATCATCAGGTCCTTTCATGAGGAAATGAAGGGCACTGTAGTTTTTGATGGCTCAACATCAGATCCCTTTGACATCCGAAGCAGAGTGAAACAGGGCTGTGTCCTCGCGCCAACCCTGTTTGGGATCTTTTTTGCTGTCATGCTGAAGCACGCCTTTGGAACTGCAACAGAAGGTGTCTATCTCTGGACTAGATCAGATGGAAAGCTCTTTAATCTCTCTAGATTGAGAGCGAAGAACAAAGTCCAGCTGAAATGCATGCGGGACTTCCTCTTTGCCGATGATGCAGCTGTTGTTGCCCACTCTGCTGAAGACCTCCAACAACACATGAATCGTTTTAGCAAGGCCTGCCAAGACTTTGGATTAACAATCAGCCTGAAGAAAACACAAGTCATGGGCCAGGGCGTGGACTCACCTCCCTCTATTACCATCTCCACACAAGAATTGGAGGTTGTTCATGACTTTGTGTACCTTGGCTCAACGATCTCTGACACTCTCTCCCTAGATGTCGAGCTGGATAAACGCATTGGCAAAGCAGCTACCATGTTCTCTAGACTCACAAAGAGAGTGTGGCTTAATAAGAAGCTGACGGCATATACCAAGATCCACGTCTATAGAGCCTGTGTCCTGAGTACACTCCTGTACTGCACTGAGTCTTGGACCCTTTGTGCATGGCAGGAGAGGAAGTTGAACACGTTCCATATGCATTGCCCCCGACGCATTTTTTGTATCACCTGGCAGGACAAAGTTCCAAATAGAGTAGTCCTAGAACGAGCTAGAATTTTAGCATGTATACATTCCTGAAACAGCGACGTCTACGTTGGCTTGGGCATGTCGTGAGAATGGCTGATGGTCGGATTCCAAAAGACCTCCTGTATGGAGAATTAGTGCAGGAAAAGCACCCCAGAGGGAGACCACAGCTGTGATACAAGGATATCTGCAAGCAGGATCTGATGGCCTTAGGAATGGACCTCAACAGATGGGAAACCTTGACATCTGAGCGTTCAGCCTGGAGGCAGGCGGTGCATCATGGCCTCTCCCATTTTGAAGAGACACTTGTCCATCAGGCCAAGGCAAAGAGGCAGTCCTGAAACCAGCAAAATCAGGGAGCTGGACAGGGGGCAGACTGTATTTGTCTTCAGTGTGGAAGGGATTTTCACTCTCGAATTGGCCTTCTCAGCCACACTAGACGCTGTTCTAAGTCCTCCATTCAGAGCACGTTACCATAGTCTCTCAAGACTGAAGGATGCCTATCCAATTGTAGTATAACTGTTGGTAGGCAAGTTTGTGCTTGACAGTATTTGAGGAAGCTTGCAAAAAGTGCTAAAAATGTTGCACTCCTTGAGAAGTGCTTTATGTCTTCTATGAAAGCTTACTTCCCCTACTTGTCTCTCCAGGTCTGTCTCTTTCATTTTCATTCTGCAATTCTTCTTGCCCACAACTTGCCAAATGTGCTCTTCTGTCATGCAAATTGTGCTTCAGGCACATGTTCTCCACAGAAATCTTTTTGTTCCCCTGCAATCTATCCAACCTGGCAAATATATTTCAAATATATTTTCCTTCTGCCGAAGTATCTGTTTTAATTCTAGTTTTCAGCATAATTCTTAGAGGATTAGAAAGTCCCTTCCTGTCGTACATTGTTTCATTTCCTTTGGGATAAGTACACTATATACAAATAGTTCACTCTTGATGTTTTGACATCTTAGTTCATATAAGTGACTTTTTTTTTACATGGATTTCACTATCTAGTTTTAAAATAAAGTTTTATGGACATAAAAGCAATTTTAAGTATCAGTGGATTTTAAAGTTGTTGATCTTGTGTGTAACGGCAGTTTTTCTGTTTTCTAACTGTAGAATGGCTTAGAAGCTCATGGACATTCCAAGATGATCCTTGCAAAAAGTACTATGAAACTTTATTAGTAAATCCTATTTTGCTTGTTCCTCCAACAAAGGTATGCTTGATTTCTGAGTTATTTTGTGTGTGTTTTCTAGTGAAGTTATCAAAAGCTAAATTTTCTTGCTTATTTTTATTTTTATTGTTTTTTTAGGCACTGGCTGTTACATTTACCAATTTTGTAACAGAGCCACTGAAGCACATAGGGAAAGGGATTGGAGAATTTATTAGAGCACTCATGAAAGAGATCCCAGTATTGCTACAGGTTCCAGTGCTAGTCATCATGGCAGGGGCAGTTCTGGTATGTATATATACTTAACATCATACATATGAAACTGTAAAAATGAGTACAACTTACGGTGTGTTTTGACAATAATTCGATACTCTTGAAACTATTTAGGAGCACAGTTAGCTACTTAAGACATACTTGGGCAAACACCTATCACAGTTTCTCCTTATAGCACAAAGATTGGAGGACAACTTGTACTGGAAGAGGCAGCTGCAGTGTAAAACTTCACTTTTTGAGTAGAGTCAGAATCCTCTTATGAGTATAATAGCCTAAAAAACAGCAAGCAGATTTAAAATTAACACACTTGGGCATTATAAACCCCAAATGTGAGTTAGCATTTGCCTCTGGATGCACTGATCTTATAGCAATGGTTAATACATCGTTATAAATCCATGCTCTTAATAGACGTAGCTGAATACAAAGGAGAGTGACAATATAATTCCATTTTATATAGGACAGAATTGCAGAAGAACCAGTAGTGCATGGGGTGGGTAGCTTTGCTGGGTCTTGGAGCCAATTTGTCCTTCAGACCTCAACAGGCTGCAACCACATATCCTTGCTTTATGAATGCCAGCAATATGAAATGAAAATTGCTAGCTGCAGCTCAGAAACCTCATAGAAGAATGTGTTTGATATGTTGTGCATAGTTTTTTTAAAGCTTCCAGTATCCTTTTTTAGAACTCAGAAGTGTTTGGTTACTTCAATTTTTTACAAGTTGTTGCCTAAGAAAAGTAGAGGTAGCTGAAACAACCTGGGTTAGTTGTGCCCCCAAAGGGCTTTTGGCAGAGCAATTTGGCGTTTTGATACTGAATTTTCTTTTCCACAGTGGGCTGGTGCACTCAATAACCACACTTTATCCCACTTTGGTGTGGGACGTGGTGGTGCTGCGGGTTAAACCGCAGAAGCTTCTGTGCTGCAAGGTCAGAAGACCAGCAGTCGTAAGATCGAATCCACACGACGGAGTGAGCTCCCGTCGCTTGTCCCAGCTCCTGCCAACCTAGCAGTTAGAAAGCATGTAAATGCGAGTAGATAAATAGGTACCACCACGGTGGGAAGGTAACGGCATTCCGTGTCTAGTCGCGCTGGCCACGTGACCACGGAAACTGTCTACGGACAAACGCTGGCTCTACAGCTTGGAGACGGGGATGAGCACCGCGCCCTAGAGTCGGACACGACTGGACTAAATGTCAAGGGGAACCTTTAGGTAAAGGTAAAGGTATTATCCCACTTTGACCAGTATACTGGAAATAACAATGGTTCATCATGTAGAAAAGCTCTTAAGAAGATTAAATAATAATAATAAGGAATATCAACATTTTAAATCACAGGTGAATGCAGAGCTTTAGAGTCTTTTTTTTCTAACAAATTTATGTAAAAATATTAAAAGATGGGATGAAAGCATCAAATATCATTAATGATTACAAAGTTGTTTCTGCCGTAGATTTTCTGCTATGGTGCGGGAAGATCAGTTACTTCAATAAGGCAGTTAAGCAACCAAGACAAGCATCCTCCTCCTTCACTTCCCCCTTGGAATGGTCAACGAGAACAGATACCAAATCTACAACAGAATGGTGCAGGTGACAGGGGTGGTTACTTGATGGGAAACACTGATGGCATCCAGAGAGGACCTTATGATAGAGGAGATGCTTCAACAAACAGATGCCAGTCTACAAAATCTGAAGCTGGCAGCAGAAGCAACATTGAGGTTTTGCAAGCAGGTGATATGCTGGATACCACAACAGAGAAGTACCTGAAGTTGACTGTCAAGGTAACTGGCAAGACATTGTCAATAACCCTCGTCAGGTGTCATCTCCCCAGTTGTTATTAACAAACTTAAAAAGCAGTAACAAGCCCTTCCCCTCTCTTTCATGACTTTGTTCCCTGAGAGCCACTGAAGAGGAGAAACTGCTGCTAGCATGTGAGCTTTACCTCCAAACAACCACCTTAGGAAACTGGGGTTCTTATATGTGTGTAGTGACAATATTCCAGGAGAAATTTCCTCTCTTTAGATACTTGGCTCTCCTTGTTGAGAAAATACCAAATTGGGGTTGGGGGGGGGGGGTGTAAATCACTTCTCTCTAAGTGTTCTGATAACATTTGAGGAAGCAATGACTGAATGGAGCTTCTGCTTCAATTAACCTGTTGGGTTAATAATGTGGCTTGACTTCTGTTCTTAAAAGTTTAAAAATTAGTTGTGATAAAGGTTTGAAATTACTTTCATATTTTGTATGCATTTTTATAGGTCTATTCAGTCATTAAAATTGTTCAAATACTCACCCCAAGTAGAGGAAGGGCTCTAGGCCTGCCCTCCATTCCCCCTTTTGTCATCCTCCTCTGTGGATTGAGTCTCACACAGACCTCCTCCGCTGCCCATGGGCATGCTTTACTAGAGATGGAACTTAGAGGTTAACATAAATGGGAAAAACCAAAAGAAGCTGTTAGTTTCGTCTTCAGATTCTTTTGTTGATTTCTGAAAGAGAACCTCGGAGAGAACCTCGGAAATCTGAATGCTTCATTTTAACAAAAGAATCACAAAAGATTTAGATTATTTTGCACTTCCCTTTTGTTTGCAATTTTCTTCACCTCTTATTTGTCAAGTAGCTTGGGAAAGGTTTAATCAAGTAGTATAGGAATAGCTGCTGTCAGCAGCCATTTAGAACATCTGGTGGGGGAGGAGGGAATTTTGCATTGTAGAAGAACTTTGATTGGTTGGAACATAGTGAAGAATGTTCTTTGTTTCAGTCCTTCCTTGTGGGTGGGACTGCTGATCTCCGTGATGCTTCATCTTCACTGTGCTCTCCATCTGTGCATTTGGATCTTTTTTGCCTTTTTTTTCTGGATTATTTGGTGATTCTCCTTTCCTCATTTTTTAGGATTATGTTTGCCAATGATTTTGAGATTATTTTTGGGAAAAAAAAATTTGCTCCTAAGTTTTTGGAAGTTTTCCCCCATTTATGTGTGTGCAGGGGGAGAAATCTCCCTATATTCAAATCATTTTGGTTTGGGGGGACTTTGCTTTTCTGGTTTTTCCAAAGAAAACAGTGTATGGTTGTGTGTGGTTTTGTTTTTCTTTTGCTCCCCCCTGCAGTGATGTGGATTTTTAAAATTTGTGTTATTGCTTAATTTACTGCTTTTCTCCTGCTTTTTTGATGTAATTTAAGGGTCCATTGGGACTTTGGGACATCTGTCAGACAAAGCACGAATGGGGGGGGGGGGGGGACAAAACGAAAGAACTTGAGAGAACTGTCCCCTTTTATGTTTAGTGAAAGGACTGGTACCTGAAAGACCCAAAAATGAATGAGATGCCCCCCACAAGAGCCCAACACAAATCAAACTTAAAGCTTTTCCCCTTGTGCATACCTAATTTCCACAAGTCAGGATTCTGATCTTCCAGGTTTCTAATTTACATGGATAACGTATGTGGATAGCAGAGCTTTCCCTCTTAAGAGTCACTACTCTCCATATGTAAGAGAGCAATGAAATTGGAAAAGAATAGGATAGGGCTAGAGTGCTTCCTTGTCCATATTATAAGTATAAACAGACTTGTATTTGCAACCATGTTGCGTGGAATCACTTGCAACACATAATGCATTTCATCACAACAAAATGTTTTAGTATGTTTTTTTCAGGGAAGGTTTGTTGAACTGACAAACTTTCTCTCAACACTGACAGTGCAGTCTTGTTCTGGTATACTAAGAGGTAAACCCCAGAGAGTTTAGTGAGATTGGATCCTATGTAAATATGAACCTAATTATTTGATCATCTTAATTGGCTCTGTGTTTCAGAGCAATCTGTCTTCAAATGAACATCCAGAAGAAGGAGCAGGAAAAAATAACAGTGACAGTCATCTGGTAAGTTGACAGTTTGTGATGCAACTCAAGAAAGGAGTTGGGTCAACATGGAGGAGTTAGTTCTTCATGCTTGAATTAAAATAGTCCATGTTTTCAGTGAAGCTTATTTATTTATTACTTAACTGTAGTTTCAGGCTTCTCTTGTTTCTTACATGATCATACGCAGTACGCTTACTGAAATAAACAGGGAGCATATTGTACTGAAGTTCTGTTTTGGATCTGGCTGAAATCCTGTTGCTTAGTGTAGTAAATCACACTAGAGTAGACCCATTGAATCAATGGGGATTTGTTGGTGCAACTTCGTAAGTTCTATTAATTCAAATGAGCCTTCTCTAGTTCAGACAGACTGTGCTAAAGTAAACCACAGTTAAGAGTTGGCCCATTTGAATCAGTGGAACCTATGGAAGAATTGCCTCACCAGATCCCCACTGATTCAGTGGGTCTACTTTCTAGTGTGACTAACTGTGCTAATCAACAGGATTTCAGTCACTAAATGGAGTGTTTTTGACAAAGTCACATTATTTTACTATTGCTTGTTGCATAAATACTTCACTGATACAAGTAACTTCTTACAGAGTGAATTGTGTACTAAGCCAAGTGATCAGGCTACTGAGAGCACAGAAAAAAACAGCATATATCAAAGTCTGGGTGAAGCAAACACCACTGAACAAGACCAGTCTTGCCAGATGGAAGAACCTACAAAAGGCAACCAAGATGAAACAAAACCTGTAATTAATGAGGACCAGAGTTTGAAACCAGAGAACAAGTCACATGGCTTAGAAGAAACCAGAGAGAAGATAACAGAAAGTCTGAGTTTTTCTGTAAGTTTAACACAGTCTCTCTTGTGTATTATGGAAAATGGAAGTGCAGTTTAGACATTTCTGACTTTCCTTATGAGGTAGCTGTACTGAGCAAACTCAGAGGCTTTCACCCAGTTGTAAGTCTACTGCAGTTCCTGAAACAGCTGCAAAAAGGTGCCAACAAAGTAGGTTATGCTGTATAGGTTTTTTCTTTTTTTTGTTTTGTTTTGCTATTTCCTAAAGCTCACTAATAAGCCATATTTGTTTTGGGGGAAAAAGTTAATCCAGTCCTTTATGTTCCACAGTTGAGATTTAAGTTAATCACATTTCTGATTCATACTACACTTCTTTCCAGTGTGTGTGTGTATGTGTGTACAATATTTCACTGAATTCCAACTGGCAAGAGTATACAGAGTGAAACTCTCAAGCCGTTTTGTCTGAATTAGATACACTGGGTTAGACTCAAATCTGCCATCCGAAGATAAATCTAGTGCAAGGGAAGAAACAGGGAGAGGTAACTGGAGCAGAAATATAGGCAGGCCATTTGTGTCAGAAATAATACAAGCCCTATTCAGGCATTCTGTTTTAAAATTGTGTAGAGGGAGTAATAGACATTTACTAGCACTGTTCATTTTGTTCTCAACCTCCATGGAAGGTATGAATCGAAGTGTTAACTCCATTCAATGGACCATGATCACAATTCTCCACATAATCAAACTCTTAAAACAGAGGTCATCAACCCCCGGTCCACGGCCCATTGCCGGTCCGTGGCTTAAGCCCGACCGGGCCGCCAAGACAGACCTCCCCCCCCCCCGCACGCACTCACCCCCGCAAAGGTTGTTTGCGCCTGCGCAAACGGCGGCGCGGCCTCCCGGAGCCCGGCTGGAAAGCCAGCAGCACGGAGAGACCCCGCGGCAGGAGGCAGGAGCCCGGTGGGGACGCCATTTGATTTTCCCAGGCTCTGTCTCCAGCCGCGGGATCCCTTCCAGCCTGGCTGGAAAGCCAGCAGCACGGAGAGACCCCGCGACAGGAGCCCAGTGGGGAGGTCTTTTGATTTTCCCGGGCTCTGTCTCCAGCCGCGGGATCCCTCCGTGCTGCTCGCCTCCCGGCAGCGGCGGCGGTGAAGGGGGGGGGTAGCCAAGAGCCGGGAGGCTGAGCATGGCCGGGTGCTCCAGCTGCTCGCCTCCCGGCAGGCTCCAACGAGGCCAGGGTCGGCGCTCCTCGCTGCCCTGAGCAGGCCGATGCCGCCGCTGGTATCTCCAGCTCCGGAACCAGTGGCTGCATTTGAATTTCCCGTGGAGGGCGGCGAGGAGCCCCGCCCCCAGCCTCGTTGGAGCCCTTCGGGAGGCGAGCGGCCAGAGGGAGCCCCCCGGCCATGCTCAGACTCCCAGGCTGCCGCCGCCGCCACTGGCACGCACTCCCTCACCCCTTCAAGCATGCGCCCGCGCGCAGGGGTGGGGTGGGTGCGCGGGTGGGCAGGCGCTCCTGCGCATGCGCAAAGCGGTGGGGGAAACGCGCACGTGCGCCTTAGGCACGCACGCTCCCCAACCACTTCGCGCGTGCGTCGGAGAGCACAAGCACAAGGGGCCGCCCCACCTCCCTCAGAGGCTCCGCCGGTCCGCACTACAGAAAAGGTTGGGGAACACTGTCTTAAAAGGCTGAGCATTTAGTCATGGACAGCTTCATAATTGTCCACCTGATATAACAGCTCCTTTTTAGATCTTCTCCAGTGACAAGGTGGGTGCTGGCAGAGCTGGAACGTAAACCCCTGGCTCCTTGCATACAATCATAAATAATCACTGGATAAGGCTGGTTTTGAGGATGACAGATTGGATGTAGATTAAGGTGTGTGTAACTGGGCTGGTAGAGACAGACTGCCACCACTTTCTCTTGCCTTTCTTTCATTTTTAAAAATCTACCAAAGGGGGTGAGCCGTGGTACAAAGGAGATATCCAAAATTAAGTTAGAAGATTTCTGTGTGTGAGAGCGGAACTGTTGTTACTATAAAAGCAAGGTCTGCTGTGTGTATTTTTGCCTCTACCATTGTGAAAATGCAGTGGAACTAGATTTGCCTATTTATATTTATTTCTTCAATTTGTATCCTGCTCCCATTAGTGCCAAGGCACTACTCTGGGCCGTTTATAGTTACTGTTTAAGATTTTAAATCCCCCAATCAATGGTTGATTAAACAGTTTTTTGAAGACATTAAAGCTTGCATAAACATCTAGCAAATTGGCTTTTTATCATTTAAATCTTCTCATTACAGGAACAAAATCAGAGGAACACTGCTTCCTGATAGATCGCCACTTTTACAAGCAAAATGACATTAACTATTTCTACTTTTAAACACAAGAAAATATAGCTGTCCTTGAATGAAAGGAATGGTTTGTTGCCCTTCAGTGTCCCAGTACCTGATAATTAGGTTAAAACAGGCATATTTTCTTAAGGACCCAGATCATGTTTGTCAGGTATGTGTTTCCATGTCACAGTTTCAAAACATTTTTAAAGCATCTGAATGGGACAGTTGCATTGAGGCTTGAAATATATACACAATGCTAAGGTTTTTTTTTGTATATTTGATTTAACCACAAAATAAAAACAACAGGGAACCTGAGATATGTTATTTCTTCTGTTTTCATAAGTAACAAGAAATAATTTGGCTGCAGGAATTTCCCTTACACTTTTAAACTTCATTAACACTAAAATTTAGGTGTCATGTTTCAACTTCAGCTAGGCCTGAAGGTTCAATAGTTTCCCATGGAAATGGACACTGGGTACCCAAAGTAGGGTAGGGAAGGGAGGACTTCAGAAGGTCTCATTAATATTGATTGGTGGGATCAGGATTTTAAAGGTCTCCTTTCCTTATATCTTGGCTTACCTAAGGAGAAAGGCAACAAAGGATTCAGTAAGTTTTTACTGATCTCTGCCAATGATCAGTTGAACTTCCCATGAAGTGAAATATGTGTCATGGAACAGAGGAAAGGCTGGTAGATGCTAAATGGCACCTGCAGTTCTTTGACTACAGTGTAAACTGTACTGTCATCCTTCTGTTTACATCACCTTGATATTTACATATGGGGGGAAGAACAAGTTTAGATAGTACTAAGGTTTATTTTTTCTACGGTTTTAAAAAAGATACACACATTACTTTTAGAACTTTTATACTATGCAAAAGTTAGAAAATCCATTGAAGCTATTTCTACAGTTTTGTTATTTAAATTACATATTTTTAGCAAGAAGTTTCACAAATTTGTGACAAAAGTACCTTAAGCACTACCACCACGAAACAAAACTAGTATATTTACAAAAAAAGGCCAGCAGGGGAGAAAGAAAAAAATATATACTATGCAGGTGACACTTTACAAACATTAGACACTTGATTTCCAAGCAGTGGCAGCAGAAACTGTACCTTAAACTATGTAAAATTACACAGTATTTTTAATATTCCAGATTTTATGTTTTTTTCCTTAAAGGCATTGTTCCTTGCACATATATATATATAAAAAACTTTACAGTACTACATAATCCCCTGATGTTATGGTTGTTCCAAGAAGTTTTTATGTCCATTAGCTGGAGTTTGGCCTCTTCAAACCAGAAGGTAGAAAGACTCGCTGTTCATCCATTCTCTTCCCCTGTGATCTCAAAATAAGGCTAAAAAAATCTTCATCAGGTACTGTTGGCCCTTTTGCAATATTTGGTGGTGGTGCGCATCTTTGGTCATCTAATCTGGAACCCTACAAAAACAGAAAAACCCAGTTATGGATTTAATTGTATTGTATTATTCAATATAATCTAACATCTTCATATTAGCTAATGTAAAACCAGCTGCATATTCAGTGTTTAAGGCAGAAATTCTGGCTACAGACCACAAGGGTTTTAAAAGGCCTTTGGTGTGATCTACTTTATCTTGTAATTGAGTGATCCTTCCAATCACACAGGAGACTTTCCTCTCCTGTGAGAAAGATCCAGACAGCGTTTCAGATCACTCCAATTTCTCCTCCTTTCCATTAATAACACCCTCACCAACTGGGTTGCCAGCAGAAGAAAGCCCTGCTTTACACTCACCATAGAAATGTAGTAAGAGGACAAAACTAAATGTTACCAATTAAAGGACCGTTCAAGAAAGAATGGCTTCCATTTTTCATGGAAGAGATACAAGATAACTTTATTAATTTCAAGAAGAGATATCCTCCAGAGTCATCTTACATCTCACGCTCAGTCATTGAATGTTCTTGGAAATGTCACCACAAAGAAAGTTTCTAAAGTCGTTTTCAGCTACTATGTGGGAATAAGTGGCCGGCCCTAATGTACCTATAGTTTTAAAGGGTAGAACATTCGGTTCCACGTAGATTTCAAAGTTTTAATGCTTACGTATAAAGCCCTAAACGGTTTAGGGCCTCGCTACCTGACGGAACGCCTTCTCCCACCTAGATCTACCCGTATCACCCGATCTAGCCAGGAGGTGAGGCTGAGGAGCCTAACGCCGAGGGAGGCCCGGAAGGAAAAAACAAGAAACCGGGCCTTCTTGGCAGTGGCTCCTCGTCTTTGGAACAGCCTCCCTCCTGAGATTTGCATGGCCCCATCACTGGGCATCTTTAAATGCCAACTGAAAACCTGGCTGTTTAAGCAAGCCTTCCCTCCACCCACCGTCTGAATTTTTGTTATTTTGTGTTTTCTCCCATCTTGGATCATTGTTTATTTAGTAATATATTGTTATGATTTTAAATTGTTAAATTGTTACATGATATGTTGTTACCCGCCCAGAGTAGTCTATATGACTAGATGGGCGGGCTATAAATGTAATAAATAATAATAAGAAGAAGAATCAGAGTTAACAGTTCCAGTCTTGTGAATGCTAGTCAAAAGTCCGGCCACTACATTTTTGACCAAAGGAGCTTGCTGCAGTAAACAAATGGCTTCTTGGCACAAGCAGGTCGAACCTCTATTCTTTCCCTATGTATTTTTGATAAACCACCTTCACTGGCTCACCACTGGTCTTGACTAATAATCCTTCCATTTTAATGGATTAAATGGACGTCTGTTACCATCAGCTCCTAATGTTTATCACCCTAAATACTAACAGCAAACTCATTCTCTAGATCTTCTACTTATGTATCTAAAACAATGAGAGGTACATAAGAGAGGTAGTAGCGAGCTTGGTAGAATGATGTGCAGACACAGAAAAAAAAACCCTCAGAGAAAAAGAATCAAGTGTTGGGGGAGAACTAAGAACAGAAGCAGCCCAGCAAAGAATGCTGACAACTACCTAGGAGGGTTAGGGAGAGGCAACCAAGAGGATAAGAATGAAACAGACAATTTCAAAACCTGGATAGGATCACTACACATGACAAATGTTATTTGGAACAAGGTCCCACTTGTTTCAAATAACAACTTGCTTTCTCTTAATATAAATAGATGCCCATACTAATAAAAAAAGCAAACAGGATACCCGTATGCAGGTAAACTTTACAATAATAATCAGTCCACAACTCAACACACAAATTATACATCTTTATGACTTTTCTCATTTGAAAGGAATTTAAATGTTCAAAGTTACACATGATTCTGATCTAAACAGTAATTAACACATTTTTAGAAAAGTATGAACATGCATCTGAAACATACCTTCACAGAACATGTTGTATTACAGTTTAAGTGGCACAAACTAGACTTGAGATTATTCACATCATGCATGACTTAGAAAAATCATGAATAGTGGATATGAAGAAATCTAGCATCTAGCTGTGATACTAGGTTCTTTAGCTTTAAATCCATGAACTAGTCCCAACTAGAACTGACACACTTAAACAACTGCTGAATGGTACATCAACATTTATATCAATCTGAATGATTCAGTGGATGAACTCTAGTTGGGATTTGCAGTTATAGTTAGGCCAGTGCTACCAAAACATTCTGGAAAATTTGTCATTTCCAGTGAGCTGAGCCTTCACGTAAGTATTAAGCCACTTGTGTAATCTACTGCCATAAACTTCCAAGACAAGCAAAGAGGTGTTGCTAATTAGAACAGCTGTCTTCAGCTGAATTTACATGGGAACAGTCATGCATCTTGCCTCAGTGGCCTTTGTTGTCTTGCATGGCAGCATAACATGAGAACAGTTCATATAGTATGCGGCTGTAGAGCCTGTGCGGTGTCTATCTGCCTTGCTGCTTTACTTTGAACTTGGATCCTAGTCTGTTCAAGATCTGTATCCAGGTATGTACAGAACAGGAGTTCTAGTTAAATTTAAGTAATTTGTTTGTTGCAACTATCCAAAACTTTTGTCACTTAATACAGTAATAAACTTACCACTTTAGGAAGATCGTGTGTGTTTATTATTCCACTAAGCCCTAATATTAAATCCTATACCTTGGTGACCATTTTGTCCACTGACTACTCAGTAAAGCTTCTTGCTTTAGAGTTAGGAAATTCTTTGTCTCCTTTGACTCTCAGGAACAGATATCTTGTAAGGTCTGTGAGTCCCCTAATCCAGATTTGTGTGGAAAGAAGGGGTGATGGCAACAAAGTCTGCTCTGCATGGTTGGTCTCTTACACTGGAACCAAGTTTCGCTGAGTCTTAGAAACAGAATGGTGGTGGATGGTTTGGCTTGGCTCTCCAGGTTCAATTATGCTAGGAAAGCTCCCACTGTGCACTACTGTATTAGTATTACTAGAAAGTGAAAGATTCTTCTCAGTAGACCAGTGTAAGATTTAAAACGTGTTTATGTATTTTATTTTTAATTGTTTTATTCATATGCTGCCTTTTTCCTGGTGATGTGACCCAAGGCATCACAATATGAAGCATGGTCACATATGTTACAGAGATACCTCATTCAGAACAAGCCCACACAACAGCTAAAAACAGTTCTGTATCTATAACAGAGGGTTTAGCACTGTATAATCCCTGACACAAAATAACACATGTGCACATCTTATTTCAGTGATCCGTTTACTGCAGTTCTGAAGGTGGGAGGGTCAAGAATATGTTACCTCCTCTGGGGGAGCATAAGCAAGAAGCAATAATTATCCTATTTCATTTATATTAGTATTGCACACAGGACTCAGTAGCCTGGTTCACACATTGACAAGCCATTGTTTATTATTTTGAGAAAAACCCTTGGAGCTACATAGTCCCTCTGTCCACAAAAGGAAAAAAAGTATACCTTCCCTTTGTATTTGATATCCTCACTATTTAAAGGCACAACATTCTCTGGATGTCATAAGGAAATGTGACTAGTTAAAAAAAACATGAAAACAAAGTTTCAATGTTACCACACGCACATTGTGGGAGTGTAAGCCCTGAATATCAAATGAACAAACCTATCCCAATCCCCAGCATTCTGCACATGGAAGAATCAGTCCTTTCTGAACTGCTGGGTGTGGGAGGGAGCTCCTTAACAGGTTGTTGTTAATCGAAACCAGATCAATTAATAATCTATTACATGTTTTAACAACCAACCTAACTAAATGCTGAGCTTATTCTACCCAACTACTAATAAAGAGCACTCACATTTATTGCCATTACTGACACAAATACCTACCTGTTAATTGTAGTTCATTCTGTTGAAAAACACTAATCTGTTTGTGTTTCCACTCGGTGTCCTATTTGTTTAAAAACCTACAAATGGTCTTCTGTATGAGGGCCAGAGTATGGCTTTCAAAAGACAACATGCTTTTGTAATTCAAAGCAATTAAGACAATGTCAGATTATTTGAAGAACAGCCATTTCAGATCTTCCAATCCCTTTCTTGGAATCTTCCAATCCCTTTCTTGGAAAGGGTTTTTATCATCTATTGCTATGTCATGAAGTAGTTTAATGGGAATCCTCATTACAGAAGATTTATATCTTTGAGATCCCTGCTGGAAATACATTATCTGTTATGTTACAGAACCCATAATTTGTCAGTTTTATCCTTACAGAGTTGAACTCTATTAATACCAGAAATGCCCTAACTACCTCTTTTACTGCTTTCATGTTACCTGCTTGCTCATAACACTGCAGAAAGCAACAGCATGTTTTTTGGCAAGTTATTCTTGCTCTGTACTTTTTCAGTTATCACCAAATACAGCTGATAACACTGAATTTCTAACTGGCTAGACATTTCTTCAAATGCATTTTCCAGCATCAGCAGATGTACTAAGTGTTCACATATACAGAGGACTGATCTTTCAACCCACACTGGGGAAAAAATTACCACTCACTACTACATAAATGCAAGTTTTGCATTAAACAATTTACAAACAGGACACCAGAGAAGCCATATTAAAAATAATCTCCATGTAGAAAAACATGCCAGAGGCATGCCAGTAATGGCTGATTTCAGGAAGGAACACACATCATGAACTCCTATGATAAGCTACAGAAGAAGAATACTCTTACAAAAGCAGATTCCACTGTAATGCATATAGTTTAGAGATGGGATATTCATATTCGTACCCCCGGGGATACGAATATGAATATCAACACCACAGGTGCCTGGAGAAACCGGACCCTCCCCCCAGAACCAGCTGGTCCACTTACTGCTCGCTGCGTGGCACACACAACCATCATCGTTCACGCTGCGCCAACTGTGGAAATAGCCCAGCCAGCACTTCCCCCCCTCCCTGCACAGCTGACCGCTCAGCAGCTGAGTGGGGAAACTTGTCATCCCATCTCCTCACCAGAATGGTTGGCTGTGTGGGGAGGTAGCGAAGTGCCAGCCAAGCTACTTCTGCGATTGATGCAACACGGACGACAATGGCCACAAACAGTAAATGGACCAGCTGGTTCTGGGGGGATGGTCTGGTTTCCCCAGGAACCTGTGTTGTTTATATTTGTATTCGTACCCCCAGGGAAACAAATATGAATATCCTATCTCTAATATAAATGTACCTCCAGAATAAGAAGCCCATATAAATCTCTTTATCCAGTAAAGAAAAGAACGTTCGGTGAATCTCATCCACTGTTACAACTACTCGTCCTGACTTTGTTCTTACAATTACAACAGTGTATTTTTTTTACCACTAAGATAAGACATCATTACAGATCATATCCATAATTCCTGAATTCTTACTAGAATGCAACTGAATACTCAAGAAAGCCCAAGCCTGCACCTGTAAATAAAAAATCTGTTATTTAAACCTATCATTAACTCACCTGGCATTTTATTAAGATGTCAAAGAAATCCTCATCTGGTTCACTGCTGCTACTACTCATCAAATGGCCAAGCACTGACTGGCTATTATGCTGATTAAGCCGAAGTCCTGGTAAGTTACTGGCACTGGCTCGCTGATCATCTAGACGTCTACTCTGCGAGCTAACAAGCAGATCTAGAAATTCGTCTGTATGGGGTGAGACCATGGAAGTAGAAAAGGCTGCATAATAGTAAGAAATAGGAACCATTTAAATAGCTTTGCATAGGTCGCATACATTTCAGCTCTTACTATTTTATTCAGATGCTGGAGTGGTGCACAGTATAAAATTAATTACATTTTTTCATTGCTCGAGATGGTGTAGACGATGCAGTTGCTGTCAATCTAGTTCTGTCCTGAAAACAATATCGTTGATCATCCATTCTATTGCTCTGAAATCGACTCAGCAAGTCAAAAAACCCTTCATCTCCAGGTACATCTGTGCTATTTTTCTAAAAAAGCAAGAGACAAAAGGTAGATTAGTTTTTCATACACACAAAAATATACGGTTGTTTAATCAAGTTAAGACATATTAGTACATAGCTGTGACGGACAGCTCTCAGATCACTCCTGTCAGTCAGGTCAGAGCTCTGGGGTGGGAGCCTATGACATGACAGGAGGGGCGGAACCAGAAAAAAAAAGAAAAGACAGTTAATGACAGTTTAAGGCAGTTAGGGCCGTGGTTGTGTTAGAGAGAAGAAAAATAGAGAGATAGAGGGAGAGATTGAAAGAGATAGGAATAGGACAAGTCTTGGAAAGTTTATGTGGTCAAGAAGTGAATGAATTAAAAGTGATAATAATAAAAGAAACTGTTTGAATATAGTAACATCGTGATGAAAGAAAATCTAACTAAGCAAGCATATCTCAAATCAAAAGAATATTAATGAATGAATAAAATAAGACCATCCTTGATTTACATATGTGATTGAACTATTATCTTATGAATAAATATTGTTACACTTTACAACAGAGTTATTATTCCTATTTGGTACATTGAGGAGATTCTCCTCTGGTGGCAGCGTATAAAAGGTGAAAATTATAAGTAGCGCCCAAAGGCCAATCTGGGAGTTAAGGAAAACAAACAGAGGAGCTGGAGGGTTGCTACAATAGCATTTTGAGAAACAGAAATATGTCATTAGATGAGGGAAGGTGAGATGAGTTATTGAACAAGAACCCAGGGTATGTGACCTGAGAACCAAGTTTCAATCTCTGTACATGAACCACTTATCAAGATTTTATCATCAAATGTTCAGTTACCAACTTTTCCATCCTTAAAAGTATATGTTCATAAATAGTTAACAACTGATTTCAATGGAAATTGCTTTCGAAGAAAGCTTGTCATTTCATTCTTAGCTGGCATGAGCCACATGAGATTGCTGATCTTTTTTTTTTTCCAAAATCAAGACAATAAAATAAAACCAAGAAGCCTCCAAAATGATCTTTTCACTGTCCTTTGATATATCTCAACATCCAGAACTTTAGGGTGATAAAGTATTTCACCACAAATACCTTCGGTGAACTTAGCCGATGATCAATAGAATTACTAGCATCCTGAAGAACCTTTGAAGTGATGTTTTTGTATTTTTTGCCTTTTAATCGATTTACAAAGTGCAGTTTTGCTGAAGGTTTGGGAACTAGTGGTTTCTGTTTTGCTAGAATTTCACTGTTCCAGTCCTGAACCTAGGAAACAAGGAACATTGTATATTAAGAAACTATCCAGAAGACAGTTTCTGATAGCACAAAATGCTAGCTAGTTTAATTTTTGTTGCTTTAGCAACATATTCTATATTTCTGTAGTATCCACTGCAACCTGCCTTACTACAATATTTGCCATACAAAATTTGAAGGACAGTCACACTGTCCCAGTGACAAGGTATTTATTTAAATGGTAACAAAACTGCTATCTTTCTAGAACACAAGAACTATCTTCAAAAAAAGTGGTTAAAAAAAAGTTCAGAAAAACAGCTGCAGCTAGAGTAGCTTATATGAAGTTAAAAAGATTGATCCTGTGGATCTCATACTATGGATGTTACCTACTGATAGGTTAAGTTCCTACTCTATCAGGATCTGAATTTTTCAGAACTATTACTTTGTGGAGGCTATGCATGCACACTTGAAACATTGATATAAAAGGTATGTTTTACCACTTTCTAAGCTAAGCTGCTCATCTACAGTGGTGCCTCGACTTACGACCATAATCCGTTCCAGAAGATGGACGTAACTCGAAATGGTCGTAAGTCGAAGCACCATTTTCCATTGAAATGCACTGGAACGCGATTAATCCGTTCCGGCTGGGGAAAAAAAAATACCCCCCAAAAAATAAAATTAAAATAAAACACTGCAAGCCCCATAGGAATGCGCTGGGGCTGCAAAAAAAAAACCAAAACAAAAAAACAACAACCCAAAAATAAACGGAGCAAGCCCCGAAGGCGCTGGGGCTTTAAAAAAACAAAACAAAACCCAAAAATAAACGGAGCAAGCCCCGAAGGTGCTGGGGCTTTTAAAAAAATTAACAAATAAACAATGGAGCAAGCCCCATAGGAACGCGCTGGGGCTGCAAAAAAACAAAAAATAAACAACGGAGCAAGCCCCGAAGGTGCTGGGGCTTAAAAACAAAACCAAACCAAAAATAAACAACAGAGCAAGCCCCACGCTGGGGCTGCAAAAAAAAAAATCACCAAAAAAGAAAACAACAACACAGCACAGAAACATAACCCCCCCAGCCCAAACCCACCCTGCAAAACCCACCCAGAACAGTTTTTAAAAAGCAAAAAGCAGCACCTTACCTTACCAGGCAGTCCCAAGCCTCCTCCGATCGCACTCACTCTAACCGTTGGGGCGAAAGAGCTACAAAGAAGCAGCCTCTTCGCCTACCAACGGTTAGCAATTTGAATTTCCCGCCCTTTTTCCCTGCCTTTTTTTGATCGTAACTGGAAGCTCCGGCCGCAAGTCGAAGCAAAATTTTGCAGCCGGAGCTGGTCGTAACTCGAAATGGTCGTAAGTCGGGACGTTCGTAAGTCGAGGCAACACTGTACTTTGAAAAGCAACATACTGGACGAAACTCTGAAGATCACAGTACACTGAAACCATTCTTCATTCTATCGGCAAGGTACTGCACAATTACCCTTCATTTCAGAGACATTACAAGCCAGTAGCACTGATTATGTTCAGCAGTACTCAGCTTTTTAATCATTTTACATTCTCCCCTACTCCACTAATACTTTTGATACTGTTATGAACTCATCTTCCAAAAACAATGCATAAATTGTAATAATTTGCTACAGAAACAAGCATGAAAAATTCTAGCCCTAAGTTAAATCAACTAAATGATTTTGTACATATCTTAGGACGTATATTACCAGCATCCCAGAAAGAGGAAACATAGGTGGTAAACATGCTGCTTAACACAGGGGTAGAGCTGTAGTGTGTATACACTTGTACACTGAGCAGTTAAGCTGTGCAAGTTTGATTTTAGAGATAAAAGATATGTAACTGAAGGCAGAATAAGCAGGGCTAGTGTTTCAAATTAAAATGACTGAAATCCTTAGGGGGGATTTAGCGAGTCAACTCCATAGCTTCTGTTGATTCAAATAGGCTAATTGTGACATACTTCACCATAGTTAAGTCACAACTAGAACGGGCCCATTTGAATTAACAGAATTTACAGAAGAGTTGACTCACCAAATCCCCACTAATTCACTGGGCCTATTCCAGAGCCCCTTATTACACTAGGTGACTAGATTTCAACCAATATGTTTTTGTTTGAGCAAGTCAGCAATGTAAGAAGAAAGCTCAAGCAGAAAAATAAAGTTCTCACTATGCTCTGTCTACTGAAGCAATATACTGACAATGACATTTTGAACTGCTGATACTGCTATAAGGTGCTAACTATCTCTGAGAACCAGCATGGTACAGTGGCCAGCGTGTCAGACTAGGCCTTAGAAGGTCTGGGTTTAAATTCCTGCTAAACCATGGTAACTTACCGGGGGTGGCAACCGTGAACCACTCCTTGAATACCTCACGTATCTTGAAAACACTGTTAGGATCACCGTAAGTTGGAAGCAATTTTATGGATTTTAACAATGACTATATAAATATTTATAATTAACTGTTCTCTTTTATCAAAAATATGGTCATCTTGACTGGTAGCACAATCGTATGATCTGAATGCATATGTAAGAAGTATGTACTTCAATCTTGAATGGCATTTTAAAGATTATGAGTTGGATTCAGACTTGGTTGTCAGTAGTGCTCACTGATTTCAGTGGGAACAATATTCAACTGATGTACTCTGGATCCAACTCTGCTAATTATTTTTACACACTATTTTCCTCACAGTACGCAAAGGGCACTAACCTTCTCAGGCGTTAGCTTCATCAATTCCATATTTTCCATACTGTGGCGACGTCCTACCCGGGGTCTAGTGCCTTGAAATGGAGAAATAAAGTATTTTGAAGGAAGATTGAATAATAGGATATAAAACATATAGCTACTGGGGTAGGGGATTCCTAATGCCTATTTTTTAAAAAAAATCAAATTAACTCATATTTTGAAGCCATAAAAGGACATGCTAGCCTTTTTTCTTTAACCACTGTCTACTAAAACTGCAATCAGATACAGTGGTGCCTCGCTAGACGATGTTAATCCGTTCCACGAGGATCGCTGTCTAGCGAAAACATCGTCTAGCGAAGCACGTTTTCCCATTGGAATGCATTGAAATCGCTTCAATGCGTTCCAAGGGAAAACGCAGTCGTCTTGCGAAATTTCCCATAGGGAAACCTCGTCTAGCGAGTGAGGGTCCCCATAGGAATGCACTGACAGCTGCACTGACAGCTTTTGACCACTAGTCGGCGCACTCCTATGGGGAAACCTCATCGTCTAGCGAAATTCCCCATAGGGAAACATCGTTTTGCGAAGCGCAGTAGCGCTCGCAAAAAGGCATCGTCTAGCGATTTCCTCGTCCTGCGAGGCAATCGTCTAGCGAGGCACCACTGTACTACATTAATATCTACAATTATTTTTATTTCTCTATAAAATCCATTTTTGTGGCTGTTCAAATGTTACCCCATCATTTGTTAAGCTATAATTTACCCCTTTATGCATTCTCAGTTAATGTTTCAATGCATTCAAATTTTTTTTTTTTTTTTTTAAAGGGAATAGGACATTCAAAGCTAAACGAGTTATAGGTTTTCCATGTTTGCTTTTAATTCCTAGATGGGCCTACAAAAGTAGTCTAATAACTACTTTCAAAAAGTAGGTATCCTTGTCTCCTTAGAAAAAGAGTGCTATGCCCCAAATCCAGGAGCTGCTGTTTCTCATTAAGAACAACATCCAAAATATTCTGCGACCCTCTGACAGCCTTCCAGAAACTTTGAAATTGCACCCTGGAGCAGCAGGCAAGGGTCCAACCTTTCAGGCAGCAGCGATTCCAGCCTCTCACTCCAGGCTTGTCTACTAGCAGTAAAGTAAGGCTTTGGCTGACCTCCCGAGAGCTCATACTTTTGCTGCTTTAAAGTGTTTCCTCATAGCTTCTTGTATGATATGGCATGTTAAAACAGCTGTTCATGAGCAGCTGGCCAGTGCTACTGAGTGTAACTTGCAAAAGAAGAAGAGAGTCCTTTGCACACTATACCTGGAGTTAAGTTTCCAGGTGTACAGCTCACCACCAAATGTGGCAAGGAGAACAAGAACTGTTCCTGATGCATTTATGAGCAACAAGCCATGATCCACCGGGTTGGACAGCCCGCTAATCAAGACACTTCTGGTTTGATTAGCCAGTGGTGCTACTGGGTGGAGCCAACAGAGACCAAGTACTTTGTGCATGCACACAGCTCTTTCAAGATTAAATCAGAATTCAAGACAAATCGTCTTAACTGTTAAAAGTTAAGTCTACCTGCATGAAGGATCCTCTAAGTCTGCAATCATATATACTGATGCTATTTGGCTTCTTATATGATCTATTTTAATGTAGTGTAGAGAAACAAAAGGATGAACCCAGCAGAGAAATTAAATATCTAACTAAAGGAACAAATGCATTATTCAGTTATCAAAACAGAAGCACTTACCATTCAAGCCATTATCTGGAATATGATTTTCTGTCATCACTGAGTTATTGGTGCTAAAACTTAGACCAAGCACCATCTGAAGATCTGAGAGGTTAAGCTTAGCCGTTAGCTCTCCAGTTTTATCTCCCACCTGCAACCAAAAATATATTTTCTAGTTTTCTTTATTTTTATTTATTTATTTTATTTATTTCATTTATATACCGCCCCTTTATGCATGCACTACTCTGGGCAGTTTACAAGTTAAACTTAAAAATTCCACAGAACCCACATAACAGTATATACAACAATATGGTGATTTTTAAAAAAATCATATAAAAAAAGACAACAGAGAACAAACAAAAAATTTAATATTAACAGCTTCCAGGAGTCAGTTGTAGAAGGCAGCTTCTATTTTAAATCTTGAATAGTGTTTCAGTGTTATGTTGAACAATTACTATGTCAACTGTCTACAAATATGTGAAACCAAGTATCTTGTGAGACAGGTTTTAGAATCTGAAATTTCCACATACTCTGTTCAACATTTCAAAGATTTCAATCTGTATACACCTAAGACGAGCATAATGCCATCTGTGACGAGATTCCAAAGAAAATGAGAAGGTAAATAAACTACAATTGCATCTTTCTTTCAGTTTCTTTCTGATGGAGTCTTAAGGCTTGCAACAAAGTATCTTTTCCTCTAAATAAATAAACTGTATTTGTTTGCACATTGTGTGTGGTTTTAGAGGGCAATCAACTGGGAATTTTACATGTGCAACCATAATTAAAACAAGGGGGAAATGCCCAAGTATCTCTATGATTTTGTCCATTTTTCACTTGGCTGCAAGCTAACTATTTCAAGACACATCACACCTGATTGCAGTTTGATCAATATTATACATAGTCAGCTCATTTGAAAGAAAAGGCACAGAGCAGTGAGCCCAAAACACATGCACGTACCTCTCGTGAAATGTCTAAGTGTTTTTCTGCATAATGCATTGCTTGATCGTGGTTCCCCAGGGCTGTGTATGCATTACCTAAACTCCAGCATGCTCTTCCTTCACCAATTCTAAAAAATTGTTCAACAGTGTTACACTTATTAAAATCTCTACTTTCTAATTGTTGAAGCTAGTAAGCACTCCTTATATTATCTCAACAGACGGCAACAGGAATACAAACTGCACAACTTCTAGGGATGGGATTTTTGCAATTCTAGGACTTTCAGTCCCAGATGTCTTATAGAACCCCCACCCAGTAGGCTTCTAGGACTAGGGGAGCAGAAATCAGAAGGTAAAAAAAGATGTGTTTCTTCCTGCATATTGTGCTTCTCTCCACTTGCATCAGCTGGGAAACAGAAGGCACTGCCCCCTCAGTCGCGATGCTTCCTGGGAATTGCCACAGTGGTCTGTGGTAGCGAGGGGATGCTTGCTACCCATCACACTGCAGGAGGAACCTCTCACTGAACTACTGTTCCATGGAGCAGTGAGGCAGCTCCCAAGAAGCAAGGTGATGGGGGAGGAGCCAAATCACATGGAGACAATGGCGACAGAAAGGGCCTAGCTAGGGAAGTGACCAGTTAGGTTTCAGACTTAAAAAGAGAGGTTTCAAGCAAGACTAACTTCTGTCATTTCCTAAGACTAAGAGACAGTCCTAGGAGAGACTAGGAGTATTATGGAAAGAATTAATAAAAGCAAACAAGCCTTTCTAGAAACGACTAGCTTTTTAATTAGCAGTTCATGTTGCTACACTGAATCAGCAAACCTGCTATAAAATATATACTACACCTTCAACAGAGTAACCACCAACTCTCAAAGAATTTTTAAAATAAACTGCAATTTCATATATAAATGGGTTAAGAGATAAATGACTTAAAGGACACTTAAAATATTAAATATCACAAACTTTGGCTTAAGTATTAGACTACCAACAATACGAAATATTATTATTTACAAAAAGAAAAGAAAAAGAGTATTTAAGGTTTAATCACTCTTGGATTCTCTCTCCCTACCAGCTTCCTATCATCAGTTAGGAAGGCCACACCCCTCACCAAATCCACCACTCAACTGAAACAAACCCTTTTTTGTTTCAATGTCCCCTTCCCAATTTACAAATGCTTTTACGTATTTGTTTACAAACATAATTCAAATTTCAAGGAAAGTATGACAATCTCTCATTAAAGAAGGTAGTCAGACAATGCGGCCAAGAGCATGAATCATTAAAGTTAAATACTTCATTTATTTTATTAGGGTGTTTATATACTGTTCTTAAGCCTACTTTTGATAGCTTTTAGACCTTAGGATTCTATGGCTGCTTCTCCCTCCTTCACCTGGCAGATAAAAAGTATGCTGAGGCATTTTATTTTAACTCACTGAGAGAGGTTTAAAAGGTTAATTGTTTTTCTGTATCAAGGCACAAGAACTCTAAATACAGCACATGCAAAACTTCAGTGTAACAACTTTCAAGCGTTTCAGTATGAATTGCCAATAACCCAAGGCTTTATGCTAACATAACTGCTTATGAACAGCTTATTCCTTCCTAGAATGGGCAAATAGCTTTTTATTTCAATTCACAATCACCTTGTTCCTCCCTTATATTTTCTTGACCTGAGGAATGCTGAAATTGGTCCTACTTGTCTAATCCCGTCTAACCCCTTTTACTGCAGAGCCTGGTATAGCAGTTTAACTGCAAATTCAGTTCTCCCACTCTGCTGGCTGACTGATTGCTACCTGCTGAATGATGAGATTTTATTGCTCATGAAAAAGGGACATGAGTTATAAAAGACTGAGAAACATGGATTTAGAGACTCTACAAATAAGTTCTATTAATCTTGTTTCAAATGCTGTCTTAAATGTGGGTATGGAGAAGCATAAGTCCCCACATTTCCAAAAGCAGCAGAATCAAATATGTTGCCTCTATTTAGTGAAACAATTCTTCAAAACAACAGAATTATTCAATTTAAATACACATTTCATTAATACAAAATTCTAAACAGGTGTCCTAAAACATAATATAAATCTTAACAGCAGAAAGTCAGGTAATCCCAGTGCTAATTATGCATCTTTTTAAAAAAACTGTGTAATGATTACTGGAAGGTTTTCAGTGCTCAATAACATTGCTACTTCCAAACACTTCACCAGAATGACTTTGAGCTTCTCTCTCTTAAACAGCAGCTCTCATGCTACAGATCACTGCTGAGAAAGAATTGTCCCAAGCAGTTTACAATATAGCATGAGTGTCTGCAAAACGGCAAATTGCTTACCTGTAACTGTGCTTCTTCAAGTAGTCATCATAAATTCACATTTATGGTTTTTGCACCTGCACAGACACTAGCCTCAAAAACTTCCAGAGCTTAAAAAGTGTTTTTCCCTCCCCTGAAGCCACACACACCCTAATGTTCTCCCTCAGTTCTTCTCTACCAGCCACTTGAAAATTCAGACAAGTGTGACAGACAGGGGGGAGGAGGGCAGAATGTGTGAATTCATGGATGACCACTTGAAGAAACACAGCTACAGGTATGCAATTTGTTTTTCCTCTTTGTGATCTCCATGAATCACACATATGGGTGACTAGCAAGCTCAGTTACCTACTGGGAGTATATTACACCATCAAAGAGGAAAGCATTGCTAATGCAAAGGAAGCATCTTATCCAGCCTGTAAATGCTTCACAAATCTGAGCAGATATGACCAGATAGCTTCTTTGCGGACATGAGGCAGAGTTGAGGGAAAGCTCTCGGGATACTGAATGACTATTAAGTCTGTCAGGCACTGGACAACTGACCGTCTCTCCTGGGCTAATTTGATAGTTTTCATGACCCATTTAGCCAGTCGCTGAGATGAAACAGAGTTACATTTCCAGGAACCCTGATAACACACAGTCTCACCAACTTTCTAAAATCTCTGGAGTGAGTGACATACAAAGCCAAGGCATGGCAAACAGGCAGGGGATGTAGTGACTTATCCAGAGGAGCCTGTAGAGATAGGAAGGTGGGTAAAACAATTGGCTGAGAAGTGTGAAACTGTGAGATGACCTTAGCCAAAAAGGTGATGCCTGAATATAACATGACTACCTTTGCAGAATTGCAGAAAAGGTATACAGTGGTGCCTCGCTAGACGATGTTAATCCGTTCCGCGGAAATCGCTGTCTTGCGAAAACATCGTCTAGCGAAGCACGTTTCCCCATTGGAATGCATTGAAATCTCTTCAATGCGTTCCAAGGGAAAAGTCGTCGTCTTGCGAAGATCGTCCATAGGGAAACCTCATCTAGCGAGCGCGGGTCCCCGTTGGAATGCACTGACAGCTATTGACAGCTAGTCAATGCATTCCAATGGGGAAAAGTCGTCGTCTAGCGAAAATCGCCCATACGGAAACATCGTTTTGCGAAGCGCATTAGCGATCGCAAAAAGCCATCGTCTAGCGGATTCCTCGTCCTGCGAGGCAATCGTCTAGCGAGGCACCACTGTATCATGATGTAATACACACCGTTCACTGGCTCTCCTTGCTGAAATTATTGTTACAAAGAAGCAAGTCTTAAATGTTACCAGTCTGACATGAGAAGTTGTCAGCAGCTTAAAGGCCATCAGTTATAAAAGAACAAAAGGTAGAGACCATGGTGAAGGTGGGATGTTTAATGTATAAAATAGGCCCTTTAAAAATGTTTTTATTCTAGAGTCTGTAAAGAGCTGTGAAGAGGAGTGTCTTTGAGGTTATCAAGACACTATAGCCAATAAATATAAATGCAGGGAGGATTGAGGCAATCCACTTTGATTTAATAACAATAGGAACCTTATAACAGTTTCCCTCAACACCAGTAACCGGATGCATGGATAGATGTCCATGCAAAATCAAGAAATCTGTTCCATTTTCACCCATAAGATTTCTTAGAAGAAGGTTCTATAGATACTGCAAATATCTCTGCTATCTAAAAAAATTCTCCATATTTTCAAACTATGCCTAGGAATATCCAGATGTCTGACCTGAACTCTGTGACACACAAGGTCTGGTATGTGGGGCAATCTGCTAACATGGCCAACAGCGTAGCAAACCACAGATGCAATGGCTACCATGGGGCTATTAAGGTTGCATTCGTTCTATCCTTCCTGATTTTCACAACTGTCCTGCATATCAGGGGAAAGGTAGGAAACATGTCCATGGGATCTTCTGTCTAGCCTATGGTAAAATCATCCCCTCAGGACTTGGGGCCTCGACTTGACCACAAAATACATATCCTGAATTTGTGATTGCATTGAGTTGCAAAAACATCTATCTGTGGACAACCCCAATGTTGAGTTCTGTCAGTATGCACAATTGGAGACAGTTCACACTCATGTAACTAGTTTTGTTAGACAACTGAGGGAATCTGCTGATTCTCTTCCCTCAAGACATGGATCACTATCAGGAAATGTGCCATGTGATGCACCACTCCCACACATGAACATTGAGAAGTAGTATGGAGAAAGAGTATGTGCCCTTGTTTGTTTCTGTAATATGTTGCTGTAGTATTGTCAGCAGTAACTTGAACCACTTTCCTCAACAATCTCATCTCAAAGTCATCTTTGACGACTGCCAACAGTTCTAGATAATTTATATGATGAGTGCATTCTGTCATAGACCACAGAATGTATATAAAGCTGACCTTGTCATTATTGGTGCCTGAGGCTGCTTGAAAGGCATTCCCATTAAGAGATGAAAAGGTACAGTCCACTGCATCAGTTGAGTCCTTAGGTCATTTTATAACTGAAGGCTCTTTAGAGGATGGTCTGTCAAAAAGTTGAATTTTTGTAGGAACCACAACTGGAGTAATCACACTTTCAACCTGGAATGAGCTGCCACCACTGTAGTAGATGCCATGAGGCATAACAACCATTGCACCATACGAACAGTAAATTCTACTATAACTGAGTGACTGTGCGTAATTTCTTGGAATCTGTCTCCTTGCAAAAATAACCCTTACTAATTCTGAATCCAACACAGTCCTGATATATTGAATTTTCTCAGTTGGAATCAACTGTGATTTTGAAGGGTTCATATGGATACTGAGGTCCAATAGCAAATGGACAGTAAACCATAGTTCAATAATACTACATAGCTCAACAACAGGATGGAGACCTGGGTGCTGATATTGATATTTGACTTCAATTACTTTTGGTCTGAGGTTGAGATGGGTACACTGATGAGGAGATAGACTCCATCAACAGTTGATGCACCAACTCACCAGATGACTGGAGTAATGTATGTGATGTAACAAAGGCAGGTGAGCCAACTAGTTTGCCTCCTGATACGGATCTGAGACACATTATGTCTTCGTTGTCTGGATTCGAAGGAGTTAGCGACTGACTAGGTGAGGCAGCCTTTAGAGATATGGTTGTGGATGATTTAATGGGTTGAGAGACATTATCATGAGATTTCTCTTTCTTTTTATGTTATTTAGGTTTCTCCAACTTGTCTGAGCAAAACAAGTGAAACTCTACAAATTTTACACTTCAGAGTGATATGTCCTTCACCCAAACAACAACGGCATTTAGCCTGTCTGTCAGTATGTGGCACTTTGCCTACACAACCAGTGCACTTCTTAAAGAGACCCACAGAAGCCATAAAACATTTAAGTGGGAAACAGAGAAGAATAGTAAATACAAAAGTCCAATAATAAATTAGATTCTTTTTTTTTTTTTGTATCAAGGAATGAAATTTGAGATGAAAGGAGAGAATCGGTACATAGAATAAACTATTTACAACCCTGAAATAAACTGAAGCTCTAGTGTTCTCTCAAGGTGCTGCTTACATGGCAGACAAAAGAGAACTCAGGGAGAACCATAATGGTGTGTCTTGTCATGCACAGTATTTATGGGAGAAGGGAAAATATTTCTCTTTTAAGCTCTGAACATTTTCAAAGCTGGTTTCTGCACTGGCACAACACCCATATGCTTTATTTAAAGAGACTACATAGAAGGAAAGCATAAAAATACCACTGATGCGGATCTGAGACACATAATGTTTTCATTGTCTGGATTTGAGGGAATCCAGGATCTTGTACATGTCTAAACCAGCTCTCTGGATCCCAAAACAATTCTGCTTTAGGATCTTCATGATAAAGTGGTGGTGGGGAGGCTTACCTGTCATTCAGTTCTTCAGCAATTGCCAAATGCTTCAAATGATAATCTATAGCCTTTTCATAGTCCTGAAGTAAAGTATATGTATTTCCAAGACTGTAACAAGCCTGGGCTTCTACAGCTCTGTCTGAAAGCTGCCTGGCAAGCTGTAATGTCTTCCTGAAAGAAAAACAGCTTGATATAATCTATACTTTCTATGTAAACACCACTACCAGTACGTTGGCATGGAACTCATGATTTATGTGTGCTGAATTTTTACTTTTAGTCTAATCAATAACTGTATAGAAATCTAGACTCTATATATGCATGAATAGCCCCACCTCCAAGTATACCTTTAAAGATAACAGAAAATGAAAATGTTACACTATAAACTCACAAGGATTTTGTCCTGACAGTTAATCTTAGCTAATCTAAAAATGTACAACAGTTGTTTCCAAACTGTCTCCAGAAAACCCTTTCCACGTTGTCTCTTTTGCCAACAACCCCAGCACTTTGTAGAGGATTCTCAAGCATATTGTGTGTGGGGATACAATTATTTTTGCCTCCTTGAACCAAAAGAATAACCAGGAATCCATCACATAACTCCTATATCTGTGCATTGGAGGGGAGAACTAGAAATGATAGGCAGGTTTTAGCTGGGGTTTACTGGAGAACAAAAAAGTTAAAAGATGAGTTCTTCAGAAAGATGGTACAAAACAGTGTTAAGGCAAATTCTTCTTGCCTTAATCCCAAGTTTATACTAATTTGCCTGATGAAAAATTCCAGACAAAAAAGCTCATCTTATTTGGAACATTTAAGTGATGCAATAAAGCTATTGTCCAATCCATGTCTAGCTTCTAACAACGGAGCTCATGTGACCATTTTTTGGGTTTTCAGAGAAGCTTCAGCCATCAATGGTCCATCTGTGCATCAGTTTCAAAAATTAAAATGAATTATGTCTCTTTGCTGCCTTTCACCTCACTTTGGCAAAGTGCAGATGGGACAGAGTGAACAGACACTCAAGTGCTTCATTTAGTACAAGGCTTTTTTTGCCTACTCCATCACCATAAACAGATATCTAGATATCCTGGATATCTCAGGGAGTGCATATTCTTGTATGAACATATATAGAGTCTAGATTTCTATCCTCACTATCTCTATTCCAGCATTATGCCTCAGACTGTGAATATCTAGACATGTGAATATGCATTTAAGCCCCATCCTGAGTGCACTTCAACATCAGCAAGACCTTCACATCTTTAACATGAAGCCTGTACGCACATTCAGCTGAACTTGCTTACAGCAGCAGCAATAACAACAGTAGTAACAATTTAGTCCATCACAACTCATAACCGGAATAGGGCTATAGCTCAAAGAGCAGCTGGAGAGGTCCTGTTCCAACTCCCACTCTATCCAGGTGCCAAAGTGAACTTTACAAAAAGTATGGCCTTTTCAACTGCCACTCTGAAGCTTTAGCATTCCCTTCCATGGGTCATTCATTTAACACTACCCTTTTTAGTTTTCCCCAAGCAGACAGTTTTGACTGTTAATTCCATGTTTTGTCAGCTACTATTGGTTTTTTTAAATTTATTTTTAAAGCAAGTGCTGATTTTGTTTTTCATTCATTTTTATTTGAATGGATTGCAAAAGCATCTGGAGACAGTATATAAAGTAAGATGTATCAAAAAAGAGATATTCTCCAAGTCACACTTGGTACTTAACATATTGCATTTTTAAGCTACGGGACTAATGTACACTATAATGCCTGGCTGTAACTAACTAAACATCCTGATTTAAGCACCAATGCTATAATTATGTCTCTTCGCTTACAGTAAATTAGAAGCTTGAATGCAATCCTATACGTATTAATTCAACAAAAAACCCTACTGAGTTCAATGGGACCTCCTCCCAAATGAGCACGTACAGGATTTCAGCCTAGGTGTGACATATCCTGCCTCAAGACAAGGGAGCCACCTAGATAGCTGAAATATACTTTTGAAGCTCATGAACACAGAATGCCTTTATATTCTAAAGCTGGAGTGTGTAAACAGGATCCTCTGAGCTCCATGAAACCCTGTGCAAGAGACCCAGAGATCCTCAGTGTCCCATCCCCCTGCATCCTGTTATTTTATTTTAGTGTAATTAAGAATTCTTTTGAAAAGGTAAAGCTAAAAGCCCATGTGGATGCACATAATAAAAATTTAAAAAACAATAAAAATTAAAAGGATTGGATTTCTTGCGAAATAAGAATAGTTGTGTTTGCCATTAAAAATTATAGTAAGTAATATGCTGACTAACTTGTAATATTCAGCAGCAGTTTCAAACTCTCCAAGAAAAATATAGGCATTTCCAAGATTGCTGTAGGCTCTTCTTTCTGCAGCTCTGTCACCAAACTCCTTCGCAATTAAAAGGCGCTGGAAAAAAAAAGTCTCATAATACGCTTGAGTTGTTTTTCCATCTAGAATATATTGGGATGCATATATCCACTTCTGTGTCCAGAAAAATGGAACAGAAGCAGCCACGGTAAATCTCAAAGATGTCAAACTGTAACTCTTAAATTAGCCTATGATACAGGCTAATTTAGTAATAAATATGACTAAATACTGACTCCCCCCGTCCCCCTTTAACTTAAGCTTTTTTAAAACCACAGTTTTGGATTACATATAGAAGCATTTTTAATACCTCTGTCTGGATGAATTCACATTAACATCTGCTAAGTCTTCAGCTATTTATATAGGTTATGTATCGTCTAATCACATCTGACTTATATCAACCCTAATAGCGTTTTCAAGGCAACTGAAATATTTAAGGAACAGTTTCACCAATGCCACCTTCCATCCCAGTGGAATCTGAATATTTTGATGATTGAGCAGGAACTCAAACTCAAGTCTCTTGAGTCTAGTCTGGCACTTCACTACATCATACTGGGCCCCTCAGCTACTAAATGTATTCTTAAAGTACAAAACGCCTCATTGCTTTTGTTGTCGTAAAACAACATAATTCTGATTTCTAGAAAACACCAACATATACTCTTTTGTACCTGTTCATGGGCATTGACAGCATTCCTGAAATTCCCCAGGAGATAGTGAGTATTTCCAAGGTTTCCATAAGCACGCCCCTGGGCAGCTCTATCACCCAGCTCTGTCACTATTGCCAAGTTCTCCCTATATAACAGCCAAACAAACAAATGAATTACAAGGTTCATTTTAGGAACGGTATACAGTTAGACGTCATTAATATTATTGGTCTTCCTATTGTTACAAAGGAAAGCTTTATGTTTTATGGGACTAATTTTATGGACATTATAAATAACATTTGCCAGAAACCACAAATATTAGGAATTTTCTATTTCCATACCCCACAAGAGCCTTAGACAGACACATGCATGGCAAGTTCTGTAGGCACAATAAGCTTCATCACTTCTCTAAGCTTTTCAAAAGACTGGGATGTACAAGTCATCCCAGTCTCAAACTCACTGAGTCAGTGATGGTAAACGTGTTTCACCCTAATGAATAAACTGCAGATATTATTTTGTTTTTGTCTGTGAATATTTGCTTTATGTTTTGCTTATGCTCTGTAGCTAGTGCATACAATACTTGTCTTCGTATTTTAAATTAGGTGCTGTTACTTGAGTCAGAAGCTCAGACTTGTAGACTCCTCACAACTCCAGTTTAGAATCTTCTGGGAAAGCATTTGCTAAAAGTTTCCAGCATAAAATAGATGGGATGAAGAAAAGAGTTATTTTCCTTGTGGAGGAAAAAAAACAAAGAGTTATGTTGTGTTGAGGTTATGAGAAGATGCAGATGCAAAGATGCTGGTACTCACTAAGCATGTTAAACCCAGAACATGCCTTTAAAAAGAGAATAAAATTTTGGATAACCTGAGGCTAAAATGCTTATCATATGGGGAATATAGGAACATTTACTTATTTTTATTTGTTTAGTTATTTGCTCAGAGTTTGTGAATTTATTTGTTTATTTTATTTAAAATATTTTTACTCTGCCTTTCTCCTTAAAAGGATCCAAGGTGGCTTACAACAAAAGACAATTTTTAAAACTGAAAAACAATGAGTATACAAACATTTAAAAAGAATTAAACAAGTAGTATATTTAAAAGAATAAAGTCAATACTAAAAACACATTTAAAAACAACAGAGCACAACAATTCATTTAAAAATGCAATATTCCACAATTGTGGAATATTGTGCTTCTGTACCCATGATTCAAAAAGCCAAGAAACGGCCCAATATTGCTGCAAAATAGCATGCCCATGTTGCCAGGAGGAAAAAGGGGGGCAGCAGTTAAGATGGTCCCCAACCCCTGGTCCACGCCCAGTGCCAGTCCGTGGGCTTCCCAGGACTGGGCCGCGGAGCCGGATCTCTGCCCCCCCCCCACGCACACATGCATGGTGGGCGTGTCGCGCGTGCGCACATGCACACCACGCCCACTTATGCGTGCAGGGGTGTCCCCGCCCCCCCCCACGCATGGAGGCCCACCCAACCGGTCCGTGGTTCCAAAAAGGTTGGAGACCGCTGGTCTACAGGATACCCTCTTCTGCTCACTACTATTCACACTCGTTGAAACAGCCCTGACAATTGCTTTGTGTTTGGGTGAGAAGTGGTTAACTGATGAAAAAAAGGAACCAGCTTCTGGAATTTTCCCTTGTGTGGTGTCACTTTGTGAATGGCAGTGGCGCTGGGACACTCCTGTTCAATACCTTAACCATTAGCCTGTGGAGTGTTTCAGGGTTCTATGATTCCCCATACTATTTCACATATACCTGAAAGAGGCTATCCAGAATTTTGTGGTCTGGTACCACCAGTGTGCTGATAACACCCAACTCCATCTGCTTTTTAAGGAGGCCCTTGTAAAGCTTGGCATCCTTTTTCCCGCTGGCAAAATGGGCACGATATTTTGCAGCAATATTGATCCATTTCCTGGCTTTTTGAATTGTGGGTACTCCATATTCATAAACCAGAGGTTTTTTTGAGAATTAAATTTCCTGGCTTTTTAAAACGGGAGTTTAAATATACATATGTTACCCATAAATCCAATCAGAAATTTCTTTCATATAGAATTACCCAGTGGTATTGGATTCCAGAAAATGAGCATATGATCTGTACTATGGTTACAGAGGAAAGACAGAAGCGAGAACTGTTTGGATGTGGCTATAGTTCCTCTGTGCCAAAATATTTTGAAGGGCTGTTCTGGACTTAATGAAATGGTGAAGCAAAGGTGTGAGTAGGTACAACACATACAGTGGAAAAACATACACATACACTAGAGATGGGCATGAACCTCAGTTCAGAGGTTCGTGCTGTTTTGTCAGCATGAAACCACTTCCCCCACCCCTGCTGGCTTCCTCACTCACCAGCAGGCATGTGCTGCTTTTCTGCTGCTCTTCACACAATCATCCAATTGCAGCAGGAGCACAGACTTCTCTCCTCCAGCAACTGCCCACTTAGATGAGAAGGCAGACAGGGATTCCTGCAGCACTGTCTTTGAGTGGGCAGCTGCTGGAGGAGGTGGAGAAGGGAATTCTGTGCTCCTGCTATGACTGGACAATCACGCAAAGAGCAGGAGAAAAGCAGTGTGCACCAGCTGGTGAGTGTGGGAGCCGGCGGGGGGGGGGGGAGCAAATATTTCTGCATCACTGCAAAGACATTTGCCGGGAGACACATGATTTCTGTGGTGTAGTCGGTGGGCAGTGAGGGGACCTATGACTGGACAGTGGTTTGGGGATCATCCTAGTTAAAAATCATGTGGATCCATGAGGATCTGTGCATCAGATCCATGTTTTGCACCACTGCAAAACAATGCGCTGGAGAACTCATGATTTTTGTGGGCACAGATGAGCCCTATGATTGGATAGAGGTTTGTGGATGATCCTATGTAAAAATCATGTGGATCCAAGAACTGCTACAGATAGCTCAGTGGTTTAAGTCTCTGGTTGTGAAGCCAGCGGTTGGGAGTTCAGTTTTTCATGGTGCCTCCTTGTCACGGACTGAACTTGATGATCTGTAGGGTCCCTTCCAGCTCTGCAGTTCTAAGGTTGTTACTGCTATTGTTATTGCCATTGCTATTGTTATTGTCCGTGCCTAGGATTAGTGTTTTTGCACCACTGCAAAGCCATGAGCTCAGGGACCCATGATTTCTGTGTTGTAATCTATGGGACAAATGGGGCCTATGTCTGAACAGTGGTTTGGGTATCATCCTACATCAAAATCATGTGAATCCATGAGGATCTGTGCATCAGATCCATGTTTTTGCACCACTGCAAAGCCATGCATCAGGAGACACATGATTTCTGTGGGCAGTGATGGGACCTATGATTGGACAGTGGTTTGCAGATGATCCTGTATAAAAATCATGTGGATACATGAGCATCTCTGACTTATATTGGTGTTTTGCGTGACTGCAAAGCCATGTGCTGAAGGATCCACAATTTCTGTGTTTTAATGCGTGGGCAGAGATGAGACCTATGATTGGACAGTGGTTTGGGGATGAT
Source organism: Intellagama lesueurii (assembly GCA_037013535.1). Lineage (NCBI taxonomy): Eukaryota > Metazoa > Chordata > Lepidosauria > Squamata > Agamidae > Intellagama > Intellagama lesueurii. Next base: position 142,319,152 of record JBAJHW010000004.1, read on the forward strand.
CCTACATCAAAATCATGGGGATTCATGGGGATCCATGCATTGGATCCATGTATTTGCACCACTGCAAAGCCATGCACTGAGGGACCCATGATTTTTGTGGATTGTCTGTGAGCACTGATGGGGCCTATGTTTGGAGAGTGGTTTGAGGGTGATCCTGTGTAAAAATCATGTGGATCTATGAGGAACCATGCTTCAGATACATGTTTTTGCACCACTGCAAGGCCACGCCCTTGGGAACCCATGATTTCTGTGGTGTAGTTTGTGGGTGCAAATAGGATCTGTGATCCGACACTGGTTTAGGGAGAATAACATCTAAAAATCATGAAATCATGCGGATCTAAAACTAAACTGGATAAATTTACTCATGAGTAAACTGGGTAAAACATGTTTTGAGATCATTCAAAGCCACAAAGGGGGAAAAACAGTAATTTCACAGCTTAAATGAGTGAGCTGCTGTATATAATTATCTGTTTTTTAAAATAGCTTTTAAAGTATTTCCACAGGAAGGACTAAGAATGTGTGACCAGGAAGGAGCTAAATGCTTTCTTTCACACTCAAGGCCATGGCATCATTAAAAGTGACAAATATCTGCCCTGTGGGCTGACTAGAGACACATTCTGATTGGCCAGAATGCTATGCTATGCAAATAGTTCGAAGTTCTGAGAAGTTATTTTAAAAGGCAGCTATTTCAGAAGTTTTAGGAATTAAAAAGCAGCAATTAAAGGGTCTGAATTAGAGCCAGGATTGTCCCAATTTGTGTGGATGAAGAAAAAGTGGTTAAAATGGAGGCTTTTCTCCCCCCCAAATTTTGTCCTATCTACACTTTTCATCTCTTCTATTAACTGAGAAAATGGTCACTTGATTCTGCATGGGAGGTAAAACAGTGTCATTTCTTTTAAAAATCACAACTCAAAACCCTTTGCCCAAATGTCCCCAAATTTGGCACACAGCAAGAGCAGATTGTCTGCTACATCTGTGCCAAATTTGGTGCTGATCTAGTTCCACAGTTATAATTTTTTGTCTGGGCCCTTATCTTTTGATTTTGCTTGTAGAATCCTGTTTACTGTGCTTATGTAAAATATATGGCACCACTACCATGGTGCCATAATTATAACTATAATAACTATTATAATTATATTATAATTATATTATATATAATAATAATCATAATAAAGATTATAATTTCCGATATCCTTTTACTTTTATTATAAGCAGCAAATATGAGTCAGTAAGCTTATTTATAAAAAAACAAATGCAAACTATATTAGGAATGAGATGGGGTTATGCTGCCTGAATTTATCATTCACGTTACATTACTCTAAAGAGTAGGGATAGAAAGCCAGCCAGCCCCTTTGCAAGTGTAATCCAGAGAGATTCTAAGGAGTTGGTTCTTTGGCCCCAAGAAAAATGGTGGAACAAATGTCAGAAAGTAACTCAGCAGCACAAGATATGTTACAGCTACTCAAGATAAATTACAAAAACATTGTTTAGTTGGATGTTCCCAACATCATCTGAAGCGATGATGGCAGCCAGAAAACATCTTTGTCTTCTCCAAAAAAAGAACTATCTCACCAAGACGGAGTATTTGGGATTTCAATCCATCTGAACGTTCCTTCATGAGTTATGACTAGTTATGGTGAACATATATAAAAATTATTGTGTTGTGCCCAACTTGTCCTCAGTTTATGGCAGACAAAAGATTCACTGAAACAGCATATATTTTCAGCCCTTCCATACAGGAAGCATTAGGAAAAATAGTGGCTTTTCCACAGTAAAGAGGAGCCCACAAATTCCAGATTCCGTATCTTGCCAAAGCCAAGTGGTGGACATGTACAAAGAATTCAGAGGAAGGAGTTTCAGCAGAGACAACTATGTCTATGTAAGCATCATTAGCAGCATGACAGATTTTTTATCAGAACTTGAACGAACATAAGCAAAATAAAAGCAAACTGGTTCATCTCTTGGCTTTAATGTTGTTATGTTCTGTCAAGTCACCTCCAACAAATGGTGATCCTATGAATGAGCAATCTCCACAAAGTCCTGTCCCAACTGCCTTGCTCAGCTCTTGTAAACCCAAGCTGGTGGCTTCCTTTAAGGAGTCAGTCCATCTTGTATTTGGTCTTCCTCTTTTCCTGCTGCCTTCTTTTCCCAGCATTTATTGGCTTTATTAAATTGGCTTTATTAAAGCTCCTCTATAGGATTTTCTTCCTCCTTCTCCTCCCTAAGCATATAATTATGGCAAGATGTAGGTGATTAGGCAGAAAGAGAACAAAGACAAAACCAATGGTCCATGGATCTCATCACTCGGGAGAGAAAATAATTTGTGTGATTGATGACTAATGACCAGGAATATTTTTTTTGCCTGAGAAGGCTGCACCTCATCTTTTAAATTTGGTGAAACTTTGTGTCATGCTTTTACAACATTAAAGCAGGATTTCTGTAATGAATTCAGAATGGAGCAACCTGTGACAACTATTTGGAAGCAAGAATCCACCGAACAGCCTTCTATGGCAGCTATTCTCGACCTTTTTTTGGCCACAGTCATAAACACAATATGAAAGAAATATAGGTCATATATGTAAGTATATAAGTTGCATAATGAACTTTATAAGGTGGTGTGCGAGGAACTGTTTCCAGTCTGTGCCCCCCTTCAAATGTGTCAGGGCCCCCAAGAGGCCATATACCACCCTCTGTTGTGAACGGCCGCTCTACAGTATAATTGTCAACATGCCTACCCAGCACAATCAGATCATGCTGGATGAGGATGAAACAAACTGTAGTCCAATGCATCTGCCATTCAGAGTGCTTCAGCATAACTCCACGTATAATGGGACATTTGTTTGTACAGTAATTCACAAAAACTTGGGACACAAGGGCTTTGCATAATACAATGATCTCTCTGATGCATTGGAAATGTGCCCTTCACCATACCATGTGTGCATTAATTTCATAGGACAAGAGCAAATAGCACTTATGACTGCAGATCCAAAAATGGTGATCTTTCTATCCCTGGAAATTCAGTCACTGTATTTTTAGTGGCCAGTATTAAAGTTAGGTTACCTACCTGTAACCATGGTTCTTGTAGTGGTTCTCTGTGAATGCACACAAATGGGTTTATCCTGCGCCTGCGCAGGACGTTCGGAACCTTCTAGAGCTTAGAAAAAAGCCAGACAGTTAGTCTCCCCCCCCCCGAGGGTATATATGCTCCGCCTCCTCCACCTTCCTTAGTTCCCCTATGTCCGCCGTTACTAGAGAGTAGGTATAATGACCTGTTATCGTGACGGACAGCGGGGAGGAAGGGAGGGATGTGTGAATTCACAGAGAACCACTACAAGAACCATGGTTACAGGTAGGTAACCTAACTTTCTTTGTAGTGGACTCTGTGAATGCACACAAATGGGTGATTAGCAAGCTGACTCACCGGATGGAGGGCCGTCACGGTATCAGGGATGACAGTATCGCCCTTCCAAAGGCAGCATCATTTTTAGCTCTGACGTCGAGACGGTAGTGCTTCGCGAACGTCAGAGGATTGGACCAAGTAGCCGCTTTACAGATGTTCTGAATATGAATACCGCGATGAAGAGCGGTGGACGTAGATATAGCTCTGGTGGAGTGAGCTTTAAGTTGGTCCGGTACCGGTTTATTTGCAAGCTGGTAAGCCATTTGTATGGATTGCACGATCCATCTCGATATTGTCTGAGAGGATGCGGGAGCACCCTTGTTATGTCCATGGTAGCACACAAAGAGACGGGAAGAGCGTCTAAAGTGCTTGGTTCTGTCCAAGTAGAAGGCAATAGCCCGTCTGACGTCCAGAGTATGGAGCTTGCGCTCGACTGGAGTGGACGGCGATGGAAAGAATGTAGGAAGTATCAGCGGTTGATTCAGATGGAAGTCTGATACAACCTTGGGAAGAAATGAGACATCCAAGTACAGAGTAACTTTATCGGGATGCATTTGTAGGTATGGAGGGTCAGACCTAAGAGCTGACAGTTCACTAGCCCTTTTGGCAGAGGTTATGGCCACTAAAAAGGAAGTCTTGAGAGAAAGCAATTTCTCGTTACAGGTTGCCGTGGGTTCAAATGGAGGCTTGGTAAGCGCATCAAGGACAAGTGGAAGCGACCATTGAGGTACAATGGGTGAAGAGGGCGGCCTGATGTTCTGCAGGCCCTTAAGGAATCTCTTAACCGTGAGGTGGGAGAACAGTCTGGCGGAGCTAGAATGAGATGGCTGGTGAGCAACGATTGCGGAAATATATACTTTAATGGTGGAGTGTGCGAGTCCGAGATTGAACAGATGCAGTATAAAGGTAAGTAAGGTTGAGAGTGTAACTGGGACTGATTGGAGTCCTTTGGACTGAACGAATTTCGTAAAAGATTTCCATTTGTTACGGTATAGGCGAGAAGTCGACGGCTTTCGAGAGCGGTCTAGAATCGCACGGAATTCGGGGTTATCCTCCACGCCGTCAGGTGAAGAGACCGGACATCTGGATGGAGAAGGGCCCCGTCGTTCTGGGATAGCAAGGACGGTATTAGAGGTAAGTGGAATATTTCCTCCGTTATTCCTTGGAGGTGGGCAAACCAGGGTTGTCGTGGCCACCACGGAGCGATGAGAATTGCGTTCGCCTGGTATTGAATGATCCGGACTATTGTCCTGAGAAGCATTGGTATGGGAGGAAACAGGTAAGTGAGTTCTCCGGACCACGGAATGAGGAAAGCGTCTCCGAGAGACGCGGTGTCCCTGCCCGCTCGTGAGCAGAACTTGCGGCATTTGGCGTTGCGGTGAGATGCAAAGAGGTCTATGGTGGGTTGACCCCATCGACGGCATAGGTCTTGAAAAATTGTCTCGTCGAGGGACCATTCGTGCGTCCTGGTACGGAGCCGGCTGAGGTGGTCCGCTAGATAGTTGTCCTCTGAAGCGATATGAATCGCTTGTGGAAAAATATGATGGGTACGGCACCAGTCCCAAAATCGCATGGTGAGATGGAGAAGCGGTAGGGATCGAGTCCCACCTTGTCGGTTGATATAGTGCATAGCTGTGGTATTGTCCGTGACAAGCTGCACAGATTGTCCCTTTATACGCGGAAGAAAGGCTCGAAAAGCCTTCATGATGGCGAGCAATTCGAGCTGGTTTATATGGAGAGACCTTTCTCTCGGTGTCCATAACCCGTGAATCCTGAGCTCTTGGCAGTGAGCGCCCCAGCCAGAAGGGCTGGCGTCGGTCGTGACCTGTATGGACAGGAAAGGAGGTTGGAAGGGTTTTCCCTCGGACAGATTGCGCGGAATCGTCCACCAGATGAGATGCTTCGCCACATGTGGCGGAACCCGCAACTTTTTCCGTGGGGAGTCCGTTAAAGGATCGAACTCGCCCAGGAACCAGGACTGGAGCGGACGCATTTCGAGCTTGGCATGAAGGACGACTGCCGTCGTGGATGACATGAGGCCCAGTAGATGCTGAGCGTCGAATGCGGTGACAGTAGCCAGGGGTGGAAACCGTTGTATTGCGTCTCGAATCTTTTGGATTCTTTGATAGGGCAGGAATGCCCGTGCCCGGGTTGCATCTAGCGTTGCTCCTATGTAATTGACCAGCTGGGATGGTACCAAAAGGGACTTTTCCTGATTGATCACTAGACCTAGCTTGTTTAAGGTCGCGAGAGTGGTAGTTGTAGCAGCGACGGCTTCGTGGTAGGATGAGGCTACCAGGAGCCAATCGTCGATATAAGGGAAGAGTTTTATTCCCTTGGTGCGAAGGTGAGCCACTACAGGGGCCATGCACTTGGTAAATGTCCGAGGGGCCGTGGAGAGCCCAAATGGAAGGGCAGCAAACTGGTAGGTTGTGCGGTGGAACCGGAACCGGAGATACTGTTGATGAGAAGGGTGAATGGAGACGTGAAAATAAGCGTCTTTGAGGTCGATGGTGACGAACCAACTTCCCTGTGAGAGAAGAGGAAGAATGGAGTCGAGTGTTAGCATTCGAAACTTCCTGTAAATGATAAACTGATTGAGTTCTCTGAGGTCCATGATGGGCCTGATACCTCCATCCTTTTTAGGGACGGCGAAGTACCGAGAGAAGAAACCCCCATGTAGTTCAGCATGTGGGGTCTTGACGATCGCCCCCTTGCTTAGGAGGGATGAAATTTCCTCCTGTAGAGCTACCGAAAAGGGGGTGGTCTTAGGGAGATTCGATGGAGGAAGCTGGAAGAATTCTATCGAATAACCCTTCTCAATAATAGTTAGGACCCATTTGTCAGTCGTAATACGTTTCCATTCGGAGAGAAATGGAAAGAGTTTAGTCCGGTAAGAGGGGTAGTTAGTTGTATTGCTTACCCCGGCGCTGAGGTTTACGAAAGGACTGCTTGTGCCCTTGGTATTGTTGCTGCTTGAAAGTCGAAGGGTTGGACTGAGATGACTGGAAGGTCCTGTCGTGTTGCTGCTGTCTACCATACCGAAATGGTTGGTACTGAGAAGACGCTTGGTAAGCAGGCTTTTTGTAAGTAGATCTCTGATACCGATACGGTTGGTATGGTATATAGGATTTTGCGGTCTTCCGCATTTTATGGATATTTTCCATAATATCATCAGTCTTGGAATTAAAGAGGCCATCCGCATCAAAGGGAAGATCCTCGATTTTGATCTTTGTATCGTCCAGTATGTTCGCCGCTCCAAGCCAGGCATGGCGACGGACTGCTACTGCTGTAAGCATGGATTTGGACGCAATTTCAGCTGTATGCTTTGCTGCTACTCGTTGCTGTCTTGTAAGGGTATTAGCCTCCTCGTAGACGTTAAGGAGTTCGGTCTTGGATGGCTCAGGAAGGCTTTGTAAGACGGGAACAGTTTTATCCCATAGGTGCTTTTGATAAGCACCCATCGCGGCTTGGTAGTTCGAAATCTTAATCAGCAGAGCCGCAAGGGAATAGAGTTTTTTGCCTAGGGCGTCATTTTTTCTGCCGTCTTTATTGACAGGTGTAACAGAAGACCTGCTGCGGGATCTGTACTGGGTAGCCTCGACCACAATAGAATTAGGCATGGGATGCTTGGTCAGGAAATCCGAATCGGAACCATGGGTCTTGTAATGGTGGTCGATTTTTCGAGGGATTTGGAGAGTCGCAGGCGACTTATCCCACGAAGCCTTTACCAAGTCAAGAAGTGCTGGAATGAGGCTAAGACTAGGAGGAGATGACTTGTCCTGCTCCATATCGTGGAAGACAAGGTCTGTTTGTTGCTCAGGAACTTGCGCATCTAGGTGTAAAATCTTAGCCATGCGCAGTATAAGTTGAGCATAGGACGAGTAGTCTTCTAATGGGTATTGTGAAGAAGTACTCGGAGCACCACCATCAGGTACATCAGATTCCGAAGAAGCTGAAGAGTTGTCATGGGAAGATTCAGACACCAAAGAGGAGGGACGGTGCGATATTGGTACCGTGTCTCTCGGTATTGGTTCAGCATCAGAGTGTACCGAAGGAGAGAAAGGCTCTGTATCATGGCCCTCTGGGCCAGAGTACATCGTCGCAGTCTGTACCGTGGGTCGGCCTGCGGAATGTTTAGACCGTTTTAGAGGCGCAGAAGGTGCCATCGGTGTCTTCCTCTTACGGGAAGTAGCAATTTGGGGTGTGGGAACATGCCCCTGTTGCTGTTGTAGATTCTCAGGAGTTGGAACCGAAGAAGGGTACCAAGCTGAGGAGGGGTAAGCCTGTCCCCTGAAGTCAGGCGGATAGCCGTATCCTTGATATGGGTAGGGCTGGTATGGACCGAAAAAAGGAGGACCATACTGTGCCGGCATTTGTGGACGGTATTGGTCCGCAGGATGTTGAGATTGGTACGGAGAGGTATGCTTACGCTTCTCCTTTCGCTTTTTAGGAGTGCGAGACGGCAGCTCCTGTTCTGAATGCGAGTCAGTATCAGCCCGCCCGGAAGATCTCGGGCTAGTAGGGGCAATGGCCACGCTGGGAAAAACCTCAGCCGCAAAATGGCCTGGCGACGGAGACATGCTCATGATATCGTGAGCAGCCTGGGCCGGAGGAATGATCCGCTCCTCCATATCCGATTGCCCAATGTCGTCTCTCGAAGATTCCTCGAGTAATATAGGAGGCGCAGGAAGAGGCAAAGTTGCCGATTTGGGTGGCTTTGCCAATTTCTGAGATTTCGCCTTGTCATTCTTCTTCTTTGAAGGTACAGCCGACCTGGAAGCCTTGGTGGAAGCTGGCTTAGGCGGTCTAGAGGAGTCCTTCTGCTTGGAAGACGCAGAACTCAAGGTAGGTTGCGAAGAATCAAAGGCAGTGGCGCCTGCTTTAGGTGTCTCTACACGTGGAGGATTCGGGGAGGTGGTAAGAGAAACCTCCATAGCAGGCTTGAGGGTTCTTTCGTAGAGAAAGGCACGGAGGCGTTGAGACCGCAGTTTAAGAGCTTGTTTGGAAAAACTTCTACAAGCGGCACACGCCTGGATAAGGTGGGATTCCCCCAAACAAAATAAGCACTGATCGTGCTGATCCGTTAGCGGAATTTTTCGAAGGCAAACGGAGCACTGTTTGAAGCCCCGAGAGGCCATAAAAAAATAAAAAATAAAAAGGGGGGAAATCCGGGAGGGGAGGGGGGGAACGGGAAGACGCAGAACGAGGAAAAACTTAAATGGGAAGGCAGTTCTGGCGTCTTAAAAGAATAAAAGGTAAAATTTTTAGAAGGAAATACTTTCCTTAGCACGCTCTAGTGTTCCTACGTCCTACCCTAACGGCGGAAAAAGAGGAACTAAGGAAGGTGGAGGAGGCGGAGCATATATACCCTCGGGGGGGGGGGAGACTAACTGTCTGGCTTTTTTCTAAGCTCTAGAAGGTTCCGAACGTCCTGCGCAGGCGCAGGATAAACCCATTTGTGTGCATTCACAGAGTCCACTACAAAGAAGCTGCTATTATCACTGAAGAGATATGGGGGAAAGGTAAATATTTTTAGATTTTAACTTTTTACTTTAAGGAGAGAAAATCAAAATTCAGTTTTATACATTTGAAAAGGATAAACTTGTTAATAGTTTAAGCTATCTCAACCCTGATTAAAAATATTAGTTCATTTTTCAAAATTGTTACTCACTCATAATAATCTGCAGCTTTCCGTAACGCAGCTTTAACATCATCTGGAAATTCCCCAGGATCATGCGTACCTGCACAGGCTACACTTTTACCCTTTGAGTGATAGACATTTCCAAGGTTATAAAGTGCCCTTGCTTCTCCAACCTGTAATACAAATAAAAATTGCTGAACATGCATTTCAAAACATACTTTCTAGATCGCAGAATGAAATTTTTAAGAACCTGCAGTAACTTTCAAATGATGTGCTATATCTTATGGTTCATCAGCATGCAGATTCCTACACCTATTCATTATTAATAAAGACATCTGGACAAAAAAAAATGAGGACAGGAAAAAAGCAGGTTACAAGGGGGGAAAACCTATATATGAATACTCAAATCTCCATAAAGTTTAGATATTTAAAACTGGAATGCAATTTTGTTCTCTGAGGGGGAAAAAAACACAAAAAAAACTATACAACATAAATTCTAAGAAATTACAGTCCAAATCATATAATTTCAATATACTTAGTAGTTATTCTGCTGAACAGGCCTTCTTCCATATGTTAAATTATAGTTGATAAAAGAAGATAGGAATTTCATAGTAGAAAAGGCACTAGATGGAAGCCATTCCCAAGTTGCTAAAGCACTGCTAACCTTTAGGGGTTGCCCTGGAACTCTATGAGACTGTAATATCACTGAAGTGACAGAAGCGCCTCTCTTGTTTTACCAGTATTAACTTCTCACTGACCAGACAAGAGACCTAGTGTGCTGCAGTGGCTCAAATAAATCCACACTCAATCATGAAACTTACTAAAATAAATATCTCACATAGTTTTTACTAGCATGAAATAAAGGGAAACCATAAATACAGCCAAGAGCTGCTTATAGGAAAGGCAAACAAAAAAGGAAATATATAAATGTCTCTGTCAGATTTTGTAATCACTGCAGCAAAATATAATTCCTCATCTCCATCACTGCATCGACAAAAATGGACACAGCAGTATCATAAAAGCTCATACCAGAATAGGGAGAAAAATTGTGATTAACTGACATTCCTATCTCTGGATATTAAGAAGCCAAAACACTTTGAATCCTTAAATCTCATGGATAAGAGATGAAACTTCAGGTTTAAAAGTACAAATAAACAGTCAGAACTATTGACAAAGTCAGCCTGCCAGTTGAAACTGTTTAGGTCTCAGAATTCCTAGTGATGCCCTGGACAGGTCTCAGAAGCCAAAGACCAGATATATTTTGTTATTTAAATCAGCCAACAGCTCCTCTCTGTGTTCCATGAAAGGTCCCCTTCTAGTGGCCTCAAAGTCCTTCTAGTGAACTCTTTGGCACCTCCATAGGTTACAGAACATGAAGGTCTATGATCTAAAAATGCTAAACATTCATTATGACAAGGGAATTATGTGATCTACTGAGGATTTTTTACATTATCCAGCATCAAAGGGCTATTGATTTAATCCACAAGAAAAAAGTAAACTTCATTATTTTTGCTGAGGGATTTCTACTAAAGTCTACGTTTTCCCCACATTCATATCTACTACCATCACCAATCTGGGAGGTGTCAGGTGTGTGAGCTGGTGTTGCAGTAACTTCTTGGGCAATCCATTTCACATATGCTTTCCTAGGGAAATGAACAAAATTGCTACTGTTCTACTATTGCACCAGATGCCTCTGAAGCTTTAGTACTATTTAAACATGAAAACTGTATTGCTTGATTCATTATAATAATATCCATATAAATTGTTCTTACTTTGTCGTTTAGCTCTCTGGAAATATCAAGGTGCCTCTGACAACAGACAATTGCTTCCTCGTAATTCCCAAGGACCTTTAAGGTGTTGCCCAAATTGCCACTAGCTTTAGCTTCTCCTAGCTGGTCACCAATGGTCCTAAAAATTGAAGGAAACGACCACTTATTCCTGTCACTTTTATTTTTTAAAAAGCATTTTTTTTAATATTTAAAAACTCAATCTACTTTATGTATCAGTTATTTCTTCCCATTTAAATATCATCTATGTCCATAAATATACATTAGATCCTCAATGCTAAGTATTTATAAGTAAGCCTTTTTTCTGTAATCTATGTAAACCTCCCCCAAGAAGTAGTTCTTAAATTACACTGATTTAATTTAAATCCTGTTCTCATAATTCCCAGACAGATTAACTAATGAATCAGAAATGACAGATGTTATCTAACATCTCAAGACCCACAGCTGGATTTTAGTTACCTAATTAGAAAACAAAACTTAACACTTTTACTATTGTTCTTAAAAATTTCTATATTGCTTCCCATATCTAACAATGGCTCAAATCCTTTGTACAGTCAGCCAAAAAGCATAACTTTTAGAAATGAAATGCTACATGTTAAGAAATCTCCATAGACATTATCTATTGCATCCCAGATAGTATGACTCAGCATTCAACAGATAATGCCTACAGAGATTTCCTAACTTATGGCAATTCACATCAAAAACTTATGTCATTTGTGTAACTGCACAACACGATTTTGGACAGTATCTCCAAAGAATGTACAACAAAAATGTGTGGTTTTTTTTAAGAAAACCATTAAAAACATTACATTAAAAATATTACTCTCACACACAGTAATATAGGCTCAAAACACAATTCTCCAATTGGGCAGTACAGTCAGATGTATAGTAGGTCTGCTGGACCGCCATATCAATACCCAAGGTTTCATTTATCTGCTGCCTGAAAATATTACATAAAAAAACTCCAGAAATATGCATTTCCAAGGTGTATTACCAGAACGGGCCAACAGCAGGAATCAGACTATGCTATACATAGGGTTTCTATATCCGAGCTTTCCAGCCTCTGGAGGAGGTGCTTAGAACCAATCCCCTGTGGATACCAAGGTCCTACTCTAGTTGTTTCAATACTACTATGACTCATTCAGCACACTAGTCGCCACATTCCACATTAGATATAGATTTCAAACCAAAATACAAGACAGATTACTGCATTACAGTAATCTAAATGTATTAACATATATGAATGATTATTACTGTACATTTCTATGACTATAATCCTAAATGTATTAAGTTGTGATCACTAAACACAGGGGGAAATTCTCTTCACTAAATCTGCCTGGCACCCTCGCTGGATGAGTTCAAACGAGCACTGAAGACTTGGCTCTTCTGCTAGGCTTTCCCGGAGCATTAAGATCTCAGCCTCCCTTTTGCCATCCTCTTCATCATCATTTTTACCACCTTCATTGCCATCTGTTTTAATTTACCCTATTTGGCTATATATTATTTTTCATCGTGTTTTAATATTGTTGCTCATATTGTTGTTAGCCGCCCAGAGTGGTCTGGTTGCCAGATGGTGCGGGGTATAAATTCAATAAATAAATAAATGGCCTAAGACTGCATTGTTGATTTAACCTGCCCTAGAAGCCATTTTGTCTGATGCTCAGTTAGATAAACTGACATATATCTTCATATAATTTTGGATTGTTATTTTTATTTATATTTCCAGTAGAAAATCCTTATCAGCCCATCTTTTGTATGATGACTTGAGTTTGCTTTTTTAAGGTATGCAGATGGCTGTTGGAATGATACACACAATACAGATCAACATCCAAGCCAAATCATCTCAGCTGTTCTTGACCAGTAAGCAACTAAAGCTAAAAAACTCTTGGGCTAGAATAAGTGCTAAATGGAAGCCATTGCCAAATTGCTAAGCCACTGCCAACCTTTGGGTGTTGCCCTAGAAACCCATGAGACTCTTACATCGCTGAACTGATAGAAACCAATCAAGCAACTTGAGCCTAAGAGTTTTTTGCTAAGAAAACTGTATCTAACAATGCTCTCGATCGTTTCCTCCCCCCCCCCCCCATGGTCATGATATGGTTAAACACATCTGTTCAATACTCACAGAACAAAGTTTGCTCATAAACAAAAAGCTCACCATTATTTGGATAATTCTAATGATACTAAAATCTTAAATTACCTTGCAAGTGTTAAATCATGGTGATGATATTCCAAAGCTTTTGCATATTCATGCAAGTAAAAATAGGCATTGCCCAGCTGGCTATAAATTGCACTGAGGGTTTTTAAGTCTTCTGTTCCAACTTGAACTGCAGCCTCAAAGAAAGATACACCAGCCCGACAGTCTCCTGCTTTACACAACCGCTCCCCTTCCAAAGCTAGCTCCAGGCAAGAAGCTTCCATTCTGCAGACGAGATGCAAGACGTTTTAGGTTTAAATACGTTGGTACTCCCTGCAGCAACTCTTAAAACCATAACAAAAAACTGCACTAAAGCTGCATTTGTCATTCTTACATAAATCAAGTTTACTTCACATAAACATTGACAGTAATTCATTTGTGCACTGCAAGCCTAACATTAACGTCTAATTAACTGTGTTCCCTCAAGCTGATGCCAATACAACATATAAACTACTATTTATAACAGAAGGGTATGGTAATAGGAAGTAGTAATAGGAACATAAGAGCCATACAAGTGTTTGTTAGGCTACCAATACATGCTAGTCATTTTGTAGTACACCAGCAGTCTAGAGGAGAAAAAATTAAAATCCCCACCTGGATATAAAACAATCTCCACCCAATCACCCGGACAAGCAGGTACAACTAGAATTATGGCTGCTAACCAGTCTCCCCCAGACAAACAGAAATGGTATGTTCCCTAGTAACACTATTTTCAAGACTGAATTACAGTCCAAGTGGCTGGACTAATCATTGAAGACCTCCATATTTGTTTTGTTTCAGCAGTAGGCAATGTTCCCTGTTTTAAACTGTAGAAAGACTTCAGCCAGCTATAGTGGGTTTGAGACAGCGCTGCTGTAAAACATCATTAGAGCACAAAGCCACAGTTATAGCAACACTGAGTTGCACTATATGTAGAGTCAGTGGCATTATCTCCATTAGAATGCACTCTTGATTATACACTAGGCATGCTTTAGTTTTCTCCCGGCTGGATTACTGTAATGCACTCTGCATAGGGCTGCCTTTGGAAAATGTTCAGAAACTTCAATGGGTCCAAAGCGCTGCAGCTAGATTGTTAAATGGGGCTAGGCAGAGGGATCGCATAATTTCCATTACAGCAGCTCCACTGGATACTAATCTGGTTCCAGGTAAAATTCAAACTGCTGGTTTTAACTTATAAAGCCCTAAACAGCTTGGGTCCAAGCTATCTCAAGGACTGCATCTACCTTTAGGAGCTTCCCAGGTGTTAAGATAATTAGGGAAGATCTTTCTCTTAGTCCCACCAGCCTCACAGGTGCATCCGGTGGGGACACAGGAGACAATCTTCTCTGTCGCTGCTCCCAGACTTTGGAACTCTCTCCCACAGGAGGCTCCATTTTTACTGCCTTTCCACAAGCAGGCAAAGACCTTTCTCTTCAAGCAAGCTTTCCCTTAGTGATTGGCTATCTGAGAGGTGCTTTAAATTGAGTGTTACATCTTGTTGCTTTGAATCTGTTTTTGATGTTGATTTTGTATACTATTTGTAGTGTGCCATTTGTTTGATTCTTTTTCAATATCTGTATACTTACTGTTTTTAGCTTATAAATACTGTATTTTAATGATGTAAGCCACCTTGGGTCCTTTTTAAGAAGAAAGGTGGGGTAAAACATTTGAAACAAATAAATAATAAAAATATTAAAATAGTGGTAAAAGAAATCAATAAACACAGCTCCAACTCTTTCCCTCCCCTGATACCATTTCCAGAAGTTACTGGGCCAAACCAAAATAACATTTCCATTTCCCTGCTGTGGAACTATTACAGAAAGTTAGAGTATCAAAATGGCATTTTTTTAAAAAAAAAGTTGAACACCTTCCCCTTGAGTACCTCACATATGCTCTACAAAGCAATCCCACAAGATAGCTAAACATGAACTGTGGGAGCACATCATTACTAATATTCTATCACTACCATCTGCCCTGCCTGATATGGCCCTTAGTAGACTGCTGCTTTGTATGCATTCCCCTCACACATCCACTTGCTGTGTTATGCTTGGACTTCAAAGCTGATCAACTCCATGTAATATCAGATTAAGATAAAATTAACTGCACTGGAGTAAACCAAATATATCATCTGGGTAAATTAGCGCCACATGCCAATTGTAGCACTATGAAGGAATAATCAAGTAACATGACAATGACTAACTGAATTGCACTGATTATCATCTTGTATGCATATCGGTTGGGAGAAATGACTAACAAATGTATGCAACTTGTGTTATGGTAACAATTTATAATTGCTTGGACAAAGATGGTTTCAGATCAAGTTAAGATTATAACCTGCATGTCATGGAAAGGTAAATTGTAGCCATTAGTTAATACAGTCTCCTCTAACATGAGCAAAGGAAGCAATAATCATTTATTTTTCCACATATTGTGAAACATATTTATTTCAAAAACTGAAACAGATAGGGTGTTTTGATATCATTTATAAGCCCTGCACTCCGGTTCTTTGTGTGCTGTTTTGACCATCAGGAACTCTGGGGTTTTCAGCTCTCATCTACCCCTAAACATCCGGTCTTCCATCTGCACCTTATTCCAGGCTTGGACTGACAATCATTATGCAATATACAATAATTCCTGCCAGCTAGACTACAGCCTGCCTGCCTGCCTACAATTAATCAGCAGGAATCCTTTCGCCAGTTATTGCCTTCCAAATAATATGGGTGGTTTCTCTGGAAAGATGAACCCTAAAACCTTCCCCGTTTCCTTCTCTGGCTTCTTAAGAACTCAGCTTGTTAAGTGGGCCAACACTCAAGTCTAGTTAAAACAGTGTGTTTTCATAAAAACATACAGATACCAGATATAGTCAATAAGGCTTTTTTTAAAAAAACAACAACACTGTTTCTCATAGAACGGGGTGTGTAAAACACAGTCCTCCAGATCTTGTTGGACTGCAACTCCAAACAGGCCTAGCAAGCACAGCCAATGATGAGGAATTATGGGAGCTGCAGTGTATTATCTGGAGGGTCACAAACTGCCCCATCCTGTTGTTAAATATCACTATCCACCCTTTGAAGAGCTCCAGTGAGAGACAGCTTACCACCCATCTAGGTAATTGATTCTATTGTCAAATTGTTACACTACAATTTAATCAAAATCTATAACTTAAAGCACATTAGACAGTCCTTTAAATCTTTGAAGATTGCAATCATGTTCTCCCTAGTCTCCTATTCTCCAAGCCAAGCACACATACTTCCTTCCAAATGTCCTATTCTCCAAGCCAAGCACGCACACCTCCTTCCAAATTTCCTCACATAATTCATTTTCATTGCCCTCTTCTGAGCATTAGTATTTATCTAAAGCTCTACTAAACTGTGGTGCCAAGAAATGGACTCAGTATTCTATATGTTGTCTGCCTAGCACAGACTGAAGCAGAATGACTGATTCCTGTGACTTGAAAACTAGGATTCTATTAACATAGCCTAAACAGCAATAGCCACTGCATCATGTTGGTGGCTCATGTTCAGACTGTCATTTACAACAATCTCAAGAATCCTTTCTGTATGTGCTTCTGCCAAGCCTAAAATCCTATATCCTGCACCTACTTCCTGTACCTTTGCACCCGCCTCTTTGCCTCTATATCACTCACTATACAGCACTTTGTACTTGCCTCTCTTGCAATTTGGCTAATTTTTCCTCCATTTCTCATTCTGTTAAGCTTCTGAATGTTATCCTCATCTTCCAGAGCAACGATCCATCTCAGTACTATTGATCTACTCAGCCTTTCATCTGATTCAGTCATAAACACAATATGAAAGAAATACAGGCCGAATCAGGATTGTGTAAGTCACATAACAAACTTTATATGGTAGCGTGTGAAGAACTGTTTCCAGTCTGTGGCCCCCTTCAAATGTGCCAGGGCCCCCACTGAGGATGACTGATAACAGATGGATGAGCAACTTGTAGCCCTCCAGATGTAATTAGACACAAGTTCTGTCAGCCCAAGTCACTATGATAAGGAATGGTGGGTGCTGTATAACATTTGTAGGGTCCCATGTTCCCCACCCCTAAGTAACTGATTTTGACTTAGCCTCTCAACTGGAGCTTCCCTTCTTTTTGAAAAGAAACCACTGGTAAGTACTCTCTGGGCACTCTTTCCTACTCAGCAATGGAAATATAGGATGGTACCAAGAGTTACACTGCCCACAAAGTATTTTGCAGTTTTCTGTTCTGGCAAGATTATTTGATTTCGTGATTAGGCTGGAAAGTGTCAGAGTGTCCACAGCTTTAAGGCTTGGCATGTGTAAATAAAATATGGCTGGAAAAAAAAAAAAGGGGGGGGGGTTCCTGGCAAAAGGACTTGGCAAACACATTGGTGAATTAAATCAAAAAGCTAGAGTAACCCTTGTGGTACTACATCTAATCTCCATATAACCAGTTTGGTAATGAAAAAAATCATCCGGGGAATAGCTTTTTCAAATGCTTTGCTAAGAGGAAGAAAATCAGATTCACAAGTTATTATGATAAATAAAATAATTATTTCTAATGCTCTTTGAAATGGCAATATATAAATGCTATTTTAGGGAGCAGATGTTTAAATAAATAAATAAATAAATAAAAATTATTAAAAATAATTCCCAATCCCTCTGACCCGAAACAAAGCAGATTATCACATTATGTGATGGAGTGTTTACCTTGAAATATATTCTGAATAACGGATAGCTTAATATTGCTGCTTGCTAATCATGCTATTTTTAAAGTTTAACATTTTAAATACCAGATGAGTACCTTTTCCAAAACCAGTCTTTCAGATAAACCACTGTTCATTATGAACAAAACAATTCTAATTAATGTATCTTTATACTTTATCAGTATATTTCTTTATAGACTGTTATAATAATAAAAATGTCATTATAAGATTATTATTTTATTATCTTATTTCTTATAAGAGGAAACAAGAACATCTACTTGTATTATGAAGTTATTATTACTTCTTTGATACAATATAGCCCAGCAATTAAACCTAGAACTCTAAAACTACAGAGGAAACACAACAAATATTTAAAAAAAACATATATACTGGAAAAACTGGATCACAGTCACCAACTAAAATATAGCAACTGATTTTAATGGTTAATTATTAAAATAATTCAAATGCTACATATTTTTCTAACTGGTTTTTTTTTTAAAAAAACCCAAAAGAAATAGATCTTTCAACAGACTACATAACACAAATGTCTTTGATATTTTGCAGAAAGAAGTTCTGAACTTTGTATCAAGATTACATCAAGACTATTAGCCCTTCACAGAATACACAAAAGGAACCTATTGAAAGTATACCATACCTCTTAGCCTTTGACATTCCACAACCTAAACACAAAGATATAACGGACATTCTTAGCTTTTGTAACAAAAATACGTGGCTGCCTAGTAGCCAGGAACTGTACAAAATAACTCTTCTTCAGGCAGCAAATTCTCCTCAAGTCTAGAGTCTCAGATTGACTAGCCATTCCACATGTAGAATATTAGGCTTGGAATATGGTCCAGAATATTCTAAAATGAACTAACAGCCATCTTCTTTCCTTTTATTACAAACACTAAATGTCCAACATGACTTGGACAAAACCAAAATTGACTGCAACAGTATGTTATACCACAACAACAAAAGATTTAACACACTCTGTTGGGTAATCTTAACTAATCCTCTCCCCTCCAACGAGGTTCTCTCCGGGCACCTCATGTTAAATGCCACCTTCAATTAACTTGACATTCAGAAATTATGGTGCTCAAATGACATTTAAGGGAGTTTGCCCACCAACCAGCTTGATAAATTCAGTGATTTCTTTTTTCTGAAGGTTCATATTCTTAAACAATGCACACAAATAGATTTATAACGTATTTTTAAAGGAAGATTTAAACATGTAGAACAAGCTGAAGCAGAATTAAATAGAGATGATTTTATAAGCAAGACGTCTTAGGAACAGATGGAGATAAAGCTGGAAATATTTTTATGATGGGAAACATAGCTTATAAGGATTCAGAGAAAAAGAATTTGCAATTGTTATTAAGGAATAATGGCAGATATTCCTACCATTAGTATACAAAGGCAATTTGCTTGTATGCCATATTAGAGACTGTGATCAAGTAGCTTTGGTCAGAAAAGCTGTTTAGAGACATCTCCCTGGAGCTAAACAGTGGGCCTTAAAAGCAAGTTGTATATAACCTGTTAATTACAGGAATAGTATTAGCCGGTGGGTGAATAAGTGGAACTATAGCCATTTCAAGCCCTTCTAAAATACTCCATCAATATACTAAAGGATCAAAGAGAAAGGTTGAACATATACATTTAGAAATTCATGCAACTGTTATAAGAAAAGCAATCTCGTACCCTCAGTTTCTTTCCAGAGGCTTTAAATTAATCCACTATCCAGTAACCAACTGCTTATTAAACAGATACATACTGTAAGTAGAGCAGCCT
The DNA here is from genome assembly GCA_037013535.1 of Intellagama lesueurii. Taxonomy (NCBI): domain Eukaryota; kingdom Metazoa; phylum Chordata; class Lepidosauria; order Squamata; family Agamidae; genus Intellagama; species Intellagama lesueurii. The sequence continues at coordinate 142,338,634 of JBAJHW010000004.1, forward strand.
AAAAACAACAACTAAGAATTCCATTGGTATACTGTGTTTATAATACAGCTTTTGTGATTTTGTGCAAATATTTTACACAAGATTCAAGGTTAATTTTAATTTTCCATTCTGATATTTATGTCATTAATTCTCTGAACAGGATGCTCCTTTGATATAATTACCAGTTCACATACTGCTATGTACATGGACAGTTCAACAAACTGTGCCAACATATAAATATAGAGAGGAAGAAAGAATCATATAGAATCTGTGTTATTCAAAGCATAGAACTTCAATTACAGAATGTTAGAGTCTGTTGCTGATAGTAGTTCCAATCCAAAAAGGCATGGATAGCTACAAAGGTAGCTACAAACACACTGCTGTGTCATGAATGAAGAGCACTTGTATGAGCACTGGATATCACATGGCAGTCCTTGTGGAGGATTACATACCGCTGGAAATACAATGCAATCTTCTTCCTGCACAGTCAAGCAGCTTAGTGTGCAAAAATTATTGCAGACAAATATAATTTGCTTTAACAGGGCTTCCATATAACTGACATCTAGCACATAGCTGGTTAGTAATGATGGGAGTTATGCAACATCTGGAGAGGCCACATTTTACCCATCCCTGTTCTAGAACAATTCTGTTCATTCTAACTATAAACAGGTCAGGAAACAAGGATAGGCAATTAGCTATCTGCTCACCTTGCTTTTGTTGTTGTATGTACAAGGTTATTTGTGACCAATGACTTGGCCTTTTAGCACTAGTTAGCAATAAAATAGGGTATCACTGCATTTCCTGTCCTCAAAGAACACAACACCAACTCTCACCTAAATACTCATTTCCTTTCTGTGTGCACAAACCATTTCAAGGAAGGAACAACATGTATATCTACTTCCAAGGAAACAATACAACTCTTCCTATTCTTTTGAACAGATTCATGCTTTCTCCTTCCTTTTATAGTTGCATGGGTCAGGACTTACTCCAGTTGAGGGCTTCTGAAACAGTTTTCTGAAGATTTAGAGTAGCCTAATATGTTAATTTCATCTCCGAATAAGAAATCAGAAATAGCTCTCATATTCTTTAGCAGAATACATAGTGACATTGATGCAACAGAACATGCTACTGTAGCCAATGTTGGTAAGTACAGTCATATTCCAATTTAACACTATACCGTTTAGCACTATTTCATCATATGACGCTTTTCACCACTTTCTCAAGAGTCAGTCAGTCATTCTTTGCTTGAGGCAAACTGCTCCACTCTTTCCCACCAATTCTGTCTCTCCCCTGCTCTGTGATTCTTCCTGTCCCCCACTTCCTGTTCATGCACATTCCCCTAGACAGAAATATACATGCCATCCATACATATACACACATGCATGTAAGCAGGCAGGCAGGGGAATAGTCAGCAGGAAGCACTCCTGCAGCCCTCCCCGCTCCCCAAGCAGGAAAGGCACAAAAGACACTGAGTGAGTGGGGCAACTGCAAAAGCTCCTTTTCTCCTTCTCCTTCCTTTCCTTTTTGCCCCCCTTTTCCCCTCACACACAACACACACTTCCTCTTTTGCATTTCTCCTTCTGCTCTTTCACCCTTCTTCTCCTCCTCTTCCTCTAGTACCACAGACTTGGAACCGGCTCCAATGTTCACTTGTATTTTCACCTACCCAATAATGTATAATGTCATAATGACGCTGCTTACCACTGGTTCAGCTCTAGGAATATATCCTGAGTGCTAACTGCGGTATTACTGTTTTTGTAAGAAAAGTTAGGTGGCACTGAATTCTAACACTAAAACTGACCAGCTTCTCCTAACTGCAGGTGCAGGGAGAACAGAAGTACGTAAATCACACTAAACATGGTTTCACTTCTGTTACTGAGCTTTTTGGAAACTCGTATACTGTATATTAAAACAGAGTAGATACAGGGATTAACTGGTAGATTATTTGGATTATTTGCAACAGACCAGCAAGGATATCTAAATTGTTTAATGTGACAGCAACAACAAAACAACTCTTGGCCTAAATTGTACTGCAGAAACAAATAGCTTTGTGTAAGAAAGAATGGGCTTTTCATGTGGAAGGAACAACTTAGACCACCATTCAGTTCCTACACTAAAAAACAAAGTCCTGGGCTCAGAATCCTTTAAATCTAAATATGTGTGGCTTTTGCCCCAAGTTCCCAATGGAGGATCCTGGGATTCTAGTACAAAAAACAAGATTCTGATCTCTTGGGTTTGCTGATCCTGGTATTAAGATACTGAATTTTCCGACATCTCTTCAAATGGTAAAACAGTCATGTGTCAGGATGGGAGAGAAATTAGTGTTATATAATATATATAATACTGTGTTTTAAAATGTATGCATTCAGAAAATACACTTGAGAACAAGTACACATTTTTTGTGTGCTTTTAAAAATTAAATTGATTCAGAAATGGGAACAACATACAAAATGTTGGAAAAGAGAAATCAAACAAAACTGACAGATTTCTCTACCTCTAGTATTCACATACAAACTGCCTTTCAGAAAAATACATTTAAAATTAGTGTGTGCTTACCTGTAACGGACATGAAATGAACGACCTTCACACATGTTTAATAGAACATTTTCTTCCATCAAGTTGCATTATGAGTAGAAAAAAATTAGCAAGTGTGTTGCATGCAGGACAACCACTATAATATGAAGATGTGCTTTCACAACAATGCCTTACTTCATGCATTAACAACTTGGAGTTAATAAACTGCGCATTCCTGTTGCAGTGCTCTTCTTAAATAGCAAGAAAAGAAGATCCTTATCAGATACCACTTAAATGTTCAGAAGTAGAATGAAGGTCTGTATCTGCAGTTCAGTCCACTGTATTTCTGCAAAGAAACACAAAATGCTGTTTTAAAACTTTGTTTTATTGTACAAAAACACTGCCTCTCTGATTGCTCAGCAGGTCTAAAAAATGTAGTTCTTGCAGAAAAGGAAAAGGAACTCAATAAATGAGTGTTCACACAAAGCACTTCTACATTCTGTATGTAGGTCTCTACATTGAAATACAAAAATATGCATATTTCATTGAACAGAGCAACATCTTTTCTCAGGACCCAATGTTTAAGAGAATAAAATACCTGATCCATACATAAGATGTCCAAAGGCAGTGCTTTAACACTTGTTTTACTTTGAACATGTTTGGCTGAACCTGATCCTAAACATACCCTGTTTCCCCGAAAATAAGACCTACCCCAAAAATAAGCCCTAGTTAAGTGAAACCCCGCCCTCCACCATTGTGCAGCATTGTGCAGCAACCAGAAGATGACATGACTGTAAAATAAAACATCCCCTGAAAATAAGCCCTAATGCGTTTTTTTGAGCAAAAATTAATATAAGACCCTGTCTTATTTTCAGGGAAACACGGTATTTACTCCACAATAAAAACTCTCAATTCTTATGAGATTAAAGTACACATTTTTCCTTTCAAGTATGTATTTTTAGATTTCAGTCTTAAAATTTTTCCTGAATATCAGCTCAAAACTGAGTTAACAGCTGACTCAAGGTATTTGCAATTTAGACTAATTTACATGCTGATTTTACATAAAATTATAATCTTGCTGAAACCATCAATTTAAGTTTTTTTTGCTGTATTCAAGATAATCATTTCCCTTCCAGAGGAAGAATTTCAAAATAAATAAAATTAGCATAATGATACTTAGTCACATGCAAAAGACTATTACTAGAGATAGCTATACCAGAGAAGAGGATGTAGCAAATGAATTCCAGGGCCCTTGAGCACTTTTAGCCTTTTGTTTCTGTTCATGGGGTTTTCTTGGCAAAGATACTGGAGTGGCTTGCCAGTTCCTGCTCCAGGTGGATCATTTCACTCATTTCACATGCTAGCAAGGTTATGCTCAAAATCCTACAAGGTAGGCTTCAGCAGTGTGTGGACCAAGAACTCCCAGAAGTACAAGCTGGATTTCGAAGGGGCAGAGGAACTAGAGACCAAATTGCTAACATGCGCTGCTTATGCAGAAAGCCAGAGAGTTCCAGAAAAACATCTACTTCTGCTTCATTGACTACGCAAAAGCCTTTGACTGTGTGGACCACAGCAAACTGTGGCAAGTTCTTAAAGAAATGGGAGTGCCTGATCACCTTCTCTACCTCCTGAGAAATCTATATGTGGGACAGGAAGCAACAGTTAGAACTGGATATGGAACAACTGATTGGTTCAAAATTGGGAAAGGAGTACTACAAGGCTGTATATTGTCTCCCTGCTTATTTAACTTATATGCAGAATACATCATGCGAAAGGCTGGACTGGAGGAATCCCAAACCGGAATTAAGATTGCCGGAAGAAATATCAATAACCTCAGATATGCAGACGATACCACTCTGATGGCAGAAAGTGAGGAGGAATTAAAGAACCTCGTAATGAGGGTGAAAGAGGAGAGCGCAAAAAATGGTCTGAAGCTCAACATCAAAAAAACTAAGATCATGGCCACTGGTCCCATCACCTCCTGCCAAATAGAAGGGGAAGATATGGAGGCAGTGACAGATTTTACTTTCTTGGGCTCCATGATCACTGCAGATGGGGACAGCAGCCACAAAATTAAAAGACCCCTGCTTCTTGGGAGGAAAGCGATGACAAACCTAGACAGCATCTTAAAAAGCAGAGACATCACCTTGCCGACAAAGGTCCGCATAGTCAAAGCTATGGTTTTTCCAGTAGCGATGTATGGAAGTGAGAGCTGGACCATAAAGAAGGCTGACCACCGAAGAATTGATGCTTTTGAATTGTGGTGCTGGAGGAGGCTCTTGAGAGTCCCCTGGACTGCAAGGAGAACAAACCTATCCATTCTGAAGGAAATCAACCCTGAATGCTCACTGGAAGGACAGATCCTGAAGCTGAGGCTCCAATACTTTGGCCATCTCATGAGAAGAGAAGACTTCCTGGAAAAGACCCTGATGTTGGGAAAGTGTGAAGGCAAGAGGAGAAGGGGACGACAGAGGACGAGATGGTTGGACAGTGTCATCAAAGCTACCAACATGAATTTGACCCAACTCCGGGAGGCAGTGGAAGACAGGAGGGTCTGGCGTGCTCTGGTCCATGGCGTCACGAAGAGTCGGACACGACTTAACAACTAAACAACAAAATGAGCACTTCATTTTTCATTGCTTATACCAGGCTATGAACACTTTTTAGAAACTGTATAGAGATCATTCTTGAAGAAAGCTGGCTTTCTCAAAAGACCCATCTGCTCCTCAGCAGAAACACTCAAAATCCATCGCAAAGTTCAATGTTAGTAAACTATGGACAAACAGAGGGGAAATCCAGAAAGGAATATAAACATTCATCATTTGGAATGAAATATACATGCATAATTCCTCCCTGAAGAGACTAATATGTCTTTTACTGAGAGCTGAGAGCCAAACGTATGACACTACTATGACAAGGGTATGCACTCCTATGGCACTGGGCCTTTTGAATTGCTGAAAAATATCTAAATCTTGGCATCCTGTCCTGAACAGATTCATCCTCAGAGTCTTAAATATCACTGTCACGTTCCTGCATGGCCCTTGGTTGTTTCACCAAGCAAAGGCGCACGCTACGTGTCGTTCAGCTGCCACCAGTTGATTACATCAACTTTGTTCACTATTAATAACAGAGGTCCGGGCAACGTATCATTTAAGAACCAAGTAGAAATTGTTTATTGTTACAAGTGATAAAAGTCCAGTCAATGTCGTTAGCTCTCAACTCAAACCCTCTTTTCTTCTAATCTCCTCTTAACTCCACCCCCACCAACTCCTATTGGTGCATGCAAATCTCAACATAAATATTCATGAGCAGGGTGAACGCTACAATCACCATAAGGTAACTCCAAATTTAGAATTCTGAAGTTATTCCACACAAGTAGGCTCCCACTATCAATCACTTGATAACATAAATAGCTAATTTCTAGAAGCCTGGCGGTTGAATATACTCTCCAAACCTGACTTATGGCAATCCTTTCCAGGGTTTTCTAGATAGAATAATCAGAACACAGCTTGCCCAACGCTACATAGGGTAGGGAACTGACACAGGCTACGGCCTAGGACACACAGTGGGGAACTGAACTCCCAAACACTGGTTCCAGAGCTGGATACCTAACTCATTGAGCTATCCAGCCAATAGAACCATATGTATTCTTACTTTATAAACAGTTTGCAGAAATCAAATAGTTACAAAACATAAAGAGGGGATGATTCATTTTAAATTAATTCCTAGTTCCCGAGATCTTCTAGGAAGCCCAGAATAAAATACAATACTTGTCATACTACGCTATTAATAATGTTTAAACTCAAAGGTATATTCTCTGTAATCCCTCTTTTATATAGAAAAGTAGCCTTTAACTTAAAGGCTGAAATCAAGTTGGCACAACTACTGATGTCATAACCTGCTGATGTTAATCTTTATTTTAATTTGTTTTAATATTTCTTATCCCACCCATTAGGTTCCAAGGCTCCCTAGAGATCCCTTTTTTTCCCTGGGGAAGCCTTTCAAAGCTTCAGGATAGGGTGAGGAAAGACTTTAATATTGGGAAATTGCCATCAGCAGTCACACAGTGTTTTTCAATATTAAAGACTTCCCCTGCTCCCCATCCAAGTCTCCCAAAGGCTTCCCCAGGCGAAAAGCAATTCCTAGGAAGCTTCAGAATCTAAAACAGGGATATGGATTTTTAAAAGGTAACAGTGTCATCAACTGGCAATGTTAATCTTTATTTTAATCTAAAGGCACCAGTTTATGACACTATCATCACTTATGCCCAGCTGAGTTGTGCAACAGGATTTCAGCCACTATGTCTGACAGACATTAACAATATACAGTGGTGCCTCGCTAGACGATGTTAATCCGTTCCGCGGAAATCGCTGTCTTGCGAAAACATCGTCTAGCGAAGCACGTTTCCCCATTGGAATGCATTGAAATCTCTTCAATGCGTTCCAAGGGAAAAGTCGTCGTCTTGCGAAGATCATCCATAGGGAAACCTCGTCTAGCGAGCGCGGGTCCCCGTTGGAATGCACTGACAGCTTTTGACCACTAGTCGGTGCATTCCAATGGGGAAACCTCATCGTCTAGCGAAAATCGCCATAGGGAAACATCGTTTTGCGAAGCGCAGTAGCGATCGCAAAAAGCCATCGTCTAGCGATTTCCTCGTCCTGCGAGGCAATCGTCTAGCGAGGCACCACTGTAGTTTTAAAAGATTATTTATGCTGACATTAACATATCTTTGCTTTTGCTGTATTGAGATGACATTTTTAAAATTAAATATATATGTATTATATCATATTTGAACTCAAAAATAATTTAAAATTAATTCTTATCCATCCTGTGGCAACAGGAAATGTAAGTGGGAACATGGAATGCAGTATCCTAGAAGATACGGCTGAGACACTGAAGAGGAACATTCCACACTTACAGGTATCATTTCTGCTGTATTATATAAACCGGATTTGAAACCTCCTCATTCAACTTCGGAAGCAATGTGTCACAAGTGAAAGAGGCAGCTTTTTAAAATGGATATGTTTAACCCAGGAACTGATTCCATGAACCTCTGAATCCAAGGCTAAATGGGTCTTTCACCCACAGTGTGAACATTCATCATTTGGAATGAAATAAATAGGTAGCAAAGCGAGCAGCGCAGTGTAGCCTACATAATGGAAGGGCACGACAGAAGACACAGAAATACAAATTACAGAAGAAGTTACATGGTGGGAGCCATCACAGATTTTTAGTGTCATTCCACTTCATGATCTAAGTCAGTGGCCCCCAACCTTTTTGACACCGCAGACCGGTTTAGCGTGCGTGCGGGGGGGCATCTGTGCGTGCGTGTATGCGTGCGTGAGTACAACTGTGCGTGCGTAGGGGGGCAGGGGGCATCCGTGCATGCATGCAGGGGGCGTGCATGCGTCTGTCCGTGCATGCGTGCGGGGGATGTGTGTGCATCTGTGCATGCGTGGGGTGCATGTGTGTGTCCATGCGTGCATGGGGGGTGTCTGTGCATGGGGGGACCGGGGGAACTGTCTCCATGGCCCAGATCTGCCAAGGCCACGGACCGGGACCAGTCCGTGGACCGGGGGTTGGGGACCCCTGATCTAAGTTATTGTATTACCTAATTATAATTCACATTCCATATCTAATTATAATTCACATTCCATTACCTAATTATAATTCACATTCCATATCAAGACAAAATGGAACTATACACTCTCAATCCTAGTTGCCATTTACAGCAATATCTGGATAAGATTAATTTGAACCAGGTAACATTTCGACTGAAATGAATGGCCAAAATCCTTTTGGCATAAGTCTCTCTTGCTGTGGGGAAGCCTTTGAAAGCTTCTGGACAGCGAGGATGTCTTTAATAGTTAAAATTTGGCACTTGTGATCCCAATCCTGCAGGCCATGATCCATCAGTAGTTTTTCATTATTAAAAACTCCCTCCCATATCCTGAGGCTCTCAAAGGCTTCACTAGGGGAAAAGAGAGCCCTAGGGAGCCTCGGAACCTGAAACAGGAGAATAGGAAGCTTTTTATTTGTTTACATTAAATATTACCAGCACAAAATTGTTGGCACCCAATGTCCGCAGCACAATTTTATGCAAGAGGATTTTGCCCAAAGGAGCTTGGTGGCAATGATTTATAGGAAGTGAAACTGATTTGAGGTGACCTCTGGGATAGATAATAATTTTGGGACATAAATTGAAGGAGATTGGGATGACTGACAGACTATGCCTGAGGATATGCGGTGCCTAACAAACTACAAGTTTATACATGTATACCTACATTTATTATGATCACTATATTCAAAGAATCTATATAGACTTGAAGCTAGGATAGCTTCCTTCCTGCACAAATCTGTAAAAGTATCAGGAATAAAACACCAATTTCATCTTCCCTGCAACAATTCCATATGCTCTTTTTAGTATGCTTATATATTACTATGGTTAGGTAAATGTAAGCATGTTTCAAAAATAACTGCAACATTTTTCTTAGGTTAATTTTAAAACCAGACTTGTTAAAAAGGCTAAAAATAGGAGAAGGTTAACACCATGTGTAGGCATCCTTCAGTCTTGAGACTATGGTAACGTGCTCTGAATAGAGGTCTTGGAACAGCGTCTAGTGTGGCTGAGAAGGCCAATTCGAGAGTGACAATCCCTTCCACACTGAAGACAAATACAATCTGTCCCCTATCCATCTCCTTAATTTTGCTGGTTTCGGGACTGCCTCTTTGCCTCGGCCTGCTGAACAAGTGTCTCTTCAAACTGGGAGAGGCCATGCTGCACCGCCTGCCTCCAGGCTGAACGCTCAGATGTCAAGGTTTCCCATCTGTTGAGGTCCATTCCTAAGGCCTTCAGATCCCGCTTGCAGATATCCTTGTATCGCAGCTGTGGTCTCCCTCTGGGGCGCTTTTCCTGCACTAATTCTCCATACAGGAGGTCTTTTGGAATCCGACCGTCAGCCATTCTCACAACATGCCCAAGCCAACGTAGACGTCGCTGTTTCAGGAATGTATACATGCTAAAATTCCAGCTCGTTCTAGGACTACTCTATTTGGAACTTTGTCCTGCCAGGTAATACCAAAAATGCGTCAGAGACAACGCATATGGAACGTATTCAACTTCCTCTCCTGCCATGCACAAAGGGTCCAGAACTCACTGCAGTACAGGAGTGTACGCAGGACACAGGCTCTATAGACGTGGATCTTGGTATATGCCGTCAGCTTCTTATTAAGCCACACTCTCTTTGTGAGTCTAGAGAACATGGTAGCTGCTTTGCCAATGCATTTATCCAGCTCAACATCTAGGGAGAGAATGTCAGAGATCGTTGAGCCAAGGTACATGAAATCATGAACAACCTCCAATTCTTGTGTAGAGATAGTAATAGAAGGAGGTGAGTCCACGCCCTGGCCCATGACTTGTGTTTTCTTCAGGCTGATTTTTAATCCGAAATCTTGGCAGGCCTTACTAAAACAATTCATAAGTTGTTGGAGCTCTTCAGCAGAATGGGCAACAACAGCTGCATCATTGGCAAAAAGGAAGTCCTGCATGTATTTCAGCTGGACTTTGGTTAACACCAGCTTGTAAGTTTTAGACCTTGATTTGAAATCTTCCTCTCTAATTTACCTAACAAAAAGATTTCCAAAAGCATATCTGAAACTGGAAGCCTATATATCTCAGGTCAAAATGCAGAACCAAAAAACAAACATACCATATTTTATGGATACAGGTAAACAAAGCCATTAACAAACAAACAAACAAACAAAAACACTATTACAATTGTGTTAGCATTTATATCTTGGTTACTCTGTGCCTCTAGGCTAGTGATGGTGGACCTTTTTGAGCCCGAGTGCCCAAACCCCAACACAAAACCAACAACGACCATCCCAAAGAGTCCCACTCCTCTGGCAGAACAACCTCCAGCGCCTGCCCAGGACACTCCCCACTCCACCTCCAGCTATAATTCTTAAAGGCGCAGGCAGCAGGAGCCAGGTATTTCCATGCCTGGCGTCCGGGCATGTGTGTGTGTGTGTTTGTGGTGGCGGTGGCTGTTGCTGTCTTGACTCTCCCTCCCTCCCCAAGAGTTCTTCCAAGAAACTGGGATCAGAGGACGGGTAAGTATTTCTCGATGGTGACTTATGGCTCGCGTGCCCACAGAAAAGGCTCTGCGTGCCAGCTGTGGCATGCATGCCATAGGTTGGCCATCGCAGCTCTAGGCTCATAAGCAGGCAGTTAAGCCATCATGATGAAAGTTATGAAAAGTACTTGAAAATTCATTTTTGTCCTTTTGAAATATTTTGGTGGATCATTAAAGATGCTACAGTTTTGTTTTTTAAAATTTTTACCTAGGCCACACAGTTAAAATTAATTTTATTTAAAATAAATGCTACAAACAATCTCTCAAAACATGATCTATCACTGAGGAAGGAAGTTTTCCTACTGCTTAAAAAGACTGCACTATATTGACGAAAGCATCATCCAACAAACATTAGGTAACGTCATAATTCCACTTTTACTGCTGCTTTTGCCTATCGTATCACCTAAATTTAATTTCCAGTTTATTGTTGATAGGGGTATTGCCATGTTCTCTATTTTGCAGCTTAAGTAAGTACAGCCCCCACGGCTTTTAACATTTGGCTAGTATGAATGTGAACTTTTCTGCTCTTGCCCCTCCCACCTTCCTGAGTTTTGTAATGTTCAGCTTAATGAAGAGTTCTGAAGGATTCAAAAAAACTCTCTTCCTCCTATATGGGGGGAAGATATTTTTCTGGCCCAATTAAGGTATACCCAACTTTCATTTCCTTGTAAATTATCAAGAAAGGCCATGCATAATATATTTTATTCACTATTGGGAAAACATCAAAAATAAAACAGAATGAAAAACACTCCTTGAACGATGAGCACTACTAATAAAGTAAAACCTCAATTAATGTATAAATAAAAGCAAACACAGTTATGAGGAAGAAAATCTTAACAGTACAATCCTATGCAAGTCTATCCAGCAATATGGCCAAACAAATCCAACAGGGCTTATGCCCACTCAAGTAAATACAATATTACAACCACCACAAAATCAAGCTTCGTAATACATTTGCTTAACTGCTCACCAAGTTTCAAGACTATAGAATTCTTATTTCAGGATGACTAAATTATCTTTCTGAAACCTTAAAATAGAATGATCCAACACCAGCTGGAAAATCTAGCTCAATACTAACCGTGCTACAAATATATATATATAAATCATTGATGTAAAGCTGTTATTTGGTTTCATCACAGACAGGAAAGCCATTACAGTCATGTTCCATCTCCACATATGTTCCACCTCCACATGTGTTCCAGTTTGCCTCTGAAGTCTGACCAACCCTACTAATTCCGTCAGCTTGATACAATAAAAACTTGTTCTGGGAAATAATCGATTCAGATTGTAGTGTATAAAAAACAGACTTCAGAAACAAGATGTATTCATATTTTTGCAAGTCATTTCTACTTATCCAGAACAAGACGAAGAAAACCATATGGATTCTGCATTCTAAGTCCTACATCATTAATTTGTTACAGAGAATTGCTGCATTAAGCTGCTACAGGAAAAATAAGGAATAATCTAGCTGCAGCACCTTCAAGACCAACATAATTAAGGCACATGATTCATGCATCTAATGAAATGGAGTCCGACCCATGAAAGCTGCCTGTCATACTCTGATTCCTGTTGTGCCTCAAACAGCCTATTACCAAGTCGAGGCAGTTGTTTAGCACCTCACTTGTCTCAGGCAGTTCTGAGACTACAGCGAAGTAAGATTGAAGTACTATTATAATATTTACACCACGCTAGACTAATTCCTAGCTGAACTGTATCAATAGTTACACACGGATGTTTTACAATTTGGTTGGTAAGGTAGAAGTCTGCAGACCATTCACAGAAGAATAATATGCCACATTCTGGAAACAAATAAGAATGAATCCACCACACGGCTTTGCCTCCAACTACTATTTAATAGAGACTATTCCTAATAGAGGATACTATGTTCCTGATAACTGCTAAAAGATCTACACAAATTAATAAAAACTCACTTCCCAATCTCTCTATAAGCACAAGTCATCTCTCAGGGAAATCAAGGCACTTTCTATGGCAAAATCAGGCCTTAAACCAGATTGAAATGGGTCCAGAAAATTAATCTAACCCAGACATGAAATTAGCCATGAGGTTAGTCTACATCATCAGGCCATAATAACTGAAAATGTATTACCAAACAAACAAAATGCCCCCCAACACTACAGAAGCTCTGCTCCCCTCACAGTTTAAGGTCCTTCTGAAGCATGGTATGCCAAGGGCATGGGGTAAGTTGCCTCAACAAGGCAGACCTCTGCCCAATTTTTGCTTATTATTCCTTCCACAAAAAGCCTTTCCACCCTCTATCCCAAATGTTGTGGAGCACAGGCTCTCAGGCTTTAGGAACAAGGAAGTAATGAGGAACTCTCCTTGCATTAATTTTCTTCCTTTTCACTTACCTTCTGATGCCAGCTATTCATTTTAACAGTACAAATTACTTCCTTTTTATGATTTTAGAGGCTTGGAAGATGAACAACTATAAGAAAAAACACTGTGCAAAGGAAAACCGCCGCGATCGGAGGCAGCGGTCACCCAGCGCCGGAAGGCTTGAGCTGGCCGGGTTTCTTCGGCCGCTTGCCTCCCAGCTCGCCTCCCGCTCGCTCCTCGCCGCCCTCCGCCATTTGAATTTGCCGCCATGGGCCCACGGAGGGTGGCGCGGAGCGAGAGGCGAGTCGGGAGGCAAGCAGCCGAAACCCGGCCAGCTCAAGTCTCTCGGCGCTGGGCGACCGCTGCCTCCGCCGCGGCCGGGGGTGAGCAGCCGAAGCACCCCAGCCAGGCTCAAGCCTCACAGCGGCAGTGGTCACGGCGGCGGCAATCGCAGCGGCGGGGGACCCCCGGGAGGCTTCGGACAAGTAAGCTCCGGTTTTTTTTCTTTTAAAAAAAGTTTTCCTGTGTGGGTTTTGGAGGGTAGGTTTGGGCTGGGGGGGTATGTTTCAGTTTGTTTGTTTTTTTGTTTGTTTTTTTTTGCAGTCCCAGCGTGGGACTTGCTCCAATGTTTATTTTTGGATTTGTTTGTTTTTGTTTTTTGTTTTTTTGCAGTCCCAGCGTGGGACTTGCAGTGTTTTATTTTTTATTTTTTGTATTTTTTTCTTCCCCCGGAACGCATTAATCGGTTTTCAATGCATTCCTATGCGAAATGGTGCCTCTACTAACGAACATTTCTACTTACGAACACCATTCCAATACGGATTAAGTTCGTAAATAGACGTTCCACTGTATTTAGACACACTTGCAACCAGTTAAGATGGAGAAAAGTTGACTCAACCTTTGTGTTGTGTGTGACACTGAGCATGGAGAAAAGAATGAAGTGCAAAGAGTTGTCTGTGGATTTGAAAGAAAAAATTGTGAAAAAACATGAACAATCTCAAGGCTACAAGTCCATCTCCAAAGATCTTAATGTTTCTGTGTCCACTGTGCGCAATATCAAGAGGTTTACAGCCCATGGCATTGTAGCTAACCTCCCTGGATGTGGACAAAAATGCAAAATTACTGAAAAATTACAATGAAGGGTTGTTCGAATGGTGGATACAGAACCCACATTAACTTCCAAACAAATTCAAGCTGATCTGCAGACACAGGGTACAACAGTGTCAGCTCGCACTATCCGTCGCCATCTGAATGAAAAATGTAGAAGATGGTAGGAGACCCAGGAGGACACCACTGCTGACAAAAAGGCATAAAAAAGCAAGACTGGAGTATGCCAAAACTTATGTGACAAAACCACAATCCTTCTGGGTGTAGGAATTCATTAGGCTGCAGCTTTATAATCACGTATACACATATTGCACTGTCTTAGCTGCTTCCTGCTTGGTTATCTGAAGATGTTATACTGCGCATGTGTAGGAATGCGGGCTTATCTGCTTGTACTCGACGCACTATTGGTTGTGATGTAATATCCTCTAAAAATGCCTTGGGTAATAAAAGGAGGTACCGGGGTGGCGAGAGGAAGTTCCTCTACAGACACGACCGTGCACGCTTTGTACTGAATATTCTGACTGCAGTCTGCTTTCTTCAGAGATCTCTCCCGTAACTTGACCACTTGTGTTGGAGCTGGACTCCGACATCTGGGAGAACGTACTGTGGACAGATCAGACAAAAGTTGAGCTTTTTGGTAAAGGACATCATGGCACTGTTTACAGAAAAAGAAATGAGGCATTCAAAGAAAAAAACACAGTCCCTACAGTCAAACATGGCGGAGGTTCAAAGATGTTTTGGGGTTGCTTTGCTGCTTCTGGCACTGGATGCCTTGACTGTGTGAACGGTATCATGAAATCTGATGATTACCAAAGAATTTTGGGGCGCAACATAGTGGCCAGTGTCAGAAAGCTGCGTCTCCACCAGAGGTCATGGGTCTTCCAGCAGGACAATGAACCGAAACACACTTCAAAAAGCACTCAGAAATGGTTACAAACAAAGCGCTGGAGAGTTCTGAAATGGCCAGCAATGAGTCCAGATCTGAATCCCATAGAACAGGGGTCCCCAACCCCCAGTCCGCGGCCCAGTGCCGGTCCGTGGCCTGGGCCGGACTGGGCCGTGGAGACAGATCTCCCACCCACCCACTCCTCCTGCACAGCCCCTTTGCGCATGCGCATGAGTGCGTGCGCCCCGCCCGAGCGCCCCGCCCCTTTGCACATGTGTGCAACTGCCCGCGCGAGCACCCCCCACCCCTTCACACATCGTGCCCGGGCAAGCGCCCCCTGCCCCTTCGCAGATGCGCGTGAGCGCGGGGGTGCCACGCCTTCCCCGCACACGGACCCCGTTCTCCCCCAACCGGTCCACGGTGACAAAAAGGTTGGGGACCACTGCCATAGAACACCTGTGGAGAGATCTCAAAACAGCAGTTGGGAGAAGGCATCCTTCAAATTTGAAGGCCCTGGAGCAGTTTGCAAAAGAAGAGTGATCCAAAATTCCAGTAGAGAGGTGTAAGAAACTCATCCATGGTTACAGGAAGCGACTGATTTCAGTTATTTTTTCCAAAGAGGGTGCTACCAAATATTAAGTTAAGGGTGCCAATAATTTTGGCCAGTGCATTTTTGGGTTTCTGTGTGAGATTGTATCAGATTTGACTTTTCTTCTCTGTTTTTTTGTGTTGTTCCAATGCAAACCAAAGAAATGAACATGTGAGTACTAAAATGTTTGCAACTGCAACAATTTTCTGAGAGAAGCGTCGCATTTTCTGACAGAATTGCAAGGGTGCCAATATTTTTGGCCGTGATTGTATCTGTAAGACTATGTAAATGTATCTACTCTTTATTATATTAAATATAATCCTCCTCATTCGATTATTACTGGTTTTAGTAATAACGTAATAACTAGCTCTGAAAGTAAAAGTCTATGATCAAAGTCTAGAAATAATGGCAAGCAGATAAGAATGGGAGTGGGCAATAGTGAGGACTACATTTCCCAAGGTGCTGTACACCGCCCAAGCAGCTGCACTTTCTGACTCTTTGCTGCTTGGAATGCTGGGATTAAAAGTCCCGCTAGGTGGATTCCCAGCATCCTTGCAGAGCATTATGG
The DNA here is from genome assembly GCA_037013535.1 of Intellagama lesueurii. NCBI lineage: Eukaryota > Metazoa > Chordata > Lepidosauria > Squamata > Agamidae > Intellagama > Intellagama lesueurii. The sequence continues at coordinate 142,354,749 of JBAJHW010000004.1, forward strand.
GTGACCAAGTAAACGCCTGCGTATTGTATACTGCACAGTAGTAGGCAACACTGCGAGGGCCACATGAAACAGGCAGGCAGGCCAGATTCGGCCTGCGGGCCTTGAGATTGACACATGTGCCCTAGGCCTAGGGCAGTGATGGTGAACCTATGGCACGTGTGCCACAGCTGGCACGCAGAGACCTCTCCATGGGCACGCGAGCCATAAGTCGCTGGATCGCTACCCCTCCACACACACACCCGCAGCTGAACCTCAGGATCGTAAGCCACCTATCCCTGCTACCTTCCTTGGTTGCGGGCACTTGTAAATCAGGCACTTGTAAATCAGTTCTTTTGAAGATCGTAGATAAAGCTGCTTTATTGTTCACTGCTGTAGAAGAGCCCGGGGCAGTTAATCCGGCTTGTGAATTGCTACTTCTGCCAGAGGTGACTGCAGGCAGGAGGGAAGGCTCCAATTAAGGCGGGAAGGAAGGCGCGAGAGAGGGACGGGTGGATTCATCAAGCTTGTTTAAATGTAATGAGAGGAAACGGGGTCATAGTGAGCTGAAGCAATTGTAGAAAATTTAGGGAGGGACGGAGGGTGTGCGCGCGCCTGCGCGCGCTAGACTGACTTTCCTAAAACCATGAAAAAAGGAACCTTCCAAAGTGTGTGTGTGTGTGTGTGTGTGTGTGAATGAGTGAGAGAGAGACTGACTCATAAAACCATGAAAAAAGGAACCTTCCAAAGTGTGTGTGTGTGTGAGTGAGAGACTGACTCATAAAACCATGAAAAAAGGAACCTTCCAAAGTGTGTGTGTGAGTGAGTGAGTGAGAGAGACTCTTTCATAAAACCACAAAAAAAGGAACCTTCCAAAGTTTGCTTTGACTGCAACACCAAACAAAAGGTCTTACAAACAAAAGACTGTGGTTTTCTTTATTGAATTAATCCATCTCATGTGCAGTCTTCTTTTCCTACTGCTTTGCACTTTTTCCTGCATTGCTGCCTTTTCCAGTGAGCTTTTCTTCTCACGATGCCACAGTAGTACAATACCCTTTGTTTGGTTATTTTAGCTTCTAGTGAGAGTCCACACTTAATTTGCTTTACTTATCTTTCTGATAAGTCATGGTATCTGTAAAACTCTTTTCCAACACTACATTTCAAATAAGTGAAATGTGTGTATATACTTTATGTAGTATATAAAATGTAGGTAAACACTTTAAAAGTTTGCACTCCTATATATAGCTGCTTTTCTGAGGGTGGCTTACTTTGGAGGAAACAAGTCCAGGATTTCAATGTACTTAATAAGCTTTATAAATAGGGTGCATTTAATTAGATGTCAAGCTGGATAAACGCATTGGCAAATCAGCTACCATGTTCTCTAGACTCACAAAGAGAGTATGGCTTAACAAGAAGCTGCCAGCATATACCAAGATCCAGGTCCATAGAGCCTGTGTCCTGAGCACACTCCTGTACTGCAGTGAGTCCTGGACCCTTTGTGCATGGCAGGAGAGGAAGTTGAACACGGTCCATATGCATTCTCTCCAACGCATTTTTGGTATCACCTGGCAGGACAAAGTTCCAAATAGTGTAGTCCTGGAACAAGCTGGAATTTTTAGCATGTATACATTCCTGAAACAGCGACGTCTACGTTGGCTTGGGCATGTTGTGAGAATGGCTGACGGTTGGATTCCAAAAGATCTCCTGTATGGAGAATTAGTGCAGGGAAAGCGCCCCAGAGGGAGACCACAGCTGCGATACAAAGATATCTGCAAGCGGGATCTGAAGGCCTTAGGAATGGACCTCAACAGATGGGAAACTTTGACATCTGAGCATTCAGCCTGGAGGCAGGCGGTGCAGCATGGCCTCTCCCAATTTGAAGAGACACTTGTCCAGCAGGCCGAGGCAAAGAGGCAGTCCTGAAACCAGCAAAATCAGGAAGCTGGACAGGGACAGATTGTATTTGTCTTCAGTGTGGAAGGGATTGTCACTCTCGAATTGGCCTTCTCAGCCACACTAGACGCTGTTCCAAGACCCCTATTTAGAGCACACAACCACAGTCTCTCGAGACTGAAGGATGCCTACACATGCACAGCAGTAATTTTGCGTTATGCTGTTGGCAACATCATGAGAGAAGAGCTGGTGAAACTGTTGTCCTTGCATGGAAGAACACAAGGGAGAGATATCTACTGTACAATGCTGTGATGGAGGCTTTTTTGTCACAAGACGTAAGAGCAGAAAAAGTAGTTTCAGTTACTAGTGACAGGGCACCTTGCATGGTGGGGGTTACATCTGGTTTCATACAGTTCTTTGTTAAAGAAGTAAAACATCCGGTCATTCAGTTTCATTGTATTATACATCAAGAAGCTCTTTGTGCCAGGGAAAACAGCAAAAAATTAGACAATATCCTCAGAGATATCACAAAAATGGTGAATTACATCATGGCTCGTGCTTTAATTTTCAACAGTTTCAAGCACTTCTTGATGGGGTCCAGGCACAGTATAATACAGTGGTGCCTCGCTAGACGATTGCCTCGCAGGACGAGGAAATCGCTAGACGATGGCTTTTTGCGATCGCTAATGCGATCGCAAAACGATGGTCTCCTATGGGCGATTTTCGCTAGACGACGAGGTTTCCCCATTGGAATGCATTGACTAGCGGTCAATAGCTGTCAGTGCATTCCAACAGGGACCCGCGCTCGCTAGACGAGGTTTCCCTATGGACGATCTTCGCAAGACGACAACTTTTCCCTTGGAACGCATTGAAGAGATTTCAATGCATTCCAATGGGAAAACGTGCTTCGCTAGACGATGTTTTCGCAAGACAGCGATTTCCGCGGAACGGATTAACATCGTCTAGCGAGGCACCACTGTACTTTACTTAAGCACAATAATGTCCGGTGGCTGAGTAGAGGACGAGTCCTGGAGAGATTTGTAGTCTGCTTGGATGAAATTAGGTTGTTTATGACTGAAAAGGAGTAAGAATATCCACAGCTCACTGTGATTTTATAGCACACTTCAATGTACTGAACAAAAAACTGCAAGGTTTAGGGAAAACAGCAGAAAGGATGTTTTGTGACATCAGAACATTTCAGAGAAAACTGCAGGTTTTTGAAAGAGAACTTGAAAGTGGGCAGCTGAAATATTTTCCAAATCTAAAAATGCATTTGGAAAATTCTACAACATTTACTGACAATCCTACAAGCCATCAGGAAATCTACAAGGAATTTTCTAGCATTGTAGCAGCTGCAAAGGAGAATTTTAGGAACAGATTTTTACAGTTCCGTAAGATGGAGACAATCCTGTGTTTTCTTACTTCTCCAGATAAAGCCAAATTTGAAGAACTTGATCATTCCTGCTTACACTGGTTAGATTTTGGAAATCTGGAAATGGAGCTATTGGAATTTCAAGAAAACTCTATCTGGAAAAATAAATTCTATGACCTGCGTGCAACACTGGAGAAGACAGAGTGCGAAGGGATGACAAAGGACAGCACAGTTGGTAGTTCTGAAAATGAAATCCTTAAAAGTGTGGAATTCTCTGCCAAATAATTTTAAGTCAATGAAAGCACTTGGAATTGCTCTTCTTACTTTGTTTGGGTCACCTTATGCTTGTGAGCAGCTGTTTTCAGCTTTGAATTATATCAAATCTGATACCAGAAACAGACTGACAGATGACCTGAGTGCTGCATATGTTGCTCTCAAACTAACGGTGTATGAGCCAAGGTTTGACAAATTATCAGCATGCATACAACATCAAAAATCACATTAATTGTGCAAAAGCATGCCAAATTCAAACTTTTACCTAATGCAGTGTTTGCAATCCAAGACACTAGTTTAGGAGTTCTTTAAAGTGTGTTAAGCAAGTTTAGTTTTCTTGTTTATCTTGCTCATACTAATACAGGTTGACTTTTACTTTTACTAATCCAACACCTGTAGAAGCAGGGAAAGGACCTGGAGTAAGGCTTGCCCCATACAATTTCAGTCTGGCATATAATCATATTACAAGTTGAGTATCTCTTATCCAAAAATACATGCACAGAATTATTTTAAGTTTGTATAAATTACCTGGCTTCAGGCCATGTGTACAATGTATTACTTTAATAATTTTTTCCATTTACTAGAGTTGACGGGTTTTTTTCAATAAAAAAGTGTATCATTGAAAGCTCTGTTATTGTGTATTTATTTTAAGAGAAAAGGTGTTGATTAGTTCAGACAACTGTATGAGTTGTTTTTTCTAAACTAAAACCTCAGTATTCAGGTTTAATTGCAGTGTTGGCACTTCAAAATAAATAATTTGGTTTTGTGTTGCAGTTTGGGCACTCAGGCTCAAAAAGGTTCGCCATCACTGGCCTAGGGTGTCAAACAATTTCACTGGCTACAACCAATGCTACACTGTTATGGAAAGCATCCATTAAAGCAGATCTACTAGTGTTTCAGATAAGCAAAAATATAACCAAATACATGGACAGCACCAGATAAAAACTAAATAGACAATGTTATATGATGTACCGTGTTTCCCCGAAAATAAGACAGGGTCTTATATTAATTTTTGCTCCAAAAAACACATTAGGGCTTATTTTCAGGGGATGTTTTATTTTTTTCATGTACAACAATCTACATTTATTCAAATACAGCCATGCAATCTTCTGGTTGCTGCACAATGGTGCACAATGGTGGAGGGCAGGGTTTCACTTAACTGGGGCTTATTTTTGGGGTATGTCTTATATTACAAGCATCCTGAAAAATCAGGGCTTATTTTCAGGTTAGGTCCTATTTTCGGGGAAACAGGGTAGTAGATGGAGAAGTTGTATTCTCCCTATTAAAACAAGACAAGGATAAGACAGTAGAACTGATCACTAATTATTATTTCAAAACACAGAAAGAATCATAGTGCCAGAATATATTTTAAACAAGATTTCTGGTAATTTTAACCCCTATACAGAGAAAAGAACTGCATTACCATGAACCAGAAATACTGTGAACAGAAATCAGAGATACTGGCTGAAAGTTCTGTAAACTACACTGCAACAAGGCTGGTGATATCATGGCAATTTTTTTTGAAAATGAATTATTTTTAATCCACCACCACCCCGGAGGGTTCCAAGACTCCCATGGAATCACTTTCCTCATCTGGATGTCATTGGGGGTTGTGGTATGTTGGGAAAGAAGTCTTTAATTATCAAAAATCGCCACTGCCAGGATGATTTTACCAGCAGAAGTTATTTTCATTCATTGAAGACTATCACCTGTACTACAGTCCCCAACGGCTTCCTGCTGATGAAAGAGATTCCACGGGAGCCATGGGACCTTCAGGGGATAATTGGAGGTGTTTTATTTCTGAAAAATCGCAGCATCTGATTATGTCATCAGTAGAGATGAGGGTATTCGTATACGAATATCCCCGCACAGGTGGAAATAATGAGGGTCCGGCCCCATGGGGGACTGTCCACGCATGACTTCGCTGCTGCTGCCTGCTCCGTGGCAGCTTCCTAGCGCACTGTTCTCCGCAATGGATTAGCCACTCTCCGACCTAGCAGAGAGGCTTGTCATCCCGCCTCCTGCCAGGACTGGGTAATTGATTGCGGACAACAGCGTGATAGGAAAACACCGCGCAGCCGGCAGCAGTGGCAAAATTGTGAGTGGACAGTCCGGCCCCATGGTGCTGGACCCTCGTTATTTCCACCTGTGCCGGGATATTCGTATACGAATACCCCCATCTCTAGTCATCAGCCTTATGGAACAGACTTCAGTCAGCACCAGAAAAGAATGCATTCAGACAATTCCTTTAGTCAAGAGAAAAGAAAAGCCTAGATAGATGACTGATAAAATTATTTGCCCCCTCCAAAAAAAAGGGGGGGTATGATGGTATTTTATTTCAGCGCGAGTTTTCATGGATCAAAGTTTATTCCCTCACATGAAATTCCTTAAACTGTTATCAAAGGGCAACAGGCAAAAGTAAAAAGTGACAGAAAAGGTCTGAATCCTAAATGCAACTTTTCAACATATTGGACATAAGGACAAAGAGAACTATTACAATAATCAGTGGACAAAAATAGAAGAGAGGGAGGAAAAAAGGAAAACCAAGAAATCTATTTTATTGAAAGATCAAAAGGGGAACATATTATATGACCAGAATAAAGAGAAGATGGAAATAATACAATGAAGAACTACACAGAAGAAATGCAAAGATGACCAATTCTTTCAAAAAAGAATTCTGTGATGACCTGCAGTTTTATAAAGTGAAGTGACAGCTGCTCTCAAGGCACTTGGAAGAAAAAAATCACCAGGAATAGATGGGATGCCAAAGAAACTATTCCAAGATACAAAGAAAGAATCTATCAAAATCCTATGATGAATACACCAACAAAATTTTAAAAACAAAACAATGGCCTACAGACTGGAAATGTTCAAATGCCAAAGAATGCACTAACTATAAAACTACTGCAATAATTTCTCATACAAGCAAAGTGATGTTCAAGGTTTCTGCAGCAAAGACTTTTATTTCATATGAAGCAAGGAAGGTCCAAGCTGGATGCTGAAAAGGATGAGGTACTGAAGATCAAATTGCAACTATACATTGGTTACTTGGGTGTACCAAAAAATTTCAGATGACAATCCATCTGTGCTTGAAAGACTACAGAAAAACTTTTGACTGGGTGGATCATAAAAAGCTATGGATAGTTCTAAACAAAACGTGTGCCTCTACATTTTTTTGTCCCCATGCATAACCTATACTCAGACAATAAACAGTATATAAAGAAACAGAATGGTTTCCCAAAGACAAAGGTGTCACACAAGAATGTATTTTATTTCCCCATCTGTTCAGTTTGTATGCCAAATAATCATACAACTAGTTGGATTAGATTCAGGTGACAGAAAAGTGAAAACTAGTGGAAGAAATATCAATAATGTAAAATATGCAGATGATACTACATTACTGGCAGAACACATCGATGACTTGAAACAACTTCTGATGAGGGTGAAAGAAGAAAGTCCAAAAGCAAGACTGTAGTTGAATATTACGACAAAAGTAACATCTACAAAATAATTACATAACTATATGTTGATAAGGAAGAAATTAAAATTGTTAAAGATTTTCTACACCTTGATTCAATCTTCAATTGAATTGCAGACTGCTGTCAAGAAATTAGAAGAAGACTGAGATTGCATCTATGAAGGAAGTAGAAAAGATCCTCAAGTAAAAGAACATGTCACGGGAAACCACAGCAAAGAGCATCTACACTACGTAATTTTCAATTACTGTGCATGGAATGAAGAAAGCGAAAACAAAACAGAAATTGATTCATTTGAAATGTGGTTTTGGAGGAGAGCTTCATAGGAGCTACAGACTGCTAGAAAGACAAATAAGTGGATGCTAGATTAATTAAATCAAATGATGTCTAAACTCTCCATAGGAGCAAAATTGACTAAACTGAGGCTATCACACTTTGGACACATCATAAGACAAGACTCACTGAAAAAGGCAACAGTATTAAGAAAAGATGAAGGCAAGCAGGAAAAGAGAAAAATCAAATAAGAAATGGATTGACTCAGTAAAGGAACCCATGGCCTCGAGTTCACAAGAGCTGAGCAGGACTATTAATTATATAACTTTTAGAAGTCACTCATTCATTTGATTAAACGTAAGTTGGAAGCTGCTGATGTCATAATAAGAACAGAAAGAATTTGAATAATTGGAATTACATCTGTGTGCAGACTGTAACACTCTAGTCATGGAACTCTCCAAAGAAGAAATCTAAGGATGATCCGGGAAACATCATTAATTCTCCAGTTTTTAATTGAGAGACCTGGATATTTACTTGTATGCTGTCTTCAGCAATGCCTCATGTTTACAATTGAAACGCTTGGGTTCAGGAAGCACAGTTTTAGGGGCAAAGGAAAATTCCTGTGATACTGCTGCTAGATTCCTGAACTTGTTTTGTCAAGAAATATGTATCATAATAAATTACATGAATTTGCTAAACCTTCTTTACTATAATAAACAATGTTTTCCAAGTGTGGCTCCTTGGCCAGGTAATAGCATCTTCCAAACACAGAAGATAGATAAAAGTAGCTTCAGGGAACATCAAGATTACAATATCATCTTCAGGGGGCAACCAAACAACCAAAAGAGCACATTTACTGGCTACAGAAAACTTGACTGGTTGTTGGAGAGGACTGGAAAAATGAAGGGGAATGGACAGAAATATTATGAAAGAACATGTGGCTAGATGGAACCCTGAAAAGGAGCATTCCACGCTGTAATACATTGGCTGGAATCCTGTTCATGTAGCTCCATATGTGCAAGGCCCTTTCGATTCGAGAAGTCTTTGGGGGCCTCGGGAAAGAGGGAAGAAGACTTTAACATCCAGAATTCACCACCACCAGTCCCTAGGTCAAAAGAGACACCTAGGGAGCTTCAGAACCTGGCAGGATGGAAATAAGAAACTTTTAATTAAGGATAAAAGGCCATTGCTGATGACATCATCAGTCTTGCCTGCACAGAACTGCGCCAACAAGATTCCAGCCTTTCTAAATTTTCTAAGAGTTTTACTATATGTTTTGTGGATGTTCTTTTTAACTTGGTAAAACTATGAAATTCAATATTCTTGTCTGGGATATACATATATGTGATATATTGTCAAACTGCCAATGACACCATGTGACTGAAATAATTTACAGATATTCAAAATGCAAACAGCTAGGGAGCTGCATCAGGAACACAGGGTTTATGGAGGATAAATAATTAAAACTAATAATTACTGAGGTCCCAATGAAAAGTGTGCACATACATGTTGCTACTTGCATTGCAAAAGAAGCCTCCATTTTCACTGTGGGATTGAAAAATATGTCACCACAGAAGGGAGGTAAATTACTAACTTCTCATTTCTCCACCTGAGAAAGAATTACACTTTTAAAACACATCCATTAATTGCATTCATACAATTAATGTCTTGTCTGGTTTTCCCTAAATTAGCATTGAATGCATTCCAACTTTGCACTGGGCTCATTAATATTCCCAAAGTCTATCTGAATTAAGGAACTTGTTACAGGATAAAATAGAGATCAATTAATTCTGTCAGTTCAACCAGAAATTTAAGGCTTCTGCCCTTCAAACAAAAAATACACAAAGGAACATTAATAGCTTTCCTTTATTCCATATACCGTGTTTCCCCAAAAATAAGACAGGGTCTTATATTAATTTTTGCTCCAAAAAACACATTAGGGCTTATTTTCAGGGGATGTTTTATTTTTTTCATGTACAACCATCTACATTTATTCAAATACAGTCATGTCATCTTCTTCTGGTTGCTGCACAATGGTGGAGGGCAGGGTTTCACTTAACTGGGGTTTATTTTTGGAGTAGGGCTTATATTATGAGCATCCTGAAAAATCATACTAGGGCTTATTTTCAAGTTAGGTCTAATTTTCAGGGAAACAGGGTAGTTGGTTGCACAAAACATCAGAAATAAGGTTTATTTCTCTCCAAGACCTGGGGGGAGGGGGTTAGCAATATATGCCCACCTCTCACCATTACTATGCTGACCAGGGCTGACAATAGTCAAACAACATCTGGAGAACCACAGGTTACACCCCCTTGTCTAGAAATGGTTTCCATCACATATTTAAGGTTCGATTTTGTAATCTCACCTTGAAGAAACAATGCTCCCCTTTTAATTGCAGCTACTGAACTACAAGTTTGCTTGCCCATAAACAAAGACAGAGTTCTCACTCTCTCAATATTTTAATAGCCTCTTTTATTGTTGTATTTTGTACTACAAGTAGTAAGACTAGTAGCACTACTTAACACTAGTCATGCGAGCATTTGAAGAGTTCTGTCCGTCAGCAGAAAAACCACTATAGGGTGGTCCCCCAATCTCCAAGAGCATCTTTCCAGATGTTGTGGGACAAATGGTATTGGAAAATCTCTGTCTTAAATGAAGTCTCCAAAGAACATGACCAGTATTACCTAAATTGCTGCAAAAGCTCAGGAACTGACAATGCACACTACTAGATAAATACATCTCCAATTCTTGAGCAGATGGCACATCAGTTTAGCTCTCTATGCTTCCTCTGCAACTGGTTTGTATGCTGGGTGGAATATAATTAGCATTCAAAACCATTAAAGTGCACTATATACATTCAAAACAATATTTAACATAGAACAAGAATACAAGGAGACAAGCTAAGAATGCACCTTAGGATAAATAAGTCTGGAGTACTGAAACCTTTTTACACACCTATGAGAAGCTTTGTTTCAGAGAAAAAAAAGGACAATCTACGTCCTTACAATAAAATAGAGAGAACTCTACCTAATTCACAGAACAGCCACCGTATCCATACCAGGATGCTTATAGACAAGAAACATTAAACCACAAAAGATGCAAACATCAGCAGCATGCCAGTGCAAAACACAGCCAAAGAAGCAATGGTAGAACTTGAAAAGGGAAGCAGATGAGCACTTCTAGAGAGCTACTATATTTAGGAAAACCAAGAGAATATGATGCCGGGGGTTTCTATTGTTCTCCACTGATAGCGCGGGGGAGGCAGTTTTGTTTTCATGCCTTTCGGTATGTATTCTCTTTTTCTGCACCAGACACCTGAGGCTATGAACGTCTCTGCAGGCATCGATCACAGGCGAGCCAAGCCTCTCCCACCTGGTGCTTCCGAGTGGTCAACAAATAGCCCCTTTCTAACCAATAATCGATCAATACCTGCCCCGTACGGATTTCCTCAAAATGGCTCCCCTTTTAGAACATTTCGCCTCAGACCTCTTCGTAGCACCCCTACGATGCCGCCTCTCGACGGTCTCGGTCTCCTACGGTCTCTCCGTGCAACGAACCCTCTCCCCCCCACACACACACCTCCCCGCTCTCGTTTGCCTCATAAAAGCCATTAGCAGGAATATCCACTACCCCTCCAAGTATTACCAGGCTCAGCTTTGTCCACGAAAGAGACGCTCCTTCCTCCGCTCGCTTCAGCCACCCTGGACAGCTCGCGGTCCTGCTCGCGCTCAACGCCTCCGTCCGGTCCCTCCGTGCCGGTCTCCAGCGCTATTGGGACATCCCGTCCCAACCAAGGGGAAGCAACAACTCCCCCACACACACAAGAGCCCAGAAAGAGGGGGGGAGGGGCGCCCCGCTTGGCTCTAAACCGCCCCAGCCAATAGCACCGCGCTCTCACACCGCCCCCCTCCGCGTGCCTTAGCTTCCTCGGCCAAGGACGGGGGGGGGGGGGAAACGACCCTCCCGCGAGCTCACGCCGCAAAGCGCACGCGCCCTGCAGACATGCCCTTTCCTCCCGTTCGAAACGCTCTCGACGCGACCGAGGCGTTCCACCCGCCCCTCCGCATCTTTCGCTTCCGCCAATTAGAAGACGAGGACTGCAGTGGCCATGCTTGGCCCGCCCTTTTCCCCTGCTTTCACTCCATGGGATGTGAGAGTCACGTGGGCCTCCCTTGGGCTCTGGATTGGTTTGGACAAAGATGGTGCTGGGAGGAGGAGAGTTGGCGTGTAAGTACTTGCTGCCCCGCCTCCGTACTTCGGGAGTCTCGGAGATGACTTGTGGAAGGGAGTTGTCCCTGTGGAGCGGGAGTGCTTGTTATTTGAGGGTTGTGTAGAAGTCTGGGTACCGTGGGTTCTACTTTTAGTTTTGGTGCTTTAGTAACTCTAGTACATTAGAATTGCTCTGATCACGTATTACATTTATATTGGTGCCTTTGGTCCAAATAGGTCAGGGCAATGTATATGGTTATCCGCAAAACTCGTTTAACTTATTTCTTTAAAATATTATGGCCTCACCTTTCTCCTTTAAAAAGGACCCAGGGTGGCTTACATCGTTAAATAACAACATTTAAAAGCTAAAAATAGTAAGTATACAGACATTAAAACAGAATCAAAGAAACACCACACTAAAAATGGTAAACAAAATCAGCACAACAAAATGGTAAACAAAATCAGCACAACAAAATGGTAAACAAAATCAGCACAACAAAAACAGATTCAAAGCAGTAAGGGGCAACACAGCATTTTAAAAAACCCTCTCAGGCTGCCAGTCTCTAAGGGAAAGCCTGTCTGAAAAGAAAGGTCTTTGCTTACGGAAGGACAGCACCAATGGGGGCAAGTCTGGCTTCCTGTAGAAGGGAATTCTAGAGTCTGTAAGGTAGGATAGGCTGAGAAACGGAATGACAGAAGGTTATCTGTTCAGCCCCTTGAGTCCTAGTCCATCACTGACCACCACAACATCAAGGGTCAAACAGGATGTTAATCTAATTTATTCACTATTCTATCCATCCTGTTTGAGCACATTTGCTCATTCATTTTCTAATGAGTCTGTGTGCTTGGACATGATAGATACTTTGAGTTTACTGTGAAAATAGATTTTGTCTAAGATGGGCTACTAGACGTTTCTAGCTTTTTGCCTAAGACTGTGTTGCATCAGGTGATATCTAATACCATTCCATCACTGACAAACCCTGTTTTATTGTTTCATATATCTCAAGACAAAATGTAAACTATAATGATTCAGGAGATAAAAACAGTTCTTTCAAAGTGCAATCCTTCAGCAGTCAACCAACCTTAAAAATAGCTGTTGGACCAACTGTGACTTAAAATTCAACCATTTACCCCTTTTCTGCCCACCTATTTCTCACTCATGGCACATCATAGCTGAAAAAGAGAGCAATGAAGACATGCACACTTTTCAATGTCTTTTTGGTTGGCTTAATAAGGATATCGCTCCCGTAGGGTTAATGAAAAAATAAAGCCCTTGTCATGGCTTCAGCACCAAGAAATATGTAACAGCTTCCACCTCATGTCCAATGATGAGGGACAAACACTTTGCCCATCCTTAAGAACAAGGATGGGCAGAGTGTGGGCTCATGGGCTACAAATTGCATGTCTCTGGGTAATTTGCGTTTTGGATTCAGTTTTTGAGGGATGGATCTGCCATGATCCATAAGGGGGCAAATACAGCCTCTGGATTATTGGAAGTTGCCCATTATGGATGCAAGGCAAAGAAAGTAAGTTTGAAGCTGCACCCTTTCCTGCTTTATATTAATTTGGCAGTCACAAACTGTGGCCTTTGAGCCTTTTCTATGTCGACCACAACACTGAAAAGACTCAAATCCACTTTTTCTTTCTGATTCGGGTGGGCTGCAGGCTATGTAATGGGACTACTAACTCTGGAAAAAGAGCACGCTTGGTGATCACTGGCCATGTGGGATAAAACTTTCATCACCACTAACCAATCTTTGTGAGGAACCTTTGACCTTACAGGTGTTTGCAACTTCAGCTAAAGTCTAATCTCTTACCATTGGTTCTGACTGGGACTTTTGGGAGTAGGGGAAGAATTTCTCCATTTCTGCTATTGATACCAGTGGGCAGAGAAGTGGGCTTTAAATCCCTACACACTGTGGTGCACATGAGTGCGTACGCAGCTCTTGACTCTTCCACAACCAACCAACTAACGCCTAATGCAACCCTTAGAGTGAAAAGTTGTATACTCTGTTAATCTAATAATAATAGAGATCTCCACATAGCCATGTGCCATCAAGTCAATTCTGATTTATGGTGATCCTTTTCAGGGTTTTCCAGGTAGAGAATACTACCTGGTAGAGAATACTACCTCAGAAATTATTTACCATTCCCTTGTTCTGGAGGTGCCCTAGGACTGTGCTGCTTGCCCAAGATCACACAGGCTGGCTTTTCTCCCTGGAGGCACACTGGGGAATCAAACACCCAATCTCTGGCTCCGCAGCCAGGTACTTGAGCTATCCAGTGAGCTATTTTAATCTAGGGGATGTTTACTAACTAGGTATAGACAGAGAAAGGAAGAAACAGTGTAGGATAATTACAGTTATTTGCTTTGAGCTCTTGGCAATAAATCCAAATAGTTATATACATACAGAATAGGGTGTGTATGGGAACACACCCATAATTTTCGCCTAGCACATAGGATGTGCTGATCAGAAAGCTTGCTATTGTAACACATCAGAAAAAGCCTTGATGTTGACTTGTGGCAACAGCATATCTGGGACATGGGTGTAACTTATTACATTAAAAGTTCAGCAGAACTCACAAACTTTAAAAGCCAACCACCTCCTATTCACATCAGCAATGTCCTCCTTTTCTGTAATCCAAGCAACAGGATTCAGATGAAGGACAAGTAAAAATTGGTAGGATAATTTAAAACGTACAGAAGATACCATATTACCAGCCAAAAGCAGCAACAACTTGAAGCAACTAATTAAGAAGGTTAGTGAAGAAAACACAAAAGCAGGGTTACAGACAAACATTAACCAGACAAAAACAATGACTTCTGAAGAATTACGTAACTTTAACAATGACAATGGAGAAATAAAAACTGGTAAATATTTCCTATACCTTAGTCCGGCCATCAATCAAAATAAAGACTGCAGCCAAGAAATCAGAATACTGAAACTTGGAAGGGCAGTTGTGAAAGAAATTAAAAAATAGGTTATTGGATGCCAAGACCAATATCATACTGTGGTACTCCCCATTAAGATGTACGGGTGTGAAAGCTGGACAGTGAAGAAAGCTGTCAGGAAAACAAGGGATTTATTTCAAATGTGTTGGAGAACTGCTTTCTGGACTGCCAGAAAGATAGATAAGTGGGTTCTATAGAAAATTGAGCTGACCTCGCACTATGACCAAAAATGATTGAAATTATGCTTTTTGTAATTTTGATCATAGTTGATCAAAATTTTGATCATTTTGCTATGGTTTTTCCAGTAGCGATGTATGGAAGTGAGAGCTGGACCATAAAGAAGGCTGACCACCGAAGAATTGATGCTTTTGAATTGTGGTGCTGGAGGAGACTCTTGAGAGTCCCCTGGACTGCAAGGAGAACAAACCTATCCATTCTAAAGGAAATCAACCCTGAGTGCTCACTGGAAGGACAGATCCTGAAGCTGAGGCTCCAATACTTTGGCCGTCTCATGAGAAGAGAAGACTCCCTAGAAAAGACCCTGATGTTGGGAAAGTGTGAAGGCAAGAGGAGAAGGGGACATCAGAGGACGAGATGGTTGGTTGGACAGTGTCATCAAAGCTACCAACATGAATTTGACCCAACTCCGGGAGGCAGTGGAAGACAGGAGGGCCTGGCGTGCTCTGGTCCATGGGGTCACGAAGAGTCGGACACGACTAAACAACAAAACAACAAATTTTGATCATATCATGAGAAGACAAGACTCACTGGGAAAGATGATAATAATGCTAGATAAAATTGAATTCAGTAAGAAATGAGGAAGAGTGGTTTAGGTATCTGACTGCAGAGCCAGAGATTGAGAGTTGGATTCTGCATGGTGCATCCTGCAAATAGAGCCAGTCTGTGTGGCCTTCGACAAGCTGCACAGTTTCAGGACACCCCCAGAAGAAAGGAATGGTAAATCACTTCTGAGTACTCTCTGCCTGGAAAGCCCTGGAAAGGATCGCCATAAGTCAGAATTGACTTGATAGCACATGATTATTATTATATGTGAGGTCGATTGACTACCACCTACTAATGGTGGACTACTAATGACTGGAACTTTTGGAGCTCCTTAATTCAGAGGGGCACCATGAGTCAGAAGCAACTAGACAATACATGACAGCAAAATGACACATACCTCTGTTGTAATGAATACCATGGCAGAGAGGAGGAGGAATTCTTGAGTCCGGTTGAGGGGGATTGTGTTTTTGCTTTTTAATCCTGCCTACAGAGGGAAGAGTGTTGTTGTTTGTTTTTTTTAATTGACCTGGCTGGTGAAGTGTAAACCTCCCATAGCTGCATGTGGAAGTCATGGTCCAAATTGGGGCTGGAATCCTACTTAAGAATAACAGGAAGAAAATAATGTTAAAGTACACACTACATATTCAGTATAACATGCAGGTTAGCACTAACTGATTGTTACTGGTGTTCATACATCAAATTAATGTCTCTATCTGTATGCTGAGATTCCATGCAGTGTGTAGTGCCCCCCACCCCAGTTTCGCACAGTGCTGCTACTGAGCCATACATTGCAAACCGGTGGTAACAAATTGCGGGGGGGGGGGGGGGGGCGGTTAAAAAAAAAGTACTTTATTTACTTTTAAAGTAGCGGAGGACAGTATCATTAGCAGAGTGTATTCAGATTGCTCTGTTTGTGGTGAATTAAAGCACTGCTGCAAGTGAAAATAGTATTTCACTTGCATGCTGGTTTTACACAGTCTGGGAAGCTAATGGGACTAACATGGAAAAATTCAAGGCTAGTTTTGTGTCATGGGTAGTGTTTGGACCAAGCAGAGGAGGATCCTCACTTCCAAGTGTTGGGCCACCTGTGCTTCCTGTGCTAAGCATGGGGAGCATAATGCGGGGAACAGCTGTCCTGCCCATTTTCACTTTCTGTAGCCCTAATTAGACATAGCTGGAGTTTAAGGGTTCACTTCATTACAGATTTCCACATAATTGAGCTCTAGTGTATGCTACCATGTGAGGCAATTGGTTCAATGCAGTCAACACAAGGAAGATCCTTTCACTTAAGGAAGTACCATGGAAGGGGAAGGTCACAGAGGAACAGACACCTTTGGTGGCTTTGGGCTGGAGGCCAATTTTCTGCCCCAAGAACCTCTGGGACCACAGAAACTACCAAAAAAAAAAAAAAAAAAAACAAAGAAAAAAACAGAATGAAACCAGAAGGGGCTAGATGTCCACTTCAGTTTTGAAAAATGGATATTTTTGGAGTGTTAAACCTCTGAAAGGTGAAGTGTTGCTCCTGGAGTTGTCCAGGACCTGCAATTGATTTTATTTGTCAGGCAAAGAGGAGGCCAGCAGTGGCCCATGGGCCATAGAAGCAGCATTGGGAGCCATGTGCAGTTCCAGGGCAATACTCTGCTCATCTGTAGATTGTAGAGTCAATCCTTTGTACCTCAGATGTACTTAGGCCCAACGTGAAGCCCATCACAGCTTCTAACACCATAGTAATATTTTATAAGAGTTTAAGTACACACAAGCTGACTGAACAGCTCAGTGGTTTAGGTATCTAGTTGCAGAGCCTGAGGTTGGAGGTTTGATTCCCCACTGTGTCTCCTGCAAGTAGATCCAGCCTGTGTGGCCTTGGGCAAGCTACACAGTCCCCAGAAGAAGGGAATGGTAAACCCTTTTGAGTATTCTCTATCCAGGATCACCGTAAGTCAGAATTAACTTTTGATGGCACATGAAGAAGCAGACACAAAAATACTCTTCCATTCCGAGTCAAATGAGGAGGAGTATTCCTTTTCTGCTATGATTGATTTTTGTGGGATGTTACAGGACAAGCCTCTGCTCGCACCTCCATGGGTGCAGAAGGGCATATTGCTAGCAGTCCATGTTTCTTCATTAGGCATTCATGAATTTTTCTGGCTAGATTACCGTGATTACCAGAGCTGACAGAAGCTGAGTTTCTGTATGCATACATTTCCAGAGCTTTTATTGCTAGTCTACTGCAGCAAAAACACCAGACTCTTGTGGCAATTTAAAAGACGCACAAGTTTTATTTTGAGTAAACCTCATGAACAATAGCCCCTTATTTTGGTTGTGTGGATTGTAACTTTAGTAGACAGCCATTTATACAATTTTTGTATGTGCCATGACCTTAGTAATTTATAAATGTCTATCTACTATGGCTATGCTTCATGCATGCTGACAGGAATACTTATTGACCGCATTGGTCTGCAGCTCTCACTTAACCGAACAAATGCCGCTGGAACTTGTGGGCCTCGATAATTCATAAAGGTTCCAAAATGCAAATGCTTCCTCTTGAGCCATCCCAGGTGGTGAGTGTGATAACAGTAAATAATTAACTTGCATGGACCTTCCCAGATAAATAATTAAATGTTCCCCTGGTGTAGATGGAATGATAATGTTTCTGACAGGAAAGGCACCACACATTCATAAAACCAAGGTGCTATTTTAAATACTTCTTTATAGGTCACAGTAGAAACAAAGTCTGACTGATAAGTGAGATAAGGTTCAGTCTGGCTTTCCTATTAAGGTTTGGAAAAGGTTGGTGTGTTGTTGTATACTCCCCTTGTGATCCTACTGAATAATAGCAGCATCATACTGGAATAATAAAGAGCAGTGTGTGGTTGCAGTTGGGAGGATACTTTGCTTCTCTTGTATTGCTGGGTTCAGTGTAGGATTACAGTTGATGTAATGAAATATATCTGCTGTGAAACAGAACCCTTGTACCTTGTTTTAGAGTCTGTGCTCTTTGATAGTGGACAACAGAAACTTGTGTAAGAATTTTTAGCTCAGTGACTGTAACTGTACTGGTTGCCTAGGAAATCAGCCAAACATTTGCCTGTGTAAGTATAAAGGAACATTGTCAGTTCAACTATTTCTGTTTTCCTGTATATGTGTTATTTCTGGTGTTAGTTTCTGTGCTGAAATACAACTACGTTTTCACTGAGCAGCATGTATGTATTGAAAGGAAGATTAATGTGCAAAAAATGTGTCTTGAAAAAAAGATTTGGGATGTAATATTTAAAGTTCGTTTTTCCTGTTGTTTACACCCCAGTTGTCAGAGGGTGTGTAGCAAGGCGTAACAACTAGCTCAGCCTTTAGCAATGTAGTCATGTGTGTTTACTAGCTAAGTAAAATCAATGGACCTAAATATATATAACAAATAGGAAATGTTATTGGCAAGTTTATATAAAATAAGAGTGCAAACCTATGCATGTTTACTCAGAAATAACCTCTGTTGAGTTTAATTATGCTTCCTTCAAGGCACGTGTATTTAGGGTTGCAACATCATTTTAGTAATGTTTGCTTGGATCTAAATTCCACTTAATTGAAACTAGTTCTTAGTTATTTCAAAGTGCTGAGGTTTGCAACCTTAACTTCCCACAGCCCAGGAAACTGAGAGCTGGATTTCAGCCATAATGGCTTCTTATTAAGGATAAAAGGTATCCGTCATATAGTATGCCCTTCAAAGGATATTTTCGGACTGTCTTCATATCTCCCCTACAGTCAGCTGTGCCCTCCTAAACCTCTGTGGAGAATTGGGAAGGGGGGCTTCCTCAGCAATGTAGAATGTTATGGAGTTGGCAGAGGAGTCACCCAAAGTATGATCTGGAGCCTAAAATATGGTAAGGTAAAGGTTCCCCTTGACATTTAGTCCAGTCGTGTCCGACTCTAGGGCGCGGTGCTCATCCCCGTCTCCAAGCCGTAGAGCCAGCGTTTGTCTGTAGACAGTTTCCGTGGTCACATGGCCAGCGCGACTAGACACGGAACGCCGTTACCTTCCCACCATGGTGGTACCTATTTATCTACTCGCATTTACATGCTTTCGAACTGCTAGGTTGGCAGGAGCTGGGACGAGCGACGGGAGCTCACTCCGTCACGTGGATTCAATCTTACGACTGCTGGTCTTCTGACCTTGCAGCACAGAGGCTTCTGCGGTTTAACCCGCAGCGCCACCATGTCCCTTATGGTTATGGTAACTCAAGGAAATTATGGGGAGTAATGTTTTCCAATTCCTCCCCCACCCCACAATTGTCTTTTACTCTATCTCAAATTACTCAATAGCAGCACACACAGATACCCCCCCCCAAAAAAAAAACCCTGCAAAAAGGATTTCAAGGAACACAAGTAAGATTCAACCCCTTGGTTTGGGCAAAATAAATAATTCCACAGTTAAAATAATGATCAGTTCCTGAATTTGGAAGTATATTCAGAACATCTGAAATGTGTGTGTGTGTGCATATGGATGCGTGCACAGATATGCACATCCACGTACATTTCCTAACTCCCAATAATCTGCAGTATACAGGAACATATGAATCAATCTTTCTGGATTACAGTATGAACATTTCACTGAGGCACGCTTTTCAGTCAAGATAAAGGCAATATCGTGTTGCATCATAAGAGCCTCGTGGCGTAGTGGTTAAACTGCTGTACTGCAGCCAAAACTGTGCTCACGTCCCAGGGTTCAATTCCCAGGTAGCTGGCTCAAGGTTGACTCAGCTTTCTATCCTTCCGAGGTCGGTAAAATGAGTACCCAGCTTGCTGGGGGGGGGGGGCAATGTGTAGTCTGCATAATTAACTGGTAAACCACCCAGACAGTGCTTGAAGCGCTATGGGGCGGTATATAAGGAGCATGCTTTGCTTTATTTATTTATTTATTTATTTATTTATTTATTTATTTATGCATAATGAAAAAAATACACTGTGTAAAGAAATGGAACTAACTCTGTTTTGATAAAAGAAATGAATTGCTGTTCATCTACTTCTGTGTCTTAATAGTGGAGCAATAATGACATGAACGTCCACCATGTTCAAGTCAACAGATACTTGTGAACAAAGGGCCTTCATACAGTATGTAGGTTTTCCCATAAACATCATTAGCATTTTATTATGCTATAGTTTGAAGTTTAACTATAATCTGATCTTTCGATCTCATTTTAATCATCCAATCCTTCAATCTGACAACTTTTTTATCCTTAAACAAATCAACAAAGCCCTTCAAGTTTGCTGCGAAATTTTCTATTTCGGTCACTAATTTTAGTGGTGAAGTAAAGGGACAAAACTTCTTTTTATATCTGTTCCAGACATTTAACATGTTTCTTAAAAAGGGGTTGTTCACCTGATTTATTATATTTCTTTTTACCGCATTAAACAAATATTTTTCAATATTCCCATGTATTTCTAAGGATTCCATATTCCACCGAATTAATCTTCCTTCGTCATATATAATATCTCCAATAAACCTTAGTTCATTCGCTATATAATAATTTTTAATATTAGGAATAACTAAACCTCCATTTTTTTTGAGTCTTGTACCAATATCTTTTATTTATTCTTGATTTTTTACCTTGATCACAGAATCCATTAATTAGTCCCTGCCAATACTTAAAATCCTCTTTTTCTAATTGTATTGGGAGCATCCTAAATAAAAAATGTTATTCTTGGTAATATTTTCATTTTGACCATAGCGATTCTCCCAAACCACGATAGTTTCAATTTAGAATACTCCTGCAATTTATCTTTAATATCACTTTTTAATTTATTAAAAGTTCGCTCCTTTAATTTTTGAGTCACATTCTTTTACTATGCCATGTATAGCATTCACTATTATTCACAGTTTTCAGCATCCACAGAGGGGCTTGGAACCAATTCCCCCACAAACACAGGGGTCCTACTGTAATCTTTTCCTTAACTCTTACATTGCAGCTATCACTGAGTGTAATTTCTGTTTCTGCAAGCTAGATGCTTAACTCACCCAACAGGACTTTTTGGTACATATTTGCATGGGTGTGTGTAATAGGTCACTGCACATTTTATGGAGTGGGGAGGAAGATTAACTGTTCTTATCCATAGTTCAGATGTATTAAAAGGTGTATGTTCTCTCAATTCTTACAGAATGTGAAAAGGTGACAATCAGTCAGGAAAAGTCATGTGGAATATGAGTACAGTAATATGAATAGGTATTGCAGATAAGGACAGTAGCAGTGAATAGAATCTTATTTGATATGCTTTGCCCTGAGGACAATACTGATGATGAACAAGAAGACTTGCCTTACGATGGGGACATGCAGAGTAGTTATCAACACATCTGTGATTCACAAAACTTGCAAGACTTCCTTTCTACAGAAAATGCCTCTCAGAGTGCTTTCACTTTGACATCTTCCCATCTTCCCATCTATTCAAAAGAAAGAGCAGACTGCAAAACTCAGCTGCCTTTGAGGGAGAAAAATTTGGCAATGTTGCTGAGGAAGAATGACGCCAAATGTCCCACAACCACAGAGGAAGAACTACCAGTTTTGGATTTTGTCCATTCTGGAAGAAATCAACATACCTCCAAGTCAAAAATTCCAGATGTTCTTTTACGCCATTTCCCCCAAGAGGGATTATCCCACTCATGCCAATTAATTGATTCTGAGACTATCCCAGAAATATCATTTACTGAAAGTTTTGATGAAACTATTGTAAATAATACAAAGATTTCAGAAAGTACAAGGATATCTTCATTGGTGGCAGAAGAAAAAAATAACTTTGAACAAGAATTAACATGTCAACCGATTGACAAAAACTGGGATTCAATCCAAGTCAAAGTAATGAACAAGAGCCCTAACCTTGGTTGTGAAAGAAAAGGCTGTGAAGAATATAATCCAGAATTTATAACTCAGAAGGAACACACAATTAATGAAGAGTTAAATTTTATCTCAACCTCAAAAGAAGAATACCAAAACCAAAAGTTTTTTATGGAGACAACTGGATCCTCTCCTGATCATAAGCATGTTCAACGTCAGGTTCATTACCGGCTTCCTGATTTCTCTAAGGTTCCTCCAAAGGTGAAAATACCGAAAAGAAATAACATCAACAACCAAACTCCTGTAATTAAAAAAATTAAATCATCCCCAGATTTGCTTGGTAAATCAGCAGTTGTGAAAGGTGTACTAGAAGCAATGAACTCTTTGGAATCTTTTGCAGCCAAGAATCAAGAAGAGGAAATAAGGATGGTTGAGCTTGACCAACAGCTAGAGGTAGATATGAGGTGGTCTTGGCTGCATAAAACCAAATTGTAGTGTAATCTTCTGACTGTTCCCATCTGTAGAAGCCACTGATGTGTATGGAATTAGGTTTCCAATACGGGCCAAAGGCGTACTTTAAATTTTTGTTTCATTTAAACTTCATCTAAATGTCAACGAGATCCCTATCGAGTTCTCCTCTAGTGTCTCTTTATAGTTTTTCTTAGCCAAATTATCTTTTATTTTCTTCACAGCGTTACTTTGGTTTTCTTCTGTTGAATATAAACTTTTCCAGAACATCATAATGAATATCTGGTGCAATAGCTCAGCCATAGGCTGTGCAGTAGATGTTACATGCAGGAGATTGTTTTAGTTTTTAAAGTGTACCATTATTAATTTATCTAAGTTATTTAATAATTTAAAATTAATTTAAAAATCAATTTATCTAATTATCAGTTTATCTAATTTATCTATGTTGAAATAATAGATGCTGACAAAACAAGCAGAAGCTCAGAATCATATTGATAATCTAAGGTTTAACACTAAGGTAAGTTTCCTATAATGTGGAATCAGCTGTAATGTTTCAGCTGTTTCATTTAATACAAAATATTTTCTCTCTGAACCAAAAGTCTGAATTGTATAAACAGTAAATCTGTTTATCAATGTCTCTGCTCTAATATTTTGTTTAATATGAATCTAGTACACACCCTCCTTTTAAAGCAAGTACACTAGAAAAAGTTAGGTTTTGTAAATTATAACTTGCAATAGTTTAAAAGCTGTAGCTTCCCTTTGTAGCCATCTATGAACATTTCAAACCCGCCCCCCGCCCCCCAGTCATTTTCCTGGCTAAGTCAGCCCATTGTATGTCAGCTGTTGTCCATGATTTAATTGTGGGTGAGAAAATTTAGCTGAGCTGGATGAACAAACTGGAAGATGCAGTATGTTCCCCCCCCCCCCACAGTTCTGCTCCCCTCCTTAATTGGTGCAACATCAACACATACTTGAGGGCCAGGGGGCAGAGTTGCTATAATTTATATAAGGATTCTCTCTCTCTTTCCATGATTGGTGTCCAGGAGAGCCCCAGTTTAAAGTATTTGTACATCGTGCTGGATACTTGGAACAGACTGGGGATTCTGCTGAAGGCCTTATTACCTTACAATCTGTGTCTCTAAGGTGATGTCTCAGATGTCATGGTGAGAACATCAGATTAATCAGTTTGGGAAATGTCAGCATCTACACCAAAACTGTCTTGTCACGGGCTGCTTAGAACTTTATGTTAATCATTCATGGTCACCACTGATAATTACCTTCAAGGCCACATTTGTCATAAGTCCAACACATTATATGACAGATACACTTTTGAGTTGGTTTACTATCCGGGATGGGAGACAATAAACTGTATGTGTCATTTGATTCCTGCGGGCAAAATCCTGTTGTGTAAATTTATGGCAGCGTAAACCTGGATCAGGCACTGGGAATAGTAAACTGAAACAGATGAAAAGCTTCCCATTCCCACTTCAGGTTCCAAGACTCCCTAGGCTTCTCTTTTGCCCTGTGCTTTGGGAGCCTCAGAACAAGGCAGAGGAGCCTTTAATCTTCCTGCTGGTGGTCCTGATCCCAACAGTGGAGATCTGGCACCAATTTTTTTTTACTATTAAAGCTCTCCTCTCACCCAAAAGCTCCCAAACGCTTCCCTGGGGCAAAAGGGAGCCTCTTTCCATCCGTTTAAATTAAATACTTCTGGTGCCTAATCCAGATTCCACTGACATAAATTTACGCCAACAGGAATCGGCACAATGTCGTGGTCAGAGCTTCTTCACTGTGCAAGAATAGAAGACCTATTGAAATGATCTGCCCCAAAGGATGATGTAATCAGAAGTTACCAGTTCGCGTGGTTGGTGCTCCTGTCAAAGCCCTAGTGGATTCTGAAGTGATTTAGGCTGTCGGAATAACTCTTGACCATTTTCTCTTCCACATTAGAAGTTGATCAGCATCTCCTCCTGCAAGGTTACAATTGACCTGACAACACTGAGGCAAAATTCAGTGTTAATATGACCAAACACACACACACAAAACGCATTGTGCTTACATGGTAGTGGTGGTGAAACCATAATTCTCCACAAGCTTACAGGAAAAACCTTTCTGAGATACTGGAGACCTATTCTAGTGTGGCTTGCAGGTTAATGTTTGAGAGTCATCAGAAGTATGCTATCGGCATTTTGAGGATAAAATTGTTTTTTTTTTGGTGACTTAATTATCAGAACTACTATAATGCATTTTGCTGATATATGCAGTTTACCCTACAGACATAATTCCAGGGATGACTTATAGTTAATATGTCTCACGAACATGCAAAGTATTAGGATGACTGCTGCAGCTATAACATCTTGGGATCCTCACTGCTGATAATCATAGGAAGAGAGATACTGGTTGGATCTAGAGCAGTGGTCCCAAGCCTTGAGTCCCCAGATGTTCTTGGATTATAACTCCCATCTATCCTGGTCAGCACAACTAATGGTGAAGGTTTCTGGTAGTTTTAGTCCAAGAACACTTGGGAACCCAAGGTTGGGAACCACTGCTCTAGAGGACAATTAATGCCTCTTTTAAGGA
This sequence comes from Intellagama lesueurii, assembly GCA_037013535.1. Taxonomy (NCBI): domain Eukaryota; kingdom Metazoa; phylum Chordata; class Lepidosauria; order Squamata; family Agamidae; genus Intellagama; species Intellagama lesueurii. Next base: position 142,379,823 of record JBAJHW010000004.1, read on the forward strand.
GGAAGGCAATCCCGTTCATCTTGAAATAGGTGGTTGTGAGATCACTCCTAAAGATACTCTCCTTAAAACTCGTGGATTATAGTGATTATCAGCTCTTCACTAATACTGCCTTCTTAGGCAAGGTACCTGAGGACATGTTGGCTGCCCAAACTGCATGTTCTTAATTGGAACTGATTTTGTGGACTCATTTCTATCTGCATTCAGGCCTGACAGACACTGCCTTGGTCACTCTGATGGACATCTTATGCTGGGAGGACAGGAGAAGTGGAGACATACTAATTCTCTCAGACTTCTCAGCAGCTTTTCGTGCTGTCCGCCATGGTATTATTCTGAATAGACTCACTGGCTGAGTGATAATATGGTGATTGGTATTCTGCCTAGGAGGGCTAATTCTAGAAGCTGATACTGGAATATGATTTCTTGTTCTCGTGATATACTTATGTGATCCTTCAAGGTTCTTTTTTGTGCATCATGCTTAAAGACATTTACCTGAACAGATCTTTCAGAGTTTTGGAGTGTGGTGCTTCAGTAGGACAACAAAATCTATCTCTTTATCGTCAGAATCAGGTGGAGCTGAACTAGTACCTTAACCTGATAATGGGTTAGACGAGACACAGGAACCTGAAGTTCATTGCAAATAAAATGGGCTTTTCAGTATAGGTACCTCATCTGTTCAGAAAGATGATGTTGAACTTGCTGGGTGTGTTGTCATCTTCTAAGAGATCGAGGAACAGGGATGCAGCCTGTGCTGGATGGGGTTGTGCTCCCTCTGAAAACACAAGTGTGCAACCTAGGGGTGCTCTTGGATTCATCTTTGAGCCTAGATGCCTAGGTTTCAATGGTGGCTAAGAGTGCATTCCCACAATTAAAACTAGTGTGCCAGCTGCGCTCATTCCTGGAGAGTTCTGATTTGGCCATGGTGACACACACCCTAGTTACATCCTGGCTGGATTACTGTAATGCGCTCTATGTGGGGCTACCTCTGGAAAGTGTGCAGAAACTTCTGTGGGTCCAAAATGAGGCAGCCAGATTGTTAATTGGGGCTGGTCACAGGGATCATATAACCTCCCTGTCATAACAGTTTAGTGGCTGCTGATCTGTTTCCAGGCACAATTCAAAGTGCTCATTCTAGCCTATAAAGTCCTAAACAGCTTGGGTCCAAGCTACCTCAAGGACTGTGTCTCCCCTTATGAGCCTGCTTGGGTGTTAAGATCATCAAGAGAGGCCTTTCTCTCAGTCTGTGCCATCTTTGGTGGGTACACAGAAGAGGGCCTTCTCTGTTGCTGCTCCCAGACCTTGGAACTCCCTCCCATGGGGAGCCAGGCTGGCCCCATCTTTGCTGTCCTTCCACAAGCAGGCAAAGACTTTTCTCTTCAGGCAAGGTTTTTCTTAATGACTGCCTGCCTGAGTGGGGGTTTAAAATGTATGATTGTGCCTTAATGTTTTGAAAGTGTTCTGGTGTTGCTTTTGTTTACTGTCTTTTGGTGTGGTGTTTGTTTGATCCTTTTTAGTAGTTGTATACTTACTGTTTTTAAACAAACAAACCCTCATCTTTGGAACACCTTATCCCCGGAGATCCGACTGGCACTCTCTCTGGGAATTTTTAAAAACAAGTTGAAGACTTGGTTCTTCCGGCAGGCCTTCCCCCCTCCCATTACATAGCTTCCTTATCCCATCTTGGATCCCGTTTTCTTTATTGATCTTTATTGCTTTTATGAACAAAGTTATTTGAATGCTGTTTTTATCTTTATATTCTGTAAGCCGCCCAGAGTAGATTCCCAAATCTAGATGGGCGGGGTAAAAATGAAACAAACAAACAAAACAAAAATCCTTAGATAGTTTGGGAGCACTCCTTCATCCTTATTCTGGAATCATGTAAGATTGATAGTGTAATGTGTTGTATGTGGGATCTCATTTCCTGAAAACTGTTTTGAAAGGCTGTTGATTAAAAGAGGTTGATGGGAAATTACATTGCCAGTTCTGAATGGATTCCTCTGGCTTCTGGCCCATTTCAAGCAAACTTCAAACTGTTTAACTTTAAGCCGTTTAAATTCCGGAAGGAGAATCCTGGTTCTTATATCAAATGATCATGCTGCAATATCCTTCTCATTGAAAGTAAGGTAGCTAGTGACTGGGAAGAGAATTGCCTTCTTCGTGGCTTAGGGTTCTAACATATTGGCAAAAAATTAAGGAAACACTATGGGATTGGGTTGGCTGTTTTGCCAGCTTTTATCTGACAAAGTTTTTCTCAACCATACTAAAAGAGAATTCTTAAAATCGCTCCACAGTGGTTTTGCTTTTTCTTTAAACTGAGCACAGGCCTCTGTTTGCTCAGTCTACACGAGGAGGAAATTGCCACTCTGCCCTTGTTTACAGCTTATAAAGTAGTTCTGCAGCTGCTCCTTCTGCAGGGCTACAGGAGAGCTACGTTAACAATCTGCAAACAAGGCTGTTTATCCAATTTACTCCTTTCCCCATGTGGCCAGTTAACACAAACAGACCTGGGGAAACCCAAATTCCCCGATGCAGCTTCACAGTGAGTGAATTTATGTTTCTCTCACTGTGTCATCACATTCTTAGTGATAATTCATTTGTTTTGGAAGTGACCAGGTGCAACTCAGCTTATATTCTAGAAAATGTATGTATTTACATAGGGAAGAGTAGGAAGAGGACCACGTCAGGTTTCCTAGACTGTTCTTTTTTTGCTCTGCCCTGTGCCGTGCCTTCCCTCAACTTTAGATTGCTATGCTTAAGGTTACTGATGTCCCTTGCTTCCTTCTCACACCTTTCTCTTATCCTCCAAAGAGGAGAATTCTGTCTTTTCTTTAGAAATAAAAGTGGCAGCCACGGTTCTTGACATCTCTGACTTAACTAGCTAGAACTAGGACTTCTGTCCCCTTTCCTATCACAAGTGTACTTGTCTAATACACATAAGCTTTATAAATTTTGCTCAGGTAATAATTCCAAGTTTCAAAGGGCTGAATCCAAACATTAAAATTGCTCCTGTGCCCATGTGTGCAATATTCTTCAACAATTTCAGTACAAGGCAAGGATATTCACCCATCTTTTAAAATCCTCTCTTTTAACAGGTTGTGTATTATATATTTATTACATACTTGTTCATTATTTATTATATTTATATGTGATCTACAACTGTATTATATATCTGTTGTATATTTATTATACATTTTTGTATGTTTTCAGTTTATTGTAAGCTGCACTGGAAGTTGCATTAAAGCATATTGCATTTAAATATTTTAAATAACTAAATCATTCACGTTTGAATATTGTTTGTTTAGTGTCCGCATGTTATTTTTTCTGAGTGCTGAATGTAGGGAGGGGGTGCTGAGGGTATCAGGAAGAAAGAGGGGAAAGTATACTTTGATTGCAAATGTTGATACATTGAGCTTTTGTATATTTTAACAGATGTTTTCCTTGCTCAAATTCTCATAGACAACCCCTGGCGTTAAAGGACAAGGTACTGAAAGAACCTCTGAATGGTCTACCGTTCTGCCTGTAACTGTTCCTGTGAAGCCCATGTTTAGTTTCTCCCAGTCACCTCTTCCAGGTAGTTCAAATGGGTTAGCGAAATAACTAGAATAATACTGCTCTTGTTTCACAGATTTATGAATGCAGTCTACATTTTGTTTTCTAATTAAGAAAGTAGTGTGCAGATCATCCACTGCTGAGAGAACTGGAGTTTCAAAACTTTGTTCCCTTCCTTTTAAAAATGTTGTTTTGTAGAACCACAGTCTGGAAGAATGACCTCAACCTTACCCTTGGACGATGTAGCAGCACAAGCATCTGTGAATCCCCCTGCATGGCAAAAAGTAGCAGAAGAAGAAACACTTTCTCAGATCTTAAAGGAACAGACACAAGAGCTGAAAACTAAAGTAATGTAAAATTCTTCTATTTCAAATATTTGATTCCTGCCTTTCTTTTTATAAATGTCACTTCCCAAAGCTAAAATGATGTATGTTCCTTTCTCTTAAAGGTGGAAACATTTTCTAAATGCCTGACACAAGATGTATTGCCTGCGCAAGAATGCCATCAGGTGAATGAATGTTTGGAATAAGGAAGCAAGAGTCTGTATTGTATTTAACTTCAGCTGAAAGTCTTTTGTTTTTTGTGAATTGTTGCAGAAATCTGTTTTGTTTTCTCCCTCTTGTTTTTTTGTTTGTTTGTTTTTTGTTAATAAAGTTCAGTATGTTAAAAAAGAAAACCCAACATTAGGTATATTGGGTTCACTCTAGATCAAAGTAGTTGAATTTACTTAGGTACAGAATTTGTAAATCCCACTGAACAGAAGGGACGAGACCACTTGAAGTCAATACAACAAACTAGCCATGACTTAGCTGATTGATGGGATTTAAGTTAGCTCGATACAGCCCTATATGTTAAATCCAACATTGCACTAAAAGAGGTCCGCGGGTGCAAAAAGGTATATCCTCTTTCTGTTCCCACAGCCAGTAGCAATCTGTAGGAGATTTGGATGACACAGGAGGGCATTGGGAAGGGGGCAAGATTCCTGTTCTCCCAGTTCTACTGGTGAAAGTACTCCTGTCAGTGGAATGATGGCACCAGATCCAATAATTGATGGCACCAGATCCAATAATAAGTAATTTTCTTCATACCAGATGTAATGTGAGGAAATCATCTCTCATTTCTGATTTCACCAAGTAGTTTTGTGAGTACACACATAAAGGTAAAGACAACTATAATTTGAATATGTTGCCTCCAAGGTTACAGAAAGATTTCCCTGAATGGGAAATGTTGGGATTCATTTAAACCTGCACCCCAATCAAGTGTGGTGCTGTAGATGTGAAAGTACCAGTAAACACACAAAGCTCACATGTCCCTAGTTGCCACATTGTTCACTTCAGGAAAGTGGACGCTTCCACATGCACACTTCTTAGTATGATGCTCCTGCCTGCTTTTCTTCCTGATGAAGTGCATAGGGCGCTCCACATAGGCAGGAATTTCATCTGTACACAGAAGTACCCATTGACTTCAGGCTGGGCAGAAGGATAATATTCAAGGGCAGTGTTTCCACAAGGTAGGCATTCATTTATCCTCTGAAACAGATACCAAAATTATAATTGACTTTAAGGAGCAAGTTTCATCTGTCACATGTCATTGCTGTCTTTGCTTTGGCGACATCTAAAACAGGCTCAGTTTAAAAAGGTTAATGTAATCTAATTTGGCTCTTAGCATTGTGTTTACATTGTCTAATTTCTTTTGGACCAATTGCCAGAACATGTTTAAGAGGCAGCCCTGGATGTTACATATGCGGAGTAAAACTGCCAAACTATGAGAAAGTAATATATTTTGTTACATTTGATTTGTACAGCTTTTGAGGCTTTTAAAAGAACAACTCGATCAACTGGAGCAGAATTACTTTGTCACAAAGGAGAAGCACTGTTGTTTACAACTCCAAAATTACAAGTATTCACCAAAAAACATTGTAGCATTTGATCCTGAAAGGTCAAGATTTTTTTTTACTATACCTATTTTTAAAAATAATATAGCCGTTTTAAAAGTGTATCCCTACAACATCTTTAATACTGATGTCCTATGTCTACATTAAGCAATGAGTTCTTCTTAGCGTAGTTACTCCCCAGAACTTAAAAAGTAGTGGTAATGGTGAGAGATGTTGGACTACAGGGTCCAGAATCTCTCAACCAATGGCTATACTTGCTGGGAGCTTCTGGAGGTTATAAAAAGCAACTTTCCCCAGAGCTGTTCTTTCATATACGTACATGGGTGTCGGATTGAAGCCTTCTGTGCAGAAAAGCACTGGATAGCCTGATCTGTAATTTTGAAAGCCCATGGGTTTCTTCACCTTTGAAGTAAAAATGTTAGCAAAAACTGAGAAGTGGGAGATCTTGGGGTGAGGAAACTGGTGAAGGTGGTAATACTTATAAATGCATTACAATTCTGTCCATGACCACCCTGCCTTTTGCAACAGTATAAAAACATGGCCATGGGCAGCTGTGGAAATAGCATCTTAATGTCTCTAAGAAGATGCTGTGTAATGGTGGGCCATTGGAAGAGCTTTATGTGGAAGTTGAAAATGGCTGCTGGAGTAGCCACTGGTTTTCAGTACCATGCCCAAATAGCAGTGCAAAGTCATTATACAACATCTTTCTATGAGCATTAACAGTTCGATTTCCAAATCACATCATAGTTATATTGCTGGCAGATGCTCTGCTGAGTTATTGAGATATTTTTAAACATTAAAGGTGAAAAAATTGCTTAGTAAAAAGAATACAGTAGGACCCCATATCCACGGAGGATCAGTTCCAAGCTGCCCCCCATGGATGCTGGAAAATGCAGATTATAGCAAACACTATTTTAATAGCGAATGCGATACATAACATCTAGTGGCCAGTTCTGGTAATAACATAATGGAAATATGTTTCTCTAGTGAACACTATACATAGCATGGTCTCTGGCTCCCTCTAGTGGCCAGTTCTAGTAATTTCATCTTTAGAGACATATATAACTAGAATTTTTCTTTTAAATATTTTCAGAACATGGATAAGTGAATCAGCAGATACTGATCCCGCAGATAATGGGATCTGTATTACATTTGTATCCCAAGTTTCTTCTAACAAACTGAAGATGACACACATGACTTTTATCTTCTCTGTCCTCACAGTGACCCCGTGAGACAGGTCAGGCTGAGAGTGTGTGATTGGCTCAAGGTCACAGAGTAGCTTTCATCAACAAATGGAGATGAAAGTCCACATTTCCTGAGTCTTCATCCAACTGTAACCACTATACCATGTTAACTCTTAGACCGCCACAGAATTTAAAATATAAATTCTTTTACACCCTCCCCAGTTAATGGGCCAGTATCCACTTCCATGCACATTATCGACCTGATATTTGCAGGGAAGGCAGATTTGATGGGGGATATTATTTGTTTAGTTCTACCACTGAGGTATATGACAAGAAATATATGTTTGCCTTTGGTCTTCACTAGTTCTGTCCAGCAAATGCTTCCCAGACTGAGGCAAAAGGAGTATGGTGACCTGTCAACGTGAGCATTTTGGGAGGGGAATCAGTGGGTATGGGAAGGGTTAGTGAACCCTTTCCCATTTCTCTTCATAGAAATAACTGCTTCCAATGTTAACAAGCAACAAAGGTGCTTCACGATGTGTGGTAAATCCATGGCAGCTCTTGAACCAAGCAGGAGAGGTGTCACCCCAGTTCAATCCATAGTCAGCCCCTATCTAAAATTTCAAATCCTTTTGTATCCTTAGTATTATGACAAAAGGAAGAAAAAGCACGCATTGCATATAATATGTAATACTGTTTCTTGCAATTGGATTTAGAAAAGTTGAAGGAGAAATATTTAAGCTTGAGATGCTTCTTGAAGATATTAAAGAGAAAATCGATGAGACATGCAATCCTCCATCCTCAACTTTTGCAACCTTGTCTTCTTTCACACCCTGTGAATCTGTGCCGTCTCCCTATTCACGCTGTTCTGAGGTAAACAATGAACCCCTCGTAATTTAGTTTAATGAGTCACTACAGTTGAAACACAGACCTTTCATAAAAACTGGCAAGTCCCCATATATAGATTCCAATATATAAGTTCCAATCCACATCACCAGAGGTGAAATCTGGCATCCACTATCTCTGAGCAGATTTTGCAGCCCCCATTTTGGAATATGATTTAAATAAGGAGCCTGGCCTGCACATCTGGCCAGGGATTTGGAGGTGTTTTTTTTCGTTTACCACCCCCAGATCTGTAATGCTCCACCTGATGAAGACTCATGCAGAGCTGAAAACTAGCCTCCATGTGTGAGTTATTAGTGATCTAACAAAGGTATCTCCCTGCTTTGTCTTTGTATAATTCACTGTAAATTGGATTTTTTTGGCTCGCCGTATCATGTCAACTTGGATTTGCAGATGGAAATAGTGTGCTTATAAGCTTTGATTCCCTTGATGGGTGAAAAAAAAGCATAAATCTTCAAGATGTGCTTTAGCTATGCTCAATATTGATCTAATATGGTGCTTTATTCATTCTTCATTTTATTCTTTCATATAGAGTCCCATGACTTCAAGCATTAATGAGTCTTCACAAAAAAGTGCTGTGGGAGTGAATGTTTTTAAGAATGAGAATTCTGGGAAGAATAGAAGCCATTGTATAGAGGTGATCCCACAGAGAGTATATCAGCAACCTAGCCAAGGTGACCTATGTTATCCCGTCCATCAGGAGTAAGTGTTAAACTTGTGACATCCGCATAATGGATGTTGTAATGTTTTGGGTATTGGCCCAGTTTAGGCAATTTTCTGATCTATTGTTTAGCCAGTATAAAGCAAAATATAGGCTTGCATGTGCCTTTCCATGAATGGTCAAGCTATGGGTAGTGTTTGCTCTCTAAACCAGCAATGGACAGTGAGATCCACTGGTAGATAAACATTGGTCTTCATTTTCCCTCTGATATGTCAGCATATTATGGCAAGCACTCAATTGCAAACTGAAAGAGAAGCTTTGTCCAAAGGTGGAGTGCTTGAGCCCATTGATTTTTGTCAATTTGGAGCCTGACGTAAGAGCCTAAGCACATTGGCTTAGAGGTATACAACTATTTTTGGTGTGACTATGGTTCATATAATGGGACTTTTTTTTTTTTTAAACAACCGATCTCCCTGCCCTATCAAATTGTTCATATGAAACTCTCTTTATTTTCCAAAGTGATTTGACATCATGGGGCTTGATTTTTAAGAAACAGAAGTCCATCTCTCTGGGCTGATACAATTGTTTGTACAGTTCTTTAGACTCTTCAGTAAAGATTATAGCAAAAGTTTCATTATAAAACCAATATTTGATGAACCTGTAAATGTTGAAACAGCCTCACAAACATCAAATGGAAAACTGAAAAATATAGTAGTACAATACACAGGCTCAAATTCCGTTGCTTAGCGTAGTAAGTCACATTATGTGTATTGAATCATGGGGATTTAATGAGTCAATTCCTTCATAAGTTCCATTGATTCAAATGGGCCTAGTCTAATGTGACTCACTACACTAAGTAACCAGATTTCAGCCAATGTGACTTTATTCTCTTTGTTCCAGCCCAACTTCCTGCTTCCTCAGATGTGCAAATAGGCAATTATTTATTTCAGTGTTTCCCAATCTGGTGGGCAGGACCCCCAAGGATATCGAAGAGTGTTTTCTGGGGGGGGGGGTCATGTGTTGCCTTATATGTGTTGTAACCCTTATCAAATAATTTCTTCCTTGACCTTTCGGAGTGGGATATTAAAGTTAGTATATATGTTTATGTATAAAAATAGGTCCTTTGGGGGAGAAACGTCTACTTTCTGAGAAGATGAATTTACTCCATTAAAAATGCCTTTTTATGCATTTTATGCGGGGTGGGTGGGTTGCAGGTTACTTGGGTATTATAAAAGGGGATTGCAACTCAAAAAAGGGTGGGAACCACTGGTTTAATTATTCAATACATTTATAACTTTTAAAATTGTTTACATGTTATAATCCACCAAGAAGTTGTTGTTAAAGCCACACATTTTGTTTCGCTTTAGCCAGCCTGAGCTGCAAAACAAAAATGCCTATGAGAAAATAGTGAAGCCTCTGGAAAATTCTGGGCTGCTAGTAAATAAGCAATATATCCATGTAAGTCAATTTGATATTTCAGTTAATGTTCAGAAGCTTGCTTGAACTTGGATTCCATAACTCAGAAACTACTGCAGTTTGCTGAATGAATATTATAGAAAAATCTAATTCTGTTATAGCCAAATAAATCTGCTAGATTTTCTGCACACTATATTATTATTTATCCCCAACAATTTATTAGCCGTCCTATGATAGATTGTTCCAACAATGACTTAAATGAATGCTGAAAAATTCAGAAGTTGGCAGCCCTTTGATAATAATGTGTTGTGTTTTGTAATGCAGCACTGTACGTTTTCACCAGATCAAAAGGCTGGAGTGCTCGAGTACCACAGGCCACTGACATCAGCTCAGAATAACAGTAACCAAGAAGACACAGATGGGTAAGGCTTCAGCACCAGTGATTCCACAACCTATTATGTATGTTCATTTGGCACTGTCCCTCCCTCCCTCTTTGACCTATCCCCATAGTCCTGATCATTAGGACAATTTCATTAAGGAAATTGACCTAGGTTTTACAACACAGGTACACACTTCAGATCAAACAAGTCAAACTGACTCAGATTTAGACAAACGGAGAAGTAGTTTCAGGAAGGGAATGTTCAAAAACAAAAAGGAAAAGAAAAGAACTCAAACAGAAACACCCATCAACTGCAACCAACGGAGACAACATGGTACACCTTCCCAATATGAAAAGCTAAATGTTTTCTGCTGTTTGGTTTAGAAAAGTGACAGCTAAAGAAGGACATAATAGAAATGTCTTATTGTGACTTATAGAACCATACATGACACAAATTAAGGCAATGTTTTTCGTTTTTTCTTTATACATTTTACAACTACGATCAGTTGATGTTTATTGGAAAGGTATTTTATATGAACAGTTAGTATCAAGGGAATTTAAGATTGAGATACCCAGTGTGAGTGTGGTGTAGTAGACAGAATGACAGACTAGGATTCAGGAGGCCTGTGTTCGAATTTCTACCCAGCCATGGAAACTGACTGGGGCTATGGGACTGGTATAATCACTCCTTATATATCTCACTTACCTTGAAAGCCATATTAGGGTTGCTATAAGCTGGTTCTGATGTATGGTGCAGAACAAAAACAAAAATTGTGTAGGTATGGGAGAGGGCACATTCACTTTCTGCTTTGCAGACTATTATCTCTTTCTCTTTTTCTACCTGAAAGCTGGGCGAAGGTCCTGGAAAACTCTGACTGCTGAATTAATTTTGCTTACCTGCAAACTTAACCAAAGTCAATATCTCCATATAATGGTCTCCATTATACAATAACAGCTTGTTCATAGTCATTTTGGCCTCAGTAGTCCTTAGAGCTCTGTATTGTTGTTCTGTGCCATCAAGTCAGAACCCACTATATAGCAACCCTAATCGGGTTTTCTAGATGGGTGAGATGTTTAAAGAGTGTTTCTTCTAGTTTCACACCTCCTGTGAGTTTCCATAGCTGAGCAGGGATTTGAAGCCTAATACTTATTATTAGATACATAAGAATACTAGCTTTTAGGAGATCTCTTCAACCCTCTAACTGTAGAGGAATACATCAGCAACAGATAACAACATCAAGGGAAAGTACTACATTGTAATGCCCTTTGCATAACTATGGATCTCTTTTGACATACCTTGTGCCACATCTCTTTCCTCCATCAGGAATTTAAGCTATTGGGAAATGAGATCTCCACCTCCAGTCAATCCCTGCAATACCAACAATCAGGAATCCATTACTGCAGGTTTCGCTCTTTCAAAAGGCCAAGGTAGACCAAGAGGTGCTTGTGTTTGAACCAACATTTGAAATAATTATAATGGAAGTAATCGAGTAATCAAATTTTTCCCCTTATCATTTTCCTCCACAGGAAACTTACCTTGTCCTACAGATCACCGTTTTCTTGAAGGACTGGGAAATTCTTCAAAAGAACATAATATTATTATACATCCTAGACTGAAAATACAGTTATCGAGTAAACAAATGTGTTCCTGTTCTTCCAGTAGGTTAGTACATAAACTACTGTAACTAAACTCTAAACATAAAACAAAAGGGTATTAATATTGTGAACTGAAGATACAAACAGAAAAGCAAAGTGTGCTGTTTATATATGACCCCACAGTGCTTAAAGTTCTCTCTGGGCAGCTTACAATTTAATTATGCAGACACACATTACCCTCCCCCCCCCCCAAGTGAGCTGGGTACTCAATTTACCGATCTTGGAAGGATAGAAGACTGAGTCAGCCTTCAGCCGGCTACCTGAGCTCAGGATCAAATTCAGGTCATGAGTAGAGTTTTCACTGCAATACTGCAGTTTAACCACTACACCAAGAGGTGCAAATAAATACTCATAATATACCTAAAAGGGATAACCTGCAATTCTCTACCCTTTTAATCTGGAAATCAAGCTCATTGACATCAGTAGCAGTTAGTTCTTAGTTTGGCATAGATTGGTTCTCATTGTTAATCATGTCATTCTAGCTATATTGTTCTGTCTTCAATGCAGAAGTAAAAAAGTGGAGTACAAAAAAATAAATAGAGGAAAATTAGACTGTGAGAGATTTTCAGTCTTCTTAGATGGAAAAGCAACAGATGTAGATTTATCAGGTATGTAGTTTTAGCAATCTCAACTGTAGACATATTATTTGTAATTTAAGCTGTTAAATGCTTGTTAACATTGCAAAATTCTAATGTCATGTCCCCTTTCTTGGGTGCACACCTTAACGTGGTGAGGTAGTTTGAGTATGTCAGGGAAGCCCAGAGTAATGCTATCAGGAAGCAAAGTGATGCTCAAGGTGTTGCAACAAAGATTTTTACCATATATGGAGCAAGAAATGCCAGATGATCAAACTGGATTCTGAAAAGGAAGAGACACTCAAGTTCATATTGCAAATATATAGTGACTATTGAAGTGCACCAAAGAATTTCAGAAGATCAGTCCATGCTTTATAGACTACAGCGAAGACTGTGTGGATCATGAAAAAATATGATTGTTCTAAAAGAAATGGGTATGTCACAATATTAATTGTTCTGATGCATAATCTATGTGCTGGACAAGCAGTGTGAGGAAGAATATGGAGAAACAGAATGGTTTCCCACAGGCAAAGCTGTCAGATAAGGGTGTATTTTATCTTCAGTCTGTATGCAGAACATATCACATGGATAGCTGGATTAGATTCAAATGAAGGAGTAAAAATTGGAGGAAGAAATATAATTTAAAATATGCAGATGACACCACATTACTGGCAGAAGGTAGCAGTGCCTTAACATGACTCCCGAGGAAGGTTAAAGAACATACAAAAGCAGGACTGCAGTTGAACATTAGGACAACAAAAATCAAGACTGCCAAAGAACTACACAACTTTAATGTGGACTGTGAAGAAACTGAAATAGTGAAATATTTTGTATTCCTTGGTTCAGTTATCAGTCCAAATGGAGACTGACGCCAAGAGATCAGAAGAAGACTGAGACTAGGAGGGGCAGCAATGAAGCAATTAGAAAAGATCATCAAGGGCAAGGATGAAAGACTGGAGACCAAGGCTAAGGTCATCCATACTACTGCATTTCCAGTTACCGTGTATAGATGTGAAAGTTAGATAGGGAAGAAGCTGATGGGGAAAAAAATGATTTTTTCAAAATATTGTGGTGGAGAGTTTTGCAAATACCCCAGACTGCCAGAAAGATAAGCAAGAGGATCCTAGATCAACTTATGCCTGAACTATCTCAAGAAGAAACTGAGGCCATTGTATTGCGGGCATATCATAAGAAGATAAGACTTGCTTGGAAAGACAATAATGCTAGGAAAGTTGAAGGCAGCAGGAGAAGAGGAGGACCAGATATGATATGAGATGGGTTGAGTCCAGAAAGGAAACCACTGACTTGAGTTTGCAAGGCCTGAACTTGTTGTTAGCAATAGGACATTTGGGAGGTCACTCATTCACAGAGTCGTCATAAGTCGAAGGCGACTTGACAATACTGTACCTAACAACAGCCATGTCATGTCTGTGGCCTGGATCTAAGTGAGTAAAGGTTATAAAAGAGATCCATCAGCAGATCCAGGGAGAGGCCATTTCTCTGGTGCACCTTTAGTACCTGCACTGGAGGGCTTGGGGGTGCACATAGGGAGAGCAATCACTTCCTTTTAGATGTTTGAATTGAATCTTGGCCTAAACATGAATCCAAAACTTCATTTATGCCCAGAGCTCAGTGCCTGGATCTGTTTTACTTTACAGGGATGAAACCTGAAAACTCTGTGGTCAAAACAGATGGAAGTGACCTCAGTAAAAGGTGTATTTCTCTCATCATGGAGTGCCTATGTTCAAAAGAACTTAAGGCCTAGGAACATTTCTAGCAAGTACTAAATCATATTTGTCATGCTTATAAAATGCATAATTTTTCATATTTATCTTTATACATGGCTTAAATCATAATACCCTGAAGCCAGTTTTTAAGAACAGCTTCATGAATAAGAACATGCTGCAGTCTGTGCAATCTGTGACCTCACTCAAAAGCAGCCATTTATGTGTGAGCAAGGAATCCCAAATTCAGCTGGAATTCCCTTTTCTTATCCCTGAACATTAGGTTTGTCTTGTTGTATGTATGACTTGAGGTATAGCATCAAATTGACTGCCATTATTACGTTGGTAACTGTAGTATCATATAGATAAATTAATACAATATAACTACCCTGTTTCCCCCAAAATAAGACAGGGTTTTATATTAATTTTTGCTCCAAAAAACGCATTAGGGCTTATTTTCAGAGGATGATTTATTTTTGTCATGTACAACCATCTACATTTATTCAAATGCAGTCATGTCATCTTCTGGTTGCTGCACAATGGTGGAGAGCGGGGTTTCACTTAACTAGGGCTTATATTTGGAGTAGGACTTATTTTAGGGGAAACAGGGTATATTAGTAATTTGATTATTCCAGAAATGTAAAAATAGATTCAAGAGTTGATATGAATGTTAATAGAATCATGTTAAGGTTAAATATGTATGCATTCACAGTTTAAGAACGAAACATCGCCTAATATGTTTGTGTAACTTGGGTGTGTGTGGGTTAGGTAGTGACTCCGAAGACACTTCAGTTTTTGACCTTCTAGACAGCTCAAGTAGTGGAGAATGCCTGGAACAGAAGATGAAGAGTCATGGATTATGGACAACAGGGCAGGACAAACAAAATTATGGTAGAATCGTATGTGGTTTTTTTTAAACATGATCTTTCATACTTAACATAGAAAATTCTGAATATAATTAACATGAAACTCACAGCTTTCTACCAATCTAGTTGAGGTGATTCATCTGTATAAGTATGCTTCCACACACATATTGCTTTTTGGATCAAAGACAAAAAGTAATTTAAATAAACAAATACAATATGAGGATATAGACAATATACAATGCATTGCTTTGAAAAGAATGCACTTTCCAATAGGTATTGAAATGTCATCTGTCTTTACAGAAAATCAAGCTTTTTGTGTGAAATCAGTTCAAGTATAATTAGATCTGGATTTGCCATAGGCACCTAGTCAGACTTAACCATTCTTAAGCCTCATAGATTTCACTGGAACACATTAATTACAAAAATAACTTAAGCACAACAAATGTCTGTTTAGTTGGAACTGCTTAGTAGATGCATATCTGCAATTGTGCATGTATGCATTCTAACAGTAGATACACTATCAAAAGGTGGTCTGATATTCTATAATTAGTGATAGAGCATATGCCAATTTCATTTTCTCCGGCATTACAAATTCTGAAGTTCTGTCTCCTCTGAATATAAAGACGGTCTGTGAATTTTGGTGAATTATTCAAAAGCAAGCTGAAGTAAAATTCCTACCTGCCCCTTACCTTGCACTAGGCAAATTCAATAGATATAATTATTCCAAGCACAGAGAAGAATGTGCTTTCATCTAGCTGCTATATATATGATAAAGATGATGAGCCTCACAAAAATTAAGATTAATAATTCAGCACAGCCATGGTTGATAAACAGGGATTCAAACTTAGTATTTGAATAGTGAAGCACTGAACACTCTGGGCCTGAAGCTTGAAAAATATATCCATTTCAGGTTCAAATATGAAGAAATGGGGAGGTTATGATGAATTATGGTATTCACAAATCAAACTGATATGACGTTTCCATCCTTTCCTTAACTAGCATCTCTGTCCTGCTGTTCTTGTTGTTGTTGTTTAGTCGTTAAGTCGTGTCCGACTTTTCGTGACCCCATGGACCAGATCACGCCAGGCCCTCCTGTCTTCCACTGCCTCCTGGAGTTTGGTCAAATTCATGTCAGTAGCTTCGATGACACTGTCCAACCATCTCGTCCTCTGTCGTCCCCTTCTCCTCTTGCCTTCACATTTTCCCAACATCAGGGTCTTTTCCAGGGAGTCTTCTCTTCTCATGAGATGGCCAAAGTATTGGAGCCTCAGCTTCAGGATCTGTCCTTCCAGTGAGCACTCAGGGTTGATTTCCTTCAAAATGGATATGTTTGTTCTCTTTGCAGTCCAGGGGACTCTCAAGAGTCTCCTCCAGCACCACAATTCAAAAGCATCAATTCTTCGGCGGTCAGCCTTCTTTATGGTCCAGCTCTCACTTCCATACATTGCTACTGGAAAAACCATAGCTTTGACTATGCAGACCTTTGTCGGCAAGGTGATGTCTCTGCTTTTTAAGATGCTGTCTCTTTCCTCCCAAAAAGCAGGCATCTTTTAATTTCGTGGCTGCTGTCACCATCTGCAGTGATCATGGAGCCCAAGAAAGTAAAATCTGTCACTGCCTCCATATCTTCCCCTTCTATTTGCCAGGAGGTGATGGGACCAGTGGCCATGATCTTAGTTTTTTTGATGTTGAGCTTCAGACCATTTTTGGCGCTCTCCTCTTTCACCCTCATTAAGAGGTTCTTTAATTCCTCCTCACTTTCTGCCATCAGAGTGGTATCATCTGCATATCTGAAGTTGTTGATATTTCTTCCGGCAATCTTAACTCTGGCTTGGGATTCATCCAGTCCTGCCTTACGTATGATGTATTCTGCATATAAGTTAAATAAGCAGGGAGACAATATACAGCCTTGTCGTACTCCTTTCCCAATTTTGAACCAATTAGTTGTTCCATATCCAGTTCTAACTGTTGTTTCCTGTCCCACATATAGATAGATAAGGTGGTCAGGCACTCCCATTTCTTTAAGAACTTGCCATAGTTTGTTGTGGTCCACACAGTCAAAGACTTTTGCATAGTCAATGAAGCAGAAGTAGATGTTTTTCTGGAACTCTCTGGCTTTCCCCATAATCCAGCGCATGTTAGAAATTTGGTCTCTAGTTCCTCTGCCCCTTCGAAATCCAGCTTGTACTTCTGGGAGTTCTTGGTCTACATACTGCTTATACTCTGTTAGCTGCGTTGGCTCCCAATCTATTTCAGGGTCAAAGTGTGGTTTTAAACCTTAAATGGCTCTGAGGACCAAGTTCACCAGAAAGACTGCCTTCATCCATATCTATATTTAAATATTCTATATTGATGATTATTTTTATTGTAGGGTCCCACATTTTATTTTAAATCTTTTTTTATGTTTATGGTTTGTCACCCAGAGAACTTGTTACAAGATGGCCTACAAATGTGTACTATATAGAGATCAGGAAGCTTGCATTGTCTCTGCATGTGCTGTACAAATCTGCCTGTACACACGTTTGTACACATGCACACACAATCCACCTTTGCTGTAGAATAATTATGCTCTTACTCAAGCAGCATGATTGTCCTGTCACATTAGAAATGAGGAGAGTGATGGGAGTTATGCAGTCCTGCAGTTTAAGACTCCACATTGGTAGACCAAAAGCTTTTCCATATACAGCCACACTCCTCTGTAAAGTTCACTCTCCTAGCAAAGGACTATAGTATTTCCTTCAAAGCCTTCTCTAACAAAGTCGGTAAAACAGCTACATTTTATAGTTCAAACTTGTAGTGCTGGGAGCAGGTCCCTCGTTGTCTATATACTGTGATCGGGTTCATTTTTTGAGACTAATAGTTCCCTTCTTTCTACATGAGAGATGACAGGAGACGGAGCTTCTTTAACCAAACTTTTTGTATTGGGAGGAGGGGAGGGGTGAATTACAACTTTGGTAGGTCCAACAGGACTATCAAACAAAGGTAAATTGTTCCACATACTATCAGAATCATTATTTGCAATTGTTTCTCTCAATGCGGCGCCATCCCAAATCTCTCCCGGTCAGTTGGTCTTCGCATAGGTGTACTCCGAACCACACAGATGGTCCCACAGCACGGGTGTCTGGCCCAATCCCCTTCGTGTGGGGTCGCTCCAGTGGGAATAGGTTCAAGGCGTACCACCTTCTTCCAGGGACCCTTCCCCCCTGGGTAGACGTATACTGTCCATTCTAAAGGATCCAGCTCTCCCAGTTGAACCTCTATTCCCATTGGGACTGGTCCTAAAATAGACTTCCCTCCTCTCTCAAAACCTTTCTCCTCACTTTGGGGTAACTCAGATATATAAGGTTTTGATCCACTCTTCGGATCATGCCTTTGCTCAATCTTACACTCACTCTGTTCTCCTTCTCTATCCTCCTTCCTTTTCTCTTCCTCCTCTACCGCAGCTAAACTCGTTAATGACCCCCAACTCCTTCGTATTCCCGCTTTTTCCTCCCATTCCTCCGTTACTAAGAGACCCTCTGTTATTGGTTGTCCTACTCCCACTGTTCTCCCCTCTTCTCCTTCTGTGGTTTGAACCGGCGCCAAATTCATATTTTGAATTCCCGTATGTAAAACACTTGGTTCTCTGTTGATCTCTTCTGCTTGAAGAGAAGGAGGGGACGGCTCACTTTCACATTTAATTTCTTTAAACGATCCTTCTTCACAATACCTTACTACTGTTTTCCAAATTTCAGCATCTTTACAGAAGACAGATGTGGCCTTTCAAAGGATTTCTGCACATAAACAGCCAGAAGAGTTTATAGATAGACTGTGTGATAGGTAAGGCATATTATGCGTTCTAATACAGACAATTGAAGCCAAACAAGCCCATTTATAAGTCCAGCCATATCACTGTTTTACTTCTGTGAAGCCGTAATTCTCTGTATTGGTTAGCCCTCCTCTTTGCAGCAACACTAAAGTGTTAAGGCCTCCAACACTTCTAATTTTTGATTAAGCATTTTCTGTTGCTTTTGTGCATGTGGGAAAACCATGATATCATATACAGAACTGCCTTGCTCTAAACACATTCCTGCACTTTACATATGAAAACCCAGAATGTAATTTGTCCTGTAAGTCTCCCACCCACCTCTTGCATTATTAGGAAATCATTGAATTGTGTTTCTTGTTACTTCATAGGCAAAATCTACCCATTCCCCAAACCTGCTATTCAAGGATGTACGATACCATTATCCTTTCACCACAGTACCTCAGTCGCAGGCACATCCATGGAGGGAGGTCAGCAAGTAATCTGAGAAACAGACATGGTGAGGACACTGATGCAAAGGTAAGAAGGGAGTCTTGGCAATGTGATATTTAAATATTTTTCAAGTGGGCCTTTGGTCTTTGCTAAGATCAAAAATGTTGATTTTCAAACAAGTGTTTATCCTTAACAGACATTAAGCTCCACTTTGGATCATGTTTTACAAACTGCAAACAGCTTGAAGAAAACCACAGAACACATGATGCAAGTTGTTTCAGAAGATTTAGCCAAGGCCAAAATTCAGCCCCTATCACGTGTTGCTGCTAGCCAGTACTATGTTTGAAGGTGTGTTGTGAAAACTAACATAATTGGATCTGACAAAAAAGTTACATCTGTAGAGTATTAAAATAGACAATTTTTCTCTTACCCCTCCTCCATGTAAATAAAAAGGTAGGTTTATCAAATATGTAGGACAAAAGAATTGCTATCACTTGGTAAATAATACAGTTGTTAAGTTAATAATAAACAGATTTCCCTTTATATACATGAGTATAATTCTGTTGTTTCTCATTCTAGAGTAATATACTCACTCTTAGACTACATAGGGCAGCCAGTGTCTTCAATAAACTAGATGCTGTCTTGGCCTCATATTCATCACATTGCTGTTGTTTTCCCCCACCAAAGAGTAATACAGCTTTACTGAAGAAGAAAATAATATTTGTTCAGGAAATCTTTTCTATACTGTTTATGGAGAACTTAAAATACTGTCATCATAATGTCCTCACAACTCACAAAATTACTGATCAGCTTAGTGAGTTGGTGGTACTCAGTGGTATTGCTCCATTACTGCAAAGCTTCTACTGCTTGCAGAACATTACTTTATCCTTGAGCAAGTATCAAATGTTATATTTTAGATTCTAACTATACAGACTGCTTTTATTCAATGAAACAAGTGTTGCTTGCACTGGTTGTATTGATAGTAGTTGCAAAAGTGCAACATCTAATCTTTTACTTCTTCCACTAGCAGAATGAGGGATACAGCCCATTGGCTAAATCCAGCAGAAAGTCACAACTAGAGTAGGCCTACTGAATCAATGAAATTTACAGAGGAGCTGGCTCACAAAATTCCCACCGATTCAATTGGCCTACTCTAGTTGGAACTTACTAATTAATTCCAGTCATGTTTAGTATTTATTGGCTTATGCAGCAAACTCTTGAGCACATTGCAATATGCTGTTGTTGTAACAACAACCTCATAATGTGGGTTTTAAAATTAATGAGATCAAACAAGAAAAACATTGGGCAGAATCCAGTTGTGTAAGTTACACCTGTGGAAGAATGATGACATGTATTTACCCATTGTTCTAATTGAATAATATTATACCAAGATATTTTATCCTTGTTGTTGTTGTTTAGTCGTTAAGTCGTGTCCTACTCTTCGTGACCCCATAGACCAGAGCACGCCAGGCCCTCCTGTCTTCCACTGCCTCCCGGAGTTGGGTCAAATTCATGTTGGTAGCTTCGGTGACACTGTCCAACCATCTCGTCCTCTGTCGTTCCCTTCTCCTCTTGCCCTCACACTTTCCCAACATCAGGGTCTTTTCCAGGGAGTCTTCTCTTCTCATGAGATGGCCAAAGTATTGGAGCCTCAGCTTCAGGATCTGTCCTTCCAGTGAGCACTCAGGGTTGATTTCCTTCAGAATGGATAGGTTTGTTGTCTTTGCAGTCCAGGGGACTCTCAAGAGTCTCCTCCAGCACCACAATTCAAAAGCATCAATTCTTTGGCGGTCAGCCTTCTTTATGGTCCAGCTCTCACTTCCATACATCGCTACTGGAAAAACCATAGCTTTGACTATGCAGACCTTTGTCGGCAAGGTGATGTCTCTGCTTTTTAAGATGCTGCCTAGGTTTGTCATCGCTTTCCTCTCAAGAAGCAGGCGTCTTTTAATTTCGTGGCTGCTGTCACCATCTGCAGTGATCATGGAGCCCAAGAAAGTAAAATCTGTCACTGCCTCCATATCTTCCCCTTCTATTTGCCAGGAGGTGAAGGGACCAGTGGCCATGATCTTAGTTTTTTTGATGTTGAGCTTCAGACCATTTTTGGCGCTCTCCTCTTTCACCCTCATTAAGAGGTTCTTTAATTCCTCCTCACTTTCTGCCATCAGAGTGGTATCATCTGCATATCTGAGGCTGTTGATATTTCTTCCGGCAATCTTAATTCCGGTTTGGGATTCATCCAGTCCTGCCTTTCGCATGATGTATTCTACGTATAAGTTAAATAAGCCTGTCCTTTATTTTATTTGCTCTTTATTCTTTATTTTTTTCTAACCAATCTTTTATTCTAATAACTTTTCTCTTTTGTAGTAAGTTCTCCGTCAATCCTTTTAGGTTCCTAGGAATTTCTCCAACTGTCATTGGATGCAGTGGAGAAACTGGTGGGATAAATATTTTTCTATATTTATTTATATTTATTCCAAATTAGAAACATGTTTTAAAAGAATATATTTTCTATATTTTTATTATCCTGAATGAAAAGAATATTTACATTGTTTGAATGCAATTTGTCTGTTTCCATATTCAACCGGATTAGTTTATTTGACTGAGATATAATAACTGGTGTATGTCTTACTTGGTTGGATATGTAGCAGAGCCTTAATTTTTTATCTCCATTACAAAATTTGTTAATCACGATTTGTCAATCCTTTAACTCTGCTTATCATTACCATAAACAGAAAATTTATCTTGGATAGTTTCTTAATTCTGCACAATGAGATTCTGCCAAACCATGACAATCAAATTTTCCTTAAATCATCAAACTTATTTTTTTATTACTTGTTTCAGTATTTTAAAATTCTCCTCTTTCAATCTTTCTAGAGTAGCTGGACTATTCGTATGTATATACTTAACAGACTTTTGAATATTAACATCCATTTCTTTTCTAATTTTTTGTTTCTTTTTTGGTTAAACACCATTGTGATGTTTACCACGTGGCCCCTGCTTGTTTCACCAAACAAGGTGCTCACGCTATGTCATCCCACCAGCAGATATCAATTGTGACGTTCCCTCTTTTTCACACTGCCACCAGTGGATCTCCTTTATCCACAATGTAATAGACTTTAGTCAGACACTTACTGCCAACAGAACTTATTTATTGAAGTGTATTAAATTAAATCGGAATCACAGATGTTCTTTATTCAGTTCATACAATCAAATCATTTAAATATATATCTTGCCACCTTCACCTCCTGCTCTATCTATTTATCTGGACCAGCTTATCTCTATTATTATTTCTTCTTACTATCTCTCTGACTATCTCTCTATCTCTCTCTGCTTCTTTCTGCTCTCTCCGACTGAACTCTCTATCTCGCCCTGCCACACCTTCTTATATCCGCTGACTCCGCCCGTCCACTCCTCTCATAGGCTCATGCAAATGAGCCCCTGGATATGAGTGACAGGGGTGACGTGGGGCGATCGTCACATACCTCCCCCCTAAGAAAAGTTTGTTTCATGGGGAAAACCTTATTGTTTACCCTTATGAACAACGAAATATGCAGGGAACAATTCATCCAAAACATCATTACAATAATATGTTAACTATTAAATCATGTACCATATGTTACCCTTTAACACAATATATTTACCATATACAGTACTTCTACATATCTTATATTAGATTTTCTCTCACTTACTATGTTTAACAGATCAAACTTATTACTTTAAACATTTAAAACAATCAGTACAATTATAACCATTTGCATTAATTATATTAATACAACTCACATTACTTTTACATTTATACTACTACTTACCATTATTTCAACAAGACATTGCAGTTTAATTACATTTCAAAACTAAGGCACTATCAGTACATTTCTTACAACATTACACTTTTTTCCCATCCATCCGTTAGTCCTCTGGTCTTCGAGACAACGCGTCAGCCACCACGTTCTGGGTTCCCTTCACGTTGCGAATTTCAAAATCGAAGTCCTGCAAGAGTAGAGCCCACCTCATCAGTTTGTTGTTATTGGACCGAATAGTCCTTAGCCACAAAAGTGGGGAATGGTCAGTGCATAGTACAAAATGTCTTCCCCAGATATACGGTCTGTTTCTGCAATGCCCAGACTATGGCCAGGCACTCCCGCTCAATCGTAGATAAATGCCGCTCGCCCGCCTGCAGTTTCTTGCTGAGGTAGGTCACCGGATGATAGTTTCCGTCATCGTCAGCTTGGCTCAGCACGGCTCCCAGCCCGACGTTGGACGCATCCGTGAAGACTATAAACTCACGCTGGAAGTCTGGAGCTCTCAGGACTGGACCGGTAGTCAATGCTGTCCTCAATTTGTTAAAGGCTTCCTCACAGTCGGCCGTCCAGTGAGTTTTCTCAGCTTGTCTTTTGTGGGTTAGATTAGACAGAGGGGTGGCTATCTCGCTGAAGTTAGGCACAAAGCGATGATAGTAGCCGGCTAACCATAGAAAAGCTCATATTTTTTTCTTGGATGTTGGCTTGGGCCAATTGTTAATAGCCTCTATTTTTGATTCAAGGGGTTTGATTACGCCTCCACCTACTACATGGCCTAAATATTTTAATTCTGAGCTCCCCAGTTGGCATTTACTTGCTTTAACTGTTAACCCAGCCTCATGTAGTCTCTGTAATACGGTCTCAAGGTGGATTTTGTGCTCTTCCCAGGTATCTAGTTTATGCACTACACCCTTGGCTACTCCAATCTTATTAGAAAAGACTTGCTTGTATTTTAGCAGCAAAGCTCTGGCTCCTTCTTGTTGCTCTGGTGATAGAGTAAGGCTAATTTTGACTTCCTCAGGGTTGTACTGGGGTTCACCCCTTCCTTCCCAATACTGTAATTCATGTTTTTCATTGGGCGTTTCTTTGATGGCATATAAAACATAATTTTCCTTCCTATAATATAGCTTAATCATATTTACGTGCACAACCCTTCTGCCTTCTTCTCCCTCCTCCTAAAGTACATAATTCACGTCACTCATCTTAGAGATCACTTTAAATGGACCTAACCAAGCTAATTGAAGTTTATTTCCTTTAATGGGTTTCAGCATTAACACTTCGTCTCCAGGATTAAATACTCTTTCCCTGGCCCTCCTGTCGTACCAGTGTTTTTGCTTTCCCTGCTTGCTCTTTAAGTTATCTGCTGCTATTTCCAGAGACTGTTGCAAGGAGTTCATCAGTTCATCAATGTATTGGACAACTGACTCAGGATCACCCTCTCTATATTCCTCCCAGTTTTGACGGAGTAGATCTAGGGGTCCTCTAGCTTTTCGTCCAAATAGTAATTCAAAAGGGCTAAATCCTGTACTTTCTTGGGGTACAGATCTATAGGCGTATAATAATGGTTGCAATTTATGGTCCCAGTCATTTGGATTCTCAGCTGTATACGCTCGAAACATTCTCATTAGGGTTCCATTAAATTTCTCGACCAAACCATTGGTCTGGGGATGATAAGGGGATGACGTGATGTGAGTAATGCTACAGACTTGCCACAATCTTTTCATTAATTTGGAAGTAAATGAGGTCCCCAGATCGGTAATTATCTCAGAAGCGAAGCCCATGCGACACATATAATTTATTAGTGCATCTGCCACTGTCTCTGTTCCAATGTTCCGCAAAGGTACAGCTTCCGGATACCTTGTGGCATAATCAATTATTGATAATATAAATCTATTCCCACGCTTGGTAACTTTAGGTAGGGGTCCCACTATGTCTAGGCCTATTCGTTGAAAAGGGGTCGAGATTACTGGCAATGGGCACAGCTTAGCCTTGGTCTTGTCATTCCCAGTACCCTGTCTTTGGCAGGTGTCACAGCTCTGACAATATAGCTTGACCTGCTTCCCCATCCCAGGCCAATAGAAGTTTTGCGCAATCCTTTGCTTAGTACGAGAGATCCCTAAATGGGCTGAAAATATGTCTTTATGAGCCTTTTCTACAATTCTCTCTCTATATTTGAAAGGTACTACCAGCTATCTGAGAATGCTTTCCCCTCCCCTCATAGGGTTCACTAAAACCTCTCTATATAATAGGTCTTCCTTTACACAGTATCTTTCAGGGTTTTCAGGGGTCAGGGGCTCTTCCTTAGCTTGTCTAAAGCATTCACTTAAAGTAGGGTCTTCCTTTTGTTCTTGTATAAAAGATGGATTATCAGGATTCCTCAGGGTAACTAGATCAGCTGTTTCATTCCCTTCTCTTATTTCAGGAAGAATTTCATTGTTTTCCTCAGTGGCTTCAATTTGCCATCCCTGAGAGCAAGTTGTCACTAAAACACTCTGCACATGCTCAGATAAATCCAGGCCTATTAAACATGGGGCAGGAATTTGATCAGATATGGCCACTTTCCAAACTCCTGACCATCCCTTATATCTTATGGGAATTTTTGCCATGGGCAACACCACTATTTCAGACCCAATCCCTTTAATAGAAATATTTTCATGTTCTAACATATTTTCCTTAGGGACTATATCTGGGTGACACACTGTAACTTGGGAGCAAGAATCTTTTAGTGCAAGATACTTATTATTATCAACATAAATAACATCTCCTGAGCTGCATAGAAGATTCGGGTTACATTTTATCAAAAAGCATTGTACGACCCTAGCCACAGGAGGCTCTTGGCTCTCTGGCCTCTCTGTTACTTGGGTTGCCATGGTAACAGCTTCAACTGCTTCTCTAGTAGCTCCATTATGCTGTACACAAAATACTTTCTTTGGCTGACTGGAATTTCCCCCTTTTTGCTGGTTAACATCCCTAGTCTTCTGGGTCTGACACTGAGCCCAAAAGTGTCCTTTCTCCCCGCACAAATAACATTGTTTACTGGCTCTGGGTTCGAAATATGGGGCCTTGCCAACCTTTCCCTCAGAGCTATTATGTTTCAGGTGACTCAGCTCTGTGAATGAGGGCTGGCCTTTAAAATGGCTTCCAGTAGCTTGGGTACTTCTGAGGTAATCTCTACTGGGTGGGGTCCCTCTCCTCCTGTCGTCCCACACTTTCCCACCAATTTTTACCTCAAAAAACCTGGGGTTTCTTATCTCACTTATGGAATCTGCTTTTTCACTTGCTTCCAGTACATTTTTAGGATATTTGTCTTTTACTAAATAACGCAAATCCCCAGGTAAAATAGAATAGAATTGCTCCAACCCAACCACATTTTTCATTTGTTCCAAAGAGGTGACATTCTCACGCTCCATCCACTTTTCCAGACAGAGACTAAGCTTAGCTCCTAGCTGAGAATAAGACTCCTCAGGCTTTTTGGTCAGGGCACGAAATTTTCACCTCAGATGTTCTGCATTAATGCCATATCTTGAATAAACCATTTTTCTATAAACCTCAAAGTCCCTGGCCTGCTCTAGGGGCATTTGTGAATACAGCTCTGCTAAATCTCCACTTATTTGGGATCGCAGCACTATCATCTGTTCTTCCTCTTTCACATTAAAGTCCCAGCACGCGCGTTCAAAGGAAATGAGGAAAGATTCTGGGCAGTCACCTTTTCTATATTGGGGAAATTTCTTTAGATCTATTTTTGAGAGATTTCCCTCATTAGTGCTGTTGTTATTGTTGTTACTTTGAGATTCCAATTCCAATTGTTTCATTTGTAATTGAAACTCCATTTCTCTCTGTCTTAATTCCATTTGTCTGGCCTCAGCCTCAGCTGTAATTCCTTGAGCTCTAGCTCCTTAGCTTTTTCCTCCGCTCTGAGCTGTAATTCCTGAGCTTTTTCCTCAGCCCTAGCTTTTTCTCTAATTTCTAACTCCCTGGTTCTTTCTTTCTCCAATTCTAATTGATTTCTCATAGCTAGCTCCTCAGCTCTGGCTTTTTCTCTAATTTCTAATTCTTTTAATTTAAATTCTTGTTGTAACCTCCATTTTTCAAACTCTTGGGAGCTTAAATCACTTTCTCTCCCTGAGGCACCCTCATGTGTCTCGTCCTGGTCCATAGATAGAGGAACTCCATTTCCCTCCACTTCCTGAGGTAAACCTTGTGCCTCTTGAGGATCATTTACCTCCATAACTAGCTTTTTACTTCTTTTATGTGGCATATATATGTGTACTTCTTTGGATAAGAGCTGGTTTATTTTGCAGAGATAGTCAGGCCTCTTTTTAAAATACTTTTTCTTTCTGAGTTACTAGGTAGCTCTCCCTCGGCAGCTAAGGATGGCTACACTTTTCCTTCTGGCACCACGCCAGCCACGCTGTTCCTTGGTCTGAGACAATCTTCCAATCTTCTTGCCTCCAGACACAAACAAATTAAATTCTGATTTTTTTTCAAGCCTCTGCTTGTTCCTATCACCTCAGACCTGTTTTGACCCTGGCTTCCACTTTTTCTCCACAAGCACTCTCTTAACTCTTGGAGCCTTGGATTCTAAGCTAGCCCACTGGGTCTATTCAAATCCTGAGGTAACCTCAAACAGAATTTTTCTCTCAGAGTCTTTCCCTATCTTTAGTCCCCCCAAGATCTGAGTTCAGAAGCCCCGCAACTAAGCTTTTCCACAAAAGCTCTAGCGAGTCACCCACTTCTTTACTACAGACCTCTGACTAAAAGGTTTTCTTAACTCAGAAAAATTCGCTTTAAACTTTGGCTTTACTGGAATCTTTTCGTATCCCACCGCTGGACACCAATTGTGATGTTTACCACGTGGCCCCTGCTTGTTTCACCAAACAAGGCGCTCACGCTATGTCATCCCACCAGCAGATATCAATTGTGACGTTCCCTCTTTTTCACACTGCCACCAGTGGATCTCCTTTATCCACAATATAATAGACTTTAGTCAGACACTTACTGCCAACAGAACTTATTTATTGAAGTGTATTAAATTAAATCGGAATCACAGGTGTTCTTTATTCAGTTCATACAATCAAATCATTTAAATATCATATATCTTGCCACCTTCACCTCCTGCTCTATTTATCTGGACCAGCTTATCTCTATTATTATTTCTTCTTACTATCTCTCTACTTCTTTCTGCTCTCTCTGACTGAACTCTCTATCTCACCCTGCCACACCTTCTTATATCCACTGACTCCGCCCCTCCACTCCTCTCATAGGCTCATGCAAATGAGCCCCTGGATATGAGTGACAGGGGTGACGTGGGGCGATCGTCACAACCATTATCTCCAATTTATGCCAATGTAACTGCAACCCGGTTCTCTCTCCAAATTATTTTAGAGAGTTTTACCCTTTCCATAACCTTTAAAGGGTTTTCTACTATTAATAAAGTATCATCAGCAAATAAACTAAATTTAACTCTATTTTTAATATCAGTACCTAAAATCTCTCTATCTTCTTTTTAAGAACATTCATTAGGAGTTCTATAACTAAAATGAACAATACTGGGGAAAGGGGCATCCTCTTCTGGTACCTCAGCCTAGATCTGTTCTGTTATCCCATCATTTATCAATACTGCTGTGGTATTCTCTAAATATAATTGTTCTATTACTCCTTTAAAAGATTTTTAAAGGGATAATAGATTTCATATATTTACTTAATGGCCTTTTTATCATAGCATCTTTAGAAACAAACATGTTTCCAGGATAGAAAGGTTACCAAACTGATACCGGTACCTCTATGGTTTATAACTGCTCCATTAAGGTTCTTGAATTTTTTTACTTGTGTGGCTCTGGCCAATGTTCTTGAATTTTTATTACTAAATTCAAAATATCTTTTCAAATATATTAAATTTATCTGAATTGTCTCTGTAGCGTTCTCCTTTAAATGTGGTCATGGCTCAGGTTTAGTTAGAGTGAGTCATGCATTTATGTTGCTGAGAGGCGGAGCCAAGAGGCAGAGTATAAGAGGCAGAGCCTGAGGGGGAGAAGGGAGATCAGAGTTTTGGAAGGAGTTTGATTAGCAGAGTTCAGAGATTTATGTGATTGTGATTAGACTGATGAGAATATAGTAGGAGATCTGAGAAGTGATTGAACAGTGACTGGAAGGGAGAAGGAATAGAACTGAATATTAATATACTGAAACAAATAAGCAAATAAACTAAAGATCTTTCTATTTCATTAAAGAGTGGACCTGATTCTTTCTAAAGGAGTTATGGGGATCTAGGGATCTCCTGGTGGCAGCAGTGGAAGAAAGGAAAGAGTTTAGTTTTGCCCTGGTGTGCTCTGAGGTCTGAGTCTAGGTGGACAGACCAAGGCACGAGTGGGTCCAACGCCACATAGGTGCCAGAGGTGTGGGACTCCAAAAGGGTCAAATCGCGACATTGGTGTCCAGCGGCGGGAAACGAAGTAATCCAGTGAAGCCTATTGAAATAATACAGTGAAGCCTATTGAAATAATCCAGTGAAGCCTTTATAAAAGAGTTTATTGAGTCAAGGGTACCTTTTAGACAGGATCTGTGGCAATGAGGTTTGGTTCCTGCTAGAGCTTTTGGGAAAAGCTTAGTAGCGGGGCCTCAGAACCCAGATCAGGGGGGTCTAAGATAGGGAACGACTCTGAAAGGAAATTGCTGAGTTTACCTCAGGATCTGAGGATCAGAGGGCTTGCTGTGAAATCCCAGGCTCTGAGATAGGAGAGCGCTGTGGATAAGGCAGAAGCCAGGTCATAGCAGATCTGAGGGAGAGAACCTAAGGAAAAGGCTTGAATTCTCTGAGAGGGAATTTCTGAGTTTACCTCAGGATCTGAGGATCAGAGGGCTTGCTGTGAAATCCCAGGCTCTGAGATAGGAGAGCGCTGTGGATAAGGCAGAAGCCAGGTCATAGCAGATCTGAGGGAGAGAACCTAAGGAAAAGGCTTGAATTCTCTGAGAGGGAATTTCTGAGTTTACCTCAGGATCTGAGGATCAGAGGGCTTACTGTAAAATCCCAGGCTCTGAGATAGGAGAGCGCTGTGGATAAGGCAGAAGCCAGGTCATAGCAGATCTGAGGGAAAGTACTAAAAGAAAAGGCTTGAAATAAATTTATATCAGTAACTGGAAGTAAAATAAGAAAAACAGGTCCTTTTAAAAATTAGTGAACGCTGCTCTAATCACCCCAGAAAGAAAAGATGCCTCACAAACGCGCCACAAGGGGGAGTCCTGAGTCTGAAGAGTTACCTCAGGAATTGGAGGGAAATAAGGAATTAAGCCCTCAAGAATTTGAGAGATGGAAACTGGAAAGGGAATTTAAACTTAAGGAAAGGGAACTGGAAATCAAAGAAAGAGCTGAGCAGGAGGCCAGACAATTTGAGCAAGAGGAGAGAAGAAGGGAACTGGAAATCAAAGAAAGAGCTGAGCAGGAGGCCAGACAATTTGAGCAAGAGGAGAGAAGAAGGGAACTAGAAATCAAGGCTGAGTCAGAAGCTAAACAACTAGAATTAAGAGAAAAGGAAATGAATTTTCAACTACAGATGAGACAATTAGAGATTTCTGCTCTAAACAATAACCTTAATAATAACAACAGTGGGGGAGGTGGAATCCTGTCAAAGATAGATTTGAAGAAGTTTCCCCAGTACAAAAGAGGGGACTGTCCTGAATCCTTCCTCATTGCTTTTGAACGCACCTGCAATGACTCTGAAATCAGAAATGAAGATAGAATGATTGTTTTAAGAGCGCAGGTTAGCGGAGATCTGGCAGAAATATATGCCCAGATGAATCCCGAGAAGGCAAGAGATTTTGAGGCATATAAAAAGATGGTTTATTCAAGATTTTGTCTGAACTCTGAACACCTGAGGCGAAAATTTCGCTCTCTCTCTAAAAAGCAGGATGAATCGTACTCTCAGTTGGGAGCTAGATTGGCGCAAACTCTGGAAAAGTGGATTGAAAGAGAGGAGATCACTTCTTTAGAACAGTTGAAGGATTTGATTGGGCTAGAACAGTTTTACTCCCTATTACCTGGAGAACTACGGTATTTAGTAAGGGACAAGAATCCTAAAAATTTATGGGAAGCGGGAGAACAAACTGATTTGATTAATGCTTACAGGAACCCTAGATTTTCAGAGCTGAGAGTAAATAAACCAAACTGGGACAATAACTATAAAAAGCCTTTTAATAAAAATTACCTCAGCAGGAATCCTGAGAGAGAAGGTCAGGGCGGGACTTCCCCGAAGTTGCCAAGGGCTAGCCCGCCAAAAACATCAAACCCTGAGTCACGGTTCGCCAAAGTACCTCAGAATGACAAAAGGAATTTTAAATGTTTTAACTGTGGGCAACCAGGCCACTCACAATTCCAGTGTAGGCAACCATACCCCAACTTGCAGAGAAATGATTCTCTAACCAAAAAGGTGTATTGTGTCAAGCAAGTGGAATCAGGGGAGGAAAATAGTAGACAGAGACCTGATCCCATAACCACCACCACTTCTACTGACCATGAGGAGGAAGATATTCCTATAGCCCAAGTAGTCCATTGTTTCTATATCAGCAATGACCAGACCCTTCTCAGAAACGCAGGTGAAGAGATAGTTGTGAAAGGAAAGAAGTACATTGCAATAAGAGATACAGGATCTCAAATCTCCATTGTCCATTCTGATCTAGTAGCCCAGGATGACATTATTCCTGGCAGAGAAATGTCTTTAAAGGGAATTGGGAAGGAAACCGTGGTTTTAAAAGTGGCTGAGATACCAGTAGAATACCAGAATTGGTCTGGAAAGTGGCAAGTAGCTGTGTCAGATGAAATACCAGCAGCTTTTCTCCTTGGTTGGGATTTAATAGAGCATGTCAAGAGTGCGTTAGTGCTTACCCGCTCAAAGGGGGGTCAAAACTCACCCTCTGGCCCGGAGAGGGGGAGGTCTGAAGATTTATTACCTGACTGCATGAACAGAGATTAATGGTCTGCTGCTAAGCGACAGCAAGTAAAAGATCAGATGTGTTCTTTTGGAAGCTGATGAGGAGAAAGATCTCAAGCGGCATAACTTTGGTAATGCCTGTAACATTGGAGTCTTTCTTACTGCGTCACAGCTAAGAGAACTGGGAAAAACGAAACCAACTGTCTTTTCTCTCTTAACCCTTCCTCCCCGAGAACTGGCTTTTTCATAAATTCAGGACTTAAGAACTTTAAATAACTCTCCACAACTTAACCTATGTAACTCTATATCGAGCTACAAAGGTGGATTATAAATCAAATAACATCCTTAACATGGCTGGAGCTACGATTAGAGTGTCCTTCGCAGGTCTTTAAGTGTGGACTGGCTAATAAATCAAGAGGGAAATCTGAGTAATTAGCCTGCTGACTGTTATGGCCATGGATAGAGGGGGAGACTCATTATTGGAACCCACAATGGAGATTTATCTCAAGAGATCTCTTCAGGAATTCCAACTGGATATCATCAATCAAATTAAGGCTCAATTTTTAGAAGCTAAGGCAGAATTTAAGGCGACACTTCTTGGATTGCATGTTAAGATGGAGAGCGTCTTAAAGCAGGATGAAATGTCTGCGTCAGAGAGTGAGAGAGAGACTGTCTTAAAGCTATATGAAATGTCTGAACAAACCATTGAACCTACTCAACAACTGCTATTGCCAGAGAGAGAGACTGTTTTTCTCAAAAAGTTTGATGAATTGCTCAAAAAGGACAAAAGGGGAGGTTGGAAAGAGGGGGGAAAGCATATTGAGATTGTATCGATGGGAATGGATGTAAAGGGGGAGAAATGGGCGAATTTGAGGGCAGAAATTTATGATCAGAGATCGGACAGATCTATGTTGCTCCAAAATCAAGACATTGACTATATTGGGATGAAATTAGTAAATCGGACAGAAAATGCCTTAAAGAGATTTTATAGATGGCATTTTAAAACTGGCAAGGCATTTCAAAACTGGCAAAAAAGAGGCGAGAGGCCAAGCTTGGATTGATAATACTGGAGCTGATAAGCAAAAATGAAAGGGGGAAAGTTACTTGCTGAATAAATAATAGAAACCATTGGTGTGAGAGAGATATATTTACATATAAAGTAACATGAGAAATACACTATGAATTGTAACATGATTAAGTAAATAAGGTTAGATATATATATCTTTTTGTCTTCTGAAATGTTGATGTCTGATGATTGTTAAGCATGGATATTCTAATATGTAGTTGGATAGATAAGAATCCAAGAGAAAGAATCTAGTAAAATTAATCACTATAGATTTAGGATGCTATATATTGAATTAAACATCTGAAATGTTGATATGAAATATATGTATGCATAGACACATATTATGGTGAACACAATATTAATTGTAAGGCACTCACATAGAGATACTGTATCAAGTATATATGAATTATAACATGATTATGTAGTTAAGGATAGATAGATATATCTTTTTGTTTTTTGAAATGTTGATTACTCATGATTGTAAAGCATTGATATTCTGAGATATAATTGGATAGATAAGAATGCAAGAGAAAGAATCTATAAAAAATCAATCACCAGAATTATCATAACTTTAGGATGCTTTATATTGAACTAAATATTTGAGAGCAATAAGGTTGATGCAGTCAGATTCATATAATGGATAATATTGTAAGGAAAATGCCTCCCCACCTATGTGTTTTTGTTTGTTTTGTATGTTTTGTTGATCTTGTAGGTCTATATGTGTTAGAAAAATTAAAATTATTAAAAAAAAAAACACCCTCTGCAGCTCAAACCGATACTGTAGCAGAGAGAGGCCTAGGTGGAGCGGTTACCGTGGCAACCCAGCTTGATGATAGGGCTGAGGCAGAACTCATGCTACTACAGAATCCCAAAACAAATAACAATTTTGCCCAGGAGCAGAAGGAGGACATTAGCTTGGGAGTTTGCTTTGAAGCTGCCAGGACTCCCACTGTACTGTCTCCTGAGTGCCCTGAGAGCTTTAGCTTAACCAAAGACCTGCTGTACAGGGAAACGTTAGCTACTCCATACCGAGGAAAAGGGGAACCCCGAAAGCAATTAGTGGTCCCTAGTAAATACAGGGAGAAAATCATTAATCAAGCTCACAGCAGTTTATTTGGAGCTCACATGGGGATCACCAGAACCAAAAGACGGGTTGGCCAGAACTTCTTTTGGCCAGGTATGGGCAAACAGATTACTAGTTTCTGTAAAACGTGTGATGTCTGTCAGAGACGAGGGACTGGGCAGGACAGGACCAAAGCCAAATTATGTCCTCTGCCAGTCATCTCTACACCGTTCCAAAGGCTGGGAATCGATCTAGTGGGTCCCTTACCTAATGCCACCCGTAGGGGAAATAAATACATCTTGACCATAATGGATTTTGCCACTAGATATCCCGAGGCAATTCCTTTGCGCAACATGGAAACTGACACCGTGGCAGATGCCCTAATCAATTACATGAGCCGATTGGGATTTGCCAGCGAGATAGTCAGCGATTTGGGGATGAGTTTCACATCCAAACTGATCAAAAGGTTATGGAAGGCTTGTGGAATTACCCAAATCAACTCGACTCCATATCATCCAGAGACCAACGGGCTAGTTGAGAAATTCAATGGCACTTTAGTGCGCATGATTAAGGCGTATGTAGCAGAGAACCCAAATGACTGGAACTGCAAAATACAACCCTTACTATATGCTTATAGGAGCATCCCTCAAGAGAGCACGGGATTTAGTCCTTTTGAGTTACTGCTAGGACGAGAGGCGCGCGGACCTTTAGATTTGCTCCGCATGAATTGGAAAGACCACAGAGAAAATGACCCTGAGTCAGTAGTCGAATATGTATATAAGTTGCAAAACACCTTGCAACGTTCTCTGGAGTTGGCCGGGAGGAATTTAAGGGATGCCCAGGCTAAACAGAAGGCATGGTACGATAAGAAAGCCCGTGAAAGAATTTTTGGGCCGGAGGAGGAAGTTCTCTTGCTCAGGCCAGTCAGAGGACACAAGCTACAATTAGCTTGGGAGGGTCCCTATAAGGTAATTTCAAAAATGAATAATATAAATTATGTAATCCAGAAAGGGGATGAGGGTCGCAAGGTAGTACATGTTAACATGATCAAACCCTATTACCGAAGAAATCAATGGACCCTATACGCTATTAGAGAGGACCCTAGCGATAAGGAAGAACTCATGTGCTGGGAAGGGAGAGGGGAACGACAATTTAATCCCGAGGAGGTAAATCTAGGCCACTCCCTTACCCCACTACAGAGAGACGAGGTATTGGAGATAATGCAGAAGTATCACACCCTCTTCACTAACAAACCTGGAAAGGCCAAAGGAGTAGTCCACCGAATTGACACTGGGGATGCCAGCCCCATAGCTGTTACCCCTTATAGGATCACTGGGGATTATGTCGAGAAAGTACGACGGGAGGTCTAGGAGATGTTGAAGGCAGGGATAATTACCACATCAGAGAGTCCCTGGGCTGCACCCATAGTACTTATTGACAAGCCGGATGGTAGCATTAGATTCTGTGTGGACTACCGCAAATTAAACCATGTCACCAAGGCAGATGCCTATCCCATGCCACGCCTGGATGACTTAATTGAGCTCATAGGTAGATGCAATTTCATCACATGCATCGATCTGACCAAAGGGTTTTGGCAAATTCCGATGCACCCTGAGGATCAGGAGAAGACCGCTTTTCGAAGTCCCCTAGGGTTGTTCAAATTCCGGGTCATGGCATTTGGGTTAAAGAATGGTCCTGCTTCCTTTCAAAGACTAATAGACCGGACCTTACAGGGCATGGGCAATTTCACTGTAGCTTACATGGATGACATAGGTATTTTCAGTCAAACATGGGCTGAGCACAAGGAGCATTTAAGCCTAGTGCTTCAAAGAATCCAGGAAGCCGGCTTAACGGTAAAAGCCAGTAAATGTCATGTTGGAGATTCGGAGCTTAAATATCTTGGACATTTGGTGGGTGGAGGAGTTATCAAACCCCTGGACTCTAAGGTTGAGGCGATTGCCAAGTGGCCAAACCCCACTTCAAAGAAGCAAGTCCGTTCCTTTTTAGGTCTGGCGGGCTATTATCGGAGGTTCATCCCTCACTTCGGTGCGATCGCTGCGCCATTGTCGGACCTCACTCGGAAAAGGGAGCCGGAGAACATCAGTTGGACACCTAAGTGCCAGCAGTCGTTTGACCAGCTGAAGGAGGCGTTGACAACTGGACCGGTCCTCATCGCACCTGATTTCACCCAAGAATTCACCATCTTCACTGACGCATCGAACATCGGACTAGGAGCAGTGCTGTGCCAAGCTGACGGAGGAGGAACTCTGCACCCCGTGATGTTCATCAGTAAGAAACTGCAGCCGAGGGAGAAACATCTGGCTACGATTGAAAAGGAGTGTCTGTCGATTTTATGGTCCCTACAAAGACTTAAACCCTATATCTGGGGGCGAAAATTCACCTTATGCACTGACCATTCGCCATTGCTGTGGCTGAGATCCATGAAGACTAACAGCAAATTGATGAGATGGGCTCTTTTGCTGCAAGACTTTGATTTCACGATAAAGAGCATAAAGGGATCTCACAATATTGTAGCAGATGCGCTGTCCAGAAGACCAGAAGAATGACTTAAAGAACTCTCAAAAAGAACCAAAATGGACTAGAATTCTCCAGTAATTCTGTAAATGTATTGATTGTAAATTCTGAAAAATGATAAGGTAATGTATATTATTGATTAGTAGATGAAAAGGTAAAGTATTGTATTGATTATTAAATGATAAGGTAAGGTATTTGGTTGATATTTAGTAAAAATGTGAAAGGTAAAATGTTATGAGAAACTTTAAAAAAGTTTAAGCAATTGCACCTGTTTGTTCAGGAGGAAAAATGTGTTTCCCCTCCCAAACAAACCTAAGTAAGGGGAGAGGTCTGTAGCGTTCTCCTTTAAATGTGGTCATGGCTCAGGTTTAGTTAGAGTGAGTCATGCATTTATGTTGCTGAGAGGCGGAGCCAAGAGGCAGAGTATAAGAGGCAGAGCCTGAGGGGGAGAAGGGAGATCAGAGTTTTGGAAGGAGTTTGATTAGCAGAGTTCAGAGATTTATGTGATTGTGATTAGACTGATGAGAATATAGTAGGAGATCTGAGAAGTGATTGAACAGTGACTGGAAGGGAGAAGGAATAGAACTGAATATTAATATACT
This sequence comes from Intellagama lesueurii, assembly GCA_037013535.1. Classification (NCBI taxonomy): domain Eukaryota; kingdom Metazoa; phylum Chordata; class Lepidosauria; order Squamata; family Agamidae; genus Intellagama; species Intellagama lesueurii. The sequence goes on from JBAJHW010000004.1 coordinate 142,416,854, forward strand.
GAAACAAATAAGCAAATAAACTAAAGATCTTTCTATTTCATTAAAGAGTGGACCTGATTCTTTCTAAAGGAGTTATGGGGATCTAGGGATCTCCTGGTGGCAGCAGTGGAAGAAAGGAAAGAGTTTAGTTTTGCCCTGGTGTGCTCTGAGGTCTGAGTCTAGGTGGACAGACCAAGGCACGAGTGGGTCCAACGCCACATAGGTGCCAGAGGTGTGGGACTCCAAAAGGGTCAAAACGCTACAGTCTCCATTTCAAAATTCTCCCATTCTTTTTGCCAGTATTTCTCATATACATTTTTTGTCCTCATCATATATTTTCTTTCCAACAACCATATTTCATTTTCAACCTTTTTTAATGTGTTTTTCTCTTTCTCTCTGAAGATTATATGATTCCCTGATACCGATTCCTCTCATTACTAATTAGTGTCCCATATAATACCCTGGCTGCAACTTTCCATGTCATTAATTTCCCATATTTCCATAGTTTCATTTTCCATTTTATCTATTATTTTCTTTTGTTGAAAAATAGTAGTATCTAATCTCCATCTTCTAGCTTCTCTATAATCACATTTGATTTTAATATCCATATTTAGTTAAGTATGAATTTTACTTGTATTAATCCAACCTGTTTTAACTACTCGTGAGATCAAACTATTAGATATGACTATATAATCTATTAGAGTAACTCTTATGAATGGAGGAGAACGTGTATCCCTTTTCATCTCCTTTCATCATTCTCCAAATATCTCTCCAAACAATCTTCCTTACCATTCCGTTCAAAACCATAATAGTATTTTTAATACTTTTTACAAGAAACTCATCAAGCAAGAGGTGTTTGTGAAGTTAAACTAAATTGGTCTGAAATTTACAAAAAAAGCTTGTGGAAACTGAAGGTCAAAGTTAATTTCTTTAAGGAAATGTTTAAAGAACTGGAAGAGATAAGGGAAAGGGTTGAAATAATGGCAGGTGATTTTAATACGCTTATGGATAAAGAGAAAGATAAAGCTGAGAATATTATCACATGTTTATGCTTCTCAACATTCTCATACCAATGGCAGTCAAGCAAGAAAAGAAATATGTTTGAAAGAGCCCAGTGCAGCACTTAGTTTTGCATGTGGATGGAGGAAAAAAACGAGTTGCCCAGCACTGCATTCTCTTTTAGAGCTCTGGCAAAAGCAATCAAAACAAGTGGTCAAGACTCATTCTTCAATGTTCTTTATTGATGGTAAAATGTTTACTGCTGCCATGATTAACCTGACCCAAATACCATAGAAATATCCATGCAGTTCCAAACACATAGCTAATATTTTTGTCTCCAGTGTCTCAGGAAGTTTTGCCTTACATTCTGCACCTTACTGCAAGCCAACTGCAATGACTTTTTACATGTTGCATTAAGTTGTAGCTCAACATACTGCAGCTATGAAACTGTACTATACATTTATATTTACAACTTTCCCTCTTCAATATTTCATGGCCCTTTTATAATAGCATCTTTAGAAATAAACATGTTTCCAGGATAGAAAGTTTACACACTATTACTGAAAACACATTAGCATATGTACAAACATGTATCCCAAGTCCTAGCCTAGAGTGTTGCAGGGGTGAGCATTCTCTACATCAAACATTTCACAGCAAAATGCTATCTCTAACCAATTACATTAATATAAAAACACTCTTACACACGTCTGTCCTCTCTTATAGATTATCTTCCCCTTTCCCCCCAACCCAAGGAAAAGCAGCAGATTTCAAATTATAAAAAGAACAGTCCCAAATATAGCACTGATTTATAAAATATATACATAGGGTACAATCTAGTTCAAGCCAAATTCTTAAGCCCCATTGATTTCAATGATAAAGTTGTATAGATACCTTTGTTTCTTCCACTGAAATTAATGGAACTTAACATGCTTAACTTGGGCTAGACTGTGTCCATAAGATCTACATTAGCATTCTTAGTATCTTCAGGAACAACTGAAAATCTCAGAACACTACAATTTCTATTCATTCTTAAAATATACAGTGTCCTTTGATTTTGCTACAGTAAGTGCTTTCATGTCATCCAGTAGTCTTCTAGGTGTCACAATGTGAGTAGAGCCTGTTTTAAAAACAAAAATGTAATCTTATGAATGGTGATCTTTAACATTAGTCTCCAAAATTTAAGGGTAACAATACATGGAGGCACACAATTGTTTTTTCAATCTGTATTTTTTTAATTTCACAAAAAAACCCAATGCTCTGTTCTCCACTAGATCAAAATCCTATTTTTTTAAAAAAAACATTCAGTGAACATATGTCCCATGTCCCAGTACTTTGGGAGAATGCATAGAAATAAAAGGACTGCATAGTAAATGTTTGACCTTTTTTATTTAAACCCACTCAACAAACTATTAATGTTTGTGGGACCAGCCCTGATCCTTCTGCTGGCAAGAGTGGGATTTCCACCTCCTTGTGAGTAGGGAGAGATTCCCAACCCACAGTTCACCTGTGGACTAGGACATTGGCAGCACAGATGCTGACACCTCAGAGGCCACACATGTAGCCATGGCAGGCTGGGGATTTAAGGAGGAGAGTGAGGTGGACTGTTGGCGGACGCCATCGACTGGGAGACATTCGAAGCCCAGGAGGTGCTGGGTTACCGGAGTGCTCGACGGCCAGCTGGGAGACTATCTGTCTCTGGGATCCTGACACAGGGCATTGGGAAGAGTTCTTCCTCCTGCCTGAGAAAGCAGCCCAGGTATGCCAAGACAAGGCGATGCAAGAAGGCTGGTGAACCAGCAGTGGACCTCACCTCCCTCTGCACTTCGCTACTCTGGTGACCCAGCCATGTCTGCATAGATTTTGGCCATGCTGCCAAGGAAAAGTACCGCACCTATGGAGCAGCCACCACTAGCAGTGATTATAGAGGAGTAGCTGGAGAAGGAGCCCAGGCCACACAACTCTAGGGACAGGTGAGTGGCTGCACCCAGCACCTTTGTTGTGGTACTCCATGTCTGGACCACCTGCAAGGAGTTCTGGAACTGGTAGAAGAGGCGGAGCTCTGCTCCTCCCTGTAAATCAGGGGTTCCCAACCCCCAGTCGACGGCCCAGTGCCGGTCCGTGGCCTGGGCCGGACCAGGGAGACGGATCTCCCACCCACCCCGCACGCACTCCCCCCCCGCACAGCCCCTTCACGCATGCGCAGAAGTGCGTGCACTCCCGAGCGCCCTTCGCACATGCACGCGGGTGTGCGAGCGCCCCCGCTCCTTCGCACATGTGCGCGAGAGCACCCCCTTCGCGTATGCACATGAGCATGGGGGGGTGCCCCGCCTTCCCCAACTGGTCTGCGGTGTTAAAAAGGTTGGGGACCACTGCTGTAAATGACTTTTATAGACTCGTATTGGTGTAGAGTGGGAGTGCAGTTAACTCCCTGGCACCCAAGAAATTTATAAGTTTATTGTTGAGCCAATTGGCTCTTTAAGAGTTTGTGTTGCTCCAATAAAAGAGTTTGTTCCTGCAAGCACTTGTCATGTCATGATGGAGGGGGGATGGGGGCCACTCACAATGCTACAGAGGGCACACTTAAGTATGTGGCACTTCCTAAGCAACATTGTCAATAGTACCTATAACTACTTTCCCAGATAATATGCTTCAGCAACAGTAGCTAAAATTCAACTGCCACAGCAAGGGTTAAGCTTAGAAACCATATCAGTTTGTTAGCAGACATGTAATATTACAGTGCTTATTTTTTTACTCAAATATAAAAATACATGTATAAAATGTATGGCTACAGAAGGGGAAAGAGACTGAGGAAGAATGGAGGAGATTGGTGTCAGTTTATATCCAAGGGTGGGGACAGTGCCAGCCTAACATCCTGTCAAATAAGAGTTCTATTATTTTACCCCTGACAAAAGAAAAAGCATGGCTACAGGGAGAATCAACATGGTGTCTACATTTTTTCCAAGTACAAATGTGTGATCTGCTAGACTATCTCTTTCTCAAAAGTTTCTTATAAAGGACATAGACATGCATGTGCACAAGGACATGCCAAGTCTTCTAAGGAAATAGCAGGCTGATCTTTTCCCGTGATTCTTTTATGGACTGTTCATTGCAGGGAAAAAATTATGCTTTTCACAGCTGAGAAAAGCAGAGTAGTCCAAGATGCTGCACAGTAACCAGTATTATGCCAGATGTTGATTCATAATTTTAAGCAGTGAAGCCTTTGGATGAGGCACCTCATTATTTGAGGAGGAGTATAAAGTCCATGGTAAGTGAGCAAGAAGATCTACAAACTGTATGAATGGTCAACAGAATATAACAAGGTGAAATGTAAGTAAATGAAAAGTGATGCAGAAGCAGCGAGACCCAAAAAAGCATTTCATATGAACACCTTATTTTAAAAAAAATTGACAACCAAAGAACTTGTCATTCGGTATGTTAATTCATCATGAAACAGCAGTGAAAAGAGAACCATATACTGATTGAGAATGAACACCATTTTTAAAATACTTGTACCTAAGTATTACTTTTAGCTTACCAATAATAACTTCACAAGATTTGTGGGCTTGAGAAACTTCATATGCACAGCGCATCTCAGAATAGGTAATTCCTCCAATGACAAACACAATCAGCTTTGATCCACTCTTCCGCTCATCCACGTGACTAGTCTTGGGCTTATGGCGTGCACTGTTGAGTTAGAATATATAAAAATGTTCTAAATCAAGCCATTCATATTTATGATATGTGGTAAAAATAAAAATCAGGAATTTGCTTTATAAATGGAGAATAATTTTTACTGAAACACCATTAAACCACTTACCTCACTGCTCCTGAACCATTCCAGGGTGCAGGGCACTGAGAACAATAAGGCCAGTCCTTTGAATCCAGTTTATTTTCTATTGCATCCTTGAAAAAAAAATCCAATTCCTTTAAACCAAGGTGTTCCAGAGCTGTCAGATATATTATGACTGGCAAATACTGTTGAAATCTGCAGACAGCCAGAAACGTCTTCTGCATAAACGTATGTATAAACTGCTAAAATTATGCACATGCTGATATAAAAGAGAACATGCCAAAAAGAAAAAGAAAAAAAAAGAACCACTTTTCTTGGAAAACCTCTAAGTCACTGCATATTTCTTCCCAACTCTAATCTTAGTATCTGGTACAATACAGGTACATTATCTCCTAGCTAAACACTGAATGAGCACAGTGGGAGACAACCAATATTTGAAATTTGGGCTAGCAGGCAATTCAATGAGAAGAAGAAAAAAGCCCCTGTATACTTCCCAGGATATAATGTATGTTTCTCTCTTTATTTAATGTACATCCTGTCTTTCTCTCAGAACTGGGACCCAAGGGAGCTGACATGATTTTTTAAAAATTACATTTGTCTACGTACACATGTGAAGAACGTAGAAAAAGATGCATATAACTTTCAGTAAATATGTTGAAACTGAAAGGCAGCTCTTGCCCACTTACAGGGGGCAAACTCAAGGTTGCACCCATGTAAGTTATGACAGTGCCAAGGCAGAAGTGCTCTCCATGAAGCACTTCTGTTGGGGAATTGCACAGCTGGTCACACTGGGAGTATGTGACCACTTGAGCAGCTGAATAATGCAGTTCCTTGTCACAAGGTGTAGTGCACAGCACATTTATGCTGGCGTAACTTTACATTACATGAACAGGATTTTGCCCAACGTGTAACTGCCTGAAGCACACTAAGCATTAAACTATGGTTGTAATGACTTTTTAAAAGAGTTCAGAAGTAACTTGTTACAAAGAATGAGTTACATCCAATTGTTTTCCTTCCCAATGATGGCATAACTCAGTTGAATATCTTCATTCCTTCTATGTGATGGTAATTTCAAAATTACATTTACAGATATGTCAGTGTAACTTCACTAAATGTTGGAAGAATAACAACCCATGCTTCAAATGCTATTTCATACTGCAACTTGAGCTGCTGCATTCATTTTCAAAAAACTTTTCAGGAAAGGGGGAAATTCACTTAAAAATTAACTGTAATGTCAACTGATGAGGCATATGTGGTACAGCACATCAGAACTGCAAGCTATTACCTTTTAAAAGTAAAATTTTGCAGCGTATGCCTTTTAAATGTTTACAGCCACACCATCTGAACATTAACTGCTATGTAAGGCAAATGAGGATTGTTCCTCATCTCGTCACAACAGCACTACAAATGAAATGGGCAGCATGTAAATATCTGAGTCTATCCCTAAATAACTTTGAAGCAGATTAGGGGAAACTGATTAATGCATGTATTGAATGTGGTGTCATTGTGTACATTTTGATAGATTCTTTTGCCCCATAATAAAATATCTGAAGTATACATCAACTAAAAAAGGGGCACTAACTAGATGTTCACAAACGTAGCCTTTGAAAGGCTTATATATTCTACTTATATAGCTAATTTTTTTAAATCTGGAAATGTTACCTCCATAATATCTTTAATAAGGGGCGTCCATCTAGAAAGCTGAAATGTTTCTTCTGAAGAACGGTCTCTCCTTGGTGGTTTGCGCTGTTGTGATGTAGACTAAAACATCAAAAGTATTGTGTTTTAGAAAACAATGAAGATTTAAAAACAACAACACTGAAGTCTGAGACTTATTGCTTCCTTAAGAAAGTCAGATAAGAAAACATAACCATACAAAGGTGCACTATAGGTTATTTGTATTTTTGAGGACCTAACTAAGTTGAAAATTATCATATCATTTGCTTTTGTTGTTGTTTAGTCGTTAAGTTGTGTCCGACTCTTCGTGGCCCCATGGACCAGAGCACGCCAGGCCCTCCTGTCTTCCACTGCCTCCCGGAGTTTGGTCAAATTCATGTTGGTAGCTTCGATGACACTGTCCAACCATCTCATCCTCTGTCGTCCCCTTCTCCTCTTGCCTTCACACTTTCCTAGCATCAGGGTCTTTTCCAGGGAGTCTTCTCTTCTCATGAGATGGCCAAAGTATTGGAGCCTCAGCTTGTGGGCAAGAATCCCGTAGAAGGAATGGAGTAGCCCTCATAGTCAACAAAAGAGTGGGAAAAGCTATAATCATTTGCTTTACTTTTCACCAATGTAGTACATTTACAGTCTGGGATTTAACTAAGCCTTCATCTTCAAGCTGAATATTTACTGTCTGATGAATCTGGTTTCTACAGAAAATAGGAGTGACAGTGGTAATATTTATTACTTGTTATATGTCACTCTGACTGTGGTATATGCTGAAAACTGATTAACAAATAAACTTGACTTAACCTTTTTTGTTTACTGTTTAGGAAACCTGATATTGATTGAAAAGGTAGTATTCTCCAGTCATTTTCAAACAATGGGAGTGACATAATCACAGAAACAAGGGAGACTAATAAAGTGAGAGGACAGTAGCTTTTCTTCAGCAAGCAGCACAGTTTTATTGCAGCAAGACAAAACTGAAGTATCTCTTAATATATAAAGTGTGAAAAGGGAAAAAATGGTTTATCCTAGTATCCATTCATTTATATATGTACGTAATCACTACCAGCCCTAACCCTGCTAAATCTTCACCATGTATGTAGCAGGTAGGGGCCAGAATCACATCTGTATCAACCTGAGCCTTGAAGATGTAATGTCAGAGATTAACCCTTCACATTCAATGTAAGGACAATAGTCTGACAACCTATCACACAGGCAAGATCACCACAATTAACTTCATTTGTAGACTCTTAGTTATTCATGTGTTTGCTATCCAGAATGGAAATCCTGTGAGCAGATGTATCTGGAAGTACATTCACATCTGTTCATCCAGATTTCACTGAGTAGATGAATCTTGACACAGATAGGGCTACGTCTCTTTATCTAGCATTATGAAGCATACTAGGACTATCGGACAAAACCCGGTTGAGATTTTACAAACGGACTAGAGAAATTAGCTAGGTTGCTGATGCCAACTGACAAGTGCATGACAGTCATGTGCCCAGTGATGCACCTAGCACACACCAGGAACCTCGTCAATTAGCAATGGCCATTAGTTTTGCACAACTAGAAACAAACACTAGCAAAAAGCAAATTATTCCAAGTCCTGTTCTCTGCTTGTTGTGCATGATTAGAATTAACTATGTTACTCACAGGCATACTGAATGATGTGGCCTAGCTTTGCGAAAATATATCCTGCCATGTGATGTGAGTTATATTACATGACTAACTAGTTTTCATACTAACTACTCTACTCAAAACCTGCATAACTTATAAAAGAGTATTAATATGGGACACTTTAACAGTTCTACCTTACAGGCTTCTCACTGAGATAATCTGTGACATAATTGATCACATGGATCTTATGTGAATTACTTTGCATGCTCCCAAAAACTATATGAATATGAGATATTGTTAATATGTATGGTCACTACAATGTAACACTGCTAATTTGACTAATAATCTACAATAAATTTCTTAATTTGTTCTAAACCAGAATTATGCTTGGATTATATTGCCTGAACGTGTCTAAATTTTTCTGATTTAAATGTTTGGGGTTTGAGGAATCTGGAGTACCAGAGAAATGTGAAACACAAAAGTCAGTGAGGAAAGTCAGAATACACCTGAGAAAACAAGCATGATAATGTAGCCGTTGCTAAAAGAGAACAAATACAGAGCTGACTGGAAAAAGAAATGCTGCATTCCTTACTGTGACAAGAATAGGTACACCAAGGTACTTCCAATTTTTGATCATGTCGCTATCATTTTCTATCTGTACTTTTTGGATCAGCTTGTCCAAGGTCTCTTGAGTAGTTCCTTTTCAATATTTAAAAATAAATATGATATTCTGAATTAGTAACTTAATGATACTTGTTTAGATTAAAATTCAAAGGCCAGGATTCAGCAGTGTCATTCGGCTTGCAGAAGCAATTCCACCAGTGGACCTAGACAGGGGACAATCCCCCCCCCCCACTACTCCCATATGCCCCATCTACTCCAAATGGTTGGGAAACCCGCAGGGCAACTTTTCAAGCATACAGAGGGCTATGGGAGTGACGAAAGGAGGAGAGCATTCTACTGTGTTAACAAAAGTATGCGAGTGCAATCTTGGATTCACCCAAAGTATTCAAATTAGCATTTAGATGTATTTAAACATTTGAAACACTCTTGTGTACTTGTACTATAGATATAGCTCTGTACTATTAAAATGCACAGTCTCCTCCCATCTCTGGCAGTTACATTATTATATTATAAATACAGCAACTCCAGATACATAATTGGATCAAGTCAAGTCAACATGAGGACGTTCAGCCACTTCCCATTCTCTTTCCATGTATAGCCACTTACAACCCTTTAAATACCACACAGGTCCTTCTGAGCAATACAAAATGCGGAGTCTACGGCTGCTGGGGAAGGGCAGAATTGCCTGAAATTAAGCTCAGTTTCTAAATCACTTCAGAAAGCCTACAGGAAAAAAATCCCCTTCCCTCCTCATTGCTCAGAACCACCACCCCTTTTTCAGAGGTGCTTCATGATATAAAAGTACCTGTAGAGAAAAGAACATGAAAAATATCCCTTATACAAACTTAAGAACACAATCTTATGTCTGTTTAACAGTAATCCCACTGTAAACAGGACTCCAACTTATCCAAGCCAATGTATCGCAAGCAGTCTGTTTTCTTAAGCTCTGCAGCATTTAAGTTTCATGCAAAAAGATCACAATTACTCAGAAGTATTTTCTCCCCTGCCCCTAAAACGGGGAGGGGGGGGGACTTCTGCACAACTTGCATTCATTTCAATAGGATCTGCTCAGAGGGTATCTGTAGATTGTGGCTAGGTTCCAAATGGCCCACATAGTAACATAAATGGCATTTCATTAAGCCATACATTTATTTAGTATGATACATGATATTTACAACACCAAACTATGGATTAAAGCATCTTTGAACAGTAGATGCAAATTTTAAATCTTACCATTTGTGCTGAAGATATAAAGGAGGATGGCTCTTATCTTATCATAGCTATCATGATTTTTATTGAGCAGTACTGGAAGGAGGACCTGCATTGAGTCTCTCACTTTCTGTCCCTCAGCATCCATTCCAAGAGCCAAATCCTGTGTTATAAAAGATAACTTATTGAATCAAATAATTACTGCATAATGTTAACTTTAATGTAGCCACAGCCTGAAATTAATCTTCCCCTACAAGGTGAAATGTCACAAGCATTGCACACCATATTTAACGTCCTAGATGAACTATGCCCTACTTCCCAGGTACAATTATGATTAGACTGTATTGCTGCAATGAGTTAGCAACACCTTGCACAAAGTCATATATTTGCAACTATTAGTTGATCTACCAATACATTTCTAGAAGAAATCAGTTCACCAAGTCCCTCGCTTAAATAAGCCCAAGCTGTTGCTCCCTCTTTGCTCTTTCTCCTCCTGCTGCTAATCTCCCTTGTCCCTAAAAATAGCTTTTTATTGCAGTTTCACTCCTGAACGTGGATAAAGAATCCCATAGAGTAGCTATGAGAGAATTGTTGTCATCTCCACTGAACAACAGCCAAAGGAAATGTTTGAACCTGGACCTTGAAGGGCAAGAGGAAACTATTGTGAGAGTAGTAGCCCTTCTAGTCAGGAAGCCAATACCTAGCAGCTACACATGCTGTAGCTCCTACTCCCCCCACTTTTTTTAAAGCAATAGCTTTCCATTAGTACTTATCAACTGCAAGTCCAACCCTGTATTTTCCCTAGAAAGGGCAAAAATTGGTACACGTCTAAGTGCTGCCAATAAATACCAACATCACAAATTAGCTCAATTCAGGAAAATAACTAACAGAACATCTGTTACTATAATGCTACAAGTAGTTGTCTGGCCCAAACAGCAATAAACATAGGTACTTCACATACCTGTTCAACTTTGCACAGCTTTTCTACATTACTCTTAAACTTATTCATGCAATCTTCAGCTATATTAAGATGCACTACTTGCTGCAAAACAGAAGCAAAAACTTACAAATTTTACATAATTTGATCCGAGCAAGAGATAATATAGTAAATTTTAAGTATCCAGTATTATTTAAGTCCCATTTCACAATTTTGAGAGGCTATTACATTGAACAGGATTTCATTACATGTTGGTTCACAAGAATATTAATTGGACCTTTCTAAGGCTAGATTCTTAACACAGAGAAATGTAGAGTGATATATCTGAAAAAAATCTCTGTAGGAGAGCCTACACATCATGAAAGGAAAATATAAAATAGATACTAAGTTTTCCTGTTTAGTGGGATATTTGTCTTTGACATATACAATTTAATATACTAGAGCATTCTATCAGGTTAACATAAATTCATGAGGTTAGATCACCCAATAACAATGTTAGCTATGTGTAATCTCTACATACAGAGTCAGGATACACAGGATAAAGGCTGCCACCTGGCTAGTCATAACTGAATACAAAATATTGGACTAGATAAACTCTGGTCTGGCCCAATAAGGACATTTTTGTCCATGAAGCCTCACAGCACTTGCCCAACTCAGATTAAAGATTATCTAAACTATGATTTTGGCACAGAATGGGCACTCCTGTCCCCCACCATGACTAAATGAAAATACTTTATATCTGATCATAGCCATAGACTGAGTCTGTAATCAGGATAAGATCTTGTTTTATGTTTTTAAATGTTTTTTTAAAAAAGATCACAACATCCACATATTTTGCTTACCTTAGTAATTTGTTTGCGAAAGTAAGGCATTTTCTTCATGAGCTGAGACAGACTACTTAAAGAGAGCTGGAAAACAGTTTGAAAATATAGTCTCAAAATACTTCATATTCATCAAAATTTTATATTTTTGCTACATCTGTAGATTGGAATGCAGCATGAGCAACAGGTACAAGAAGAATACTGCAGTCCTCTGCATGCACACGTGTACCAGAAAAAAGTACTGTAAAAAAATCTGGATCTTGCTTCTGAGTATGGTTGTTATGTGCTCTCAAGTTGCTTCTGACTTATGGCCACTAAGGCCCCCTAACAGAGTTTTTGAGGTATGTGAGATGTTCAAGAACTGGTTTGCGTTTGCTGTCCCCAGTGAGCTTCCATAACAGCAGAAATATGAATACAGGACTCCTGAGTCCTAGTCTATTATTCTATCTAATACATCACATTGGTGCTCATCTCTATATACAAGACTATTATGAAGTACACAGTAGACCTGCGGTATCTGCAGGAGACTGGTTCCAAGCCTCCCTCGTGGATGCTGAACAATGCAGAAATAGTGAACGCTATACATAGCGTGGTCTCTGGCTGCCTCTAGTGGCCAGTTCTGATAAATACACCACGGAAATATGTATAAATACATATTTCTGGAGGGGGAGTTATTTAATATTTTCAGGTAGTGAATTTGTGGTTATTGATCCCGTGGATAGGGGGTCCTACTGTACAGTAAATTACAAAGATGAATGACCTCAGCACATTTGAGAACCAGTTACAGTGCAAATGTATTTCAATTCATCATTTTTCCAAATCCATTTTTAGTATCAAAGTATTCATCATAGTAATTCATAATAAATAGACTGACATCTTAAAATATGCAAAACTAGTTGACAGTAAAATTGTCTTACCTTCCCTTCTGTTGCTTTCCTTTTTGAAGAAACTTCTTTCATAAGTTTTGGTATTTCCCTGAAATAGCAGAAGAAAATGTCTTCTTAATATTTCTAAATTACAAGTAAATACAATAATTGGCTGAAATCACTTTTTGTGTAAATTCCACCATGTAGAGCTGATGTCATCAATCAGGAAAATAATTTGTAAACTAAACATTTTCCTCTCCCATTACAAAGGCCCTAAAGGTCCCATTACGAGGAACCTGTAATGAGGGAGGACTCTTTAATTACAAAAGAAAATTAGCTCCACTGGGATGCCAGCAATGACAATTCTTGGAAATTACACACTGCAGAACTTACATGAACAAGATTTCAGCAACTATCTGATGTGTTACCTACTTAGTGAAATACAGTAATTTAGAAATCAGCAATAAAATAATATCAGCTTGTATCTTTGGTTTTATCTATTATTAATAACAAATTATTATTTATATCTAAATATGTATGGTGAGAAATGTTTGTTTAATATGGATTGAATTAAATAAGCAAAATGGAGAAATTAAGATTACTTAGTTTTTAGAATAATTCTGCACAATTTATTCTGTTTCATAAGTTTTAATTTTTTATTGATTTGTTTGCCACCTCAGGTGCAATTTATAGCCCATAATACTGTCAGAATCACTTCTCCCTAAAGAGATAATGATCTCGGGCGAGGAGTCACTTTGAATGCAAATACAATTAAGAAGAGCCTAATGAAATAAGTTAATGCCTAAAACCAGTCAAATGTTTTTGTTTATACCTAACAGCCATCAAAATAACACCTCACTGACCATCAAAATTACAACAAACTAATTACACACAAATAACTCATCCAGGAGGAATCCTGAATGATTCTTATTATGTTTATCAATGAATAGGCAGATAAAATCTCAGTTGCCTCTACATGAGAGGCATAATGTGTGCTTTTTAAAAGCTCTAAGCATTTAAACAAACAGTATGGTTTGATTTTGAGAAACACAGAGCCCCAATTTATGCTACTTGCATCTTTTGCCAACTGCCATTTGGTCTTACTATAATTAATTAGTAAACTTTCCGGACTGAAATAAATTCCCAATTTCAGTGGCAGTGGTATCCTTATATTGTAATATAAATAATATTATCATAATCCACTTGGAGGATTTGACATTCTCCAACTAAATATAATTTATCAATGTTGTAACACCTTATCTTCAAATTACACTGATTTTCTGGATCTATTTTAGTCTTACCTGAGAAGACATTAAACCTAAGACTTGGAAGTCCACAAACGTCTGCAGACCAGAGCTTGGGAACCTGATCTGGTGCATAGGACACCTCCTCCTATCCTATTCTACTAGATGGATGTATTACCCATCATCCTCAGGCCGTAATTATTATGAAAAACACTGAAGAAATAGTAGAAGTTGGAGTACATGTGAAAGAGTTCATCTCTGTCTGAAAAAGACTTGAATGTATCCATAACTTGCAGACAAGACTCACTTTTAATACTGCATATTTACACCAAGATTTGGTTCCAGTTTTGCCAGTGTAAGGGTGACAATCTCTGAGTGACCAGGACTCTCTTGGACTTTTTCAGGCTGCACTCCACTTCATGAAACAATTTATGGCAAATTGTTCACCCAGAAGCCTCAAAATAATCTCTCCCCAAATGTGTGGGTTTCCCCCTCTACCAGAAAAGGCCTTTTTTAGAAGCAGGAAATGATGGGATTTTGAAGGGTTAAAGAAGATAGAGGGGCACAGTTTGCCCAAGCTGTATTAGTGGATACTGTAGTTAAAGCTGAAACATATTGATATTAAAATTTAATTCTATCTTCTTCAAAGGAATCTAAAGTCAATTCTACCTAATTTCAGTGGGAAATATATTACAACTGATTTGCACCACTGATTTCAACAGAACTGAATGGAACTTACTCCTGAGAGGATGTTTAAGAGAATTTCACTGACAGTCTAGATCAGTGGAGGCAAACCTTTTTGGGCTCGTGTGCCCAAAAAGGGGGGGGGGGGAAAGAAACCAGTGGCTGTCGTGCCGCCCGGAAGTCCGGAACCGGAAGTGGCGGTTTCAGGGGGAATCATAGGGACGGACCCAGAGGACCAGGCACAGGAAGTTTAAGGGGGAATCATAGCGATGGACCCAGAGGACCAGGAAGTGGCAGCGGAAGGGGGAATCCCGGCTGCAGCCGGCTCATAAGGTTTGCCTCCACAAGGGAGGGTGAGTGGGCCAATACCTCGCGTGCCATAAGAAAGGGCTTCGCGTGCCACCTGGGGCACACGTGCCATAGGTTCGCCATCACTGATCTAGATCCAATACTACGTACATTCAACCCTGTAGATGTTTATCAGAAGCAAATGGCATTGGGCTTGTTGCCAGATAAGTGTGTATACCACTGTATTGAAGCATAATCATCATTTACTGGCTGAATAATTAAAACAAAACTTTGTCCAGCGGCAAACCTGCATCTCTTGACCTTGATAAGTGGATGTGAACCAGTGCTCCTACTGGGTGAATATTGGTATCACTCAAATCTATGGGGCAAGTTAGTTTTCACTTAGTTTCTATTTAATTCTATGGGATTTATGTCATACATACTCCAATACATCTGCGATATGCTTGTGTCGGATTTTCACCCAGAGTTCATCATCTTCCTCTAGAATTGCCTCCCTTTCCTTCCCAGTTGCACCATCTGTTTTATACCTACAAACAGGAAGAAATCACAGATTATTAGGTATAATTTACATGTAGATATATGTATGTCTAGCATAAATATTTGAGCAGTAACTATAGCAGAAAAGTGTTTCCAAACTTTCATTCTGAATACATAGCATCCAGGATCTGATGAAAACATACATGGCCAAAAGTTGCATTTTTAGAAAAAAGAAAGGCTGTAATCTTAAGCATACTTACTAAGAAGCAAATCTGTCTGAGGGCAAATGGGATTTACTTTCTAGTAAACATGAACAAGATGTGCTCAAAGGGTACTGAGTTTAATGGGAATGTCAAATATTCAACAGAATTGGTTGAGACACATAATTGATTTTCCTAAGAACTGTCAATTTTGCTTAGATTGTTACATTTAACTTGTTCTCCAAATGCACAGAACTACTTTGATGTTACTCTGTGTCCTCAGAGCCCAATATTCAGGGAAGGTCCGCTTACTTTAATGTTGGGAAATAATCGAAAACTGACTTCACATGCAATCGCAAAATAGACTTGGATATGGGGATTACTGAATGTACATGTATCTACAACATGCTTAGCGTGACATACTTCCAACTAGTAAGCAGATTCCTAAGCACTGAAAAAAATACTACAGAGAGTACTAGTGCTATGTCACAAAACACTGTTTATATATATAGGCACTCACATAAACTGATTCAACCAGAAAGCAGTAGAAATACAAGAGGGGAAAAGTGAGAAGTTAGTTCATGGCAGTAATTCCAAAGAGAGTATTAGCTACCTAATATATGCTGCAGCTGAATGCACCAGTTACTCCTCTTCTTCCTCTATGCCTACTTTAAAAGCTGAAATCTTGCTGTGAAAGTTATAAATAAAATACAAATACCAACAGCTGATTCCTCATGTTATACAACATAATATGATTTCAGGGGGAGCTGCAATACTAGTAATCTTTTTGGCAAAAAAAGATGATTTATGGAAAACCATACTTTGTATTAACTCACATGGCTAAAATACTTGAGCATAATTTACCCTAATGATTTCAGGAAACGGTCTAAGTGTTCCATTCCTACAGCTACAAAAATCTTGTATTATTCAGACCCTGATAAATGACTCTCTTAAGTATTGCTATAGAGAGGAGATAACACCCTGCTAATAATTTAATAGTAAGAATACTTTCGTTACTTCATTAGTTAGGCTCCTTTTAGATTTCTGATAAATCATAACTTCTGTAACTTTTCATTATCAGGAAAAGCATATACAGTGGTGCCTCAACTTACGAACGTCCCTACTTATGACCATTTCGAGTTACGACCAGCTCCAGCCGCAAAATTTTGCTTCTACTTGCGACCGGAGCTTCCACTTACGAACAGAAAAAGGCAGGGGAAAAAGGCGGGAAATTCAAATTTCTAATTGTAGGTGGCGACGAGGCTGCTTCTTTGTAGTTCTTTCGCCCCAGCAGTTAGAGAGTGTGTGTCGGAGGAGGCTCGGGACTGCCTCGCTTCTGCTTCTGAGTGAGCGTGTGTGTGTGTGTTTGCAGGGAGGCTTCGGGCTGCCTGGTAAGGTAAGGTGTTGTTTTCTGCTTTTTAAAAACTGTTCTGGGTGTTTTTGCAGCGTGGTTTTGAGCTGGGGGGGTTATGTTTCTGTGCTGTGATGGGTCTTGGGGGGCTTGTTTGTTTTTTGGGTTTTTTCCCCCAATTTCCGATGGGTCTTGGGGTTTTTTGTTGCTTTTTGGAGTGTTTTTTCCCATTTCCGATGGGTCTTGGGGGGTTTGTTTGTTTTTTGGGTTTCCCCCCCCCATTTCCGATGGGTCTTGGGGGGTTTGCTTGCTTTTTGGGTTTTTTTTCCCCATTCCCAATGGGTCTTGGGGGGTTTGTTTGTTTTCTTGGCTTTTTCCCCCCATTTCCGTTGGGTCTTGGGGGGTTTGGTTGCTTTTTTGGGTTTTTTTCCCCATTTCCGATGGGTCCTGCATGCTTCACTTGCTGTTTCCTTTGTTTTCTTTGCATTTCTGACCTGCCCCCTTTGTTCTCTGTGCATTTCCGATCTGCTCTGTTTGTCTTCTGTGCATTTCCAATGGGTCTTGCACGCTTGATTGCTTTTCTTTTTTTCCCCTTCAGCCGGAAGGGATTAATCGTGTTTCCAATGAGTCTTGCAGTGATTTTTTTTTTTTTTTGGTGATTTTTTTCTTCGGCCGGAACAGATTAATTGCATTTCAATGCATTCCTATGGGAAACGGTGCTTCAACTTACGACCATTTCGAGTTACGTCCATCTTCTGGAACGGATTATGGTCGTAAGTCGTGGCACCACCGTAATTGCTTGTGGAGAGCAGACTGCCATTTCAGGTCATCGGCAGGACCCTGACTATCCATTGAAACAATGGAAGTTTGCCTAAGTCTACATACAGACTAACATAAAGATAAGCAAAAACTGAAACATGATGTCTTAGAGTTGTCAAGCCAGAATATTGCTTGGCATAAGTAAAATCAGAACTTTGAACATTTTGAGCAGGACTAAACAGAAGACCGTAAAATGTACCAGGTGCAGTGCAGTCCTCATACATTATGACCAAGAAATCTTGCTGTGGTTAGTAGGGCTTACTCCCTAACAAGGATCTTCAAGAATACAACTTGTAGTAATTTTTTTACTGATAAGCAAGGAGTAAACAATGATAGCTGCAAGAATTTTGACTGCCCCTTGTGCAAGATCTGCCACAGAACTGTGTTTAAATTAGATTGCTAACTTGTTTTTACAGGAATCACAGAAGGCCATAAACCAGAGTTATTATCACCCCTTATATGCCAGAATCTCTTTCACTTCTTTTTTAAAAGCAGAAAAATTAAGTTAGCAATCATACACATTTTGTCTTGGGAATTTCGATTTCAGTCAACATTGGATAGTTTGAAACACAAACTGTCTGCTCATCAGTTCAACTTGAATTGCTGCACAACAATGAAAATGGGATTACAAAAGATCTAAATAAAGTTATACTTGCTTGTATGTATCATTTTCAATTGGTAGCAGATCATAGGCCATCGCTTGAAAAGTAAGTTCATGAAGCACAGTTGACACTGGATCAAAGCCACGATCAATTATTAACAGTTGGGAGTTGGTTTTTGCCCTTTAAAAATCAGCAAACATCCTCTTTTAGGCACATAAAGTAAAAGAATGGAGTTTTGTGCAACATTTTCAATAATTAATGTTCTCTAAAGTATTCAGGGTTCATTTCTATCCAGCTCTTCATGAAAAAAAAGAACAAGCACTATCTGAAAATGAAAGCCACATAAATAATATTAAAAGAGAGCAGTTTATTCTAGGAGTATCAAAAATAATAGCCCCCACCTCAAGATAATACCTATTAAAAGCTTTTTCAAGGGCAAATGGGATCAAATATTTCTTTTCTTAAGGGGAAATTTTCAGAAGGAAGTCTTCAAAGAAATCTTAAATGAAAAATGGTCTACAGGATACCCTCTTGTGCTTACTTCCAGTCACACTTGTTGAAAAACAGCCCTGACGCTTTGTATTTGGGTGAGAAGTGGTTAACTGATGAAAAAAGAAGTCAGCCTGTGGAATTTTCCCTTGTGTGGTGTCACTTTGTGAACAGTAGTAAACAGAAAAGGATATGCTGTAGGCCATCTTGATTGCTTGGTGTTGTCAACATTCAGGCTGCCTTTGCTAGGTAAATCTTGGCATCCTTTTTCCTGTTGGCAATGGGGGCATGATCTTGTGCAACAATATTGGGCCATTTCTTGCCTTTTTTAATTGTGGGCACAGAAGCGCAAAATCCCACATTCATAAACCAGAGGGGTTTTTTTAAGAATTGAATTTCATATAGCTCACCTGTCCCCATCTTCCCAGAGTGAACTGAGCTTTCATTTACCTTTACTTGGCCTCGATCATCAATCTTATAGTAGTTTTCAAGCTTTTTCTCAATTAGCTGTGCAAGTTTGCTAGCATTTTCCAAAGGCTTGCTAAAAAGAGAAAAAATATTAAATCTTTGTGTTACTCTTCATGTAGATATTGTTTGAGGAGGTGGACTTGTCATGAAAATACACATTAAAATATAGTAGATCGTCTTTAAGGTGCCACAACATTTATCTTTTTTTGTTCTTTTTCTTTTTTGCCTGATATGCTAGCACTAACTAACATGGCTACCTCTTCTAGAACTCCAGATATTAAGAGATCTTTGAAATTAGCATTCAAAGTAGCAGATTCATTTGTTCGTAAGAACTGTAATGGCTTGTCAGCTGCCAAATACAGGAAGACTCAAACTGGTCTATTTAGCAATTTGGTCCTACAGTAGCTGAAATCCTGTTGTGCAGTTTGAAGCTATGGGAAGTGTGCAACAGGGTGGAAGTGCTATTCACAAAGCAACTTCTACATGCATGCCATGTGACTGGTTAGACAATCAACTTCTGCAGTGCTGGTCACCTGGGTGATCTACTTCTGCCATGATTCTGCTGGTATAACTTAACACAACACCAGAACATACAGGATTTCAGGTATAGATTGGCAGCAGTTCTTCAGGGCAGAGCTTAGAAAAGTTATTACTTTCACTACAGCACCTGCAATTCCCTGTCCAGCATAGCCACGTTGAGTGGGAGATCCTATGAGCTGTCATCCAAATAATAGCTTTTCAAAACTCTGTTCCGTGCTTCAGACAGAGCTTTTTCTAGTATACCTGGGGATGCCAAAGATTAAAACCAGATCTTCTGCAGGAAAAGCAAGTTGTTCTACCATTGAACTACAGCTCTTCCTTCCAATTCCTTATTTATAACACACTGAGTTATAATACTGCATCACAAGGGAGCCTTATGGTGCAGTGGCTACACTGCAGCACTGCAATCAAGACTCTGCTCATTATCTGAGCTTGATCCAATGGGCTCAGGTACCCAGCTTAAGATCAACTCAGCCTTCCATCCTTCCAAGGTCATTAAATTGAGTACCCAGCTTGCAACAGTGTGTGTGCAATGTGCAGCCTGCAGATTTAAACTGTAAACTACCCAGAAAGCGCTTTAAGCATTATCGGGTGGTATATAAGCAGCATACTTTGCTTTGCTCTGATCTTACATGATACAGCTAACCAGCAAGGGACAATCTAGTCATTAGCCCGCCCCCCCACACATGCAGAGACCTCAAGTTTGCAAAAGTAATAAGAATACTAGGATATTTCTAGAAGTCTTGTTAATTCCAAAACTCTTCTGCATGAATTGTCTCAGAGACACCTCTTTGGTGCAGAACTCATTTTTTCAGCTTTTTCCCTTTTCCTCATGCAGTCCTGCATTTCCTAAGGACGTATGAAACACCATCAAGATTTTTCCCCTTGGACATCCCAATGAGTTTGCATTTCTTCCTCACATTTCAGAATGTACAACTCCCTGGAATTCCAAACCATTCAAATCATGGGCATCCATTTCTACCAAGCTAAGAGAATACTTGTAATAGTTAAAAATCAAATTTAATTTCCTACCTTCTATATCTTACACCTGGTTTTCTTCCAGAGTAGCACACAATGTAACAATCTGCTCAGCTATTTCCTCCAATACATTGTCATTTGTCTTCTCTGTGATGGGACTGTAACAGCGATAGAATGCATTTGGGACATCAAGAGTAAATACCTAAGTCAAGAAAAAGCTTCATTATATACTGTCTTAGGAATGAGAATGTAACACAGGTGTAGACCCTGAGAACAATGTTTTTATTAAAATGCACACAGGAGAAATATCTATGCTAACATGATTTAATGATATCATTTTTAACCTCCAATCTCTTCTCTGTCTGCTTGAGGCAGTATGCTCTTTGTTCTCACTCTCTTTCTCTGTCACTGTTCTCCACTTTCTCCTCTTACTCAGACACTGTATAACCTGTTCACTACCTGCACTGGTGACAGAACCTGAGACAGCCAGAACTAGCTTCAAAATGGTATTGAGTAATGCAATGTGAAGATAGCCTTCAAGAGAAGAGAACCTCAAACCTGGAATTTTGCAGAAAAAATAATCTCAGAATGTGTCTAGAGGATCCAAGGATTAAATATCTATAAAATTATGCCCATTTGCTTTGTTCTGCTTTTTTCTTTTTCTTTTTTTGTACATTTGTAGATTTTTTTTAAGAACTAGAAAACTTTGTGGAACATACCTCTGTTAAAATATGGCAAGAAGGAAGAGTGTTAAGTTCATCTAACAGATAATTTGAAGAGCACGGAAAACTAACAAGTTTTCCAATACCTAGGAAAGTTGGTAAAGTCTCACTCCTGCATCATTTGAAACACGAAGTGCCTAAACACTTTACATTTTTCTCTCTAGTGACAAGTGTTTTAAAAATGAGATGAAATAAATATATAGCGCTGCAAATACATCATTTTAGTTGCCTATGAAACCATCAACCTCCCCTAATTATTATGTTTTTTTCAAGAAGCAAAGAAAAATAAAACCTGCACATAATAAGTTTTATTTATAAAATCACATCTTTAGAATGAGCTTTAAGCACAAACACCCTTTTACCATTAATGAAACAAACTTCCTGCTGTTAAGAGAACTTCCCTTTCTAGTCTAAAGGGATATCCAAAAGAAGACAGGAAAACCCCAAACAGGAATTTCATCATAAAACTCAAAACACCTTGTGAAAGGGTGGCTGCTTTCCTTAGGGATGCAATCCTTTGCTATTCTCTTTCAAACTGATTCAAGACAAAGGAGGGAATCTCTTAAACCAGCGATGGCGAACCTATGGCACGTGTGCCACAGCTGGCACGCGGAGCCCTTTCTGCCGGGCACACGAGCCATAAGTCGCCGGATCACTACTCCCCCCAAACCTGAGAAGGCAGCTGCAGTGGCAGGCGGATCCAGAGCAGCTGGTGCTGGCAGCGGATCCAGAGTAGGGTCCTTGAGGCACCTCCGTGCCAGGATTCCCCCTTCAGCTGCCACTTCCGGTTCCGCCGCCACGGCACCACCGCACGCTGGTGTTTCCCCCCCCCCCTCCCCAGTTTGGGCACGCAAGCCCAAAAAGGTTCGCCACCACTGTCTTAAACCCTGGAATGCAGCCCAGTGCAAGTGCTTGCTTGAGGCAGATGGGCTCTTCCAGAGGATCAATCCCTTTTCAAACTCTGCCCCCTCAGAGACTGACACTTTTGCACAGTACTCCCAATGGATAGGAGAGATGACTACGGGTTTGGATTATGTCATCCAACATGAGTAAAGGAAGATTTATTTGGGCGGCTAAGAAGTAACTGCCATCAAATATGAAGCTGACAATCTCCAGGACAAAATGTGGAGAAGCGTTTTATTAGTTGGATTTTGCTGCAGAAATGAAATTGACAAGCAGCTCCTCCACACTTTGTTAACAGGCAACATAGACTGGGCATATGGATTAAACAGGTGGCAGAATGGGAGGATAAGCCTCAGGCTCACATGGTCTTAGTGTTTCTCAACCAACTACATAGAAAATAGTTCATGAAAACTGAGGCACAGCTAAAGTATCTATGTGAGGAGGAACAATTCAAATGATTTGTGCACTACAGAAGAAGAGCAGGACATAACCACATTTTATTAAGACTAGAGAGAATATGAAAG
Source organism: Intellagama lesueurii (assembly GCA_037013535.1). Taxonomy (NCBI): domain Eukaryota; kingdom Metazoa; phylum Chordata; class Lepidosauria; order Squamata; family Agamidae; genus Intellagama; species Intellagama lesueurii. The sequence goes on from JBAJHW010000004.1 coordinate 142,439,671, forward strand.
CCCAAAACCACTGTGAACTTGTACTATACCATCAGACTAATCAGGCCCCATTAAATTTTTGCAGATTGCATGATGCTATTAGTATGAGACCAAAACATCATAGCTATTGGAAGACCATGTTATATACATCACTTGCTGGACTCATCAGTGATATCATGAGCAATGAGGTGCCTGTGGAACTTCCGTGACTTCATTCCAGACAATAGTTCTACTCACAGATGACTGTTTCAACAGAGATTAGATTAGGCATTCTTCAGTTTCAAGAGACCATGGTAACGTGCTCTGAATAGAGGACTTGGAACAGCGTCTAGTGTGGCTGAGAAGGCCAATTCGGGGAGTGACAAATCCCTTCCACACTAAAGACAAATACAATCTGTCCCCTGTCCAGCTCCCTGATTTTGCTGGTTTCAGGACTGCCTCTTTGCCTCAGCCTGCTGGACAGGGATCTCTTCAAATTGGGAGAGGCTGTGATGCACCGCCCGCCGAACGCTGGCTGAACGCTCAGATGTCAAGGTTTCCCATCTGTTGAGGTCCATTCCTAAGGCCTTCAGATCCCGCTTGCAGATATCCTTGTATCGCAGCTGTGGTCTCCCTCTGGGGCGATTTCCCTGCACTAATTCTCCATACAGGAGATCTTTTGGAATCCGACCGTCAGCCATTCTCACGACATGCCTGAGCCAACGTAGACGTCGCTGTTTCAGGAATGTATACATGTTAAAAATTCTAGCTCATTCTAGGACTACTCTATTTGGAACTTTGTCCTGCCAGGTGATACCAAAAATGCGTCGGAGACAACGCATATGGAATGTGTTCAGCTTCCTCTTCTGCCGTGCACAAAGGGTCCAGGACTCACTGCAGTACAGGAGTGTGCTCAGGACACAGGCTCTATAGACCTGGATCTTGGTATATGCCATCAGCTTCTTATTAAGCCATACTCTCTCTCTGAGTCTAGAGAACATGGTAGCTGCTCCAACAGAACAATGTGCATAAATGGATCCTCCAATATTTAAGGTTCAGAAATAGTCTGACAGAACAATCCAAACTTGCAGATGCAATGGCTGGAGGATCCGTATGTAGCACAGGCACCTCCCCTACCAGCAAACATGAGGATCCCAAAATACCTGTGGGAAGTTTTAGTGGCTTGTGTCTAATATCCAAGGTGTTTCTTCCTAGAAGGCCCCAAAATATGGCTTTTCTGGGTACTCTGGGGATACTGAATTCAAAATCTGTTTTCCTCAAAACAAAACAAAATGGAGGATTAAGTCCCTTAATTATACCAATTTGTAAATAGTGTGGTTATTTCCCCTTGAAACTAATGGGAGAGATTTAAAAGTAAGACCTGCTAACACAATTATATGAGGAAAACTACCCATGTTCTAGCCAGTGCAACTCAGCAAGGCTTTGAAAGTCTACCATTCACCCTTCACATGCATCTCTTCAGGTTATAATTGCTCTTCACAAGGCTTATCCGGTATAACCTGAAAACAGATTTTTCCATTCGTGCTTCATATGAATGTGTCAGCTGCCAATTTCTTTGTAAGTCAAGATTGTTTTCAGACTGCCATCTCCACCTCCCATTTTTTTTTATGACTGTCCATGTACAACACTAGGCTGAAACTCAAGACAGACCCCTATCTCTTACTACCAGCATGATAAATAATATACTTTATCAATATTTTTAGTTAAAATGAACTATATTTGAACAGCATTCTTAATTATAGAACTCTGTGCAACCATTTTGTTACAGCTGGAATTCACGTTGTTCCACAAATAAGTAATGGGCTATAGAGTAATTTAATCTATAAAAATGATGTAATTTAAGTTAAGTATTGACTCCACTGAAGACAATATGGTGTAATGATGCACTACAGTCCTGAAGACCCAGGTTCAAAGCTCCATCCACTGAGGAAATACTCATAAAGTAAATGGACTAAACACTTTCAATCTTCCTCATGGATTGTGTGAGGTTAAAATGGGTGGACAGAAAAAGAATGAGACATATAACTCTGCACTCCTTAGAGAAAAATATGATATTTTTTAAAAAAACAGATTTACCAATAACAGCTATTCCTACAGTTTAACTTCTAGAGATCCTTGTACAACAAAACACTTTTTCTGGTGAAGAAAATGTACATTAAATCTACAAACTTACACATACTGATCTGAAAGTGTGATGAAATATAAACTAAGAGTTTCTTTTTCAATTTCAGTGTGTGCATGACTCATGTGCAACAAGACGAAGTCACACACCCTGAAATCAAAAAAGGAACTCATTATTTAGCAGCAATATCTCACTGTCAGTGATGTCACTCAAGTTACAAAGGCAGAAATATGCAACAGGACATGGGATTCTAATAAGCCCAGATTCTTCACTGTTATTCATTTTAACAAAGCTTTTTTTTTTTCAGGGCGGGAGAGTCTTGGCCACAGACACTTGCTTCCAGTAATCCTTCCAAGTGAACAATATTGAAAGCTGAACAACAGCAACATTTAGGACTGTGTTTACACTAAGAATCAAAGCAACCCAAAACCCCTTCTCTAGACTTTACTTGAATGCACCACAAAACTTGATATATTTACATAACTGAACTCTTTTTATCTATTTTGGCAACTTTTAGTGTTTTGCATAAATTCTGATGTTGCTAAATATGAGGAAAAACAAACAACCGGGCTGGCCACTAGTCTTACCAAAAACACTTGGCATCTTGTTCAATCTGATCTCTGGCTCAGATTTCTGCTGTCATTGTACAATGTTTTTGAATATTTTATTTCCTTGCTTGCTTGTTTGTTTATAGACAAAAAGGCTGAAAGTTTACTTTTAAGAAAACAAAATTCTCAGAAAGCTGAATTTAATATTCAATAATGCATTTTCTTCATTCCCACAGATCTGCTGCACAAACACTACTTGCAACAGCCATATTTTAGAGACTACAAATTCAACACTTTAAAATGGAAGTTGAATAAACTGGGTTTACCTGTGATTCATATGGGAAAAAGTTTATATTTATTTCTTTGCACCGTCTTATGGCCTTCGAACAAGATGATTTCATTTTATTGAAAAGTTTATCATCACAAACTAAGAACAAAAAGAAAAAGTTTCAGCGGTCATACATATTTCAGACTTCCTTTTTGCAGCAGACATGGTGTGTACCTGTACAAAGCAGACTTCAGAAGAAGCCTTCCCCAGCAAATTATAAACATAAGAAGACTCTCTTGAACAGTCCTTGCATTTGGACCCTCAGACATAGATTGGGAAGTTGTGGCCCATGGGCTGCAAACCCCCCTCCGAGGCCTTCCGGGGACTCTGCAACTCCCTAACCCTGAAAAAATTATTATTGTCATCCAAAAAAATTAAAAACACACTCCCACAAACCTCAGCACAGAACATAATTTGCCTCTGACAGGCTACCTCCTTTCTTCACCCTGTTCCAGATTCAAAATAGCATTTTTTGGACATGAGAAGCAATTGTCCAGTCTGGGGCAAAGGGGTAATCTTCTCAATGGTTCCTGAGTGAATGACTTGTTATTTTTTGGACTTAAATTTTTTTCCAGGGCTGAAAGCAGCATGAGAGAGGGCATAACCCACAGATATTTGGGGAGGGCAATAAGAGACCTGACACCCTCAGAGGTTGCCCACCAAGCCTAGTTTTTATGTTTTTAACTGAATATGACTTTTTTTGGCCCTAAGTCATCCTGGGCGTTCTATGGACTCATGCTGGCAGGATATATATTTAAAAAACAACATAAAGCACCAGTGTGAAAAAAAAACTGCATATCACCTCCTATACCTAATTTCTACCTGCTTCTTTTAGGGATATAATAACTTGATGGAATTTATTTTCATTCATAGCAGACAACTCAGTATCAGCTAATGTTCCAAAAGTGTAACCAACTCTTAGCAATGAACAGCAGCCAAGAAACATTTAATCCTCCCTGCATAAAGATTTACAGGAGAGTATGAGGGTTACAGAGTAAGACAGCTTGTTTACAAGTCAACTTCAGCCCCAACATATACCTGAAATATTAAAAAAATGAAATGCTACTGTCGTGGCTACACTAACAGCCAATACCGAAGAAAATTATTAATTTCTAATCAGTGAATACTTACAGTCAGTGAAATAGACATACGCTGCTTTGTATTTGCTAGATGATTTACTGACAAAGTCATTTATAAGCCCATCCACAGACTGAAAAATAAAGACAATACACTTTATTTAATTACTAATATGTTATTTGTTTGCACTTAAAATCAGTCGGCAAAACATTTAAAACACGTCCTGAAATTCTGCTGCACAGTTCTGCATATGCCATGAAGATGGCAGCAGCAGCAGCAAATTTCTACTGATTAAATGTTTCCTTTGGTGATTTCAGGATGCATATGGGTTTGTAGCACTGTGTACATGTTAAGTGCACCCCAAAAATTGCTTTTAATTAGCAGTGTTTGCTGCCAATTATAAGATCACTGTTGTGCATACAGAGATGGGTAACAGCATTTCAGCCAATATTTTTCTAAGTAGAACTACATTAACAATAGCAAACTGAGAAACAATCAGAATAAATCTGAACTCTGAATCATGGACATATTGTCTTACACAAAGTGCCAAAACAAAAACAAAACAAACAGAGAGGGGGAAAATACTCAGCAGCTTCAGATTTTATTTTTCACAATCAAGGTATTTCAACATCATTATTTTTTTCTGTACAACCTTAAATATCTGAATGTATTTAGAAAGCAGTAAACCACAGATGCCACAGATGTGTTTAAAAGATAGGGTTGGGAAGAACAGTGAATTTAGAAGGCACAAGTATAGTTCAATATGCCATAATGAAAGGTTGACATAATCCTGACTTGTTGATATAAACTTTAAATTAACTAATAAAAGTTTTGAGTTTGGATATAAGAGGCACAAGCAAATATTTCTGACCTGATATACTAACATAGACTAAGACAGCTAACCTCTTCTAAAACTACAATTATACTAGGGTTTAGCATTAGATATAAAAATGGGAAACCAGGTTAGATCCAAAATTTCCTTGCATTAGCAGAAGAAGAAAAAAGTGCCTCGTACAAGAGGATCTTGACAAATTCTACCATCACTAGCACATAGCTCTAATGTGCACACTCATGTCATGATATTCTGAATTACTACCCAAGCATCAGGCCTGGAGATTCATGATGCAAAGAAGGCCACACTGGAAAGGAAAGAGCAGAACAGTGCTTGTTATATGAGCTCAGCTATGTTAACATTTTTCTTAATCTGATCTCAATGGGATTAAGGAAACTACACAAACCTAGCCCTTATATTGAAAACTGGGCCATAACTGGACAGGCCTTAATATATAGTGCGGTTTTTTTAGCAGTTCTTCTACAAAAAACCTACCTCTTACTGCAACAATAACCTATGCACTCTTCACCATACAATCATATTTTCATAAAGAAAAGATCAAGTCCATCTGATGCATCTCCCCTCCCTTTGAAATACTAACCTTTGTTGTAGGTGTGATGAGATAAATGGCTTTCATATGAGGGACGGGCTCACGATTTTTGTAAACATTCTCAACAACTACAAAATAAAATATGAATAAGGGAAAGCTACTTAATATTCCAACACATTTATATCTGAAAAACCTATTTTAAAAATACTTAACAGATCTCTTAATAAAGATTTGTTAAAAGGCAAGCTCCATTTTCATACTGGAGCTATTTCAATTGTATCCTTCTTCCCGATAAATAATCCAAAGTGGTTCACAAGGGATAATGAAAACTATGTGAACTTAATTCATAGCATTATGAAGAATGTGACAAAAGATATTACTAACTAAAAGTATTAAGTTTTATTTATTAATTAGCCAGATTAAATTATTTAAAAACAGAATGATCTAATTAAGTAATGTTTAAATATTTTTTAAAACAAGAACTTACAAAAAATACAGATTACAATCACTGCCTTAAAAGGCATCCACCATATACATGTTATTTCATGTACAGGGAGATTTGCTTCTTCTAAGATTATGTATATGCCTACTAAAAACCAAAAAAGAAAGAGTACTTGTTATTTTTGTACTTCAATGAAAGCTTTATCAGTAGCTTCCAACTCACTAAAACAAGTTTAATAATTTGCTGAATTTTCTTTGAGGAAGTTGAAAAACTACCATTAACCAAAATTCCAGTCTCTAGATTAGTACCCTACATTTAGCTATTACCCTAAGTCTGCAGTGAAATTCTAATTTTGTTGGCAAAAGTTGACCTTGGTAGACAAATTCAGAAGAACCAGTCATGTTCCATTTCAACAGTGGTGACCAAAATTGAAAAATATTCTGTTTAAGATCAGTAATGCTCACAAGGTACATTAAATAAAGATAGAATAAAGAGCTCCTCATGTTATTTGCAAGATTATTGTTGTGTTTTAGAAGCAGATGTTTCATGAAAAAAATATTTTTGCTTATTTTGCCGGTTTGTGCGTGCCCTAGCTGCCCTTACTACACTGAAAACTGTAACTATATGGTGTGCTATGCTGTAGCTAAGATGAAAAACTTTAAAAGGGAAGCTGTTAATAATTGTACAGTATCTTGTTGCAAAACACCAGTTGCACCATGTTGTTGTTGTTGCTGTTATGCACCATCAAGTCACCTCCAACTTATGGTAACTCTATGAATGAGCAATGTCCAAAATGTCATATCCACCACTGCCCTGCTCAGCTTTTGCAAACTCAAGCCTGTAGTTTCCTTTAGGGCATGGGTTCCCAACCTGGGGTTGTGACCCTCTAAGGAGTTGTCTTGGATCTCTTCTCACTCCACACTTCAACGATATCAGAGATGACTCTTTACTTTGCTGTTTTAAACTAATTCCCATACATGTCCAATTAAAATTACAGACCACTGAGTTCAATGTTGTTTATTCCCAGTCAGGGGGCAAAAGCATTGGCCTGCAAACCAACGCCATAACCTTCCCCGCTCCCATGTTTTCTTTTCCTGGAAGGTGGAAACTTTTGTTACACTCCCAGGACTACTGGCCAGCTTTGGCATTGGTGAAGAGAGCACTGCAGTGCCAGCCAGTGTCCACCAGGGGAATTTTGCCTTGATTTCATCCCACATTCAACATTGATTGTGGGATGTCTCTCTCCCTCACCTACACATACACTTGCCCTGTTTTCCACAGGGCAGCAGAATCGCAAACCTCTCTTTCCCACTGTGTAGCAGAATCGCAGGCCACACCCACACCCCCCCCTCTCTTTCCCACTGTGAAGCAGAATCACAAGCCTCTCTTTCTCTCCCTTTTCCACTGAGCAGCAAAATTGCAAGCTCCGTTCCAACTCATTTCTTCAGAAACAAGTCCTACAGGAGCTGGAGAGGGATTAGTGATGTTCACATAAGTGTGGCTTCATAGCATTGCTGATTAGTAGTCCCGTCCTGTGCAGGTTTACTCAGATGTCACTCCTATTGAGTTCAAAAGAACTGAACCCATGAGGAGACCGAGATAGGGCACACCTGGAACCTTAATGTTTCAGTCGTGTTTGTGTGTCTCTTAGTGTTACAATTTAATTAGGTTGAATAATTTGGACCTTTTAAATACTCTTTGCCTTCTGTTCTCTTTTCAGTCCAAATGACTGTGGCAGATAATTTAAACAAAAAGCCTGCAAAAAAAAAGTTTTTTAAAACTTTGCCTTGTTTGCAAATGCGGTGGTGGTGGTCACGGGTTACTTGGCTCAAAAAAGTGGGAAACACTGCTTTAGGGAATTAATCCATCTCATATTTGGTCTTCCTTTTTTCTTGCTGCCTTCCACCTTTCCAACCATTCCAATCTTTTCCAGAAAATCCTGCCTTCTCATGATGTTCTCAAAGTAGGACAGCCCTAGTTTCCATCGTTTTTGCCTCCAGAAATAGGCTTGATTTGTTCTAGGACCCACTTGTTTATCTTTCTGGCAGTTAAGGTTATCCGCAAAACTCTCCTCCAGCACCACATTTCAAACGAATCAATTTTCTTCCTGTCAGCTTTCTTTACTGTCCAGATTTCACACCCATACATGGTGATCAGAAATATAAGAGTGTGGATAATCTTGGTCTTAGTCTCCAGTGACACAACCTTACACTTGATATTTTGTAGTTCTTTCACTGCTGCCCTTCCAAGTCTCAGTCTTCTGATTTCTTGGCAGGAGTCTCCATTTGGACTGATGATTGAACCAAGGTATACAAAATCTCCGACTTTTCCATTTCGTCACTGTCAATGTTGTATAGTTCTTCTGTAATCATTATTTTTTTGTCTTCTAAACATTCAGCTGCAGTCTTGCTTTGGCACTTCCTTCTTTCACTAAAGGTTGTTTCAAGTTACTGCTGCTTTCTGCCAGTAAAATGACATCTGTATATCTTAAAGTATTGATGTTTCTTTCCCCAATTTAGATTTCTTCTTCACCTGGATCTAGTCTGGCTTTCTGTAAGAGTTGTGTTCTGCATACAGATTGGACAGATAAGAGGACAAAATGCACCCTTGACACATTTGCCTTTAGGAAATCATTCAGTCTCTTCATATTCTGTCCTAATGGTAGCTTCTAGTCCACAATGCAGGTTACGCATCAGGAAAATCAAGTGCTGAGGCACATCCATTTCTTTCAGAACAACCCATAGTTTCTCACAAAGGCTTTGCTATAGTCTATAAAGCATAGACAGATCTTCCTCTGAAATTCTTTGGTGTGCTCCAGTAGCCAGTGAATATTTACGATTATGATCTCAAGTGCTTCTTTTCAGAATTCAGTTTGAACATCAGACATTTCTCACACCATATATGGTAAAAACTTTTGTACCAACACCTTAAGCTGCAGCAGATTGCTGCTAATTAAATAATTCCTTTTTCAGTTTTGGGGCGTGCATGACTCATAATGATATGAAGTTACATGCACCCCCCCCAAAAAAAACACCTCTTCAATCCATGTATGATGGTCACTCCTGTTGCACAGATGGAGCTATGTAAGAGGATACTGGCCATTGAATATGGCAAAAAGTCTAAAATTTGACAATTCAGGTAAATTTTAGGGGCCACACTCTATAGAGATTATTGGAGTTGCAGCCTCACATATTTGGAGGTCACCAGCATGTGGGAAGGCAACTTTAGAATATCAATCAATCAGTTAATTAATTCAGCTTATATACTGCCTCATAGTACATGCATTCTCTGGGTGGTTCACAATACATTAAAATCACTAACAATAAATGAAACCAGATATCTTGCAATAAATACCATAAAACAAATACAACCCTGTCCCTAGCTAAAACCTATCTTTAAATAAATTAAACAAATTAAAACAGATTTGAACATCTCAGGATATAAAGTGTAATAAAAGGTAGCTTTAAATACTATTTTTACTAATTTCTTAAAAACTGAGAGGAAAGGCACATGACAAACCTCTGTTGGAAGCTTGTTCCAAAGGGAGGGAGCCACAACCAAGAAAGCATGGTTACTAGTCTTAATTATTTTGGCCTCCTTAATTGTCACTATTTTTAGCAGCATGGACAGCGAAGAGCGGGTGGGGCAGCTAGCTGCTTTGTGGGAGAGACCTTCTGACAAATAATGAAGTCCTAAACTGTTAAGGGCTTTATGGGTCATAATCAGCACCTTGAATTTGGCACAGAAACTAACAGGGAGCCAATGGAGACTGGAGGTATGTTTTCATAACCGCTGGCACCTGTGATCAGTCTGGCTGCTGCATTTTGCTGAAGTTTCCATACCAACTTCAAGAGCAGCCCTATGTAGAGATCATAACAGTAGTCTACTTTAGGGACTACCAATACATGAATCACTGTTGTTAGGCATTTCTTCTCCCACCTTATTTCTACGCAGCTGGGCAATCAATCAAAAATGATAAAAGGAACTCTTGGCCAGAACAGATATTGGTGCCTCCTTAGAGAGAGCTGTCCAAGAGTACATCCAAGCTGCGAACTTTCAGGGGGAGTGTAACCCCATCGAGATCAGGTAAATATACCTCTAACCGGTCCAATAAGCCTCCTAAGAATAGGATCCTCCGTCTTGTCTGCCTTCAGTTTCTGTTTATTGGCCCTTGTCTAGTCCACTATCAATGCTACACAGTGCTCAAGGACCGTGCTGAAACACCAGCAGATGAGAAAAAGGAGAGCTAGAGCTGTATGTTATGCACATACTGATGACAACAAACTCCAAATCTCCGTATGACCAGCGGCTTCGTATAGATATTGAAAAGCATTGGGGGAACGGCCAATCCCTGATGGACCCCACTGTGGAGGTCCCAAGAGATAGGTATCACTTCCCCAAGCTGTACTATCTGAGATCAGCCCACAAAAAAGGACTGGGACCACTGAAAAGTGGAACCCCAAGTCCTAATTTCGACAGCCATCTCGGAAGTCTGCCATGGTCAATGGTATCAAAAGCCACAGAAAGATCCAGGAGGACCAATAGGATTACACTCTCCCTGTCTGCCTCCCTCAAGAGATTGTATTGCAGGGTGACCAATGCCATTTCAGTTTCATGACACTGCCTAAACCCCAAATAAAATGAATATCCATTTCCTCCAAGAACACCTGCAGCTGGTCAGCCACCCCCCCCCCCTTGACCAACTTGCCCATGAATAGAATATTGGCAGCAGGCCCTTTGTTATTAAAATAATCTGTTGCTTAATTTGGTTTCTTTGAAATGGGCCATATAATGGTCTCTTTAAGTGGGAAGGTAAAAAGCCCTCCTGTAGAGATGTATTAATGGTCGACACCTTTTTTGATTTTAAGAACCATGATAGGCAAGGATCTGGACAGGAAGAGATGGCTTTGCAATGTGCAAGTGTCTTGTCCACATCCTCAGGCCATATAAACTGAAACTGATCCAATTTAACCTCACTAGATGGTGTGTCGGACATCTTCAGATCTACTGGTATCAAAAAGGAGTCAAGGTTCCAATGCATGCCTTGAACCATGGGTCTAAAGCAGTGGTCAGGGAACAGGGGTAAATTACCCCAAATGGAGTAAAAATGAAAATCCTGGGGGTAATGAGCAGAGCGCTACCCCCCCCACTCCCACCCCCTGCAGCCGAACCTCAAACTGGAAGCCACCTCTCCCTCCTTCCTTGGTTGCGGCACTTGTAAATCCTCTGTTCTTTTAGAGATCGGAGATAAGGCGGCTTGATTGGTTACAGCTGTAGAACAGCCCCGGGCAGTCAATCCGGCTTGTGAATGACTGCTTCCGCCGGAGGTGACTGCAAGCAGGAGGGAAAGCTCCAGTTAAGGAGGGAAGGAAGGTGCGAGAGAGTGACGGGTGGCTTCATCAGCTTGTTTAAATGTATGTAGAAAATTGAGGGAGGGAGGGTGGATGTGTGTGTGTGTATGAGAGAGAGAGAGAGAGAGACTTGACTCTTTCATAAAACCATGAAAAAAGGAACCTTCTAAAATTTAATCTCCACTGCATTAAGCTCTGCAGTTTCTGCTGAGAACAGCAGAAGTCTGAAGTGTGTAGCAATCACGTTTCTCTATTTCTCATCCCCAAAGCATACAAGAGTATCATAGTTTATTCCCAAAATCTGAATCCCAGTCTTTCTGCTCCTGGTCCTACTTTGACTGCAGCACCAAACAAAAGACTGTGGGTTTCTTTATTGAGTCAATCCATCTCATGTGCAGTCTTCCTCTTTTCCTACTGCATTGCACTTTTTCCTGCATTGCTGCCTTTTCCAGTGAGCTTGTCTTCTTATGATGCCACTGTAGTACAGTACCCTTTGTTTGGTTATTTTAGCTTCTAGTGAAAGCTCACACTTAATTTGCTTTACTTATCTTTCTGACAAGTCATAATAGGTTTGTCATCGCTTTCCTCCCAAGAAGCAGGCGTCTTTTAATTTCGTGGCTGCTGTCCCCATCTGCAGTGATCATGGAGCCCAAGAAAGTAAACTCTGTCACTGCCTCCATATCTTCCCCTTCTATTTGCCAGGAGGTGGTGGGACCAGTGGCCATGATCTTAGTTTTTTTTTATGTTGAGCTTCAGACCATTTTTTGCGCTCTCCTCTTTCACCCTCATTAAGAGGTTCTTTAATTCCTCCTCACTTTCTGCCATCAGAGTGGTATCATCTGCATATCTGAGGCTGTTGATATTTCTTCCGGCAATCTTAATTCCGGTTTGGGATTCATCCAGTCCTGCCTTTTGCATGATGTATTCTGCATATAAGTTAAATAAGCAGGGAGACAATATACAGCCTTGTCGTACTCCTTTCCCAATTTTGAACCAATCAGTTGTTCCATATCCAGTTCTAACTGTAGCTTCCTGTCCCACATATAGATTTCTCAGGAGGTAGATAAGGTGGTCAGGCACTCCCATTTCTTTAAGAACTTGCCATAGTTTGCTGTGGTCCACACAGTCCAAGGCTTTTGCGTAGTCAATGAAGCAGAAGTAGATGTTTTTCTGGAACTCTCTGCTTTCTCCATAATCCAGCGCATGTTAGCAATTTGGTCTCTAGTTCCTCTGCCCCTTCGAAATCCAGCTTGTACTTCTGGGAGTTCTCGGTCCACATACTACTGAAGCCTACCTTGTAGGATTTTGAGTATAACCTTGCTAGCGTGTGAAATGAGTGCAATTGTACAGTAGTTGGAGCATTCTTTGGCACTGCCCTTCTTTGGGATTGGGATGTAGACTAATCTTTTCCAATCCTCTGGCCACTGCTGAGTTTTCCATTGATGATGACAAAAAAAAATAGCTCACTGGTCCTTTGATATTGGGCTGTGGCACCAGGGTGGGTGACATGACCTTTAGCCTGGTTTGTTCCTTTTTGCACACCACACACAGAATGATTAAAGTGGTAGGAAAAGCCCCCCCCCCCCAACTCTGCGTTGGCTGTCTCTAGCAAGCACATCATTGCTAGCACCACTCTGGCAGCCACTGATGATGATTAAATCCTCTGCGAGCTAGCAAAAATTTAATGCAACTTGCTAGGCACATTGGACACCTTACTACTCCCTATACCACCCCCTGGCTGGAGTGCAATGTGTTCCAGCAAAAATAGTGCACATCTTTATTAAATTTGGTGCATCCTGCTAGTTCGGTACATAGCCTGGCAGCCATTGATACTGATGATATATCCTGCTAGTTCGGTACACAGCCTGTGTAGATTCAATAATATTTTGAATTCAAATAATGTATGATTTCCTTCCTTTCAAATCAAGGGGGTAATGTCGGCGTATATAAATTTTTTGGGGGGTAAAAGGTAAAAAAGTTCCCTGACCCCTGGTCTAAAGTAAGCTGCCAGACAGTTGCAGTTTTCCACATTTGGAAATAAAGGTTGTTTTTTCCAGAAGAAACAAGACCATGGACAACACAGGAAAGTTCCTCCTGTTAGTTAGAAGCAGTCTCAACTAGTTGGAGATAATAGCTTCTTTCAGTGGCCTCAAGTTTATTCTGCTATCTTTCAGATGCTTCCCCGATAGCCGCAAGATTAAACTATGTCCGAGCTTTCCTCCATCTGCTCTGTAGCCTTTTTCAATGTTGCTTCATCATCCTTAACTCCTCCATAAACCTTAGAGAAGGCCAGGCTCTGCAGCAAAGAGGATGTCCAGGAGAGATCATGTCTACAGCTCAGGTCACCTCTGAAAACTCTGACAGGTGATCAGAGTATCAACAGGAATGTCAACCATATGAGTTGAAAAAAACCCTAAGACACTTTGGAAACCAAAAGGATCCATCAGTTTTCATGGGTGGACCATAGTAATAGGTCCCTCCTCCCCAGAGAAGGGTACAGTTGTGCCAAGTCCAACTCAGCAGGAGATGGTCTGACCATGACAAGGGGGAGGACTCAGGGTTCACCACCTTCAGATCATCCTCTCCCTGTCCTGACATGAACACCAGATCTAGAATGTGATCTGAAACATGAATTGGTCCAGTGAAATGGAGAGACAGGGCCATGGCCATCATGAAATCCATGAACTCCAGAGCTGCTCCAGACTATTATGTCTCAGCATGTATGCTGAAGTCTCCCAGAAGTAAAATATCTAAAGCTGTCACATAGATCAGCAGAATGAGTAGAAAGGAAGCTAAATCAGTCTTTGCAACTGTGCTTTACATATTTAGAAAACATAATTTCACATACCAAGGCAATGAACTGTACAGTTATTAATATATTTATTAGCGAAAAGAAAACTACAGCAGTTTAGAATAAAAGAAGATATTTTGAGCAAAACATAGATTATAACATACAATACACATTAATGGTTTCCAAACTTGCTTCCCAAGTATGGGCAGGTTTCTTTTGCCCTCCTTGCATTTTGTGACAGCTACTGCCAGAATGACTAGACATTATAATAAAACAAGCGAATGGTGCAGAACCTTGGAGGGGAATCTGTGACCCTCCAAACACTGCTAGACTATAGATGCTGTGATCCCAAACATTAACCATGCTAGCTGGAACTGATGAGAAATGTAATCCATCAACATGCGGAGGGCCAAATGTTCTCCCACACAATTTAGGAATTCAGCAAGATGTACATATCAGTCCCATCTAATATCTATAGGTCAGATCCAGTACACATTAGAATTTTCATCCTACTGGAATTAATATGGAAAAGTCTGTCATTACTTAAGTCCCTATGATTTTCATGGGAACTAAATGCAAATAACTTAGTCCAAATCTGACCCCAAACAGATTTGTTTCTACAGATTTGTTTCATTCAAGATGTTTGAGAGTCAAGAAGTAAAGTGAAAATTTCAAGAGAAAACATTTCAAAGATGAAAAATAATTTTCCACGGGCATCTATCTGCAGCGAAAGTATCAACTGGCAAAACTAGTTTCCAACAATACCAAGGCTACAGAATTATGTTTAGCAGATACTTACCAGTTATCCCTTCTGCTAGTAAATCTGTCATTTTACCACATGATGACAGAAGCTTTGTGGTGAAGTCATCTAGAAGTATTATCTTTATATGGGAAAAAAAAATCAAAGCAGTGCTTTAGATAGCTAAATTCAACTACATACTACTTCATTCAGATTGGGTTTTGAAACCCAATGACAGATACAGTGAAACCTTAGTCATTAAGTCACAGTTGTACTTTTAAAGTCAGTATTAATTTGCTTGAAAGAAGTCTTAATAACCAGGTTTTCAAACTGCTCAAATTCCTAAAGAGGGTGTTCCAAAATTTCAGTACCACACCTATTAAAAAACCTTATGTCATGTACTTAATTTATTTCAAAATATAGAAAAACATGAAACAGAGCATCAGACACTGACATCACAGCATGTGTGGGATCAAGGAATCTATCAAGATACAATCTTCAGTTGCCTGCTCCTTGACGTGACAACTGAAGTTTCTGGGCAATTATTTAATATAATTTATTCTGAATTATATTGTTATCCCTTTAAAGCTCTTTCAACAAGATAAAAATAAAAGCCAGAATCTAATTAGGTTATTTACCTGATCAAACTGCCACCATCAGCAGAATCTGGAGGGAGTGCAACTCTCCCTCAGGTAACCTCGCCAAAGATGGAAAAGCTTCCTGAACTCTGTGTGTGTGTGTGTGTGCGCGTGCGCGCACAAAGGAGACTGTGTTGGGGAATAGAGCTATGTCTTGCTAGCACTTGTGCAAAGTTTGATGTTATCTAGTGTCTTCTGCAATATGGTAAACTAAGCTGGTTGAATAGGTCAGTGAGTTAGGCCTCTGGTTGCAGAGTTGGAGACTGGTAGTTCAGTTCCCTACTGTGCATTCTAGAAGAGCCAGCCTTGGGCAAGCTGCACAGTCCCAGGATGCTCCCAGTAGTAGAAAATGGTTAACTACTTCTGAGTACTCTCTATGTAGAAATCCTGAAAAGGGTCACCACAAGTCACAACTGACTTGACAGCAGCAGCTGAACAAATTCAGTTGTGCTTTGTTTTCTTCCTCATCCATGTGGAGACATGTAGGAGAAGGTCTAAGTAATATGTGTGACCCTGTTGATACTCCTGGACCTTTCAGCGGCTTTCGACACCACCAACCATGGTGTCCTTCTGGATAGGCTGACTGGGTTGAGACTCGGGGGCACCGCTTTACGGTGGTTCTGCTCCTTCCTGGCTGACCTTGTCCAGAAGGTGGTGCTGGGGGACAGTTGCTCTGCCCCATGACATTTATGTCATGTGGTTCCTCAGGGCTCGATACTGTCCCGCATGCTGTTTAACATCTACATGGAACCGCTGGGAGACGTCATCAGGAAGTTTGGGCTGAGGAGTCAGCAATATGCTGACAACACTCAGCTCTACCTCTCGTTTTCCACCAATCCAGGTGAGGCGGTTTCTGTGCTGAACTCGTGTCTGGACCTGATAATGGACTGGATGAGGGTTAATAAATTGACACTCAATCCAGACAAGACGGAAGTGCTGCTAGTGGGTGCTTCGCCGGACAGGCTACAGCGCCATTTCCCTGCCCTGAATGGGGTTGCACTTGCCCTAAGGGACAGGGTGCACAGCTTGGGGGTGCTCCTGGACCCCGGTCTAACTCTGGAAGCCCAGGTGGACTCGGTGGCCAGGGGCGCCTTCCTTCAGCTATGGAAATTATACCAGCTACGGCCCTACCTGGACGAGCAGAGTCTCATGACAGTTACGCATGCACTGGTAACATCCTGTATAGATTACTGCAATGCGCTGTACGTGGGGCTGCCTTTGAAGACGGTCCGGTGACTGTAACTGGTTCAGAATCGAGCTGCGCGGCTGCTGAGTGGTGGGGCTGCTAGGGAACACATCAGGCCGATTCTGTTCAAATTACATTGGCTACCAGTCGCTGCCCGGGCCCAATTCAAAGTGCTTGTTTTGACGTATAAAGCCCTAAATGGCTTGGGACCTGGATACCTGAAGGACCACCTCCTTCCATATGAACCTACCCGGCAATTAAGATCTAGCCAGGGGCCCTCCTGAAAGAGCCATCCCTCAAGGAGGGATAGCTTGTAGACAAAGGGCCTTTTCGGCAGCTGCCCCCAGACTATGGAACGCCATTCCGAGTGAGATTCGTCTGGCGCCGACGTTGATGACGTTTCGGTGCTAGGTCAAAAACTTCCTGTTCCAGAAGATTTTGAATTGAAATAATATCAACTTTGGGTCCTGATGGCGATTTTTAGAGTACTGTATTTTTTTTCTTAAACTACAACATAAACATAAACCAAAATAAAAATCGACTGTGTTCCCCACCACCATAGTTGGGACCTCTTGCAGTAATCCTCTTCTTCCTCTATCTTTATTCTTCTTCTTCCTTTATTGTCCTCTTCTCCAGAACTGCACTGATTCTTGATTTGGAGCTTTCCCTTTTCCTCTTGTTAGCACATATTCAAGAAATCTGCTCCACATATCATAGAAATTATTCTTTTTCATCTCTCCTTTCTTAACCTTTAAGTTACAAGTTAACTTATCATTTATAGCAATGTTCCATATTTCATTATACCATTCGAAATTCAGACTTTGATTTCCAATTCCTAGCTATTATTAATCTGGCTACTGTTAATAAATTGGTAATCAATTCTCTAGTCATCTTATCATATTCCACATTCTCAAATATTGATAACAGAGCTATCTCAGGATTAAATTCTATATCTTTTTCACATATGTCATTTAGTTCTTTAAAGATTAGTTTCCAAAATCTTTGTACTTTTTCGCATTCCCATCATATATGAAAGTATGCACCAATTTCCTTCTCACATTTCCAACAGACATTCAGATAACTAGCATTAATTTTATTCAATTTTGTCGGTGTCAAATACCATCTTAAACCCAATTTGAAAACATTTTTCTCTTATTCTCACCAACATAAATCGTAAAACCCTCATTTTCCACATCTTCCTCCATTCTTCATCATGTATTTTTTCCTAAGTCTTGTTCCCACACTAACTTCAATCCTTTTTTCTCAGTCTCTTCTTCTTCTAGATCAAGCAGGAATCTTTAAATTTTACTCACTGCACCCTTTACTGAATATCTTCATATGATAATAGAAATTGTTCATACTTCATATATTCTCTACCTTTATTATATTTCTTTACCCATTCATTAGTCCATCTTTCTAATTGTATATAATTCAACCATGATATATTCTTATTTTGAAGGATTTGTTTCATTTGATCTTTCGATCTCATTTTATACAACCAGTCTTTTAATCTAATCACTTTTTTTCTTTAAATAATTCTGCATAAACTTTCATATTGGCAGGAAAATTCTCTATTTCAGTCACTAATCCAAATGGAGAGTTAAACGGACATAAATTCTTTCTATATTTGTACCAGACGTTTAACATAGTCTTTAAAAACGGGTTATTAATTTCGCTTATTTTATATTTCTTAATCATAACAAATAGATGTTTTTCAATATCCACCTGTAATTCTGATGATTCCATTTTCCACCAAATTAACCTTTTCTGGGTTATATATAATTTCCCCAATGAATCTCAACTGATTACCCAAATAATAATTTTTTACATTTTGTATGCCTATATTTCTAGAACTGACACCAAAGAAAGTTGTTCTTGTCATCATAGGGGATTGGAATGCTAAAGTAGGGAGTCAAGAGATAAAAGGAACAACAGGTAAGTTTGGCCTTGGAGTTCAAAACGAAGCAGGGCAAAGGCTAATAGAGTTTTGTCAAGAGAACAAGCTGGTCATCACAAACACTCTTTTCCAACAACATAAGAGGTGACTCTACACATGGACATCACCAGACGGGCAGTACCGAAATCAGATTGATTATGTTCTCTGCAGCCAAAGATGGAGAAGCTCTTTACAGTCAGCAAAAACAAGACCTGGAGCTGATTGTGGCTCTGATCATCAGCTTCTTATAGCAAAATTTAAGCTTAAACTGAAGAAAGAAGGAAAAACCACTGGGCTAGTCAGGTCTAATCTAAACCAAATCCCTGATGAATACACAGTGGAAGTGAAGAACAGATTTAAGGAACTAGATTTGGTGGACAGAGTGCCTGAAGAACTATGGATGGAGGCTCGTAACATTGTACAGGAGGCAGCAACAAAAACCATCCCAAAGAAAAGGAAATGCAAGAAAGCAAAGTGGCTGTCCAACGAGGCCTTACAAATAGCAAAGAAGAGAAGGGAAACAAAATGCAAGGGAGATAGGGAAAGTTACAGAAAATTGAATGCTGACTTCCAAAGAATAGCAAGGAGAGACAAGAGGGCCTTCTTAAATGAACAGTGCAAAGATATAGAGGAAAAGAATAGAAAGGGAAGAACGAGAGATCTGTTCAAGAAAATTGGAGATATTAAAGAACCTTTTGTGCAAAGATGGACATGATAAAGGACAAAAATGGTAGGGACCTTACAGAAGCAGAAGACATCAAGAAGAGGTGGCAAGGATACACAGAGGAATTATACCAGAAAGATTTGGATGTCCCGGACAACCCAGATAGTGTGGTCGCTGACCTTGAGCCAGACATCCTGGAGAGTGAAGTCAAGTGGGCCTTAGAAAGCATGGCTAACAACAAGGCCAGTGGAGGTGATGGCATTCCAGTTGAACTATTTAAAATCTTAAAAGATGACGCTGTTAAGGTGCTACACTCAATATGCTAGCAAGTTTGGAAAACTCAGCAGTGGCCAGAGGATTGGAAAAGATCAGTCTACATCCCAATCCCGAAGAAGGGCAGTGCCAAAGAATGCTCCAACTACCGTACAATTGCACTCATTTCACACGCTAGCAAGGTTATGCTCAAAATCCTACAAGGTAGGCTTCAGCAGTATGTGGACCGAGAACTGCCAAAAGTACAAGCTGGATTTTGAAGAGGCAGAGGAACTAGAGACCAAATTGCTAACATGCGCTGGATTATGGAGAAAGCCAGAGAGTTCCAGAAAAACATCTACTTCTGCTTCATTGACTACGCAAAAGCCTTGGACTGTGTGGACCACAGCAAACTATGGCAAGTTCTTAAAGAAATGGGAGTGCCTGACCACCTTATCTGCCTCCTGAGAAATCTATATGTGGGACAGGAAGCAACAGTTAGAACTGGATATGGAACAACTGATTGGTTCAAAGTGTGAAGGCAAGAGGAGAAGGGGACAACAGAGGACAAGATGGATGGACACTGTCATCGAAGCTACCAACATGAATTTGACCAAACTCCGGGAGGCAGTGGAAGACAGGAGGGCCTGGCGTGCTCTGGTCCATGGGGTCACGAAGAGTCGGACATGACTTAACAACTAAACAACAACAACAAAATGCCTATACCTCCTTTTTTTGTTGTTTTATACCAATACTTTTTATTTATTCTGGCTCTCTTCCCTTCATTACAGTATTTATTAATCATTCCTTGCCAAAATTTAAAGTCATCTTCTGTTAACTGTACTGGTAACATTCTAAATAAAAAAAATATTTTTTGGTAGAATCTTCATTTTTATCAGTGTGATCCTCCAAACCAAGAAAGTTTTAAGTTAGTATATTCTTGTAGTTTCTTTTTAATATCTCCTTTTAATTTATTATAATTATGTTCCTTTATTTTTTGAGTATCTTTTACTAAATCTATACCTAAACATTTAACCGATTTACATATCTTAAAATCATATTTATCAACAAACTTTTCTTGTTCTAGTTTATTATGATTAAACATTATTTCAGATTTTTGCCAATTTACATGTAATCCAGTTATTTTTCCAAATTTTTCTAAATGAACTTTAATTCTATCTATACTTTCTAATGGGTTTTTCACTGTCAATAGGGAATCATCAGCAAATAAATTAATCTTTATTTTATTATTTTCACCCATACCTTCAATTAAATCGTTATTCCTTATTGCATTTGCTAACATTTCAATAATCAAACAAAACAGAACTGGAGAAAGAGGGCAACCTTGTCTGGTGCCTCGGCCTAGAGCTATCTGCTCTGTCATCCCATCATTAACAATTACTGCAGAAGTGTTCTCCAAATATAATTGGTCTATTACCCCCCTAAATTTCTTTCCAAAACCCCAACCCTTTAAAAGGATCTTTAATGTTGGCCATTCTACACAATCGAATGCCTTAAAAATATCTAATGATAAAATACCTGCCTTTTATTTATCTTTTTCTATATTATATATAATATTCAAAACCCTCTTAGTTAAATTTTCCATTTGTCTTCCCTTAAAAAAACGATTTTGATCCTCTTTAATATATTTTGTAATAAACTTATTCATTCTATTTGCCTACTGTATTTTTAATTGTATTTTAATTGTTTTATCTTTTTATTGCATTTAAATTGTTGTAAGCCACCCAGAGACCTTTGGGTAGTGTGGGCGGCATGATTGATAGATAGATTAGATAGATATTCCTATCTCTAGTTGGTAAGAACGAATATAATGAAATATAGCAGTTTTCTATAACTGGGATCCAGAAGATATTCCTACCACTGGTCAGTTATGAATCACTTCTATGCGTCCTTACAGATATCTTAAAAATAACTTTCCAGGCTCTGAAGGGTACACATATAATGACTGGACAAGAAATCAACCTATTCTTTAGTCAATCCCTAATTTATTTATTTATTTAACTTATATGCCGCCCACACTACCCAAAGGTCTCTAAAAGTGTGTGATCGGAGAAGGCTGCCTGGTAAGGTAAGGTGCTGTTTTCTGCTTTTTTAAAAACTGTTCTGGGTGTTTTTGCAGCGTGGTTTTGGGCTGGGGGGGTTATGTTTCTGTGCTGTGATGGGCCTTGGGGGGTTTGTTTGTTTTTTGGGTTTTTTTCCCCCCATTTCCGATGGGTCTTGGGGGGTTTGGTTGCTTTTTGGAGTGTTTTTTTCCCATTTCCGATGGATCTTGGGGGGTTTGGTTGCTTTTTGGAGTGTTTTTTCCCATTTCCGATGGATCTTGGGGGGTTTGTTTGTTTTTTTGGCTTCCCTCCATTTCCGATGGATCTTGGGATGTTTGGTTGCTTTTTGGGTTTTTTCCCCCCATTTCCGATGGTCTTGCATGCTTCCCTTGCTTTTTCCTTTGTTCTCTGTGCATTTCTGATCTGCTCTGTTTGTTTTCTGTGCATTTCCGATGGGTCTTGCATGCTTGATTGCTTTTCTTCCCCCCCCCCCCCCTTCAGCCGGAAGAGATTAATCGCATTTCCAATTAGTCTTGCAGTGATTTTTTTTTTTTTTGGTGATTTTTTTCTTCAGCCGGAATGGATTAATTGCATTTCAATGCATTCCTATGGGAAATGGTGCTTCGACTTACGACCATTTTGAGTTACGTCCATCTTCTGGAATGGATTATGGTCATAAATTGAGACACCACTGTAGATGCATACCTATGGCTCTATAACCTATTTTTTATCCTGAATTCTGGGGAAAGCAAACTTTCAGTCAAAGATTTAAGTTCCATTGAGTTTCACTGAAACAAAGAACACTTGCATTTAGAAGTGTAGTAGAGTTAAAAACTAGTGTGAAACTGATTGCTATTATTTCTAAGAAAGCAGAGAATGGTGATGCTGCTAGAAAACTTGTATTCAGCTACCACTGTTACTTAATTGGCAGCAAAGTTTGTTAAGTGACAGTGGTAGCTAAATACAATTTTTATTACAATCAGTTTGGAAAACTAAATTATACACTGCAACGTGCCTTAAATAAATGTTTATAAGAATACAGTGTGTAACTGATGTAAACATCAGTTACACACTGTTGTAAATAAATCTGTAGTACACTGTTGTAAATAAATAAAATCAAGTTGTAAATTGTGTGAATCACAGTAGCATTTACACCTGTAATGACTTAAGATCCCTGTTTGGTATTCAGTTATTTTCTTTGGAAGCTTTGTTTTGTAAATTATTACCTGTAATAAAAGCAATTTAACATTAACCTTACCTTCCATTCTTCTTCCTTTCTACAGTCATCAAATACTGCTGTTTTCAGCTCTGAAAATAAAATAGTAGTATTGTAACAATGTGATAGAACTCCAGTTCTATAAGGAAAGAGCTTGACACTACAAATAAGCTCATTTCATTTTTTAAAAACCTATATTCTTTAGCAATATCACACCATATCTCTTTGCATTAAAAAAATTCAAAAATAAGCAACAGAAGAGCACAAGAGAAATGCACAAACATAACTGAAAATTCTCCATGTAGTGCATCTCTCTCTACTTCTACATTGTTTGCTTATATTATATTATATATTATATGAATTATATTCAGTTATACTCTCCAATCCATCATCGTACAACAAGCAAAAAAATAGAAAGCTATGCACAATGTTTGGTGTGGTCTCCTCAATCTTTTAGACAAAGACAATTATCCCTGCAGATATTTTACTTATGAATGTGTATTCCAACATACTGTGTCTAATAGCTGCTTCTAACATTAACACAATTTAGCTTTAGAAACTACTGTATTTAAAGATGATATAGTTTTTAATGGTTTATCTGTTTTAAATATTAAATGCATTTTAATTGGTTCTATTGTTTAATTGTTTTTATTGTATATCTCACTCTGTTTTTAATTCTATTCTTTTTAATACTGTGAGCTAGCTTGAGTCCCCTTGTTAGGAGAAACGCGGCCTATTAATAAGACAAATAAAATAAATATCCACATACAACTTCTACTACTAACCAGACATAAGGTTTATTAGTGACCCTGGTTCTCTAGATAGCACTGGAGGATTTCTGAGATTAATGATATCTAATGCATCAATGTATATTCCAATGTACATACCCGCATTATGCGTAGCCAATTAATTTTTAATTAATTAATTCCAGTATCTAAATTGAACTGTTTATCCAACAACACTATCAATAAGTATATGTGAAGACAAATCACATCCATTTGAACATCTTTTAAGCATTGCAATCCTACGGT
The DNA here is from genome assembly GCA_037013535.1 of Intellagama lesueurii. Lineage (NCBI taxonomy): Eukaryota > Metazoa > Chordata > Lepidosauria > Squamata > Agamidae > Intellagama > Intellagama lesueurii. Next base: position 142,463,416 of record JBAJHW010000004.1, read on the forward strand.
TTTTGCAGCCTACATCCTACCTCATTTTCCTTTGTGCAAAAGGGCAACATTTTTCTACTTCCTAGATTGTCAACATCTTTCTGTTTCCTAGATTGTCTATCATGGGACAGGGCACAAGATAGTTGGTATAATCAGAAGATGAGTGCGTGCCACATCAGATCTCTAGCATGATTGCTTTTACACAAACTTGTAGGACAATAGGATTTCAACATCTCAACTATGTTTTCAAAGTGGTAGCCATGTTAGTCTGTGCAAGCGTTATCAACAAGAATCACAAAACAAAACAAAAGCAAAACAACAACAGAGGCCTTGTGGCACCTTAAATACTTTACTGCTATATTTTAATGTGAGCTTTTGTGGAACAAGTCCACTTCTTCAGACATATGAGTGAGAATACAGAGACTGCATGGCAAAATATTCATGCATGACTCTAACATAAAGAGACATGGAGATTGGTATATTCAAGTTGTAAATAGTGTGAATCATTGTAGCATTCACACCTGTAATGACTTAAGATCCCTGTTTGGTATTCAGTTATTTTCTTTTGAAGCTTTGTTTTCTAAACAGCAACAATGATTAGTTGGCAAAGGTACCCCAGTCTACAGAAAACAATAGCAGAAACAACATGTGGTAATGAGCTAAAAATCACTGACTTTACCTATGAAGCATATTCTGTAAGGGTGGCTTATCGTAGGGAAGGAACTTGGCTATGGAAAATGACAATGGATAACAACATAATTATTGTGGTACAGTGGTGCCTCGCTAGACGATGTTAATCCGTTCCGCGGAAATCGCTATCTTGCGAAAACATCGTCTAGCGAAGCACGTTTCCCCATTGGAATGCATTGAAATCTCTTCAATGCGTTCCAAGGGAAAAGTCGTCGTCTTGCGAAGATCGTCCATAGGGAAACCTCGTCTAGCGAGCGCGGGTCCCCGTTGGAATGCACTGACAGCTATTGACCGCTAGTCAATGCATTCCAATGGGGAAAAGTCGTCGTCTAGCGAAAATCGCCCATATGGAAACATCGTTTTGCGAAGCGCAGTAGCGATCGCAAAAAGCCATTGTCTAGCGAATTCCTCGTCCTGCGAGGCAATCATCTAGCGAGGCACCACTGTATTTCACATTTGATAGCTGAATAGTTTAGGTATCTGGCAGCAGAGCAAGAGGTTGGGGAGCTCGATTCCCCACTGTGTCTCCTGTGAGTAGAGCCAGCCTGTGTGGCCTTGGGCAAGCTGCACAGTCCCAGGGTGCCTCAGAAGGAGGGAAAAGTAAACCACTTCTGAGTACTCTCTACCTGGAAAACCGTGGAAAGGGTTGCCATAAGTCAAAATTCATTTGACAGGACGTGATTATTAGCTGGCTGGACAGCTCAGTGGTTTCGTTATCTGGCTGCAGAGGAAAAAGGTTGGGAGTTCAAATCCTCACTGTGCCTCCTGCAAACAGAGTGAGCCTGTGTGGCTTTGGGCAAGCTACACAGTCCTAGGGTGCCCTTAGAAGAAGGGAATGGTAAACTGCTTCTGAATCTCACAGCCTGCGTTCGATCCCAGCAGTTTTAGGCAGCTGACTTGAGGTTGATTCAGCATTCCATCCTTCATTCTTTACCTGGAAAACCCTGATAAGCGTTCCCATATGTCAGAATTGACTTGCACCACATGATTATTACCATATTTTCCGTGTATAAGACGCCCCCATGTATAAGACACCCCCCCCCACTTTTCTAACCCAAAATTTCTTTCTTTGCAAGAAAGTGGAGGTGGAAGGCAATTCCTGCTTTCCCCCTACATTTTAGTTGCAAAAATCAGCTTTCCCCCTCCACATTTTGGAAAGAAAATGGAGGGGGAAAGCAATTCCTGCTTTCCCCCTACATTTTCCTTGAAAACAGCAGCTTCCCCCCTCCACGTTTTGCAAAGAAAAAAGGAGGGAGAAAGCGCTTTGATCCCACCCACCCTCCGTACTTCCGAGTATAAAACGACCCTCAATTTTACCTTTAATTATTTTAAGAAAAAGTGTTGTTTTATACACGGAAAATATGGTACTATTAATGGCTTAAGAATCCCTGGCTAATATTTAATCCATTGAAACGTGTATTAAAGCATATGCATATAGTTTATTTCAGCTGTTTCCCTCTGGATTCTTGTTTTATAATTTTTCTGCTCCAAAATAGCAACTTTCAAATCCTGTGAAGAGTGTCCTAGTAGACTGAAATGATTTAAAACGGATATCTGCATATTGCCATTCCTGATGTCCTTCTCTGAGAACTTCTATGTCAGAAACATTCAAAATAAGAGCTATTGCTGACCAAGGCCATTTCTTCCTCATTACAAGAACCTCCACCAACATTTAATTACAGTCTGTAGTAAAGTTCCACAAAGACTCTAACCATCAATGGGTAAGAATTTCCTTATACTGTACTCTTTGTTATCAGAGTCAGGATGCCTGAAGCATTTTAAGCAAGATACAGCAAAACTACATAACACCACTAAATAATGTAATACTACTAGTTTCTAGTACTTTTATAGTACAAGATCTACATGATCTCAAGGTCCCCATATAAATGAATACTTCTAGGGAACTCTAGATTCTAATGTATCAGAATAACTAAAATCATGGGTGAATTTTGACAGTTGCTCACAGAAAATGTCAAGTTCCTTTGCCCCAAAACACTCACAAGTCCCAATTTATTTTTAAGTGCTCAAAGAACTAGAGAGGAAACATTGTATCACATGAGAAATAGAAGCAGGAAACAAATGAGGACACAGAAAACAATGGTAACAGTCTCCTTATTATGGGTTGAACAGCAGGAGATAAAATAAATCATTCGGCATCACTTTGTTTTCAGGTCACCCCACTTGAAAGCAAAAAAAAGTGCATTTTTAAAAAATGCATGCAGAAAAAAATTGCTAAAAAGATTACACAGCACAGATGACAAAAGCAAATGTGCAGTCCAATTCTGTACAGAGCTAGAGAAGTTTATGTACTGAAATCAGCAACTTTAAGTCCTTGGACTAGGACAAGGGAAAATGGTGGTGGGTTAAATATCCCGCATCTTTCCTTGTGGTCCTACTTATCAGTAAAAAAAAAAGGAAGAAAAAAATATGAAAGGAAGTCGCTGCACACTATAAAGTTAGGCATATTGAATTAACTGTTGAATGGCAAGTCAACACTAATTTAAACCCTATCAATTCAACAAGTTTACTCTTGTTGAGACTGACGGATCCTGTCATTAATGTTTTATGTAGTTTGACTCGTAAATCCTACCCTCCACATCCAAGTACAAGCAGGACAAAGATACATTCAACTGAACATTTAAAAAATGTGCCCCTCTGGTCGCAAAGCATACCATCCCTACTATTTCATCTATTACAGTATTAGAGGACTGGAATGTAAAAAAAAGTCTTCATTCTCTTCATTTTTGGCGAAAACAGGCTATATATTGAGTCTAAACACAGTAAGAGAGCTGGCTGAGGATTCCCAAACCCTGCAAAGAATCTTGACTCCAGTGTGAAACCAAAACATCAAGCACACATTTTCCTCCTCTTTTGAACAAGTTGTGCAAACATGACTCAGGTAAAACTAATGTATTTTCCCTTTGTCAGCTTGAACAGCAAAAACGAAAGGGTATGCTGATTGATCATAAGGATACAGACAGTCCAGTGCTACTTTTAAAAAAATCTAATCCATACATGGTAAAAATTATCACAGTTTTAAGTACCATGCATTTTTTAAAAATTTGCATGTATACAAACTCTCTTCATCTTACAGTGGGCAGAAAATCTGTTGCATTATCTCATTCACCACCAGCACAGAAGGATTAAGGATTTACACCCTTACCACAAAGCCATATAAACCCATAGCTTTAAGGAACAAATCCGAGACACATACCATCTATAAACCCCCTGAAGAACAAAAATGCCTGTTAATTTTTTATATCATCCATCCTGTTCAAGTCCAACACTTTCTCTGTTTTCTTCCTCAGCGAACTTTTCATTACTGTCATCGACTGTGTTAAAATATTCATTCATTATCCCTGCCTAGATTCCAATATGTCCTTTTCTTTTTAGTAAAACCCAACCCATCTACATCTCTCCACTAGATTCTGTCCCTCAGCATTAGCAACAAACACAGGACGTTGCTGTCCCACGCTCATTCCTTACTAAAATTAATCAGATTGGATTTACACCCAGGACTGAAGTTCAAATCCTCATTATCACCCACAATGCTCACTGGAGTAACCTTGGGCTATCTCAGTTTTCCAACCTATTCTCATTGCCGAAATGTGGATTTTAAAAAACGAATCTGAAGTTTAAAAAAAGGAGATTCCCGTATTCCTCGCCGTGGGGGGGGGGGGGGAATGAGTAAGATTGCCATTGTCTTCTTGTTTCAAAAAACTCACCTTCCGACCCTTTTTAGATAGCAACCGGGCACACGGATATTTAGCAGGTGAAATGCTTCCTTGTAGAAAGGTAGGAATCCAAGGAACCCCCCTTCACCTGTTTTCTCCCTCACTCCCTTTCCCGGCCCGCGAAGGTAGGACTGAAGGGTTGAGGGGTGACCCTCCGCCCAAAAAAAAAAGGATAACCCGGCAACCCGCGGCTACCGTGTTCTCTCACGAAAGCCGTCACCCAATGCATGCCTGCACCAAACCCACCATCCCCTCGCTTTTCCTCAGTTCCTCTGACATACAGGAGTGGCCTCCGGCAGTCATCGTAGGAAAACCAAGCAAAAGAAGGACCACCTCGCTACGTTATGCCGGATTCCTTAAATGACACGATGGTGGTGGTTGCTGTCTACTATGTTAGGCGTAAGCGAAGGTTAGCTAGGAGAAAGAAGACGAACGCGGCAGTTCCCCGCACTCACTCTGCCACACCAGGCTCTTCAGTCCCCGGTCTCCACTCGCAGCCGGCGCCATCTTACTTCCACTGCCCTCGACGTGACGGAAACAAATTCCGCACTCTTGCAGGAGAAGGCCATTCACACCCCGCCTCCTTCTCGGCAGACCACGCCCCTCATCCTGCAGGTTCGGTGCCGCCTTTTCTAGGAAACTGGCTGTGGGTGAACCTGCTGAGGGAAGCAGAAAAGGGGTGCGAGAGATAGACCGACCTTGTCGTGTTTGCAGGAGGAAAAATGCTGAGCTGAGGGGGTGCCATGCCCTTGGCTTTCGCAGGGGCCGAAAGCGCGCCTCACTGCAGGAGGTGGGGCTGCACTGAACATCTCTCCCTCCGCCATAGGGAAATTTCTTGGCGGAGCACCGGCAGTGTTTGAGGAAACTGTCTGTCTGCTTTGTCCCTTTTCAACAAGCCTGTCCTTGTTCTAAGTTTCAAGGGGATTGTCGTGCTAGTGTGTTGTTGTGGCCAAAAAAATAAAGAAAAGGGGGTCTGGTGGCGCCTTGAAGCTTGAATGTATTTATTCTGGCATCAGTTTTTATAGACTCCACTAAATGGAAGCTGAAGCTTATGCCGTAATAAATGCGTTAGTCTTGAAGGTGCCACAAGACTAGGAGCTGGTTTTTTCACTTAAAACGGTTAGAGCACTTCGATAGCATTTTAAATACCATGATCCCACCCCACCCCCCCACCCCCCGCTTAGATATCCTGGGATTTGTAGCTTGGTGAGGTAGTAAAAATCTTGTGCTTTAGGTTAAACAGGAGGAGTGCCCTTGTAGTCTTTTAGGATTCTGGTATAGGTGCCAGAAGTATTAGGATTCTTGCCAAGGTGGTATAATGATGTAATATGGAAACTGGAGTGGTCTGTGGCAAGGATGTTGGCAAGTCTTTGCGTCCAAGTCGAAAATCCCAAGTCTTTAGTATTGAGTCCTGGGTCCCAAGCCTCAAGTCTGAGCCCCTGTTAAAAACAAGTTCCCCGCCCGCCCCCCGAAAAAAATGAAGGAGGTGGATTGGTTCTGAGTGTCAAGTTGAGTCCGAGTAATTGGGTGAAAAAAAACCAAGTTGAGTCATTGGTGCGACTTAAGTCCAACTTGACAGCAAGTCCAGCTACTGAGTCCCCATCCCTGGTCTGTGGTACTGTATTTGTATGATCAATGTATTTTCTGTGTCATGACTTATTCCACTTTCCAGAGGAGTGGTCCTGTTCGTCTGTATCATTAAATGAAGAAAGAATCTGTGACACCTTCAAGATTCACAGCTATGTCCCATTGTTCATCCCAGGTGGAGTAGTCCCATTGAAATAAATGGAATGTAGTAGATGAGATTGATTCAAAGGTTCTATGCTGGCAGAGATAAGGAGCTGGATTTAGCTCAAACACATCTAGTACAGTGTGAGCTTTTGTGGACTATGGCCCACAACATCAGATGTATAAGATGTTGAAATTCTAGATATTTCAGGTATATGCAAACCATATTCACATGCTCTGCCATTCCTGTTGTCGTTTCCTTCACCCTGAAGATGTGGGAGGTAACAACTCTGAACAGGAGAGCCTACACTAAGCTAGCAGGGCTCTCAAAAGAATTGGAACTCTGATTTTCTAGGTTTCCATTCCTGTGGAGAGCCCCACAGATAGTGGAGGCTTTCTTGTTCAGACTTGCTGCCCTTCATGCATTCACAACAATGAAATAAGAGACAAAGGAGACTAGGGCAACAGTGCTCCTTCTGAACATGTCATATTTGTTATGTGCCATCAATCTGCTTCTAACCTGCCTAATGGGTTTTTTTAAATATATGAGATGCCATGGCTGAGATTTGAAACCAGGTCTCCCAAGTCCTAGTTCAACTCTTAATCCACTACAGCACACTGGTTCTCACAGTGATGAGTATATTGAAATACTAATGCATTAGGGTTATATAGTACACACAGCTGCAAATTAGATTTTTAGATGAAAGAGAAACCCAATGCAAAAAGTACCGACAATGACAAGAGGTGTAGTCATCTGGGGCAGCTATTTCCCCTCCCCAGAAGCAGTTTTATGCCTTACTAAAGGAGAAGTCTTAAACTCTCCTGTCCAGAGCTCCCTTTTATGTACATATATATATATGCACATACTCAGATCTGAATATTGCATAGCAATGTACAGAAAACATAAAACAGAATGACACACAAAATTGTAATATTTACATGTTCTGCAAAATAAACAAGTTGGATCACACAGTGAATACTTAGAAAATAGTTAAGTTTTAAACATGCATGAAAAAATAAATCACATACAGAAATATACAGTATAGGTGGCTAGTGACCTGACATTTTGGGGTGAAACTATCCATTTAGATCACAAACCATCCCCATATACAATCATGTGAAAAAGAAAGTACACCCTTATTGAATTCTATGATTTTATGTATCAGGGCATAATAAAAATCAGCTGATCCTTAGCAGGTCTGAAAATCAGGCAAATACAACCTCAGATGAACAACAACACATGACACATTACAACGTGTCATTATTTATTTTACAAAAATAAAGCCAAAATGGAAAAGCCATGTGTAAAAAACTAAGTACAAACTTACTGGTTCCATAGAAATTAAGAGGTTAAGCAGCAGCCAGGTGAGAGACTGATAAAAGTCATACAGACAATGATTGCTTCAAGTTATTGCTACTAAAAGTGGTTCTACAAGCTATTGAATCATAAGGTGTACAGTGGTGCCTCGACTTACTTGCGTCCCTACTTATGACCATTTCGACTTACGACCAGCTCCGGCAGCAAAATTTTGCTTCGACTTGCAGCCGGAGCTTCCACTTACAAACACAAAAAGGCAGGGGAAAAAGGCGGGAAATTCAAATTGCTAACTGTTGGTGGCGAAGAGGCTGCTTCTTTGTACAGTAGCTCTTTCGCCCCAACGGTTAGAGGAGGAGTCAGGGAACTTTTTTAGGGTCGACATTACCCCCTCGATTTGAAAGGAAGGGAGCGGCCGCCACAGCCCCGGGCCAGGCTCAGCCTCCCGGCGCCAGGACGCCAATGTCACTGACGCCCCACGCCCCGTCCCCATCCCCGGAGGAGCCCGTTGGGTGGCAGCAGCGCTCGCCCAGCTGCGCGGCTTCCTTCGGCGCTGCTTCTGCGCCGGCCAGCCGGGCCTCGCGGAGCCTCTCACCGCCAGAGTCAGTGCCGAAGTGGGAGGCGCCGCCGAAGGAAGCCATGCGGCCGGGCGAGCACTGCTGCCACCCGACGGGCTCCTCCAGGGACAGGGACGGGGCGTGGGGAGGCTGAGCCTGGCCCGGGCCGCCGTTGTGGCCGCCCCCGCCCCCGTCTGCCACGATCCACCTCTCCAGGAGCTGGAAGGAGAGGCTCCTCCTGGCTGGGGCACTCTGGCCGCTCGCCCTGGCCTTGCCCTCTGCCATGGCCGGCCCTGCCGCCTCGGCTGCAGCCGGGGAGTGAGTGTGATTGGAGGAGGCTTCGGACTGCCTGGTAAGGTAAGGTGCTGCTTTTTGCTTTTTAAAAACTGTTCTGGGTGGGTTTTGCAGGGTGGGTTTGGGCTGGGGGGGGGTTATGTTTCTGTGCTGTGTTGTTTTGTTTTTTGGTGGGATTTTTTTTTTTTTTTGCAGTCCCAGCTTGGGGCTTGCTCCGATGTTTATTTTTGGGTTTTGGTTTGGTTTTTGCAGCCCCAGCGCCTTCGGGGCTTGCTCTGTTTATTTTTGGGTTGTTGTTTTTTTGCAGCCCCAGCGCATTCCTATGGGGCTTGCAGTGTTTTATTTTTTTTTTATTTTTTGGGGATTTTTTGTGTGTGGCTGGAATGGATTAATCACGTTCCCATGCATTCCTATGGGAAATGGTGCTTCGACTTACGACCATTTCGAGTTACGTCCATCTTCTGGAACGGATTATGGTCGTAAGTTGAGGCACCACTGTATTTAGTTTTTCACACATGGCTTCTCCATTTTGGCTTTATTTTTGTAAACTAAATCATGACACAGTGTAATATGTCATGTGTTGTTGTTCATCTGAGATTGTATTTACCTAATTTTCAGATCTGCTAAGGAACAGATGATTTTTATTATGTCCTGATACGTAAAACCATAGAATTTTAAAAGGGTGTACTTCCTTTTTCACACGACTGTAGTAGATATAGGGGCTGACACTGGCATTTTACTTTCTGTTTGGTTCAGATGTTCTGACAAAGTCTTTGCTGGAGCAAACTAGCCCACATCCAAAGTGGTCCTATCCACACCTTTTTGGCCTCTGGCTTCTACTTTGGTGAGGGTATGACTGCTCTGGTTTGGTTCACTTCCAGCATATGTGATCACTGGAAACAACCCAAAAGTTAGCTTACCCCTGTCACTTTGCCAGTGTCCTGAAGTGGCTTGAGAAGAGAGCCACTTCAAGATATTGGCAAATTAAACACTTTCCCAGCTCCATGGAGGGGCCAAGGAAGGTGAAGGAGGAACATTTTAAGTTTATTAGGGCAGCACATATGCATTGTATCTATTTAGCCTGCTCCAGCAAAGCCATGTAGCCAAGCCCATATACAGCCTGAATACAAAGAGAAGGGAGGACAAGTAATGTATTTTCAGGCAATGCAGCAGTGTAGTTCTTAATACTTACAAAATTAATGCTTTTGACTGAAGAATGTCCTTCACTCAGAATTAATTTTGTAAGTATTAAGAACTAAACTGCTGCATTGCCTGAAAATACATTACTAGCCGCATGACTTCTTGTGGTTTGTCCGCATGTCTACTCAGGAATAAATCTCTAATGCCTTCAATTTGACTTACTTCCAAGAACAGGACTAAAGCCCAACACTTATCTAGAAGTTCATCCTATTGAAGCTAGTGTGTTTGCATCTGAGTAGACATGGGTTGGATGACACTGTATGCAACTGGAGCCACTACCACCCGAGAGCTCAGATATGTTCCTGTGTCATTCAGTAAAATGATGCATGACACAGGAAAGGGAAGAGAAAGTAACATTTGCTTCTGTGTTCGGCTATGTGTTCATCATAAATATTTATATTTAATTAAATAAAGTAGGAAAAAAATGGCTTAACTGTAGTACTAAAATTGCATTCCAACCTTTATACGCTAGATGTGACAAGAGGCGGGGCTACAGACTCACTTCCTCAAAGACTAATATTGTTAGGTACCTGATTTCTGCCTACGTCTGGATGATGATCTCCTTTTGTTCATAAGTGAACAGGAGACTGAGCTCAGTTTGAAAAATGATTGCTACAAGTTGTAAACATTTATTGTTTTCTGGAATACTGCTCTTCAGTTTTAAAATGGTGAGTAAAATAATTTTTATCTTAATTAAGAAAAGTAATATTGTGCAATGGATTAACTTGCTCATTTCATTAGTGAATTATTTTTTTGCATTGCATTCTTTAGATGTTGCCCTTTTCTAGAATTATGCAACAGGAAGATACATCTGTATGGTAATTTTAGGACGCAGGCAGCTGAATCCACAAACACTTATAAAGGTATACTATAGTTGTAGATTGAGCTGTCTGTGTTCTAAAATTAACATAAAGATGCATTTTGCCTGTGACCCTAATAACGAATAATTTTGATTTATGCAATCTCATACTGTTAGTAGAATATACCATAACAAGCAGTCTCAGAGAGAGAAAAGCCTAGCCTTGTGATTTCGTATATTGTTTGGGTATTTTTGCATATTTGTTCCTAGTATGTTTTCTGCTGTGATCTCCCGTATGTCTTATTAATTCAGCCAGATAGTTTATTTCAGTTAATGCAAGCAAGTGATAAACCGAACAGTCCGGTTTAACTGGAATGTGAACCAAAGATCCTTTATGCTATAGTTTGAAGTATTTTGGCTCTGATATAGCAGTAATTGCAGGCCATAACTGATTCATAAAAACAAGATGAGGGTTGATACGTTGTATATCCCTATTCACATTGAAATACACATCTTATCATTAGGGCTTGGATGATGAGTGCCATGATACCTATGGGAATCTACATTCAGATGTTTAATTACATCAACAGTATGTAACATAAAGCATTTTGTGTATGTGGATATTTCTTATCAGACTTGGAAGATTAAGGGGACAAAACTCCCACTCAAAGTAAAGCAAATTACATCCAAGTAATATTTGTGTTTGGCCTGCCAATCTGTCAGCATTTGGAAAATTTCCCTTTCAGGTTCATAGGCAGATTCAGGAAGGAAAGGTTAATTAGTAGTGGGATATACCAAATCCCATAATAGGTCTACAATTGATGTACATATCTATGTGTATTTAACCAGTCAAAATAAAATGAGGCATTATTGTGATAATTAAAGAGAAAAACATTTTGTGCTGTATATGTAATGCTCTATTTCCCCAAAGCTCACGATTGGACATGATAGTAAAACCCAAAGAACACACTGCGAGTTAATTCTGCATAAACTACTTAGGACTCTGCTATTAGGGAAAAACAAATGAAATAAGTATTTCACTCTCATACTAATTGCCTGAATCTTATTTTACAGATTATTTCAGCTAATACAGGTAAAATATGAAAGATATTCTCATTTTACAGTTTCTTGTAAATGAACTTGAGTATACAATGAAAACCTGTGTCTGGTAGATCTTTTAGAACTAAGGTTGGAAATATGTCTCTAAATATTGCTTAATTTTAATTTATACATGTATTACTCTAATTATCAACTATCAGATAGAAGTAGTCAGTAAGTGCAAATCACATTCAACATACGATTCATAATATTAATAAAGTGTGACAAGACGTATGTGTTGGGGGAAGAGAGAGGAAGGGGATAACAAGGTAAAAATGAGAGGTATTTTTAAAGTTCTAATTGTAAAATCAGTCCATGAGATACTTGTTGGCCATTTAAAAGGTTTAAAAACCTAGTCCAGCTATTTGCACTTGTTTGATTAAATACTTTGATACTAAAATAATTTCCAACTACAATTAACAGGAGTGGTAGGGCTCTTAATTACAACTATTACTAAAAAAAAAGTCTGCCCATATTTTGGAGTGGTGGTTTGTGATGTTCATTTCTTTCCTTTAGGGGTACAGCTTCACCCATATGTATATGGTTATATATATTACAAGCAGCTGTACAAGTAACAGCAAGTTATACTCACTGTAGAAAGTAAAGCAACTTATTCCAGCTAAATCTACCTGGCTGAAAGAAACCCTGCCCATTCATAAAGGAGAAGGAGTTGCCATTTAGCTAATTTGCTAAAGAGACAGATCCTGCATACTATAAAGTATTACTCATCTGTCCCCCATGTAGTGTTGGGGTGCTGCTCAAAGTTTTCTTCTAGAAAACTCATTCCTCAGTTAGATATGCTCCACCAAAACTCACCTCACCTGGATGAAGGACCATAACTGTCACCCTGCAATTGTTGTAGAAGGGGTAACCTTGTTAGTTTGTGCAAGTATTATAGGTAAAAGCAAAACAGAAATAAAAAGTAAAAATAGACAAAAATGTGGTGGCACCTTCAAGACTAACTTTTATATTTTTTTAATGTGAGCTATCGTAGACAAATCTACTTCATCAGACATAAGAACATGTCACCACATTTTTGTCTTTTTTTACCTTATATTTCTCTTTTGCTTTTACCTATAACCCTGTAATTCTGAGTCTATATTGTCCACATGGATTAAAAGCACAAGTAAGTGCTCAAGCTTTCAGAAGATGGTAAGACTGAGAGGTAGAACTCTACCATCAGTCAATAATAAGTATAATAAAAAGGTTATCAAAAGGGGGCACACACAGTCACCTGCATTCATTTATATGGGGGAAGTAACCTGTAAATCTGTCATCAACAATAAGTAAATGGTGGTTAGTGTCACAGGATAGTAATAGTTTCTAGTGTTTACACAGTGCTTTCTGTGAGTGTTTGATCTACATTTTCTCATTTATATGATTGTCCTGTACACCAGGAGTGGGCGAAGTGTAGTTGTCAGTGATCTGTACAATACCTTGGGCCATCCAGTGCCATGTGAAGTACAAATGTTTGGCTGGCCCTGTTATACCCACTGGCCTGTTGAAAGTAATAAGGCTTACTTTTGAGCAGGCAGGCATACTCGTTGTAAGTCTTATAATTATCCTGCAAGGAAGGGCAATGTTATTATTACCATTTTCTTTTTGTGGTTAAGGAACAAGGTACTTTGTCCAAAATGAGAGGGTTTGTTTAAACCAACCTGGTGACTTTGAGTTCAGGTCACATTTTAACCTGGGATTGTAGGCAGTGTCTTGTTTTTACAGCTGAGATGGAAATTAAATGTGAGATGTTTATACATTTTTGCAGCATTCACAGTATCTATATACGATGTGACCTCAAGAACTATTTATTTCCGATGGCCCAAATTTCCTGGAGCCTTTTCTTATAGAGTCATGGCAACACCTACAAACACTGTGGGCCACTCTTCATTGGCCTCTTTCAATGATGTCACCCTTCTAGGCACTCTTGCGTCACTGGCTCCCAACACTGTCCACACTGTAAAGGTAGAAGCCATTGATAAGAATGGAGTTATACTAGCTGAAGCACAGACTATGCAGTTAACAGGTTAGTAAAAGACAGTTGTTGCCATGAATTTAGTTTTATCTGTTTTTAATTTCTTTTTAAAAACTTTGTAAGAGATCTTGAGCACATTTTTTTTTTGTAGAAAGGTGGGGTATTAATGTAATACATAAATAAGGAACAGCTGGCAGGGAGGAATACCACCCAACTCATCCTGACCTAAATAAACTTCTTTGTTTGTATGGCTGGTCTTTTCTGCAGTTCCCTCTTCTGCCAGAGGGTAGAGGCTTAATCAAGGGATGGAGATTGGGGGACCTCTAAAAACCAATGGACTGCATCTCCCATCAGTCCTAGCTAGGCCAGATACTGGGGAGGGCTGATGGGAATTGCAGCCCAACATCCCTGGCTTGATGCCCATGTGGTACTCTTCAGATTGACAGTCTTACAGTGGGTTTGACAACTAACAACAATCATACACCTATTTTGTTTATTTGTTGCACATCATGAGTACAGAATTTACATTCTGGAAAGGAAAAGGAAAAAAATCTTTCTGCACTTATGCCTTTATTACTCCAAGAAGAGTTAATCATCTGAAACCAGCACATACTTTGCATGCAAAATATATCTGGCTCAGTGCCTGGCATCTTCAACTCAAGCTGGGAATGGAAATCCTGGAAAGCCGCTGCCAGCCTGTTTGGCAAGAGTGACCTAGTCTGTCCTGTGTATGGTTACATCTAAGATTCCTTAGAGTGCTTGTCCTGATTTCTGGAGCCCCTTTTCCTATTTGCCGTTAATGGTGTAGAAACAAACTGTGCACTCTCTACTTTACTTAGTAAATCCTTTTCCTGCCACGTCTACGCTCTCTGTTAATCCCATTCATTTGCTTCCATCAAGCCAAATATAGATAGTAAATTACTTTCAGCCTATGTTTAATGAGGGTCTGGACCCACAAAACAGTGCAATCCACAGTGGATTTCTAAAATTAAATGAAATGAAGTTGTCATCCTGTGTATTTGGTTTTCAACGTCTACTTGAATGAAGTTCTGTGTGTTTAACATGAATACAGATATTAATTTCAGGATGGCTTTTTCCAGTAAAGTAGGTAATGGATTAAAGGAAGAGGAGATTTCGCCATTATTATTTGTTTTCTTTCTGAATAATTTCTACCTGTAGTGGTTAGCATAATTAGAAATGGTGGAAAAAAGGAACATATCTGAGAATCTAGCTGTCTTGCACTGAATGAAAGAGTGCCTTGGCCTTAGACAATGGGAATATTGTTCAGAAAGAGCTTCTTCTGCTTGCAAAAGAACAGCTCCTGTAATATGGCCAAGATCTCTGAAACCCTGTTTTTATTTTATTTGATTCTATTTTATTCTTAAATTCCTGGCTTCAATGTATAGATTTATATTTTGGATTCTTTGGTGTTTTTGTTTTTGTTCTTAATTTTAAATCTCACATCCATCCATTTTGTGAGATGTTCTCCTTATACCCCCTGTCATATTTAGCTTTGCCAATGTATTTCCAAACGTCTTATAGCTGAAGCAGCCTTATCTGACTTAAATCTGAAAATGACTTGAATTAAAATGTCCTTCACTTGCCTGTGACACAGTGGTGTCATCAGGGCAGAACATAGGAGAGAGGTTAATGACCCTTGCTAGGGGAAATTGTTCAAGACTCTTGGGGAGATATATTGGCCCCATGTAGCAGACTGAGCAGGAGCCCCTCCCCCCATGTGCAACTGAGCTAAACTACACTAAGGTGAAGTAATACACTTGACTGTGGTGGTAGTGACATAAGACCTTTTGATTCCAAATCTAAAATTACCTAACTGCACTACTAAGATCAAATGTACTTGTATATTATCATAATTGATACTAGTTATCTTTTGAGTTATCTGTCATCGAAGCTACCAACATGAATTTGATCAAACTCTGGGAGGCAGTGGAAGACAGGAGGGCCTGGCGTGCTCTGGTCCATGTGGTCATGAAGAGTCGGACACGACTTAACGACTAAACAACAACAAATCTTTTGAGGAATAAAGTTACTTTTGGGGGGCAACAAGTAACATCAAATTACAAAAATGCCCTTTTTTAAAAAAGGGCATTCCCAAAAATATTATGATTCTTGTGTTGGGGTATATGTTTAGTAAATATATGTTCTATAAAACATTCCATATCCCATTAAAACTATTTTCTTTCAATTATCCTTTTCTAACTTTCAATTCAGAAGTTAATTTATCATTAATAGCTACATTCCACATCTCATTATACCATTCTTCCAACCTCAATTGATTATTATTTTTCCAATTCCTTGCAATTATCAATCTTGCTGCTGTTAACATAATAATACTGTAGTTAATTCCATTTTACAAATATGACAGTCACATAGTCTCACTCTTATGTCTGAGGAAGTGAACTTTATCCACGAAAACTCGCATTAAAATATAGCAGTTAATCTTTAAGGTGCCACAGTGTTTTTACCTGTTCTTTTTGTGGTTTTGTGGTTTTTTAAATTTTTTATTTATTTAATTATTATTTTTTTGCCTAATGTACAGAAACACCACACACAATGTTTCCTACACACATACTCTCCAGGAATCCTTATGAACCCACTAGAATCAGAATTAATACAGTTGTTGAGGGCAGGCATAGTTTTCTATGATGCTTCAAGTAATGAGTTCTGTTTTAACAGAATTAAAGAGAACAGTCATTCCTAAGCTCAGACTAATCAGTTGCATTCAGCAATGCAAAGTCGTGTCCTTGAATGTTGACATGTCTGTTCATTTTGAAATAACTGTGCTTTCCTCCTCCCCTTTTTAAGCTCCAGAGATTCCTATTATCGAACAAGCGTATTCAAAGCTGAGTAACAGTATCACAGTGGAATGGGCAGCTGTCCCAGGAGCATCCGGTTACCTGCTGACAGCGCAGGATGGAGAGTCATTCATTGAAACAATAGTCACAAATTCACCAGGCACTGTGACGGGGTTGAGGGCTGCTACACTGTATAAAATTACCATCCGATCTATAAATGCTGGAGGAAGAAGTCTGCCATCACCTTCTAGAAAGGCAAAGACAGGTACATTTAAAATCTTTTCTCTTATATAGACACATCAGATGCTAGATATTAAGGATACATTTACAACTGTCTAATTGTTTATATCCTTCCTTGATCCATTACAGTTGACTTCTAATCTGGACTTGGAAGGAAAACTATTTACTTCTTAGAATGGATAATGGGAATGCCTTCTTGTTGACCAGTTTAGACCCTTCTGACACCCAAGGTCACCACAATGCTCATAAAATCACATCCCAAAATCTAGGCATCCATGAGACAGTACCACATATAAAACTGAATTTCTCACCACCAGATGTAGTAATGCTCCCTTTTAGGCAGCTTTAAAAGGAATCTAAACAAATTCATGGAGGAAAACTACTAGTCATGTCAACTACTATGCATGCTATTTTCTAGGAACAGACGCAAGATATTTCTTTATACCATTTGCTAGAGTATAGAGATGGGCAGAAACCTCGGTTAAGAGATTTGTGCCAGTTCATTCCCATGCCCCACCTCCCCGGCCAATTATCTATTCACCATTCAGAGCATGCTCCTCTCCTCCTCCTCTTCAGCTGTTTGACCAGGAGCATGGGGTTGCCTATCCTGTCTCCTTGTCTGAGTGGGTGATCAGCCAAGGAGGTGGGGCAGGGAAGCCCATGCTCCTACTGGAGACTGGTCGAACAGCCAAAGAGGAGGCGGAGAGGAGCATGTGACAGCTGGTGAGTGGGGGAATCCAGTGAGGGAGGCAGGAGAATGCAATGTGCAGCACCTATGGTGCTGCGCGTATGAACTGGCACGAACCTCCAAACCAAGGTTCATGCCCATCTCTAGTAGAGTACAGTATACTGACAGGGGAGTCATCTATTTCCCTTTTGTCCTGCTTGTGGGGTTCCTCTAGAACTAGCTAGTTGACCTTTGTCGAAAACAAGACGATGGCCTAGATAGGTCTTTATCTGACCCAGCAGGGCTCTTTTTGTATTCTTCACAATAAAACTGTGTTCATATTTGTCTAGGCCTTCCTGGAAAGTGAGGAGTTATAAGTATTGCTCAAATACAGAGGCATTTGTTATCCTCTGTTTATTTCAGAAATCTATTTTATTATCAGTGTCTTTAATTAATATCTCTCTGAAGCTACCAGAGAAAGTGTCATCAGTTTGCTGATGACATTTGATTCTATGGTTGGAATCCTGTTGTCATAGGTAATGCTGCATAAGACAGAAGGCACCACCAGAAGCGATTTTTTCAAAATAATATATTTCTGTCCTCCCTCCCAAACTTCCCAAGGCTGCTGGGGGATCCCTTTTGTCATGAGGAAGATGGTGGCATCAAAATTAAAGAATCTCCTGTAGCCCCCCACCCCCAGTGGCTTCCCCGCAATGAAAGAGATACCATGGAATCCTTGGGACCTTCAGGGGGGAGGGAATTTGAATTTTTAAATTTATTTATTTTTAATCATTGTGGACGATGATGACATCACCTTACATGGCATAAGTTGTGGAATAGGATTTCAACCTTTGTTTTGTTCTTCTGAATCATATTTGGATGATTCAAATATGGTCATATTAAGTCTCTTTCTGTAAATGAACCATCTTTGTTATGAATTATGGTCTGCTGGAAAGTCAGGAGCCATGTAAGTATTGGACTCCAACTCACTTTAAAAAGAATTGTGACTTAATCATAGCTGTTTTGACACATGCCCTTCACACTTGATAGGTGTGCGCACATCTGTTTGGCCTCAGATATGTATGCACGCATCCAAAGTCAAGTAAATGGCAAACCTAATGCTACATTGTTCTTTAGTCGTTAAGTCGTGTCCGACTCTTCGTGACCCCATGGACCAGAGCACGCCAGGCCCTCCTGTCTTCCGCTGCCTCCCGGAGTTTGGTCAAATTCATGTTGGTAGCTTCGATGACAGTGTCCATCCATCTTGTCCTCTGTTGTCCCCTTCTCCTCTTGCCTTCACACTTTCCCAACATCAGGGTCTTTTCCAGGGAGTCTTCTCTTCTCATGAGATGGCCAAAGTATTGGAGCCTCAGCTTCAGGATCTGTCCTTCCAGTGAGCACTCAGGGTTGATTTCCTTCAAAATGGATAGGTTTGATCTCCTTGCAGTCCAGGGGACTCTCAAGAGTCTCCTCCAGCACCACAATTCAAAAGCATCAATTCTTTGGCGGTCAGCCTTCTTTGTGGTCCAGCTTTCACTTCCATACATCGCTACTGGAAAAACCATAGCTTTGACTCCGTGGACCTTTGTTGGCAAGGTGATGTATCTGCTTTTTAAGATGCTATCTAGGTTTGTCATCGCTTTCCTCCCAAGAAGCAGGGGTCTTTTAATTTTGTGGCTGCTGTCACCATCTGCTGTGATCATGGAGCCCAAGAAGGTAAAATCTGTCACTGCCTCCATATCTTCCCCTTCTATTTGCCAGGAGGTGATGGGGCCAGTGGCCATGATCTTAGTTTTTTTTTTTGATGTTGAGCTTCAGACCATTTTTTGCGCTCTCTTCTTTCACCCTCATTAAGAGGTTCTTTAATTCCTCCTCACTTTCTGCCATCAGAGTGGTATCATCTACATATCTGAGGTTGTTGATATTTCTTCCGGCAATCTTAATTCCGGCTTGGGATTCTTCCAGTCCTGCCTTTTGCATGATGTATTCTGCATATAAGTTAAATAAGCAGGGGGACAATATACAGCCTTGTCGTACTCCTTTCCCAATTTTGAACCAATCAGTTGTTCCATATCCAGTTCTAACTGTAGCTTCCTGTCCCACATATAGATTTCTCAGGAGGTAGATAAGGTGGTCAGGCACTCCCATTTCTTTAAGAACTTGCCATAGTTTGCTGTGGTCCACACAGTCAAAGGCTTTTGCGTAGTCAATGAAGCAGAAGTAGATGTTTTTCTGGAACTCTCTGCTTTCTCCATAATCCAGCGCATGTTAGCAATTTGGTCTCTAGTTCCTCTGCCCCTTCGAAATCCAGCTTGTACTTCTGGGAGTTCTCGGTCCACATACTGCTGAAGCCTACGTTGTAGGATTTTGAGCATAACCTTGCTAGCGTGTGAAATGAGTGCAATTGTACGGTAGTTGGAGCATTCTTTGGCACTGCCCTTCTTTGGGAATGGGATGTAGACTGATCTTTTCCAATCCTCTGGCCACTGCTGAGTTTTCCAAATTCGCTGGCATATTGAGTGTAGCACCTTAACAGCGTCATCTTTTAAGTTTTTAAATAGTTCAACTGGAATGCCATCACCTCCACTGGCCTTGTTGTTAGCTATGCTTTCTAAGGCCCACTTGACTTCACTCTCCAGGATGTCTGGCTCAAGGTAGGCAAACCACACTATCTGGGTTGTTCAGGACATCCAGATCTTTCTGGTATAATTCCTGTGTATTCTTGCCACCTCTTCTTGATGTCTTCTGCTTCTGTAAGGTCCCTACCATTTTTGTCCTTTATCATGTCCATCTTTGCACAAAAGGTTCTTTAATATCTCCAATTTTCTTGAATAGATCTCTGGTTTTTCCCTTTCTATTCTTTTCCTCTATTTCTTTGCACTGTTCATTTAAGAAGGCCCTCTTCTCTCTCCTTGCTATTCTTTGGAAGTCAGCATTCAATTTTCTGTAACTTTAACTATCTCCCTTGCATTTTGTTTCCCTTCCCTTCTCTGCTATTTGTAAGGCCTCGTTGGACAGCCACTTTGCTTTCTTGCATTTCCTTTTTTTTGGGATGGTTTTGTTGCTGCCTCCTGTACAATGTTACAAGCCTCCATCCATAGTTCTTCAGGCACTCTGTCCACCAAATCTAGTTCCTTAAATCTGTTCTTCACTTCCACTGTGTATTCATAAGGGATTTGGGTTTAGATTATACCTGACTAACCCAGTGGTTTTTCCTACTTTCTTCAGTTTAAGCTTGAGTTTTGCTATAAGAAGCTGATGATCAGAGCCACAATCAGCTCCAGGTCTTGTTTTTGCTGACTGTATAGAGCTTCTCCATCTTTGGCTGCAGAGAATATAATCAACCTGATTTCGGTATTGGCCATCTGGTGATGTCCATGTGTAGAGTCGCCTCTTGTGTTGTTGGAAAAGAGTGTTTGTGATGACCAGCTTGTTCTCTTGACAAAACTCTATTAGCTTTTGCCCTGCTTCGTTTTAAACTCTAAGGCCAAACTTACCCGTTGTTCCTTTTATCTCTTGACTCCCTACTTTAGCATTCCAATCCCCTATAATGAGAAGAACATCTTTCTTTGGTGTCAGTTCTAGAAGGTGTTGTAAGTCTTCATAGAATTGGTCAATTTCAGCCTCTTCAGCATCGGTGGTTGGTGCATAAACTTGGATTACTGTGATGTTGAAAGGTCTGCCTTGGATTCGTATTGCTACTATCCCAGGTTAAATTCTTGTCTGTAGCTACACACAGACAAGATCCAATTGAACCAAAAATTAACTTTTATTTGCTTCTTCACAGTGATTGCTGCACCAGTCCTAGTAGCACATTCCCCAAGTTATGACAATATTGTAGTGAGCTGGAAAGCTGTATATATGGCTGTCGGATTCTTTGTCTCAATCATGAGATCAGATGGTTTGGGCGGCATGTTGAAAGAAAACACCACCAACAGCTCCCTGACATTTACTAGTCTAGACCCAGGAACTCTCTATACCATCAAGGTGCATGCTTGGGACAGTAATGGAATACCTGGGGATGACTTCACCTACAACCAAAGAACAAGTAAGAGGCACAGCAGAAAGCAAAACATATATATTGTGCTGTTGTGCAGGCAGATCTAAATTATTATAATGGTAAAGAAAAACATTTTTAATTCACTACCCATAGATTTGATAATGAGAAATATACGATTAGTATTTTGTTTTTAATGCTCCTGAATAGATTTGCACTATCTGTATTAGAGATTATGAAAGAGGAGTGAAAATATCATCTACTTACATGATTGAAATCAATCATTTAAAGCAAAATTAATACCAGAGGTGCATATGCAGATATACAGTGAATTAAATGTGCTGTTCCATGTAGCTTTTAGTCAAATCCTTTAAATATATATATATATTTGAACATTATAGGGCCTCAAGCTCCAGCAGATGTTCAAGTGGTTTTTGACAGTGGAGCTTTGAAAGCTACTGTTTCTTGCATGTCATCAGAAGGAGCTTCCAGTTACACTATTGCAACCTTCAGTGGCACCTCCAAACTGAACTGCAGTACAACTTTCACTTCTTGCACTATCCCATCTCTTGAATGTGGGGCTGAGTATTCCCTGTCTGTGGTGGCAAGCAATGAAGCTGGTTCCAGCAAGCCTACGGAGACAATGACTTTCAAAACTGGTATGTGAACACCAGCAGCCTATAGGTAGAGTACATGGTATGTGGAGAAATATACAAACTATGCCTGAGTCTTTATCAGTCTTTATTACCTACCGCAGTCCCTTGTACCACAGGGATAGTAATGAGTGCTAAATAATCTGCATAGCAAAACTGAGAATGTAGGCATGGAACAAGCTGCCCCTATTTCTCATACCTCATGTTTTGTGCTCATGTCTCACATCTTCAGGCTATTTTTATACTTTGGTCAGAGCTTGGAAAACTTACCTTTTGGACTACTACTCCCAGAATCCTCTTCCGTTTGTGGGATTCTTTGCTAAGCTCTACTTTTGGTTGCATCAGAGCTGGCATGGGACGACTGAGTAAGGGCACTCGTTTGTGTATTTAATATGTCACCTTTTCCCTGAAACAGAGACCCAAGGTGGCTGGGGAGCAGACACTGTGTCTCCCACTAGGCCCCTTTCTTTGCCAGATGACATATATATCCATGGTGGTAGCATTTTAATCAATGCTGAGCAACTCTGTCTTATTACTCTTTGAAATTCCCAGAGCAACACTCAGTTGGACACACTGTGGAAGATAAGAAGAAATGTCTAGATTGAGGTGTCTGGTGTTGTCACATGTGCCAGACCAAAGAGGAAAATATTGAGATTGCTCAAGGATGCAGACTGGCTTTTAAGTGAATTCCAGCCTTGATAGCCTTAACTGAAATATTATTTGTGTATCATGTTAAACATGTTTCTGAATATTGCACAGTTGTATGTTTGGTCATTAACTTTTCCAAGCTCTGCCCCTCCCAGCTGGGATAAAAAGTTCCCACGCTCACTGGCTGGAAATAACAGCAGGGATCCCCATTCCTGCTCTCAGCCAGCCCTTCCCAGCAACATTTCTACCCAGTGCCATATTTCCTTCCAAATGAGAACAGAAAGAGGAATCTCTAGTGTTATATCTCACCAGTGTTGTGGGATGGGATCTCCCACACACTTTTTGAGTTCCATACCCATTATGACATGCTCATGGCAAACGTCTTCTTCACCTTGGTGCTGTTGAACTTGTTCACAAGTGCAAGCACTACAGCCCTCTGAAAAAGACAGAAGAATCTTCAGCACATGAGAATGTAACAGGATCAGGTGCTCTACAAAAGCAAACCCAACCCATGAAAACTGCATTAAATTAGCATTACCTGAATTTCTCATTGTTTGGAGTCTTTAGAAATTGCTTCCATCTCCCTATGTAATGAGAAGCATTGTGATTTGAAGTAAATAGTTACAAATAATTACAGAGTAGTGAATAATTCTTCACCATCACCAGTGAAATTACATTATGCTTGCAACTTAATGAGCAGTAATGTAATTCTTTTCTTAGTATAACTGTAACTTTTTAGTTACATTAATAGTTTTAGGTTGCGTGGTCTTACTAAACGGTAAGGAGGGATGTCATACGGTCCAAGTGCTACATCATGCCATGCCTTATGCAGTTGCTGCCGCCTTGTGCTTTGTTGTGCATATTCACACAGTAACGTGGATAGGAAGAGAACAGGCCAGGAGCCTGTAGCATTCAAAATTTAAAAAGTAAATACATAGGAGCTTTTGAGAAATTGGAAAGCAATTAGTTACTTTACAAATATGTCTTCACCAATATCAACCATGGGGGCGGGGTTTGTACTGGAACTCTAATTACAGTAATTTTCCAAGCTCTGGAAAAATTAGAACATATATTTGTTGGAAATCTGACTTTCTAGTACCTTGTGCTCCAGAAAGTATAACCATTGAAGAAGATGAGCCAGGCAACTTGGCAGTATCCTGGTCAGACGCTGACCTCAGTGATTACTATGTGGTCTTTGTGAAGAGTGATGATGGCTTGGAGGTACATTGCAACACGTCACATACTCTGTGCCACTTCCAATCAGACTGCGGTTTCACCTATTTTATTAGTGTCTTTGCCTATAATAAAGCAGGACAGAGCCCCTTGGGTGACATATTTAACTATACTACAGGTAAGTACCCATATATTTATGCATGCACCTTTGGTAAATCTGTGTTGGCATTAGACAAAGGTCTGAAAACCTTTTGAGTTGTTAAATGGGTAACAATAGGAATTTCAAAATATTAGATAAGCCACTTAAATTTAGGTCTTGGTGGCTACCAAATGCTCCATCCAGTCTAGGAGCAGCTAAACAGCACAACCTTGAGCCCAGTAGTGTAAATTTTGACTGATGGGACTTTGACTTTCTAGCCTAATTATCTGGAGATTTCTGATATTTCCTGGTGGTCTGCTATCCAAAAGCTAACCAGGTCCAAGCCAGCTTAGCAGACAAACTCTGACAGGATGTCACCTTAGTGTTCCCAAGATGTCAGTTGTTCAAATGAAGGAGACTAGTTAAGAGTTAGTAGTTTCAAGGAGGGTCTTATTACACAAATCCCTGCTAAGGCAATAGCTGCAACCCCAACCCTTACATGTGCTGAGCTGCAGTAAAGAGCAGCTCACCAGTTCCTTTCTTTGTTACATTGTCATTATACTATAAAGAGGAAGCCTCCAGCCCCAATTCTGGAGTCCCTGATTTGAGATCCCTCTGTTGCTGTGTTTTCACTTTCAAGGTAGAATGTGTAAGAAAACATTTAGTCTGCTATCTCTAATATCCTATTTAAAGTTAATGTTGCATCCCTCCCTTTTTTAGCACCTTGCTGCCCCAGCGATTTTAACCCAGTGTTTGTATCTAGTGACACCGTTCAGATTGTCTGGTCTCCTGTCCGTGGTGCTGAAATGTATGAAACCAAAGCTGCTGACTGGCCAAACGAGCTGTTGTGCAATGACACTGCAACAGTTTGTACGCTGTCTGCGCTGCAGTGCAATACTCAATACAATATTACTGTCTATTCATTCAGTGAAATCCGGGGCAGCAATACATCCTGTGCATCAAAACATGTGGCGACAGGTATGGTTCTGGTTGGAATTTTGCTTTATAGAAAACATGTCGTGATAAGAGCATAGTCTAGCAGCTCAAATGAATTGTTATTTATAGATTGGAAGTATTAGGATAAAGCTACTGTGCATTTGCCACAACATGCTATTTTATGTAGAAAGGAAGATTCGATGGAATAGCAGTTTTCATAAGGTTTTAGGTTTCTGTCCCATACTGTCTACCAATCGTTGTACTTCTTGTTGAAAGATCTAAGACTGGAATGTTCTCTCAAAATCTTTTTGTGCATTTAAGGCAATATAACGGGATCCCACTGGGATTGCCTCTGCTTACCATAATATTTTTTAGGGTGGAGGTGGCTCACTGAACATAAACATGGTTGCAGATGTCTTAATTTATTTTTACTTATTTAATTCATTACATTTATACCCCACCCATCTAGTGCTGAGGTACTACTCGTACCCTGGGCAGCTAACAACAAACCCCAGCTACCCATCCCCACTCACAAGGCATAAATACTGAGATCCAAAAGAACATTAAACTCCAAATATCTAAATAAAAAGAAACCTGGACAGCCAATCAAAACAATAACCACTTCAGGAAACCACGAGGACGTCACAGGGGTAAGATGTTTCTGAAGGCCTCTTCAAACAATAAAGTTTTGACCCATTTTCTGAAGGCCAGAAAACAATAGCTTATATTTGCAGGAAGCACACTGTATAGCTTTGTGGCCAGAACCAAGAAGGCCTGGTTCCTGGTGGTAGTTTTCTGGGCCTCTCTAGGGGTGGTCACATGCAAACGCAAAACCTGACTGGATCAGGTGGCATGGGTGGACAATCTTAGAGACCCTCCATCAGGTAACAAGGTCCCAAACCATTAAGGGCTTTATAGATTAATACCAGCACTTTGAATTTGGCATGGATACAAGGAGCCAATGCAGATGTGCCAGAATGTAGTTGAAAATATATATCACCCTTGTACAACAAGATAGTGCTTAGTCTTAGGTAAAATGCTAAAAGTATCAGGGCAACAGGAACAAACTCCACATTATTCCACATTATTCAAATGTGAAACTGCATATGCTCATAGGATTTCTTTCCATGTTTTGATCAAGGTTAGCAATCAATAAGATCAATGCTGCACTGTGCCAGTGTATTTCTTTTCTGCATAAACATGACTTTCCCTTTCTCTTCCTTCCCACAATCCTATGCAGCACCCAAAAATGAGCCTCAATGGGTTTCCTAGCCCACCAAAGCACATTTTGAACATGCACAGGGAGTGGAGCCCAGGTCTGCTGACAAAATTGCTTCTGCCAGCAAAGTGTCATTATTGGGTTCTGCCCCTTTCTGCTTTTACTTATCCAAAATCTAAAAGTTGTAAAGCATGGAGATGGGGCAGATACGACCTGTGTACTTCACAACTAAAGTACTACACATGGCAATCTGAAGGTAGACTCCTCTAATCGTTCTGACCAGGGTCACAAATTACTTAGCTGCACCAGTTGCATTTGTATTTTTTGTTTAAAATGAGCAGAGCTAACTTGAGGGTTACTTTCAATTAAAAACATGCATCATTTTCAGTACTTTACTGTTAACACTCTTTTAAGGGGTTACGCTGTATTTCAGTGGGAGATCTTCTAAATCAAAATCTGTGGAACTCACCGGAGGTTTGGCAGGCCTCTATGTACTAATACGGCACAGTGATTTGTGGCATTGTGCTTTCCCACCCAGAGGCTATGCATCCAGATCTCTCCAGCCCCAAAGCAACAATGACTGCTTTCTTTGGTCAGACAAAACAACAGCTCCAAAGAACAGCACTTGGACCACATGTTTACAATTAGGTCATTAGCAACTCCTCAAATTAAGTGCTCTTCCAAGCTACTGAGGCCAGATGTCTCTGGGCTGCAACTTCCATCATCCCCAATCAAAAGTCATGCTGGGTATGGCATATGGTAAAACATCCTGAAGATGCTACACTAGGGAAGCCTGAATTAAGCCCACTACAACTGATTATGCAATATGCAATGCCTGTTTATTTTTAAGATTCCAGGCACATTCATGGTCAATCTTACATAATATATTTGGAAAGGAGAACTCTCTGCACGGGAGTCAGCCTTTGACAGATGTCACACAAGATGAGAATTTACAGTATACAGTACACTGGAGGCATTCAAAAGAAAACTGGACAACCATGTGTCAGTTCCGCTTTATCAGTTCTAATTCCTGTACTGAGCAGGGGGGTTAAGACTCGATGGCCTTATAGGCCCCTTTCAGCTCAATTATTCTGATTCTTTTCTGGGTTTTAATAAGATTGCAGACCACTTATAATAATCTGCAGCTGTTCTAATGCAACATAGCAATCATAAATAAGAAACCAGTTCAAGTGTGTTCTATATAATATCTTTCAGCTCCATGCAGTCCGGAAATAATAAGTGTCTCAAAGGATGCTCTTTCTGTAATTAGTGTGAATTGGCATGCCAGTAATGATGAGGCAACATATACAGTCACCGCTAAAGGAGAAGCAGGGAAATGGCAATGCACAAGCTCTGGAAATTCATGTGCTATCTATAATCTTCCCTGTGGGTCCCTCTTCTCTATCAGTGTTGTAGCAAGTACAGATGCAGGACACAGCTTGCCTAGTTACAGTGTTCCTTTAGAGACAGGTAAGTTACAACTTACAGTTGTTCTAATGTACTATCATGCATTTTTTGTAATACATGCCTTTTATATCTGCACCCCTGGGTAACAAACTCTTCAGATGCTGGTTAACACAATAAAACAGGTGAAAAACATCGGTAGGCAAAAAGTCTCACAATTATAAAAATCTAAAACATCTGGGAGAAATGTGCTTGCCTGGCACCAAGATGTTCAGGTAACCAACCAGTTAGTTGTGTTAGTGAAAGCTAGTCTCCAAAGATGACCTTAGAGTTCAGACACCTATGGAAGGAGACAGCATTTTGAGTCAGGGGTGAAAAACCATTTCGGAGCAAGAGACCATTTGCCCCTATCCTGCACTCCTTTGTGAGCTGGATGATTTGAAGTGCAGTAAGGGAAAAGAAAAAAACTAAAAATGGAGTCCCTAATCATTTGTTGATTAAACTGTTTATTAAACTATCCTATCTTACTGTCTCCTTCAATATGTCACAGGCATCTTTGTAAATATACAGTCAGTCACTTATTTAAAAAAAGACGATTGAGAAATGAGTTATCAGTTCAGTGAGAAGGCTGAACTAGAGGAGGTATCCACTAAAATACATGAGGGTATCAAATTGAGATAGGCCAGATGAAACAGCTGAAATAATGTTGACAACTTCTGAATCCAAAGTCAAATGCAGCTATTCTATTTGGTGGTTGTGGCTAGCCATCCAGAAACTGGAAAGCAGCAGTACATTGCAAGAAAGTAGAAATGGCAATTGACAAACATATTGCCAATGTCATTAGTAAAGAATTTTCCACTAGAATTTCACAAGTAGCATCTTGATATTCCACTTTCAAAGTGGAAACATGATTTTAAAGTTTCACCTAATATGCCAGAACATATTATGAATGTAGTACTTCAAATTGCATTTTACTAAGCAAAAGCAGTAACTCTCTCCTTCCTTTTAAGCTCCTTGCTGCCCAACTGATCTTGCAGTAACTGAAGTGACACAATCTGTAACAAACATCAGCTGGTCTGTTGGGACTGGTGCAAAGACATACATAACCATTTTGGAATCACACAGAGGACAAGCCAGGTGTCATACACTCCAGAATTACTGCCTCCTAGGATGCATTACCTGCGGAACCAACTATACAGTGTCTGTCAAAGCAATTAGTGAAACAGGTTTAAGCTCAGATTGTATATATAGAGGATTTTCTTCTAGTAAGTATATGAAAAAGCAGTTTTTAAAAGACAGGTGCACTGTATTTTTTAAAAACTGTCCTTTTAAATGCCTAATTGATTATCCTGAAATCCGAGATTAATGACTATAATGAACCTTTCGGGGGAATATGAAGCCCTTGCCTCTCAGTAGGTTTTTAGAAAGTAAAGTTCCAACTCCCCTGATTAGCCTAAGTAATCACTTACTGCTCCTAGTAAAGCCAGGTGTACCATCTGGGGCATGAAAAGCTACAAGGAGAGCAAGTAGAGGGGCCTGTTCATTTGCCCCAGTCAAATTTCAAGAGGTCCACAACACTGTAGTAAGATTTTTCAGTTGGTAAGGTGCGGGGGATCAAATGAACTGGAAGTAGACTATCAGTTTTTTCAGCTCTAGTCTATCAGTATTGGTGCCCAAACTCAGTGCTTCCTTAGATCTTCCTGATAGGCTCCTAGCATACCCTACAGGCACTTACAGATTGACCTCAAACTACAGCAGGGATGGACAACTGCAGTCCCCTAAATGCTTTTGGACTGCAGATCTTGTAACTCCTCATTTGCTGGCTAGGGCTATTGGGAATTGAAGGCCAAATTCTAATAATCCATAGTTACCCAGCCCTCTGCTGCAGACCACTTGATATTTTCAAATGGATAGATGAGAGAATTCATCAGAACACTGGCACCATGAGATATTGAGGATCTAGGAGTGAAATGACTCCAGTATGGTTTGGCAAGTTATTTCATGAGTACATCTTTTTGCTTCCGATGCATTTTATTGGTTTGCAAAAGTAGAAAGCTACTTCAGCTGATGCTAGTAATCCTATGCAGAGGTTTCTAAATGCCAATTGTTGGCATTTAGGTAATATACTCTTCCTAAGATATGTAATAGCATACTTTGAGAGAACTCCAACTGTTACTTTAAAAACACTTTATTTTCACTTACAAAAGTTCATTAACAAATCTGTTGTTGTCTGACCTAAATGGAAAGAACAGAAATTGTATTCATAAAAAGCTATCATGTTTTTCCTTTGTTAGGTGCTTGTTGTCCCTCTGGGGTTAAGCTATATAGACTGGGCAACAATGGCATACGAATATACTGGCGAACATCAGAAGGGTCAATAAGCTACAGTACAGATCTATATGGCTCAAAAGAAAATTTCACCTGTACACCCAACATAAACCTGACATACTGTGACATCACTGAGATACCCTGTGGAGATGTCTATACAGTTGTGGTGTCACCTGTAACAGATCATGCAGGAGCAAAACTTGCATTTTGTCCTAAAAAGATATATTCAGGTAATGACCTAAAGTGCCCTGTTGTAAACAGTAAAGAAACTAGAAAGTTGCTGGTTAATATATAGTAGAAAATATGACATAGCAGATTTGTGGAAACACTTAACAGCTCCTCCTCTTAGGCCAATTTTCAAATGAGTGTCATGTAGAAACTACCTGAAAGTCTCTTCTTGGTGACTGTTATAAAGAGCTGTACCACATAGTGTCTGTCTCCATACCACTGTCCAACACTCTCCAAATGACAGAATTGGGTGTGATCTAATATATTGAGCTTGTATTCAGTCAAATTTAATTTTCAGTTGCTAGTGCAATTATAAAACATTTGTTCATCCCTAAAGTGCTACAAGAATCTTTTGTCAATTACACAAATTGTGTGCCAACAATCAGGCATCTTTACTGCGAGGTATCTCCAGAAGCTTCAATTAGAGGGTGCATATAAATATAAAAGAAATCCGAGATACTATACTGCAATACTTGCAGCAGGAGAGTCCTACAGCAGTGGGCATGGTTTGGCAATGTCTCCTGTGTTTGTACTAATGTAAAGGAGACATAGATTTATCTGTACCTAGTTTACAGATGCTAATCTTTAGCCACATAGACAACAAAGCAGTCATTTTATTTACACAATTGCTATTATAGCTCTATCCATTTTTTTTTTTTTTGGCTATTGTTTAACCCAGCATGGTTTCATATACTAGCTCTTTCCATCTGATGGTCTGCAGTTAAAATCCTGATGTCAGTGTAGAAAACCAACCATCCAGAAAGATCAATTATATTTTCCTTAAATTATTAAAAGATCAGTTAGTTTTTTTCTGAATTATTCCATGAAACCTTTTGAAAGCACAAAATACTGTTTCCAGCTTTTTAGTATTTATCATTTTGTGTTTTATTCTATAGTAACATGCTCTGGGAGTTCAGTAGGAATGGGTAAGTAAATGTGGCTGTATTCCCTTCCCCGTTAGTCAGATTGATGTTACTTTTGCTAGAAGTCCCCTAAAATTTCTTTAGTATTATAACCAGGAAATCCAGTTTCTCTAAGGAGGCCAAATCCTATTTTTATAACAGATTCCTGTTGTAAAAAATATCAAGGTCAAGAATATTCATCTGTAATCCCAAGAATAATTCTACATAGTTTGATAGACAATATAAAAAAATTATTGTGTTTTTACATTTCTAGTTAGATGGAGTGTACATTGCACTCTGAAACTGTTAAAAACTGTTCTAATCCTACAAATCTGATAGCAGTTTTGAATTCAAAGCTGTTTAGCTAACATGCAAGTGGAGGAAATGAACTTGCCAAAATAGCACCCCCCAAAAAAGGAAATAAGGAGCTGCAGTAACAAAATCCCTGTCTCTTGCCTGTAAGAAATTTGCTCTTAAGGCAAAAACATTATTTAGTAAAGAATGATTATATACAAGAGGTGGCTAAATTAAAATATCTGAAACTACTTTGTATAGGGCTCTTCATGAAAACATCTCTTAGCACCGTGTTTCTATGTGATTATAGGCTAGCAGCCCTTCAGGCTAGTCTTTGCACATTTCAGATGGGGAAAGCCCTTCACAGCATTGTTTAACCTTAAAACAATCTGAAATCCCCATTTGATGATAAAATAAGTTACTACCAAAAAATATTGCTCAGTCAGGCTAAATTAACTTGGTTCAAACTTACTTTATAATTTCTCAGTGATTTACAGAGGACGAAGAAATGCAGTTCACTAGGTGCTACAGAAAAAAACCAACTGAAAAAAGCAGGTAAGAATATCACTGCAGACATTTTGTCTGGACTGGGATTCCATGTTTTCAGTATGTCTTTCAATTCATGGCTCTGTAACACTTTGTTTACTCTCTCTACTGTATCCCTCCACCTGACTGCTTCAACAGTCCAGTCAGTGCCTTCTGTTCCCTGTGACTAATCAAACTCTACTTGTTCTATTCCTAACAGAATACAAGAGGCTGAAATACCAGCTGTAAAACAACCAGCTACCATAAAATGGAGGATGGACATCCTATCTTCACTACATTAAGCTTTAACATTAATTACTTGATGCTCACTGAAGACAGTAAAATTTAGCAAAGGTGGTAAAAACGTTTCAACCTGAACTCCATTATAAACACGCTTTGCATGCTGAACTGTCAAATATCTGTTACTGTTCTATTCATAGGCTATGCAGTGTACTCTTTAAGCTGATATTATTTATGAAATAGAAGCCCTGGCAATGAACCGGGGATAGCCACAAATAAATTAATCCAGTCTTTATTCCAGAGATTTTATATTTCTTATACAGGTCACTAGAACAAATCTACGAAACAGATATGAACTTCTGTGATATGATTTTGTTTTCAATACTGCATGTTGACATTATCTCACAAGTAACCAGTGTTTAAAAAATGAAGCTACTTTTCTTGTGGCTAGAGGGAAATTCTTCAGCTCAGGCAATGATCACACACCTTTGTAAAAAAAAGGGCTTTAAAAAAGAACTGTATGAAGATGCTTTTAGTGTGTCTTTTACTTATAAAAATGTTTGAAAGCTGAAACTGAAGCTTGCTGATTGACCTCCATTTGTCTTCCTGCCTTTCCCTATTTAGTATCATTTATCACTTAGCCTAGTGTTGCTTCTTCAGTGACAGGACTGTGGTATATTTTAAACGAAATACTTAGGGATATTGTATTGAAAATGTTTTACATGAGTAACACACGCTAATCAGCAAGTCTATGTGGATATGACATATAGGCTTACCAGTCTTAGCAGTGGCCTTACAAGGTAAAACTGACTCCAGCACCGACACAAACCTCAGCAAAACCTTAACCCCTTAAATTGCTACCTCTTTTGAAAAACCTACTCTAAATGTAACACTTTCTTGAGTTTCACAAATAAAATTATTTTAAATGTTTTCCCAAGACAAGATGTACAAATGGACACAAAAATTCTAGAACTGTAACTTTCATGGATGTTGAATGCACACAAATACTTTAGATATAATACACGTTCAAGACCCATCCTTAAAAAGCTTCTGCCATACTGTTATGCAAAGCACAGCCATGCTAATTCAAAGATAGAAACCATAATTCCACATCTATAAAACAAAGTAGAATTAGTGGCAGTTTTATTGCCATATACAAATTTAACCAACATGGCAAACCATGCCGAAGGGATTAGAACAGTTCCAGGACGTATGTACAGATTGTACATAAACTTGAACAATTTTTAAAAAACGCACAAACAGATTTGCATCATGAATTTAACTAAACAAATGGGCTGGAATAGTCAATGCATTTAATGGGATTAGAAAGGCACTTCCCTACTTAAAATAGGAAATGACAATCTGCAGCCTAGAGGGAGGTTGAGTGCTCATCAACTACTGCACAATCTCAACTTCAAGAAAAAAATAAGCAAGGATTTAAAACATTTATGGGATTCAATGTGATCCATTTCTGAACATTCATACAGTCTCGTCTTTGTTTTTAGATTGTTTTTCCTGATTCTCGCGTTCTGTACTTTGGCTCCTTTGATGATCATGTTTGTCTGAGTGGTCCTTATCACTGTGGTCATGTTTATGGGAACGTTCTTTGCTTTTACTACGTTTTCGAGATTTCTCTTTACTGGGGCTATGATCTCGTTTCCGGGACTTTTCGCTGCTATCAGTTCTTCCTCTGCTTCTGCTTCTACTTCGCTTGTTTGATTTTTCTTTACTTTCACTTTTGTGTTTACTTGACTTCTCTTTACTCCTGCTTCTACTGTGCTTTCCTGCATTCCTGCTCACGCTTCTACTCCTATGCTTCCGATCCCTACTTCGGCTCCTGCTATGCCTCCTCTCCTTCTTGGAATCTCTTTTCTCATCCCTATGCTTCCTTTCATCTTTCTCATCTTTGTGCCTCCTCTCATCTATTTCACTCTTACTTTTTCGGTCTTTTGATTTTTCTCTAGAACGATCTTTTTCCCTAGATCGCTCTCTGTCTCTCTCAACTCCTCTGTCTTTATCATGGTCACGCTCCTTCCTCCTACTTCGCTCATTTTCCTTCTCCCTCTCCCTCTCTCTCTCTCTTCTGTCACCTTTTCGGTCACGACTTCGACTTCTGTGCCTCTCTCGGCTTCTGCTTCTCCTACGTTCCAATGCCCGATCAGAACTTCGGGATCGCCGTCTCTCCCTCTCTCTCTCCTTGGCTTCTCTTTCTAGTCTTTGCCGTTCCCTTTCCCTTTCCAATTCTCTATCAAAACTGGATGATCCACGGCCTTCCCGATGACGACTTATGCTTCTTGATCTTCTAGGTGACCTCCTGGGACTCAAGGATCTCCTTGGGGACCTACATGAAAACAAATACTTAAGAAATTAAGCATTTCCATCAAGGGTTTCAGCAAGGGAATTTATCTTTTCCTTATTTTATAATTTTCAATGTTGCTATAACCACCATCTACATAAACAATTCTTTTTATCAATTCTAATGTTTTAATTTTTTGCATGAATCTTGATTAGCTGTATTACAGCTTGTAATATGTGTAGGAGGAATGGGCTAAATACAGGCTGCAATATTTTGATAGACCACTACTTAATATGTGCTTGTTGCTGGGATTCTTGCAAAGAATATTAGACAACGTGAACCTTCACCCAATCCAATAAATCAAAAGCACATGCTCAGGACCACCTAGAGCAGATTATGAATGCCTTGATTTCTTTGTGCTCAAATATGCCTCCTCATGTTATAATTTTGAAATACTAGTAGAACACAGGAATCACTGACTAGTTTCAATCCATTACAGATATAAAGGCCAAGATCATGCATCAATTTAAATTTCACTCAAGCCACAAACACAGAGATATACCACAGTACAGCTCATCTGTCATGTGAGAATTGTACTACTATCCTTATAAATGTAAATAAATAAGATAACGCAAAGCTGTTTCACTGCCCTAGACTGCTGTGCATATGCTGTTTAATTAGCCATCTGTGCTAAAGAAATCAGAAAATATCTTAATGAAAAATTATAAAAGGAAAAACATTTCCATTAAAGAACTATTTTGTAAAGTTAATATATAACCTTGAACGTCTACGCTCTGCATGTCTGTCTACTTCTTCAACTCCTTCCTTGCCATCTTTCTTGATCTTTCTAGGTCTGGCTTTAATTTGTTGATCAATGTTCTTCTGCACTGGTACAGGAATCCTTGGAAATAACGTAGAGAACCATTCCAGCTTAGTAAGGAAGGAGCGCAGCATCTCTCCAATCGTCATGACGCAGCCACCACCTGCTTTCACATCCAAGTCCTTTAAAAAAACAAATATAAAACACAACACAGATTCTGATTGTGAGAAACCATTTAAAATTTGCTTAGAAATAAATGCTATTCTATTGATTGCCATCTTGCAAGTTTCAAATATGATGGCTTAGAGGATTTTTTTGCTGGTATACAAGTTTCCTCAGAATGTCAATTCCTGTACCTCTGAATTTAGCCATATGTTACAGGCCAGGAGTTGGCTTTAAGGCATATGCATGCAGGTGAATACTAATCCTGCAGCTAAATAGTAAAGGGTCAATTTCTCAACAGATTAATGTGAAATCCCCTTACATTGTTGGTTTGTATGCTGTTATTCCTGTTCTGTTCTGCCACAAAATAGAACGTAAGTTGTTCTAAATTAATCTCTCATTATCAAGGACCATGGTCATAACTTGACACTGTGGCCTAACCACATTCAGGATGACTTCATCTCCTGTCTAAAAATGACCAGAAAAGGCTGTAGTACCATATGGACCCTACCTAAATTGGAAGCAATAGCAAACCAACTGCCATGAAGCAGTGAGGTTTCTAATTTTGTTATGCAAAAAATAAATAAAGTAACAAATAATTGGAAACGCATAATCCATGATGACCAGTGTCTCGGAAAAGGGTCATTACCGCATGAAGGCCTTCTTGCTATGCCCTCTCACAGCTCAGGACATGTTAGTCAGCTATTGTCAGGCCCAAACCTATAGTGCAAGCATACAAGGAAAGTGAGATTTGTTATCTAAAAAGGAACAAAAAATCTAAATGTAAAACGGCTTGCACTCACACACATTTACGTGTTCAGATACATAGATTTTTTCCAAATAAAATCATTGCATAGAGATCTAAAGAAGAAAATGACATATTAGCGTAAAAGTAGTACCTGAAAGGTACCTACAAAATATAGTATCAGTGAAGTAGTTGATGCATTAACAACATTTAAACAGATGCATTGAGAGAGAACACCAAATTGCTCTGACATCTATCTTCAACAGCAGCAAACTGGGGAAAATGTAATACATGGAAGTGATCTTTCTGTATAGCCAGTTTTAGATAGTTATATGAGAAACAGGATGCAAAAGTAGCCGTGAATCAGCTTTTGTATGGGAACCAAGAATGCCACTGTATAATGCCAAATTATGAAGTAGTGGAGTCAAAATACGTATCAATTTGTCATACATCAGAGAAGCATATTAAAAAACTGGTAACCTAGAAAGGATATTGCCTATTATAAGCCAAATATTAAAGAGAACAATTCCACAAAAATCTTTTTTTGGTATGAGCTCCAAATGTTATAGTGGCCATAATTAGTGGAGCACACTATTATTTATTATCTGAAATTCTGTTCCTTAGCAGAGTAAGTCACAACCAGAGCAGGCCCATTTGAATTAGTGGGGATTTGGTGAGTCAGCTCCTCCCTAAGTTCTCATTCAATAGGCCTACTGTAGCAGCAACATACTACCCTAAGCAACAGGATTTCAGTGATTAATATGAATCTCTAATAACTACTGCCAGACAAAAGATTCAATGTTTCTAAAAAGATAAAATGCACCCAGGACAAAGTCTACAACCTAAGAAATGACAGTAATGTCATGTGAATGCTGACTTCAAAGAGAATTCATATTAAAATAGAACATTAACACTGGAGGAAATTAACTATTCAGCTGGACTCCATGGAGCCTCCAAAACATGACTGAAAAATTTAGAAATTTAAGAGCAATTGGTGTATTTAATGGTCAGTGCTTGCAGCATCATTGAGCATTCAGAAGTTCCCACATGCCTATGAACAGCAAATACCCCACCAATTCCTTTCTTAAAATATTAACCATTTGCTTATTTCCACCTTATTCTGCTGATTTCATCCCTGATTTTACTGGCTTTAAAAAAATGGCACTTCCCAAACTATAGTCATCTCTCTAACAATGCAGTCCTTGCCCACTTCTCACAATCATATTGATGATACATTAAATGCACTTCCAACATATTTGAAATTTATAAGAATGTCCTTCAATTCCTGTTTATGCTAAGCTTGCAAACCATTAAATATGAGAAAGGTCTTACTACTTACTCATCATATGCAACTAAAAATACTTCTGAATTGCAATGCTTTTTAACCTATAGAAATTTATCTAAAACTATGTTTACATAAGAAGTCAGAAAAGAAAAGAAAAAAGAAAATAAATTATTACCCTTGTTGACATACCTCCTCATCATCAAGAAAGGATTCAAACCAGTCCCATAAATCTGTTGGAGGCTGTGTGTACCTTGAAGTACAAAGAAACAGTGTAAATTAAACAAATGTTTTCAATGAACAAAATTCGATGACAGGAATGAATACTGCTACTTACCTAATATACATGAATCCAAGAGCCCTAATATATGGGGAGTCTGAATGAGTTATTAGTCCCATCACTTGCTTACGGGTAAGCTTCAAGGTAAACAGCTTGTACAGGAGGCAAAAGGCTGTAGACACTATACCTCCAGTTCCAACACCACGCACCTTTAGACATGAACAACAAGGAACACTTAACCTGAGTGTAACACAATTTTACTTTTAATGTAATCACACAAAATACAGTTGTTGTTTTTCTTCATTTGTGAAATCAAAACTTTACAACAGACCAACTGATTTGTAATACAATAGTGGGCTACTACACTACAATATACTGAAGATCATAAACCTCATGTCGGCATTAGGGCAAAGATCCTACTGAGACTTGACTAGACAAAAAGTCTGCCTGCAAAGTAAAGCAGGATCATGCTGCTTGAACAGATATTGCCACTATGCAAGCAGAGCTTCCTACTGGCTTAATCTTCTGCAAGGAGAAGCAGCAGCAGCAGTTACTACAACTAGCTTTTAATAAATTCTTCCCTATGCACTTGCACAAATGTCATGTTATTTATGCTGCATTGCACAAGCACTTCAACTGAACAGGATTCTGGCCTGGGTCTGCAATAATCTTTTCACATGGTGGAAGACTGGATTTAGTCTTTCCCTCCCTTAAACGAGCAGTACCACAGCCCACAATCCAAGTAGAAATATGCATGTTTGCATAGTCCAACTGGATAACAAAGAGGTCCATCCTGCCTGAAAATGTTTTTGCCTCTAAAAAGAGAAAAATGCCCCTCTGGAGAGCCAACAGGAGCAGCATTCTCCTTAAGAACTGAGTGTGCATTGGATCCCCCATCCCCCCAAATAAGAAGTGAACTTTCAGTCACTTCCAGTTTTGAAAATAAAAATTCAACATACAAGATGTAGGCACACAAAATGTCCGTGTGTTACGCAGCTAGGCTTGCTGTCAGCATGGTGATGTAAGCATATATATATAAAACTAGCACTCAGAACTGGAAGGAAAGATCACCTGCAGTGTTTTTATTTCTTCTTCTACTAAATCAAGCTGATTTTAAAAAATCTCAACCCCACCAATAATAAATTGCCATCAGTGATAGCAACTATTCACTCAGCTTGCAACATTGGAATTTTTCATATGTGCAGTATTACGCAAATCATTAGCTACCATAAAGAAAACTTTTAAGAATTCAGAAGGCACGTACTTCTACTTACCCCTCCGCACATCCCTGTCTGGCCTGCTGTTTTTCTGCTCCCTTTCTCCCAAGGCTCAATATGTGTGACCTATAAATAGGAAGCCAATTAATCAAGCACATCGTAATTCTAAATTAACAGTCAATGTGAATAAATTTGCACTTCTGAAATAATGCTATTTCAATAAATCATGTACCAGAATCTACTGCACTGAATCATACACAATGCCGGATTACTAGTAGAATCTCAAATTAGGAATACAGTAGTGATAAAAAATGCACATCACCAGAAAACCCAAGCATTCATGCAGACTGGTTTAGACTGTATCTGGAAACAGGATGCTGGACCTGGGCAGACTTTTCTCTGATGACTGAGCAGGAATCTGGTATTCTCCATCTACAGGTAATTTGTGGCTCATATGTCACATGATAAATTCAAAGTCAGCCATCACTGGCACTAGATAGTGTGGATATCACAAACACAAGGGAGCCAAGACCTACATAAAGTGCATGTTGTTTAAATAAGATCAGGCAGGCCTTCATTTAACAGAGTTACAAGACAATGATTAGATACCAAAACAATCTCAGGCTAACTTTGCAGAAGAATCTTATAATTTATGAACAATTATAAAACTAGAATATTCAGGCAGCCATATAAAATTCAGTAATAAACAGTTTAGAATAAGCTGCCTCTAACAATAATGCTTATCTTTGAAAATCCATGATGGATGCAGACTTCAGAATTGGGGGCTTGGAAACAAACACCCTCAGTTTGGAATTCCCTAGCCTATTTCAAAGTAGGTCCAAACTAGGGAAATGCATTGGGGGGGGGGGGGGGGGGACTTGGCGGTTTGATTCTTCAGGTTCTCCCAGAGGAGGCTTCATTTGTTTTCGAGGCTTTAGTTATCAGTCCTTTTATAAACATAAAAGGGACTGGTACTTTCAGGTTATTTCATTTCTGTTTCTCCCATTTGCATTCTCACACTTGTCCAAAGACTTAAAGGATCCTTAAAATGTTACAAAAAAGTAGGAGCAAGGTAGGCAACAGAGAATCCGTTCAAAAGTCATAAGAAAACAGTAAATCTGCTTAAAAAAACAGGAACAAGGAGGGCCATCTACAGTAAATCAACCAAATACTACTTTTAAAAAACGTAATAAGGAAAACACAAACACAACGGGAGGAGAAACAGCAAAATAAAGGAAAAAACAAACAAACACTATCCTCTCTCCCAAAAAAGCAAATAAAAGTGAGAGAGTAAATGCTGCCAGACCCACAAGCCAAAATAACTAGAATATAAAGAGGAGAGATTTCTCTCTCCTCACCATTGGTCTCATCTCTTGAGCCCATCACTAGAAGACAGCAAAAATAATTCAGAAAAGAAATGGGGGCTGGGGGCAGGGGAGAGGAAAAAAAAATCCCCAATGGAGAAGTTGTCCCCAAAAACAATCCCCTGGCTGTGGCAGAAATTATGCCTCAGAAATGGGAGAGTGGGTATTGAAAACATCCGGAGAAAAAGGATCCACATGCACAGAGAGCCTAATTATGATAAGAGCAGGCCATGGAGCTTAGCAGCACACTCAAAAGTGAGAGAGTGAAAAAAAGTACATTCTTCACTGGGTGCCAACCAATCCAGTCCTTCTACACCTCAAAATTTCCTATCCTCCACTCCTGAAGTTCTGACTGGTTGTTGAGAGCAGTCCTCTGTACACTATTTGATTAAGCTTTTCCTGGGCAATCTGACAGACAAGAGGTGAAGGAAAGGGCAAACGAAAAAGGAAAATACAAAAAAACCTGAAGTTTCTGTGACCATCTGTTTCATTAAAATGAAGCATTTGGAATTCAGAAGCTTGCTATGCAAAATTAATGAAAAAAAACATGAAAACAAAAATAAGAACCTCTTTTGTTCTTTTTTCTCCATTCATGTAAACCACAAAGTCCTATCCTTAACAACTGCCACTGAAGGAGGTTAGAGTTGGCTCACCCTATTACTACTGTATTTTCTATGCCATGATGCTGATACAGAACTAGCACCACCACATAATATGTTTGGAGGCAGTGATGGGTCTTGAGGAGACACTTGGGCTCCAGCCCAGTCTTGATGATGCTACCAGGAGCACAAAAAAGGCTAAACTTTGGCTCACGATTGCCTTTTTAAAAAGAATAAATCATATCTTAATAGCCCCTCCTCAGAGTCCATTCTGGAATCAGGCAGGCCTTGTTTGTGCCTAGTTAAAACTAGAAACTATTGAGTTCACATACAGATATAAGTTCAGAATTTCTCTCTTCCTCTTGAATCAGAGAGAACACAGCACTATAAAAAGATAAACCCTTCATAAGAAAAAAAATAATGTTGCTACTCTTCTGTCCTCCCGTTGTATATTAACACACTGTAATGGCTATTTAACAATTAACAACCAAGTTTTCATACCGATGAAAAATCTAAATAATGAATTAAATCAATCCACCTTCAAACTGAAGTGACTGCTTAAACAAACAGAAAGCTAGCGTCAGATAGGGATATTTGAAGAATTTGCAACTGAAACAAACCTGGGCTGACAGGTGGACAATAGAGATGGGGGTATTCGTATACGAATACCCCCGCACAGGTGGACATAACGAGGGTCCAGCCCCCTGGGGCCAGACCGTCCACTCACCTTCCACTGTTGCCGCAAGCTCCGCGCTACTTTCCTATCGCTCTGGAGCTCGCGGTCTGCGAGCCACTCTTCGACCTTGCAGCGAGGCTCGTCCTCCCGCCTCCTGCCAGGAGTGGCTTGCAGACCGCGAGCTCTGGAGCGATAGGAAGGGAGCACAGAGCTTGTGGCAACAGCAGAAGGTGGGCTGGACCCTCGTTATGTCCACCTGTACTGGGGTATTCGTATACGAATACCCCCATCTCTAGTGGACAACAATTTAATTCTTCACCAGATTTTCTTGGAATGTCTCGGACTCTACCTCATAATGAGAAGATTCTATTGAGAGGATTTCCCAAACCACTTTTGAAGTTAAGCTGTAAGAAAAAATAAAAATTTATTTTATTTTAAAATATGACTGTAACCTATTTAAATTAAAATAAAGTTTGAAAACAACACCTATTTAAATAGCTAGCCTTGCAACTTTTAATAATAATCATGTACCATCAAATCAATTCTGACTTGTGACCCTTTTCAGGGTTTTCCAGGGTTTACTGTTGAGTGTAGAGAAATTTTGTGGTCCCAACCGAAGGGACGAAATGTTTACAAATATGTAGGAAGGACTCCATAGCCAAACCTCCTTCTCAGGTTTGGCTGCGGGGGGAGGAGGAGTAGCAATCCGGCGACTTATGGCTCACATGCCCGCAGAGAGGGCACTGCGTGCCAGCTGTGGCACGTGTGCCATAGGTTCGCCATCGCTGCCCTAGACTATCCAATGGTTCAAAGGATAACTATAACAATTCTGTAACTGATTCTCCCCATATATTACAACTAGTACACAATTATCTGTTGTACACTTTTTAAATTGTATTTTGTATATTTTAGCCATGTAATATGTTTTATGAGCTGGTCACCCGACCGTAATAAATAAATTCATTCATTCAACTATATTCAGTTCAATGGGTAAAGACTTCCCTGTCTCTTGTACTAAAGGACAGATTTCAGAAAATGGAAGTGGGAAGGCCTAATTTTAGCACAGAGCTAAGTATATTTAAGAATCCATTGAATTTCTGCTTAGGTTGCAAAAGAGACTGCCAATATAAACTTGTCTCAAGCCTATTCAGAACTATATTCCATTAACTTCAACAAGGTTTATTCCCAGGTAAGTGTACAGGATTGCAGATTTAGTCCGGGATCATATCAAGTTCTTTCCCAAACCACTTTTGAAGTTAAGCTGGAATAAAAATAAAATTTATACTATTTTAAAATGTGACTGTAACCTTTGATGGCAAATAGCTCATATTTCATATTGTGTTGTGTATGTGGTCATAAGGACAACATACACAATACAGACTTCAGGTCTATCCTTGTGTACTTACTCAGATTCAAACACACACATTCACTGAAAAAGACCAGTGGCTCAGTACTGGCAGGAAGGTGAGGAGCAAGCCAGCTTCAAAGAGTTTGCAGGCTCCACACATGATTCCCTACACCAGGAATCTTTCCACCTTTGTTTCAAAGCTACAACTATCTTACATAAAATAAGAAAACTAGCTGATAGAAAACATCCCAGGTTGCAAGATTTTATTTTGCTTGTTGCTACAGGCCTTGCTGAATACTAAATGTAACCCACACTACAAAAACTCAATAGGTTCCACTCACAGCATGAAAAATGCACAGGACATTAGCATCTCATTTTGGACTGTGAAACATTATTAACTTAATTTAGAACTATGAGTTGTAATAAAGCCATAACATTCTGTGATGGTAGAAAACTTCACAGTACATTTCTGGTAGAGTGGTCCTAGTGTTAGATTAACACCATGTAGAGTTAGGCTCAAATCCTCATTCAGTCATTAAGATCACTAGTGATCCAAAACCCAGTTACCATCTCTCAGTCCAACTTCCCACACTATGCTGTTGCAAAGGTAAGATCAGGGAGAATGATATACCCTAGCTTGAACTCTACAGAAGATGGGATACAAATGTAGCACATAAATACTTCAGGCCTCTTTGTGTATCATTTTAGATCAGGGTATCCAACTTTTTAGGCTAACTGATACAATTTTGATTGTGTCATGGATGCTCATACAAAAATGGCTACCAGTACCCATTTTAAATAAGGCAAACAAGTGAGGCCTGGAAACATAAGGACAAAGTAGAAGTGGAGTCTGATATCTGAAACCCAAAACTCTTCTGTAACCACAGCTTTCAGCTCCAACACTTACTTCAAATACACCCTATTCATATGTTCAAGATGAGGTTTAAAGAAACATAAGTAGGAAAGTGTTCACTTTGCACTCTCCAAAATGATAAACTAAAAAGAAATGTGACAGACTGTGAAATTCCTTTCTATGTAGTCAAGGATCCTTTCTTTAGACAGTCAATGGAAAGGGCAATCAGTGGAAAGGGAATGCTCCCCTCCTTACATGTCATTACAGACATTTCATGAACACATAAGAAGGGCTAAGAGGCAAACAAGGCTCAAACAAATTTAGTTTTAAAAAACTGTTAATAAGTAAGCAAAGGTGGAAGGCACCAAATGTCAAATCATGTATCTGCCCAGAAAGAACAAAATAATTCTTTCAATAGGAAGCAAACTGGTGATGTTCAAAGAAGCATACTCAGAAATTCAGGCAGAACATTCACTCTCAGTGCTGATGTCCCAGATGAATACTGTGAGGGGTTGCACCCCACAGCAAAATAAACAAGCTAATACTCTCCAAACAAAACAAAAAGCAAGAAAAATACACATATTCACAGAGCACAAGCCAAATTCCCTTTAGACCCCACCATGGTACTCTTACCACTATCTCTACATTCTTGCACCCAGGAGAGTCTCCATTACCACCCCCCCCCCCACCGTTATCTTTTGCTTTTATGTAGGTGTCCCTCAAAATAGTGCTGAACTACAGTTGCTCATCAATTTAAATTTTCAAAAAATGTTTCTCAGATCCCATTAGTGGAAACAGATTGTGCAGATCACCAGTCCGCTCCTCCTTTTTATATTTTAAGTTGAAAAAAATTAATATTTACAAAATCAGCAAAGGTAACAACTCTAGCTGGTGCTAAGAGAAGTGTCTGCCAGCACTTTGGTGCCCCTGGGTATAGGTTTGAGAAACTGTTTTGCATCTTTTGGGTGGAGAAAAGAGAAAATAAAAATAATGCTCCGTATAAAAAAAGATTTGGAAAGGCTTTTTAAAGCACCAGGGCTACAACAAAACAGCCACTTTCCCAAGTTCTTATTTCCTGTTCATTTTAAAAACACAGAAAGAGTACTAGAGCACAGGCTGGCAATACAATTTCATACTGAACCCAAAGCTTACAGTGTTCTTCTGTGGGAGGGGGGGGGAGTAGTGTTA
Organism: Intellagama lesueurii; assembly: GCA_037013535.1. NCBI lineage: Eukaryota > Metazoa > Chordata > Lepidosauria > Squamata > Agamidae > Intellagama > Intellagama lesueurii. Next base: position 142,508,021 of record JBAJHW010000004.1, read on the forward strand.
CAGCCAATTCATCATCCCTCAACTGGGTAATTTGATTAACAGTCGAAAAATCCCCCCCCCCCCCGACAGAACGGAAATTTGAATCCGGTTTGGTTCAAGCTCAGAACTTTGCACCCACTTCTTGCTGAAAGCCTACCCTCTCCCGACCGTCCCGTCGACCGCTCTGGACAGCATGGGAGGACACGTGGTTAAGGCCTCGCCACTTGGGTTTTTGTGACCGACAAATTCTTATCTTAAAGGGAACGGGCGCATTGTTGTAGGGCAGCCGCGGAGGAGCCTTGGGCCCTCGCAAAAAAGACATGACGGGGAACATAAAACCCTACTCCCTCATTCCTTACTGTTGGCTGTGCGGGAAGGGATGGAAGGAGGCCAAACCATCTGGGGAACCACAGCTCTATTTGAGGGCACGGATAGTGAGGCGACGCTTGAAGGCGGGGCGGCCGAACCAACGCCGATAACCCGCGATATCCCCTCTGGTTTCACCACGTCCTCCTGAGGCCTTCCTTCCCGCGGCGCCCGCTCACCTTGAAGTAAATCTCGTCGACCACCTCGTGGTACGTCTTGAGCTCGTAGAGCTGCACTTTGAAGTAAGGCGAGGAGAGGATGTTGGTGAGGATCATGGGGTTGAGGTTCATGGTCTTCTCGTTCCCCCACAGAGGCAGGACGTTGCCTTGCTTGCCCGAGGCGGCCGGCTTGGGGCCCGCGCTCTGGAGGGGCAGAGGGGGCGACAGCACGGCTCCGGCCTGCGGGTTCGGCGCCTGGGCCGCCTGGTGCGGCGGCGGCTGGTGCGGAGGCGGGTGGCAGTTGCCGGCGCCCACCACCGGGTAGTTGTTGGCCATGGCGCCGCCGGCCACGAAGGATCTGTTTGCGCCGAAAACAGCGGGCCCACTGGAGCAAGGCGGGCGGAAGCCTCCCAGCTTGAGCCCAGCCAAACAAGCGCCGCCAACTGCCGACAAGATGGCGGCTTGCCCGGAAATGACGAGAAGCCTTTCCGGCACCTTTCGGGCGACCAATCGCAACGCCGGCACCGAGGGGAAGGGGTGGTTCCGCGGCCTGATGACGCCGCCGCCGCCAGGTCTCGGAGTGAAAACAGGGAGGGAGGTCTCCGGAAGCGGGAGCCTTTCCTTGCCAAATGGAGTGGCTTTTTAGAGCGGGTGAAACGGCAGCGCTGTCGCCCCACCCCCTCCATCGGCCTTAGACTCCGCGTTTAGAAACATCCTCTCCAACTGAGGGGAGCAGAGAACGGGGCTATCTGCCAGAAGGATGCAGCGACTTAACTAGAAATACCTCGGACTGAGGGAGATGCGTCGTCGTCGTCAAACAATCAGGCGAAGAATCTTGCTAAACGGTTACGGATGTACCGGATAAAAGCAGAGCTTGGAAAATTGGGCCCTCAAGCCGTTATCCCTTAACGGTAGAGATGGCGCACGAATGAAAAATGCAGAAAAATACTATTTGGTTCCCCTCAGAAAATGTATGCCGGTAAGGAATGGCAAACACAAGGTTAGGAACATTAACACATTAAATAACAAATTAACAAAGAAATGCTGGTTTTTCATGACACCGTTACCCTGCAAACATCAAGATGTTTCTTGACAATAGAAGACTGCTAGCTGAGAAGACATCAACCTTGTGTGCTAGAGCTAGACAGTCTTTGTAAAAAAAAAAAAATCCTTGTACTAAATAAAAAATTTAGGACTAAAATTATAAATTTAATTAGAAATTAAGTCCATTGAATACAATAGGTTCATGACTTGCCACTCCCAGCGTGCATGATAGGATTTGAAAGCAGCCCTTAACAACAACCCAGTGCATCACCCTGGAGGTTTAAGCTGTTAAATATTCCCAGTACCTTCCTTTTGTTGTATAGACTAGTAGGGAGAGAGATTAAAGAGGTTGATTTACTTTGAAGTGCATTTTGGAAATGGAAATAAGAGGGATAAAATGTAACAGGCAATCACCTTGTTCTCTTTCTACTATGTACTGTATTACAGATATGGGCAGTACAGACAAAAAAGTTGTTTTGTTTCAGGTTCTTTGCGCAAAAGGTAACTTGTTATAAAAGTAACTTGCTGAAAAAGTGAATTTCTTCCAAAATCTGGCTAAAAGTGTGCATTTGAAAAATTAAGTTCTTTGGAGTTTTGTGGGTCTTACTCCCACATAAATAGTAAAGGGTTGTAAATCTCTAGTGACAACACATGCAGCTTCACAAACTAAAGCTCTCTTTGTAATGTGCATGACATAAAAAAAGAGATCCTTTCATTGTTCTTTGCCCCCCAGCATCCTGAATTCATCAGATGGATGCTGCTGTCTCTGAAAAGGGAAGTTCTGAACATTAATTTCATGGAGTTGACTCTAGTCCATACCTGGAAAAGTGTGTGCCTCCACATGCTGGACTGCAGTTCCCAAACTATAACAGCTAATAGTGAAAGTAGTGGTCTGTCAACATCTGGAGGACTATATATTCACCAGTCTTGTTCTAGTTCACAAAAACTGGCACCATAATAACAGTTTGTTGATTTACTTGATATGCTAATTTCTCAGGTTTCTAATGAAAAGAGGGGGATTTAACTCACTCCTGTTCAGGATTGAAAACTAGCCAGTATTGAAAAACGTAAGGAGACAGAATTGCAGAGCTGGATTTAAATTCCCACTTAGCAGTGATTTGGTTTGGACTACGTTGTGACCCATCGCACAAGACTTGCATATATGCTGTATATGAGACATTTTCCCCACTTCTGGTTCTCTTCATGGAAGATCATTGCCTCATTGAGAAATAGCTGCTGCTTGTTTCACTAAAATGTTCAACTGGTTTTATTAATATTATAATTTAAAGGATTAGAATAATTTCTATCTGCCTAATTAAAAAAATGCTACCTCTTAATTAGTTCTTTTATATACAGTGCCTAAATACTGATTTTGAAGGAAAGGGATACTACAAATACCAACTTATGCTTATTTAAAAAAACTGTGAAAGTCCAACACAGAAGGATATGTACCTATTTAGAAGTGAGTCCTACTGATTTTAATGCAGATTAGTCCCGGATGAGTATAGGACTGTAGCCATCAATTCCACTTACTCAGTTTTTTCAGATGATCCGGGAGATAAATTATTGGTTCTCTAGGTATGTTTTGCATACCGTGTTTCCCTGAAAATAAGACAGGGTCTTATATTATTTTTTGCTCCAAAAAACGCATTAGGGCTTATTTTCAGGGGATGTTTTCTCTTTTTTTCATGTACAACAATCTATATTTATTCAGATACAGTCATGTCATCTTCTGGTTGCTGTACAATGGTGCACAATGGTGGAGGGCGGGGTTTCACGTAACTGGGGCTTATTTTTGGGGTAGGGCTTATATTACGAGCATCCTGAAAAATCATACTAGGGTTTATTTTCAGGTTAGGTCTTATTTTCGGGGAAACAGGGTATGTAGTCAGCCCAGTTTTTAGAACCAAGGTGATACATGAAGCTTAGGAGAAAGACGTCAACGTGTGTCACAATTAGGAAATTTTGTGTTGGTACATAGACAAATACAGACCCATTTTAGAACATTGTTAATTGTTAATTTTTAAATATAAGTGTTATTGATAATTATTTAAATTTACAATACATCTTTTTACAAATTTTCATTAGTTTTAGCAAGTAAATCACAAAGAAACAGTAAATTTACTGCATTCATTCTTGTATGGATTTTAATTGAATTGAGCATTACATTATATTAAAAATTCTCAAGTAATTTTTCTGTACATGTTATGTATTTCATAATATATCTGTCCAGCATTTTCATTTGTTATGTACTCTATGAAAGGATATCATTATTCAATAAAATTGTCTCTCTTTCTCTGTCCTGTTCTCATCAGCATTATTTTTGTTAGTATGTCCAAAGTTGCCATTGTCCACATTTGTTGAATCTATGTATTTATGGATACCTTGGTCAAATACTTCCAGTCTCTCACAATGTCTGTTCTTGGTGCTAATAACATATTTATCAGTCTCTTGAGAATCAGCTATGATATTAATTTTGCCATCAGATGCAAGTAGTTATAGGAATATTTCTTCACTTTAGTTTATGATTAGGTCATATTAGTTGATGAGTTTACAGTGTTACATTTTAATACAATGCTAAAATGAACAGGCATATACCTTACTTTGCATGCTTAGACAGTCTAATTTTTAGAAAAGGGAGCTAAACAAAGCTCAGGGCCAACAAAATTCAAGGTGTGTGAAAAAGAAGGTCACGTGCAGAGTGTAATTCCAAAGTGCAAATATTAAGTTTTTAAACAAGCACTAAAATACTTTTAAAAGGACTACAGTTCCTGCTTCAAAATAATTGCTAGTGATATATGTAGTGAAGTATTATGTACCAAAAAGACACAGTAAGTTGGTTGGGACGGAAATATGATACAGATCAGTCACGAAACAAAATGGCCGAGGTTATAACATGAGAGCCAGTGATTTAGAACATCTAGCCATTCCCAACCTGAGAGTTTCCAGTATGTTCAACCCAGCCATCCTTCGTCAGCAGTTGTATTGGGATTTGCAGTCCATCTGTGTGAAATTAGGGAGGGCAAGTTTAAGATGACAAAAATACCATGTTCAAATAAGCCATTAACAAATGTGCTAGTAGAATTCAGTGGTGACACCCAATTCTCCATAAATCACACTGTTACAGTATCAATACTATAATTACCAAATTATTATGAAATCAACAAATTAAATAATTTCCCTCCCTCCAAGATCACTAGGAACTAACTACCCTCCTCATTTCTGTCAATTAATATTAACTAAGCTGGCTAGTTGGCTTAGCGAGTTAGGTATCTGGCTGGGGAAGCAGAGTTTCAAAGTTCAATTCCCCACTCTGCTTTTTGCAAGTACAGCCAGCCTGGGTAGCCTTAGGCAAGCTAAATGATCCCAAGATGCCCTAGATTGAAGGGATTGGTAAACCACTTCTGACTACTCTCTACCTAGAAAACCATGGAAAAGATTGCCACAACTCAGAACTGACTTAATGGCACACAATTATTATTAACTAATAAATGTTCAAACCTAATACAGGTTCTGGTTTGTATGGTACGAGTTGTATTGCTGTAGTTTTTAATTAAGTCATGATCGGGTTCATTTTTTTATACTAGCAGTTCTTTCTACATGAGAGATGACAGGAGACAGCTTCTTTAACCAAACTTTTTGTATTGGGAGGAGGGGAGGGGTGAATTACAACTTTGGTGGGTCCAACAGGACTACCAAACAAAGGTAAATTGTTCCACATACTATCAGCGTCATTATTTACAATTGTTTCTCTCGACACGGTGCCATCCCAAATCTCTCCCGGTCGGTCCGTCTTCACATAGGTGTACTCCGAACTGCACAGATGGTCCCACAGCATGGGTGTGTGGCCCAATCCCCTTCGTGTGGGGTCACTCCAGTGGGAATAGGTTCCGGGCGTACCACCTTCTTCCAGGGACCCTTCCCCCATGGGTAGACATATACTGGCCGTTCTAAAGGATCCAGCTCTCCCAATTGAACCTCTATTCTCCTTGGGACTGGTCCTAAAATAGACTTCTCTCTCAAAACCTTTCTCCTCGCTTCGGGGTAACTCAAATACATAAGGTTTTGATCCGCTCTTTGGATCATGCCTTTGCTCAATCTTACACTCACTCTGTTCTCCTTCTCTATCCTCCTTCCTTTTCTCTTCCTCCTCTACCACGGCTAAACTCGTTAATGACCCCCAACTCTTTCCTACCCTGTTTCTCCGAAAATAAGACCTAACCTGAAAATAAGCCCTAGTATGATTTTTCAGGATGCTCGTAATATAAGCCCTACCCCAAAAATAAGCCCCAGTTAAGTGAAACCCCGCCCTCCACCATTGTGCAGCAACCAGATGACATGACTGTATTTGAATAAATGCAGATTGTTGTACATGGAAAAAAATAAAACATCCCCTGAAAAATAAGCCCTACTGCGTTTTTTGGAGCAAAAATTAATAAGACCCTGTCTTATTTTTGGGGAAACACGGTATTCCCGCTTTTTCCTCTCATTCCTCCATTACTAAGAGACTCTCTGTTATTGGTTGTCCTACTCACGCTCTCTCCTCTCTTCTCCTGTGGTTTGAACCATCGCCAAATTAATATTTTGAATTCCCGTATGTAAAACACTTGGTTCTCTGTTGATCTCTTCTGCCTGAAGAGAAGGAGGGGACAGCTCACTTTCACGTTTAATTTTTTTAAACGATCCTTCTTCAGTCATCAATGTTTTCTTAAGCACTAAAATTTGTTTCATAGGACATTTTAGCATTTTAATGAACCTATTCATTATTAGTTAATTTTTATTTTATATTATTGGATTTGTTTTCATATTGGTAGCTAACTAGGGATTTCTAGAAACACCAGGTACAAACTATAAACCAAATGAAAGTAGAGTTCCAAGGTATACTGCTTCTGGACTTAGAGATTCAGTTTAATAAAACGAGGCCAGTAACCTAGACAGGTAGGAGGACAATTGGATTTATGTAACATACGGAAGGAACAATGGTAGTTTGTAACACACGTCACCTTTGGAGCTAACAGACACTTTTGATTGTCTTTTGTATGCCCATTCCTTGTGTATTAGAAAAAAAATATTGATCCTGAAAAGGAAAATCTTTTCGAACAATGCTGCAATATAGATAAAGAATAGTTTTTTATTACAATGGTTAGTGTTTTAGCAACTATCAAAGTAAGCGAGATGTTTAAAGAGTGGTTTTACCCATTCCAACCCCACAGTGAGTTTCCATTGCTGCGTGGGGATTCAAATCCAAATCTCCTGAGACATCACTATCCATACACTGCACCAGATATTATTTAGTCACTCACTAACCTTTGGATGATATACAGCTAAGATATTTAAAGCCATCAAAACAGAATTCATAAAATACTGTACTATCAAAACAGAGACTGGCTTCTCCATTAAAAGTTGTGTTGATGTGCTGTGGATAGAGTTGGTCAAAGTAGGTCCTTGGGGGCCCTCACAGCTTTCTTCTGAAGTAAGTGCCACTTATTATACAATTATACATGTTCTTTTATTTGAGATTTCATTTCCCATCAGCCTTCTTCCTAAGGAATCTGGAAACAAGTTGCTCAAAAGTGCAGCCCTTATCCTGAAGTAATCTCATTGAATTCAGTGGGATCTACTCCCAAGTAACTATGTAGAGAATGACAGCCTACCCCCACACTTTTTTCTTCAAAAAGCCCTCAAACCTACTACCAATTTGCTAGCACAGACACTACCAATTTGACTTCAACTCCTTTTTTAAAAACTTATATCTAAATTTAGTATCTAGCTTTGCTGATGTAAAGACTGTCATGTTATTTTGTGCTTCTATAGACCAGTTCAGAAGTTCAGCCTCATCAAACAATGGAAGAGGTTACAGCAAGATTATAGATAGGAGAGGAAATGTAAATTGATGCCAAAACACTTTCCCCCACTATGTCTGCAATCTCCATTTTGCAGATCAGTGTGACTGTGAAGAGGCAATGGCCACCATATCAGACCAGACTTTTGGACTTTCCATTTCTTCTAATTGTTAATAATTGGTAATCTGCACTGGCAAAATAAAGCAGCAGTAAAAGCTGAAGATCAGTGTGGCGGACAGCCCACACGTCACTCCTGTCAGTCATCTTAGAGCTCTAGTGCAGGAGCCTATGACAGGACAGGAGGGGCGGACTCAACAGAACTGGGGGTGACAGAGAGTCAGTTGGGAAAAGATGGTGAAGCGTTTAGACAGTTAGAAGATTGTGAAGGGTTTTAGACAGGATATTGGACAGTTGGTGTGGTTATAGAATATTAAAGAGTTAAAAGGAATTAGAAGTACATTGACAGTCAGATATTATTGAGATCTTGATTAAAGTAAATGAATACAAGCAAGCTTATAAGTAATCAAATACACGTTTATTGAATGAACGATAATAGAACATCCATGATTTTCCTTCTGTGATTTACTTACTACTCCATAAATAAACCTTGTTATATTTGGCAGCAACAGTGTGAGATTCATAATTGATATAGTGAGGATAATATCCTCTGGTGGCAGTGAATAAAAGTGAAAAGAACCAGTCGTGTCCAAAGGTGAACTTGTGTGAGAGGCAAAACATACAGGGGTCACTGGGGGTGCGTGACAATCAGGTAACAGAAAACAGAGACATGGAGAGGAGTATAATCTCACCCTTGCTTTTCAATTTGTACTCAGACCACATCTTTAGAGAAGCACTTCTTGATTCAAAAGACAGTTTCATTGTCACTAGAGACATTATATACAACATCTGATATGCAGACTGTAGTATCACTAGCTGACAAGTCTGCAAATGCTACTCAAAACAGTCAGTTAAGTAAGTAATGAACAAACCCTAGGAAGGCATTTTAAAAAAAGCAAGTTCATGGTAATCAATAAAAAGCAAGCAGACTAAGAAATATGGTTAAAGATCCACAATGAAAGTATGGTGTGTGGTAGGAAATGTAAGTACTTTGAAATTGATTGAACAAGCAGTGAATTATAGTCACACTATAAAAATCAAAATACAGATGAATGAAGGCAACTTTTTAAAGATAGCAGATGTTGTATGCACAAAAGCTAAAATCAGTTATGAGAATTAACATTGTATAGTCCTATGTATTTTTAGTTCTACCACATGGCATGGAATTACGGATTTAACATAGGCAGCTACAAAAATCATGCAAGCATTTCAAATTTGGATTTATCACAGGATACTAATAATTTATTGGACTGAAGAAGTACAAGGAAGTATAAATGGGCCAAAAAGCATAAAAATATGTAAAAACCTATAATACTTTATCACATAAGGCGAGCAAAATCTACTGATTGTTCCAGTTGATACTGTTTTTTTTGTGAGGAGCTTAAAACATAGCATGGAACACAACCTAGGATTATGTAGTTTTTAGCTGTACTCTTCCTATGTCAATCTACTGGAATAAGGCACTACTCACATTTTGCAGGAACAGATTTGCAGAATAATGTAGCTAGATTTTTTAAAATACATGCAGCAGTTGTTATGCCACCTCAAGAATATTCAGCTGTAAGGCTGTTGTCTGTCCTTTCTTCAATAATAAAAACCAGTTGTTATGTTCCAACAGGGCTTAAAAGAATGAGCCAGGGTGGGAGTGGGACATGGGAGAGTCAAGCTCAAGTATCCACCCATGAAACTCAGTGAGTGGCCTTGAGCCAGTTGCTTTCTCTTAGCTTCACCTACCTCACAGGATTGTTCAGAGGATAACATGGGGAGGAGGAAAACCATGTACACTGCTTAGAACTGACTGCAGGAAGTAAATACATTTTAAAAAATCTGTCATGCATGAAACAGCACAGTTCCCCCCAGGCATCTAGCAACAATGTCAAAGGCAATTTATGTTACTAAGCCTCGTATCCAAAATTAGATATCTTTCTTTACACACACCAGATGGTCATAGTCTGTGGGTTTTTTTTTCCTTTCACATTAACATGTAACTCTCTTCCACAATCCTACATCAGATTGTGAAAGATTTCAAACACTATTCCTATACCTCAGTACTCTTCACCACAGAACAACACCCAGTGATTAGAGCACTGTGGAGAAGAGTTTTGATTAATGCATACTGTTCAGGATTTAAGATTTCCAAGCTGTGCTGACATTCATTCTTAATCCTAGAATTCCATTGTCTTTGGATGAGTCATTATATGTCAAATTGCTTCATGTTAAGTAGTTTATTCTGCAATCTTAAGTACACTGACTTTTGAGTAACTATGCATAGGATTGCACTGTTCATGAAAGTCTTCTTTAAACAATGCAATTGGAAGAATGTGGAATAATTGGTAAGTTTTTTTTCTAAGTAATAAAGAGTATAACAATTAATTTTTGGGACTGCACAGAGGTACAAACGGCCTTTGCTGTGGCCTACAGAACAAGGGCTATTGAAAGAACTTTGGGACTCCCATGGCAAGGGAAAAACTAATCTGGGGTCATTAACCTGCCTTCCCTCTCTGCTCGTTTTTCCTACTGTATGATCTGTATTAAATTGTGAAATAGAATTTAAAGTTCGACCCTATACCATTCTACTAGGCTGCTTTTTGCTCTGCAATCGCCCTGCCTCCTTAATGGAATCTTAGTCCAATTTAGCTTACATCCAGGAAATGTCTTTGGTTTGTAGAGGGTGAACAGACAGAAGAAAACATTCCTGTCCCTTTAATACGGGAGTGGAGATGGAAAATTCAACAGCTGTAGTTTGCATTAAAAGCAGCACCTGCTGAAATGTCCTGTTTTTAAACAACTACTTAAAGATACAGGAACCCAGCCCCTTTTTTTAATCGGGTCACTCCATTTCAGTATATATTCTATGTTGCGAGCTACTTTCAGAATAAGTTCGGAACGTGGGTCTAAATTAAAACATCTTTTATTAAAAAAATAAAAAGTTATGAAGAAGCTGCCCTTTATAAGATCACAGTAATTGTCAGAGGCAGGCCCATTTCAGGAGGCCCCGTTCCCCCCTTTTTTGCAGCTCCTCGTCAACAACTAATAACAGGACACGGGGCTTGCCACAGGCGCACACTCTCACACCCTACCAGCGCTTTGTGGAGAGCGCTCTTCTGTGCAGGTTCTCCTCGAGTAAAACAAAATGGAGGGAGCGAGGAGAACGTGGCGAGAAGCCGACGCGTATAATTGCCGAGGAGGAAGAAGGGGGGGGCGCGGGGGGGGGGAGGAGGAGAGACGGCCTCGTGACTCTACTTTCGTGAGGGCGAGGAGAAGGCGGGCGTCATAAAAGCCCGCAGTTAGGGCGGGAAGGAGTGCGTGGTGTCTGCTTACCTTGGGTGTCGGTGGTAAAAGGGCAAGCCTTTAGCGCCAGGGAGAAAAAGGCCTGCGGTAGTTGTTAGGGGTTTGCGTCTGTGGGCATAGGAGGAAGCCCCAAACCTGTAGATATTGCGTGAGGTCGCCATATAGTAAAACAGAAGGAATTCCAGGAACGTTTGTTGATGGCTGAGGTGCTAAAAGGACTAGATTCCTGAAAGTGAGAAAGGAAAGAGAGGTCGTAAGGCGGGGGGGGGGGGGAATCAGCTGGTGAGACAATTTATTTAAAAATGTATATGCCGCCTTTCTTCCAAAGGATGCAAGGCGGCGTACGGTGTTACGATGTGAGGGGAAAGTTCCTCTGGCATTGGAGGTTAATCGTTATTTAGCGACAAGGAAAGGGAGAAGTTGAGATTCGCGTTCAGTATGTTGTCAAGAGAGCCTTTCGGGTCGTTTCAGCCGGAATAATCAAATCCCGAGAGATCTTTAAAAAAAACGGAATGGAAATTATGGTGCCGTTGAGAAAATAATAATAATAATAATAATAATAATAATAATAATAATAATAATAATAAAAGGTTTCAGATCAGTGTACAAGTCAGTGTGGAGTTAAAATTCGGTCACTACTTCCCCTCAAAAGTGTTCATCTTCCTGGATGCAGAGGAGGTCCAAAAGACTTCCCCTAGGCTCGCCCGTTGTTTTTAGATAAAAAATAGCATTCAAGGGGCCTGCCCCACCCTGCTTGTTAAATCCTGACTATGGTTGTATCTTAGGGCAGAAAATGATGACTGGAAGATGAGTCTTTTAATTTGAGATGTGTAGGTGTAATAACCAGTATTTAATATTTTTATTTAAAAATGTATCCCACCCCTCTCGTGGCCAGTATTCACTTTCCATTTCATTTATGCAATAATAGTTTGAGAAAAGTTTAGCAAGAATCTTTAATGATAACTCTATCAAGTCAATTTTGAATCATGGCAACCCTTTCCAGAGTTTCTTCCTTTCCAGAATAAGGGTTTCCCATTCCCATATTCTGCAGGCACTCTAGGACTAGGATCAACATAATTTTAGTAAGTCTCATAAAACCTGGCATATCAGAGGAAAGGAGATCTGCCAACATCCCTTTCATAACATTTTTGACAGTTTTGTTGGTCTTGTTGATAAGATTTGCCAACAATTTGTTCACAGCAAGTGCAGTGCCTAAGTGCTATATTAAAGGTGATTTTGCTTCTCAGAGGCAAATGGAGTTTATTCATAATTATAGTTATAAACTTAGGAATTAACATTTGCACCTTACTGTATTGATAGCTTTATTCAGAAGAAATCAATTTCAGTATAGTATTTTCAAATACATATGCTTAAGACAGAATGCTATGCTTTTTTAAAACTAAAAACAATTATGGGTAGAAATAGACGGTAGTAATCTTTACTTTTTAGTCATATAAAAATAAAGGTCTTCAAGAATGCATTAGTACCACAGTTTGCAAGGTTTTAAAGCAAATGTTGATGCTGTATCAAGAGCTGTAGATTAATTCCATGCAGTAGGGGGATGTGAAAAAATATGTATATAGGGACCTAAAATGTCATGGATCAAAATGACTTCAACGTTTTAACTGAGATTTTGGACTTAAAAGAAAGAAGAATGCACCATATGTGTATTATGAAGAAACATGCACAAAAATTCCTATCTGCAAAATAGTTGCTGTGCTTATAATATTTATTTCTGTCCCTTGTTTTTAGTATTGACAATGGATATAAAGCTGAAGGATAATGAAGTCATAAGGACTGTTACATTTACACCACCACTGTATAAACAACGTTATCAGTTTATCAAACAGTTAGTGAGTAAGCATGAACCTAAAAAGGTTAGTAAATATTTCTTAAGAAAACATACGTTTTCATTATGGCTCACTCCTTTAGAGAGGTGGATGTGGATGTTTAAGGGATAGTCCTGCAGCTGCTTGCCACACTTAAGAAGAATAATGGGCCTACATATGCACGAACGGAGAGCACACAGCAGTCAGAATAATTTCCCAGAGTGTAAGTAGGGTACATTCTAAAACAGGAATACTGTATAAAGTGATTGGCACAGGATGATTTGTGTATTGTATATAAAATCGGATATGTCTGTTTTTTCATACTTTGTAAGTTACTTGTGGTATAATGCAGTCAAAATCTGTAACTACCGATCTGTACAAAAGCCTTCTATCTAATTATCTCTCTGTCTGGAAAAAGCTTTTTCTTTTAAAGAATATACAAAATAATTGCTGTAATTGCTTGGAATATACAGTGTCTTTATTACAAAAGCACTTCCCTGAGGGAAGGTATGCAGAATGGAAAAGGCTTGATCCCAGAAACACAGAATATGCAGTTTAAATTGATCTTTTTTATTGATGCTTAGTTGCAGGTAGCTAGCTTACTTGGGAACAAGGAGTGTGTTTGTGCCATAGTAAATTCTCATTGCCTTGTACTGGTATCTAAATATGGAATAGACCTGTCTGGCACAATAGTTATTTTTAAAAATGCATTGGGGTAGAAGGGGAAGATATGGAGGCAGTGACAGATTTTACTTTCCTGGGCTCCATGATCACTGCAGATGGTGACAGCAGCCACGAAATTAAAAGACACCTGCTTCTTGGGAGGAAAGCGATGACAAACCTAGACAGCATCTTAAAAAGCAGAGACATCACATTGCCGACAAAGGTCCGCATAGTCAAAGCTATGGTTTTTCCAGTAGTGATGTATGGAAGCGAGAGCTGGACCATAAAGAAAGCTGACTGCTGAAGAATTGATGCTTTTGAATTGTGGTGCTGGAGGAGGCTCTTGAGAGTCCCCTGGACTGCAAGGAGAACAAACCTATCCATTCTAAAGGAAATCAACCCTGAGTGCTCACTGGAAGGACAGATCCTGAAGCTGAGGCTCCAATACTTTGGCCATCTCATGAGAAGAGAAGACTCCCTGGAAAAGACCCTGATGTTGGGAAAGTGTGAAGGCAAGAGGAGAAGGGGATGACAGAGGATGAGATGGTTGGACAGTGTCATCGAAGCTACCAACATGAATCTGACCCAACTCCCGGAGGCAGTGGAAGACAGGAGGGCCTGGCGTGCTCTGGTCCATGGGGTCACGAAGAGTCGGACACGACTAAACGACTAAACAACAAATAGTATACAAGGAACCTCACATCTTACTCTTCTCTTCCTTTTTCCTATTGTGATCCTAAGTTCCTTCTTACCTAAACTAGGAGACACTGGCTAAATGTTAGTTAACCAGGAAAGTGAGCCAGGTTTGTGTGCGTGCACAGATGTACACAAATTCACCAGTTTACAGCTCTTTTAGCCTGAATTCCTCACTGTTTTTTCTAGTGGTAGCAGATCTCACCATTGTACCTCACATGATAGAAGTACTCATAAGCCCAAAATCAGGGGGATTTTTTATTCCTACTTTATAAATATTTTGGTGAAGTGTATAACAACCTGAAAGTCAAACTGGGTTTAAAATATGGATTATTAGGTTGCTGAGTTAACACACTCTAACTGACAGGTGGCAGATTTGGGATGTGCTGACTGCAGGTTGCTCTGGATGCTGAAATTCTGCCGTTGCATTGAAGTACTCGTGGGACTAGATATCAATGAAGATGTGATGAAGGAGAAAATGTAAGGAGAAAGAATGCACTTTTTGTTTTGTGAAAGCAGGCTTTTAATGTCCTAGAAATCTCATATAAGTATAAAAAGAGGGCACAGGATGAAGCAGAAGGAATATGAAGAGCTTAGTTTCCCCCTTTCTTTTCAAGAAAGTTGGTGGAAAGATTCCTGAGGGTTCTTATTTAACAGTTCAGTTCTAAACAAAAGACTAAGAGTTAGCTAAAGGATTTGAACCAGTGGATAGAACGGCAGAAACTCACTAGGAGGTGGTGGTTTTTAGAAGCACTTTTAAAATATATTTTGTGTCTTGAAAAACCGATTAGGGTCACCGTATGTGAGAAGCTATTTGATGGCACATAGCACATACATGCACATCAGAATGAAAAAGGAGCATGCCTACCATTGTTTGTTAGTTGCTCTTTTTCCACATTTTTCAGACAAGTTTTTCGTAGCCATTAAGATCTTTATTTTCAAGCTTAAAGTATCAGTTCAACTAATCATCAATAATAACCAGTAAGTGAATGAATGGTGCTTTCTTCCAAATATCTATTTCAGTTAATTTCACTGAACATGTTAGCTAAATTGTCTTATGTGGTAATATTTAGTTAGTAAATAAGATGTCCTTATTACCCACTGAAATAAGTGCAAATTGAAGAAAACTGTGATATGTCTGATATCATACCATGGCCTTTTACATGTGAAACAAAAAAAACAATTCTGGTTGAATTCACCTTGTCAAAAATATTAATGTGCCTAAAACAATACATATTAATAGATGGTCTATGATAGATGTGCAGGAATGTTTCTGGCCTGCCAAGCTTTGTTACGGTATCAGCACATTAGTCCTTCCTCTTTTAAAACATTTGAAAGCTTTTGAGACCATCTCAAAAACTGTTGGGCTGTTTCCAGTTGAAAAGTGCAAATTAAAGGTTTGTACCAAGAAACAAAATCTTCTGAAAATAATTTGTCCCATAAGTTGTGCATGGTCATTTCTTATGCTGTCAGTATAACATACATGAAACAAGGAATATAGAGAGTAAACAGACTGGGGATTTAAAATCTTTTTTCTGCTTTTCCTTGAAATTGTGCAGACCTAATAACTTCAGGTGATATGTCAATCACTTTGTCTGTACAGTACTGAGGGCAAACATTGAAGTTGCTGGTGAGGTTGAAGATACAGTGAACGTCAGTATCTGAGTCTTTGAGACATGAAACATTAGTTGCACTCTAGTGGTTTAAATTCTAAGCAATATTGAAATTCATAGTTTAAATATTTAATATGAAGTACCCGTATTTTTCCGTATACAGTGGTGCCTTGACTTACGAACTTAATCCGTATTGGAACGGTGGCCGTAAGTCAAAACGTTCGTAAGTCAAAGCACCGTTTCCCATAGGAATGCATTGAAAACCGATTAATCCATTCCGGCCGAAGAAAAAAAATAAAATAAAATAAAACACTGCAAGTCCCACGCTGGGACTGCAAAAAAACAAAAAACAAACAAATCCAAAAATAAACATTGGAGCAAGTCCCACGCTGGGACTGCAAAAAAAAAAAAATAACCCACCAAAAAACAAAACAACACAGAAACGTAACCCCCCAGCCCAAACCTACCCTCCAAAACCCACCCAGAACAACTTTTTTAAAAGGAAAAAGCAGCACCTTACCAGTCCGAAGCCTCTGCGGAGGCTTCCCGGGCTTCCAAAGCACCGGCACCCGGCCACTTCTCCTTCCTTGTCCTGCGCCGCTGCCGCAGGGCCAGTCCACGGAGCCCCTCCAACCCACGCGCCCCGTCCAGGGCCTTCGGCGGCGCTTACTCATGAGTAGACCCACGCCAGGGATGGGCAGGGAGCGCACCAGCTTCCCGCGCCCAGTGGCGATCCGGAGCCGCCCCGCCTCTCCTTCCTCCTCCTGCGCCCCAGGAGTAAAAAAGTTCCCTAACCGCCTGCTCTAACCGTTGGGGTGAAAGAGCTACAAAGCCTCTTTGCCACCAACGGTTTGAATTTCCCGCCTTTTCCCCCTGCCTTTTTCTGTTCGTAAGTCAAAGCTCTGGCCGCAAGTCAAAGCAAAATTTTGCGGCCGGAGCTGTTCATAAGTCAAATTGTTCATAGGTCAGGGCGTTCGTAAGTCAAGGCACCACTGTATAAGATGATACTTTTGTCTAAAATCTTTAGACTAAAAATTGACGGTCGTCTTATACACGGAAGTAAGGTGAGGAGAGAATGAAAATAATTGGAGGGGGGAAGGGATCAAAGCAATCCTGCCATGCTTTGATCTGTGCTTTCCCCCTCCACTTCCTAAGCCCCATGGGGCTTAGGAAGGGGCGGGGAAAGCAGCGAGCAAAGGGGTCCTGCAGCCCTTTGCTCGCTGCTTTCCCCCTCCTTTTGCGAAGCCCAATTTTTCTAATTTGGGGTTAGAAAAGTGGGGGTCGTCTTATATATCAGGGTGTCTTATAAATGGAAAAATACGGTATTTGCACAGCCTTATTTTATATTGAATATATAAGCTGGGAAGCACAGGTGCAAGAGAGAGATAAGGAGAACGTGTGGACAGAAACAATTGTCAGGGTTTTTTTCATGCTGTACAAGCTACTCTTTGCTTTTAGGCATATGCTGTCTCCTCTTCCTTGTGACTATCTCCAGCCAAGTGAGAGATCTCTGACAGTTATCCTTCTTCAAGGTTCATTTGCTCACAAAGATCCGTGCTTGCTGGGCTTTGACATGATAACATGTATTGAATTGTGAGTACTTGATGGAAAGAGAATACTTATCTAGCTAGTTTCTTTCAAAAAAGGATCCCAAATTTTCTCTAAAACCCAGATCTGCTGATAAAACAGACATTTTTTGTCATATATACTGCAAACCCTTCTTTCTTAGTTGGAAAGAACTTCTGGTAAATTAAAGTATGCTATCTTATATTTCAAATTTGTGAGGTGAAGTTGTACCAAACTAATGTCATAGGGAAGTTTAGAGCCTACCAATGTAATTTGCAGACTTCTAGGTAGTGCAGGCATGCTTTTGGAGGAAATGGTAGAAAAATGTGTGTGGAAAAGGGAAGCAAACTGAGTTGGTGTATGTATAAAGAAGATAAATTTACATCAGCTCATTATAACTCTGTGTACTTTCATTATTTTATTAAAGGAGATGTCCTCAATTTGATCAGGGAAATAAGATCTTTGTAATCTTCTCCTTTCAGAATAGAACATCTGGAGGAAAAAGAATTGGAGAAATTTCCAGAAGTAGTATTTGGGTTTATGTCTCCAAGTATGATCATAATTAGCACACCAAACTCAGAATTTAATTATTTGCTTTCAACTGTAACATCATTCAGACACCCAGATCATAAATTTGAATGGAATCGAGCACAATTTCAAAGCTGGTGAGTTCATGCTATGTTTTGTATCTTTGGCAATCACAAAATAAAAGACTTGGTTGTGGTTAAAGAGCAGTAAAATGATCCTACCCTTAATGTTGATAGCTTCTGTCATTCTAATGTTATTGTGGAGTTTTCCATTTGTACCCCGCTGCTTATTTTAGAAATGGCAGTGCATGTGACACGATATGATAGGTCAACCACTTTTATTCTAAATATCTTATTCCTTTGTTTAAACCCCTGGACCTTTAAAATTACATATGCAATTTAGTAAAGTGAACATCTTAACAAGCAAAAACCAGGAAATTTCTCAGGTGCAGATGCAGTGGCGTTGGTCTTGCATATCACTGTGCTTCCCTCCTCTGGCCACCATTCCTGCCAGGTCTCCTTCGCCCATGTTTACTTCTATAATACAAGAATCAGTAGTCTGTGTAAAAATAGTTTAAATTTGATTATAGAATTATAAGGTGATTGTGAGACAGACAACCAGGAGGGACAGGGTTGGAGTTTCCAACCTCAAGTTCACCCAGTGATTGCAGGGGAGACATTAATCATTTTAGAAGAAACAACAAAGGATGGAGACACAGGAAAGGGAAATAGATTGGTAGAGTGAGAAAATGCAGCCCCTAGAGGATAAGTAAGAGTGGAGGAGGAGAAAAAGGTGGGAGGCGGCGGCTTATAAATAAGGAGTTTGGATGACAAGGGGGAAGATTGCAGTGAAGGAACAGGTAGTGGAAGTAAACTTGGTAAATTTAGGGAAGCAAGACAAAATTTACCGCAAGGATGGAAAGAGATAGTTAAAGAAAACTCCTGGAAAGGGAAACTAGCAACCTGAGTCCCTAGGCCATTGGTTCCCAAGCTTTTTTGACTCGCAGCTCCCTTGACTTACTGGCCACAGCTCCGCCAATATGATACTTTGGGTGACGAGGGGGGAGCAGGGAGGCGGAAAACTCAGCCTGAGGATTCCAAGGTGCCCCTGGCTGGGTTTGGCAGTGTCCCGAGGCACTGCAGCTCACAGTTTGGGAACTACTGCCCTAAGGCGGAGGCAGCAAGATTACACACCAACTCCCAGGAAAAACGTTATATTAGGGGGAAATCATAGTGGTGAGAGAGATGTCACTGTGCACAAGAACTTATTTCACTGGGAGAGTAAGAAGCTGCTGTGCTCCACTGGCCCCTGATTCGGGAAAGGGGCTACCAAACACCCCTTACCCAGGAAAGCACAATAGGGAGAAGGGTGGAGTTCGACCACTTATGTTCAGTGGGGCTGTATAAGCCATTCCTGTTGTAGTACCCTTGCCTTGCCTATGTGAATTCCGTGTTGCATCCTGAAGAACATTTGGAATATCATTGTTGAACCCCAAAAGGGACACAGAAATGTTAGGAGAAGAACGGGGTGTTGAGTCACATAGAAAGAGTTGCATTGTTCAGCCCACAATATGGGATGTTGACTGTGTTGAAAGTTTGAATGGTTGTTGAATAAAAAGTATTACTGTGGCCTGTTTATCTGTGGCACTCCAGCTCTACTAGTCTACTAAAGTTTTAGTATTGCCAAATGTATTCATATTCCATATTGAGAACCATTAATGTAGATTTTATTTACACATTACTGTCCTAATGATAGTGTGTAATTGAAGGAAATAGATACTGGTTTTCACAAGTGGTGTCAAATTGCTTATTTCTCATTACAGTAAGTGACAGGGGTTTATCCGTATTTACTGTATATGCTGAGATTAATTCCAGAACACTCATTACAATGATCATAATCTAAACATACTGCCATAGGCAGAGAAAATTCTAATGGGGTGTATAACATGCTTGGTAAAAGTTACAAGATTAGTTGGAATAAATCCTTCTAAATTACTTTGATATAGTATGTTGCTATAAATCTAGGGCCCTTGATGCTGCAGCTCGCTATGACTATACAGTGGAATTTACTGGATTAGGAGCCCCACCTCCTGGAAAAGATGTTGGTTTTTGTACACAAATTGGTGTATTTGTGAGAAATTATCTAAAGAATGGAGAGCATGACCATTTTGAGAAACACCAAGAATGTGTTTATAAAACTGTAAGTAGATCTTTGACTTCCTGGAAGGACTTAGAAAGGACTGTTTTGTAAGAAAATTCCAATTGTTGTATCTCCTTAACATCAAATGAGCCTTGCTAGAAGTAATGTCTGGGAAGGAAATTGTATTGATTTTCAAGTGTACTTCCAAATAAATGTCTTCTTTGATTGATGAACCAATGGCATAAAGAGGCGCTTGGGGGTTTAAAATGGCAACCAGAGTATGAAAATAATTCTTGCTATCAATTTAGATACTTTAAAATTTTATTCATGACCAGCACATTTTTCAGGAAGGAAAATATTCGTTTTTATATACATTTTAAAAGTGTACAAAAGCATTATCAGCTGATTAAGTATAAAGTACCTTTTTTATGTACAGTGGTGCCTCGACTTACAAACGTCCCGACATACGACCATTTCAAGTTACAACCAGCTCCGGCTGCAAAATTTTGCTTTGACTTGTGGCCGGAGCTTCCAGTTACGAACACAAAAAGGCAGGGGAAAAAGGCGAGAAATTCAAATTGCTAACTGTTGGTGGCGACGAGGCTGCTTCTTTGTAGCTCTTTCGCCCCAGCAGTTAGAGTGTGTGCGATTGGAGGAGGCTGCCTGGTAAGGTAAGGTGCTGCTTTCTGCTTTTTAAAAACTGTTCTGGGTGTTTTTGCAGCATGGTTTTGGGCTGGGGGGGTTATGTTTCTGTGCTGTGATGGGTCTTGGGGGGTTTGTTTCTTTTTTGGTTCCCCCCCCCATTTCCGATGGGTCTTGGGGGGTTTGGTTGCTTTTTGGAGTGTTTTTTCCCATTTCCGATGGGTCTTGGGGGGTTTGTTTGTTTTTTGGTTCCCCCCCATTTCCGATGGGTCTTGGGGAGGTTGGTTGCTTTTTGGAGTGTTTTTTCCCCATTTCCGATGGGTCTTGGGGGGTTTCTTTGTTCTTTGGTCCCCCCCATTTCCGATGGGTCTTGGGGGGCTTGGTTGCTTTTTGGGGTTTTCCCCCCCATTTCCGATGGGTCTTGCATGCTTCCCTTGCTTTTTGCTTTGTTTTCTTTGCATTTCCGATGTGCTCCCTTTGCTTTTTGCTTTGTTTTCTTTGCATTTCTGATGTGCTCCGTTTGTTTTCTTTGCATTTCTGATGTGCTCCCTTTGCTTTCTTTGCATTTCCGATGTGCTCCCTTTGCTTTTTCCTTTGTTTTCTTTGCATTTCCGATGTGCTCCGTTTGTTTTCTTTGCATTTCCGATGTGCTCCCTTTGCTTTCTTTGCATTTCCGATGTGCTCCCTTTGCTTTTTCCTTTGTTTTCTTTGCATTTTCGATGTGCTCCGTTTGTTTTCTTTGCATTTCCGATTTGCTCTGTTTGCTTTCTTTGCATTTCCGATGTGCTCCGTTCGCTTTTTCCTTTGTTTTCTTTGCATTTCCGATGGGTCTTGCACGCTTGATTGCTTTTCTTTCTTTTTTTCCCCTTCGGCCGAAAGGGATTAATCGCGTTTCCGATGGGTCTTGCAGTGATTTTTGTTGTTGTTATTATTATTTTCTTCGGCCGGAACAGATTAATTGCATTTCAATGCATTTCAATGGGAAATGGTGCTTCGACTTACGACCATTTCGAGTTACGTCCATCTTCTGGAACGGATTATAGTCGTAAGTCGAGGCACCACTGTACATGAAAGCCTAGTTCAGAGTATAATAAAGAAGTTCCTGCCAATGGGCTGAATCCAAGTTTGGTCCTGTTTAAAGTAAATCCACTGCAATGAATGGTCTTTTTGCTCACAACTTGCTTACATCCTGCTGATTTCAGTAGGTCTATTGACTACTCTAAAGTAGGCCTAAAGTTGGATTTAGCTTTCTGTGTCTAAGGTTAGTTTTGAGCATATCAGTATAAAATTGTAATTTCACTATAACAGCAGTGAAAAAAAATGAAAGTAGGAGAATTAAGCAGATTACTCTTAAGTATGTAATCTAGATTAATTGAAATTGTAAATTAAAATTTAAATGAAAGTTATATTTACCTGATTTCACGTTATGTTTAAGTTAAAGGCTATTTCTTGCACAAACATGGTGCTTAAAAGCATCAGTCCTGTAGAAATGGAGTGAGCAAAATATGGTGGTTGGGATCCACATCACTTCCCCCCAAAATTCCTCCTGCCAGTGCTTTCAAGCACACCGTTTCATTTTAAAATGGAGTGTGCAGAAAGCAGATGTTTTAAGCCAGTGAGCATATCTGGAAGTGGATCTGTGCATTTGACAGGATTTTCATTAGCAGAATTAAAGGAAGAGTAGCATTTTCTTACACAGCCAAATAGTGGTGAAAGTGGTGTGTGCCTTGGGAGAAAGCTTGTGGACCATCAGTTGCCTACAACTGCTATGTGTAGTCCCTTGGGGACAAATCTTGTTAAATTCAACAGGACTTACTTTGATCTGCAAACATTCATAGTGTGTGTGAAGTGTCCTGCTAATTTTATGCAAACTCTGTCCAATATGGCAGGAAGCCTTATTCATATTATACATCACATAGGCCTTGCTTTTCTTTTTTTTTAAAGGCAGAGCTTGATGGTTTTCAAAAGTACAACAAGAAGCATAACAGCTATTATGCTGTAAGTCACTGTGGTCAGAAGAACATACAAGTTATATGCTGTATTCTGTCTTCCAGAGCATTGTCTCCAGACTTGTGCTCATTGAAATTCTGTTGGTACTGGAGGAAATGGGTAGGGCAGCAGTTTTCTCCAGTTCTCCTTTCCTGTGTTGTCATTAGCACATCCAATCCTATTCTGACGGCCATGAAACCATCTAGAGTAGCACGTTTGGTACAAGCGCTGTGATGAAGGGAGAACTGGCTATCTCATTCTGTTCCTCCAGCAGGAAGCCCTTTGTATCTCAGAACAGGCCTTTTAATGAAGGGCAAGAGTGAATCTAAATAAATGTTTAATTATTTGCTGCTTGTGTTGATTAAATTGATGAGACTTGATTGGTTTTGAATATTTGAATTGCACTATATTAATATGTTGCTTTTTCTTCTGTGTTTAAGGTTTTTAAAGCTGTGTATCCAAGTCTTAAGGATGAAAAATATTTGCAAAATGCAGTAGTCAGTGAAGTTGTTCGGACAGCTCAAATAATTGCAAAGAAACTATTATCCCACAGAAATGCTATGTATGGAAAGCACTGTGACGATTCGAGTGAAACAGAACTTGCATCTAGGTCATTCCACTGTTTCTGGAGACATCTGGATTACCCTTTGGAAACTGATGTGGACAGTAAAAGTACACAGCCATTTATTAATGGAAGCACTGCTTATGTACCTCTTGCACAAATCTTTTCTTTTCCCAAAGTGAATCAACTTTGTGGTGACCTTGAAACACTTAATAAGTTCATAACTGGCAAAATTGCACTGAGCAGTGATGGATCTACAGTGCTGATTGATACTGAATATGAAAATGAAGAGCAGGAGAATTACCGATGCTTCTAAAAACATTTGCTGATTTTGCGGCTTCCCTAACAGAAGTCTAATGATTAGCATACTCCTTTGGTTGCTTGTTTAAAAATAACAGATTGGAACCTCTCAACATACCACTCTTCATGGTGAGAAAGCAATAGTGAAGGGGGAGGGGCTAGGTGCTGCTCTGCTGGAAGGAACTGGGTAAGGCCTGTGTAGGGTTTTTGGGGCTGTTTCAGTGATGGTATTCTCCAGCAGTTTACTTAGTGAATGTTTTGATGTAAAAAAGGTAATTATTACTGAAGCTGCATAATACTTTCTTTGCCTCTCGGAAGGTCTGTGTCAAAGTATATTGGCATGCTATACTTAATATTTCAGAACACGAATATGAGGATTCACCTTTCAATGTTTTTTGTAGACAAAAGTAAATAAGCTTTTCATTTGTGATATACATGGTGCTAGAACACATGTTAGGAACTGATTTTCACTGAATCAACAACATATTTGAATAATTCACAGTAAGCAGTGTCAAAATTGGATTTCTGCAAGATTGACATACAGCATGGAAAAAGAAGGCATGAACATAGCTTGAAGATAAAGATTTCTGGATCCAGTATAAACCACACACAAAGCACCAGCTACAATCTCATCTAGCCTTTGAATCAAGACCAGCAAATCATATAGTGATTGTAGTACAGATAAGGAAATATATTCTTATAAGATGGGCAAAAACATAAACCAGAAATTATTTTCTACCGAAGCTCACATCCCTTATCTACTCACTGCCCAAAATCTTGTTGTGTAACTTTGTGTCCGATGTCACCTGAATTGGGCCCCAGAAGCATTTAATTTACATGTTTATATCCTCCCGTCTCTGGTTCCCTAGGGCTCCCTTTTCCCCTGGAAACTTGGGCCTGCGGGGAGGTTGTGCTTTAAAAGTCAAAAATAGTTGCCAGATCATTATGGCGAGGATTGGGGCTGCTGATAATTTTTTGTGAGACAGGAGGCGAGAGGGATACCCCACTCGCTGGAGAGCCGTCTCTCCTCCACATGGAAGATAAGGAAACGACCCCAGCACCCACAGAGACAGAGCAGCAAGGGACAGAAGCAGACGAGCTGGAACAGGAGATGCAAAGAATGACATTAGGAGGGGCTCAGGGAGAAACGGCAGGAAAGGAGAGAAAAGAGGGTGGAGTTTGAGGCAGGGGCAGCAGAGATAGATAGGAAGGAGGAGCAATTGCCGTGAGGTTGGGAGTGGGTATGGATGGAAGATCCTTGGATAGGGTTATGGGAGAGATTAAGGGTACCTAAAGAAGAAGCCGACTATAGAAAGAGGAGAGTATTGGGGAGAAGCCGAGGCAAGAGAGTGGAGGAGAAAACAGAGGAGAGAGAGAGGGTAGAGGCGGAAAGAAAAGAAAGGCTGGAATGGAGGATAAGAGAGATGAGGAGGAGAGGTTACAGGGAGGACCCTGGAAGGATCCAGACCCAGAGGGACGCTCCCTGTGGAATGGCGACCAGGACGAGACCGTGCCCCTGTTGGAAGGTGAGACGGGACAGACCGTAGCAGACGGCCTCTCTGCAGATTGGCTGGGCCCTTGGAATGCCAGCAATGGAAACCCGTTCCTGTTTGAAGATTGGAAGCCCCTTCGGAACCCGTTGGCAGAAGGAGAAAAGCGTCCAAATCATGTTATAGACACTTGTTATTTGTTAAATACACCAATAAATATTTCTCCTGTTTTGAAGCATCAAAAAGCTGCTGATTTCTTTGAAGAAAAAATGGAGTCTAAATTCAAACCCTCACATTTTTGACTTTTATTTATTTAAAATATTTATATGCTGCCTTTCTCCTAAAGGATCCAAGGAGACTTATAGACTGAAAGAAACAAAGTTAAAAGCTAAATAATAAATTACAATATTTTAAAAGCATTTTACAGATATTAAAACTCATAAGAGCAATATTAAAAGGTCAAGTAAAACAGCAGAATAAAATAATTCCCTTTCTCAACTAGTCATTTGAAGGAAAGCCTGCCTGAAGAGAAAGGTCTTCATGTACTTGTGGAAGAAGAAGAGACCTTGGTAGTCTCAGAACTTGAAATGAGGGGATAGCAACCTTTTAGTGTAAATTAAATGTTTCTGGTGTCAGATATGCAACAGAATGTTGCCCCTTTGTTGGCAAAGATAGGTTTTTTTAAAAAAAATGTTAAGCCTGGGATTTAAATAAGCAACACCTGTAACTTCAAAGGAAAGCACATGGCTTAAAAATCTAGGTGGTCTGGTTCAGCATTGTGGCTTTTCAGTTCCGCAGAAAACTGAAAAAAACCTACTGGATTTCTGATGAAAAGACCTCATTCTCTGGAACCAGACAGGACCAGATTGGGAGGTTCACTCAGACATATGGATAGATTGCTGTTTGCCACTTGAAACTGAGTAGAAGCTTGCTCACTGTAGATCAGTCTCTTCAACTGCAGGAAAATGAGCTGCCACTACAAAGACAGCTGATTTCTATGCTACTTCGTGCTTGAAAGAAAAGATGTTCTCAACTCCCTTTCCCCATAATTAACTTTAACTAGCATGTCAAAGTCACACTTTGCCTTTTTGTATTTTTATTTGGAAAAAAACACGTACAAATGGAGAACAAATACTTTTTTTAATTGAAGTTGCAGGATCACTGTCAAGTACTTTGATTTCAAAATTGGGTTTCACTAGAAAGTGTTAACTTTGGGTACCACTGTACAATTTACACAAAATTAATGTCATACATAAATATGAAGATCATTTCCCAGTGTCTTGAGGACAGTTGGAATCACTTCATGACAATCATTCACCTGACAAAAGGATGTGATAGCTGTTTAAAACACTGAATGGAATATGAAGCAAAACTACGATGGGTCAAGAGAAACCTGCCTTCCTGAAAGCTTTGTCCAGCAGGGAAAGTAGGCATTTTCACTACATTTGAATGCACAAGCTGTATGTAGATTATGAAACACGTGAATATGACAATTCCCGATACTGAATAAGTGATCTTAATGTAAATTGTTTTATCCTTTATGTTCTCTCCTTCATGCATACCTATAGTCTTTCTAGATCAGCCATTTTTCAAAACCAGCAACATTCTTCAATAAATTCAACACTTCCAGTGGGTTTTTTTACATAAATATACTCATAGAAAGTTCAAGGTATATCTTAAAATACATGTTGATGTATATACTCTTTCCATTATTTAAACAGCAGCTTTAAAAAAATTAAATCTTAAACTCAATTAGAACAAGTTCAAGCTGAATAAAATGCTTTATAAAGCAGTGATAGTTATTTCTGGGTACCATATAAAGAAGAAATAATTCTCATTTTAATATTTATGTATGATTTAAAGACATGAAAATGAATTTGACATATATAAAATAATCTTTCAAACATTAAAAAATCCTTCATTTTGTTAAAGATTTCAGTCTTTCGCTATTGCCAAAATCATGTTGCACAGTTACAGAAAAGGTGTTACTTTTATAGGCAAATTGCCATAAGTCAAGAAATCTCTGAAAATATTTTCTGTTGCTTCTTGAGTTATAACTTCTGGCAATTTGTCTCTAAAAGTTATACCTTTTACCTAACTGCAACAGGTTTTTAGCTGATACTTCTTCAAGAACATAGACTAATTCCTGTAAACAGGAAATGTTCTGCATCCATCATCTACAACAGATGCAGTTAAATATCTCAAGTTCTTCTGAAACAGAAATCAGTTCTAGAACCTAAATTTTGTGATATTTCAAACAAGTTACTAACCAACTGTTGATAAGTTTCTAAATTGTTCACAGTGTTTTTAGCCTAAAATCCTGTTCCGAAAATAAAATGGGTTGTTAAGGCTGTTAGAAATGCATTAATCAAAGTGTTGCATAGGCACACTGCATTATTCCTTTTGTGCAAATCTGTATAGCGTTTATAGTAAGAATTCCAGCAGAAATGTTGACCTGCACAATTTCCATCAAGTGTTGTCTACAAATAGCCCAGTAAAAGAATGGGATTTAAATGAGACCCAGTTTAAAATGTGACAGAGCTAAAGCAAAATACTCATGTAGGGATTCCATACAGTCAGTATTTTAAGGGTTGTGTGCTCCATACATTGCCCTGTTCATCTGCAACATTATGGCTCTGGGAAACAGTACACATATATTTGCACAACAAGGCAAAAACTTTATAATTGTGATACAAACTACAGAAATATTATTTGTGGATGTCTCAGTTAAAGTTTTCAGATGGAGTGAAGAAAGTTGCTACAGTATATAAAGTGCTTCTCTGGGCAGCATAAACTAATAGGAGAGTTAACTGTTTACTGATTCTGAAAGCTCTTTAAAAATAATTAATGTTCATTTTAGCTCAGAGCAAGGCACTCTTTCAAAATTCAACTTGAGATTTTATAAGCTGAACATACTACTCCATATGCGAAGCTGTTCATTACAAGTTACCCTCAAACAAGCTTTGAATTCCTATAGAACACCTGTGATACTATAGTTTCGATTTTTGGTACAGATTAAACGTCAGCACAATTACACAGTATTCAATTATATTTCTAAGGGCCCCAAGTCTCCTTGCTAGCATGAAATGCTGCATTTTAAATAGTAATTACATACATCCATATATCCTATTCAAATTTTCCGAGATCCACTCCCTCATTTTTAATAAGCTTTTCCTTGTATATAACTCAAAAGTTATGCACATTTGTAGTAATGTTTAATCTTAATTCCTGCAAGCTTGCTGCCTGAATCATTTCCTCAAAGTAGCATGTCTGATTTCCATATTCTAGTTTGACAAACAACTGGTCAATGTTAAAAGTACTATAGAAAACTGACATAGATAATGCTTCTGCCTCTGAGGTCTTATGAAAAACAAAGCTTCAAACAGAACATTACTGTGTGTATGCATTCCTACATACTGAGACAGTTTCAACATATTGTGCATCATTTATCCTGTCTCCAAAAACAGTACTTTGATTTACACATATAATGCTGTAATAAATCCACCAACATACCTACAGTGGCTGGCAAAGTACAAGAAGAAAAATTGCCTTACACCACAGGTTGATACAGAAGAGGGCATTTTGGTATAAGGAACCCGAACTGACAACTCAAGCCACTGCGTGCTGGCATGTTGGAGAAGCCCATCTCCAGTAGCATTAGGAAGCAAGTAAACATTGGAAATCCAAGAGTTCTGCCATTTTAGTCCAGATCTTCTAGCGTTTAATCACTACTTGTTCATATGCTCCAGATCCTACTCTGAAAAATTGGAGAAATGTTTATTCTTTAGATGGTATTAGGGAAAAACTGTTTAGGCTGTTCCCATTTGGGGTCACACACCTCTTGTAACATCTACAAGTATGTTAACTGGTTTTAAAGAAATAACAATGACATATTCAAGATTTTAACCACACATGCTTGAATGTAGTAGATGTGATCCAGAGAATTAGTCTTATTCAAGTTCCACTGAGTTCAATAAGAATGAAGTCAAGATTAAATTCATACAGATTTCATTGGGACCTAAAGTCATATTAACTGGACCCAATTCAGAACCATTGTCTCAATTCTGCAGCAATGAGTTCTGGATTGTGCTCATTCAGCAGTAAAATCAAAGTACACCTGGATAACTTTTAAAATGTTAATACACTTGAATCAACTGCAATTTAACCCCATTTCCAAAATGTCAAAATACTACTTCCTGCATAAAAATATAGCTTGTATAATAACAGAGTCCTTGTATTTCAAAATTCCATTAGCAGTAAATATTGTGAGGTTATCGTAGTAGAATCTTATGGGAGAACTACTTTGGGTTTTCAAATTTTACACATTAAAGGATATTTCTAGTTCTACAGCATATTCAGATTTTTTGAGAAAATATATGCTTTTTAAATTATTATGTCACTGACAGGGAAGATACGTAGCATTAAATGTACCTGTTAGGTAAGTGATGACTTCCAAAAGCAGTACTCCCCTCCAGGACCAACAAAAAGTCTTAGTCCTTCTTCTGAAAAAGAATGCATTTGAATTAAATGGGAAAGTTACCGTATTTTGGCTTTCTTGCCTCTTCTTCCCTGTTTTACTCTCTATATCCACAAAAAGCAGAACGAAAAGGACCCCAGGATAAGCTGAGATGCCGGCAGGAGGAAACTGTAGATATGCCTGCACTTGTGTGACTGAATAGTTTCTTCTGCTCATGCTGGGTACTTGAGGGATCCAAAGCATTGTACCCAATATGTGTTAAAAGTATTAATTTACAATTTTGTGTATTCAGCAACAAGGTTAGTAACATTTCTCCACCATTCTAGATTTTTTTTTAATCCTCTTATTTCTTGTAAGCTAACAAGTACTGTCTGGAATTCTGCTGCTGTTCATCTAAGGTTTGCCGCTAAGTGTAGCTACTTGATGAGGTGCTGGATTGCATCATGGTTGCACAAATAGGTGAAAGAGCAGGTATGTGACCAAGACATACCTCAGCACCTTGTGAATTAGCTGTATGAGTTAGGTAACTGGCTGCAGAGCCAGAAGTTGGGAGTTAAATTTCCCACTGTGCCTCCACCTCGGAGACAGCTTGTATAGCCTTGGACAAGCTGTGTAGCCCCAAATGCCCCCAGAAGAAGGGAATAATAAATCACTTCTGTATACCTAGAAAAAACTTAAGAGTCACTGTAAGTCAGAATTGACTTGATGGCATGGCAGTAATTAATTAGCCGTAACAAATCTTACACAGGTTGTACAAACCTTATGCAAATATCAAAATGATTCTGCCCACTAAGTTATTAGTAATTTTGCTTTCTACAGACCAAGGTTTGCCTCAGGAATCCAGGCCCAGACTATTATGAATGAGAACATTTGGAGCTCTCCAGCAACCATCAACAGGCTTTTGTTCACTTATAAAGGTTTCACAAACCTTCTGCACTTGAATCCAAACTGAAGTCTTGACTCTGCAGTATTTTTTCAACAATATCATCTGCATCAACTCGGGTGGCATCAACCCTCTTTAGCTGTGATTCCACAGAATCCTGTTTCACTGGGTGCCTATGAAATATTTTAAGTTTCATCACTTTTAGATCAGAGAGCAATTCTGAATATTTCTGGAAAGAAAACCTAAGTAAATTGGGAAAGGTTTGTTTTGTTTTATACCTGTTTAATTTTTCTGGGGGTGCCTCTTTCATGGGCATCTCTAAATTACTGTCACTTCTTTTGATTTCAGCCTCTCCGCATGGCTCTAGAATGCTACCTATGCCAGTTGATGTACTTCCCACAGAGGTATTTCTCTTATGGCAAAGATCAGAGATACTAGATGATCTGGAATGGCAAGTGCTGTACCCTAGAAGAGAACCGTCCAGAGCCATTAGTTTAACAGTGGCAAGTGTTCTTACCTCAGCTGATGTCACCACTTCAATTACCATTGCTATTTTAAACATGTTGCTTTGCCTCTTGTTTCACATAGGCCCTAAATATTCAGGGCTCATTCAGTTATCAACATTCCATTGAAATACGTGCCCATTATAATTTTATTTCAGGTACATGGAAGAGACAGAATTATTGTCAACTATTGTCAAAGTACTTGAAAACAATAAGCAAACAAAAAGACATCATTTATATTTAACAGCACCATCTATCAGGCGTCCAATCTAGAAATGGGCACATAGGAAAAAGAGATGAAGGATGGAAATTAAGGCAGGGCAAAAATATGGAATTGCTGCAGTGATGCATACTTAGGATTTGTTGCAGCCAGTGCTGCAGCTTAAGAAGAAGAGACAAAAAGAAAGGATTTAAAGGAAAATGCTTCATATTGCCTTTATATGTGTGCTTCTATATTGCCCCATGTCTTCCACTCTGACTAACCCCTCTTCCCTAGTCTCTAATTTTTTTAGCTTACTGACTACCTTAGTACAACCTCTATATTATGTGCAATGTTTACTGTGTTTCCCCGAAAATAAGACAGGGTCTTATATTAATTTTTGCTCCAAAAAACGCATTAGGGCTTATTTTCAGGGGATGTTTTATTTTACAGTCATGTCATCTTCTGGTTGCTGCACAATGCTGCACAATGGTGGAGGGTGGGGTTTCACTTAACTAGGGCTTAACTAGGGCTTATTTTTGGGGTTAGGTCTTATTTTCAGGGAAACAGGGTATGTATCTCCTGGTCAATGTTCACAAAGGAGGTAGGGTGGGGGTGGACAAACAGTAGTTCATGGGCCACATGTAGCCCTGCATTGTTATTTTGCACCCCCCAAGAAAAAGAACTGAGTATTCCTGAAGTGGAAAATAGGCAACAGAACCACCACAGAGAAGGTAGTGTGGTGTGCAACTGAAATTTGGCACCAAACGACAAACTGATGTTTAATGAGTGAACACTATGTAGTATTCTATCTTCAACTTCCTCATATGTGCTGCTGAGACTTCCTTTAAGACAGTCTCCCTACATCCGCCATGTCTTTATAGTTTCTTAGTCCTCTAGGGATCACTTACCTGCAGCCTATTGATGTTGCTTCTCTTGTTCTGCTGGCCCTGTGACTGACTGAGTTAGTTTATGCATGCTGCTTAGTAACTGTATGCAAGCAGGGGAACATGTCTAATCTGATTTCACCAGTTCACAAAGCATTACCCCTTGGAATAAGGCAATTGTCCCATGCACACTAGACTTTGCAACTAGTAAGGTGTGCTATACACAGAGGAATCCCACTGTTACCTTTAATAACAGGATTCTACCTTGTCCAACACACACTTCCAAATGAAAAGGTAAATGGGATGGAAGAACTCCTTTCACAGGCTCAAAAGGCAAGCACAAAGAGACTGTCTTTAAGCCTTTCCATACACAGAGAAAACAGAAATGGGTGCCAGAGTAGTGTGGCCCCAGACCACACCAGGAACAGATAAGCAAAGTTTGGGCCAGAGGACCACTCCAGTATTATCTGGCCCACTTTTGTTACTGCAGGATAAAATATGGCCCCCAAGAGCAAGGGAGTTCCACATGCATAGCAAACGTACTGCTCTTCTCCTTAGCCACTAATGATGTGTCAAATCTTATATTTCATTTAAAAAGGGGCATCATTTTGTTTCACTTTCTAGATTTCTAAAGTTAAAAGTTATCACATGTTTTACCCCTCCCCTCCCCCATATCAGTCTTACACAGATGCCTGGCACATAGCAATTTAACAGATAAAGTTTTTGCTAGCACAGAGATATGATGGGAAGTGTCACTTGCTTAATTTCCAACTGCTTCTAAGCGCACAGGTGCAGGTCCAGTAAAGGAGTACCAGCCATGATAACAGTTTTAATTGTTCATTTAGTAATTTTAAGTCAAGAGATTTGCACAAAGGACAACGGTTTTGAGTTCTGAAAAACCTTTCCTGTTCTTGTTAATAATGTCTGTGAATCCATCAAAGCTTTTAAAGAAATAAGTACTTCAATTTACATCCTTTTTCTGGAACAGTCAGAATATTTACTGATATCAATAAACCTCCCACCTGACACTTTTGACTGCTGGCTGGCATAGCTAGAGGTCCTAGAATGCCCACATGCTCCAAATTCCTCTGGAACAGAGGTGCTCTTAGGTGCAAGATCTATAAAAAAGAAGACCACACAAAGCTGCTGTATTAATTTTTCAGATAGATAGGCTGAAATCCTCTTGCACAGCTACATAAACGTCACAGCTTTTGTAGGTAAATTGCCCCTGCTTAAGAAATCACTGTAGACGTTATAAGTTGCAGACTGAATCTCACAACTCATTATGCAATAGATAGTGTCTATGGTGATTTCATAATTTGAGGCAATTCACCCCCAAAACCTGTGCCATTTGTGCTTCGCCAGCCTAACTGGGCAAAAAGATTTGAGCCACAGTCTATGCTGTAAGAAATTTGAGGCAAATGTACACTTTCTTTGGCAGATAGTTCCCAGTATTTTAAAACAGTACATATTTCAGCATAACACGAGTAAGTAACATGCAGATGAAATAGACACTAGATTTTCAGATTGTCTTAGTTGTGTTGCTGTCTTGACCACTTTGTATTCCTGATACAATTTTCTAAAACAATCAAAATCTCCAGTGGAAGGAATGGGAACTGTAATGGGGAGATATGGGAGTGGGTGGTGGAGGAGAGAAAATCAATGGATTTCTGTTGGTAGTATCTTTAACTGAGACATGACTGGGTGAAATAATACACAGCTCTTATCAGCAAAATCTACAAGGCTGTCCACCCCTAATAATCACTAATGGTGGATTTTAAAAAGTCAACTCCATATTTGTCACTTATGGTAACTAAGAACTAATCTATATATTCAGAAGAAATACCAAATACAGGCTCCTGTGATTACACCAATTTAGAGCTCAATATTACATGTTTGAAATGATGCCCCACAATCAGCACAAGTTCCCCATAAAGGTAAAGGAAGATCCCACAACATGTTATTCTTGTGACAGAGAATTTAACCATTTAACAAGTGATGCAACGCTTTCCCTGCATATGCAGATCAATCCTCAGGCAAATCTCTCTGTTATACCTGAATTGTTTTTCTGTGAGACTGTTATTGACAACTAGGCCAGATTTTTGTTTTCTTGACATACAGCCTTACATCAAGTGGTATTCCCATTCATCCAAACATCCACTTACTTGCAATAATTGTTTCACTCTCTCAGACCTCTATCACAACATAGTTCTGTACCTGATACAGCTAGCTGTGATGATTTTGTGTTCTCTACACCCTTCCTGTCTTCATGTAGGGATTCTGGTTCTCCGGCAATTGATAAAGACATTGCTGTAGATGGAGGCCTGTAATCAACGAAACAGACTGAAATTAAAGCAGGTCCTAATTGTAGGGTAAACACACATGCATTTCACGCATATTGAAAACAAGATCCAGTAAATTCGTGCCATCCAATTTATCTTTTCCAATGCCAAGATGAGCCAACTCCAGTTGATCTTCAGAATTCATAGCTCCAAAAGCCTATGTTATTGCTTTTCATATAGAAACAATATTTTCAAACAGCAGATCTACCTTTTAACTATTTTCTATAAATTAAAAATCTAAACCCATGTTTTGCATATGGTACAACATTCCTGACACCATCAGTGACTGGTCAAGATTATATTATTTACACAGTTTTGGAAGAGGGTAATATACAATTGCAAACCTAGCAGAAGATCAATGTCTTGAACTGAACAAGTCAACTGTACAATGAACTACAGCATTCCACCCCAGTATTACGTGGTGATGTATTTATGCTGCCATAAGAGATTTCTGACTTGTATTGCCAGCATTCAATGACTGCAAATCCAGCTGAAATGCTCAAGAAGCCAAACAAATGCTTTTCCTAAAATGGTCACTCAAAAATTCTTTGAGTGACCATTTTAGGGAGGGAAAAACCCCACACTACACAATTAAACTTGAAAGAGAAATAGCTGAGGTAAGGTAATTTGGCATCCGCCCAGGTCATGAATATTGATGTGCTATCTGCATGGACCAATGAGTGCTGGAGAGGCGGAGTCACGAGATATAAGAGTCTCTGCAGGAGGAGGAGATTAGAGATGCGAGTTTTGAGGGAAATTGGAGATTTGTGAGTAGAGAGAGAGGGTTGGTGGTTGAGAGTGTATGAAGTAGGATGTTCGATTAAAGACATTGATTATACCTTCATCACCTGTATTAATAAACAACTTCTACAGTGGTGCCTCGACTTATGAACGTCCCTACTTACGACCATTTCGAGTTACAACCAGCTCCGGCCGCAAAATTTTGCTTCTAGCGACCGGAGCTTCCACTTACGAACAGAAAAAGGCAGGGAAAAAAGGTGGGAAATTCAAATTTCTAACTGTAGGTGGCGACGAGGCTGCTTCTTTGTAGCTCTTTCGCCCCAGCACTTAGAGAGTGTGCGTCGGAGGAGGCTTGGGACTGCCTGGCTTCTGCTTCTGAGTGAGCGTGTGTGTGTGTGTGTTTGCAGGGAGGCTTCGGGCTGCCTGGTAAGGTAAGGTGCTGTTTTCTGCTTTTTAAAAACTGTTCTGGGTGTTTTGCAGCGTGGTTTTCAGCTGGGGGGGGTTATGTTTCTGTGCTGTGATGGGTCTTGGGGGGGTTGTTTGTTTTTTGGTTTCCCCCCCATTTCCGATGGGTCTTGGGGGGTTTGGTTGCTTTTTGGGTTTTCCCCCCCCCATTTCCGATGGGTCTTGGGGGGTTTGTTTGTTTTTTGGCTTTCCCCCCCATTTCCAATGGGTCTTGGGGGGTTTGGTTGGTTTTTTGGGGGGTTTCCCCATTTCCGATGGGTCTTGGGGGGTTTGTTTTTTGGCTTCCCCCCCATTTCCGATGGGTCTTGGGGGGTTTGGTTGCTTTTTGGGTTTTTTTTCCCCATTTCCGATGGGTCCTGCATGCTTCCCTTGCTTTTTCCTTTGCTTTCTTTGCATTTCCGACCTGCCCCCTTTGTTCTCTGTGCATTTCTGATCTGCTCTGTTCGTTTTCTGTGCATTTCCAATGGGTCTTACACGCCTGATTTTTTTCTTCAGCTGGAACGGATTAATTGCATTTCAATGCATTCCTATGGGAAATGGTGCTTCAACTTACGACCATTTCGAGTTACGTCCATCTTCTGGAACGGATTATGGTCGTAAGTCGAGGCACCACTGTATTTGGTTCTATTTAAAATGACGCATGGCCTAGACCTCTATTATTAATAATACATAATGTTGATGTAATTAACTGGTGGCAGCTGAAAGACACGTTGCTTGGGCCTTTGATTGGTGAAACAACCAAGGGACAGGCAGGAACGTGACACGTACATATGGAGGACCCACTTAAAAGGACTGAATGTTAATCAAAGGTTCCTAAATCTTTACCAAGTGTAAAATCCTGTATTTGTTCCCACTAATGTTCCCTCTAAGCCATGCAGGCACGCAGCACTTCATTGAGTGTGTGCAGCTGACCCAGTGTTTTGGCCAACTGGATTATGGTCATGACTGGAATCCTGTGTGTAGCGGGTGGAGCTGCCGTGCAGCACTCTGAAGAATTAGAAGGAATGTTGGTTCCCACAATTTACTAATTGTACCAACAGTGCTATTGTTATCTTGTACACTGATAACTGAAATTATTCATAGCCTGTTCCTTTACTAACAAATTATTGTCACTTTGTCTATTATCTGTATCCTCATTAAATCAAGGGACCAAGTATACAGTACATATGTCAATTATATTGTTTCCATTTAATGACTGAGGAAGTGGACTTAATCCACAAAAACTCACATTAAAATATAACATTTTTTAAAAGGTGCCACAATGTTTTTGTTTCTTGCTTTTTGTTTTCATTTTCATTTTGTTTTTGTCTGAAGTGGTTGCTGTGTTCATCATGAGCATCTGGTCATAACACAGCAGAAAAGATTCAGAGATACAAACTAATTAGCCACGTTAAATAAATGCCTCACAAGTATAAAAAGCATTACTTAGGAAACAGCTGTGAATATAAATGGCATAAGAATTATAATGTCTCCAACATTTTCCACAGCTGACCAAAGTATGTTCCCTTCTCTGGTACACTGTCAGGGGAAAACCTAAAAATTATAGCCTTTTCTTTTATCTCACTCTGTGTGCGTGCGTGTGCATGCACACACGTGCCATCAAGTTGGAACTGACTTATAACAACCCTAAGAGGGCTTTCTAGGTAAAGTTATTTAAGGAGTGGTTTTACCAATGCTATCCTCACTTGTGAGTTTCCATGGCTAAGCAAAGATTTGAATCCAGGTCTCCTGAGTCTATGCACTACACCACACTGGATGTCTGAGAATTAGGCTCCCTTCCAGCTTTGCAGTTCAAAGGTTATTATAAGTTCCATATACAAGAGGACTGTTAACAAAGAACTCTACTAAACCTATGGCACCCGCTCAAGTGGCAGTTGAGAGATTAGGAAGTCTTCCTATGAACCTTGCA
This sequence comes from Intellagama lesueurii, assembly GCA_037013535.1. Classification (NCBI taxonomy): domain Eukaryota; kingdom Metazoa; phylum Chordata; class Lepidosauria; order Squamata; family Agamidae; genus Intellagama; species Intellagama lesueurii. The sequence continues at coordinate 142,545,239 of JBAJHW010000004.1, forward strand.
TGGGCAGTGGGCAAATCCAGTGTTTCTAGACTCCAGCCCTATTAAAGATATAATCCTGTCTAGAGAGTAGATGAAAGTCTGCCACATCTCACAGAAAGTGGACCCTAATAGCTGTCGAACAAAAAAGGCCACATTGGTAATTAACCTTCGGTTGTCATGAAATTAGCAACTGCATTCCAGATTCAAACAGCAGAGTTGCAGAAACTTCATCTCAAAATATCCATTGTATATTCAGTTATATTGTTTTAACAGGATGGAATGAAGATGCCGTTCCAGAAAATACTGGGGTTCATTTCCACGTTACATTCCAATGTCAAATCAAAATAGTGGCTGAAATCCTGTTCTGCACTTCCATGTGCACAACAATGATGATGTTATCATCAGTGGTAAATTGCTGATTAAAAAGGTTTCCCTTGGGGATTTCAGGGTACATGCAACTTAAATTGCATTGTGTATGAGTTGCATGCACTCCAGCATTACATTTAATCAGCAGCAATTAGCCTTTAACTAGCTGCTAATGATATAATCTCTGTTGCATACACAAAGCCATGCAACAGGATTTCAGCCAGTAAATCCTATTTTTAAATAATTAGATAAATTTTAGTGTCCAAAGAGAAATGTCTGCCAAAGGAAATATAAAATATGTTCAAAACCAGACATGTTTGCAATCATGCTAATAAATCTAATTCAAATTACATACAAAAGTGTGCAGTGCAATAACAAATAACATCTCAACATGCAAGAATTCCTTCAGACTGAACCAAGTAAAAATTTCAGCTGCATTCCAAATGGGAGACAGTGATCTAAAGCAGAACAACAATTAACACCAAGACAGTTAAACTCAGAATTTATGAATCGGCGCATAGGCACTTAATATGAGAGTTTACAAATTAGTCCACCCTACCACATCAAAAAAACATTGTGAACATTAAATAATGCTGAAAATTCCTCCATTTGTCACTACTATTCATGTCAATGAATAGAATATATTAAAAGATTTATATACTGACTTTCAAGTTACAGAAACACTGTGCAGCTCACTATAATCAGTCTGAATTTTAAAAGCCTTGCCAAACATTGGGCAAAAGCCTGCTTATGCTGATTGTAAGTGCAAACCCACATTAGGGCACTGGAATTAATTAATTTAAAGCTTCATTTCCTCCCCCTTTCAGCTTCCAATGCCTGCTTTTGTCCTGGGGAAGCCTTTGGGAGCCTTGGAGTGGGGAGCTTTTAATAGTATTCATTCATTCATTCATTCAACTTCTATACCACCCATCTGGTGACCAAGGCCACTTGGTAAAAAACTGACACCCGCAGTCCCAATTGCTGCAGCAGCAATGTTCTACTATTAAAGACTGCCTCTGTACTGACCAAGTCACATGATCAGGCATGTAACCACATATGACTGGCACATTGTCATGGCAGCTTCTGCAGTTTGAGCTCAGTGTATGTAAATATTGAATAGGATACATTTTAAAGCACCAATACGTTTCAATAGTGTAGGCATTATTTATTTTATTTTTTTATTTTTTTATTCAATTTATACCCCGCCCATCTAGACCGAAGTCTACTCTGTGTGGCTAACAATAATACATAAAAGTAAAAACAATATAATAAAATAAAGACAACAGTAATAATATAATTCAAGATGGCAAAAGTAATTAGGCGATGACAGGAGGGAAAGCCTGCCTAAAGAGCCAGGTCTTAAGTTTGCTCTTAAAAACACCCAGCGAGGGAGCCAGACAGATCTCTGCGGGCAGATTGTTCCAGAGGCGAGGGGCCACTGCCGAGGAGGCCCGGTTTCTTGTTCTTTCTCTCCAGGCCTCCCTCAGTGTTAGGCCCCTCAGCCGCCCGTCTTGGCTAGAACGAGTGATTCGGGCAGATCTAGGTGGAAGGAGGCGTTCCGCTAGATATCGAGGTACTAAACCGTTTAGGGCTTTATATGTCATCATTAACACCTTGAAATCAATGTGGAAACGAACGGGCAGCCAATGCAGGGCAGCCAGAGTGGGGAAAATATGCTGATATTGTCTCACCTCAGTGAGAAGTCAGGCCACCGCATTCTGCACCATTTGAAGCTTTTGCATCAATCTCAAAGGTAGCCCCACGTAGAGTGCATTACAGTAGTCTAATCTCGAGATTACAAGCGCGTGGACCAGAGTGGTGAGCGCCCCAACATCAAGATAGGGACGCAGCTGGGCAATCCACCAGAGATGGAAAATAGGTGGAGCGGGCCACTGACGCTACCGGGGTTTCCATGGTGAGCGCCGGATCCAGATGGATCTTCATGTTGAGAGTCACTCCCCCAAAAGAGAGGGAGTTTTCCAAACCACTGATGGCGGGGGCCACCCACCCTCAGGACCTCCGTCTGTCCGGGTTCAGCCTCAATCCCATTCTCCTGCATCCATTGCAGTACAGCCTCCAGGCAGCGCTTAAGGGATGGAACAGCATCCACTGTTGTTGGAAAAAAAGATGTAGAGCTGGGTGTCATCAGCGTATTGATGACACAAAGCTCCACACCCCCTGATGACCCCACCCAGCTGCCTCATATAGATATTAAACAGCATTGGGGAGATAATTGAGCCCTGCGGAACCCCACAATTGAGACTCCACGGGGCCGATACACTCTCCCCAAGCTGTACTCTCTGAGGGCAGTCCTCCAAGAAGGATCGGAGCCAGGCAAGCACCAGACCACCGATTCCCCAACTTGGAGAGCCTCCCCAGGAGGATACCGTGGTCAACGGTATTGAAGGTGGCTGAGATATCGAGGAGGACGCAACAGAGACGTTTTGCCCCTGTTGGCCTCCCTCAACAGGTCATCAAATGGCAAACCAATGCCGTTTCTGTGCTGCGGCCTGAAACCCAACTGGAATGGATCCAGGGCATTGGTTTCATCCAAAAGGACCTGGAGCTGGTCAGCCACCACACTCTCTACCACTTTACTAAGGAAGGAAACATTGGTGACGGGCCTATAGTTGCGAATATTGTCCACCGCCAAACTTGGTTTCTTCCAGATGGGCCTAATGAGTGTCTCCTTGAGGGCAAGGGGCATAATTTTAAAAACCATAACTGTTATGAGCATATAGTCATAACTGTCATAAGCATACAAACAGACAGTCATAACTGTCATAAGCATACAAATATACTTATATATACTCATCATGAATATATACTCATCACAAATCTAGGACTGGGTAAAAGCTCCTTGGCACCTGAAAGGCAAACCTTTGGCCATCTTCTGCACGCATCACAGAATACCTTAAGTCCTGGTTTTATATCTGCTATATGTAACTACTAGAACGTGTGTGTGAAAGACAGAGATTCTACTAAATAAATATTTTACTGAAAACTGTTAAAATAAGCATTTCTACAAAACATAATGACACAAGAAACTTTAGACTTTTTATCTCTTTATAACTTTCAGCAGGATTAGTAATTATTAAAGAGAGCAAATATTTGTCATTATTCTGCTTGGGCAAAAGTGACATCTCTTTACAGTCTTCTGGAAATGGTATTCTACCATCAATATATTCTTAGGAAAATAAGTATGTCCAGAAACTCTAACATAGAAGTGAATGGAAAGCAAAATCAAAAGCAAATAGGATTTATGATTAAGAATGTATACACTGCTACAGAGCGGGTTTTTAATTGCCTTCATTTAGCTTCTGGAGTATGGCTGATGAAAACAAAAGCTTCCCAGCTGCACCGCTACAATTAAACCATTCTCCAAGCTGCGTGACTCATTGAAACCTATCTCATTAGTACAGAAATGCATCCTAAATGTATCTTTCCTTCTACTACAGTACAGTGAGATATACAGCTTGAAGAGACAGGGAACACACATACACAGACACTGCACATGGAAAGGCTAAAACAAAGTAGAACTGGGAAATGTTAATTTTTTGGTCTACAATTGCTAGAATACCCCAGCTAGCACAGTCTGTAGCAGACAGCTCCTTTAATCACCAACACATTACTTTTTAAATCCAATGCATGCATCTGTTTTGGTTTTTTTTTCTGTGCTCACTTAACATTGCTTAATTTTTATTTCTATAAGGTTAAAAGAATTTTTATTCTTCTCCAACAAAGAACAGAACTTGCTTAACACATTTTGAACTATTAATTAACTGGGTTTTTAATTCAATTAGGGGGATTATTTTCAAGATAGTTGCTATGATTCAGAATTTTACATCTGCAAGGCAGTGCAACTTCCTACACTTTTGTCCAAATTCTGTATTACCCACTAAACTTATCCATGCTGGCTATCTATCTCCCTTGAGCTTAAAACCTATTCTGTGTTTCTCTGAAGAAAGAAATTTGGATGACAGCTATAAAGAGAAGAACCACAAAAAGCAAAGCATGCCCGTATTGGTGTGGTTCAGCTATTAAATTCCTTGATGAAAAAGTACAGTTTGGTGGACTGGAAATGTTCTCTCTGCTTGGCACTCTCTCTTTAAGTCATATTTCTGGCTTAATACCCCATTGACAATACTGTGGCATGTGAACCAGGACACTTTTTAAAAAGTACTTTCCGCAACACAGCATAGTTTAGATGTCACGGCAAACAAGAATTTCCTGTATTAAGCCAAGTATATGAGGAAACTGAGTGACAGATGCATTCCAATCCAATATTACATGGTTTGTTGAACTGAAATTACGACATTTTAATCAAGTAATTCCCTCAATATGCATTATAAGTTCAAAGGCAGCAGAGCAAAAGAAAAAATTAAAAAAACCTACAGATGTAAATAGGCTGGGGGGAGAGGTTACAGTGCTCAAAGAAGTAGAAATGTGTATGGGTATACAGTGGTGCCTCGACTTACGGAATTAATCCGTATTGGAACGGTGGCCGTAGGTCGAAATCTTCGTAAGTCGAAGCACCATTTCCCATAGGAATGCACTGAAAACTGATTAATCCGTTCCGGCCGAAGCAAAAAATACAAAAAAATATATACTGTACTGTAAAAACAGAACAGTTTTTAAAAAGCAAAAAGCAGCACCTTACCCTGCTGCCTCTGCCGCCGTCGGGAGGCGAGCCGCCGAACAATGCCGGCCGGGCTCTGCCTCCCGTCCCCGCTGCCCTCTGCCTCCTGTCCCCGCCGCTGCGGGAGGCGAGCCGTCAGACCATGCCGGCCGGGCTCTGCCTCCCGTCCCTGCTGCCCTCTGCCTCCCGTCCCCGCTGCCCTCTGCCTCCTGTCCCCGCTGCCTCCTGCAGCGGTGGAGGCAGCGGGGACGGGAGGCAGAGGGCAGCGGGGACAGGAGGCAGAGGGCAGCGGGGACGGGAGGCAGAGGGCAGCGGGGACGGGAGGCAGAGCCCAGCCGGCATGGTTTGACGGCTCGCCTCCCGCAGCGGCGGAGGCAGCGGGGACGGGAGGCAGAGGGCAGCGGGGGATGGCTTTGGAAGCCCGGGAAGCCGAAAGCTGCCCCTACCGCCGCGCCGGGTGCCGGCTTCCTGGGCTTCCAAAGCCGCCCCGAGTGCCGCACTGGGTGCCCAGCTTCCCGGGCTTCCAAAGCACCAGCACCCGGCGCGGCGGTTGGGGCGGTGTTGGAAGCCTGGGAGGCTGAGCCTCCCTTTTCCTAACTGTTGGGGCGAAGAAGCAGCCTCTTCGCCACCAACGGTTTGAATTTCCCGCCCTTTTCCCCTGCCTGTTTCTTTTCGTAAGTGGAAGCTCTGGCCGCAAGTCGAACCAAAATTTTGTGGCCGGAGCTTTCCGTAACTCGAAATTTTCGTAAGTAGGGACGTCTGTAAGTTGAGGCACCGCTGTAGTTCTTCTAGAATGTAACTGTCAAGAAAAACATCTACTTCTCCAAAGATAATGTTTATTACAGCAAACTGGGGTTAGTGCCTTGGAAGAGGTGAATATTCTTATTCCAAAGTTACCGTGCACACCTGTGAAAATGTTTGTAAATATGAAAGGTGGTCTAGATGGGTGGGGTAGAAGTCTAATAAACAAACAAACAAACAAACAAATAAATAAATAAATAATGAGAAACACATAAATATAAAGAAGAAATTATAATGTATTATGGACAGAATTCTGTTTGTTTTCACAGAGTGTAAGAGCTTCTTACAAAGAATGCTCCATGTTCATTCTGGCAATCTCCATCTTGCACTTACTGTACACAAGATGGAGATTGTCCCATTGCAAACAATGGGGCATCATGCTTGTGCAAGGGGTTGGTGGATTCTGCCTTGCATAAAGCAGCATCTAGAGAGTAACTGCACACAGATTTGATCACACCCCACCTGTTCCAAGAGGAACAGGATGCTAAGCAATAACTGTACATTAAACCTCCTCTTGTCAATATTATTTTTAAACAAGCAGACCCATACAAGTCAATACTTCTCATGTCTAGGAGTCCTCTATGACATATCACCATCTTATATAGAATAAAAGCAAAAAGCAAAGCAAAGCGTGCTGCTTATATACCGCCCCATAGTGCTTCAAGCACTCTCTGGGAGGTTTACAAGTTAATTGTGCAGGCTACACATTGCCCCCCCCCCCCCCCAATGAGCTGAGTACTCATTTTACCGACCTCGGAAGGATAGAAGGCTGAGTCAACCTTGAGCTGGCTACCTGGAATTGAACCCCAGGTCATGAGCACAGTTTTGGCCACAGTACAGAATAAGTTAATTCATCAAGTATGAATCAATCTGTCTTTCTTATTTCAACCTCTATACCACCGAATCAGTGCTCTCTGGGTAATTCACAACCCATCAAAACATAATTACAGGCATACAAACAAACAGGAAAATGCAATTATTACAATAAAACCCCTATCGCTGATTTGAGAAAACCTGCAAATTTAGTTTTTTAAAACCAAATTTGAATATCCCAGCTCAATTAGTAAAATGCTAATAAAAGGCAGCTTTATACTTTGATCTTAATTAACTTCCTGAAAACCAAGAGAGATGGCACCTTACAAAACTTTGTAGGAAGCTTATTCCACAGGGAAAGGGCCACAACCAAGAAAGCACAGTTCCTGGTATTAGCTCTTCTGCCCTCCTTAGGTGTCACAATTTTTAGCATCAAGGACCACGAGGAGCAGGTGGAATGGATAATTATTTTGTAGGAGAAATGTTCTGACAAATATCAAGGTTGTAAACCATTAAAGGCTTTATAGGTCATAATCAGCACCTTGAATTGGGTACGGGAAGTAACAGGGAACCGATTAAAGTTTACCAAGACTGGGGATATGTGTTCATATCTGCTGGTATCTATAATCAGTCTGGCAGCCGCATTTTGGACCCACTTCAAGGGCAGCCCTATGTAGAGAGCATTACTGTAGTCTATTTTAAAGATTACTAATCCGTGAACCACTTTTGTGAGTTATTTCTTATCCAGGTAGGAGTACAGCTAGACAATCAGCCAGAATTGATAAAAGGCACTCCTGGCCACAGCAGGTATTTAAACCTCCATAGAGAGAGATGGATCTGAGTGCACCCCAAGCTGTGAACACTTTTTTTGGAGGGTGTAACCCCATCCAGGTTGGGTAAATTTTCCTCTAACCAGTCCAACGATCCACCCAACATTAGAATCTCCATCTTTATGTAATCAACACAGCATTGGTATACAAAGAACGGTTATTAGCCAGTGTGGGGAAATCCCAAGTTTTGTAGAAGTACGTAAAGGTTTTTTGTTTTGTTTTTTAATATTAAGGGGAGAATACTAAAACAGTCCAATGAAGACTGAGCATACACAGTGAATAATGACTGAATGTTGTGGGGATGCAGGAATAAATGGAACATTTGGAAAACACTAGAATGGAATATCCTGGAAAATGAATGTGGCTGAATAGGCCCATGCCATGCTACAATGTTTATTTATTTATTATTAACTTAAAAATATTTTTATCCTGCCTTTTTCCTTAAAAAGGACCCAAGGTGGCTGGTTTTCATGCTGGTTCCATTTGCTGTCAAAGTACCTTTATTCTCAAGTACTACTTATGTGACAGAATAATACTGAAACATATATTTTGAGGCCATGTGCATTTCTATTTTCATGTGTACTCATATGGGCAGGATATTAGACATTTCTGGACACACCTTTTCTGGACAGGTAACAGTCTGTTCAGATTGTAATTATATGACTCAAAGCAACAAATCCAACCCAGGTAACAGAATGATTTCCACACATATTCTGTTATGCTAGGTGCGCATACAAGATTGCATCAAGCAACCTATTAACACAAGCATATTCCCTTGGATACAACCTATTCAGCCCTTCATGGGCTGTTTATCTGCATCTGCTTATCTGCATCTTAATAGCATGCCAGTGACTGACTCTTTCATTTGAGTTTTACAAATGAGAGCAATATGGCATTGTCTATCAAATCTTGTCTAAACTTGCATCACTACAGCATTCTGAATTGCTGAAGAACACAGTGGTGCAAAGAGATAAGCTGCATCAAGGCAACCAATTTATTCAAAATCCCAGCAATTAATTATGAACAGCATAACTAAAATTTCATCTGCTGCATCACAAGCATGAACATACGTTTTAAAGCATGGGTCTCCAGACATTAGCTGCATGCTGATCAAGACCTATAGGTTAGAAAGAATAAATAAAAATATAATCAGAATAAAAGTATGAGTAGTATCACAAGGGAAACAACATATCACTAGCCTATTACACAGGTTTGCTATGGAAGAACGATAATTAGCAATATAGGAGTTTTCTCATAGAAATGAATAGCTAAGATACAATTGTGTACTTCTACTGCAGCAGAATCCTGCAGAATTATATAGCACTGGATTGTGTCCAATGATAGCCCAACAGAATATAGAACTTTGCATATTCTGTGGCTTTCTAAAAAAAATTATAAAAGCAAGCAGTACACTTACAAAGACCATGGGTTAAAAGCCACTTTGGATAGAAAAGAACTGGAATGAGTAAGCATTACACGTCGATTACAGTTATTAGTGCAAATGCCCTTGGCAGAGTTCAGCAATGTGGAAAGGGGGGGGGGGGAGAATCACATTTTCTCTATTTATCTTATCAAGCCATGACTCACAACAAAATTAGCAAGTTTTCCCAAACTTCAAGCCAATGAAAGAACTACTTTAAAAACAACATTTTCTAATTTGTTTAATCAGCACGGCTGCATTTACAAAAGTTCACTCAAAAATTCCTGGTAGATTTTCACTACATAATATTTGAGCAGCCAGATTTCTACTGAAGCACCCACATTATGACCTCCTAATAATCTGAGCTTTCATTAATTTCAAATCAAATTTCAAATCAAAAACCTTTATTGGCATATACAAAACACCTAGTCAAAAACTACATTCAGTAAAACTTGTTTGCAACTTTCTGGAACAATATCAAAGTTTGTTCAGATTCAATGTAGTTTTACTATTTATGCCGCAAGACACACTCTCCACCCTATCCTATGTACCTTATAATAATTATAATTATAATTTCTATTGTCATAATTAGCCCAGTGATTACATCAGAAGATCCTTAAACCTGGCTCAAGGAGGGAGTGTTGGTTCAAACTGTGCTATTTTTGGCATGTTCACTATGTGTGCTAAGAAGCATTCTACTTTCTCCACCCTGTCTTCCACCCTGTCGTTTAACAGAAAACGCATTCTGTCTATATCTGACCACCCTCTTACCTTAAGCAATATTGAGTGCGGGGTTCAGAATAGTGAGGGCAATATAAACACATGTGTACCAGCGACTCAGTTCCTCCCAGTTCACAAGAGCAGTTCCTCTCATTGTAAAGAATACCCTGAAACCTGCCAGATAATACTGAAGACATTACATTAAATCTGGCCAGGGAATAGGCTCTGCGTTTTTGAGGCGATTGTAATAGATGATAGTATAGGGCCCTCTGGCCCTGCCTAACAGGAATCATGTGGCTTAGGGGGGAACAGATCTTACAGTGGTGCCTCGCTAGACGATTGCCTCGCAGGACGAGGAAATCGCTAGACGATGCCTTTTTGCGATCGCTACTGCGCTTCGCAAAACGATGTTTCCCTATGGCGATTTTCGCTAGACGATGAGGTTTCCCCATAGGAGTGCGCCGACTAGTGGTGAAAAGCTGTCAGTGCAGCTGTCAGTGCATTCCTATGGGGACCCGCACTCGCTAGACGATGTTTCCCTATGGGAAATTTTCGCTAGACGACTGCATTTTCCCTTGGAACGCATTGAAGCGATTTCAATGCATTCCAATGGGAAAACGTGCTTCGCTAGACGATGTTTTCGCTAGACAGCGATCCTCGTGGAACGGATTAACATCGTCTAGCGAGGCACCACTGTATTTGCTGCACTTAGGAGATCCTGGAATTCGATATCTAATATCCTGCGTTTAATCAGCTGAAATGCTTCCTTGTGGGGCAGGGAGCCAAGTGATTCCACTGACAGGCCTATTAGCGAGATTTTCTTTTCAATATAGGCAAGCTCTCTAGCGATGGTTGGTTCTCGGAAAATGTGGTGTAAAAAACTGCCCTCTATGAAGTTATAATGGATCTTCAACTGATATTGATTGATCTCAGCCATGCCTGAGTTGCTACCATATTTTGGGCTGTCTCTAAACAGAGGGCCGCATATGGCATACAAGTTGGTACTTCCAGGATTTTCTGCAGGAACATAGATTGGATTTGCTCTAGGGAATGATCCCAGGCCTTTATCCATAAAGCTATGCCGTACAGCAACTGTGGAATAATCTTTGCATTAAACACTTTTAATGCAGGCAATACATATCTATTTCCTGTATTATAAAAGAATCTATGGATTGACTGGGTAGTACCCTTGGCCGGTTGTGTTGCTGCTTTACGGTGTAGGACCCAGGTATGTTTGAAATCAAACGTAATGCCCAGATACCTGAGGTGTTTAACCTGCTCAATCTTTCTTCCCTCAAAAATCCACTTGTGCAATTTCCATGATTTTGCGAATACCACAATTTTAGACTTATCATAATTGAGTTGTAAGTTATTATTGGCTACAAACTCAAGGTATTTGTACATCAGACGTTTTAAACCAAGTTTGGTACGAGATAACTGCATCGTCTGCGTACAAAAGTAAATGGACCTGCATAGAGCCGATTTTAGGAGGGTGGCCCTCAGTTTCCAATAGGAAAAGGGCTAAGTCTTGCAAAAACAAGTTGAACAGGGAAGGGGCTAATAAACAGCCCTGTTAGACCCCTCTGTTGGTGGATATCCGGTCAGTTAAGATCCCTGAGTTTGAGTATTTGATTTGGCAGGAGGTTGTAGAATACAGTCTCTTAATAAGAAATATCAGCCTTCTGTCAATTGAGAGGTTGGCTAGTTTGTTCCACAATTTTTCTCTGTCAACTGAATCAAAAGCTCCCCTTAGATCTAAAAAGGCTACATATACTTTAGATTTGGCCTGCTTTACATATTTATTTATCAGATGTGCTAAGATGATGCAGTGATCAAGGGTGGATTTCCCTCTCCTAAATCCCGCTTGTTCTGGTCCAATTATTGCCATCTGCTCTTCCCAGGCTGCCAGTTTATTTAAAAGATGTTTAGCACAAAGTTTTCCTATGATAGATAAAAGACTGATTGGTCTATAATTACTAGGGTTTAGGGGGTCACCTGATTTGTAGATTGGAACTACTATTGCATTGGTCCAGACTTCTGGTAATAGGCCCGTTTTGTCTACCATGGTAAAAAGGGCAGCCAATGGTGCCGTCCATCAATCCATATCGAACTTTAATAGCTCTGGGGATATTATATCAGATCCTGGTGATTTGCCCAGTTTTAACTGAGAAATTAGTTCCTTTATCTCTATAGGGGTGATCGGAGGCCACTTCAGGACTTCCTTAGGCAGGACTTCGCCCTTGACACTGGTGGAGTTGTCTTTATTATAAAACAAGGTTGAGAAATGTCTGGACCAAATATTTGGTTCGATGTTAGCTGGATCTGAGAAATTGCTTTTAGCTGTATTATTCACTATGCCCCAAAATAGTTTGGATTTTCTAAGGGATATTGCGGTGAGTAGTTGCTTCCATTGGTTATGAATAAAGGCTTGTCTTTTTTCGTTACATAATATCCGTATCTGATTCTTTAGTTCGTAGAATTCGTGTGGTATGTATGCTAGCTCCTGTTCCTTATATTGTCTAAAAATCCTCCTTAGGAGAACTTTTCAGTCTCTACACTCACGATCAAACCAATCCCATTTGGGGGGTTTGGCCTGTTGTGTTCTTGGGTTTTCGTTAATTATGTCAATATTTAGGGGGGAAACAGTTCAATCTGGCTGAATGGATGCTATACTCTTCCTACTTTTAAACAACACATAATGGAAAAGAGGAGGAAAAAGTCGCAATTACTTTGAGAATTGAATTGTCCTGCCTTGTGTTTTTAGTATCATAACCTTCGAGTAAACAACGACGAGTGGTGTTTCCTGATCCAGCAAACTCTGCCAGGTTGAGGTCTGCAAAACCCAGCTGTAGACAAAAAATAAACATAAACAAAACAAAACGAAGGGTATTACCAGTTTAGGCTACTCAATATTCATTCTGATAGCAAATCAAATGTTTCCTTATAAGAATATTGGAAAATAACTTTTGAAGTAATGAAAGTGGGAAACAGGTTAAGAGGTGCTATGGGGACTATTATACTGGAAAAAATACATCTACATTTTCTTGGTCTAAGCAACTAGTTCCTCTAAAACTAACGTCAATAATCACTGTAACTTCCGTATATAGGGTAATTAGAAAAATCATGAATCTGTAGAGATTTCTAAATTAAAATTATATACAGATTAGGGAAAAGCAAAAACATGTTTCATTGACACAGTTATAATATTTTACCTTTGCATAGGCCTTCCCACCTTTTAATTCCTGCAACAACAAATAGGATTCAGTTATTATTTTACTGATGAAAATAAATTTCCCTAAGATTTTTCTATATATATCAGAAATACTAACTTTTTAACTATAAACACACAACTAGTACATTCATTAATAAACTGTTCTGCTGAATTTCAGACAAAGTTAATTATTCTTGTCTCCTGCCTCTCCTACTGGAAACATCAAAACCTGGGCAGTTTTGGAATCTTATCGAAAAAAGCTAAAGACCCATATCTTCAGGCAGACTTTTAACAATTATAACTGAATCCCTGAACCCCATTTTAGCAGATAATTTTAATATTTTTTATGTTTTCATGTTTTAATCTTTTAATTGTATTTTAAATCATATATTGTTTAATTTATCTTTTAATATTTAACTTAATTGTGTTTTTAAATTGTGCGAATTTTAATGCTGTGAGCCGCTTTGGGTCCCTTGTTGGGAGAAATGCGGCATATAAATAAAACTACTACTACTACTACTACTACTACTACTACTACTACTAATAATAATAATAATAATAATAATAATATAGTCTGACTTTTATGGGGATGTAAAAGTAACATAATGCCATCTGACCACACCCTTCAAAATTAAGCAGGTTTAACACTCAGACTATTAATATTATTCTAAGCTACCAATTTAGGAAATACATATTTAAAGCAATCAACGTGAGATTACTATATGATCATCAGATCTTGGAGTACAGTCAATATGTTACCAGTTCTATAGAGGCACACTGCCACAGCATAAATACTATTCCAATGTCAGAAGTAGAGAAGTGACCATTTTACCTTCCGTACAGACACTCTGCAGATGCAGGGATCCAAAACTCCTGTAGTGGCACTTGCACTCATTTTACACATAAATAAGAACTTCTTTTTCCAGTGAACACAGTTTGCCTGTACCACCTCCCTGTAAATGTAAGAAATATTAAATAGTAACAAGATAAATTGGCAATTTTCCTCAAAGCAAAGAATGCAGAACAAGGAAAGCCACCTCACGAAGGGCCTAGGTCACCGTTCAGTCTTAGTCTCTTCATTTAAAGAGCAATCGCTCCCTGAGATTATTTTCTACTGGTAAAATCTACTGAATCTAAGTTTTGTAGCATATCTATTAATGGGAGGAGAGACTGCGTATGTCCATGTTCTGAAAAATGAGTTTTGCCTCCTAAGAATAATGTTTGCCTATTCCGAGCTAATGCTAAAACATAGTTTGTTTGACAAGAGAATCAGACAGGGCCTTTTAAAGGAAGGACCCAGGGGACAACTGCCCCAGGCCTGACATACGGGGGGGGGGCTGTCAAACGGAGGGGGGCATATCAACATTGCCACTGCTGCACTGTTGCCAGCTTTTTTTCCTTCCAGAACTTGAAGTAATCTTTAACTTGAGGTAACCCCAGGGAAAACAAATAACAACAACAATAATAAGCTCTAAGGACAGTGGTAATGCCTTTTTGTCATGCTGCCATGAGGCCATGGATCATAGTTGATATTATTATATTTACATTCTGACTTTTTTCTTTCAAGGAACCTAAGACTGGGCCATTTTTTCCAAAGTCAGGGCACACTGGAAAAGGAAGCAGAAGCATTAGTGAAAATTTACCCAAATAATCTGCAAATTTCTCTGTCTTCCTAATTGATTTTTAAAATTCATTTACTAAATACTGCACAATAAGGGAGGAGGAGAGGATGAAGAAATTACAAGGGGTATATGGAAGTCCAGAGAGGATGTATTAGGAAAGGGCTGCTGGGATTGCACAAATAGGGTGAAGAGCTGTGGCAAAGGAAGCAAAAGCCAGATCAGGGCTGTGCTGAATTCATGAGCCTGATGGCAAAGAGGAGCATGTGACTCTGTCCAAAGAACAGCCAGGCTGGTGGCAAGCAGAGGCAGGCATTTGAGCAATGCACTTTTTTCCTTTCTGTTCCTGCGGCTTCCTTCACTGCAGCAGGAAGAAAGAGGCAGCACTGAAGCACCTCTAATGTCTCCAGACAAAGGTGAAAACTGCATATTGTAGTTGTTAGACAATTTACCGCAGAGACCTGGTGGGAATTTTACCAAGTATCACTGTAGCTCTCTGCCTTTATCTAACTGGCAGTTTTGAACTGTAAAGAAGAAAGACCATTCTCCTTTCAGCCTACATTAAAAATAAGTTAAATTCAAGATTGTCATAATTATTTATTCTACACATATAAAAAGATCTTTTGGCAGAAATGTATTTTGATAATCTCATCTCATACTTTCCTTAAGAAAAATAGGAAAAACCAGGTAGCTTTCAAAATATTCTTTTGCATTAGCCATAAAATCTGGTATCAGATGAGCCTATTTTTGAAAGTATTATATTTCCCCAGCCAAGGGGGAAATGTCACTGACGCAAGATGCTGAGAAAGAGGTGGCAGGGAGGGATCACAAATGAGCCTTCTATGCTGTGCCTCTCAGTGTCTTAAAAACACCATGGAATGAAACTTGGACTTAGTCTTCCCTTCATACATCTCTATTAATCCGTTCTTATTCTGATATTAACAAACCATATGTTATGTTTTGTCTGAAAGAAAAGCTATGGCTTGTGCCTTGTGAGGTTCACAAGGTATGATTTCAGCCATAGTATGAAGGACTAAAATAACGAATTACAGGCAGAACTGCTTATATTACTATTTATTTATTTATTTATTTTATTATACTTCTATTCCGCCCATCTAGTCATTTCGACTACTCTGGGCGGCGTACATCATATATAAGAAAACAATTAAAATAATATCAGCATCCCAAAATAAAAATAGTAAATAATAGTTCAAGATGGAAAACAAAAATAAATCAAATAAATCAAATAATGCCCGGAGGGAAGGCCTGCGTAAACAGCCATGTTTTTAATTGGCTTTTAAAGACGCCCAGCGAGGGGGCCAGCGAACGGGCCTCTCTCGGCGTTACAGAAACCTAGACTATCTCCTCCAAAATGCAGAGCAAAGCATATCTGTCTTCTTTAACACCAGGATGTTACTGTTTAAATGCTTATTAAGTTATCTTAACACCACTGCTTTAAACTGTGTGTAAGAAAAAAGAATTCTGAACAATTATTTTGAGATGCAATGGCTATACACTTGGTGCTTGCTCATGTGTCAGGTAAGAGTTGTCAATTCTTGGTATTTTCAAATGCCTATCACCATACTTTATTCATGATTGTCTCTTTCGTTACAGCATAAGTTGTTGTTGTTGTTGTTGTTGTTTAGTCGTTAAGTCGTGTCCAACTCTTTGTGACCCCATGGACCAGAGCACGCCAGGCCCTCCTGTCTTCCACTGCCTCCCGGAGTTGGGTCAAATTCATGTTGGTAGCTTTGATGACACTGTCCATCCATCTTGTCCTCTGTTGTCCCCTTCTCCTCTTGCCTTCACATTTTCCCAACATCGGGGTCTTTTCCAGGGAGTCTTCTCTTCTCATGAGATGGCCAAAGTATTGAAGCTTCAGCTTCAGGATCTGTCCTTTCAGTGAGCACTCAGGGTTGATTTCCTTCAAAATGGATAGGTTTGTTCTCTTTGCAGTCCAGGGGACTCTCAAGAGTCTCCTCCAGCACCACAATTCAAAAGCATCAATTCTTCGGTGGTCAGCCTTCTTTATGGTCCAGCTCTCACTTCCATACATCGCTACTGGAAAAACCATAGCTTTGACTATGCGGACCTTTGTCGGCAAGGTGATGTCTCTGCTTCTTAAGATGCTGTCTAGGTGTGTCATCGCTTTCCTCCCAAGAAGCAGGCGTCTTTTAATTTTGTGGCTGCTGTCACCATCTGCAGTGATCATGGAGCCCAGGAAAGTAAAATCTGTCACTACCTCCGACTTACAGACGGCTCGACCTGCAGACTTTTCGAGTTACAGACTTCTCTGGCCGCAAAATTTAGGTTCGACTTGCGGCCGGAGAATCGACCTACAGACCGGAAAATCAAACAAAATGGACCAAAAACGGCCGGTTACGGATTAATCGGTTTTCAATGCATTGTAGGTCAATGGAGCCTCGACCTACAGACTTTTCGACCTGCAGCCACCGTTCCAATACGGATTAATTCCGTAAGTCGAGGGTCCACTGTATTTGCCAGGAAGTGATGGGACCAGTGGCCATGATCTTAGTTTTTTTGATGTTGAGCTTCAGACCATTTTTTGCGCTCTCCTCTTTCACCCTCATTAAGAGGTTCTTTAATTCCTTCTCACTTTCTGCCATCAGAGTGGTATCATCTGCGTATCTGAGGTTGTTGATATTTCTTCCAGCAATCTTAATTCCGGCTTGGGATTCATCCAGTCCAGCCTTTCGCATGATGTATTCTGCATATAAATTAAATAAGCAGGGAGACAATATACAGCCTTGTCGTACTCCTTTCCCAATTTTGAACCAATCAGTTGTTCCATATCCAGTTCTAACTGTTGCTTCCTGTCCCACATATAGATTTCTCAGGAGATAGATAAGGCGATCAGGCACTCCCATTTCTTTAAGAACTTGCCATAGTTTGCTGTGGTCCACACAGTCAAAGACTTTTGCATAGTCAATGAAGCAGAAGTAGATGTTTTTCTGGAACTCTCTGGCTTTTTCCATAATCCAGCGCATGTTAGAATATTAATATTATAATAGATTTAATTATATTTTAATATATTGTGCTTTTGTGATACTGCCTAGTACCCTGTTGCCAAATCACTTCTGATCTGGCAAGATCCCATTGCGAGATCAGCCATGTAACTGGTCATTCAAAAGGAAGCTTGCCAAAGCAGAGGGGACACCTACACAATTTCTGTTTTCCTCTACGATTTGATTTAAGGATACTAGCCGTTTTTTAAAACCACACTGCAAGCTGCCTTGGGTTCCAGGCTTGAAGAAAGGAAGCATAATGAATACATAAACAAATAAACTACTATTTATTCTCATTATTGGTGGTCTTCTAGGATAGACATTTCAATTGGCATCCATACTATGACATCCCTTACCTTAGGAGATCTGCTTGACCTGCTCTATAAGCTCTTCAGTAATTAAAACAAAAAAAAACCCACCACCTTTGATCCTTTTTTAAAAAGAAAATATTTCGGCTGTCTTACATTTTTGGCTATGCTGTTGTGAATTATCTTTTCAACTTTCTCTAGCTTTGGGAGCTCTTGTTCTGTTTATTTTCACACTATTATACACCGTATTTTATTTGATGACACTGAGGTGCTTTGGAGGGACTTCTGTAGAGCCAAAAAAAGCAGAATGAAAAATAAATGCCCATTTTGTCTTATTGCCACAACAGAATAATAATAATAATTACAAGTTGTCAAATCAATTCTGAGTTATGGTGACCCTTTCCAGGGTTTTCTAGATACAGAGTACTCAGAAGTGGTTTACCCTTACCTTTTTCGAAGGGCTCCTTGGGACTGCACTGCAGGCCCAAGGTTACACAGAATACAGATATCTATAATACAAGAAGACTTTTATTAATTGGTCCTTTCCTTTGGCTCCGCTCTCTCTGTATTAGTCTTTAAAATTGGAATATGTTTAGAGTCTATTTTGCTACCAAGAAGAGGCATTAAGATTAATATAATAATAGTCATTGTTCTAAAATAGTCCTACATAGGTTCAGTAGTATATATTTACTCTTGAATTAATTGTCTATGTCATGTTGAAGCAGAGGGGAATCTATAACCTTTCAGCTATCTTCTGCATCCTATGTTTAGAAACTAAAATGCTGTGTTCTCACACTTTCAGGTTCTATTTACACATAACAAGAAAGATAACAGATCCGAGGCATTTCACATTTCCAGCATACAGTATTATTTAACCTAGGTGCACAGGAAGAAATTAACATGTGGGGATTCTGTGACTACCACATATGTGCTGTTTGGGGACCTTTTTAGATGGAGCTTTTGCACTGTCTTTTTCTCCCCCCCTTCTGTTGTTTGGTTTTGAAAGAGTGCAGGATTTATCTGGATTTGCATCCAAACTATTGTGTGATATTAAACTGCTTCAGTACAAAATGCATCAGCTGAGACAGCTAGCTTCCAGCAAAGGAAGATGGAAGAAACAGGGATGCAGCACCAGCTTTGTCTTGTCTGAAGGTCACATTTCTAAAGTGAGAGGTAAACAAAGCAAGCAGCTATAAGGTCCCACTTCCACCCTCCTCCTTCCTCTCCATCCACCACCTGCGCAGCCAAGCATCCAGCATCTGAAGATATTGTTTTACCCTAAGTTAGCATCTAAGTGAGAACGGAAGAATAGAGCAGGCACAAATCTCAGGATGGCTTCTTGCAAGCTCCATTTTTATTTGTGCATGGTGAGATACTCTCCCCATTTCTTTTCCCACTGCAAGTTCCATCTTTAGGTCTACATGGTGAGACACCTAACCCAGTTCTTCCACCTCTGCTTTGTTTTTAAATTGGTGGCAGCTAAGTGGTCCATCATTTAGTCTTAGATCATATCTGTTTGGGAAGCACTATGGTACTAAATTTCTCTCTGTGGCATAAACCAGTTGAAAACAATAAACCAAGGATTTGGGGAGGGAGATCTTGGAACCTGTGAAAACACATTTTTCAAAATTAAGTACAATGGACGCTGGGGGGCTTCCATTAAGGTGAGTGCTTAATGAGGAACGTAAACTCCATCTGGAAGAGCCATTAGAAGCAATGCCAAGTGTTCTTGATAAGCCCAACATCAGAGTTGTTGTTGTTGTTGTTTAGTCGTTTAGTTGTGTCCGACTCTTCGTGAGGAACCCCTTATTGGCAGTATCAGTATCCACTGATTCACTTATCCACTGTCTGAAAAATATTAAAAGAAAAATCTATCTATCTATCTATCTATCTATCTATCTATCTATCTATCTATCTATCTATCTATCTATCTATCTATCTATCTATCTATCTATCTCTAGCTAGCTAGCTAGTTACCAGGACCGGCCACTAGAGGAAGCCAGAAACCATGCTATGTATAGCATTTGCTAGAGCAGTGGTCCCCAACCATTTCTGAACCACGGACTGGTTGGGGGGGGGCGGGGCACCCCCGTGCTCACGGGAGGGTGGGGCGCGCTTGCAGGTGGGTGGGGCGCACGCTCACACATGCATGGGTGGGGTACGCTCGCGCGCATGCATGGGTGGGCGGGGCACACATGGCTGGGTGGGGTGCACTCATGGGTGGGCGGGGCACCTGTGCATGCGGGTGGGTGAGCCGTGCGTGCATGCATGGGGGGAGTGTGTGCGGGGGGGAGATCTGTCTCCGCGGCCCGGTCCTGCCAAGGCCATGGACCGGCACAGGGCTGCGGACCAGGAGTTGGGGACCCCTGTGCTAGAGAAATAGATTTCCACAATGACATTACTAAAACTGGCTACTAGATGGAGCCAGAGACCATGTTATGTATAGCATTTGCTATTAAAATAGCATTCTGTGTTTTTCAGCATCTGCAGGATGGGTGGGTGGGTTTGGAATTAATCCCCCAGAGATATGGGGATCTTGCTGTATGTTTAAATAAAGGTGCAACTTTTGTCATAACCATGTACCTGAAATATTAAAGCTTTTATTAGGATATAAATCCTGATTTATAAATCATTCAGTTATGTTTACTCCTGAAACAAATAAATTTAACATCATAGATTCTTTTGAATAAATTATTCTGCTAGTAACCACACAAATCAGAATCATGCATAAGTGCATACATCCTTGAAAAACCACCCACTCACTGATTGTGACCTTCCTGTATGAAGGCAGGCAGAAGCTGAAATATGAAGACATTCAGAGAAAAAGAACATATGAGAAGAGCCACATCAGTGTCTAGAGGGAAATAATGCAAAAATTTCTGGCTTTCCTGTGCTTGCCATCAGTCACTAACAAACTGATATAATGAGGCTGCTGAAATCTAGGTTACAACAAGCAAGTTTCAGAATCTGCAGCTAACAAATGTGACAGCCGGTATTGAGGTTGAGGCGGGGGCGGAAAGTAGAGCTTCTGTGTGCGCACAAAATGCTTTGGTAGATTCTTTTAGTGTGTAAAGAGTACCTGAATACTCTTTTTTTCTGGGAAGACATGTCATTCTTTAGGTGCTATCTTACATGCATTTAGCAGTCTGAAGACAGGAAACGGAATTGTAACAGAAATGTCCAGACTGAATTCCATTTTAAAAACAAATAAACAAATTTAGGACTACCCTAGACAAATATTTGCTTTATCTTTCTAAAGGAGAGACAAGTTTACACTAGATGTCAGTCAGAAAAATGTGCTCTATTAACATGTACATTTCACTGAACTGAAATGTCACTACATTAAGTGTTATTACAGTAACCAATAAAGGCACCATTGCACATCTGCTGACATGCAACGCTAGCATACGCTCATTTTAAAGCACTCCTTAATGTACATATATTTTGGCTGAAATCCTGTCACTTATCATAATAAATCACAACTAAAATAGACCAACTGAATCAATGGAACTTACAAAAGAGTAAACAAATCCCCATTGAGTCAACTGTCCTACTCTAGCTGTGCCTTACTACACTAAGCAACAGGATTTCAGCCATATGATTTCCTTTCACACAATAATCATATCAAGTAACATAGATTCCAGCAATAGAATTTGAAACATTTAACATGGATTTGACTGCTGTTAAAGTAAAAGTATTTGCTCTAAAATTAGTAATTTTACTGCAAGAAAAACATATAAAGGATAGACGTTGTCTCTTCAAGATGAAAGCCTGTTCCCATTGCAAGAATAAACCAGCAGAGGCTTTTGTTTTGTTTTGTTTGGAATCAGGCTAAAATCATGTGGACTTTTGTGTCAGCGTGTGTGTCCTTGCTGCCACTGCCATGGGCTCCCTGCAGCTGCTGCCGCTACCGCACTACCTCACGCTCCCTGCTGCCACTAACACTGATGTTGCTGTCTCCGATCAGGTGGCTCTGCTTAGCTGGGATAGGGGAATAGTGGAGAGAACAGAAAAGGTGGGGGAGGATGATGAGTGGGAAAGGGGTGAGGGTGGGATGGCGTGAGGACAGGCGATTGAGGGGTGGGCGGGCAGGCAAGTGAAGAGTGGGTAAGTGAGCGAGCGTGGGGGCGATTGGTGGGTAAACAAGTGAGGGGATGAGCTGGTGGGTGAAAGGGTGATCAATCGGGCAGGAGAGGCAATCGATCAAGCGGGTGCCAGCTTTTTCGGCAAACATGGTGCTTTAATTTTTTAAAAAATTCCTTCTATCTGGTATAATGCTGTATCAGATAACAGGAATTTTTAAAAAGCAGATGGGGCATTCATATACATGTAACTGATTCCAATTAATCGATTCCACATCTGCTGCAAAATAAACAGACCTCTGATAGAGGGGCAGAAAAACGCACTCCCCCAGTACAGTACTCAGTGCGTGTACGTACCTCGTGTGTATGCTAAAATTTAATTTTTAAAAAAAAGCAGAATCTGTTACAACAGCGGGTCTTTTTGTCAGTAAGATCAAGCCCTTACACAAGGGAGCCATTCCCACAAGTACTTTTGACAGGATAAATCCACGACACATTAGCCTGAAATTGTAAAATAGAACACTAGATTCTCATGACAATCACATAAATATAGATTTATACCAATTAGCTACACTAAAAACAGATAAACGCACCAAGAATTAAAGTTAAGAATTGATGGCTAGAAGAGAATATGTATTTCACCAAGGCACTTAAAAGATCCCATTACAATTCTGCTGATAAAATCCCAGCCCTTATCCAGCCTTCTTGCTAAAATAACTCCCCAAAGTACAAACTGCTTTTATCTGCTTTGACAATTTGACAGTGAAAAACAGAAGTTTTACATCTAGAATTTTCTAACCATGAGCCCCCCACCTGAAATTGTTTGATAATTGTATTGACTGGTTACCATGGAAGTGAACTGAAATGATAGTTTACTTGAACTATACTGAAAAGTCCTTGATGAAAAGATTCCATCATGACTCAACTTCCTATTGGCCTTTTACTGCCACACTATGAATGCAGTTTCTAAATGGCTGACTAATCAAGACACATTAGGAAATAATGTGATTCCAGTCTATATTATGGTGTTGAATTTTCATGATAAAATTGCAAAGGAGTTTTTCAGGCAGGATGACAGCACTTTCCACATTGCCATAACAATTTTGTTAACATCAAATCCAATTGTTAGTTCTAACCAGAAGAGATTCACTGGGTCAACAAAACTTGCATAAATATGTATCCCATGTTCACATTTATTCAGCTTTTTGAGATCAGGGTTGATAATAAATGATTTTTTTAAAAAAATCAAATTGATTTAAATCATGATTTAAATTAAGAAATATTTTTTATTTAAATCATTTTTAAAAATCCATTTAATTTAAATAAAATCCACTCTTAGAGATTAACAATTAAATTTAGTTGAAATAAAAGGTAGTTGTGTGGTCAAAACAAAATGCAAAAATAGGCAACGCTTTTACAGACCACTAAAAACCATCATATGTGGATTAAACTTTTGTGGATTAAAAAAAAACTTCATCAGATGTGTACCAGTGTGAAGAACTTTTAAGTTCAAAAGTTCATGACAAGATGGATTTTGCCAGGAAAGTTACTCTTGGATGTAAAGTCCAAAAGTTCTTGGCAAAATGGAATTCTCCAGGCATGTCTCTCTTAGATGTAAGTCACAAAATAGTATACAGTAGTTGCTGTTTTATGGTTACAGCTGAGGCAGCTGTGGATTAAGCTTAACCTTCAGTTCTTCAAACAAAGAAGCACAGAACACAGTAGTGCACTGCTCTTTTTTTTTCTTTGCATTATTATGGACAATCACATAATGAATTATGGAAAAGCATTCTAACACCAGGGTGCCCTAGACTTTCCAACTTTCTACACATGCAATCAGTATTTTGGTATATCTTCCTCCATCATGCCCCATGTCCCTTCCTTTCTATGTTCTCTGCATCTCAACTCTCTGTTTCCTCATATTCCTGTCCAGTTTCTCTCCCAACTTCTCCACAGATTCCTTTTTTGGATGCACCCTTTAGATAACAGATTACTGTATTCTGATATTGTCTTTTTTTTCCAGTACAACTGTAAACAAACTTTTAACAAACTGTTTAGCACTAAAGCACTTGAAAAATGAAATAATCACACACTTCTATTTCCCACACAATTATTTTTTGACATGAAAGTTGTTAAGCATCTCCTTCTTAGGGACAGGTTGCACAAAAAGAAAGGGGGCACATATGGAACCAGACTGGAAAGCACTACAGTACCTCCTTCCCTTTTAAAAGCAGGCACCATACTGCTAAAATACTTTTTTAAAAGAAGGTAAGCTTTGGAATTTGACCAAACTCCGGGAGGCAGTGGAAGACAGGAGGGCCTGGCATGCTCTGGTCCATGGGGCCACGAAGAGTCGGACACGACTTAACGACTAAACAACAAGCAGCTTTGGAATGGGAAGCTCCCACCTCCCAGATATCACTGCATAGGGGAAGCACCATCACACTAAACTCTACCTCCCTAGTGCAAAGCAATATAAAACATAAACATTTGTACTGTGAGTGAGGGAGAAAAGTTCTGGGAACTAATGAAAAAAGGGTACAAAGTAAGGTAAGTGGACTGCCATCTAGATATCAGGGAAACTTCCATTAAGATTAGTGAAGCACTCTGTCTGGGAGACAGTCTTTAATAACTAAACTTTTGGTTGCTTTTGAAAATTATGTCCATCTCATCTGTAAATATTTTAGAACTTAAAGTTTCACTATATGATTTAAGTTTGGAAAGTAAGCAGAAGTCACTTTACAGTTAATAATAATTTGTAGTGATGACTGCACAAAAACATGCACATTCAAACTGAGAAGACTCAAAATCATTTCTTCCATCCAAGGACAACATCATAAGATTTGCTTCCATGAAGAAGCAAAATATTCAAAGAAAACATTCAGTGCAAGACAATGGTAAACTTGGAATGTGCTTATCATGATAGTCCTCACTGCCAGTCCCTCCAATGCCAAAGTGGCTCCAAAAGCAGAAAAGTTCATATCAACAAACAAGGAGCATGTCTTATTTTAAGTTAATGGCTCTTAATAACCCATTCAAGATCAAACCACCTCAGATACTCACCATTACATCTGGGATAGCTTGTAATAATACATTATTCTAGGAAAGATTATTCTAGGAAAGTCCATTTCTCTTTCAGATATTGTGAGGAATGCAGCTAAGCTCAGAGAAAATAATAAATTCTGAGGAGAGGGGGAGGATAATGTCATAGTCCCTGATCATGAGAAAATCCCAAGGGCTGCAGTACACATGCACTGTTGATGAACCTCCTATGTTTGCAGACCACAACTTGCCTCCTCATGTTGGATAAATTTAAGGTGCCTCCATGGCCTGGAAGCATGTTAAATTTTCATTGGGCTTATCCTGAGCTAAGGATGTTAAGGATTGTCTTAGCCCTCTAAGACCAGAAAATTACTTTTCATATCATTCTTTTTTTTTAAAAGTCTGATATCAAAGGTATATTACAATGCAGAAGCTGATCCCCAGCCTGTGGGGTGGTTATATCAGTTCGCATTTTCAAGACTGCCACAGTGTCTCAAATATTACTGTGTTTCCCTAAAACCACAGAAGGAGAAGAGAGGAGAAGAGCGGAAGTAGGACAACCAATAACAGAGAGTCTCTTAGTAATGGGAGGAAAAAGCAGGAATACCGTGTTTCCCCGAAAATAAGACAGGGTCTTATATTAATTTTTGCTCCAAAAATGCATTAGGGCTTATTTTCAGGGGATGTTTTATTTTTTTTCATGTACAACAATCTACATTTATTCAAATACTGTCATGTCATCTTCTTCTGGTTGCTGCACAATGGTGGAGGGCGGGGTTTCACTTAACTGGGGCTTATTTTTGGGGTAGGGCTTATATTACGAGCATCCTGAAAAATCATACTAGGGCTTATTTTCAGGTTAGGTCTTATTTCCGGGGAAACAGGGTAGTTAACAGTACTGTGATTCAAACAGACTTCGAGTGATGCAGCAAACCTGTACTTGTGCAAACCAGACACAATGATTACAAATAACCACTCAGAGCACTGTGACCAAAAGCTTCCTAGAACTGACATTGACACAGAAATATAAAAGATCGTTAATTAGAGAGAGAGAGAGAGAGTGTGTTAGTTGCTTGTAACTTGTGGTGACCCTATGAATAAGCGATATCCAAAATGTCCTGTCCTCAACAGCCCTGCTCACCTCTTGCAAACTCAAGCCTGTTGTTTCCTTTAGGAAGTCAATCCATTATGTATTTATTTTCCTCTTTTCCAGACACCTTCAACCTCCCCGAAAACTATTGTCTTTTCCAGAAAATTCTGCCTTCTCATGATGTGCCCATAGGAAGGAGAGCTTCAGTTTCAACACTGTTCCCTCCAGAGCTAGTTTAGGCTTGATTTGATCTAGGACTCACTTGTTCCTCTTTCTGGCAGTTTAGGATAGCAGCAAAGCTCTCCTCCAGAACAACATTTCAAAATGAACCATTTTTTCCCAGTCAGCTTTCTTTACTGTCCAGCTTTCACACGCACACATGGTGATTGGAAATACAAGTGTGTGGATGATCTTGCTCTTAGTCTCCAGTGGCACATCCTTATACTTAATTATCTTTTCTAGTTCCTACTTTGCTGCCCTTCCGAGTCTCTCAATTCTGTTGTATGACATGGAATTATGGACTTTATCACAGGCTACTTTAAAAAAGAGGCATCTGAAATGTGGATTAATCACTGGATGCTAAGAATTTCCTGGATTGAGAGGGTGACCAAACAATATTCAAGTGAATAAAGAGCAAGTCATACAACCTAAAATGCAAGAAGCTATACTACTTTAGTCATATAATGACTGTACCAAAAATATAGATTGTTACTTATGATCATTCAAGGTAAAATCCATGCAAGCAGAAGAATTTATTGGCTGAGCAATGTGAAAACTGGATTTTGTGCAACATAATGTTATTGTTTAGAGTTGCTATATCTAAGCTCATAATATCTATGATCACTGCCAACCTATGGTGCGTAGGTATTAAATGTTAGGCTGTGTACCTGATGAAAAAGCCACCCAAAAACCAGCTCTGAAGGGTTTACCAGACATGTGGAACAGATGTTGCTTGCAGGATAAATTATTTTCCTTCTAATTCTGCAGATGGAAAGAGTTTTTTTTTGTATGCAGATATTCCCCCCTGGATTAAGCCTTTAAAATTAATTTGTTGCAGATTACATATGTTCCCCTTAGGTTCCTAAACTGACTTGCCAATGTCTCCAGAATCTAACACCTCCATCTTTATTCAGTGAATGCCACTTCCTGGGCCCAGATCCTTTGTTCTAGACTACAGGTACAAATCTTTTTATTCAGTCTCAGATTATCCTCTTTACTCCTCACCGCTCCCTGACACTATTACTGTACTCTGTTTTCACTTTCATGTACATCCTTAAATACATCACTGTATTCAACCACTCCTTATTTTCTCCCTATTCCTAATATGCTTAACTTTATTTTTGGATTGTACGACTGTGAACAAGGTCTGAAATTTGTAACTTTTTTACAGTAACTAGAAATTTTAAGCTATTTATGAAACAAGATTTTAACACAGGCCACCCACTCAAAAATTCTACTATTTCCTATCAGCCACTTTCCTATCAGCCACTTTCAACAACCGACGACATATTTCCCACACGTCAAAGAGATTTCCCAGATTGCTTTATATGAACAAAAGCAAAACAAAAACCTGAAAAAGATCAGAAACTGAAGTTATTGGAGCTACTGTCAAGATCCCACTATGTTCAATAGACTTGTGGACAAACAGAAAAAACAAAACAAAACAGAAAGCTGTCTAACTGATCTAAGTTAGTCAAGAGATGGCAAAATAAGATGTTTAAGAGCAAAAGAATATTAAGTGCAATTATTCATTCTCAGTGAAATATTGACTCAGTAGACTGTTAAAATATACATGGAGGAACTTTAAATTTGTAAAAGAATAGGAGACAATTTCATTCTAGTATACAATGCCCAAGGTGGATAAACAGTAAAACAGTGACCACACCATGTACTTCCAGGGGAGGGGGTTAATAGTTAAAAATATTCTTTGAATTGAGGGATATATAGATTTTTCCCCCTTGTATTGACCTAACACACCTAGAGATTAAACTATTTACAAACTGCCAGTCATGATGCTGGCATGAAACATTTTGTTTTTACACTTGCACAAAAGGGGTTGAGCTGACAGTTCTGCCGCATATACGAAGGAGGAATACAGCCAAGTCCTTCACAGCTGGATTTACTCTACTGCACTAAATGAACTGCAGGCATTTGCCAGTAAAATGTGCCTCTGACTCAGGAAAAAGCATGAATGTTCATGCTTTCAGAAAAAGAAAATAAACCACACTTCTAAAAGGCAATTATAGATTTTAAAATATGCTCAGCATCACAAATACTAGTAAAAATAAATCATATTTTCTCATTTAAATATAAGAAACTATTATATAGATTTTGTATTTTCTTCAAGAACAGGAAAGACCGTCATCAGCCAAATGAGCTACTTGGTCAGAATCTTCCTCTGAAAAGCACATGGAATGTTTACGACTTAGTTCTTCTCAACAACACTCACTACAGTACCTATCATTCTATAGCGTATAGCAGTTAAGACCACACATATCTGACAGAAGATCAACTGAACTCGGTAGGTCTTGCTTCTGATTACACTGTAAGAGTGATATAACAATGGATTTTGTCAGTCTTGAACTGTATAGTTTGATATATGGCTGCAGAGGTCACAAGTCTGAAACTATTTGGAGAAGTTTGGATCCCAGATTAATTAGCCCACACTACAGTGTTGCAATTTTGTTCAGGATTTATTATACCAGGAAACAAGTAATAGTCAACTTTTGAACCAGGGCCAAACATAAAACTTATTATGTCAGCACTGCAGAACACTATGGAATAACTGGTTCTAACAGTACTTTTCCTGCCTGCATTTCCAAGTCAATTTGCAGATACAAAGGCATTCCTATTCCTACAAAGGCATTATCTTTAATATCAAGTGAAAGCCTAAAAATGGTTCAGATGCAATTCTTTTCAGTCTGGATACTTTCCCACCAAATATACAAAGCGCAATCAATTCTATGCATGCCTACTCAGTAGTTAACACCAATACAATAGTTCCCTAGACTGCAAAGCACAGTTTAATATGATGTATGTTATTTAAGAGAAGAATATTTACACTTGGAATGCTTTTATGTAGGAATAAGGATGAATGGCAAACTTGCTCAACCAACTTCAGCTCATGAGAAGTTCCCTATCCCTGATTTAGCATTTTATCCAAACTAGTGGTCCTAGCTTATAGCCCTCAAGGCAAACCCTTGATTGCAATTCTGGCATTGAATGGAACAAAACACTAGGATCAGAAAACACTGTATAAACCAATTGTTCTTCGTTTGTTTAGCAGTCACACTAAAGTGGGAACAAAGCAGGAGGTACATCATTTACAATTAAACAAGAGTTCTTTAGAATCCTGGTGTTTTGGCTCATAGGTGTATAGCTTTTCTTACAGACACCTTGTTTAAGAGATGTCATAAAGAATGCATTCTGATAGGAACTCTATGGGATAGGGCAAATGAAACCACTTAACATATGGGACAGCAGTGTCACAGTTCACATCCACTGGTGAACTGAAATCTGAAGTCAGGTCTCTTCAATCCAAGGTGGATAAAAATCAATGATATTTTTTACATCAAATTGATTTAAATCACTATTTAAATGGGGGGGAATCATATTTTTTATTTTTAAGTTGTGATTTTCAATTTGATTTAAATCAAATCCACTATGCCTCACTCTCAATTTCAGTTACGCATCAAACCAAATTGTAACTGTCAAAGTAGTCTCATTTTCAATACTTTTCACAGCAGCAGATGAAGAACAGCTCTCTTTTCAAATAGACTTGTTTATTAATGAAAATTCAAAATGTTTGCATTAAACTATAACACCCTTAATAGTATGGGATCTCATTACCTGTTGGAGCATCTCTCTTTAAGTTCTACCTGTGCCACCCAGACTTTGCTGTTGTGGGTAGCTACCTCAAGGAGGCTTGAAAAGCAACCCCGAGGAACTGGGCCTTACTGGTGGTGGCTGAAACGCTTGCCTTTGAATGCACACCAGGTACCCTCCTCCTGACCTTTAGGAAGCTGGCTAAAATTGAGCTTTTCAAAGAGATCCTTTAAGAACATCCTCCCCCTGTGATACTTTTGTTGACCATTATGTCTAAGTATTTTTGTTTAGCTGCTGCCTTGGGGCAGGAGTTCTTTGTTGTAAGTAGTTTATTATTTCAGGTCAAGATCTCTAGTCATGGAGCTTTTAACTGTTGTAAACCACCCACACTAGTGGGCTTGCCAGTAGATGGGCAATCAATCAATCAATCGTCCCAAATATAGAATGTTTCTAAACCAGAAAGCCAATCAACTCTAAAGTTTAACTTTAAAAAACAGTTTGTTTTGTCACTATAATAAAAAGTTTAGATTCAGCATGTTGCCATGATATATATTCCCACAACTCATAAACATGCTAAATAGCAAAGCAGCCATCTGATACAAGAACACTGTTCTTCTCCTTTAAGCATATGTTCTCAGAAATAAGGTCAATGGCAGTTACACCCATGTAAGAGGGTATAGTATTATTTTATTTATTTTCATTTTTATGTTTACCTTTCTCTGTAGTATACTGTTTAAAATCAACCAGAATTCTCCGCTGTGTTCAACTCTAGTCCATCTGTTCTATGACACAGCCATAGAGAATTTTAGAAGAAGACAATTTAGGGGTTTGAATGTCTAGGTCCTCCCACCCACACTCACAGTGCAAACTCTCTCTCTCTCTCTCTCTAATAGAAATTTAAAACTTAATATAAAGCAACAATGGGGGTGAGTGGATGTCATGTTCTGTTTTGTTTGGCACAGCAACAGAACTTGCCCAGCCCTACAATAAGATGGGAGTTGGAGATTTCCAATGCTGTTAAAGAAATACAAGCACACAGCACACCTACACATTTAAAGATAAACACAGAACTCAAACAACATGCAAGAACTGCTTGGGGGGGGGGCACCAATACAGGGAAGCCCCAAATCTGAAAGCCATTTGTCTAAAGGAAATTATTTTGATTTCTGAGGAAAGGTACTCCGCACATGGTTAGAAATCCCAATCTCACCAGTGTTTCCCACATGTTGCTTCCTCGTTAGAACATAGTCCTGGCACTGAGGATAGGCTTGAGGGGCCATCACTGAAGACCTTTGGCACTGGCTCAAGTTCCAAGCCATGGACCTAATAAATACAAATTATTCTACCCCTAACTCAGGCGACTAGCAGGATCGGGAACTTAAATGTTTTGCAGCAGGCGAGGTAAAGACGGCCAGAAGCTGACGTCGCCTGCAACGTTACTTCTCTTTTGGATAGCACAGAATAGATATCCCTTCACACCTTTGAAGTCTAACAGGTGCCCACAAAATGCAAAATCCTCCCCTTTTGCACGTCCGCGACGAGGAAAGGACCCTATTTGTTTGGGAGCGTCCCCAAAATAAACCATGGGGTGGAGGCTGGAGGGAGAAGAGAGAGAGAGAGAGTCCCGAGCGACCTACCTGGAGGACTCTCCGCTGAAGCTGCCGCCGTCCAGGAGCCGCACCTTGCAGAAGAGGATCCCGTTGACGAAGGGGACGGAGGAGAGCTCGTCCAGCTCCAGCTCCACGCGGAATTTGAACTTCTTTTTCTTCATCATCATGAAGGCCATGGACCGGGGGGGGGGGGCGAGGGAGGAAAGCGGTGGCTGGAGAGGAAGGAGGAGGAAACGGACAAACCAACAGTCGCCGAAAAGGGCGAAGGGGAGCCCTCCCGGGCTGCGCCGGCGGCTCCGGCTATCCCGTTGCCGGCTCCTCCATGAGCAAAGCCTCCGCCGCCTCTCCTGTGAGCAAGCCGAGGAGGAGGACGACGACGACGAGGAGGAGGAGGAGGAGAAACTGAAGGGGGAGTAAGAAGAGCGGGGGGGGGGGGGGAGGAAGGACGAAAAAAAAAACCCACCCGCCCGCGCGCTCTACGTCTCCACCTCAGGCAGGCGGCGCTGCCTCTGCCACGCAGCGGCTCCCCACACACACTTCTTCTAGTCTTGCTGAGCCCGCCCGCCCGCCTCTCCCTCTGCTACGGCAGCCGCCGCCGCCGCCTGCCTTTCAAACCAGCCCGCCTCCCGCTCTCCAGAGAGAGGAACTGTCGGGACGCTTCCTCGCCTGCCCCCCGTGGGCCGTTAGTCACAGAGTCACGAGGGGGCCCGCCGCCCCTCCCTTATAGCGGCTCCCCCCCCCCGCGACTTCAAGCCGGTTTCTCGGGACGGAAGGGGATTATGGGGGGGGGGGACCTGGGGGGGGGGGAGAAGAGACAGAGACCAGCAGATAAGGGTCTCGATCGTTGAATTCACAGGGCTACGTCAGGCGAGCCCAAGAAACTTCGCCTCCCAGTTTGTTCCACAAGCTCCACCTTCTGGACCGAGGGAAATGTCCTATGTTTGTTTAGAATAAAACTATAATGGAAAATTTAAATTAAAAGTAAAATTGAAAAGAGGGTAGCCCTGTGAGGTGGAGGGAACTACTGTACATAGGATGAATTTGAGCTAGGCTTACTATAACGCTGACAAAAAGTGGCAGTCTTAACAAGCTGCAAGAGACGTTAGAGGTACAAGTAATAAGACCCTCTTGTATACATGATAGCATCTTGTGTTACGCCTGTAATCTTACCTTCAGTAAATTCATAGGCAGTAATCCTTATGAATTAAATGAGGCCTATGTCTCAGCAGCCAGCAATAGCACTGCATTATCTATCCTGGTATACTTTGCTATCTTAATCAGAAACCATTACTATTCCCAGGTGTGCTTTTACAGCTACTGTTCTGGATTAAAATTTTGCCTTTGCTTCAGTCACTTTAGCTAACCCAACTGTTGAGGGTAAAGTTTAATTACTCATGGAATATAAGACAATGTATCTCCTCAGGATATCACCTTTTTTGGTAGCTGAGATGTGTTTGTATTATCAAATCAGAGGCTTTGAAAAATTTCATTCACACCCTCCTTATGACCTTCTTGGCCCAAACCTTGCCAGGAGAATAGACTGCTTAATGCATTAGGGACCTTCAATCAAGGTGAAGTGTCTCAAAATAGCACCTCTCTTACTATTTTAAGCAAAATACGCTCAGCAAAAATGCCTCAGTATTGAGCTGCCACTGGTATTATTCAACCTATTAAAAGATTACCCAGTTGTGAAGCTAAAGAAGCCTACTGCCCTACTGTTGGTGTAATATACTAGGCATCAATTATTTTTACTTACATTAATATCTCTCCCTCTCTCAAAGACGTGGTATATACAGTAGTTCTTCCCCATTCATGTATCCTTCCCAACAATCTACAAAGCAGGTTAGTCTGGCAGGCAAAGGTCACACAGGGAGTTTCATGACTTAGTTGATTTGAAATAGGTCTCTCTCTTGTCCTCAACCCCCTACACCAGACTGACAAACATAATGGCTGAAATCCTATTGCTTAGCAGTAGTAAGTCATCCTAGAGTAGGGCCATTGAATCAGCTGGGATTTGGTGAATCTACTGCTCTGTAAATTCCATTGATTCAAATGGGCCTACTCTAATCACAATCTATCACATTGTGGTGTGGCTAAAAAAAAACCTGGATTGCCCATAGTAGATCCTCTTCCTTGTCTGTGAGCTGAAAGGATGCCACTGCTCCTTCCCTTCGCCTATTGAATAGGCAGTGACAGAGGCAGAGTGGGTTTGGAAGCTTCAGGAGTTAAAACTTGGCCCCTGCCTGGACTGTGAGACTCAGTGTGTGCTAGACAATATTGGCTCCTGGCTCCTGGCACTGTACGTGAACAAAACACGGGAGGCAGGAGGGAGGCATAATGGCTGAGGCAAAAGCCACAGAGCATACTAAGGACTCGCCTCATTGGTTTTTCCCAGTGCACCCATTTCTAAGTATATTTATTTCCTTGCACCTTATAAGTGAAAGGGTCACTATTTAATCCTAGAGGCAGGAAAAGAAAAAAGGTGGCATACTGAAGATAATGCTATGATAAAAAGAAACATCCTTCTCCAAAAACAGTAGTTGCTCAGTGATTCTGCAGAGGGTGTACTTCTTACTTCAAATGTCTTTGCAAGCCTTTGGCCATAGACCACACATATATTATAGCAAATAATGACTAACATTTTGTTAATTCCAGTAATTAAGCAGTATGTGTAAAGACTGCCAGAGAGGCTATGGAGACTGCGCTTGTCTCTAACAGAGCTACAGCTGGGGAAGAGCTGCAGCTGTAGTTCTTTATGGACAGTTCCTCCCTCTCTTATCTTGTTGCATTCTCTGGGATAACACAAGAAACTTGTTTATTCCAGTAAGTGAGATAGAGAAGATGAGTAGATAGGGCTAGCAGGAAGGCAAAAGGAACTATGGTTGCATCTTTGTTCACAGCAGCAGACCCATTAAAAGTCTTTGGGTTGCCACAAACTTGGCCAGCTCCTGATCTGGGTACCTATAGATTTCCTCGATCAGATCTAGGCAAAACATGCCTAGGAAAGGGCTGTGGTGATCTGCTGTGGTTGCCATAGGGTGAGAATGGAGTTGGGAGAGGGGTGTCATCTACATCAGGGGTCCCCAACCCCCGGTCCATGGCCCAGTGCTGGTCCGTGGGCTTGCCGGAACTGGGCCGCAGAGACAGATCTCCGCCTCCCTGCCCGCATGCACGGTGGGCGTGTCACGCTCATGCGGGGGCGTGTCGCACTCATGGGGGGCATGTTGCACTTGCACAGGGGTGTGTTGCGCTTGCGCAGGGGCGTGTCGCACATGCGCCCGAGCACGACACTCCCCGCACACGGAGCCCGCCCCCCCAACCGGTCCACGGTCCCAAAAAGGTTGGGGACCGCTGATCTACATGATGTAGACCCTCATGTCATGAGTCTGCACAACTGAGGAAAATATAATCAGCAACAGACCAAGAAACTCTAACATCTCTGCAAAGTGCACGAGGCATTTGTATCTGTGAAGTTTGATATTACACCTGCTCAATGCCACAAGAAATCTCTTCATGCTCCAACAACTTCATTACACCTCCCTCCCTGTTTTTTGGAACCTCGGTACCAATGCAGAACTCAAAAAGTAAAAGGAATCAGCTCTTTTAAAATAAATAGCTAAAGGTGCAGTTGAATTAGTGGCATGAACTGAGCTAGTCTGAGCTGTTTAGAATGCTTGGCCTTGATTTGAGCAATCCAATCAAACCCTGATGTTCACACGAGAGTTGCACCTGCAGGCTGTGATCTAGTATTAGTATAGATCACTCTGTTTCAGTTTGTTTGGTTCCAATGTGCCTCTCCTCTTCTCCCTTCCTGCTTCCTGTTTCTCTTTTGCAGCTGGCTGGGAAACAGGCTGCTTCCATTTGTTTGCAGGTGGGCAGAAATGCTGGGCTTTTTTATGCACAAGAAGTGGGGAGAGGTTTATGGAGTAGCATATTTCTGCCTCCCTGTCTTTTCTCCCCCTTTTTAAAAGAAAAAAATATTTTTGGTAAGTGGTGTAGCACTGCACTGTTTCATCACTGAAAACCCCAGTGACCCTTTGACTGTCTTCATTCTGAAAAGCACTTCTGTCTTAAGAAAATAAATATTACTGCCTACTGTACTATTGTGCTATTTAGTTGTTTTGCAGCTGTGTTTCAGCAGCTTTGCAAATCTGTCAGGCAATAAAGGTGTGTAAAGGTGAAGTTCCACAGCCAGGATATTGTTTTCAGTGCTTAAGTGATGCAGAGCAATAGTGGAAACAATTTGTAAACATTTTAAAAATGGTCTTCCCCTCCCTTAAAAATAGGATGGGGGTGCCCATCTACAGTGATGGCCAGACCACACCCACCTCTACATGTCACTGCTAAATATAGAAATAAAACCCCCCTCCCACACAACTGAAATGATCTAGGTGATCCCACAGGCTTGAAAACTGGCCTTATTTGGAGTGATCCTAATTACTCCAGATAAACAGCAGACTCTCTCCTAGACCAATCTGGGACAGTCTAGTCCCCAGTAGGGACAGGCTGGATCACTCTAACAAGAATGTAGTGTTGTTGACATTTTTAAGAGGGTTCCTAACCATTCCGGCAGGGAGCTACAGCACAGGATAAACTCCTGTGCAGCTGGCCTCTAAGTGTCAAAGTTTAGACTGCCATATCTAAGTGAGTTTTTCATGGGGAGGGAAGAATAAGTTCCATGAGAAAGAGGAAGTCTCTTTTCAGGATTGTTCTTTATAAGAACAGATAGTAAGCACAGTCAGCAGTACAAACAATATTTTTACAAGCTGGTGAGACAGGGGAAGAGGAAACCATGTAAGCAGGAGGGTCTGTGGAGCAGGGGAGTGATAAGAAGCAAAGGAATGCAAGCAAAGTTAAGGATATATGTAGTATGTATATAGAAATAACATTATATTAAGTAAATATGGGACAAGAAAGCAATAACAGCAATGGAGCAAATTCAGTCTCCAAATAAGTTACCTGCAAAATAGACATGAAATGGTGAGGTGTAGGTTTTCAGCTCCAGTTCCTTAAAACATGTAAGTTTAGCTCTTCCCCACCAGAAAATCTATGGTAAGAATCATTAAATTCCTGTCAAAATGCCACCGAAAGTGCCTTAAAGTGCCATTAAAAATTAACATTTGAAATAACAAAGTGTTACTTATAACATCTGAAAGACTGAGATGCTAACTTAAGTACTTAAATATTGCTCATTACCTTTAAAATTAATTTTGTAATTGTTAATTACCACTAATTATTATCCCTAATAAACTAATGTTACTTGTATCTAGTTACTTCCAAGCTTTACAATACAGCGGTCAGAATCCTTGCTAGTCGGGGCAAATGGGTTCATCTTATACAGTTCCTCAAAGACCTTCATTGACTGCCTATTTAATTCTGAATGCAGTTCAGGGTGTTGGCATTTACCACTAAGGTCCTTGGCACTCAATACTCTGTTCCCTGAAGAAGCATCCTTCCCTGCTTGTGTCTTAAATTCTTCAGAGAAGGCCCTCCTCTGGCTTTCTTTATTGGATAAACTAAATTTACAGAAAGAAGACAGAGGGCCTTCTCAGTGGTGGGACCCCCTCTTTGGAGTGCCCTGCTCACAGAAACCTGAGTGGCACTGATGCTATCATCATCCTGATGCCAGGTTTAACACATAGTGTGAGGGGGTTGCCTAAAAGGGTGCTCCCAGTGAGCTGTCTACTCCCAACCCATCCCCAGGAGTGTATGGTACTGCCAAGGCCCAGGTGCCATGAGGGTTGGCGGGAGCAGGGCCCAGGATGTCCAGACCCAAATAGCGGAAGAGGTACTGAAGGAAGGTAGGAGAGAAACGTAGCCCCATGAAGGAGGTGGGGAGAAAAAGGAAGGACCCCTAGGAGAAAAGGGGAAAGAAGAGGGAGCTTTAGACACAAGGTCTATAAAACGGGCCTTGGAAGAAGTAGAGAGAGACTCAAGAGGGGAGAATATAAGTGTAAAGGAGGACCCTTCTCACTGTGAGGAAGAAGAGGCCTGGGATGATGCACTGGAAAAGCTGGAGGTAGCCTGCAACACTGCGGAGACCCCCGAGCCTGAGGGAGACTGGAACTTCATATATAAAGAGGAATCTTGGATGGGGGTCCTCATCAAGCTGAGAGTACCAACGGAGGAGGAGATTCCAGCACTCCAGAATCCCACACCACCTGAGGTACTGGAGAAAATGTTAGCCGCGCCAGAGACAGTATCTTCAATCTGGGTCCAGGTCAGGGGAACCGACTCTGGTGCAGCCATGATACTGGAGAAGGAAATGGCAGAAGAGTGCCAGTGAGTTCAGCAGCAGAGGCAACAGCAGCCCCAGAGCTGTACTCTACCTGTGGGTCAAGTGAGCACCACCCCTTGCCCATATTGCAGGCATACCCAGCCCTTGCTCCTTAGTGCCTCCGGTTTCAGCACCTCATGGCAGTCACCACTAAGAAGAGTTAGAAGAACATCTTACTCCAGTGCCATTAACTAGGGGTGTGGAGTGGATGGAGACAGTGATGGGGCCAGTGCTACCAACGAACCTATTGGTTGTCAGTTCAAGCCAAGTACCTGTTACAGAGTTTGTTGAATTCCCCCTCCCCCAAGTTTTAATAAGCTCATTTTTACTTAAACTAGATCCATGTGTTGAGACCATGGATCCAGGAATGGAGGTGTAGCCATCCATCAAACAGGGCAGGTCAGCAGGTCTCACATACAGGCATTTTAAGGTTTTAAAATTGGTTTCTGCATAGTCTGTGTTGCTCCTTTTATGCCTGGGATTTTACTCCTTTAAGATGTGTCACTGTTTCACATTTGTATCTATTGGGATGCACGGCACTTTTCATTAATAAATAAGGTGAACGAGAGTTCAAAACATGTTTTAAAATACTACTTGCTATTCAGCTACTGTATTTAAAACAAATTATTAAAAAAAATAAGTACAAAGAAAGTATAGTTACATATTAATTCAGGGCTGATAATTGTATTTATAGCCTGATGTTATATCTCCCTCTGCTGTGTTCACAGTATAACTACAAATGATTTCAGGTTTTGTGGGTATGGTAAAAGAGGGATTCTGAAACCTGACTGGTTGTTTTGCCAAGCATGTACCTTCAGTGTCTCACTGTTGTCAAATTAGTAAGCATATAATTTGTTGTCAAATTAGTAAGAATGTGTTCCTATCCTCCTGCCTCCTCTGCTGGGCTGCACTGTACCCTAAGAATCAAGTAGTCAACTAGTAAACTCTATCTCATGTACTGTTTGAAAAGCAGCTGAACCCAATAGACCTATGGTGCTAGTTTAGGTAAAGGTAAAGGTTCCCCTTGACAATTTGTCCAGTCGTGTCCGACTCTAGGGGGCGGTGCTCATCTCCGTTTCCAACCCATAGAGCTAACGTTTTGTCTGAAGACAATCTTCCGTGGTCACGTGGCCAGCGCGACTAGACACGGAACGCCGTTACCTTCCCACCGTGGTGGTACCTATTTATCTACTCGCATTTTGCATTTTGCATGCTTACGAACCACTAGGTTGGCGGGAGCTGGGACAAGTGACAGGGGCTTACTCCGTCGCGTGGATTTGATCTTACGACTGCAGGTCTTCTGACCTTGCAGCACAGAGGCTTCTGCGGTTTAACCCGCAGCGCCACCATGTCCCTAGTTTAACTTCTTTTAAAAGACAGTAGGAAAAAATTAAGTTGATAAATGGGGATGTAGCTCCTGGAATAAAAACATTAGTGTTTTGAAAGGACATGCCTGGTGCAGACACTGCATAGTAAAATGCAGATGATTTTATTTTTCTGTTTCAGGCTGTTAATAAAATATACTTTGAAAGGGATGTACTGTCATGGAAAGCAACTATAAATTTACAGGGGTAAGTACCCTGTTTCCCTGAAAATAAGACCTAACCTGAAAATAAGCCCTAGTAGGATTTTTCAGGATGCTCGTAATATAAGCCCTATCCCAAAAATAAGCCCTAGTTAAGTGAAACTCCGCCCTCCACCATTGTGTAGCAACCAGAAGATGACATAACTGTATTTGAATAAATGTAGATTGTTGTACCTGAAAAAAATAAAACATCCCCTGAAAATAAGCCCTAATGCGTTTTTTGGAGCAAAATATAATAGAAGACCCTGTCTTATTTTCGGGGAAACACGGTAGGTAGAATACTGGAAAGCTGCAGCAGGCTGTCAAGTGAATTTTCTTCTGTATCACAGAGTGGGGGAAAGATTCCTACCAACATCTCCTTGCACTGGCTTTAATATGCTGGACAGTTTTTCATGTTAACTTGCCACCGGATCAGATAAAAACACAACTGTTGTTTTTCTGTGTTTGTAACAACACTCCAACCTAAAGCATTAAAATCAGCAGCTGGAGATTTTTACATCATCATCTGTTTATGTTTGAATTTGAAGGCACTACAACTCTGACCAATTTAAAAGTTGACTATCTTGTTCACATATTGCCCAAGGAGAGTAAAAAGGTGGACAGCACCTCTGAGAATCCAACCTTCTCATTAGTTTAGGAGATGCATGTTTTTGAACAGCAGTTCACAGCCTATTAATAAAACATTTTAAGCAGAGGAGTACATGTCTTAGAAAAAGAGCTATAAATACCATTGGATGTAGGCGGTATCGAGACTGTTGAGAATTAAGAGTCTGTCTTATACTAGACAAATTATGCATATGTATCATATCTTTATGCATCCATTGTTGACAATAATAGAAATGGGTTACATTTCATGGAAAAACAGGTCAAGAAATTAAATATTGTGTCAGAATCCTATTGGGATCATGCAGCACAAACTGGAAATCACATAATCAGTGTGCATATGCACTCAGTCACATGCCCAGACTAGTGACAACAGTCCAGAAAACTCCAAAACTACTTGTGTGGTCTGTCTTACATGTGTGTTATTTTGCAACTTTATTTTTTGCCACAAACAGTAAATGCATATGCAACCCTTATGAATTACTTGATTCAGCCCAGTGGGTAGGGAAATATTAGGAATGGGCTGTGATTCAGGCCTATTCAATTACAGAATAATTTAACTCAAAAGTTATGCAAAAACAATAAAAACTTTACAAAACAAGTGAAAATAGTGTTCCTTCTCACCATCTTTTTTTAAATACTGTTTGCAATTCTGCAAAATGCTTGGAAGACATCATAAGCAGAGCAGTATTTAAACTGCTTGTTGAAAAATAGGAGTTCCTGCTATTTTCTATTTGAGGTACAAAGATGAAGAAAATAACCAATTTCCTACTGACAGACCTACAATCTAACGGATATGATGATACCCCAAAAACGGGATAGATTAGGAACAGAAAAACAAAGACATTGAGTTAATTAATCTTTATAATACCATATATGTTTCATTACCAGGTGCGTGGGCAGGTGGGAACAGTGGAGGAAGAGGGCCCAATGATACCTGTTCCAAATCTGAAGCAGACTTTGCTGTCTCACCCTTCCCTTTACTGCAGCCAGCTGGAATGGTTGCCAATAAATAACTACTACAGAAGTCAAAGAGATGAATGGCAGTAGGTGCAGGCAAGAAGATGAAACAATGGAATCCAGCATTCAAGATTCTGAACCACCTCCTGGCAAAAAAAAACCCAAAACAAGATAAAACTACAATAGCAGGACATTATAAAGCGCTACTGCAACACACAAAGCTTTCTCCTTTCATAAATAACAGTCATACTTCAATAATTTCAGGAAGTATTTGCTTTCACACAGCCAAGAAACTGGCAAAGGCAGTGCATTCTTCCAAGTCTTATTTACAGTTCATTGTGCAGGTAGACATTATTACTAGCTGGCATGGGGTGCAGGAATGACTCACAAGCTCAATATCTGTTTGAAAGCCATTTTTAAAAATGCACGTCTTAGCCATTTTTCCAGATTGCAGGCTTCCAAAGACACAGCACTCTTTCCAAGGTTTTTAAATATATTTATTGTATTTATTTAATTTCTACCCCGCTATTCTCTCTTGAAGTACCCTATATAGCTTACAACAAACATTTTAAAAAGAGATGCTACTAAAACCACAACAATTTACAGGATCAAAACAGTACTAAATAATCATAAAAATTATTGTGATTATTAAAACAAACATGGAATTAATACAGTTCAAAAAAACCGCTGAACAACTACAAACCGAATATCCACTGTTAAAATGCTCGGCTTGATCTCAGTGACCAAGGGCCTGGCAGCAGAAGGATACTATGGTGAGAGCCAGGCTAACCTCCTTTGGGGCAGCAGAGAGAAGTGAGAAGGTCATGCCTTGTTCCTTACCAGATGTGCCTGTGATGATGGCGGACATATCATATACCTAACATTGGTTTTCCATATATTACGTCTTCTATATGTGTTAAACAGTATATATTTCAGTAGTATAAGTCAGAATCCTATTATGCAATTGCACAAGTTCAGTGCTGTAAGCAATTTTGTCTCTTCTGTCTGACCACTGCACTCTCCTGCACTCACTGATCTTACAAATGGTTTGTGCACCTTACTGTGCACCAGCTGCACGACGAATGGCAACCCAGAGGAGAAAACTGCTTGCATGATTGCTCTTATGTATGTGGTTTTCTCCAAATATAATTTTGGCCATAGTGTAAAATAAAATCTTTCAATTGCCCCCATGCATGAAGGACAAGTTGTGTGTCAGTTTCCTCATGGTTTCCTGTACATTATGCCAGTTTTTCCTAGTTACTTGCCCATCACTTGATTTGGTGATAGTCCTATTTGTCTCCAATTCATATTACTGTTGCAGTATATCACAAGGACATGGGAAAGAAAGCAGGGTAGAACTGCTTAATTTTAGTTAAAGACCCTGTATCTACAACACACCCTGTATCTACTACACATCAGTATGCTTCCATATGACAATTTCAGACCCTTTCCCTCAAATAGACTGGCAAACCTTGTGGAACAGACTAATGATCAAAATGACCTCATATTGTCAACAGTGTGTCACAAGGTGGGAGAATACATCAGCTCACTCACGCTCTCGCATTCCTAAGGCTTCCCTGCTTTCAGATTCAAATGTGGAACCACATCAACAGTATTCACTGCTTACAGGAAAGTGCATAGGGTTTGCCATAGGCATGGGGTTCACCTATCCTCCAGCTTTCACAGCTAAGAATGCCACAGGGTTCCATCTTTGTTATTTCTCCAGGTTACTCTGTCCATCCTGCATGGCTTTGAGAAGCCCTCAGAGTGAGACATTTAAGAAGTAGCCACAGCTGGAGAGCTTTGCAGAGCAGTAGCAGCTCTCCAGGAGGTCTGGTTCCTTGCCAGTATTGCATGTGTGGTCAATTTGCTGTTTCTGGTGCTGTACCATCTGGGACAGCTGGTTTACTGCACATAATTGGAGGGGTGTCCCTATTTCTGTTGGAAGTTTCTCAGACCAAACCAGTCCCCTACAGCACCTCCTAATGGCATAAGAGGATTGTATTAGGCATATCAAAGGGACTACAGTGTACCACATTACAGACAAAATAGAGACAGATATATATTAGTCCATGGTACATGTTATTTTCCTGTAGCAATAATAAAATCCATTCTTGTTCCAAGTACAGTTGGAAGCTTTGCTTATGAAGATTA
Source organism: Intellagama lesueurii (assembly GCA_037013535.1). Taxonomy (NCBI): domain Eukaryota; kingdom Metazoa; phylum Chordata; class Lepidosauria; order Squamata; family Agamidae; genus Intellagama; species Intellagama lesueurii. Next base: position 142,588,199 of record JBAJHW010000004.1, read on the forward strand.
TATTATGCCTCAATATCATATGCAAATAATGCCTCTGTTTTATCACCTATGCATGCACTGGGAATCTAGACCAAATACATAAAGCATCAATAAACAAAAATGTGGTAAATGTTCATATTTGTTCAGCACAAGTAGTACTCTGATGGCATGGACTCTTTGAAAGCCTCCTGAAGAACAATGGAGGGATATATCTGAAATGTTAGGTTTCTGTATATAGTTTTTTTCTATGTAGAGACTGTGTGGGCCATTTTACACATTATGTAGAGGGAAGCCCAGGGTTACTTATCAAGTTTGCACAGAAGAGAGAGCTGGAATGCATTGCATCTCCTTGATAAATCTGATGGCATAATACATGTTTTGTTATGTTCAAATGTCACATTCCATGCATCTTAGGATGCAGGATGCATTCCTCGAAGTTTATGCCAAACAAATGGCATTAAAGCCACAAGACTCTTTATTGTTTTTGCTTCAACTGACTAATGTGACTACTTAGAAATGTCACATTTGTAGGTGTATACTTAAAATACATATAATGTTCAGTGCACACCTAAAATGCACTGTATGGTATCTTTTTAAAAAGGCCTCTCCCAAACCATCTCTGTAAGCACATGCCACAGCTATTTTTTCTTCTGTCTCCTATTTGTATAGGTTGCCTCAGGCCAAACAATAGATTACATTCAAACCAGTGTAACTGGTAGCACCATAGCCTTTTCTGAACAGGAAGTAATTTATGGAGATAGATACTGGGCATGGTGTTTTAACCCTTTCTATGCCTGCTATTTGCCTGGTCAAGATTTTTCAGCTTCCAAGCAGACTGTTCTTTTGGAAATAATCCATCTGTTAGCTGATCCCCCATTACATCCATAGGCTGAAATCCTGTTGAATGGCTACACAGATGTAACTCAATATTATGTCCATGGTAGCTGCATTTGCACCAGGTATTTACAAAGCACTTTCACCAGTGCATTGCACACTTGGTTGAAAGGGGAACTACATGATCGATTGTGCAATCAAGTTGCAGATTCCTTGTTGCTAGCAGAGAATGTCTGCCACATTTTCACATGCATAATGTTATGCTGCACCTCAACAAAGAGGATTCTGGCATTATTTATTAATTGCAGTGCTGATCTTAGTTTTAACCGAGAATATCCAGATACAGGCTTAAAGACATGTCCTGTACCAGATGTCAGCAACAGGAGATATTTTCTGCAAAACCAATTCTGATTTGGCTGTAGGTCCCTTGGGTGTTGGTGTTGCCTTAGAAACCAAGCTGCCAATGGATATAGTAACAAAATGATGACTTAGTGTGAGGGTTCGGTTTTGGGCTCCATGTTCGACTCAAAAAAACCAGTAGATTTTTGTTGCTTCAAAACAGGTGAAAGATTTATTGGTGTATTTAACATTGAACGAGTGTCCATAACATGATCTTGAAGTTTGTCTCCTTCTGCCAACGGGTCCCGAAGGGGTTTCCAGTCTTCGAACACGAACGGATTTCCACAACTGGCGTTCCATGGTCCCAGCAAATCTGAAGGGACCCAGTCTCTTATGGTCTGCCCCGTTGAACCTTCCAACAGGGGCACGGTCTCGTCATCCCGGGCATCAATCCACAGGGTTCGTTTCTCTGGGTCTTGATTCTCCCAGGGTCCCCCCTGTAACTCTTCCTCCTCATCTCTCTTATCCTCCATTCCAATCTTTCCTTCCTTTCCCTCTCAACTCTCTCCTTTCCCTCTCTTAGTCTCCTTCTCCACTCTCTTGCTTTGGCTTCTCCGCAATATGAGGGTCTGGGTGGGATCTCCCTTCTCCTTCTATAGTCCGCCTCCTCCTTAGGCACTCTTAGCCTTTCCCATGATCCAGTCCAGGGATCCTCCATCCACACCCATTCCCAGCCTGGCGGCAACTGCCCTTCCTTCCTTTTTACCTCCCCTATTCCTGCCTCAAACTCCACCCTCTTTTTACTCTCCTTTCCCGCCTTTTCCTCCTGGACCTCCTCCATCCTTGTTTTCTGCATTCTTTCACTCAGTTCCTCTGTCACTGTCCCTTGCTGAGCTCTCTCCGTTGGTTTGGGTGCTGGCTGCGGTCTTGCCTCCTTATCCTCATTGTGGAGGAGGGACGGCTCTCCAGCGAGTGGGGTATCCCTCTCGCCTTCTGTCTCACACTTAGCAGCAAAAATTCTTAATAGTCATTAATCTGTTTCTATGTAAAGTACAGGTAAATTTTGAGCCTAGTTGGAGGTTTGCAAATCTAACTTTCTAAATCTGAATATAGTCTTCAATATGAAGAAATGATCAGGGGCAAAAAAGGGTATAGCACATGAAAAATTATGGGGATAGCTTTGAAGCTTGTGCCCCCAAACTGTTGCAATGACCATCGTAATGTATGATTAAAATTCCCATGTGGTCACAGTCCAACACAAGATTAAACCACATTGACTTTAATGTGGTTCAAGGTATGTAACTCTCTGTTGGGTTATGACCCTTAAGTGAGCATAAGAAGGAATGCAAACATTTGCAAAATGCAAACATGCAAAATCCCGTCAGCCATCCTACTCCCTATGTAGAGTTTCACTAGTGGTGTAGAAAAGGTGAAACAAAGCACAGACTTTGCTACATTACAAACAGACAACATGTAAAAACAGCACTCTGATTAGCAGGACTGGGCTGTCCAGAGTTATCTGATATGGTTTTCTTATGGGCATGTCTCTGCTGGTCAGTCTCCACCCTTCTGTGCCTTATTATCAATCCTGTTAGTTTTCCTATTATATCAGATGTTCTTGTAGTCTGTTTTTTCTTAGTTGTTGTTTCATTCATTAAAAACATTAGTTGTAATATTATCCATCTTGCACCATAGCAGAAAAGTGAAAAATAAAAATGGGGGGGGGGGTAAAATTAGAAATCATTGCTGTAAAAATGTGAAGGTTTGGAACCAGCAGGTGGGTGGTTAGGATAGTCATGCAGGACAAACAGAAACTTAACAAGTGTAAAGTTTCCTCCTCACTGCATTTCAATTGGGGAGAAGATTAAACCTGTTAAATGCTTATATGTCACAGAACTGTCATGCAGTTTTCCCCAACCTTGAGTCCTCCAATGTTGTTGAACTATAGGCCCCTGCATCCCTAGCCAGCACAGAGGATGGTAATGGACGATACGAATTGCAAGATCGTCCTCAAATGAAGATGCCCAATGTCCAAGTAGACAATGCCCAAGTAGACAATGTCTAGATGGGCGGCATATAAATTTAATAAATAATAATAATAATAATAATAATAATAATAAGATGCAACCATTAAACGTGAGCGCTAACCAGAAGCCAACATCACACGGGAAGGAAATCCTGAGTGAAGCAAGAGACGAGCAGAAGCCTTTTCATCCCTCTCTCGTCTCTCATGATCCTAGATGCATTTGATTTCAGGCGGAGTCCTTCCAAGCACGTGTGTTTAGCCTTGCAGCCAGCAGCGCGATCCCCACTACACCTGGCTTCCTAAGGGGCATCTTTAGGATTGCCGCTTCGCGACTGTTCGCCATCCTAAGGCGCGTTTCTCTATCCGGAAAGCCCTGCGGAAAATCCGGCGGGTCTGATCGCCGAGTCGACGCGCAGAGAGAACCGTCCACGGGCTTGCAATCCCGCGAGAAAAGTGCGCCGCCGCCGCGCGGGTCCGCTTCCTGCCATCCCCACCCCACCCCTCGCGGAAGGGAGGAGGAAAAGCAGAGGCAGGCAAGGCCCTCCTCCGGCGCGCCCTGCCAAGCCCAGGGAACCCAATGAAGAGGCGAAACGGGCGCTTCCTCTTCCTGCTCCCTCCCTGGGTGTTGGCGTTGCTAACGTTGTCTGGCTCCTCCTTGAGGTGCCAAGACCGAGGAGAAGCTTAACTGAGCTCTTAAAAACGATTACTTTTACGAGTCTACCGACTGGGTTGTGAGGAGGGCACGCTTGGCCCCGGCCGTTTCGCTGGTTCACGCCGCCTTCCCTGAAGCTGTAACGATGTTTCGCTTCTTGAGGGGCTTCGTGCTCCCGGAGGCGGCTTGCGAGGCGCCCGACACTCACTCGAGGTACGAGAATCTCTTCAAGAAGCTAGACCTCAATGAGGACGGCCGCGTGGACATTGCCGAGCTGCAGGCCGGCCTCCAAGCTTTGGGCATCTCGCTGGGACACGACGCGGAGAAGGTGGGTGAGAGGCACGATGTTGGCTGGGCGGAAAGGGAGGAAGATGTGAGGAGCTTCTTCCAGACCCTGGAATGCTTTGCAAACGACTCGTGGTGGCTTGTTGGAGTAACACAACAAGCCAGCCTCCGCTTGCCCGGAGTTCGTGGGTATTCCGGAGGCCTTTCTTCCTCATCTCTCCCACCCCACTTTTTTATTCCATTAAAAAAGGAACATAGTATCAGGCACTTCCTGTAGGAAGACGTTTCCTTCCCTCCCGTCCATCAGGAAGAAGCTCAATGGGGAGATTTGCGTAAGGCCCCAGTGGACTAGGCACCTCTCTCTCTCTCTCTCTCTCTCTCTCTCATTGTGGTGGCTTTCAGCTAATTCAAAGGAGCACACCAACGTCTTGAGAGTTAAAAGCTGTGCAGCTTGGCGGCTGGTGTCTTCAGCTCCTGTTTACTCCTGGTCCCTTCCCTTCCCTGTGTTGCTCATCAAAGCCCCCACAGATGCAAAGATTTCTGCTGAGACCCTGCTACTGCCCTGGCACTCCTCCCAAGCCCTAAGCCCCTTCTGGTTGGCCCCACACTGAATGGCACCCAAATGAGCAGTGGTGTTTCCTGACAGAAACCTGAGGTACAACTTGGCCTATATTGACAGGGCTACTCTGCAATTACCAAAATGAATTGATGCATCGGAGTGGTTGTTCAGTTGGACTGCCTGGCTGTGGTAGCAGGGGTTGGCCGCTCAGATCCCCACTTGCAACCCCATCAGCCCCATGCACATTCCGGGTGATCTCAGCAGGCCCCTCTCCCACTTGCAATCCCTGGGATCACCCGGAGTGTGCATGGGGCTGATGGGGTCGTGTGCCCTGCTACCTGTGTGGCCTTGGGCAAGCTGCATAGTCCCAGCACATCATCATAAAGAAGGACTGGTCTACCATTTCAGACTACTTTGTACCCAGAAAATTCTAGGAGGGTCATGAGAACTCAGACTCAACTTTACCCTGCACAGCTGTAATCTTGCACTCCAAAGTGGTGGTAAGAGGAGTTTAAGCTTGGAGGAAGGTGAGAGTGGGATATCTGAAGGACTGCTTCCTCCCAGAGAGGTGACTTGTCCATACTGTCAGGCCTTTGGCAGAGGCTGTGTTTTGTGTCTGAAGTAAATGGCTGGATCAGCGCTTGGAAAAGTCACTTTTGGATTGCAGTTCCCAGAAACTGGTCAGTATTGATGGGGGGATTCTGGGATTTGTACTTCAAAACTATATTTTAAAAAAAGTTCTGGGATGGGTACCAGGGCTTTTGGAAGCTCTGGAACTCTCCACTGCAGTGTTCATCCAGTACCCACTATGCATTGGAAACTTTGAAAACAATTGTGAACTTTAGGGCCTTCATTTCTGAGAGTTTCAAAAATATGCCTGCTAATCTCTTTTTGCTTATGTTCTTTGTTCTGAATGAACTGTTGATCTAAGGAAAAAGACCACAATAGAGATGCATTTGATGGCATTTTCCCATGATTTTTCTACCGTTGCCTTGCAGTTTTATCATTTTATTATGAAGCGCCGCACTATCTTAACTTTTGCACTTATTTCATTGTTTGATTTTTATTTTTTATTTTGGTTTGTGATTGTTTGATTTTAGCTTGTCAACTGCCCAGAAGAGTGCATTGCACCAATGGGGTGGTATACACATTTAATTAATTAATTAGTTAATTCCTGGTCAGAATATTTTTGGAATAGTATTTATACTTTCAAATTTTAATAGCTGCTTAACATGGGTGGCTGTACCATGCAATGGACCTGGGGTATTTTGAATCTTGAAGTGGAAAATCCAAATGATCATTTCCTTTAGTGTGCTTAAGGTAGTCAGTTCTGATCTAACAGAGGAATATTCCTGAACTGAATTATCACCACTGTACCATTGCCTTTTGGACTATTTCAGGCACAGAACTACATATAAAGAACTTGTCAGTCTGTTGTCCTTTAATGGTACTTCCACATCTCCTGCCAAATGGTAGGGCTGGCCCTAGTTTGTACATCCTGTTTATTTAGTGAGGGTAATAGTTTTAATACCTGCTGGAATCCTGTTGCTTAGCATAGTAAGTTGCAGTTTTAGTGGGCTCATTTGAATCAAAAGAACTTATGAAGGGGTTAACTCACCAAATCACCACTGGTTCAGTGGGCCTCAATACTCCAATTGTGACTTACTACACTGAGCAACAAGGTTTCAGCCACTGTGCATTAACAGGAATCTGTAATTCCTAAGGCTTTCTTTACTGACATTATCAAACCTGCTGTGCTACATTCTCCTTCACAAACCTATCCCTACTTATTTGGATAAACGGCAGTCTTCCTTTTGTACTAGTACAGTATTATGTGATAGATTGCTATCATGTCAGAAATAGCAACAGACCTTGTGGATCCAATAGTAGCAAACAATGCACAAGCCCCTTGAGGGTCTGTGAGTAGCATCCAGATGTTCACACAACAACTAAAAAATTAATACTGGTTTTTCACTAGGATAGGAGCTAAAGCAATAAGCTTATAATGATCAGTGTTTGCCACTATTTGTCATATAATGCTTATTAATGCTCCTGAGAAACATAAAAATGACTTCCATGAGTAACATTACTCATGCATTAATGATTTGTATGTCATTTTATGTTATATCATTAGCATAACATAAGCATTTCATTGGGGTAATTAACATTGAACTTCAAACTATTTCAGTGCTTCTTTATGTGATTAGCAACGAAATGTAATCAGCATTCTATCAAAGGCAGTTCTAGGTGGAGATACTTCCGATGTTGGCAAGACAGGCCACTTCAGCTGTCTATTTTCTTTGAGTGCCTCTTCCTTCTGTATGTTATAAAGTCATGCTTAATCATGTTTCTGCTAATGGAACAACACAGTGTTGCCCAGTTGACATAGAAAGCAGTGGAGAAACTTGGATGAACAGATACAGAAAAGAGGCAAAATGCTGAGTTTTCTCAACATGGAAACCAACTTCAGAATACCTCTGGAGCTATTCCTATAAGGGAACATATGCAGAAAATGTTACTCAAAATTGAAAAGGGTTGCATCTTCAAGAAGCATCTGAGAGCAAGAGGTTGTAAGAATATGTGATCTACTCTTGAAATGTCTTTGAAAAATCTGGGGTTGGTATTCAATTTATGTAGAGATTGATAAAGTTAGGAGTCTTAAAAGAACAGGAAGAAGTTGGAATTACATATTTTTGCATAATACTAGAACTTTTGGTCACCCAATGAAACGTGTTAGCGAGTACATTCAGGAAAAATGAAAGATGCACTTTTTCAGGAACACAAACAACTAGCTATCAGAAGATGTGGTGATACCCAGCTTTTGCTGCAATCGTATATTCACTTAACTGGGAGAAAGCCACACTGAGTTATGCCGCATATTGGTTTAATTCTTTTTTAAAGGATTAGACAATTAATGGAAGACAGGTCTATCAATGACTGTCAAACATTATAGTTAAATTATACCTCTATATACAGAGGTACTGAGGCAGTATATTGCTGAGTATTGGACAGGATCAGGAGTGGAATGCTACATGGTTAGTTATTTGCTATGGTAATCTATATTATACCCTTCAAGAAATTCCAGTTAAAATGACATAGGGGCCAGGCAAACTTCCTGGGGAGTGTGCTCTGTTACTCGGATGAGCTTTCTGAGAAGGTTTATTGCCTGATAACTACAGCCTGCACTTGAGTTGGGAGGGGAACCCCAAGAAAGACCTCTGAAGAAGATCTCAGTGTAGCTGGAACCACACATGGAGATAGGTGATATCCTAGTCCCACACTATAAAAGGCATTAACAAATAGAAACCTCCAGCACTTTGCATTGGTCTGGCATCCAGTCTAGTTGTTGAAGCACAAGTGGAAGAAATTCATAATGCTCAGTCTCTCTCAGATCCTTCTCGTCAGCTTGCAGATGGCCGCTGCTGGAAATGAAATATTTACTTAGAGCAGGAGTAGGATATTGTGCCCCTTCAGGTGCTGTTGGACTCCATATTCCATCAGTCCCAGCCACTACTGCCAATGGTCAGTGTTGTAATAAACAACATACA